>JAMZAV010000016.1:0-1288328 GCA_024449915.1 Sweltsa coloradensis
AAAAAAACCCCCCCCATTTTTTCCCCTTTTTTCCCCAAAAACTTTTTTCCCCCAAAGGAAAAAAAAGGTTTTTTTTTTTTGGGGGGGCCCCTTTTTTTTTTGGGGGGGCCCCCCCAAAAAATTAAAAAAAAAAACCCACCAGGGGGCCCCCCCCTTTTTTTTTTTTTATTTCCCCTTTCCCCGAATTTTTTTAAGTTTTTTTGCATTATAGAACAAAAAGGGGAAAACTCCCAAATTCCCCAAGAATTTTTTAAAAAATTACCATTTTTTGGTTAACCTAGTCTGGTCTGGAAAGGGGGGAGACCCGGGAAAATCAACCCCCTGGCCCCGGAAAAAAATTTTTTTTTTTTTTCGGAAAAAAAATTTTTTAAAAAAATAAAAATTTTTCCCCCAAAATCGGGAAAGTTTTTTTTTTTTTGGGGGCGACTAACCAAAGTCCCCCTTTTTATGTGCCAACGTGCTTTTTTAAAAAAAATTTGGGGGAAACACCCAAATTAGGAAAACTAAAACTCCCCTTCAAATTAGTTTTTTTTAACATTTTTTTTTTTAAATTTTAAATGGAAACAAATTTTTTTTGAAAATTACAAAAATCCAATTTTTGGCCGGGGGAAAATTGAAGGGGGGAAACCCCTTTTTGTTTTGGCCCCCAAAAAAATTTTTTTTGGGTTTGAAACCGCCCCAAAACAATAAAAGCAGATTTCGCCGGGGCAAAAAAATGTCCCCCCTGACCCCAAAAAATTGGGTTTTTTTAATTATTTCCCCGGGCCCCGAAAAAACCCCCCCTTTAAATTTTTTATTGTTTAATAAAAAATTTTTTTTAACATGGGAAAAGGTTTTAGAAAATATAAACAATTTTTTAATTTTATTGATCCCAAAATATTGTCCTCAAAAAACAATTTGAAATTTTGCCCCTCCCACGGGCAAGGCCCCATGCCCCATGGCATTTGCTTTTTTTAAAACCCACTCAAATTAAAAAATGTAAAACCCCCCCGGGGAAAGAAAATTGAAAACTCCGAAAACCAAAATTCCCCTAAAAAAACCCAAAAAAACACAAAAAATTTTTATGCAAACAACATAAACAAAAAAAAAATTTTCCCCCCCCCCATAAAAAACCCTCTATAACCGGTTTTACGCATAAAAGTCCCCCCCACAAAAGGGGGTTTACAGGAAGAGGTTGTTTACTCCCCGCTTTTTGACTTTAAAAACGCTGGAACAATGGGGGAAAATAGGGGTTTTTTTTAAACATAAAGCAATTCTTTTTTTTTTCTTGAATTTTTTTTGGGTCCCCTGGCAAAAAAAAAAATATCTTGGGGGTTTGTTTTTGCTTTTTTTAGAAAATTTTCTCTACGTTTTTTTTTTTAAATTTTTTTTTTCTCCAAAACATTTTTTTTAAAATTTTAAATTTTTTTTAAAACGGGGGTTTTTTAAAAAACAGGGGTTTTTTTGTCTCGTAAAAAGACTTGTAGTCCGGGGCTGAAGGCCCTAAAACGCGGAAAAAAAACGAGTTTTTGGGCCCACTCAGCCCCTTTTTTTTTTTTTTTTTTTTTTTTTTTTTTTTTTTTTTTTTTTTTTTCCTAAACATTTATGAAAAAACCCCAAAACTTAAAAAATAATAAAACAAATGGTACCCTGGGGTTGCCGTATTTTCCAAAAAATTTAAAAATTAATTGAATTTTGAATTTAAAATTGGTGAAAATCAACCAAAACCTTTTACCTTATTTTGGTCAACTTGGGATTTTTTTTTTTTTTAGTAGGAAGAAAGGTGCCCTGTCAATTTAGCCCCTAAATTTCGAATAAAAAATTCTGCAATTTCAAAATTTTTTGGATTAAATGCCCCCCTATTTTAAACTGGACCTCTTGTTCCCCAAAAGGAATAATTTAAATTTTTAATTTTTTGGGGACATCCCCTAAAAAATATATTACATTTTTGGACAGTTTTTTACGAATAAAAGACAATTTTTTTCGTTTGGAACTTTGGTGATGTGTTTTTTTTTTTGAGGGGGGGGGGGGGGGGGAGAAAAAATAGCACCAACACTGGAACCCCCCTCCCCTAAAAATGAATATTACTTTTTGTTGAATGGTTTTTTTGTAAAGACCCTTTTCGTTTAAAATTTAAATATTTGATGAGAACCCGTGGATTGCCTAATCAATAGTTCAATTTTTTGTACAGGCAAATAATAATACCTGAAATGGATGCACAGTGGGATGAATAACCCAAAACCGTTAATATCGAATTGGTTTTTTTTTGTTTTAAAAAAGCTGTGGGCCTTTAGTTTTTTTACCTGACCGAACCCCCGGGCGTGGATGGAATAATTTTTGGACCCAGAATTTCCACAACAAAAATGTTATTTTTTCCGTGAGAAAAAAAAACGGTGCAAAATTCTTGGGAAGCGCTTTAAAGTTTTTTGGGTGGGGGAAAAAGCACCAATCAACGATTTTTTTTTTTTTGTTTGGGGTTAATTTATTTTTTTTAAATGAACAAATGGCATTGTTTTTTTCAATAATTATTTTTCCATAATCGATTTGTCGGAATGTTTTTTTTACTGGATATCGGTTTTTTTTTATCCGAACGATAAAATATAAGATTATCAATGTAGCCATCCTCCGTTTTATACCCCTTTGAGCTTCATCCGGGGGGAAGTTTGAACCCGGGGTTCTTTCCGCTGTGCAGGGGGATTGCCTCGACCCCCACTGAAAGAGCCGGCCAAGTTTTTAATAACTCTTTCGATTGTTTTGTGCATTGTTAAAGATTCTCAAGTTGTTTTTTTTTCCTCCTATGCCCAGTTTTTTGCTAAGTGCTTTTAGGTGAATACAAAACCTTGTGAACCGTAGAAACGCTGCTTTACCTAAACAGGCACGTGGTTTCCCCCAAAGTTGTTAGTTCACAGAACGTAAGTGTTTGTTTCAACGAATTTAATCTTTTTTTTTAGTCCCCCCCCTTCTTTTTGTCCATGTAAACAAATTTCCCACCATTATTCCCGCATTCGTGTGTTTTTTTTTTTTTTCCAGTTTCACCCAGAAAAGAATTAACATTGTTTAATTTTCCCGATCAATGCCAAGGTTTAGCATTTTTTTTTTTTTTTTTGGTTCCGTTTCAGTCATTGAAGGGTGGTTTAAAAGGTTTTTTTTTTTTTTTTTTTAAAACGTTTTTTTTTTTCTTATTTGGTTTTTTCCTTCAGTTTTTTTTTGTGAATTGTTTTTGTGCATTTATCCCGATCCAGTTTTTCACACTCCTTCTTTTTTTTGGTGGGGAACACGAGATTTTCACCATCATCTAAAACTATCGTCTTAAACCCGTGATGGGGTTTTTTTTGTTTTTGTTTTTCTGTGTGGTAATTTTCCAATTTTCCCTTGGGAGGGTTTGGTTGTTTTTTTTTTCATTTTCCCGTCTTTAATACAGTTCTTTTTCCCATTGTTTTGTTCCCCCATAAATAAATAAATTTTTGTTATTTTAGAGTCCCTAACCCACTCAGTCCACAACTATAAACTGGATTTTTCAGTGGGGGGACAGTAAACCCAAAAGGCGACCAGCCCAGAACGCTTGTTAAAGGCCCCCGAACATTGCAATTCACGAAGTGGAGCCGATAAACTAACCGCAAAAAAAATTTGATAATTTTTTTTTTTTTTCATAGGAAAAATATAGCATCCGTGGGTATGGACCAGTGGGTGAAAACAACCCCGCCGGATTTTCCAAACGCCAAGAAAAAAATCCAAAAAGGCACGATTTCAGAAAATACTTTTTTTGAAAATTAATTTAAATGTGTCCCAACCCACCCTCTTTCGTTTTTTGTGGCTTAGGGAACCGGCTTTTTCCCCCAAAGGTCCCCACAACCGTTTTTTTTTACGAAAAAATTCCCTTCAGAGCGACCGTAAATTCCCCCCCCCAAAAATCCGGAAAAGTTTTAAAAAACTTTTCTGAACCTTTTAGCCGGGGAATCGAACCCTGGGAAAAAACTTTTCTGCATTGGGGAAGCAGAAGACGCTAAACTGACAAGACCCAACGAGCCACACCAAATGTTTTCCGTAGCAAATGCCCTGGGTTTTCACATGGAGCTGTAGTTGTGGCGACAGGAATTTTGTTTTTTTTAAAACTGGGGCTCTTTCCAAAAAAAAAAGGAAGGCCCTACTCCCACTTCAGGGTTAGCCCCGTTGGGTTAACCGGAAAATGGTACCCGATTCTCCCTTCATCAACTTGTTGATATTTTTTATCACGATGCCCCATGGGGGTCCCCCCATATAGGCCACCTTTTTTTTTTTTTTTTTAATGAATCTTTTTAGGTAAGTCGTTTTTTTTTTTTTAAAGATTTCACATGTTTTGTTTTTTAAAAAAGTAAAAAATAGTCCTGGTTGTTTAAATTTAATTTTTCTTCTGGCTGGGGTTTCAGCTTGGTTTTTACAAGAAGAAAGTTCTTCCCACTTCTTTTTTCCTATTCCCTCTACAAAATTTGGTCCCCGTCCCCCCCCCCCCCATCCTCTTTCCAACATCTTCCAGCCCTCTCTTTACCTTCTTGCCCTATAGAAATCTTTTTCCTTGCCTCCCACATTTTTATTTTGAATCCCTTTTCCCTTTTTTTTTTCATTATTTCCTCCTTGAGCACAAGCCCTCCCTCTCTTCCAGGCATTTTTTGTTTTACATTGTTCCGCAAACCGTCCCCCTCTCGCCCCATTCCTGTTCCATTTCAACTTCCGCTACACCCAATGGGTCGTTTTTAATAATAAAAAATAGTACTGACAATCTGTTGAGTTTGAGGGGGGAGTTTTTTGTTTTCAAATGTATCCTTTTGGCCTTAATAGCTTGACGCTCAGTTTTTTTTTCATAAACACAATCCGGAAATTTCTTCCGTGAGCCGATGAAATAGGCGAACCCCGTGGGAAATAATGGGAAATTGATATTTATGGGGTTTTACCCGTTTTCCCCCTTTTTCCAATTTGTTGCTTAGCGTAAATACCTCTTTTTATCACATCTTCGGCCAGTTTTGCTTTACGTGCTGCTCATATATTTTTTTTGTCATTAGGTTACCTTTGCTTGTTGTTTTTCCCCCCCTTTCATTTTTTTGTTTTTTCAACAACCTCGAACCCAAATTTTTAAGTGGGGATTTACAATTTATTTTTTCCCTTTGTTTTTCCCAAGTAAACTGGTCCCCCCCCCAATACAACGTTTTTAACATGGAAATCTGTGATTGTTTGGTCCTATGCCCTACAGGTGCATTTAGTCGTCCCCCCTTTTTAATTCCATTTTTGGCCAAACTTTTCCTTTTTCAAACTCCATAAAAAAACAGGTTTTTTAAAAAAATTCAAGGGTTTTTTTTTTAAAATGTGCATGACTACCCTGGTTTTTGTGTAGTAAGTAGTCCTTATTTCAGTCCCCTATCAATTCCCATTCAAGTTTTTTTTTTTTGACTCATTTTTTTTTTTTATTTTAAAAAAAGAAAGAAAAAGTTTTTTTAGTTATCCTTTCTCCATTGGCGATTATTGGGGGGTCTGGTTCCCCAAGCTTTTATTTTTTGCTGTAGTCCGATAGCCTAGTCCCCGAAAAATTTAATTTTCAAACAATGAATCAACAACGGCAGTGAAACTTTTGCAATCATGCCCATCAGTGTAACTGGCCCGAGTCCAGCGACTAAAATTGTTTTGTAAAGCATTTTTTTGGGATTATGATTTAACAGTTTTTTTTTTTTCCTTGGAATCCCATTTGCCCATCTTCCCGTCAAAATTCTTGTGAGTTTTCACCAAAAAAGGGTAATTCCCCCCCCCCCCCCCTCATCCCCTCAAGTTTGGACCCAGGTTTTTTTTTTGTAAGACCAAGCATTATTTTTTTTTTTCCAAATCTTTTGTTTTTTTTCAAACTGGGTGGTGTTGTGGCAACCTTTAACTTGGACACCCCCTATACTGTGTAAAATATTTGGTTTTTTGCAACCTTTTCAAAAGGTAATGAATTGGAAGTAAGCTCATTCAGTAAAAACATCCTACGAAAAAACCTAAACCGCCGTTTAGTCTGTGGTGAAACAACTAATTCCCCGGTACGATATAAATTTTTTTTAAGATTGGTCCAACCGCTTGGTAACTTCACGACTTTGAATTAATTCCTGGACCGATAAATCATTGAATTTAAAAAAATTTAATTTTTGGTCAATGTTTTCGAATTCCAATAATCATTTTTATCCCCTTATTTTCAATTGGTTCTTTTCCTATTTTTTAAAGTAATAGAGGGGTATAATTTAACGACTTTGAAAATGTTTTAAAACCCCGCCTCCCCTGAACGTCCCACGAGGCAAACAATGGCGGAAATGAAGTGGGTTAAAAATAAATCCTTCAATTTCCCAAGTTTTGAACAACCTTTCTTCACGTGGCCACTGACTTTAAATCACGTTCTTTTTTTAAACTTTTTTTTATTCTATTCCCATTTAATTAGGACAATATTTTAAAATAAATTAATATTTTTTTTTTAGCAAATAATTTATTGTTTTTTTTTTTTTCTCCCCCTTTTGTTGAAATATCCGAATTATTTTGATTTTTTTTTTTTTGACACGAAGAGTCCCCGTTTTTTTTTAGCTTGTGTTTTTTATTAAACAATGTCACATCAATAGTATTGTAAAATTATCATGACTAAAAAGTTTTTTTTTTTTTCTCAACCCAATTTCTTTTGACAAAAAAAAAAACTAACTGATCACACACGGAATTTTTGAAACAGACTCTTAAAAAAATATGCCACTCAGAAATACTGGTTTTTTTAAAACAAGAATAACTAAAACCCTTTCCCCTAGATAGTAAAGTGTGGCACTGGGAAAACGAAAAACCCTTTGGCAAGCAATTGATAATATGCAAAGGTTTTTGGTTGGGTTGTTTTTTTTTTTTTTTCCAAAAAAATTAACACCACTCACATGGACGTGTCTGATGAGCCGTGGAACAAGTGCAAAAAACGCTTTTGCATATTTTTACCTCCTATGCTTGTAAATTTTTTTTTTTTGTTCCAGTGCCAAAAACTTTCCCCTATTCTAAAGAAAGTTTTAGTAATTATTTTTTTTTTTTCTGTTGGTCTAAACAGTCCCCCTGAATGCAAATTATTTAACAAAGAAATTTCCTTGGTCCGAATAATCCAATCAAGTAGTTTTTTTTGTTTTTTTTTTCAAAATAAATTGTTTGTTGACGAAAACTTTATTTCATTGATAAAATTTTTCAACATGTGTGGATGCGTACATTGTTTTTTTTTTGTGTAACAAGCTAACCCCCGAACTGGTTGGGTCAAAAATATCCGAAAGTAATCGCTTTTTTTAACAAAGAATTGTTAATGTTTTGCTAGATATTTAATTCAATTTTTTAAAGTTTAATTGTTCCAAAATAATTGAAAAATAAAATATAAAGTTAAGCATGGAATAAGTGATTGCGCCGTGAAGCAGGCGTCACTTTGCCGAAATGGGAGGATTTTTTTTAATATCCAATTTACTAGTCACGTGACTTTTTTATCCCGAGAGTTTTTTTTTTAAGCCTCCCCCCGGCCCCCATTTTTTGATCCCGTCAATTAATTTTGCAATGCCAATCCAGTCCCCCTTTCCTTTCCAGGTGGGCAAGCACTCGCCCCCTAAACCCCACGCCGCGCCTCCATATGGCGACCTGCCCCTCAGAAGCTATAATATTTTTCACAAGCAAGTCCCACCACCCCAAATTTTCCCACTTCCCGACAGTAACGTTCCCGCAACCCCAAACCATAACCCTCCCCAGGTTCTTGTTTTTTTCTCTACCTTCCTCTGGAACTTTTCCACTGGACGAATCCCTCTGCCTCTATTTTAGTCCCCCCCCCCCCTCCCTGTTAAACCCCCTAAATTGTGGAATTGCCCTTCTAACCCCCTACTTCCCCTGACCGAATCCATCCCTGTCCACTGCGGGCCCCTCCACCCCTTTTTCCCAAATGACCCCCACCCCCAAAATACAACTAACATTAGCAAAAAAAAGTACAATTTGGCGTATTTCCCTCCTAGCCAAACCCCCCCACTCTTCCCCTCCCCCACCCCTAACTTGCCCTACATTTCTCCCCCTGACCCCTCCTTTTGCGCCTTGCCCCATGGTTTTTTGTTTCTCCCTTCCCCCCGCTATTTTATGGATCCATGCCCCTGCCGCCCCTACTTCCATTACTGGGGAGGCCTATCCTAACTCCAAGGGTGGTTCCGACATATTTTCAACATTAAATTTCCCCGACCCTTTTTCCAAGAATAAGTGGTTTTTTTTCATAATTTTTTTTTAAGAACTTCAAGGCTTAAGGCTACTGAGAAGAATCTTGGCCCTTTTTCCTAATTAATTAAGAAAATGATTTTTTTTCCCCGAGTGGGCTGGAGCGTCACGTGATGGCTGGTTTGACGGAAACATTTAAAATTAAGGTTTCAATTTTTTTTTTGTTTTTCTTTTTTATAGATTTCATGTTGGTTGCGTTTTGAAAGGGATTTTTTTATAAGAAGGAAAATTCCATAAAATAATGAACCAATTTTCCCCTTTGACTTTTTTTTTCCCCTAGACTTGGGGATTCTAACCAGTTTTTGTTCCCTTCCATACCCTTGATCCCTAAACCCCTCCCTTCTGGCCTTCATAAACAGAGGCATTAGAAACTAATGTCCCCCTCCTAGCTACCTCAACACTTTTGCTTCGTCCTCCCCTCCCCCCCCCCCCCAAACCACAAATCCCCCCCTCCTTGCAACATCATTTTTCAAAGTACTTCTTTAATAGAAACCTTGAATTAATGACCAATTCATTTTGAAATTTAATTGGGGAATTTCGTGATCGATAATCGACACTAGGGCCTACTTGAACCTTTTATTTTTTTATAATGTTATTAAAATTCAAAATGGTTTTATCGAAATCGTTTTTTTTGTTAAACGTACTAGGACCCCCGGTGTTAAATTTCGACGTATTCAAAATTTTGGTTTATAACTCCCGCTACAAAAAATTATGTTGTGCCAACTCGGGGGTTTTTGTCATGGAAAAAATAAGATTAATGTACAGGGTAAGCCTAGAGTTAGAGACCTATAAAAATCAGATTCTAGTCCCCCAAAACCAAACCTGATACTAAACATTTTTTGGGAGTTTTTACAGAAGAGTTTGGGGGTTTGGAACGAAAAAAATGACAGCCCTTTAAAGAATGCCCCCCATCAAGGGAGTTTTTAAACAATATGAAAAGGCCCTGGTGGCAATTTTACCTTGTCGGAAAGATCCCTTTGGACCGAGAATATTTCTCGGGATTTTTAAACCGAGGAAAAAAAATATTTGAAAGAAAATTGTTCCCTAATGGAAAAAAAAGCACAGGGAACAAAAGACGAATTTTTCAGGTGCGGAATTTTAGAAAGGGCAGCAGATGAAAGCGCCGGTTTGCCGGTTTTAGAAAAAAAAAAAAAAAGAAAAAAAAAAAGCCAATTGGTGTTTTTTCTAAGAATATCCCCAATTAAAAAGGGACATGGGGGTTTTTCCAATCCTTGCATTTAATACCACGGGAAATTTTTTTTTGGTTAATTTTTGTTCATTCAGCCCTAGTACTATTTGTCAGTCCGCTCCCGTAATTAAAGTAATTAATTCCGACAGAACAATTTAAATTGGCACGGATAACCTGAATGTCAAGTAACAAAATCTACTGATCTTATAATTTATTCATTTGAATCTTATGTATTTAAACTAAACACGCTGCCCCAATTTTTTTTAATAATCCCGTCAAGATGGAAAAAGTAGCTGCGGGTTTAAATTTACGATTTGGTTGGCGGCGCGCACCATTTCTTAGAAATTTCTTTTTTTTTCACACGAAAAGTATTATAGTTTTTTGTAGCCCAAAAAGCAAAAATCTATTGTAAAGCGCGGTTTTTCCTAGAGGGGGTCAATAACAATTGGTCCAGTTGGGCGGGTAGCAGCCCTGGGCGAGAGAGAAAAAAAAACGTGGGATTACTAGGGGGTGGGTGTTAGAGTTCATGGTTAAGTGTAAGAGTTGGAACCTTGGAAAGGTAAAATTCAGGATGAGAATTAACTAATTTTTACGTTTATTACAAACAGGTTCAAAAAACTGGAACCGTCCCCCCCCAAAAACAACTATATTTCCTATTTATTGGGTGCGCATTTTTGAATTTAAGCTTGACAAACCCTATACCTGGATCCAATGGAAGAAATAACCATTCCAACTACGAAATATGTGTTTTTTGTTCAAGGTGGTGGGTTATCATAGCTAAGAGTAAGTTTTTTTTTTTAACTAGAAACATGGGTTTTTTTGATCAAACAAAAGGAGGTGAAAATCATCCTGAAACAAATAAATTTTTTTTACAAACAATAATTGTTTTTTTTTAACTAGGCATCAGTCAAAAGTCCCCAAAACAATCTGTTTTTTTTTACTAGAAATTAAATATGGGAAAAATGAAATTGCTCAAAAAAGAAATTTTTACGATAAAAATCAAAAATTAAATTTAGGCGATTGATAATCGGAGGTAAAGCAACATTTTTTGCCATTTTTTGTAAAATTTTTTCGGTTTTTGGTACCTATTTTTGTTTTTCAGGGCTCGCTTTTGTGATCAAAAAATTTTATGTTTTTTTGACATCCCCCTAAAATTTTAAAAAAACCCCCTACCATGATTTTAAAATTCTGGAGAGGGGGGGGGGAGAAAAAAATAGACCATGAATTTTTAAAATGATAGGAAGCTTTTGGTATGAGATTTACTCCCACTGCGTACCCAACCATGCGCGAAGCTAAGTATGAAAAAAAAAAAAAAAAAGAGTTTTTTTTGAATCCGGGGATGCCTAACAGTGGCTAAGTGGGGAAACCCTAAACTAACACCGTCCTATTACTTTTCCTTGTTTTTGTTTTTTTCAAGTTTGACCTAACTGACAGTAATGTTGGCCGGCGGAACCCCAGCCCGTTTTATTTAAACGCAAACTTTTTTTTGGGCCCCTTGATCAAAGAGGGGCCCTATCCGTATTTGGTAAAAGTACCAACCAAATACCTTTCTTGTTTTGTTGCTTTTTTTACCTCTGAACGGAAAAGGGAAAAACGTGCAGGGTGTGAAAAGTTTTTTTTCAATTACATCAAGAATAGAAATCTGGGATTTAAAATTTTAGTTTTTTTTTTTGTTCGTAATTAGAATTTTTTTTTTGTTTGTACCTGGCAATCTGTTAAATTTTGTTTGGCAATTTGGTAAAATATGTTTTGGGGTGGTGGTTTGTTTTTTTGACATTTATTCTAAAACCCTCCTTAGGACTATGGAAAAATTGTTAATTAATGGCAAGAAAGACCTAAAATTGTAAAAGAACATCCTTAAAGTAGGAAATGGGATAACCCCGTTACAGGACCCGCTTATTTTATGTAGTTTTTTCCCCCCAAGTTTTTTTTGTTAAATATGAGAAATGGACAATGTAAAAACTCAATTTTTTGGTCTACTTAAATTTCCCGCAATTTCCTTTGTAATTTATAAAAAAATTAACATGTCCCCGATTGAGACAGTTTTGATTAATTTTTTTTAGAATGTCCCCCCCCCCAAGGAAAAGATTGGCCAAATGAAAATAGGTTTTAGCAACGAGAAACTGGAAAGAGGAAAGAGGTTTTTTTTTTTTAAACCTAAAAAAGCTTTGTACATTTTTTTAAAGACTGTGGTGGCAAAAATAACTAAAAAAAGCTTTCCCGTTTTCCTACCCATTAAACTGAAAGATTGCCAACTCCCCTTCCTTTAGAAGTAGAAATAAAAAGGTACAGAATTTTGCCAGCAATTTGTCCCCCAGAATAATCGAGTGGATGAATTTGGACAATTTTTTTAAAAAAATTTTGTAAACATTTTTTTTTGCTAATTTTCATCCCACGGTCAAAATATTACTCCATAGTTTGTTGTTTAACCTTTGGGGTTTTTTCTCCCAGAGCAATTCAACATTGGCCGGTTTTGCGTTTTTCCCTGGTGGCCGTATGTAAAGCATTTTTACTGATTAGTCCCCCCACCCCCCCCCCCCCCCCTTGTTTTCAAGCCAAAGTGTGGTTTTTTGTTTTTTGTTTTGTTTTTTTTAAAATAAGTTTTTTCTCAGTGCGCAAGTTTTTTTTGTTTTACTTTTTATTGGTAGTGGGTTTTTACCTAGGTTTGCCAATAAACAACGGTTTATTATTTTTTACAATGATTTTTTTTTTGTTTGTTTTTTCAAACCTAGAAGACTTTTAATTCTTTTTCAATGTTTTGGTAGAATAGACCCCCGTTTTGCGAAACTTTTGCGGACTAATGTTTTTTTTTTGACCTTGCGTGAAAACAAGTTTTTTTTGGGGGCTTATGACTTTTTGCGGCCTGGGCCCTTTAGTTTTTTTTTACGTGGATATTGTTTTTTTTTTTTTTCTTTAAATGATGTTTTTTTCTTGCGAACACCTTTTGGCCCCTATAATAATAAAATTAAAATTTTAATAAATTATTGTTTTTGTAATTTTTTAAAGCGTCACCCAGTCCAAGTCACAGAACCTGATTTTTTCAGTGGGGGGGGACATTAAATTTTTTTTTAAGCAGAACCAAGCCAACCCCCCCTGGTGGTTTGGCAGTCCACCATCGACCAAAGGCGAAAATGCAATGACCAACTAGTGAGACCGCGCTAATTAAAGCAGGAAAAACACTGCGGGACCCGCAAACCAGAATCATCAAGGTTTTAATTTTTGAAAAAAAAAAAAAAAAAAACAGTCCATAGAATTTATGTGTACTCTTTGTTTTTGCTTAGGGCCGCTCCAAAGTCAAACCGTTTTTGTTTACACTTATTTCCCCTAAGGCCAATTAACGAATTGAAAAGCCCGGAAATCAGAAAAGTTTAAAAAACTTCTCTGCCTAGAGCGGGAAAATTGAAACCCTGGGACCCTTTCTGCATTGGAAGCATAGCCTTTCTAACCAACAAGGACCAAACGAGCCCACACTAAAATAATATTGTTGCAGTTGTTTTTTTTTTTTTTATGTCCCCCTTTAAAAAATTTCTTGAATAATTTTAATCAATTTCCGTGTTTTTTTTTACGCCAAAATAAAAACTTATTTCAGAAAAAAAAAAAAAAAGTTTTTTTGTCAAGTTAAATTTCACTTTTTGGCAATTTTCCCGGGTTTTATAGGCTTAGGATTTTTGAACTAAGGAAATTCCATGGCTCAATTTTGAAAAAGTAAAAATACCATATTTTGCCACATATTTGGTTTTTTAACGTTCTTTTTGCGAATTTAATCTACCGCAACTTTGTGCCCACAAACCCGGAAACAAAGGGAAAAAAAGTCCCTTCGAAAAGAAAATTTTTAAGCAAAATGTCCCTTTGTTTTGGCCTGGAAAAAAGAAACCTAAGAAATTAAAACCTATTGGTTTTAATCCACCACACACTAACGACCATCCCATGTTTTTGAATGGTTATTCTCGGTAAAGCTTAAGTAAAAACTTTCAATGCTAGCGAGGTAAATATTTTCCCCCAGTGGCCCCTCTCAGAATATATTTGATTGGGGTATTGAACATGTTTTTGTTTTTCGTTTTTATTTGTCAACATCGACTGTTTTTTTCAGTTAAAGTAAAGAGGAGGGACTATGTGAAAAACTAAAGTTAGGAAAAGGAGTACTGATCATAATGTGTAGGCCAGGCCAGGATTTTGTCAAAAGGGGAAGAGTGGCTGTTTACTTTTTACGAGGGTGGACCCTTTTTTTCCAGGGGATGTTTTTTGTTTGAGAGAAATGACACCCGAGGATGGAAAATGGGGGGGGGGGGAGTAAAATGGATAGTCCCCCCTGGAAGGAGATGAGGGGTAGGGTCTTGGTTCACTCACATCCAGGGGTGTAGTACAGGGTTCCAAACATTTTTTTTTTTTTTAAGAATCATTTTCGCCTGACCCCTTTTTCCCCAGTTTTTTGTTTTTTTTCTTTTCACCAGGTCTATTTTTTTTTTTTTTTGCCTTTAATTCGGCAGGTGGGTGGGGATATAAACGCCCGCCAAAATAGCTTGCCGGGAACGCAGCAAAACCCCTCGATGACGCTACTTAAAATTCTATTTTTTTTCCCCCGTAGCTTTTCCATCCATGGCGAAACTTTTTTGTTTTCATGGTTCCGCCCCGCCAAAAATTTTCTAGCGGGGGAAATCCCTAACAGATACACACACACATAGGCCTTCGTGGTTTGAAATTCCCAAGTGTTTTTTTTTTTTCATCCAGGTGGGCTTTAAAATCCTGTGGGTTAAAAATTAATATAGGGACCGCTCCAAGTAACTTGGGGGTTTTTGTGGGTCCTCCCCCCCCGAACAATAGCGGCCGCAGGCGGAAATTTTTGAAAAACAGGTTTTTAGAGTGCGTTTGGTGCGTTTTTTTTTTAGAAAAAGTTTTTTTTGTGGTTTTTTGAATGGCAATACCAAAATAGTGTAGTTTTTTTTTGTGTTTTTTATTGTGGTTTTGTGGACCGCTTTTTACTAAAATTATCAGCTAGTATTTTCACTTTCAAACCGTAAATTTTTTTTTTGAAAAGATTTTCCCCTAAAAAACCGGTTTTTTTTTATTTTTGCAGAACAAAACAAATGAAATTTGGACCTTTTTTTTAATTTTTTTTCTGACTTTGGAGTCGGGGAAACCAAAATTTTTACAACAAAGTTTTTGGGTGAAAATATTTGGTTTTTTTTTTTTTTGAGTAACCAAATAAGCCCCCCTAGATTTAAAAATAAATTTTTTTCCCATTTTTTTTCCTTGACCTTTTTTTTTTCCAGGTTTTTTTTTTTGAATTTTTTTTCCCTCCAATTTCCTCCTGGGACTATTCCCTGACCATTTTTGACCCTATTTTTTTCAATTCCATTGACTTTTTTTTTTCCAGTTTTCCAGGTCGTGGGGAACCCCTGTAAGTGGAGGGAAAGGGGAAATGATGTCTTTTTTTTAATGTTTTTTGCTTTAACGACATTTAACTAAGTTAATTAAAGTTATTAAATTTTTTGTTTTTTTGTTTTGTTTTCGGTCCTAACGGGGTAAATCCATGAAGATCTAGAATTCCCCTGCGCAAAAAGTGTCTTTTTTTTGGTGGCCGACTAATTACTAGTATAAAATTGCTATTCACAAGGAATTCCTAGGAAGTTAATTACTCCCATCGTGGGAGTTTGAAAACCTTTTGTTTGACCACCACCAATAGAGTTTTTTTTCCGAAAGATCAGCCAATAGGGTGGGCTTAAAAGAGTTTTTGGGGAACTACAAAATATAAAAGAAGGGGGTTTTTCCCTGAGATAATTAACAGCCGAATACAAGAAAATAATGAATGTAACCCCGCAACGTATTGGTGGACTGCCACAAGGAGACAATGTTTTTTGTAAAGGGAATTGTGGGCGTTACCTTTTTTCGATGGGTTATAGTCTAAAAACCCCGAACAAAACCTTTTTTTTTACATTCGCACTTTTTTGACCCGCTAAACCTTTTTTGGTTGGCAAAACAACTAGGTTTTTGAACTAAATTTGACTATGAATTTTTTGGTAATAATTTTTAGCAATGCCGCAATGGTTTAAGCTAACAAAGCAAATAACGAAAGCTGGATATTGATATCCGTCTGTCTTTATTTTTTTACTGCTATCCATGCCCCACGGTTTTTTTTTTTGTTTTGCGTAAGAAACCAGTGGAAGATTACATACCAAATATTAACGTGTTTTTTGTTTTTTTTATGAAAACACCCATGAAGTTTTGGGAACTTGCAATTAAAGTTTTTTTATTTTTACTGGCACTGGGTTTTTATCAATTTGGGCTGTTTTTTTTTTTTTTTAATCATTTTTTATAAAAAATAAAATTTAATTGTTTTTTTTTTTTTCGCAAGGGGGGGTTTGTTTCAAAGTCCCCCCGCACCCCCGCGTTTCCTAAAGTGTACCGCGGGGCAATCTAGAAAAGGTTCCAACGTGTGTTTTTTTTTTTTTTGGTTGGAAAATTTTTTGACCCATAATTTTTTCAATTTTGTGAATAGGTTCACCTTCACAAAGAAATATTTTAAAGAAGGTAGATGAAAGTTAGAAAACTTTGCAAAATGAAGTAATTATAAAGTTTTTGGCGAGCTTGTTTTTTTTTATAAAAAAACCTCTGTTCAAAGTGTACCTAACGTGTGAACCCCGAAATTGTTTTGGGGGGAGAAAGCAGAAATGGGCTTGGTATGGTGGTTTTAATGAGGGGCAGGGTTAAGCAAGGTGGGGGAAGGGAAAAATGTACCTAGGGGGAAATTAAGGCTGGGAGGTTGGGTGGATGTTCTTGGAATGTGAGAGGTAAACAGTAGGCAATACCGAGAAGTCCCCCCCTGGGTCAGCCCCCTGAAGGTTTTGTTTTTCCGTAGTCCCGTGGAACAAAGGTTGGGGGATCATAGGGTTTTTCCCCCCAATAGTTTGAGATTGGCCACCGAAGGGAATGGATGGGTGAAGATTTTTTTTTGTTGTTAAACGTGTCCCCTCATAATAAATGCACTTAAAGGTATTTTGAGACGATGAAGTGTGGGGGGGTGATAAACGTTTGGGTGGGAGGACGATTTACAAAACACCCATGCCCCTGGAATGGCGGGGGATCGAACCCGACTCCCCTCGTATAGCCATACCGCCGTTTTTCGAAACCGGCGCGCCTTAACCTGAGGATGGAGAGTTTTGGGATCATGGTTAAGAAACACTGGGGTGTGAGGGCAATTACGGGGTTTTAGATGATTAGAAGACTGCAAGGTGTGGGAAAGGGGTAAAAAGAACGTAAGCCAGAAAATAGTCCCCCACTTAGAAAGACCTTGGATTTGTTTTTTTTTTCACGATGTTTTTCAGATCTTTTTTTAAAAGTATGAGAAAGCTGTGGGGTTGTAATAGGAAAAAAGGGGGGTGAGTGGTGATGTTTACTAGTAGGTCATTAGAAAAGAGCGGACAAGAGGAAAATGAGGGCCCATACAGGCCGAGGGTTAATGCCCCTAAACTGGGCCTAGGGAAATTGAATTTTTTGGTTTGAAGTTTTTTTTTTGTTTTTTTGCCTCACGTCCCTTTTTTAGAACAATATTGCTATTTTGCGAGACTCCTAAACCGAGTGTTTTTTATTAGATGAACAAGGATTTAACTACAAAAGAAAACCAGGCCCTTACGTCGGGATTCGAACCCCGTCCTTCCGTAGGTGGGGCGCCCACGCTTTTTCGGACAGTGCCCCGGCTAAATCCGAATGTGCCCCCACCGCGACGGCCCTTAACTGCTAGGGATCTGGGGTTATTGGGGTGAGTGGTTTTTCCATGGGAAAATGGAAGAAGTTTTGGTAAAATCAGCTGTTAGAAAATAAACAAAAGGAACATTTTTTTTTGTAAGATTTTACTGTTTTTTTGCCTTGCAAGGATTTATAGGAAAAAGAGATTTTTTCATCAGGACCAGGTGGAGCTTTTGATGTACCGAGGGGGTGACAAAAACCCACCAACTAATTAATTAGTAAGAAAGGGTTGTTTTTATGGAGATGGAGGGGTGAAAGGGTGGAGGGGTTATATTTATAGAACACCGGGGATGATTCCTGGCGGTAAAATATTTTTAGGGGATTGTTTTGTTAAGGAAATTAACTTTGAGTTGGGAGCGAATAATTGGCATTTTATATTATCTATAATACCATATTTTAATTCACTCCTAGTTTTTCTAAAATTTGTCCAAGGCCCTTTTAAAACCTTTTTTGCCCCTTAGTAAGCCTACACCGTACGTAAACTACGCACCGAACGCAAAATAAATAAATTTGTGGGATGGTCCCTTTATTTTTTTGGGTTTTTGGCTTAAAAGTTGTTACTGGAAAATGCCCCTTTTTCTTACAATTGACCGACTGATGGGGCCAGCTTAAAACCATCGGATAGGTTCCACGTGACTGTATTTGGGGTATAAGTCCCACTCATTTCGGCCAAGTTGGCAAACGCTGGCCCTGAAACTCGGGCCGCATCACTTTTTTCAGTAATCCACGCTCCAAACTTTTTTATTACCATTCATTATTTGGACATAACTTTTTAAATAAAAATAAATAATTTTAGCAAACATATCCTTCTTAGCGATTACTTCGAATTTTTTTTGACACAGTCCCCCGTTAGGCCTGTCATTAAACCACGTCCGATGTCAAAGTTCGCCTTTGGATTTTTAACTGTTCCCGCCACCAACCCTGAAATCAGTTATATAACTGGAGTTGGGTAGAAACTCCTGAAATGGACAATTTATTTAATTTTTTTTATTTTATTTTTTTATTTATTTTTATTTTATTTAATTTAATGTAAACTTCATCACCACATGAAAAAATTATCAATGGACCTGAAAAGTTTCATTCAACAATTTTTTTTTATTTTTTCCAAAAAACTAACTGATTCGGATTTTCGACAAAGAATTTTCCTTTGTAAAAAATGCCATCCAACTGTTTTTTTTTAGACAAGAAAAATATACTAACTTTCTAGATAGAAGTGGACTGAACAAAAATTTTCAACAGCTAGAGTATATGTTAAGTTCGGGTGCACTTTTTTTCACGGCCTCTCCTCACTGTCAAGAAGGTGCATATTTTGGAATTAAAAAAACATCATACCTTTGGCATTTACTCAATGCCCTTGCAAAAAGGTTTTTCGGTTCATTGCAATTTTTTCTATCTACAAAGTTTTTAGATTATTTTTTTCTTGTTTTTGTATTAAGGGCAGTACCTGATGGTGGCATATTTTTAAAGAGGTCTTTTTGTCGAAATCCGAAATCAGCAGTTTTGTGTCAAAAAAATAAATGGTTTTTGAGAAAAACTTAAGTTTTCATTTGAAATAATTTTTTTTTTTACATCTATGATGCGTTACATTGTTTTTATAAACAAAGCTACCGACCTGTGGGGTCAAAAAAATCGAAATTATCACTAAATCACAGGAGGAATATTTTTTTGCTAAATATATTCATTTTAATTATTGGTCCCCCCGCAAATACTGAAAGAAAAAATAAAAGTTAAGCGTGATTAAGTGTTTGCACGCCACGGTGAAAGCAGGCGTCACCTTGGGAAATTTAAGGGATTTTTTGTACCCACTTCATTCACCATGTTTGGCCCTCGTGGACCGTCAGGAAGGCAGGGTACCATTTCAGTCCGTCCCAATTGCAGATGATGAAGATTTTTTGGTAGCTTTTAACGTCCCTCTTATTATGGCCCCCATTTGTTTTTGATGGTTGATTAGGAATGAGGGTTGGGTTGGACAATTGAAAAACCGGGTGCATTCGGGCAGCAGGTTTTTTTTTTACCGAATGCGGGAATTCGTACGCCCCGTGTTGTGACACTACGCCTGCCACCCAGATTCGTATGAGGTCCCAACTGGACGGCTGAGCGGTAAGCAGAAAGGTGCAAACTAAAAAGAGAAAAAGATTGAACATAGCCTGGGATTGGAAATCGAGAAGACGTGGAAAAACGCACCCAAGGCCTGGCTTAAGCAAAAAGCTCTACTAGTAAAAGCTCCATAGCTACTGACGCCACTCCGTGTTTGGGAACCGGGGTGTTCCATCCAATAGGTTTTTCTATAGAAATCCCTAGCCATCGTTTTAAGATGAAGCAAATAAAGCACAATTCCATTTTTCCTTAATGCTTAACAACAAAAGAGGAGTGTTTTTTGTCTAGGGCAAACGCCAAACAGCTGAAACTGGTTGGCGACTGCAAAACGAATTTTCCCTTTTTGTTATAGGATTAGACACAACATATAAATACGACTACACAACACGAATAACATCAAAAACCCTGGGTTTTCCGCGTGTTTGTTTTTCTATACGTTTTTTTGTTTTTTCTATCTTATCCGCCCTTTACCAATGAACTCTGCAGTCGCCCTTACCCAGGTTAAAATTTTTTTGTTTGGGTTTTTTTCCCTATAACAAAACCCCTTTTCTTTTGTAAGCATTAACGGCGAGCCGTTTTTTTGGCCCCACGCCCATGCCAAAAATTCGCGTTTCCTATAGCAAGATTCCAACAAATTTAAGAAATCTTTTAACTGGCGGTCCTTACCTACTACTTTCGGTTCCTGCATATTTGTTTTCAAAAAGTAAAATCGCTCGTAAACTTTTCACATGTATCAATTTTCCATGGCATTTTTTAAAAATTTTATACAGTGGAAAAACCCCTTTTTTTTGGTACCCACTCCTGGAATGGAATACCTTTATTTAAATTTTACTTAATATGATTCCAAACAGTTTTGAAAGTTTATTTTTTTTATATCATATTAAGGCATCTGTTTTTTTTTTTTTTTCTAGTTTTTTATTCAATAAAAAAGGGGTTTTTTTTTTTTACTGGTACTACAATTGAAAAATATAAAGTCGTGATATTCCCTTGAAATCCACTTTTTTTTTAGCCGTAGCGATCCCTGCCTTTTCGGAACGCTGCTCGTGCCGGACCTAAGGCCTAGGGAAAACGGAAAAACGGAAACATCAGTCTTTTGTCGGTGGGCGCGGTGGAGACGCGAAAGAATTTTTTGAAAACAACGCCTTGGAGGGGCGTGCTTTCCCGTCCCAGTGGGATCAGTGTCCCGTTACGCTTAGCTTAGAAAGAAAAGAAAGAACCGTCTAATTTAACAATTTTTAACACCAATTAAATCCAAAACCTGCTTTTATAAGGATTCCCCATACTCTGTCTTTGTAAATTACAAGGATGCAAAATTTATGTTTGTATGATATTATTATGGGCTATCCGCATGGTGGACCGTGGGGAAAGGTTAAAAATTGCTTGGAATTTTAAAAAAACCTTTAAATAGCTCTTCACCTCTTTAGGATTTGGTTAACACCCCCCAAGCCACTTAATAAAATAATTTGTTTCTAAATCCCCCATTGAAAATCCCAGTGAGATGAAGGTTCTTGGTTTTTTATTTTTTCAACCAACCTAATAAAGGTTTGGTGCTGCCAAGCAAAAAAAAAACAGCTTGAATATCTCCTCATCCTCCTACCCTAAGCACAACATTTGCAAACTTAAAAAAATAAATTTTTTTTTCAAACATCCTGAATAGACTCAGCCATTGGGGTGAATGGGAATTCATTTTCAAATAAACCCCAATTTTTAATAATATACGAGTGGGGGGGGGGAATAAAAGTAATTTTTTATTCTTACCCTCATCCTATTTTTGAACGGTGGCAATTCTCCTTCATGGACCGGGACCCCGACGTGGTCCCGGCGGAAGAAGTCCCTTTGAAGCAGGCCCTGGGACCAACTGAGGATGTTGATTGCCGAGTTGTAGCGGTCCAACTTTGATAGCAGACGACCTTTCCCTTTTGGTACGAGTGACGAAAAGTTTTTTTTGAGCAGTGTAGGCAACGTCCTTTAAACAGGTTGTGCCCTAATTAAGAAAAAAAATAAAATAAAAATTGATTTTAATGTTTTGTTAAAATGTCCAGGTAAGAAAAATTGATTAATGCACAGGTAGTAAAAAGGTGTTTTAAAATTAATTAAAGTTTAACCTAAACAAAAATAACCTTTTGGACTATTACCTATTGAAAAAAGTACCTACGTATGTTAAAAGATAAACCTTTTCTATTTATATCGGTTTTTAAATATTTCCCCAATCAATTGCCCAAATGATTTCTGAAAACCTATCCGCGTTTTAATTTAAAAATGAATTCCATCACTCTAGTACGAAAATCAATAGGTTTTTGGGTGTCGCAGTGGTGGTGGCAGTTATGGATTTGTAGAAGTTTTATTAACAGTTTTTTTTTTTTTTTTTATCATAAGCCTAATTAATATAAATAGGGTCCCTTTGGGTTTTGGCAAAAGATTGGTGCCTAAAACCATAAAACAGAAATCAGACTCTGCGCTGGATACACTGGTCCAAGAGTCGTACCAACAGTTGACCAGAATCCTCCTACAAGAATGTTGACAGAAGTCAACATTTAAGTCCTACTATTCCCAGCAATTCTACAACATCAGTTGAAGAACAGAATCGCCTGTGAGAAGGGTGACTAAAGTCAAGCAAAGCGCTTAGCACCAGTGATGTGGTTAAAAAGTTTTCACTGCACCTGATTTGCTTTTGTACTTACTATTTGGCGGTTAAGTTTGTTTATATTTTTATTGTGTTGCTGATGTTTTGTTTTTTTTGTTTTATACCAACTCTTCTTGAAAATGGAAGCCTAGTCTTCTGAAACGTTGAAGTTTTAATTAAATATTTGTTTTAAACATCCAATAAAGCGTGATTATTTCCGTAAAGTATAACTTAACATATATATATATTTACTATTGCATGATATATGGGGTGAACAATTTTACAAATTTAAAACCAATGCCTTCTGCGGGATTCAAACCCACGTTCTTCAAGTGATATACGCTGTGGGCCAGCGCCCCATCGTATTATAGTCACCGCAGGCGGCTTCAAGCCATTGATTCACTGTTGTATTACATACATTATATTTATTGATATTTTCCTGCGTATTTAATAAAAAGCGCGTAAAGGTACCCTAATGTTACTTACTTCCAATTGGGAAGCAATAACTTAACTAGGAAAACGCTTAAGTCCCGCCGCGTTGATGGATGAGTTTTTTTTGTAAGTTTTTAGTTTCCCGTAGGACCACTTTTCCTTTGCAAGTGCTTTGTGAAAGCATTATAGGTGATTGTTTGTCAAGTTTCTATTGTAACTTGTTAATTGTTATAATAAACCAAAAAAAAACTCATATTAAAACCTTTATTCTATGGATTCTGGCTAACTTTGTCAACTTTTTCTTTCAAAAGGTACTACATTATCAAAACCTTAATGTCCATGTATAATATGAACGTTGTAGTCAAACCCGTTTGGTCAGAATTGACCCAAATGTCACGAAAATATCGCACAAAAAATCGAAAAAAATCGAAAAAGTACGATATTCATGAGAAATATTTCTTCTATTGTACCCAAAAACAATACAGTTCTAAGTTCAGAGATTTCGAAGGTCCCCTCTAATTTTCATCAAGATCGGATATGCCGTTTGTACGGTAGAGAGCGAAAAAACAGACAAAAAAACAAACAAAAAAAAACACCCGAGCCAAATTTTTTGGGGGTCAATGAAATTGAAGTCTTCGCTTCGCTCATCCAATTAATATGGATATGGATTTTTATTTACAACGTCTATCCTATTAATAACTAATTTACAATGTAGGACAAAACGGCGCTCGTGTTCGTTTCAGCATGTGATTACTATTAAAAATAAATGGTTTGACTATGGTTTAACCATGATTTAAAATATGGTTTGATGCCAAGAAAACCACTGGCTTCTACACATGAATGTTTCAGTATTTCCCAGTTGAATAGTTGTGTAAATTATGCCACTACCATCTGAAAATATTCGTTCGTGATTTTATAAGTGAAAATACTCAAAACAGGGATGTCATAATAACATGTAAATATCAACATAAAAAGTGTAAATATCAACCGATTTTTAAAAATTTTTCAATTTTTTTTTTAAACAAACATTATAGAACGTAATTAAATTTATTTAAAAATTTAAAAAATTTTACTGCAGTTTACACTGGTAAATAATGTCGAAAATGTGAGATTTTTTCCAAAGATGGCGTCTTTTTTTCGAACTTCTAGTATTTTTTTTAAAACTCAGCATTGTGTTGTTAGTAAATCTACGAATTTTTAAAGAAATTCATGGTTTAGTTTTGTGTCTATGGTAATAATCACAAAACCCTCCACCCCCACCCCCTGCAGGGGGTGGGGGGGTGACACCTAAAATTTTTATCAATCTTAATGTATAATTAACAATTTGGTAAAGTGTTGTTGCTCCATCACAAAAATCGAGCGGGAAACGTTTGGGTTACCTACTACAAGTTAAAAATTGTAAACATTTTTTGCTAATTTCATCATGTCAAATATTACTCATAGTTTTAACCTTTGTTCTACCAGAGCAGCATTCAACATGGCCGGTTGCGTTTCTGTGTGATTAATGTGAAAGCATTTACTGATTAGTCTTTTCAAGCCAAAGTGTGTTTTAAAATAAGTTCCCAGCAAGTTTTTACTTTATTGGTAGTGTTACCTAGGTGCATAAACAACGGTTTTATTTTACAATGATTTTTGTTTTTCAAACTAGAGATTTAATCTTTCATGTGTAGATAGCCGTTTGCGACTTGCGGACTATTTTGACCTTGCGTGAAACAAGTTTGGATATGCTCATTTGAGGCTGGCTTTAGTTACGTGATAATCGTTTAAATGTATGTTTGCGAACACCTTTTGCCCAATAAATAATAAATAAAATTAATAAATTAATTTGTATTTAGAGTCACCCAGTCAGTCACAGAACTGATTTTCAGTGGGGGACATTAAATTTAAAGCAGACCAAGCCAACCCTGTAGGTGCAGTCACCATCGACAAGCGAACAATGACCAACTAGAGACCGGCATATTAAAGCAGGAAACACCGCGGACAGCACCAGAATCATCAAGGTTAATTTGAAACAACCATAGAATTTATTATGTACTTTGTTGCTAGGGCGGCTCCAAAGTCACCGTTTACACATTCCTAAGCCAATAACTGATTGAAAGCCCAAATCAGAAGATAAAAAAACTTCTGCCTAGAGCGGGAATTGAACCCTGGACCTTCTGCAATGGAAGCATAGCTTCTAACTGTGCAGTGTTTTTATGTC
Source organism: Sweltsa coloradensis (assembly GCA_024449915.1). Taxonomy (NCBI): domain Eukaryota; kingdom Metazoa; phylum Arthropoda; class Insecta; order Plecoptera; family Chloroperlidae; genus Sweltsa; species Sweltsa coloradensis. The sequence goes on from JAMZAV010000016.1 coordinate 24,511, forward strand.
TTTAAAATCTTGATAATTATCAATTTCGGTGTTTTACGCAAATAAAACTTATTTCAGAGTTTGGCAGTAATTCAATTTTGGCATTTCCTGGTATAGGCTAGATTGACTAGGTAATTCATGCTTTTTTTTTGAAAAATAAAATACATATTTGCACATATTTAGGTTTTAACGTCATTTGCGAATTATATACCACTTTGTGCCACAAAACGAAAAGAGTCTTCGGAAAGAAAATTTACAAAATGTCTTTGTTTGGCCTGGAAAGACTAAGATAAAAACTTGTTAATCCACCACACACTAACGACCATCCATGTTGAATGGTATTCTCGGTAAAGCTGAAGTAAAACTTCATGCTAGCGAGGTAATATTTCCCAGTGCCCTCTCAGAATATATTTGATTGGGGTATTGTCATGTTCGTTTATTTAAAATCGACTTGTTCAGTTAAAGAAGAGAGGGACTATGTACAAAGTAGGAGAGGAGTACTGATCATAATGGTGTAGGCAGGCAGGATGTCAAGGGAAGAGTGCTGTGTACTTTACGAGGGTGGACTTTCATGGATGTTGTGAGAGATGAAGACCCGAGGATGATGGGGGGGGGGGAGTAATGAATAGTCTGGAGGAGATGAGGGGTAGGGTACTGGTCACTCACATCAGGGGTGTAGTAGGAGGGAAGGGGGATGATGCTTTATGTTGCTTAACGACATTAACGTCTATTAACCCGAGATAAGTCTCACACGTTAGTTAAAGTTTGTTCGGTCTAACGGTATCCATGAAGATCTAGAATTCCTCCAAAAAAGTGTCTTTTTGTGCGACTAATACTAGTATAAATTGCTATTCACAAGGAATTCTAGGAAGTAAATTACTCCACGTGGAGTTGAAAACCTTTGTTGACCAACCACAATACGAGTTTCGAAGATTCAGCCAATAGGGTGGCTAAAAGAGTTCGGAACTACAAAATATAAAAAGGGGTTTCCTGAGATAATTAACAGCCGAATACAAGAAAATATGAATGTAAACCGCAACGTATTGTGACCAACAAAGGAGACAATGTTGTAAAGGGATGAATGTTACCTTTCGATGGGTATAGCGTAAGACCGAACAAACTTTACATTAGCACTTTGACCGCATAAACTTTTGTTGGCAAAACTACTAGGTTGACTAAATTGACTATGATTGTAAATAATTTACAATGCTTGTTAAAGCTAACAAGCAAATAACGAATCTGATATTGATATCTTCTGTATTTATTTACTGCCATCATGCCACGGTTTTGCGTAAAACAGTGGAAGATTACATACAAAATATAACGTGTTATGAAACACCATGAAGTTGAAACTTGCAATTAAAGTTAGTACTGCACTGTACATTGCTGAATAAAACATGTTTTATTAAAAATAAAATTTGAATGTTTTCCAAGGTTCAAAGTCGCACCCGCGTTCTAAGTGACCGGGCATCTAGAAAGGTCAACGGGTTTTTGGTGAATTTTTTACATTATTTCAATTTGTGTAATAGGTTCACTTCACAAAGATATTTTAAGAAGGTAGATGAAGTTAGAAAACTTGCAAATGAGTAATATAAAGTTGCCAGCTGTTTTATAAAAACTCTGTCAAAGTGACTACGTGTGACGAAATGTGTGGGAGAAAGCAGAATGGGCTTGTATGGTGGTTAATGAGGGGAGGGTACAAGGTGGAAGGGAAGGTACTAGGGATACTGGGAGTGGGGGGATAAGTCTTGGATGTGAGAGTACAGTAGCAATACCAGAGAAGTCTGGGTCAGGCCTGAGGTTTCGTAGTCGGTGGACAAGTGATCATAGGGTTCCAATAGTTGAGATGGCACCGAGGAATGGATGGTGAAGATTTTGTTGTTTAACGTCTCATATAATGCACTAAAGGTATTTGAGACGATGAGTGTGATAAACAAGGGTGGAGGACGATTACAAAACACCCATGCCTTATGCGGGATTCGAACCCACGTCCTCGTAGAGCCGTACGCTTCGGACCAGCGCGCTAACTGAGGAATGGAGAGTTTTGGGATAATGTAAAGACAACTGGGTGTGAGGGCATGACGGGGTAGATGATCAGAGACTGCAAGGTGTGAATGGGTAAGAACGGAAGCAGAAGTCACTAGAAGACTGAGAGTTGTTTCAAGATATTTTCAGATCTTTTAGAAAGATATGAGCTGCGTGTAGGAAAAGGGGGTAGTGGTGATGTGTACTAGTACAATAGAAGAGCGAGACAAGAGGAAATGTAAGGGCATACAGGCCGAGGTTAATGCTAACTGCTAGGGAATTGATTTGGTTGATTTTTGTTGCTCAACGTCTATTAGAACAATATTGCTATTCGAGACTCTAAACACGAGTGGTTATAGATGACAAAGGATAACTACAAAAGAACCAGGCCTTACGCGGGATTCGAACCCCCGTCCTCGTAGTGCCACGCTTCGGAACAGTGCCCTACTCGAATGTGCCACCGCGGACGGCCTAACTGCTAGGGAAACTGGGTTTTTTGGGGGGAGAGGGTGTTCATGGGAATGGGAACAAGTTGTATCAGCTGTTAGAAAATACAACAGGAAACAGTTAATATTTACTGTTTGCTCAAGGGATATAGGAAAGAGATTTTCATCAGGACCAGGTGGAGGCTTTGATGTTACGAGGGGGTGGCAGGAGGATGAGGGGGTGACAAACCACCACTAATTAAATATTAGAAGGGTGTTAGGGATGAGGGGTGAAGGGTGGAGGGGTTAGAACACAGGGGATGATTCTGCGGTAAGATTTTTAGGGGATGTTTAGGAAATACTTGAGTGAGCGATAGATGCATTTATAATTAATCTATATATATATATATATATATTTAATTTCACTCCTAGTTCTAAATGTCAAGGCTTAAAACTTTGCTTAGTAGCCTACACGTATGTACTACGCACAGAACAAATTAAAATAAATTATGGGATGGTCATTATTTGGGTTTGCTAAATGTTGTTACTGAAATGCCCTTTCTTACAATTGACGACTCGAAATGGGCCGAGCTTAAAACCATCGATAGGTCACGTGACTAGTATTGGGTATAAGTCCTCATTTCGCAAGTTGGCACCTGCTGAACGGCGCATCACTTATCAGTATCACGCTCTAACTTTTATTCTATTCATTATTTGGACAATACTTAAATGAATAATATTTAGCAAACATATCATTCTTTAGCGATTACTTCGATTTTTTTGACACAGTCGTTAGCTTGTCATAACACGTCGATGTCAAGCCGCTTTGATTTACTGTCCCCCACTGAAAATCAGTTATATAACTGAGTGGGTAGACTCTAAATACAATTTATTTATTTATTTATTTATTTATTTATTTAATGTACTCATCACACATGAAAATTATCAATGACTTAAGTTTTCTCAACAATTTATTTGACAAAAAACTACTGATCGGATTTCAACAAGAATTCTTTGTAAAAATGCATCAGACTGTTTAGACAAGAAATATACTAACTTTCTAGATAGAAAGTGCACTGAACAAAAATTTACAGCATAGAGTAATATGCAGCGTGCACTTTTTTATGGCTCATCCGCACGTCAAGAGTGCGTATTTTGGATAAAAACACATACCTTGCATATTACTCTATGCTGCAAAGTTTTGTTCTGTGCAATTTCTATCTACAAAGTTAGATTATTTCTTGTTTAAACAGTCTGATGGTGCATATTTTTAAAGAGGCTTGGGTGCGATTTAAATACTACTCCGATCGTGCCATGTGCAGTACTTTCGTACTTTTCAAACTACGGACAGGGAAATCATTATATTTTCATTCTGTTTTTTTCCTCCGATAGATAACTAAATTCTTATTTCTCGTACATAGCCCTTTTGTTCATTTAAGTCAAAACATTTCCCCCACGAGTCCTCAAAGTCCATAGAAAATGTTCATTTCCGGTCAAAGTTTACTGCCCTTGTTTGACCAAAGAGGAGCGAATTTGCGAAATCAGGCTATGTACGTAGAATAACAGTTCATTTCTGAGTAAAATAAAAAAAACTTTATTGAAATCGGACGAAAAATGTAGACGTAGTTTGAAAAGTACGAACGCCTTGCAAAGCACACTTTTGGCTCCATTTGGTGGCGCTCTCTTGTTAAATTCGATCGTGTCTACTTCGAAGCAAGTAGGGGAGGTAATGTGGGCGGGATCTGGACACAGGATGTTCTTGTCATCAGATTACATAAACACAATCTGCTATTTTGAGGTTTGCTTGCAGCTTTTTACATCGTTGTAAGAATTCTATAATATTCGCTACCAGAAATTAATGATGATGATTATTGTTGTTCAACGTCACTTTTATTGACATCATGCTATTCGGATTATGAGTGGTGATAGACGAGAGTGAAGAACAATTACAGATAACCTATGCCTTGTGCGGGATTCGAATCCGCGTCCTGCTAGTGTAATTCGCCAGCGTCCCTATGTGCGAGACTGCGACCGCGGACGACATCAGAATTTGAGACTGCCTAAATAATATGTATATCGCGTTCTTTAATTAGTAGATTATAATTTTGATTCTCCGCAATGCAAGGTTTGTAGTGCTCCCATTCAACCAATCTACATAATTACCCGCGTTGTAAGAACTAAGCAAATATTGTTTACGATTAGTCTATGTAATTATATTATATAGTACCAAACCGAACCTTTATTCTATTTTTTAGATATCGTGTAGCGTTCTTTCAGCACGATAAAGAAAATAACATCGTTTGCTAACGCACGGTAGTCGGGCCTTTCGACCGGTCATACCCATAAATAAATACATTTTTGTAGGATGCCCGCTGTAGGATACACACATGAGATTTAACCGGTGTGACCCTCTTCTGGTGACTAACTAGGTAGTTTGCGGATAGGATAATTAAAATAATCCGAGGGCTATTCAATCCCTTGCATTCGCATTAGCGACTGAGGAAAAGCTCGAAAAAAACCTTCATTCAGGATTGCCGGTCTCGACGGGATTCGAACCCGGGGTCATATCCATAGGACAGACATCACCCATGCACTACGTAATGATTGAATTATTATTACAGAATATTTCATTTTATTGCTCTGGGGGCAAGCAAGTCTGCCAAGTAATGTTTGTGGCTTGTTGGTCCAAAGGATAGCGTCCCTGCTTCCATAGCAGAAGGTCGCTGGTTCGATTCCCGACTTGAATCAACCCATAATCTATGGGAAGGGTATCGCATTACATCCACTGAGAGTGTGGCTTTGAAACCGTCTTAGCAACGAAGCACACAACAAGTTGTAAATGGTTGTTCCGAAGTAGTTAGGTCTATGCTGACTCATCCGCGGATGAATCATGGTAATCTGTGAACTAGGATTTAAAATGTCCGATTATTTCGCCAATCGATGGCGTCGTCGGTTCGGATCGCAATTTAAGTCCGTCACTGAAATTACATCTTTTACATTTTACATGCAACATGCATGTTTGAAATAAATATGATTTGTAATTTTTTAAACCCTCATTGCATCAATAATTGTTTTGATTACCAGAACGATAATAATATCATGCATAGAGGCTTGGGCGCAATTTAAACACCACTCTGAGCGTCTCAATTGCAGTTCTTCCGTACTTTACGAACTAGGGGAAGAAACATCCACATTAATTCATTCTGTTGTTTTATCTGATATAATTACATTCTTATTTCTCGTACATAGGTCATTTTCCCCTGCGAGTGGGACGTGGGAGGTATATTATAAAATTACATGATCGCTTATGCACCTTGATGTTTCCAAGATTGTTCAGATCATTAAAAAGTAAAAGAAAAAAGTTTTAATATTGTTCCGGGTATAGTACCCAAATCATTGCTATTTGCTTGGATAAGTTATAATGTATAGAGATATTATGATTACTAAAAATATGCATTATAATGAATAATAATTTTAATTCCCTGCACCGTGGAGATTGTTATTCTGCCAATGTACCAACCGTCTCGATTAACCTTGAAACCTTATACTTCGAATAAGTGATTTCCATTTTACTTTAATTTTGCAAAAACTGTTTGTCCAAGCAATTGAAATCAAAGACAAAAAAAGTTTTGCAATGCAGTTCATCTCTTCATTGCATGTGAATGCCACTTGTAAAGTGTGGCCGAAGAATTCAAGAAACAAAACAAATGAAACGTGAACATGATTACATTTACATTTTAGTTTTCTCCCGTTTTTTTAAATATAATTATTGTTCCCTGCGTTTATATGTTATAGTAGACGCTAGAGGCGAGCGTGTAAAGTATGTCAAACATCACATTACTAACGTATTTCCTCGCGAGTGTTCGTGAATGCACATAGTTGAACTCAATGTATACCTCATTCTATATGTGTGCACATGTGTAAATAAAAATCCTCAATACCTCATTCTATATGTGTGCACATGTGTAAATAAAAATTCTCAAAGTCTATGTAAATAATGTGTAATAATCCTAACTCACCAGTGTAACAACACATGCCTATGTGTGACGCATTATAATATAAACTACGAGATTTTTTAGATTTATTTTATGTAATATATTTTATGTGTATCCGGTGTCTCAAATGACCACTAACTTTTTTTATTGGTTGTTATCTTGTGTATCCGGTATAATTTATTTAAAATTAATATTTCTGTCGAATGTGTCAATCCTAATGTGAAAATACATTCTATTTATCTTTGTTGTGAGTAAAAATAACTTTGTTTACAAGGAATAACGTTCTGAGGTAGGGCTTTATTTGCATGGAAGTGAGCGTATAGCGTAGCATATAAAAATAAATAAATAAATAAATACATAAATTCATATTTAGTCTACCCACTCAGTCATATAACTGATTTTCAGTGGGGGACAGTAAACTAAAGCGATCAATCCAACCCTGCAGGCCCCGACGTAATCGACGAGTGAGCGATAACCAACCAAAGATCGATATTTTTTTAATATAGGAAATCTAGTAATCAGTAGTATGGACAGTGCGCCCGCGGATCAACGCCAGAATCAACAAGGCCGATTCAGAACAACTTTAAATTTATTATGTGCCTCGTTGCTAGGACGGCTGAAACGGCACCGTTGCTAAATCAGCAGTTAAAACCTTCTGACTTAACGGGAATCGAACCATGGACCTTCTGTATTGGAAGCAGAGATTCTAACAACAATACCAACGATCCACACAATACACATTTGAGTGTAAGTGCTTTGCTCTAAAGAAATTAAATTCACTTCATATCTGAATACGATAAACATTAATTATTATATTTTATATATATATTATATATCGTATTATTATAATCAATTAATTTCATTGAGATTTCGAACGCCGAACGTCTCGGACCAGCGCTCTTATCGTATGTGCCACATCTAACGGTGTGACGTGTTATAAACTAACATAAGTAATAATGACCTAAGTTTTAACATTTGACTCCTAGCTTTGACCTGCCATTCGCGCAATGTGGTTGGTACAATGCTACCTCGTCGGCGCTCGTCGGGAAGCTCAGTTTCGGAATTTATTGCGCGCGACTTGCGACAAATATAATTATGTACAATCTGTCCTGCATAATAACTTCTATCAAAAATACTCTGATTCATAATTTATACTTGAGATGCGCCCCTGTTGATGAAAGTGTATTCGGAACAATACGTGGTTGATTTATTAATCTTCTACACTACACTTCTACAATTCTAGGACATCTAGCTTTAGTGTGTGTATCGAACTCTTGTCCGGTTGGGTACACACCTTTGTAAGACCTGCCGTGGTGTAATTCGCAGAAAAAATTATATTATTTTATTATGCTGAGCAGCCCCACTTATTGCACAATACCAATTAAAGCGTATTTTTTTTATAAATAACAATTGCATTTTAGTTTCATTTAGTTATCTAACCGGAAATTTACTATCAAATTCCCACGTCATTCATGTGGAGCTTTTTCATCCTACGAGCTCAAGATAGCCCAAATAAATTATGCATTTCGTTGTTGTTAGAGAGACACAAATTTGGATAACTTACCAATTACCGTGTTCAATAAATAAAAATAAGAAAATAACATAAGGATGAGGATAGAACACTTGCTAGAATATCCATCTTTGCATCTATGCAGGTTTGTGGCAATGAGGTTGACCTTGGCAGAGTTTTCGTCGTTGTAGTGAACCGGACATTAATTAATCATGTCGAGCTGTCTTATCTGTGCATTACCCCTCTCGCGGCTGGCGGCTAGTGCCATATTTGTATGCCGTAAAATCGAAGTGGGGATAAATATGTTCACGCCTTTCCCTCCCCGTCCTTCACCCCGCAAGATTGTAAATTTCAACAATAAGTTCCTACGGGTGGTTATAATCCTGTTAAAGAGGTCTTGTCGAAATCCGATCAGTAGTTTTTTATCAAATAAATTGTTGAGAAAACTTTAGTCATTGATAATTTTCACATCTATGATGCGTACATTGTTATAACAAGCTAACGACTGTGTCAAAAAATCGAAATAATCACTATCACAAGGAATGATATATTTGCTAAATATTATTCATTTAAATATTGTCCAAATAATGAATAGAATAAAAGTTAGAGCGTGATAAGTGTTGCGCCGTGAAGCAGGCGTCAACTTGGGAAATTAGGATTTGTACCCACTCATTCCACCATGTTGCCTCGTGACGTCAGGAGGCGGGTACATTTCAAGTCGTCAATTGAAGATGATGAAGACTTTTGTAGCTTAACGTCTCTATTATGGTCATTTTGAGTGGTGATAGATAAGGGTGATGGACAATGACAAACCGGTGCATTCGGCACAGGTTTTTTATCCGATGCGGGATTCGAACCCACGTGTTGTACACTACGCCTGCACCCAGATCGTATGAGCCAACATGGACGGCTGAGCGTAGCAGGAAGGTGCAACTAAGAGAAAAGATTGACATAGCCTGGATGGACAGGAAGAAGTGGAATGCACCCAGCCTGGCTAGCAAGCTCTACTAGTCTAGCTCAAGCTACTGACCTACTCGTGTTGGAACCGGGTGTTCTATCATTAGGTCTATAGAATCTAGCCATCGTTGAAGATGAACAAAAACACAATCCATTTCTAATGCTTACAACAAAGAGTGTTGTATAGGGAACCCAACAGCTGACCTGGCTGGCGACTGCACGATTCTTGTAGAGATAGACACAAACATATAAATAGACTACACAACACGAAGAACATCAAAACTGTTCCGTGTTGTTTCTATACGTTTCTATCTATCTTTACAAGAACTCTGCAGTCGCTAACCAGGTAAGTTGTTGGTTCCCTATACAAAACCCTTCTTTGTAAGCATTAACCGAGCCGTTTGGCCACGCCAATCAAAAATCCGTTCCTAGCAAGATTCAAACAAATTAAGATCTTTACTGCGGTCTACCTACTACTTCGGTCTGCAGATTGTTTCAAAAGTATCTCGTAACTTCACATGTATCAATTCATGGCATTTAAATTTATACAGTGAACCCTTTTTTGTACCAACTCTGAATGAATAACTTTATTAAATTTACTATATGATTCAAACAGTTGATGAAGTTTATTTTTATATCATATTTAGCATCTGTTCTAGTTAGCATAAAAAGGGGTTTACTGTACTACAATTGAAAATATAAGCGTAGATAATTCTGAAATCAGCTTACCGTAGCGATCTGCTCGGACGCTGCTCGTGCGGACTAGCCTAGGAACGGAACGGACATCAGTCTTGCGGTGGGCGGAGGAGACCGGAGATTCGTCCAGTGACCAGTGTCGTACGCCAGCTAGAAAGAAGAAGACGTCTAATTAACAATTTTTACACATTAATCAAACTGCTTATAAGGATTTATACTCTGCTTTTAAATTACAAGGAGGCAAAATTATGTTGTATGATATTATTATGTTATCCGACATGTGACGTGAAAGGTAAAACGCTGAATTTAAACTTATAGCTCTCACCTCTTAGATGTTAACACCCCAGCCAACTTAAGAAAATAATATTGTCTAGAATCCCATTGAAATCAGTGAGATGAGGTCTTGGGTTTTAATTTTCACCAAACTATAAGGTTTGCCAAGCACAGCTGATATCTCTCATCTCTACCCTAAGCACAAACATTGCAACTTAAAATTAAATTTCATCCAGGAATAGAACCAGCAGTGTGTGGAATCATTTCAAAATAAACAATTTAATAATATACGAGTAAATAAAATAATTATCTTACCTCATCTATTTGACGGTGGCATCTCCTTCAATGACGGACGACGTGTCGGCGGAGAAGTCTTGAGCCAGGCTGGACAACTGAGATGTTGATTGCAGAGTTGTACGAGTCAACTTGATACAGACGACCTTCCTTGGTAGAGACGAAGTTTGAGCGAGTGTAGCGTCTTACAGGTGTGCCATAACTAGAAAAAATAAAATAAAAATTGATTTAATGTTTGTATGTCAGGTAAGAAAAATGATTATGCACAGTAAGTAAAAAGTTTTAAATTAAATTAAAGTACTAAACAAAATAAGCTTGGACTGTTACCATATTGAAAAGTACTATGTATGTATAAAACTTTTCATATTTATATCGGGTTAAATATTCAATCAATTGCCAATGTACTGAAACTATCACGTTTAAATTAAATGAATTCATCACTCTTAGTACGAATCAATAGGTTGGTGCAGTGTGCTGTTAGTGATGAAGAAGTTATTACGTTTTATCATAGCCTATATAAAGTAGGGCCTACTAAAAACAAAATTCAAAATAATAATTAACGTTAAAATAAAATATTATTAATTCCAAATAAATTTTGAATTCGCCTCTAAAAGTTGCAGATACGCGCTCTGGCGGAGAAGCGCTCACTGGAGGTTTGGGGGTAACTTCTACCGCGCGTATGCTTTTTCACACAGATTTGTATTACGATTGCATTAGTTTTGGGACTGTTGGCGATATAAATACATGCAACAGTCCACAATATTGATGTTTGCTACAATCAAGAATACTGGAATTGAGTAAAAAATGACTTCTCAATATAGCTATTGATCTTGAAAACGTTTAATTTTGCAAGTCAATGAAGTGACAAAATGTTGAGGATTGGGCTTTCATCATTTAATTTTATTGACGAAATTGACGACATGTCATACTCATAATAATATGTATGTATGTATTTATTGTATTTTTTTATTTAACGTTTATCCTGTTCATTTAAAAATGATTTACAATGGCGATATTGTTCATGATATTTTACGTCAAACCTTTTACAGTCTCCTGGTATAAAAGTACAACATATATACGTAGGTTATAGCTTTTGACTTTTGATATCTTACCCTCAATTTGGGGTCTTTTACATACAGTGTTATATTGATGAAGACTAGAAATAAGAGAAAGTAGGAACTAAACTAAGTATAGTAAAATGTAATAGTGTGGTAAAAAAATTAGTAATAATATAGGCCTAATGTCATGCAATGTCATGTGTAATACAATAATGAATAATAATAATATGTAACTGACAGTAACATAATTATGTATTATGTATGTTAAGCCAACACATTGCGTGGAAATAAGAAGATAATGAAATCATACGATGGTTTAGGTAGACACATGTCTTAATAGTGTTTTGAATAATATTTTAAAAATTACGGTATGGCTACACTTAATTTCTACGGCATTGATCCATCAACCATACTTGGATCAATTGTTTATATTTACTTATGGAGTTTGATTGCTTAATTTCTAACGAAAATGCTACATAGTTGATATCCTTTGAATCGCAACATATTCTAAATTAAAAACATGTGGAGAGTGGTAGGGCTTGGTTGCCGAAGTACCCTACATACATGCATGGTCGTAAATTATATTCAGTTTTAAATATTATCATGGTGTCACAATGGCGATATTATTACGCAAAGGTCACCAAATAAGGACTTGAATTCTTCATGGATCCCCGGGGCCTTTGTAACACTCACTGCAGGTCAGTGCTAGAATATAATATATTGAATTCAATGTATATAATCAATTATGTATTACAAATCGTTCAGTAGGCCACCAAATGAAACAATGATAGGCCTACGAGATGTTGATGTGATTATTGGCAATTAATGTCTTTCTGTGTGTGTGAGGGGGCAGGGTATAATTATTATACTACCACATTTGTTTTGCCGTTTACCACTCACGTGTAGCTTTATATGTTGCCAGTTGGAAAAACATAGAATGCTATATGCAGACACAAAAATCAACGAAAAACTATATCATCTGCATGACACACCAAACCCATTATATAACGAGAATCGCCAATTTATCATTTCTTCTTAAGCTTAATATCAGTAGCTATATTATTATTAAAATTTTTCGGGTCAGACATAAAAACTTGTCGTTGTCGCTTTAAAAGACTGTTGATTTCCATACGCCAGCGCGTAGTAAACAGAGGCAACCCCCAAACCTTCAGCCTTTGCAATAATCCGCAGAGGTGGCGCGATCTCTTTTTCTTTTATGGCAAATACGGTACTCAACGAGAGGAACCGCATAAAATCCTTGGCATCACAGTTGTAAAACTGGGGGAATTAGTTCCATTAAAGATAAAATTTTTTTGAAACTTCATTCACACAAAAAAACAATTTTGTTTAAGTTAACATCAAAATAATCACTTTAGTTCACTTCCAAAAATACAGTTTTTTTACTGAACAATGTTCGTATTTATTCTACGAAAAATTAACGAAGAGCAACACTTTAAAATACCCTCCCTATTTTTTTTTAAAAAATTTAAATCTAAGGTACGTGAAAATAGCATTTTCAAGTGTCTTTTTTATAGCGTTTTGTAGCATCTTTTTTTTTTGGCCCCCTTCAAAAACTTGTAAATAAGTTTTTTTCATATTATTATTTTTAAAATTATGCATCAAGGTTGAATAAATATAATGCATAAAATGTGTACAAAAAAACTGCCCCTACAATGAAAAAAAAATAAAGGGAAAGGGAAAACCTTAGTTTTAGGAAATAAAAAAATAGCGTTTTGTAGCATCTTTTCCCAAAAAACGCTATTTTCACATACCTAAAACCCAAAAATGATAAAAACTGTTGCGAAGAAGGGTTTTTTTCAGAAGTCAAGGGTTCACTAGTAATTTGTATGACTAGGCCTATTACTTAATTCCAAAAAATTAAGAATAAGAGTTAAAAAATTACTTTGTAACCATAAAATAAATTGCATCCTTTTTTAAAAAAGTTTTTCCCCCAAAGAAAGACGTTCATCAAGTGCGGTTTTTAAGTTGCTTTAAGAAATTTTAAAAAAAATATGCCCCCTCACCAGAGAAGTAGATCGCTGGAAAATGCGATGATCGGCACAGAAGCGGGGTTCGGCCTGGGTTTTCACAGGGTGGTTCAACAACGTTCGATTTGGGAAACGCAGCGGTTTAGTAGAAGACCACCGCCAAACAGTTTGGCTCTAAAAAATTAAAAATAAAAAGGTTATCACCTTTACATGGGGTTTTTAAAACCAAGCCCTTTGCCTATAACACCCTGTTAGCTATAAAATAAAAAATTTTAAAAAAAAGAAACCCAATAAAAAATTTAAAAAAAAGAAAACCCGAATTGTGCAATGTTAAAAAAATTTATTTAAATTTTAAGTTTTTTTGATTCTTTTAAATTTTTTCCCTATATAAGTTGTGTAAAAACCCCAAAATTTTTGAAGAGCAAACGTGGAAAGTTACGCCCCCAAATTTAAACAATTCCCAGTAGTGCAGACCATGAGACAAAGAGACAATAGCTGGCGGGTTAATGTGGCTCTTCTGTACCCTACTTTGAGTGTCAATTAAAAATAGATTCACTCCCGGAGCATTTCCGGAAAAACTCTCGTGTGGGCGGGGAACGTTGAGCCAACCCGGTCTCTGCGACCCAAATACAGACGCCTGCCTTCATGGAGACGACGGGGGACGCTACTCTGGGCAGGGGAGTGGCTGTCAACAATAACAATCATCACTTCTGAATTTATTAAATATTTGGGGGTTTGGGGGGGGGGGGGGGGGGGGGGGGGGGGGGGGGGGGGACAAATTAAATGTTACAAGACATATATAAATTTAAAAAAATTAATTTAAACAGATGGGTACTTTTTGGGTTTGGGAAATGGCCAATATTAAACCTTGAAAAACTGTTTTTGTGTGGGTACATTTTTTGAATTTTTTTTTGATAAAATACACTTTAAAGGTTTGAAGGTATTTTTTTTTTGAGGTTTTTTTTATGTTTTGTAAGGTTACTTACAGTGAGTTAGGGCTCGGGGGCAGTGCTCAGCTTCGCATGAGGGGCCTAAAGGTGCGTTACTCCTCGCTTTTTATAACTTACTTTTGTTTAAAAAACGCTAAAATTTAAAATTTGCAGGATTTTTCATTAGCCTACATACAACTACAAATATAAAATAAATCATTTGCATTTTTTTTGGGGGGCGACTTTTTTGAGAGAAAAAAAAACAGTGGTGAAAAGTTGGCCATTCCCAAACCCCGAAAGAGTACCACACAATCTAAAATCATTGTGTCTTGGCCTTGCACTGCAGTAATGATATGGGGCTGAAAGACTTTGGGTAAACGTGAAGCCTTGTTTACATGGGGGACTATACGGAGTTGAGTAGGTTTTTTTGGCCCAGTACCACAATCATGTAACACATGAAATCAGTACCCAACCTTGGGTTTTGGGCCCACGAAATGGGGGGGCCGAACCGAAAAAACCGTACTGGTACTCACAAATTTAAAAAGCTTCCTGAGAGGGAACCGAAATAAAAAAAATGCAGCCTAATATTGCAAATGTCAAAAAATAAGTTTTAAAATGTTCTATTTTTAACTTCTGTTTTGTTGGGGTCCAACTTCAAATGTAGATTACACGCCTAGGGCCCGGGTTCAAACCCACCCGTATTTTCGAAAAGGGGATGAAAGTAGGTTTTTTAACGGATGTTTTTAGCAAACGCCGTAAAATGGGGTCGATGTTGGACGAATGTCATTCGTTTTAGTTGGGTACTCGTCAGTAAAATCGTCAAGGGGCTTGGAACCGTACTTAAATTTCATACTCTGGACCCCGATGCTTGCAAAACCACTTGATCATTAAGTTAAAAAACTGTGTAAGCCCCTTGGGAATCGAACCCCAAAACATTGTCATTGAAAGCGACTACCCTAGTAGGCCCTACAAACACAAGAAAGTTAGGAAAATTTAAAAAAAAAAAAAGTTTTTTGCATAATTTTTTAATTCAATGTCAACCAAGTAAAAAGTTTTCTGTCTAAATTTTAAATTTAAAAACAAAAAAAAATTGGGAATGTTTTTAGTGAAGTAAGCTCCCTGACTACACATGTTGTGACAGCGTGATTGTCAGGATGCAGCTGTCACCTGGGTGCCGTCATGTCGCCATGTTGATGTGAGTCACTATCACTGTAGGGATGAGCGAGCAGGTGTCCCCCCCCCCCCCGCCCGGCTGGCGTAGGGGCAACATTCCTGGGGCTGTAAGATGAGATAATGATGAGAACGCTAACTACAGAACTTTACATCGGAAGAAACGAGTAAAAAAAAGGGGGGTCGGTACTTTGGCAGTTGGGATGGACAATTTTAACACTGGGGATTTTAGGGAAAAGTAGGTTAGGGGGGGGGGGCAGGGCGCCCCGAGGGGGGGGCAAGGGGGGGCGCTTGCCCCCCCCCGGGTTTTAGGAAAAAAAAAATTTTAAATGGGTATGGTTTTTTACATATAAAATTTAAAGTTTTCGTGAAACCCAAAATTCAATTGAAAATTTAAAATTATAATATTTAAATATTTTGATCTGATCGGGACTGAGTGTTGTTTTTTGTTTTTTTGCTATTTCATCAAAGTTAGGCGGGGCCCGGGGCTGCCTTTGAATTTGGGGGTATTTTTTAAATTGGTACTAGCGGCACAAGTGATATAGGTTTGTTTTTTTTCCCCAGTGATGTGACTTGTGTAGTGTAGGTGAAGGCCTTGAAATCAAATTAAATACATTTCCCCGGGTAAAAAAACTTTTTTTACTACCTCTACACTAGATTCGCTCACATCGAACTGTCAAAATAAAAAAATTTAAAACAACAAACAGTACTGTTGAAAGGGACTAAAAGAGTCAAAAAGTAGAAAATGTGTTCTATCTGAAAGATGAAAAGTTTGTAATAGACCCCCGAACACGGTGGCCTACAAAAATTTTTTCTTTATTTAAAAATAAATTTGTGTTTAAATTTTAGGCTACTTAGAAAGCATTGAAATTTCGCATTTTCCTTTTTGGGTCTAGCAAACCGCCCGTTTCCCTTTTTTTTATGTTATGTGAATTATGTGTAGTTTTTTTGAAATTTAAATAATAAAAAATGTAACAAGATTATCGTTTTTATGATTTTTAGGCTAGTATATTATTTGTCGATGAACCCCTAAGAAAGTGTTTATGTTTTATATTTTTTATTCCACATTCATTGCAGCTGGAGAGAACTTACAATTGCAGTTTCTGTTTAGTAAAAAAGAAAAAAGTGACAAACAGTCACATTATTTAATTTTTTTGCAATTAAAATATAGCCTTTTTTTTTTAAAACGTGTGTTTCATTTTCAACTCATAAACCCCTTTTTGTAACCGTAGGCCTATAAAAGTTGAGACACAATGTTTTTTTGTTTATTTTTGTATCTACTGCCAAAATTTCATAATTTCGGTACGTATTCAGCCCCCTCTTTTTTCTAAAACCCACCAAATGCATTCTAAAAAACCTGATTTTCAAAAAATTTTGCCTGCGGCGCTATTGTTGGGGGGCTCCGCCCCCCAAAACCCCCCCTGCTTGCCCAACGAAATTACAAAATTTTGATTTTTGCCCCCCCCCGCAAAATTCCTGCCCGGGGCCCCTGGAGGGGGGTGGGGGGGGTGAAAACGCGTATGTTTTTCAATATTATCTTTAATTTAAAGGTTTTTAAGCAAAAGCCGCTTTAAGGACATAGTTATAGATTCATAGCAAATTTTCGTAGTTTGCCCCCCACTAGGTTCGACCCTGAACCCCCCTTAAAGTGCCCTAGCTCTAAAAATTGAGCTACCGGACCACAGAACAATTTGTTTGCGACTGTTGAATTCCATAAAAGGTTGCTCAAGAGGACAACAGGTGGAACTTTACTTTAAAGTTTAACATTCTTTCTGATTTCTTAGAGGTTTTCTGTCTAGAAAATAGTTGCCATTACAGCTACTTTACAAGAAACTGGATATTGAGTTCATACAACGATGTTTGAGCTTATCGCATGTACACATAAAGTGGCGGATAGACACGGCAGGCTCATGTGGCGTCCGCGGATTGCTCAAACATCGCGACTTGTTGCTCGGGCCTACAACAACCACTCAACCGAATACAACTAGACTGCAAAACCACGGATCACATCCAGTTGTACTTTGATACACTGTTAACTAGGCTTCGTGTTGCTAACGGACTGCGAATTTATCCAACAATCAACTACATATTTATTCACCTGAACAGGTCTAGTTGACCATAAAAAGAGAACATTGGCAATACGCTTCAGTGCAAAAATGAATATACTCTAGAGAAATTATTTCGAATTTAAAATAACGCCAGTAATAATTATCGTATGCCTTATTCAAACGATAGGATAGAATTTGAGAGAGGTAGGATGAACTTACTGAATACTCGATTATCATCTAACGACAAAATATCTTTTGGCCGACGTTGCTGCTTTTTCAAAATTTCCACTGCCCGAGAAAATCTTCAAGATTATCAAGAAATATTCTAGTTTTTCACGATATAATATTCGCAAGAGACGGAACTAAATTCCGTGGTTAATTTTATCAGAGGTTAGCGGTATAAATAATAGGCTAAATTAATGTATGCAACAGATAAATCAGCTTTGAATGTAGACCAACGAAGCGAAGCTTACCACGCCAATCTAGAGTGGTGGCCAGAAAGACTAAAATTTTTGAATTTAAAATTACGCCAGTCAGGATGAGCGAACACAGTGTCGCGATCTGGGTTAGAATTTGAAAGCTCGGGTTGATGGTAAATAAATCAATCTACAGGACAAATACGCTGTTGGACAGGCTCACGTTTCTGAATATCGACCGGTTTCAACGACGAGAGGAAAATTTTCACATTATATAGAGGAAAATGAATATTCTAGCTTTTTCCTGACATAAGCATCGAACGGAACTTGAATTCCACTAGATGACTTTATAATGGAGGATATAGCGTATAGTACTGTTGTATACAATGTATGCAGCAGATAAAGCAGATATCTGTAACTCACCTGTGGCATGTAATTGCAGCCGCGGCGCGTGCTGCCAGCTTGAGACTGGCTGACGACTGAATACGGAAGAAACAAGCACTGCACACTCTCGCTCACGCATACACTGTGCTGCAATGATAACTGCTCAGCCGTAGCACCACAATAATATTCAGCCGCACAATGTAATTTATGATTATTTAAGTACAAACTTGTTATTTCTGGGTTATTTCGATCATCATAATAGTATATTACTTTCTGCTTTCTATAACCTAGAGTTAGTACCTTTATTTTTAACTGGTATTAACGTGATGAAATCTGGATTTAGTAATAGACTGGGCATGATGAATAGTATAAGATGCGTGATTTGACTGATGAGATGTCCGTCATTTCGTGCGAGTTCGGGAGCGCCAAGGTTGAGTTCGTGCCAGTCCCGACCAGACCATTGGCCGGGGTGCAGGGGAGGGGGGCGGGGGAGTGGCGTAGGAAAAGGAACCGGGAGCAATGCCCCCCCAGTTTGTTCAGGGATTCAATGGAAACTTCGATTGAGAGGTTGGGTTGAGTGGTTTTTAATATCATATAAAGTTCAAATTGTTTATGGGTGACAATTCGAGGTCAAAAAGTGGCACAGAATTTTTGCGAGTCCTGGATTTGAACTAGCAAACTATTTTGATGGCGCCTTAGAAATTTAAAAGATGGCTTTCACACCTGTACCCGTTGACTCGACAAATACACAATCACAATTTCGTCTTTGGAGTTTTGATTTAGTATCATATAGTTTATCACAATGCTGGAACCAACGGTCGAGATACTTGTCTATCCCGTGGAATAAATAGGAAACACAAATAAGTTACTACCTTGGATATAAACATGTAATTGATGTTCCGATAACCAATACAGCCTTTCATTCTCAATAAAAATTCGCCATATTGTTAAGATGTGCATTCTCAAAACATTTTTAGAGACTTCGGCCCTAGATTTTTTTTATGGAAATAATATTTCTTTGAAGAATGCAGCAAATGAACCTCCTCCCGTAAAACATGAACGTTTTCTTAGGGTTGTCACGACGCTACAATGCTGGTGTTAGACTCTGCTCTGATGGGTTTGTAGTATACTTGCTCCAACAAAGCAATCAGATCTTGGTAGTAGTAGGGTAGAATCTTCTAGAGGCAGCTGTGGGAGGAAACGGAAACATACTACAACTTTGCGACAATAGTATGATAACACACACAGAAGTGAACATGGCATGACGTTGAACATGATTTGAACGTGACCGTAAACATGAACAGAGCATGAGCATGAACGAAACATGAACATGAACATGACCGTAAACATGAACATGAACATGAGCATGAACGTGAGCATGAATTTGAACGTGACCGTAAACATGAGACAGAGCATGAACGTTAACTGAACATGAGCATGAACGTCACAACTACATGAACATGACATGAGCATGAACGTAAACATGAACATGAACACGACTGAACGTAACATGAACATGAACGACGAGCATGAACTACATGAACTTGAACATACGCGTAAACATTAACATGAACGTTACCGTGAACGTATTATGACGTGACGGTGAACATGAAGCATGAACATGACTTTTACCGGTGAACGTTTATGATCGTGAACGTGAACCATAAACATAAACGTACAAATGAACATGAACGTGACCGTGAACATAACAGAACATGAACGTGACCGTGAACATGAACATGAACATGAACGTGACCTGAACATGAACGTAAACAAACATGAACATGACCCGTAAACATGGAACTGACTTGGAACTTGAACATAAACGTGACATGAACATGAACATGAACTGAATTAGATACTGGTTCAGGACAAATGTAACTAATTGGTGTGTAAATAATGCATGTATTGTTCATTGCGTGTACTTATCCCTTAAGCAAATTATTTATCAAATATTGCTCGGTACTATTTTTTCATTCAATCATATTGTGGTAAAGTTAAAAGCGCAATTGTTTCGCCAAAGGCAACTGGAGAACAAATCCATGTATGTGCTACACGATTTGGCCTATTTCAATAACATTTACGTGGTACAGTGTAAACTCCTAATGAATACTCTGTCGCCAAGATGTGGATTTTTACTTGAAGAGTTGAGAGAGAGAGAGAAAAGGATGAAGAGAAGGTGGCAGTGAAGGCATGCTTAAACATCATGCAAAGTGCATTCGTTCTTTGTTTAATTGTTTATTGTTTATTACCTCTATCATGGTCATTGATCTAAACTAATTCACAAGGAATACAATTACACGTCACGTCGAAGACTTCCTTTGGGTGTTAACCAGTGCATGAACCTTGAATTTAATTTTTACGTAATGAACAGATTACTTACATTAACAATCACATTTTCCTCGAAATATCTCCGTTGGGATTATAAAAAAAACCGAAAATTTGTTTTCAACGGGGGTTTCAAATCAGTAAGTAATATTTCATTATACAGTTATATTTTACGCATATGCATTGAAGATGAAAACTAAACGTATTGTTTAATAAAAATTGAAGGCACCATTATTTTTTTATTGCCACACACAATATTTGGCCAACCTGACAGTGCATAATTTAAATTAGTTGGGCATTTTTTATCGAATAATAGATTATATACCCGCAAAAAGCGTAATAACACGTCTAGTTGCTGCGGCACTTAATTATATGCTCATAAATCTATGTATGTGTATTTATCAACTATACAATACCATACAATAACGATACTTAATGTTTTGGAAAATGCATATCACTCGTAATAACTTCAGCAAGAACCTTATGTTAGGAGCATACCAAAATCCGCGCGCCAGACGATAGTTTTAGACCAGCTACTACTCACAGTTTTTGTCGGGAAACGGAGGTGTCGATGAACGGCGGTGCCGGGCTTCTCAAAGTTGTCGATGAAACGGTGGTCACGAACATTTCATATTTTAAATAAATTTGGGCGAGAAACGGGGTGCGGGATGAAACGAAGTGTCATAAAAGGGCGCGCCCCCGTATTTTAAAGGCGTTTAAGATCTTTACATATTATGTATAACTTTGCGTGAGTAAGTCGTGACTCGTGCGTGGGGTATGAGCGTGAGTTGGTGAGCGTGCTAACGAATTTTCAACTTACTACGTAATGTGGTGACGTGTAGTGAGATTTTTATACTTGGTGCGTGACTGTGCGTGATTTGAAAATGCTAGCTTTTGGGCGTGACCGACGTGAGTTTTAAAAACCCCTCCGTGCTCACCTTTCTAGGAATCGTCCCTATTTAGCTTTTTTTCATTTTAAACCAAAATAAAAACAATAGTTTTTCAGGGGGGGGGTGATCTTGTTTTTATGCAGAACGTTTACGGTTTAAATCCCTGTTAAAATGGATTCATTTTCTACCTTTAAAATTTTACGAACACGGTAGCTTTGGGGTCTTCTTGGGAAAAGATGCATGATAGTGCATCCCCGAAATTTGGTTCTGTAACTGGTGGCTGGACAACACAATAAACACAGTTTTGTAGTTTTTTTTATGGGGAAAAAAAAAAAAACAGCACATCACCGTTTTATCCCCCCTTATATAAAATAAACTCAATTTTACGATTTTATAAATCATGATTAAGCGAGAGTGGCTAACAAACAACAATAGGGAAAAGTTCTGTTAAAAACGTGGACTGAAAAAGTGAAATTGTAATCCCCCTATCCCCAGAATAGACAGAATCCTATTGGTGACTAGGTGGGCCACACATACGAACCAATGAGGGGCTTATTTTTAACAATGGGCGCGAAATGCAAGTGGTTTATTCCCCCCTAGTTGAAAAATCGTTATTACAAAGCAAGCTTTGAAAGGGAAAGCCCAATTGATAGTTTTTTTGAAAAGGAAGTCACGTTTTTCGAAAAGAGTTAGCATCGATTTTTGCTTATTTTACCCAGGCAAACGAATGAGTTATCAGCATGAAATTTTGGGATGATGGGCTTTAATATAAAAAATAATAATCCGCCGGGAGGCAAGCGATTTTCCCCCCCACGTTCCCCCCACCCTTAACTTGGAAAAAAAAGTTAGATCGTATTTTAAACAATTTTAATATTTTAATTGCTGATTAAAAAAAGCGTCAAAGTGTTATCAAAGTCCGGTCAACAAATCATTACACAAAAACTAAAGCCGACATTACCACAGGAAAAATTATATATAAATACAGATTTTTTAAAAAAAAAAAAAGATGTTTGGGCTTTTGTTTCTAGCCAATCTGTTTAAAGGCACTGTATCCTCCTTTTCCCCATATTTTACGATTTCACGCTTGATTGAAAACAACAAACAAATGTGATATCCCCAAAATACAAAAAATGGTAAAAAAAAAGACAGCAAGCTCTCCTTCAAGTCTTCGGCTTTGAATGCTGTGAGATTTTTGAGCCAAGCATTTTTCATTTTTTCCCTAATTTCGCATTGAAAAGAAGTAAAGATCATTTCGCCTGTGACGACGCCAAGCCAATCATTTTTCGGGGTAAAAAAGTAAAAAATTTTAAACACCAAATATAAAAAATTACTTGGCCATTGCATTTTTTTTTCGGGTTCTCGTAATGACCAAATTCAATGGTCAAGTATTTTTTGAAAATGAAAGAAAGAAATGAAATGCTGGCTCACTTCTATATCTCACAACATACACAGCCAAAGACTTTTGAAAGGAGAGCTTGGCTGCCGTTTTTTTTTTTTTTTTTTTTTTACAATTTTTGTATTTGGGGGGATAATACTGTTTATCCGATTGTAATGATTTTTTCACAGAACCTTAATGTTATGAATTTAAAAAAAAGTGTGAAATTTGAGCGCAATCGAAAAATAATTTCACGTAAAATAGCTATTTTACGTTTTTTTTTTTTTTTTTTTACATTTCTTCGACCTATCACACCTACATGCTTTTATAGTTTGTAGATTTTTTACAGTCCTTTAAATTTTATAAATTTTAATATATTGTGTGAAATTTGAGCGATCGAAAATAAAGTATCATGAAAATCGCATTTTACGCTTTTTTTCTTTTAAAAAAAAAAATTTAACTCATCAACAACGCGCCTAAAAAGCGTTTGCGAGTTTTCTAGTTACTATAATTACATGCATTTATTGCATTGATTTTTCTGTTCGTTTGATTATAGAAACAGTCTGTTGTATTAGAAAATGGAGTAGATTTGGGTGGACGCGAACCAAACCATTGACCTTCATCACGTGACCCTTCGTATTGTAGTAAATATATCGTAGGGCGAGTTTTGACCTAGGGGCGTCGGGGGGGGGTCGACTAAGTATTCGTGTCCTTGCGTGAATAACGCATTTCCACAATTTGGACGAATTTCGACTAAAAATTTTGAAAATTTAAATTTTTAAAAAACAAAAAAAAACAAAAAATGTAGTTTTCTAAGCACACTAAAAAACGGAATGTAAATTTATTTACAATTTTACCGTAGGCCCTATACCTACCCAGAAACAAGAACTTGGCGTCCCGGTTTTAGTTTTTTGAAATATGGTTCCCCTTTTATTTGCTGGATAGAAGTATAGGCGCGGGTATACAAAATAAAACAACGTTTAATATTCACTTCACGATACTTTTTAGGGTAGCCCGAGAAAGTGTAGGCAAATTATTACTAAATTCCCTTGAAACACCAACGTTCGTAGCCGCTGTGGACCAATTGTCAAGGTGACTGAAGATGTTATTGTTTGTCGTCTTCTTCCTCGTCGCATCTCATCCCCTCCTCAAGTGACCCTGGATCGAAAGGAGGGGGCGGCCCAAAGGGTCACAATAACATCTTCAGTCACCTTGACAATGTGGTCCACAGCGGTCACGAAACGTTGGTGTTTCAAGGAAATTAGTAATAATTTGCCAACACTTTCTCGGTCTACCGAAAAGGTAGTCATGAATATGTAAAACCCGAGAAAAAGCTTTAAACAAACCCAAGGGTTAGATATCTCTGTATACTATTTTTGTTTTGGGTGTACACGCGGGGACACGGCAGACGGTGAAATCAAAGTAATTTTTTTATTTCTCAATTTCAACACTCCCGTAGGTGTAATAGACTCGACCTGCAATCGGGAAAACCGTTTTCGATACCCCGCTGGGATGGATTTTGTAATTTCTGGTTTGATTTCTATAACTTTAAATTACGTAGTGCGAAACCTAAACGTATAGAGTATAGACTGATATTGTTACATAAGTGTTAGATACCAGCTAGAAGTGCATCCAGAGTTAAATCTGTACTGTAAAAACTAAATATAATTTAAAAATAATCACAATGTTTTAAATTCGCGTACTTTGGTGGTTCCTAATGAAAATCTGCTTGAAATACCTGACACTGCATGCACGATTATGAGTGCACGCAGTTCAGCATGCAATTCAGCTGGTTCAGTCATTCAGTGCTGTCATATCGGCATTTTTTTTTATCGGCTCAGGTAAAACTTGTTTTAGTCGTGAAATGTAGTTTTAGGGCATTATTGTATCGAATTCTCTTTTCCAACCAATTGATACATTAAATGGTTGTAATTTTTGTTGTGTAGATAACTTATCATACCCATGGAGTGTGAATTGGATCGTGTCACTGCGGGAATAATGAGTGCTTGTCCGGTCGGTCGACGTCAGACGGGTCAGTATTGCCCGACCCTGTCCAATTCGCCACTGTATATAGTTTCAATGGGCAAAAACCAATACTCATAGACTCACTGATTACAAATGGTGCTCTATTAGGGAGGACATTGCTATCAAATATAGTTGTCTAGATAGGAGAGGTGACAAAACGTCCGGATTTGCCGGAAGAGTCCCGTTTTTTTTGTGATATCCACTCTCAGTGTCCCAAAAATAGTTGTCGGGTACATTTTTTTCCTAGTGAAACAAATAAAGTGATCGTCGTCGGGGACCTCACCCCCTTCCCTTTGACGATCTCTCCGACGACGACGACGACGACGACGACGACGACCATGACTACACGAACGATGACGGTGACAACCACTACGTGAGAATCCCCCCCCCTTTCCTCTCCCTACAGCGGTGGTTGGTTCTGATCAGCATGGGATTTTCCCCCCCTGTCCCCAGGCTAGAGTGTCACTTTATGACCTAACGGTTGACACGCCCTAATCCAATAAAACCCAATTTTAACCATCGTTGAAAAATTAAAAACAAAAAAAAAGCATCGTAAATTGACTGCACGTCCAAAAAAAAAAAGCAAGCCCCAAAACTTATTTTAAAAAAAAAAAAAATAAAACAGCAATCTGTGTGAAAATATAGTTTTACACTCATCAAAACGAATTCAATTTTTATCAATTTTATATCTTCCACCGTCCACCCCACCCCCTGAACAAAAGCTATGGTGTCCCCAGTTTTTCGTTTTTAATTATGGCCACCCTTTCTTTTGATGGGGTGGTAATGAATTCGACCCGCTTCGACCCAGCAGTAGTTGATTTGTGGACGGACACGTCCACTCACTTACTTTTCGAAGTCATCATTGTAATGTCAATAAATTACAATGTTGTAACGCACTAATCCTGCAATGTTTTCATACATCTACTATGAGGGTTTCAGCAAAAAAAATAGGATAAATACACCAATGACACTGTTATGTATCAAAAATTTTACGGGGCTAATTCGCTTCAGAACCACAAAAGCTGAGGGGCCTCCCCTCCATATCTCCCATTGTACACAAATAATTTACTTTACCCAGGAATGAGCGCACAAATAAATTATTTTTTGATGACACCAATTACTACACTCACATACCTCATTTACTTTACGTACCACGCTACTCTTTTGTGTTAGGAGCTGTAAGGAGAATTTGATGTAAGAATTATAAATTTTAGAGGATGTCGGAAACATGAATATATTTCAATTTTAATTTATACTAAGAATATTGTTGTGTAAATTTGTATTTAGAAAATTAAATACGATTTGTGTAAAAAAGTAATTACGATCAAATGCATGGCAATAAGTTTTTAGGTATTTATTTTATCGTGCTAATTAGGAAGGTCAGATAGTTTATCCGACAACTGTCATACACAATAAACATGAAAACATAATTAATTAACAAATCATGATGAACAAAATTGAAGACCGATTTGTCCCAGATAAAGCCTATTTAAGATCTTCGATTTTTCAGCGCACGCACGCCAATGTGTGTGCGGTACTCCGTTCTGGACAGGAACAGAGCACAAATGTGTGCGTAATCCGTTTAGATCCGGAAACTGAGCACACACGCTAACGTGTGTGCGGTAATCCGTGCTGGCCAGGAACAGAGCTCAAACTACCACACGGAACAGCGCACAAAATGTGTGCTATAATCCACTTGGATCCGGAACAGGGCACACACGGCTAAGTGTCAACACATTGTGCTGTACTCCGTTCACAACCGGAATACATCACACAAATTACTGGTGTGCGGTAATCCGTTCTGAAACGGATCCGGAACAAACAAACATTACATTTGGCAACACCGCTCGATCGGAAATGTTCGGTTTGTGCTCTGTTCGTTGCCCTATTCCGTTGTGCTCTATTCCGCGCCTCCCTCGCACTACTTGTTTATCTATGGGAAACCATGCTGTTTTCTTAGATTTTGTGTCGCTTATGTGAAAATACCATGTCTAGAGGTATTTGTGTCGTTTTTTGACTGTAATTAATTATGAAGTGAAGAGTCGGACATTGTCGTATTTTTGATTTCAGAAGAACCCTGAGCTGAGATGTAAGATCTATGAAATCAAATGTTTTCCCCCGGCCCCTTTCAACGGTTTTAGGCTAAGGGCCCTAGCCCGTAGGCTAGGGCCATTGAAATATTAAATACACAAAGCTAGTGCTAGGTATTATTTCTTTATGATCCTTGGCTAGGGGGCAAGCTTATAATAATTTCCATAATTATTATCCTAATATTATTCCATTCTTGTGCAGATGCAAAGTCCAATACAATATACAATACAAATTAAATTTTTTTAGCTTCATCAGCTATTACAACATTTAATACAATATATTTCATACATTACATTTATTTCTAGTAACTCTTTCTAATTGTACGGTTAATAGTCCCTAAATGTTATTATATTTTGAATTATTATTACTAGAGAGTAATAACCGTTAGAGAATGGGGAGGAATACTATTTTTATTTATATAAATATAAAACTTTTAGGATTCATTAATTTTTTAATTTCAGGTTTATTATTTTATTTATTTGTTTGTTTTTATTTTGTTCATTATTTCTTACTTGATTTTATAAAATTGCATTTTGTTTTTTTATTTATTTGGGTGAGCGAAGGGGAGCGAAGCGAAGATTCTATTTCACTACACTGGAGAAAAAATCCGGAATGTTTTTTTTTTTCTTTTTTCTTTCTTTCTTTCTTTCTTTCTGTATTTTTGTGTGTTTGTTAAAACGATTCCGGCTAAACCGATACTCCGATTGCAATGAAATTTTATAAAGACAATTCGAAATCTCTGAACTTAGAAACTGCCACATTTTGAGCGCAATCGGAAATTTTTCACATAAAAAACGCAATTTTACGATTTTTTTGGATTTTTAAAATATTTCTTCGACTTATAACACCTACATGCTTTATCCGATTGTAATGATGTTTTCACAGAACCTTAATTTTATGAATTAAGATATTCGTGTGAAATTTGAGCGTAATCGAAAAATTATTTGTCATAAAAATCGAATTTTACGTTTTTTTTTAAAAAAACAATTCTTTGACTTATAACTCCACCTACATGCTTTAGTGATAGTGATCCATATCCGTTACGTCCGTTACCCACCTCACCTTGATACTGCCCTGCCAAGATGAGGCAGGCGGGGAATTTGATTGTGGAACTTTCAAGTTGTGTTGTACGGTATCAAGCGAGACGACAGAGCGCTGTTTATTCTATAATAGAATATACACAAAACAAAATACTTGTAAAAATACAGCCAAACCTTGCACAATCAAAAGCAATGAGATCTAAAAGAAGTGCCAAGCTTATGTACCCTCCTACATTTTTGCAATCTTTGCCCTGTGATCCTTGCAAAGCGTGGCAAATTTTTATTTGCAACTATTGTTTTAAATGTAAAAGTTCATGCAAATTTATTTTGCCAAGTTTTGCAAGGATGCAGTCACAGGGCAAAGTGAATTTTAAAATTGTATTAAGATTGCGAAAAATGTAGGTGTAGTGTTGGAGATTGGCAGCCCCTGACGGGACACACGGAACTAGGGACCGTGAGTGGATGGATGTATTAGAGTGATCGTAAAAACAATAGATTAACAGTAAAGTGTCTCTTGTGATTACCGGTACCTTACATCCTACATTTTGGCGACGTGGTAAAACACTAACGCGTGCAGTGATTAAATTCGTGAGTTTAAATACGGAATAAGAAACAATGAGTGAGACTGAGAGCCTAGGCCTAGGCCTAGGCCAAGGCCTACGTCCGTTCGACAACCATGGCGATGACGCCACAGTTGCCGAAAAGGTGGCGCAGGTGGGTAAGGGTTTTGACATTTTCATAGGCTCCAAGGGCGTCACAGAATAACATTAAAAAATTTAAGTTATTGCATCATGCTGGCGAAGAGGTCCAGAACATCTGGTACACATTGCCTGTCGCTCTGGTGCCGGCAATCTAGGCGTAGGCGAGGGCCAAGACGTCAACGAGTACGACGTATGTTTGAGGGCGCTAAACGTGCATTTTCAAGGTAAGCGAGCTCTGTGTACGTGCGTTATAATTTCCGGAAAATGGAAATGAGAGAAGATGAGACAGTTCATCAGTTTATCACTAATTACAACGAAGAAAAGGCGTTACTCGACCAGCTAGTGACCAAATGCAGATCGAGTGAGCTACGAACTAAACTACTTGAAAAGGTGACAACCTAACCCTACAAATGGCCAAAGAGATTGCCAGAAGTCTAGAAACGTCACAGCAACATGCCGCCATAATGGAAGGTAGGGGAGGGGAGACAGCAGTGTTGCCAACTTAAAGTTTAATGCTAACAGACGGCGCGAAATTCAAAAGGTAATGATCCAGATTACAAGTGTTTTCGTTGTGGCTACACAGGCCACACAGCCCGAGATGAGAGATGCCCGGCGAGAAACAAGGTATGTAACAATGTAAAGGCACAGGCCATTTTGAGAAATGCTGTAAATCCAGGAACAAGGTGGAGGAGCATCAGAAAAAACTTCTACAAAGAAAAAAAACACAAAAGTTTCACAGCTCAACGCTGATGATGAAGGAAGTGAGAGTGATGGTTATTCCTTCACAGTAACCAATTTTGGTTTTTTTTCTTTGGATGATGATGTCATTATCAAGGCAGAGGTTGGAGGGGTCAATCTTAAACTTATGATAGATTCTGGAGCCTCATGCAATATTTTAGATCAAGAGAGCTGGGAACGTTGCAAGAAACAGAAGATAACCGGAACCTGTAGGAGACTTCTAAGAAGATTTTTGCATACGGAAGCGAGACACCCTCAAAGTCCTTGGTAAGTTCTCAACATCGATCGTGTTGAACAATGGTGCCAAACGATCCACTTGTTTTTACGTTGTTGCGGGTAGAGGATCGCCTATTTTAGGTAAATCAACAGCAATAGGTCTCGGGGTTCTGAGACTTGGTTAGAGACAGATGAGGTCAAGAGTGTAAGTTTAGGGAAGGGAAATGCCTAAGCCCAAACCCTAATGAACTGGAAAAATACATGGAAAAGTACCCACAGGTTTTCAGTGGAGTAGCAAACTCAAAGACTTTCAGCTGAAGCTACGCATCAAAAAGGACGTGCAGCCTGTGGCTCAGCCTGCAAGGAGGGTTCCACACCAGTTGAGGAAAAAGCTTGACGAGAAGATGGATTGCTGGCTGAAAGAGGGAATAATTGAAAAAGTCAATGACGCCACGCCATGGATATCTCCACTAGTGTTAAGCACAAAGAAATCTGGTGAACTGCGACCATGTGTAGATATGCGAAGGGCAAACACAGCAATTTGTGCGCGAGCGACAGCCGATCCCAGAGTTTGAAGACGACGTGTCGGCCATGCATGGCAGCACCATATGGAGTGTGGTTGACCTAAAAAGTGCATTTTTACAGGTACAACTTCATGAAAACTCCAGGGAGATAACCACATTTGGACACCATAATGCTGTTTACAGATTTACCAGACTTTTTTACGGAATTAGCTGTGCACCAGAGACATTTCAGCGGCTTATGACCGACGTGGTGAGAGACTGTGAAGGGGTCAGAGTTTATATTGATGACTTGATTGTGTCTGGAAAAACCAAAAAAGAACATGACGAGCGCCTAGAGAAACTAATTCAGGTGTTGAACAACAAGGGGTTAACACTTAATCCCGACAAGTGTGTTATCGGAAAGTCTGAGGTAACCTACAGAGGTCACATATTCTCTAAGGAGGAGTGCGACCCTTAGAAGATAGAGTACAATCTATTCTGGATTGCAGGGCTCCAGAAAATCGTGCAGAGTTGGAAAGTTTCCTGGGGCTGGTGGGGTACAACTCGAGATTCATTCCCGACTACTCCACGCTGACTCACCCGCTCCGTAAGCTAACAAAGGCGGGGACCGACTACGTTTGGGGACCAGAGCAAGAGCAGGGGTTCAAAACCCTCAAACAGCGGTTGGCCAAGGCCTCAGGATTGGCCTATTACAGCCCCATGTCAAGCACAACAATAGTTGCAGACGCAAGCCCGTTTGGACTGGGAGGGGTCTTGATTCAAACAACTCCGGCAGGACCTCGAGTCATCGAATACGCGAGTCGAGCGTTGACTGACGCGGAGACGAGATACAGTCAAGTTGAAAAAGAGGCCTTGGCCCTGGTTTGGGCATGTGAACGATTCCAATTCTACATGTTGGGAGGCCCATTTACACTGGTTACTGACCACCGCCCATTGGAATTCATATTCTCCAAGAAGTCTAGGCCGTGCGCTAGGATTGAGAGATGGGTTCTCCGCCTTCAGGGTTATGAATATACCGTCTAATATCGGCCCGGTTAAAACAAATATTGCTGACCCACTTTCCGATTGCTACCGGAGGCCTAGCACCACCCACAAGAGGACATGATGACCTATATGTCAAATGGATTACAAAACAAGCCATTCTAAGGCTTTGACCATGAAGAAGTTGAAAAAGAGTCGGCTAAAGATCCAGAGTTGGTTTCCCTCCGAAGGGGCATACTCGAGGGGATATGGCCTGCCGAGCTACGGCGATATGAGGTAATTAAGTATGAGCTGTGCGTGGTGGACAACATTGTCCTCAGGGAACCAGAGTCATCCTACCCCAGAGTACTCGCAAGAAAACCCTTGAAATAGCCATGAGGGTCACCCTGGCATTGTTAAAATGAAGCATCGACTGCGTTCGAAGGTATGGTGGCCAGACATTGACCGTCAGGCCGAGAAACATGTAAAGAACTGCCACGGATGTCAACTTGTTGGCTATCCTGATCCATGTGAACCCGTCACCAGAACTGAACTCCCAACCCGTCCTTGGCAGCATTTGGCCATTGACTTCCTTGGTCCCATCGATGAATACAACTTGCTTGTTGTAGTCGATTATTACAGTCGATTATTGAAGTGGAAGTCATGGGGAAGATCACGGCACCCAAGATGATACCTGTACTAGAAGAGATGTTTGCCAGGCATGGACTGCCAGTCGCAGTCAAGTCAGACAACGGCCCACAGTTTATCAGCGATACCTATAAGCAGTTCCTTGAATCCAACGGGATTGCCGAACACCACTCGACACCACTGTGGCCCAAGCGAATGGAGAATCGAGAGGCAAAACCGGGGACTCCTGAAGCGGATGCGCATTGCATATGCAGAGGGAAGAGATTGGAAAGAAGAACTTCAAAAGTACCTACTTATGTACCGGGCTACCCCACACTCAACCACAGGAGTGAGCCCAGCAGAAATGCTTTCAACCGAAAACTAAGGACCAAACTTCCTGAGGTGGAAGACGCCCTAAACGACGAAGAGATAAGAGACCGTGACCGCGAGCGCAAGGCCCAAGGTAAGGCGTACACGGATGCCAAGAGGGAGCCCGTGAGTCCCAAATTCACGTGGGGGACACTGTTCTGCTCCAGCAGAAACTACACATAAGCTGGCTTCTCGATTCGGGATGGAGCCCATCAAGTTGTTGAGAAGACTGGCAACAGTGTGGTCGTTCAGTCGCCTGCCGGCGTAAAATATCGACGAAACTCCTCATTCGTGAAGAGGTTTCATGAGGAACCTACAGTCGTCGATTCCGAGGCTGTTCCCGATAGTGACAACAATCCAATGGCAGTACCAGAGACCGAGGACGTCGAAAGACGCCGACCCCCGGTTGCTCCGCCCAATCCAATGGCAGTACCAGAGACGGAGGACGTCAGCAGACGCCGACCCAGGTTGCTTTGCCAAGTAATGAAGTAGCCCAGGAGCCTCGACGCTCGAGCCGGGAGAAGAAGCAGCCTAAGAGGTGGAGGGACTATACTGTGACTGTAAACCACTGTCCTAAGGTACTTCTACTATTGATTGGGATTTTTTTGGGATACTATGTTATGGGGGGAGATGTGTAGTGTTTGGAGATGGCAGCCCTGACGGGACACACGGAACTAGGGACCCGTGAGTGGATGGATGTATTAGAGTGATCGTAATAACAATAGATTAACAGTAAAGTGTCTCTTGTGATTACCGGTACCTTACATCTACAGTAGGGGGGTACATAAGCTTGGCATTTCTTTTAGATCTCATTGCTTTTGATTATATAAGATTTTGCTGTATTTTTATAAGTATGTTGTTATTGTGTGGGATCTCATTACTTTTTCAAGTTTCATTGCAAAATTATTCGTTAAAATAAAATGATTTTATTAAAGTCAATTTAATTCCTATGGTTATTAGACGAGTGAGCGAAGCGAACGTAGTCTACAACGCTACTCGATCGGTCCTTGGTCGTGATTAATTCTGTTAAATGTTAAATGTCTGTCTGTCCAGGCTTATACGGCCGAACGGCCAAATAGACCGAGCTGAAATTTTAAACAGACATCAGTGACCAGGTAACTGAGAACTGCTAACAAAATGAGCACAATCTGTTACGATTTAAACCTGCAAGAAATAAAAAACTGAAAAATTCGTTGAAATGTATGGGAATTATTTTAACGACAATGGTTTTCATTTTGAAATAATATATTTTGTTTGTTATTTACCTGGCTGTGAAATGCCGTGTCCAAGGTTAATCGAATGTTGGACGTCAAGGTACCCCCAAATTCCGCTCGTAGATTGAGTAAACCTTGCAATATTTTCACGTATTTCCTACTGGCCATGTTTTCCGTAGTATTGTCACAGATGATGGACTACACTGCGTTATATGCATTTCAAAACATGTTAAATAATTTAAAAAATACAATCCAGAAATTACAAAATCTTTCCCGACCATTAAACCCACGTCTCCCACATTTCGGCTATAAGTGCACGCGCTTTAGCCAACTCGACTAGGGAAACGCCAAAGTCGTTGTTAGACGAGTGAGCGAGTCATGTGTTGAGTACACGGCAACATTTGCATTTAAGTTTGATAATTATATCGGTATAGATAATAGGGTTTTAAGTTGAGTTGGTATAAGGGCACGTCAACTGTAAGGTAATAATGCACCACTTTAGTCTATGATAGGCTAGGGAGACCTTAGGTAGGTAAATAATAAATTGATAAATGGGCTTAAATGTGTAGGTTCTATTTTAACAACAATGTTTTTTCGGGAAGAATTATAATTTTTGGAATGTCAAGAGGTGCGCGGCACTGGCCAAGATGCATAGAAACTTGCTCGCTCAAGATTACCCAAAACTCCACACGGAGATTGAGTAAACCTTGCAATCTTAGCTCGTTCTCGTACTGGCTATGTTTCTTATACTATTCTGCAATGTTAAAACACTACAGAAATTATTTATTTATTTGTAATTAATATTATTTACCTAGATGGTTGGCATGCGAAATAAAGTACGATGTACATGAATAATCCCATACAATTTTTATGTCTTTTGTAATTTTTTATACTATACAAATTTGCGTTTAGCGACAGAAGATACGATTGGTTTGTGCATGGACTTAAAATAGTTACATCCATGGTTTGTAGAAACTCCATTGAGATTCGTGGATCTTGATCACTGCCTTGGTACAAACAATTAAAGATCAAACAGGAATAATTAAAACATAGTATGGGCCGTGTTTAATTTGTTATTTTTGCAAACAAAAACACATTCTACGCCGCCATTAATTGGCGTGCTTTCTGTTTGTTTATAAAACTAGGGAAACGCTAAAGTCGTTGTTAGACGAGTGAGTGAGCCATGTGTTGAGTACCCGGTAACATTCCTTTTCTTCCCCCTACCTTTGGCCTCCCTAGCCTATCATAGGCTACAGTGGAGCATTATGGCCTAAGCTATGACCTAAACTTAAATACCCTATTAGCCTTGTTTACATGGAGGACTGGGTACAGTACTGTACTGAAATTTAAGTACGGTTCCAATGTCCTTGACGAGTTTACATGTCGAGTACCCAACTAGAACTGAACTGACATTCGGTCCAGCATCGACGCCATCTTACGGCGATTGCTAAAAACATCACTGTTACATAACCCTACTTTCATGTCATTTTCGTAAATACGGGTAGGATTGAAGGCCAGGCCTAGGCGTGTATGATCTACATTTGAAGTTGGAGCCCAACGAACAGAAGTTAAAAAATAGATACAACATTTTAAAACTTATTTATTGACATTTGCAATTAGGCTGCATATTTTTTCAGTTCGGTTCCCTCTCAGGAAGCTGTTTACATGTGAGTACTCAGTACGGTATTTCGGTTCGGTCCCACCATTTCGTCGGACCGAACCCAACCGGTTCGGTACCTGATTTCATGTGTTTACATGTGGTACTGAGACCAAAAACCGTACTCAACTCCGTACTCAGTCCTCCATGTAAACAAGGCTATTAGTTATACGAATATTACTAAGGAAACGCCAAAGTCGTTGTTAGACGAGTGAGTGAGCCATGTGTTGAGTGCGCCGGAACATTTGCATTTGCTCTACTCGATCGGGCCTTGGCCGTGAGCATTGTCCAATAAATGTTTGTATGTTTGTCTGTCCGGGCTCATACGGCCGAACGGCTAAATAGATTGAGCTGAAATTTTAAACAGACGTCCTTGACCAGGTAACTGAGAACTGCTAACAAAATGAGTGCAATCCATTTCGATTTAAACCTACAAGAAATAAAATGGGATTTTTAAAAATATTGGTAGCATTTGTTTAGATTTTCCATATGAAAAATAGGCCACAGCCTACGATATAATAAAAACAATTCAGATATAGTCGCTATCAGTCGGTGATTTTTCGTATGTTTTTGTTGTCAATACGGTATGTCATTCTCTAAAGGTAATGTCATTATTCTTGTTTAAATTCATCAACTAATTAATAATGATGACCAATTGACCATCCACAAGATACAGTGCAATACCGCAGTAGACCCTATACAGTATACACGCAGTACTACGCCATATAAAGGTATAATTAATATCGTAGACTAGACCACCTACTTTATTCTAACCTACGTCATGAATGTTAGATATGTGTACGCTTTACGTAGGCCTAAACCATATGGTCGTGCATTTGGCACAGAGCATTGCTCTGCATATCGTAAAAGACGAGGAAATAGACTAAGTCCATCTCGCAAACATCAGCTGGTAAGTATAAAAGAAAAGTATTAATCTTGTCAAATAAGAATTTTTGGAGGAAAAAATTGCGATGTCGCTGAATTTTTGCAGAGACCTTCCTTAAATGATACTTATCAACATATTAAACTCCCCTACAATCGGACTAGAGCTTCGGACGCCATATTGAAAAATGGCGGCCAGAAAGTGTTTGTTATCGAATATCTCCAAATTAGTTTGAGACAGACAAAATATCTCAATCGCAAAAATATTCCCCATTTAATTCCCTACAAAACAGGTGTCTTTTATAGTTTTGGTAGGGGCAAAGGTTACGTCACAAAATCGTGGTTTATATGTTGCTTATTGGAGTACCAGCTAATTTCCAAATTTTCACGCCCAGCATCAAAACAATGCCCGGTAAATCCGTAAGAAATCGATTTAAATACAAAAGGACTTTTGTACGGGGTTCATGAAAGCTTCCATTAGTATTTGTTTAAATCAGTTCTGCGAAATCGGATTTTGCATTTACCCGGAATTTGGGTTTTCCATTGTTGGCATTTCCTAAAAAAATGCTATATTTTACTGTCCATTATTAAGCACTAAATAGCATTGCAGAAAAAATTCTTTCTACACACATTGAAATGACTTAAATAATGATCCGATTAC
This sequence comes from Sweltsa coloradensis, assembly GCA_024449915.1. Classification (NCBI taxonomy): domain Eukaryota; kingdom Metazoa; phylum Arthropoda; class Insecta; order Plecoptera; family Chloroperlidae; genus Sweltsa; species Sweltsa coloradensis. The sequence goes on from JAMZAV010000016.1 coordinate 60,956, forward strand.
AACCAAAGTTTAAATCCAATATGGCTGCTAATTCCTAATATTCACAATATGAATACTGTTTGCTGTTTTTACGCTCTTTTTGTTACATAATTCACTTTGATGTTGTGTATATTATTAGGAATTAGCAGCCATATTGGATTTAAACTTTGGTTGTAATCGGATCATTATTTGAGTCATTTCAATGTGCGTAGGAAGAATTTTTCCTCCAAAGCTATTTAGTGCTTAATAATGGACAGTTAAAAAAAGCATTTTTGAGAAAATGCCAACAATGGAAAAACCCAAATTCCGAGTAAATGCAAAATCCGATTTCGCAGAACTGATTTTTTAAAATACTAATGGAAGCTTTCATGAACCCCGTACAAAAGTCCTTTTGTATTTCAATCGATTTCTCACGGATTTACCGGGCATTGTTTGATGCTGGGCGTGAAAATTAGGAAATTAGCTGGTACTCCAATAATCAACATACAAACCACGATTTTGTGACGTAACCTTTGCCCCTACAAAAACTATAGAATACACCTGTTTTGTAGGGAATTAAATGGGGAATATTTTTGCGATTGAGATATTTTGTCTGTCTCAAACTAATTTGGAGATATTCGATAACAAACACCTTTTGGCCACCATTTTCCAATATGGCGGCCGAAGCTCCAGTCCGATTGTAGGGGAGTTTTAGTATGTTGATTAGTATTATATAAGGAAGGCCTCTGCAAAAATTCAGCGACATCGCAATTTTTTCCTCCAAACGTCAATAAACGATCTTATTTGACAGGATTATATATATACTCCCGGAAAAGATGCGACCTCTGGCAGTCGTCGTCGGGGACCTCTACCCCTTCCCTGACAACCCCCTTGACGACGATGACCATGATAACACGAACGATGCCAAAGACGATGACGACCACGACGTGAGAACCCCCTTATTTTCATCTACTCGTGGCTGGTTCTGACCAGCATAGGATTTTCCTCCCTAAATCCCTTAGGCTAGAGTGGAGCATCATAACCGAACGGTTGACGCGCCCTGAAACCAAAACTAAAAACCATTTCTCTGTTCGCCTCCCTAAGCTTAAATTGTCTTTAATTTTTCATTGACGCTGGAGGCAGTATCTATACAAGTGTAGGAGTCGTACACTAGCTGGCCGTTCCATTTAGCCTGGGGTGTATCTGTTGATCAAGTGTCTGTGACCACAAATGTTTGTTCAATGATTATACTAGGGAAACGCTAAAGTCGTTGTTAAACGAGTGAGTGAGCCATGTGTTGAGTACCCGGTAACGTTCCCTTTCCTCCTCATATACCTAAGGCCTACCTAGCCTATCGTAGGCTAGAGTGGCGCATTATGGCCTTACAGTTGACGCGCCCGTATACCAACTAAACTCAAAACCCTATTAAAATACATGTATAATAATTATCATCAAACTTAAATGCAAATGTTCCCGGGTACTCAACACATGGCTCACTCACTCGTCCAACAACGACTTTGGCGTTTCCCTAGTTAGACGAGTGAGCGCAGCGAATGTAGTCTCAACGCAAGTCGAACGGGCCTCGGCCGTGATTAAATTCTGTATGTTAAATGGTGGTTAAATGTTAAATGTCTGTCCGGTCCCATTCGGTGAACGGCCAAATAGATTGAGATGAAATTTTAAACTGACATCCGTGACCAGGTAACTGAGAACTGCTAACAAAATGAGCACAATCCATTGCTATTTAAACCCACAAGAAATAATAAATTGAAAATGCTTGAAATGTGTAGGTTTCATTTTAACAACAATGCTTTAGTTCTTGAAGAAGTCATTTTTATCGAATAATTTTTGTCAGGCTGTGATAACATGCATAGCAGTGACCAAGGTTTGTTTATCGAATATTGCACGACCAAGGTTCCCCTAAATTCCGTTGGGACATTGAGTAAACCTTGCAATCTTTACTCGTATTTCGTACTGACTATGTTTTCCATATAGTAGGTATTTGTATGCATTTCAAAACATGTGTTATAATTTTTTAAATACAATCCATAATTTAACAAATCTTTTCCGACCGGGGGTTTGAACCCATAGGACTTCAAGATTTCGGATATAAGGGCGCCTTAGCCAACTAGACTAGGGAAATGACAAAGTCGTTGTTAGACGAGTGAGCGATTCATGTGTTGAGTACCCGGAAACATTTAAATTTAAGTTTGATAATTATATTGGTATAAATAATAGGTTTTTTAAGTTTAGTTGGAATAAGGGCGCGTCAACTGTAAGGCCATAATGTGCCACTCTAGTCTATGATAGGCTAGAGAAGCCTTAGGTGGTAAGGGGAAGAAAGGGAATGTCACCGGGTACTCAAGATATGACTCACTCACTCGTCTAATAACGACTTTGGCGTTTCCCTAGTATTACCATTGAGTATAGAACAATCAATGGTATTACCAATTAACAATAGAATGTAAAATATCTAATGGTCCAAAGACTTGCTTTTTGTAGGCCCTATACTCAATGTAGGTGATCATTGTCAAGTAACACTATAGTTACTTCGGCTATGATAATATTCTTGTTAAAGGCTTATATTATTATTAAAACCTTTATTTGGAACCCTTCCAGCAAACTTTTTCGACTTTTTTTTCAAAAGGCACTACATATTCACTATAGCCTTATAATGTTCATGTAAAATATGAACATTGTATATTCCGACCCGTTTGGCCAGAATCGCTGGCCAATTGAAACTGACGAATTAGTAAGTAGCCAGTAGTAGCTAACATCCTTAAAGTGATTTTGAGCATGTTTCAAGTCATTTTTTCACCAAGAAGGTATGTACGTACACCAACCAAATTTGGCATGTGTTGTCAGGTACCTAAATCCCCTTGATTATGATAGTTTTTAAGTTCACATCACGTTTCATGACGGCTGGGTGACACCTCGAAATCACCCCAACTCTGCTTGCTATAAAAGGTTCCTGAAGTGTCTGTGTAGCGCACCACGGCTTGGCTGCGGTGCCCTAACGGGCACCTAGATATCCAAGCGGACAGTGTTGACTGGAGAAGGGCCGATGCACAATTGCCCGGGAACGAGAACGAGAAGCGTGCGACTCTGATTTGGGAGGGCCAGGGTATCAAAATTAATAATTCCGTCGGTTCGAGACCGACAATCATAACTGAAGTTCTTTTCAGAGGTTTTCCTTAGTCGTTGATGCGAATGCAAGGAAACGAGTCCACTTATAAACAACCCTCTAGGACATGTGCAACATACCTACACTTGATTAATGAACAAAGAAGCAATATTTTTACGTCCTTGTAGTCTGGGTGCCCGTTAGGGCGCCGCAGCCAAGCCGCGGCGCGCTACACACTCAAGGCACCTTATGCAGCAAGCAGAGTTGGGGTGTTTTCGAGATGTCACCCAGCCGTCATGAAACGTGCTACTTAAAAACTGTTATTATCGAAGGGATTTAGGAACATGACAACACATGCCAAATTTTAATGAGTTACGACCATTCATTCTGGGTGAAAAAAGGATTGAAATACGCCGAAAATCACTATAGATGTTAGCTATACTGGCTACTACTGGCTAAACTTACTAGGAAAACGCTTAAGTCCCGCCGCGTTGTTGGATGAGCGTAATTGGTGCATTGAGCTGCCATGTGTTACGTGGATTTTTTGTTGTTCTGTGAAAAAATCATTACTTAGTCGAAGGTTTTTTTTTTAATTAAATTAAATTAATTAATAAAAATTAGGTTATGCTATGATTTGCACTTGTGGAGTATTTGTACTCTGTTGTAGTATGCATCTTATAAATAAATAAATAAATAAATAAATAAATAAATAAATTAACTTAATTTTGTTAATTAATCGTAATTTTTTAAAAAGAAAAAATCGTAAAATAATTTTGAAAATTGCAATTATTGCAATTTTCATAGGAAATAATTATTTAATTGCGCTCAAATTTAACACGAATATATTAATTCATAAAATTAAGGTTCTGTGAAAAAATCAATACAATAGGATAAAGCATGTAGGTGTTATAAGTCAAGAATGTTTGAAAATCGAAAAAAAACGTAAAATTGCGTATTTTCATGAGAAAAATTTTCCGATTGCGCTCAAAAACGGCAGTTCTAAGTTCAGAGATTAAAAGGTCCATAAAAATTCATAGCAATCGGAATATCATTTACGGATCGTTTAACAGACAGAAAAAAATCAAAAAAAGAAGAAGAGAAAAACATTCCGATTTTGTCAAGTGCAGTTGTAGTGAAATGGATCTTACGCTCGCTCGCTACGCTTGCACGCTAATCAACTATTCTCAGTCTTATGCCGAACGTTTCGACACCAAAACGGGATGGCTTCACGTTTCATTGTAGTGAGGTATCCCTCGCCGAGCGCGTTAATCGCGTAATAGATTTGCCATGTTCAACTTACACTGGAGAAAAAAATCCGGAATGTTTTTTTTCCCTTTTTTTGTATTTTTGTGTGTCTGTTAACACGATTCCGGCTAAACCAATACTCCAATTCCAATGAAATTTTCTGGAGGCCTTCGAAATCTCTAAACTTAGTACTGCCACGTTTTTGAGCGCAATCGGAAAATTATTTCTCATGAAAATCGCAATTTTACGATTTTTTTCGATTTTTAAAAAACTTCTACACCTAGCACCTATATGCTTTAACCGTTTTTAATAATTTTTTCACAGAACTTTGATTTTATGAATTTAGGTATTCGTGTGAAATTTGATCGCAATCGAAAAATTATTTCTCATGAATATCGAAATTTTACGGGTTTTTTCTTTCTTAAAACAGTTCTTTGACTTATAACACCTACATGCTTTATCCTATTGTAATGATTTTTTTCACAGAACCATATTCGCGTTTGCAATCGAATAATTATTTCTTATGAAAATTGCAATTTTACGATTTTTTTCTTTTTTTAAATTACGATTAATTTAAAAAAAAAGTTTTTTTAAAATTTAATTTAATTTAAAAAAAATTCAACTTCGTAATGATTTTTTCACAGAACAACAGAAAATCCGCATAACACATGGCAGCTCAATGCACCAATTACGCTCATCCAACAACGCGGCGGGACTTAAGCGTTTTCCTAGTATTTTACATGGACATTAAGGTAACGGTGATGTAGTGCCTTTTGAAAGAAAAAGTTGAAAGAGATAGTGGTTAGGCATTAAAATAAAGGTTTTAATATAAGGGCCAAGCTCATCTACCCTTCCACATTTGCGCATTCTTAATTTCTTAAACGTACAGCCCGTAACTACATCTTTGAAAAGTTTGGCAAAATATAATTTGCATGAACTATTACATTTAAATAAATTGGAAAAATAGAATTTGGATGAACTACGTTTTAATATAGTTGTTAATAGTCGCTCGCTAAAAATAAAAATATATACTACTATAATCAGTTCCCAAAATACTAATTACAATTGAGGGGTTGTTTGCAAAAACAGCCAATGTCCAAAATTACCGATTTCGAGCCCATACCATAAAAAATTCGTATTTTCACTGGGAATAATACTAAAATAAAAGTTCTGGCAAAAACAACCTATGTCACACGTTTAAGCTTGAAAAACAACAGATTTCTCACAAAAACAACCAATGTCCATTTTTTTAAAAAAAAAATTTCGGCATTAAAGGTGGTTCAAGTAGGTGACAGCTATCCAGCTGTTATGTTGGAACTATAGATATATCATATAGTATAGTGATGTGAATCGGTAATATTACCGGTCATGGTAATATTACACAGTTTATTGTGACAGTGAAACTTTCGGTAATTTTAAAGAAAAGTTAAGATTTTAGTTTTGAAGGTTGGCTATTATTTTATTTAGTTATCTGGTTGAAAACTGAAAGTGTGCATGCTAGCAAAACAAAGAAGAAGAAGAAGTCAAAGAGATCCAGAACAACATGGTCAAGGCAAAGTGTTTGTCTAGGAAGTATTTCATTCATCATGAAAAAGCCAACCATCAAAAGGTCGACACGTATACTTGTAAGTTTTGTAGCAAGTTGTATGCACTAAATGCCACACTCCGAGTTCCGAATTCCAACTAGCGTTGCAACTCTGTGCGTTTTTATTACAAAAATTACCCGAGTTTTCTGCCAACCCGCGGGGTCTAAGCCGGTCGGCTACCAGCGTTCTAAAATTTGTTTCAATAGGGAACTGTCCTGAAGTATCTATTCAGCTAGTTTATGTTTTCTATTTTTCTTTTATTACGATCGTCGATATGATTTCAAAAGTTATTTATTTCCATGTTTTAGAGACTAGATTCGTAAAAATTAAAGTTAGTAGGGATTAAATTAGTTAATCACTAAACAGATACAAAAAACAGAAAAAAAACAGAAAAAACAGTGTATTAATAATAAAAGAGCGGGGAGGAGAACCATATAAGTTTGAAGTAAAGATAGAATCTTAAATATTTAGGCCTACTCTTGAAACTTGATTATCGTTTTGCGCTCCCAGTTTTAAACAGTAGATGCACTTAATGTACATACCACATTTACACTGCCACTTGCATTTATTTGGAATCTAGGACAGTTACCTACCTTTAATTTCTTGAATGTACTGTATTGTCATATGCATTGCATATTTGCATAATTTGATTGCAATTGCAATATATTTCATTCATTAAAGTTGCATTCATCAATTCAAACTTGATTAGTTCACCAAATTTAGCCTACTTCCTGCGGAATCCTGCCTTGAATGTAGATATTTTGTATAAAAGAGCAAAATATTGAAAATTAATATTACCGGTAATATTACTGGTAATATTACCGTTTCCAATGTGACCGGTAATTTTACATCTCTAATTCATATATAATATCGTATTGAACTTTCTGGAAAATAACCTCAACAAAAATGTTACATTTTAAAAATATTCTACAAAAACAACCAATGTCAAACGTTTTTTTTTTTGTCTTTCTGGGAAGTACTATGGCAAAATGTCATAGCAGAAATAAAAACTATTATCAAGATACACAGTTAAAACCAAAAATTGGAAATTTAATACAACTTTTACGGATGGTATGAAGTTTAATTGATCTCCTGCAAAATGTGCTTTTTGGACATAGGCTGTTTTTGAAATCAACCCCTCAATTGCAAACACTTTCTGCAATTTTCCATATTTTTCACGATCGTCTAACTCTACTCGTCTACTTATTTTTTCACATATAAATAACAGGGTTATTTCAGAAATTCAGAATGCTATAATAGCTTCGTTTGTTTGTCCTGTTTCAATTACACCAGGTACAAGTTTTTCACGAAAACCCGTTTTTCACCTGTCACAACCCAGAAACGTTTTTTGTCCTGTTGTAAGTTACCACAACTGCGACTGGAGTAAGAATTTTACACCTGCTTCTTTAGCAGGAGTGGGTGTAAAACGACAAAATATTGTGCCATTTTTAAAGTTTGTAGTGGCTTGGTTGGTGTAGTGAGAAGCTAAGAAAGAAGCTAGAAGTTAAAATGGAAAAAGCCGGGCCGTGCAATATCTTTCCCAATGATTATATGAATGTTCACGGCCTTTCTTAAAAGGGACAATGCCAAAACCTTAGCCCAGGGCCGACATAACCTAAAACAAGGATAGGTCTGCTTGAAAGACGTTTAGCAATATTATGCACAACAATGTACTAGAAACCTATTATCTAGGCCAAAATATTGAAAAATATAGTAAAGCCCTAAGCCTATAGCCTATCATCGTGTGGTATATAGGCTCTAGCCCTTCATTGCCTCGTCAAATGTCAAAACTGAGTGCAAATATGTTTGTTTGTCCAACTGCATGGGCGTAACGTGTACTTATTACTCCTATTTCCGGTTTTATGACGTACATCCGGACGATTCCAGGAGTAAATATGTGAACCTGGTACAGGACAAACAAACAAAGCTATAATTTGTTTTTCTTATTCAGGTAGCCCTATGTAGGGTCAAATGAAGATATACATGGCACGAATGCCAACATTGATACAAGTGCAATGTTCTTTAATTCTTTGCTCCAGTATTGTTCTTATTCAGTCTGATTCCACTGTGAAACACGTTTAAACACAAGATGAAGCTACGGTCTACTACCTCTCTTCTCGAGTAAGAGTCGGTGTTAGGTATCTCGAGGGATCATGCCCGACGTGGGTATCACGTGTCAATGTCAAGTCTGCCTGAACGGTATCCAACCTCAGTTGGAACAGCTCACTTGCTGCTATGGCTGTCTACGGTGCTGAGGGCCAGGGCTGCTACAACTCGACTTTAGATTATTTCCATCGGACGTGGTTGGGTGTTGCCCTCATAGTGTTCGGTAAGTTTGATGCACCGTAGTATGTTTTTCGCTTTTTTTCTTCCAAAGTTAATTTATTTGGATTAAAGGCGCGTCAACCATTAGGTCATAATGCGCCACTCTAACCTAGGGGATATGGGGAGGAGGAGCCCATGCTGGTCAGAAACAGCCACGGGTAAGGGGAGGAAAGGGAGGGTTCTCGAGTTGCGGTCTCATCGTCGTTGTCATTGTTCGTGGTGTCATTATCGTCGTCGTCGACGACGAGGAGGTCGTCATGGGAAGGAGGCAAGGTCCGACGATTTCCAGAGCTCGCCTCTAGTTTCGAAGAGCAATATACTCTCCTTCTTAGCTGATGTTTGCGAGTTGGACTTTTTCTTTTGAATCGCCTTATACGATTAGCAGAGCAACGCTCTGGGTCAAATTTTCCCCGGGTCTAGACGGGGGATTCTTTCAAAGTTAAACGACAGATTTACTATAAAGTAAATACATTAATGGCTTCGTCACACGACATGAGAGAGATACTACCTTAGACTGATTATTATTTTATTCTCTTACCCTTTGACCCAGATGGGGATGTGGGCGTTTTCCGACTAAACCGGGACCGAATTTATATGAGAATGAAAAAAAAAACGGAAAAAATTAGTTAAAGAGTGGAAACGAATCATTATTATTTTAAATAATCAGTATTTATACGTTTAACCTTTATTTTTATAGTAGGTTACTATCACTCTGTTATGGTGGTACATACAGAAATTAAACAAGTGCCATGGGTGGAGTATAAAATAATAAATATATAACTATAGCCTATATATTATGCGTGTGTCCGCCATCCTGATACATATTTGGATGTCTTTGAGTCACGGACAATATTTAAAAATAAAACATGTATGTAATCATACCAGAATTGTCGATTTCAGTATCAGCCATATGTATGTTGAGTGAAATATGTTATGTTATATAACTGAAGACTGATCTCAATGTATGTGTAGCTAATTGTCTCAATACACTGTGCGAATAGAAATGCTTCAAGGCTTTTAGTTTTTTCTCTCCCTCCACGCTTGCAATAAAGGGTTAATTCAGGGAAATATTAATTTTATAAGGACAAAGTGGTTGAATGCAACACAATATGAGCAGAAATCGCTCAATACCCACCGGGCCAAGAATGAAAAAAGGGAGAGTGTAAGTGATATCATACAATTGATTTATTAAGCGAGCGAAGCGAGCGTTTCCATTTGACTCTGCCGGAAAAATTAGTCACTGGTTTTGTTTGTTTGTTTGTTTGTTTGTTTTTTTTGTTTGTTTGTATGTCTCGCCATAACGTTCGAACGGAGGCTCGGATCGAGTTGAAATTTTGACCATCCGCAAGCTTCGTTCTCGATTGAATGCCATTAGTTTTGTGGCAAAATCGTTCAAAAAGTTAAAAAGTTACATTAAAGTTAATCGAAAGTTTTTTTTTTTTTAAAACTAAACGGCGACAAAATCTGAGATAGCCAAATCATTTAGAATGTCCGTCCGGTCACGAATATGTTAATTTTATTTTGATAGATGGAAATTACATTATAACAAAAGTAACGTTGCCATGGCAACGAAAAGACGCGCGAAGTGTCTAATGCACTGCCACCTAGAAGTAATTTCAAAATACTTTCGAGGAAGCCGTCTATTATTTGTCAACAAAGAGTTTAAATAGTTTTCCCAAGGAGTCAAGGTCCTATATAGATGACGGTGGATTTTAAAGTAAGATTTACACACGTGTTTACCCAAATACCTTGGCAATAATAAATAATATTGGAAACATGGCCCTGTGGACAGCGAACGTCGCAAATTTTAAAATTAAAAAAATGTGCAATGTGGGTCTAGCTATAGCACGTGCTCGCTTATCAACGCGTCCAACTGAGCGTTTCCTAGTTTACAACATGCACTCTGTACTGTTTCAGGGATCGCCAGTGCCGCCATCAACGGCTGGCTCATGTCCACCATTTTGATTGGTAGCCGACTCACCGCCAACACGATGTTGATCCTGTTGAACCTGACTGTCGCCTGTCTCGGCCGCTCACTGCTAGGGGGATTCCCCTTCGCCGGGTCCTCTGTGCTTGCTGGAAGGTGCGTGTACTAGGTTCTGCAGCTTCTCGATACATTCATGTGAATGATGACTGGTGAAAGTGGCAGAATTCATTGAAGAAAGTAAACTTCAATTTAAATTAGGGAAACGAATTTAATTTAAATTCACCTCAATTACGCAATTTGAACCTTCACAATAGGGGAACAGTTTATGGTAACTTACAAAATGAGGCACTTTTAAAAACAGTTTGATTTTCAATATTTAAGCAGAAGTGCACGAAACTACTAGAACTTTTAATAAAACTTTATTATGACCTTGTATGCACATTATTCCATAGCTATATAGCCCGCCATAGTCAAAATCAATCAAAAACACAAATATCGAGTCCTTACTTCTAAAGTAAAAGTAAAACAATGTGACGTATTTGTGTATAGTTCTATTATTTCACGCGATCTTTGGCGAATATAAGTTTGTATTGTATATTATCGTCTTCTATTCCTCCAACAGCTGGTTGTTCGGTGACGGCTGTTGTCAGATGTTTGGCTTCTTGCGTCAGTTCTTCGGCGTCGCACAGTTGGCAACCCTTACATTCCTTGCCGTCGAGCGTGTTGTCATTTCAAGACATCGACATTTAGGTAGGTTTTCATGTCACGTTATATAAAAAAAAAATTAATGCGAAATAAAATCGACTTGAAACTCCTAGCCTAATGAGCCTCTCTCTCTCCCTCTGCACTCAGAGAAGCGGTTGTCCCTGGAACTGTACATCCTCGGTGTCGTCTGCTGTTGGCTAGCCGCTGTCACGTGGTCAGTACCGCCACTCACAGGCGTCGGCAGGTCAGTCCTTAATATAATATTCATCATCGGCCATTGGCGACGAGTCATTTTTTCAATCAACACGTATATCTTTTTAAAAGTCTAAGCATCTAAATTTGAATAAAATATACACAGAGCACGCATTGCACGAGTCACCTGAAACATAAAATATGTGATTTAATAATGACAAAAACACAAATGTATATATATTTGAGTTTTATAATAGCCAATAAAACAATATTGTACGTCTATAACGTATCGGGGTTTATTTCTTAATTTCGGGAAACACTCCCGTAGTTGTAATCGATTTTATGGAAATCATTCCATAAATTACAAAATCCATCACAGCGGGGTTTCGGGATTGATTTCTATAAATATCGGGGTTAAATAAAATACATTTATTTTCTAAACATCCATTTTCCAAAAACTGATCTTCAGTGAAGTAATTATTGGATGAGCGTAGCGAGCGTAGCGAGCGAAGCGAAGATTCCATTTCACTACACTGGAGAAAAAAATCCGGAATGTTTTTTTTTTTTGTATTTTTGTGTGTTTGTTAACACGATTCCGGCTAAACCGATACTCCGATTGCATGAAATTTTATGGAGGCCTTCGAAATCTCTGAACTTAAACTGCCAGTTTTTGAGCCAATCGGGAAATTTTTTCTTATAAAAAACGCAATTTTACGATTTTTTTCGATTTTTTAAAAATTTCTTCGACTTATAACACCTACACGCTTTATCCGATTGTAATGATTATTTCACAGAACCTTAATTTTATGAATTAAGATATTCGTGTGAAATTTGAGCGTAATCGAAAAATTATTTCTCATGAAAATCGAAATTTTACGGGTTTTTTCTTTTTTAAAACAATTCTTTGACTTATAACACCTACATGCTTTATCCGATTGTAATGATTTTTTTACAGAACCTTAATTTCATGAACTTATATATTCGTGTTAAATTTGAGCGCAATCGAATAATTATTTCTTATGAAAATTGCAATTTTACGATTTATTTTTTTTTTTTTAAATTACGATTTATTAAAAAAATTAAGTTAATTTTTTATTTTATTTAATTTAATTAAAAAAATCTTCGACTAAGTAATAATTTTTTCACAGAACAACAGAAAATCTGCGTAACACATGGCAGCTCAATGCACCAATTACGCTCATCCAACAACGCGGCGGGACTTAAGCGTTTTCCTAGTGATATCGGTCATATGACGTCTCCAAAGTCACCGTTTACAACGTAACATAATGATGGATTTTCAGCTATCGCATATTAATTTGTTACAAATATACTAATTTATTTATATTAGATCTGTATTTTAACGATCAAAAGTGTTGTAACCAGCAACACGCCAGGCGTGACATGTGAATCCCGTGTTGGGCGACACAGGGTGATTGATGGCGTCTCTGTTTGCCCCAAGGTACTCATGTGACGTCACCGGGCTGGCTTGCGAGATTGATTGGCGTCGAACCACGGACCATTACCACCTCGGGTTTAACGCGGGTCTCCTTCTTATCGGCAACGTGACGCCGGTGATCATCATGTGAGTCATTTATCAACGGGAGTGGGAGGGGCGACGTGGATGTCAAATGTCCCGAGCAGAGCACGGGAGAGGCATCGTTCCCCGTAGATCACGGGATGAGAAGGAATGAGCGAGCTTTAGAACCATGTAATATAAAATTCCTTATAAAACTTCTGTTTTCAGTTTCAAAATAGTTTCACCACAAATAACAGATTGCTTTTACAATACACGGTCAAAATAAATAGCTAATTTGACTATAGATTTGTTTCTTAAATATTAGAAAACAATTTACGAAAGAGTTAAATGTTAGGGAAATGGAAATGTTAACTCTAATTTTAAAGGAAAATCTCAAACTCAATTAATTGGATATTGCTTAGCGTTTTGCTATTCGATTGGATTGGATATTGCTTAACGTCTCATATTTATGCAACTTGGCTAATAGACGATGAGTGGTGATAGATGAGGATGAAGTATGAACAGAAGGGAGAAGGGGAAACCCGGTACCGGCACGTAGCCTACTCCTTTCGAGCACAAACAATGAAGGACATGGACATGGACATGGACACGGACATGGACAGGACACACGCACACGCACAACTATGCACTGTTACCTAACAGCTGGCCAATGTGTTTCAGATGTGCATGTTCATGGCGAGCCCTAACCTCCGCCAAGAATCACGTGACTGTGACCGAGGACGGAGTGTTTCGCTCTCACCATCAACACGATATGAACAAGGTAGGTCATCTTCCGACTTTTTTGGTTTATTGGTTTATTTGGATTGAGGGCGCGTCAGCCGTTAGGTCATAATGCGCCACTCTAGCCTAATGGATGTGGGGAGGAAAGTCCCAATGCTGCTCAGAAGTCAGAACCAGCTAAGGGTAGGGAAAAAAGGGAGTGGGTTCTCATGTCATGGTCGTCAACTCGTCATCGTCTTTGTCATCGTCGTCGTCGAGGTCGTTAAGATTGATTGATTTGTATTGTTTTACGTCTCATGAAAAGGAAATGTGGAGGGGTCCCTTTGACAACAACCGGAGCTCGCTTCTAGTTTCAGTGAGTACTCTCCAACTGATAGCTGATGTTTGCGAGATGAGCTATATCTCTTTCCTCGCCTTTTAGGATTAGCAGAGCCATGCTCTGACCATGGAGTTTCGAGAGTACTATTATAAATCCATGCTCTGACGATACGTCATACCCAAGGTCATACCGATAGTGGCAGCTCATGCTTTCTTTGTATGCTGGGAGGTCGACAGAGTCGGCCCTATACCAGTCACCGGCAATCCTGTCGGAAGTTTTGTACAAGGCTTTCCATATCCATGTATGAAATACTGGAATAGAGCATTTAGCACACCAGTTTCTATTCTAAGTCCATGATTCAGCTATTGTACAGTCCTTGCCAAATATCCAAAGATATAGCTCAATTTAACTGTTTCTAGACGACTGTCGCTCTCGCGTGGGGAATGTTCGTCGTATGGCTACCTCAAGCAGTACTTGCGGCTTGGCTGTTCACATCTCCACCCCCGGGAGACGTTCCAGGGAGGCGGGCCCATCTCCCGGTAGCCCTGGTCATCCTAGCCACACTCAGCTCAGAGGTATACGTATACGTCGCATGTATTATCATAGTTTGTTCATCGGCTGCGTCCGCATTTCGGTGGTTCTAATACTTTAGCATGATGCGGAGGGTATAGACGAAACTAGGTTCTTATAGATGGTATATTTTAAATTGTCACGTATATTTTTATGTTCGCGAGAGAGATTTGGAGAGCACGATCGATACCCGCAACCGGCAATCCTGACTGATATAAATGCCCAAGGTTTTCTCCAGTCGTTAATGCGTCTTACTTAAACATAGTATGCCACTGAAGAGGGACATGTAATATTGTCCTAGGGTAGGGTTTCCAGTAGGCCTAGCAGTACTTTAAAATGCCACGTGATTTAGCACGTGTGGTGCAATAAAAAAACTCAGATTTGGTGCACTGGATATCTGAAAAGACGCTCAGCATTCTCATAATGATTGAGAAAGAAACGAAGAGGAAATCAATCAGAACGGAAGTCGGTTGGTTTGAAAATAAGATCAATTTATTGTAATGGGTGAGAATCTGATTTGGGAACCGACCCGTACCCGATTTTTCGGGTAACAAACAAGTATATTTAGGATGGATGGTGGAGGTGCCGGTCCAGACTAAGCAATTCACATAGAAAAACATTATAAAAAATAATGCCATTCACTAAAAAATAAAAATCCAGACATTCCTTCAATAACTTATTGAAATAGAAGATTTCGCACAATATTAAGTTTAGCAACGACGACGTGAGAAACTAGGGCGCTTCAACCGGTTAGGTCATATTGCGCCGCCTGTGTTTATGACAATTGACTAGATGAGTTAATGGTGTGTTTGATTATTAAATTGTGTTCCTCCCCTCTTACTAGCTGATGTTTGCGTATACTCTCGCCGTTGATGTGTGTGACGACAGGGTGACTTTATTTAGTCCCCAGCTTTAATCAGGCTGCGACTGAGAGAATAGATACTAAAATCCAATTTATTTATTTGAAATAAAATTAAACAGCACGATTTACTGACGGATAACAGTATGTAACAGTGTTAAGCGCGTATAGTCTGTAAATATGCAATCTACTCGTGTATGAACGTAGCTGAACACGCAGTACGTTGTGTTTCAGATGTCATCCGTGGTTCCCGTGTTCGTTTACCTGGCGTTTGAGCCGCGCTTGCGCAGAGCTCTTCTAGGAATCCTGGGGAAGACTCCGAATGTGAAGACAATGAAGAGGTGCAGGAGAGGAACGCAACTGGCACAAATCAAATAATCTCACAACCATCAAGAGTAATCATAGAAATGTGATCTATTAATTTTAAACAATTATAGTATTTGCATTTAGTTGTACTGGTAAACACATTATCACGTTCACTTTCAAGGACACATAGAAAAGTTTGATATTTTATACCTAGGAGTAGGATGTAATGTTATGGGGAGGTTGATATTCACAAATAATTATAATTCTCGTACCACTATGAATAACAATAGAAACTAGTCAAATGGCCAATAACAAACAACAAAATCACAGTAAATACCGTGATGGTTACAGTTAAAATATAAAATGCGATAAATAAAATATATAATGTATATGAAAATATATTTAGTTATTTATTGTTTCCTTATTCGGCCAAGTGTCTAGTTTGAACTTATGAAAACATCGATCATATATTCACAATGACACATTTAACAAAGCACAGTTTAAATAGGCAACTGCTTTATCGGCAGAGGAGACAAAAATACATAACACTTTAAAGCTCAATTAGGAAACACATGTTCACCAATTTAATGAAACTCTTCTAACAGTAGGCCAAGCTTTCAAGCCCTATGTGAGGAACAATAAAGTGGCTCTCAGTGGCAATGAAATCTCTTAGTATTATCAGCACTCCATCATGACGCATTATATAATTATGAAAAAAACAACTTGTGTTTGTACAATCTTGTTCTAATAGAGAGTTTCTTTAGTAATGGGAAAGGAGTTTAAGGCTTTGAGAATCAGTAGTCGGCAGAGTAAGTTATAAATACATTTTAGGCTGTGAAAACCGTCTACAATCTACATAATATAAAGTATCTGCTTCACAGCCTCAGAATTTAGTGAGTATTAAGAATTTCTATAATATAAGAAAAGAACAGTGTTGTCTCTGACTTTAAAATAAGAGTATGTCTTAGCTTACAACTATTTCGCATTGAGTCAATAATACAACCGATACAACATTGCTCATAAACTTGAAGACCTTTAAATTCTGTTACACACATTCTCTATGAGAGAACGAATGTTTCATGACTTGCTAACGAATGACGTTTCTAACACTGGTCCCTGATCGAGTGTGCAAATCATGCCAACAAGTTCTTGTGCCGCCATAATGTGATTATATTGTCAAACTTTCCTTCTTGCAGTCCTTATACTACCCTATTGAAAGTCACGCTAAGAAAAATTCAATAAATTTATTCACCATTGCCGACTACAGCCTGCTTATACCACAACTACGACATTTCCACTTAGTTTACTGATAATAATAAAAAGATTTTCTAGAAAAATGTTACAATTTTTATAAAGAGCATACTCAATATTAAACACATCCTTTGTCACATTTTATGACCTAAGGTTAGACTTGATGAAAAGAGTGTTTGAAATCAAATGTATAGGCCTAATTTGCTTTCCCGAGTGCTCCACCTATAGTAATCCAAAACGAACTGCCCTTTTATAAGTAGCACAGCTAATACAATATCATTAACAGCATACCTTCACATCTGTGAATACCATATATACCCCCGTGCGCAGCTGTATTTTTACCTTAGCCTAAAGGTACAGACAAAGAATTAGGTACATTGAAATGTATTAAAAAGTTTTAATCGTTCAGTCGACTTGGCACGCAATGCCTAAATAATGTAGATTATTATCAAGAATAAACATGGTTACTTATATACATATACGTTACGTTCTAATATGTGTTTAAGAGAAAGTCGTTAAAGACAACATTAATATTTTAGAGACGTTTCTGAACACATTCCATAGTCTTCCGCCTAAAAAACAAAGCTATAATAATTATATAAACGGAAATTACCTTCCAACTTGTTTCACACAGAATGTGTCCAAAAACTGGTTAAAACATTATAGATTATGCATCTATATATTGTTTACATTAAATTACATAACATTCATATGTTGTTGAAGGTTTGATACCTTCTGTCAGTTTAGCCAGATTAACTGTACTTGGTTCTCGATCGAGTTATGCAATCGTAGCAATGAGCGAATGCAGATATCACTTTCATTTTATTGTATTTACAAAACAAAGGCCAAGCTGACGATCACTCATTGATCAATACATTGCCACGTTCTTACACATTCTACTGACACGGTCGAACGCACTAATCACAAACAAGATAGGTTGCTTGACAGCGCAAGACGTAGAGAGCTATGTAAGAAGAACAACTTCCCCGACCACGATACATCAACAGTTTGTATAAGCACATTCACAGAACATTTCTTATCGGATGTCTGACAAAGAATTTTGTCTACCTACGAATATAGAAAAATGATTTACCACAAACGAAAACATACAATCACGATAGGCTTAAACATTAACCCCTTAAAGTCTATCCCTGCTAGGGTTTTGTACAAAACTGTCAGCAACATTAAACTATTTTACAAAATGAAGGGAAGACTTCACTTAAAATAAGTGTAAGTACGACATGGCGTAGGGTGGGTTCACGTCATCACTTGTCCGACCCCTAGGGAGACGACGCCGTTGTTGTAGGACGCCTGGGACTTCTTCCTGCGGGACACGTATCTCTGGAGAGCGGGGATGAAGAAGAGCATCAGACCGCTCAGTGCTATCGTGACGCCGGCCACGTAGAAACCAGGGTCGTAGGAGAAGAAGGCGTCGTACAGCCAGCCTGGAAACAAACGGTGGGGTTATAAATAAAAATAAATAAATTTATAAATTTATAAATAAATAAATAAATGTTGCTGCTGCTGCTGTTTGTTGGGTGGAATACCGCACAGACAGGTTGGTGGCAAGCTAAAAGCAGGACAAGTTTAAATATTGAGAACACAAAATATACTATTAAATAAGTTACTAGGCGATAAAACTGCAGTAAAATCACACATTGTGAGTAGTTATTTTTTTACATTTAGGTTGGTTTGCATGAGAGGTTACGTTAATGCAGCTGCACAGAATATTTATAATAATAAATAATAA
Organism: Sweltsa coloradensis; assembly: GCA_024449915.1. NCBI lineage: Eukaryota > Metazoa > Arthropoda > Insecta > Plecoptera > Chloroperlidae > Sweltsa > Sweltsa coloradensis. The sequence continues at coordinate 79,330 of JAMZAV010000016.1, forward strand.
ATGCCACAAGTTTAAAATATACTTCTTCCATCATGTAGAGAAAGTAGGTCTGTATGAGAAAAAAATTGAGTTTTAGGATCAATTACAACAACTTGGCAAGCATTCACGCGTTGCTGGAACGAAATACAGTTTGGCAAAATACATTTATGATTGGGGTCAGAGACTAAATTATGTCATGTCCACATGCTTGGGCGCCAATGGACTGGAAATGAGACTTATTTACAATAATTCAGTTCCTATTGCCATGCCATGCAGGGTAAATGTAGCCTATGTTATAATAGCATTAGCAAACATAACAGCACTTATTTGAACATATTCTAGGTTTTAGGTGATAATTCCAGTTTTGATAAACGATTTCAGTATATTCTACCAGTAAAATATAATTTATTTACTATAAAGTCATACAGACATTATTGTACAGAAACGACGATTGGCAATAAAACTATGCTTTTAGTATTAAGCACGTAATCAAATTTGCTAGTGGCAGAAAAAATGCTGTATTTATGGCTCCCGGGAAAAATATATAACATAGCTTTAAACATCCAATTTGTCGTTTTCTTAGTTCAAATCGTCTCTTAACTAACGTCATTTTACAGAAGACAAGAACAGAGTAGCAGTTTCAACACAAACCATCACAATAATTGTAATTCTTTTGTTTAATAGATTAATTATTCGTACAACCACACACTGCTGTTTGCGATAACATTCTTGTGACTTATTGCAGTAGTGACCTATATTTAAGGAATGTGTTTCAGTACTATTATTCAAATGTGTTTGTCAAACCGTGTCCACATCCAAGTTTCTGATTTATTTCTATAGAATCCTTCAACCCAATTCTGTAAGTACAGACAAATATAACATGTCCTGAAGATTTTTTTGTATTCTTACTTGTTGAATGACATACTCGACAACTAAGGAAGAATGTCACCTGCTTTCTAGTCGTCTCGTATGACATACAAAATTACAATGAACTAATTCTATTACGAGCCAAGACGGTTGCCATAGGTTGCCTATGGCTTCCCCCCGAATTCTCATACTAACAAATCAAACCGTTTTGATGGAATCAACCAAATTCAAATAATAATTCTTCTACATAAAAATTATCATTCTGTTTTGTTTATTTTGTATTGCTGTAATTATTGCTGTTAGAATTTATTTGGTTTTAGAATATTTTAAAAAATAACACAAATTATGTTTAGGATTGTAACTTTTACATATAATTCCACTCAAGTTACCAACAAATTAATAATGTTATGTGTATTTTTTTTACACAGAAAAAATTGATTTTAAATGTCTTGCAAAATCGTGTGGTTACCTGCGATGGGCGGACCAACGAGTGAGGCGAGTCCTTGGAAGAGAAGCAGGAGTCCGAAGGCGTTAGTGAGCCGATCTAGCCCGAGTAGGTCCACGAGGATGACCGAAGTCAGCCCGACATAGGCGCCAATCGTGAAGCCGAAAACAGCACCGTACACGGCGAAAGAGTAGAAGTCGTTACAGAAGGCACTTAGTATTGTTCCTATAAGGCAGAAGACAAGAATAAGTAAATAGGTAAATTGTTGGTTATCTAATACACAAAACAATGTACATGACAACGTGATAGTCAGAGTCTAGTGTGGGTGATAGTGATAGTTTCGTAAAACGCCAATTAAAGAATATAGTGCACACGATAAAATCGCTTTCATTTCCTGACTGGGAAGTAAAAACATAAGGCAAAAAATAACAGTGAATTGTATTCATGTAATTAACATGGATTAAGTGCTAACACGGTGATATTAAACGTACCTTTTTGTAAAATAAAAGGTGTGTCAACAGAAAGCTTGTGTTTTAGAGCCCCCCCCCCCCTCCAGCCCCCCTAACCACTAAGCTACAAGAGATGTTTGTTGCGAGTTGGGAGGATTGTGACATCGATAATATGGTTATTTGATATGACTGAGAAACTCACCCTTTGTATACTATTTAATTTTATAGCGGAATTGAAATTATTTTAGAGCTATAGTCTTTGCTTTAATCAAGTATTTACACTTGGATTTTACTGCATTGAAAGTAGGGATTAGCCCATAGGGCCAAGTAGCCAACTCATATTCATACAAATAAATAGAATACAACAATGTTTAAGAACATTGACTCAAAATTGTTTTCAGTATGGTCGCGATTCCATATAATCTTCTATATTCACCCTTACTGGGCAGCTCCACCAAAACTATACATGTTTTCTCACGTTTCCAAATGGCCAACTCATATTCAGATAAAAGTAAAACATGCAACAATTTTAAAAACATTTGTCTCAAATTTGTATTTACGATGGACACGTTTCTAAATAATCTTTGATTCACCCTTACCCGGCACCTCCACCAAAACTATAAATGATATACACTTCCTCATGTTAGCCAACTCTTATTCATACAACAGACAAATAAATCAACAATTTAAGTACAATTTAACTCAAAATTGTTTTTACTGTGGTCGCGTTTCAAAGTAATCTTTTATTCACCCTTACCCGGCACCTCCACCAAAACTACAAATGTTATACACTTTCTCACGTTAGCCAACTCATATTCATAAAAAAGGAAAAAGAAATCATCAATTTTCAAGTAAATTTGACTCAAAATTGTTTTTACTGTGGTCGAGTTTCAAAGTTATCTTTTTTCCTTTTTTTCCTTACCCAGCACCTCCACCAAATCTATAAATGGTATACACTTTTTCATGTTAGCCAACTCATATTCATAAAAAAAAAAAATTAGTACATTTGACTCAAAATTGTATTTATTGTGGTGAGTTTCAAAGTAATCTTTGATTCACCATAACCCGGCACCTCCACCAAATCTATACATGCTATACACTTTCTCACGTTAGCCAACTCATATTCATAAAAAAGAAAAAGAAATCATCAATTTTTAAGTACATTTGACTCAAAATTGTATTTACTGTGGTGAGTTTCAAAGTAATCTTTTATTCGCCCTGACCCGGCACCTCCACCAAATCTAAAAATGTTTCCACTTTCTAACATTAGCCAACTCATATTCATACAAAAGAAAAATAAATCATCAATTTTTAAGTACATTTGACTCAAAATTGTATTTACTGTGGTCGAGTTATAAAGTTAACTTTTATTCACTCGTACCCGGCACCTCCACCAAAACTATAAATGATAAATATTTTCACTTTAGACGACTCACATTCATACAAAATAAAAATAAATCAACTATTTTTGATCATTTGACTCAAAATAATCTTTTATTCACCCTTACCCGGCACCTCCACCAAAACTATGAATATTATACATTTTCTCACACAAAAGTCTTATGTTGTATGTTAATACTAGTTATTTATAATTATCTATCTATCAATCAGCATCTTATCAGCATCAGTATCGTTGTACTCACCCACTCCACAAAGTGTGAGACAGGTGTTGTAAACCCAGAGCCGGTTGATCCAAGTCTTGTCAGAGACGTAACCAAGAATTATCCTGCCCACTGTGTTAGCAACTCCGATCACAGACAAGAGCAAACTGGCGTCGCCTTTGGCTATGCCTCGTTCCTCAGCTTGGGCCTATAAAACACATAAAGTTTAGTCTTAGACTCAAAATCTGACCAACTGAAAGCAAAGGAAAAAATATAATTCACAATAATACATGCACCTCTCTATTAGGCCTACATTGCATAGAACGATGCACCGAGAAGAGATGGCATTTCGATTATTGTGAAATATAGATAAGTAATATTTAGTATTTAAACAGAGTTGTTGCTGAAGATGTACTTGCGGACTGCACTCCGTTTATCCAAATTGTCTAAAATGTCATATATTCTACAGAAAACAGCAGATGCAGAGAATTCATAGTTCATTACAGATAAATATATTATTAATTTCCTACATAACCAAACCAAAACCTATCCGACAACTATGAAACCTATCTAGCCCATCGAACAACGCTATTAGGGCACGTACAAGTGTGACATATGCAAGCGTTACACATTAGATGATATCAACTTACCACAATATAAACGTAAGGTATGTTAAAACCTATACTAGTAAAGAAATTCGATAGGGTAAAGAGGATGAAGATGGGGTCCTGAAGAAGAGAGACGTCCAGCATCTCTGTGAGGGTATCTCTCGTTTCCCGTGAGCAAGGGACGCAGCCGCACATGATGACGCGGTCTCGTCGCGGCGTCGACAGGGTGGTCGACCTGTAGATGTGGCCGTTGCTGTGGGCGGTGACTTCCATGAGGGCGGCTTCCTCCGGCGCCTTGGTCTCCTGCGGGAGTCGGCTCGTCGATCTGGAACACGTCAGGCGAGTCAGTAAGTAGGAGTGAATATATTTTCCTCAGATTAATCACAAGAATTGATTCATATCACTATCTCTCTTTCTATCAGTGGTTGATCCAAATAATGTTTGAAAACACAACGTATCAAACACTTTACATAACACAAAATGCAATTTCAAATAATTGTATTAATTGATTCAAGTTCATAAATTCATTTAATTTACTTCAAAGGTGAGCAATGCACAATAAAATCTGGTGTAATGTGCTTCAGCTATAGCCAAGTTTAAGATACATGTTTAAGTGTATATTGGCCAGCATCTTAAACGTCTGAAGGATTGTAATTTTAAAACAGCCCTGGAACAAGGAATGATGATTGAAAAATAAGCCAAATTAGAGTTTAAAATAAATTATTCTGTAGAGTTTTAATTGTACAAAGGAGGAGAGAAGTGAATCAAGGGTAGGACATAACAAGAATTTACCCTATAACAAACAACTCATGTGTATTTACTATAACTTTGTTACTATCTAATCTTGTACCAATTAGTGCTGAATTAAAAAATAGATTAGAAACATCAGTAATATTGGATAACAAGACGTGTGCAGAGGAGTCGTTCAGAGTAAAGACTGTTTACGTCGTGGCCCTAATTTCCTTCTGCCCTCGGGTGTAGTAGAATGCGTGTTATCTTACTTGTGTTGCACATGTGGAATGTTGTGAAGGCTGCCCCTGTAGAAGATGTCCTTGCGATACATGACGCCGCTGGTCTTGCGGTTCAGGCTCTGACTGCCGTACGTGAACTTGTAGTCCTGGTTGGTGGCAGCGTTCAGCAAGGCCGGCTGACTCAGGGCTAGACGCGCGACGTCCGAGCTGCCGCTGGAGCCGGCGCGGCGCTGACTGCTCGACGTCGTCGTCTTGCTGGTCGGCCGTGTCAGCGAGAAGTTGCCCACGCTGTGCGGCCGGTGGATCTTGCCGTTCTCTGGGGGGAGGAAACATTACGTTAGTGCACGTTGCAGCGCGTAGCGACAAAACATTTGCACCCACACATTACAGATAGTGCACGTTGCAGCGCGTAGCGACAAAACATTTGCACCCACACATTACAGAAAGTTGTGTTGATATTTCAAATTCATGATGACAAATATTATTTCCAAGTGAGAAAATAATATTTGAAGCCACGGAGAAAACTATTTTGTTTTATTTTCTAAAATGCGATTGTTTGAGTAATTCGTTTTGGATTGGCAGTCGAAGTGCGATGAAGTTTGTGTACTGTTGGAAATTGTAATTCAAGTTGAAAGCCTCACCTATACCTACCTATGCACTTTTTTCTCGTTACATAAGGTTGTGTTAACGCTTTTTTGGTTATTAATATTAATTTGATGAAACTTTTAGAGCAGGTGATGTTTAGTAGTAATATATTAGTTTGACTTTACACTGGACTTAAATGGGTATTTAACCGCTCAACTCAAAAATATATTTCATTCCGGCTAACTAGTAATGAATTTAGCAATTAACAGAAAAATTATGAGCGCGGTCCCATCGGCCAAAAAATTGCAACTGACATTTTTCGGCTAGTCCCATCGGCAAAAATCTCCCATAAGAAATAACATGGGGACGATCTTTATGCCCCGTGACCTTGGAGGATTTTGATCCAAAAAAATATTGGCCATTATTGACGTACTCGACAGCCTTTTCTGTAAATTCTCTAAATTTTGTTTTGTAATTTGGGCAAGTAGTTCGGTCAAAATATGCTGATTACCAAGATGGGGTGTGATTTTGGAATGCATATTTTTGCGTGTTTGAGGGTATATTTGGGCACAGTTTCAGAACACGATGTCATAAAGGGGCATTTTAGATTGGTACTACGCTCTAGTATCTATGTGGACCAAAAAAGAAGCAGGTTAAAGCCGATTTAAGAAATTTTCCAAAACACCAATTTTTGCCAATTTCTGGATCAAAAAAATTTAAAAAATTCGTGTTAAACCACAGTTACAAGATATAATTTTTAAACGGTCATTTAAGTGTAGTATTGTGCTATAGATCACGTGGTAAAAAATAATTTTTGGGGTTTTTAGCCCCTTTAAATTAAAAACAAGATTTAAACAATATTTCGACAACTTATCAGTTGTCTTATATTGGTTTTATTGACATGTACTACTACAGGTATAAGTTATAATATAGGTATTTTACATAATTTTACATAACGTTAACCATGTGCCACTTAATTGTGCACACATCATTATTTTAATTTAGTCCTATGTTGTTGGATTATTTATAATGGTAAGAAAATTTTTAACACGATACAATATTATAATATACTGTCTAAGCTTAGAATGGTGAAAATGATATCCACCATAGAAAACTCCTATAGTACCTGAAAATAAAACCCGCCAAGTATAATTGCAGAGGTAAATGCAGAGGTAATATACTGTTTATTTTACCTACAAAATATAAACATTTATAAATATATCATAACCAATGCAAAACACGCCTAGTCTTTGATAAAGTCACAGCGTTTCATAAATGGAGGTCTACACCACATCAAGGTTAAAATAAACTCGATTACTTACATAAATGCGTTTATCAGTATTGAGCAGAATCAATAATATTTATTAAAACACTTTTTTTTATATCGTACTCTCGTTGAAATTATTAATTATTAAAACAACAATTCATTAAATGATTTATAAATACCTACACGTTGATGATTTATAGATTGATTCAATAGATTCACTCGCATAAAATATACGCCTCTGGTGCTTATTCAGAGGTTATAGATATAGGTGCGGCCCGGTACGCAGACTTTGAATTAAGTACAGCGTATTACGAATTCAAGACATACCATCGGTATATACTTTATTTGCGCTGTCTTGCAATAATTACTGTAACATACGTAGAAAACATAACTGGTAATGGTTCGGTATAATTTTCTTACTTATCAATGGATAGACGTTAATGGTTATTGGTCTTGTGATATACGTATTAGAACCGCAACATTGTAGAGGAATATTGGACGGCGAGCGCCCATAAATAACATTCTGCTTTGCATATTTAAGCACCTACCTCGGACAAAGTGGGAAGAGTTTTTTGCCCTTAATATGCACATATAGAGAGGGAATAAAATGAACAAAAAACGAGATAAATGAGCCTTTTAAAGATGATAGAACACAGCAAAGTTTGCTTCGTAACGTCGTACAAGAACCATAGGTACGAACGTATTGTGCTTTGACGGTTACTAGTTACGAGTTTGGTTGTTTGTATACAACCTGTACGTGTTTACACGGAAAGTTTCCGAATATAAGGAAATACGTACTTTGATTAGATATTTTCTAGAAGTATTTCATTGAAGAAAAAAACATTTTCTTCAGTCGTCCGGTCAGTGATTACATGACAGCCTACGGTTGTTTTTATGCATATATAAAAAATATTTTAAAACTTTTAAATAGGCTTCACGCTTGGTCGGCATTATTTGTCCAAACAGCTGTCATACTCCATTAACTAACAAACCGTATCAAATTCTACGAAGTCAATTTAATTAACTGTTGCAGCTGATGATTTTTGAGCGGTTGAAGTTTTTGTTTGTATCTACGAGATTGATGTATGTTTCACGGCACTTTAACTTCTTGTTTTTCTCACATACTTTGTAAATTAATAACTTCCGAACTTAAGTTTTGATCAACAGAAGTTCACAATTCTTATTAAAAGAATTGCTTGTTTTTTAACGACGGGCTAAATAACATATTATAGCGCTAGCTTTACAGTAACCTTGGACCTTGAACACCTGGTAAAGCTATCATGGCCTACACACCGGGCCAAGACTGGTTGCCAGCTTTGTTCGGCAAGTACAATAGTCATAAACAAAAACAAACAACTGTGCATTCCATTTCCAACATAAACACGCTCAAAACATAGTTGCAAGCTGGCGGGATGAATGTTTTAACTAGTAACAAGATTCAACGATCAACGATAAAACTACTTTAAATTCAATGTAAAAATATGTATATCTAGACTGGGTTGTAGGTACAGTTATTTCTCACGTCATTGTGATAATAGTAAATCTATCACTCTTACTAGCACCTGTTAAAGACACCGCCATATCTGACAGCATAGCAATGTTTAATAAGAGAAAAATCTCCGCCAATAGACTATGGATACACGTAGTTTAAGAGAAAGACTAACCCAATAGGACTAGGCATATAGTAGGTTTACAATCAGTTAATTATCCGTATCAAATTGACTAAGTCATACACGCATAGTTTATAGAGGAAGGATATAACGACCTTATATGAACTAGGCATACACGTAGGTTTAAGACGAAGTCTTCGCCAATACGATAGGCATACATGTAGATTTTAAAGAATTCAGGGTACATACGCCAATTGACTAGCATCCTAGTTAAGCAGACTGCTTAGGTCGCATGGATACGTGTTCGCCAATTGGACACGCACTACACGTAGGTTTAAGAGGAAGGACTACGCCATATGGACTGGCATACACGACGTTAAGAAGGACTCCAGCCAATAAGACTACGCATACACTAGTTTTAAGGAGGAAGGACTACCGCCAATATGAAACATACACGTAGTTTTAGGAGGAGGCTTAACGCCATTGATAGGCATACACGTAGGTTTTAAGAGGAAGGACTACCGCCAATACGACTAGGCATACACGTAGGTTTAAGAGAAGATACGCAATATTAAAACCACGTGAATTTACCTAAGTTAGTATAAAATATGAAGAGTTTCTAGTACTTTGTAGAAAATAGTTATATCCGCATGAAGAATTAAATCAGTAGCCTAGTTTTATAATTACTACACTAGTTTATATCGTAAATAAATCACCTGATACTAAAATTAAAACCAAATAGTTATGAAGGATATAGTTATAACGAATCTTTATTGAACTTATAATGAGCAATCATTCCGATTTTGCTTAGCAAAGAACAATGAGATATTACTATAAAATCAAGGAATTTCACGTGGTTTCAGTATCCACAGTTTGTAGTCCTTCCTCTTAAAAGCAGACTGCTTAGGGTCGCGCCACTGATATTACCGTGGTTTATTACCAAGTGTGCGAAAACCCTCCACGTAATTACATCAGATCAGATGGCACACCAGGGATGCTGTGCACTACACCGACCAAGATTATACAAGTAAACAAACACCCCCCTTCACATACATTATCTCCAGGACCCGAGGAGATGATAGTTTGGAAACTACTAGCCCGAAGTGTTTCGTGGGTAGGGCTTTAGAAGTCGTGTCGTACATCACTATAATTGCTAGGTCACAGACTTGCCAAGTTGCTATCCACCAAATTGTTAATCTGCTTGGGTCAAGCCCGTCAATTTGTGTTATTATATTGCGCAGTCCCCTAAGGACGTGTCGCATGTCAAAATGCTTACCTCCTAGTGAGGGTGATTAAAATTATTAATCAGGCAAAACTTGATTGCATGTACATGCAAATTTCTTGTCTCAAATCTACATAATTCACAAGCGCGACAGCTGAAGAACATTACATTTTTTCGTGTCACTCACAAAAACACTTTAGATATTTATTTTACTTTTATTTCAAAACAAAATCCTAATAAACGATAATTTGGGTTAATAAATGAGGTTTGATAACATAAGACCAAAATGCTATGAAGAGTGCATTTAAGAGCACTTAAAGAGGATGTTATCACGCTTAATATAGGCCTTGCATATAATAGCTTTGGTCTTTACTTCTAGTCGAAACCAAGAGGTTAGAAAACATTGCGTCTTAATCCAAGGTCTCCAATTTGCCAGGTGTACAGTTTACACATAACAAAAACTTGTAGAAATACAGCCAAACCTTACACACTCAAAAGGAATGAGATCTAAAAAAAGGGCCAAGCTCATCTACCCTTCCACATTTGCGCATTCTTAATTCATAAACGTACAGTGTCCCTAAACAGCATCCTCGAAAAGCTTGGCAAAATAGAATTTGCGATTATTAATTTAACGTAGTAGTTTATCCAAGTTCTTTTTTGTAATTAATTTAAACGTAAACATGCAAATTCTATTTTGCCAAGCTTTTCGAGGATGCTGTTATGGGACACTGTACGTTTATGAATTAAGAATGCGCAAATGTGGAAGGGTAGATGAGCTTGGCCCTTTTTTAGATCTCATTCCTTTGAGTGTGTAAGGTTTGCTGTATTTCTACAAGTTTTTGTTATGTGTGTGATCTTATTACTTTTTCAAGTTCCATTACAAATTATTTGTTAAAATATAATATTTTTATCAAAGTTGATTTAATTTTTATGGTATTAGCAATAACAATAGGATGTAAAATATCTAGGCCCGGATTCATGTACATCCTGGGTATAGGTGGTATAACCATGGTATAACCATGGAGTTATAAATAGTACTGGCGTGTATAACGACGTATAAGGACTGGTTAAGTCTAGGCAACTCACATCCTATTAAAACTTTCCCATGTAACAACAAACGCACAACTAATGTAATTTTACACCTATTTCACTGCACCCACACGAGGGAAGCGATATATCTAGACGGCCTTGACCCACAGCCATGTAAATCATCAGATAATCAGAAGAATATTGAAAATTTTCACCATCTTTTGTTTTACATTTTTATTAAAAGTGACAGGAGATTTCGTGAGTTTATTAAAAGTAAAGAAAAAGCTTATTATTCCCGTAAATTTTGGAATAGCCTAGGACTACCATACCATTGTTTATCTGCATTAGGCTTGTAGTAATCAAAACTAGTTATTTGTGCGGGAAGTGTCAAAACAAGGTTGTGCTGGCCTAGGGTTGGCTAAGAAAGGCCTAGGGCTTGTCAAACATGTATTTATTTATCTAGTCCTATAGCCTAATGGAACTTTAGACCTACACTGTTGTATTATAAATAATTTTCTACATCTGGGCCTAGGTCAGGGACGGTTTCTGATTTGTTTATTGAGAGCTATAATGACAACTTTTCTCATTTCACACATAGAAGCAAAATTCAAAATGTCCGCCATTTGTTTACGTATCGCACTTTCCCGCCGTACTCTGCTTATACCGTCAACAAGTGTCAAGTAACTATGGTTACTTGTTGATTGTATAAGGCTTATTTTAAAACCTTTATTTGGAAGCCTTCCAACAAACTTTTTCAACTTTTTTTTTCAAAAGAGACTATAATACTATAACCTTAATGTCCATGTAAAATATGAACATTGTAGTCCCACCCGTCTGGTCAGAATCGCGGGCCGACGTATTAGATGTAAGTAGCAGTAGTAGCAGTAGTAGTAGCTAACATCCTTAAAGTGATTTTGAGCATGTTTCAAGCCATTTTTTCACCAAGAAGGAATGGTCGTACCCAATAAAATTTGGCATGTGTTGTCAGGTACCTAAATCCCCTCGATTGTGATAGTTTTTCAAGTTCACATCACGTTACATGACGGCTGGGTAACACCTCGAAATCACCCCAACTCTGCTTGGTGTATAAGGTGCTTGAGTGTGTAGCGCACCGCGGCTTGGCTGCGGCGCCCTAACGGGCACCTAGATAACCAATGGTATAATCAAAGGTAATAAAAGTGCATACCGTCCTATAAATACTTTGGTATAACGTTCATATTGGGTGAATTATTTAATCTTGAGCGTGTTTCTCATAGAATTTGTTTAATTTACTAAAATAGTTACTTCTTAAACTTAAACTTACTAGTTAAATAGTATTATGATGCAACGTATATTAACCAAGGCTAGCGATCTAGGTTTAAATCATTTACTTGGTATTGATATTATGTGATGTTTGTTTCATACTGTAGATGTATGCATTAACCAGTCCCCTTTTCGATCTGAATCCTACATAAGTATGTGGATTATAACTAGCACAGGTACGGGAACACCCAAAACAAAGATAGATGATTACCGTTATTATACAACTTTCGATCTAGCCATCAATAATTATGTTTGGTGGAGGTGCCGGGTATATCGAAATTTCCCTTTCAGTGGTATCAGTTTCGCTCTCCTGACTCCCAAAGGCTCAAAAACGTTCTGTAACATCCTTATTAAAGGGTTATGTAAACAAGAAAGCATGTCAATCAGAGGTCATGTGATGTTTTAGTCGTGGATAATGACACACGAACCTACATACAGAAAAGTGAAAGCAAATATAAAATCGCGCTACCTGGTATTTCTAAATTGTGTTGTTTTGTTATAAATCGCAACATATTATTAAATTGTGACCAACGACCGTGTCAAGCAGGCTACCTACAGGATGTCACATTGTTTGGAGATGACCGTGTCCACGGCTCGGCGGTCAAGCGCGACGATGTTTGTTTGAGGGAGGTCAGGTTGTTAAAATAGTGTCGAGCTTTTCAATAAACGTGCAACTCTGGCGGCTCACGTGTTCTCAGAGATCGCTCCAAGGTCAAGTTATTAGTATGCAATGATATTAGAAACTGGCAAGTATCGTGACCGAACGATTGCATTCTTTCCTTCATGCGAGACAGTTGTGATGTAGGCACTTTTCTTGACCTACGACGTCTGGTGGGAACGGCATGCACTTCCTTGAATTCAAACCGCGTGTTCTTTTGTTGAGGTGGGAGTCGGCTCCGGCATTTCGCACGACTTACGCGAAGAGAATGTGAACACAGAACATTCACTTTTCAAGATAGATAATATTCGTTTTGTCTGTGGAGAAACTGTAGAATGACGGTTACATTTCAATGTTATACGTGACGACTAGGTTTTAATCTCGGAATGATACACCAATTAATAAATAAAACATTATTATCACAATCGCCCCTATCGTTTCTAATTGATGAAACCATGACGAACGAATGCCGTTTTTTCAAAACGAAAGAACGCAAACAAATATATTCGGTAAATCGCTTAATTAAGGGCCATAGAAATAACTCGACGAGTAGTTGGACTCTTGAGTACAAAATGAAAAAGGGCAGATTTGCCACTTGGGATTTGTGAATATTACGAGGTAACCACATTGAAATGGCTGGAGAAGCTAAAAATTTCAACAACTCTCGTCAAAAGCTAAAAAGGATACCAGAACGACTTTTAAAAGCGATGTTTTGTTGATAACACTAAAGAACAAAGCAAGGCATCTTCGGAGTTAAAAAGTGACTAATTTTTGTGATAAAATCATAGTTTATAATTGAAAGTTATGGGCAGTTTGTGAGAACAAAGGGCGATAAATGTTTATTTTCATTTGTGAGTAGTCACTACGCTCATCCATAAAACTTGAATTATTGAGCCAGGAGGAGCTAGATTGTTCGCGTTCAATTCCTGCAGCCATAAATAATTACATCTGAATAAAACTGTAAATAATTGATAATAATGGACGTATGTGTGCCCCTATCATATTATCATATTTTAAATATTTATCATAAATCAGTCAGGAAAGGCGAAATGTTTTGGGTCTTTTGACCATTTTGACAGATTCTAAAACTTAGAATTTTGCTTAGTATTATTTTAGAATCTAGAAATGAAGATTTTATTTACATTTCATTCATTATAAGAAGTGCTTTCATTATTCATTTGTAGACAATTATGTAACATTTTAAACATATTGTGCGACTGAAATTGGCTTAGAAATTCGAAACCTGGTAAAATCCTCCTCCATGGCGTTCAGTTTGCCTTGGAGTTGGGTCACTTATGAGTGTTGTTTACCTGTATGCGGAGCGAGCTGATGCAGATTGTGCTCGGACGTGTTCATCCTCGCGACGTCGAGGAGATCCATCATGGCGGGGCTAGCGAGCGTGACCTTGGCGTCTTGCAGGGGTAGTTCTGCCGCGGACACGGCACGTGACGGCGCCATGGCCGGCACCGGCCTGAACAGCGCCCCCATGATGATGCAGTTGAGCATGAGCGCGGCGATGATCAACATGGCGCCGCGCCACCCGTACTCGCCGATCAGCCACTCGGTGAAGGGGGCGAAGATGAACGTGCCCAGGCCCGAGCCGCACACAGCAATACCTGTTGCTAGGGAACGGTAGCGCTCGAAGTAGCACGTGACGCTCACGATGGCGGGGAGGTAGATCAAGCCAAACCCGAACCCTGTGGACAGACGGAAATATCGATATTACATCTTACCTCTCTACCCAGTTCTCGTCACCGAGTCTGTAGACTCGAAACCAAAAAATGCATTTATTAATTTGAGAGCAGACAATCATGAATTACAGTGACCACATTTTGATCTCTTACGTAAAAGTACATAATCAAATTTGTAATATATATAAAAATTTCGTAATTGTTGTAAAAACTTCTCAAGTATAATCAACACGAGCTTGGAAATAATATTTTAATTTTAAATGCATATCAGAATATATTTGATGGAAAACGATTGGCGGGAAATGTGGAATACTGGAATGGATGGAGAGGAGCGCAGAGATTAGTCAATAAAACAAATACATGGATTTGAGCAAAACTATTATGATTGTCCATACTTTATATGGACTATGGACATTAATAATATAAATGTATATTGAGCTAGAAAGCGTTCCACACTTAGATTCTAGATGTTCAATATTAAATAAACACTTCAAATGAGACTAGTTCTCCAAGAACACGTGAAATGTTTTACAGCATTTTCACCAATTGATACTGTATCGAGCCAAAAGGTGTCAATTTGCTTTTACTTTGATTTTTTAGTTTGGGTGGAGAAGTTAGGTGACAAGATGGGAAGGACAAGGTTGATATGGTTTGGGCATATGAAACGAATGACGGAAGAGAGGATGCTCAGGAGAATTATGAGAAAAGGATTGAAGGAGGAAGAAGAAGGGGGAGACCAAGGAAGAGATGGAAGGAGACCATAGCAAGAGACTACATAATAGATTAATAGATGAGAGAGCTGGGAGAATGTAGCAGAGACACGATTGTGGGAAGATAGAAAGTGGAAGAATTTGGTTGCGAAACTCTAGCTGACCCTGCCAGAAGTAGGAAATGGCGATGGATAATGATGATGATGAGTACCTAACTAGAAAGTTCTAAAACAATATTTCTGTACATATCTGCCCATATAATATAACATGGACTGAACATGTTCATGAAACCCGACCTACCTACAGTGGTAGTGGATTTTCCCCATTCTGTCTGTTGAGGGCCTCACAGTACTTATTTCTGTGGAGTGGATTTAGAATGCAGGACTTGCGATATCACTACGATTACAAGAACCAGGTATTCTTGATATCGTAAAACTGTTTTTACGGGTACTCTTATTGCCATGTTGTGTGCTCTTAAACCAGACTAACTAACTCGTAAACCTGTGATCTGTTTCTAGAGCAAACCCATTCCGAAGATAAGTGGTTCGAAGTTAATTGAAGAGAGAACATTAAGATTATAATTAATTGAGGTAGGAAAAACTTGTACAAAGAGTTATTTCTAATCTTTGAAGCTGTAATTCCCCTAAGATGTAGGGTCTCGCCAATAAAGTATACACATAAAACTTTAAGCATACACTTACAAATCTTGTCAAGTACATTACCTTCAAGGTTAATGGTGACTTATCTTTAAACCATCGGTAATAAAACTTTAAGATATTTATGTTGTTTACATTGTTTACACAAGTATCATTATTATATTGCTTGTTTTTTATTTGGATAGGACGCGTCAACCGTTAGGTCATAATGCACCACTCTAGCCTAAGGGGGGGGGGGGGCGGGGAGGAGGGCCCATGCTGGTCAGAACTACTTTGAAGTTTCTTTACAATAGTTTCTGGAAATCAGCCCAGGTTCTCGGTTCCCATATCTTTCCCACTTCCACTCAAGTAAGTAGGGCTAACAAACTAGGCTATTCCAGAGTTATATAACACGTGTCGTGATGTATTCAATTATCATGCAGCTATGTGTTAGTCAAACCTTATATTATCTTCCAATTACTGAGTGGTATTTATCAAAGCTCATAAAATAGGGGAGGGGGGGGGGATTCACTACTTTCTCGAGCTACGGACATTTATAGTGTTTAGTAGCCAGGCTCAACAAATCTTCATCTTTTTAATTTGCTGTTTTGTAAGAGGTTACAGGCGTTTCTTACAAGATCTATTTCTGTCATTCTTTCACAATAATTATTTGTCTATCTCTACAGTCCCTCCTACCCCCATCCTCACCACCTATATCTTAGTTGAAATTATTTTTTTGACTGATACGAAACGAACGAACTAGATAATCGTAGATCATCGTAGATGATCATACTAGGACTGGACTTCCATATTGTAGCTGGTCCTGCTACGACTCATCTAACCTCTTCGGTTATATTTTACAACTTTGATTTATTAACAGATAATTTCAATCTACGGGAACACCTGTCTCCACGTTTCACTCTTTGTGTGTTAATTCTGATCCACAAATACGCGTTTAGTATGTACAGAGAACATTCGTCTTCGTGACATACGATGGGATATTTCTTCTCACCATCTAGCCGCCAACCACGAGTGATGAGAATAGTTACCGCAATGACGGGGGAAGTTACGTTAGGGCATTCTACTTCCGCACACGAGACCAGCTATACTTGAGTCGATACGTTTCCGTTACTGATAAGAGCCGTGTCTTATCTAACGTGGTGCTCTAAGAACAACCGCACTACGGAAACTGTTGGGTATCAGATTCTACATTCTACTGTTGTACGAGTTTCCAATAGATTCCAATAGTTGTTACACGTTTGTAAGACGAGGGCAGTTTCAAGGAAGCCTTGCTTTTATTGTATATTGAATTTTGGATTGCCTTTTATTATACTACAAACATGCGAACATGAAGCGATAATATTGGCTATAAAAGCAAAGTACAATCGTTCCTCGTCATTTAAAGATTATCAAGTGCACTTTCAGAGTAGATCGGGTTTATATTTCCCCGTAAAACTTACTTGGAATTTAAAACATCCTGAGGGAGTTTTATTTCAACCGACTCCATTATCAAAGAAAGGTAAGGCATCGGTTAACTACTGGATCTAGTTTCATGTAAGAAGACATGACTGTGCTGTTATCAATAGCGGATGAGAAGCATGGCGGCACGCAGACTACTCCTGTAACTGTAAGATGTACCAAGGTCCCGGGTAACAGCCGTCTATACAGTCTACACAGAACAATACACGTCGTGAGAAACCAGCTAGATAAGGAAACGGTTTCCTAAAAGATCCCAAAACGGATATGTATAATCATGTTTCTTGTCTTCTTTTAATGTGTTTTCGTTAAAGAAGTTAACTGCGGAATACTAATATCAATAAAGCTTAATTGTTTTTATAAAAAAATATTATAGATTCTACTTCACCTAAGTAGGAAGCAAAATGTGTCCAACCACATAATAAACCTATCGACAAACAATATGTTTAGGCCTATGTAATTATTGGTTTAATTGCGTAAATTGTCAACTAGTTTAAACCCTATATAGGCTGTTTCTGAAATTCAAGAATTAACTTTTTTATTTTAATGCACATCAATACAAAATATTATACATCCAGAATGCAAAACAATAATGATAGCAGATAGTGTCCTCGGGTATCCTTTAACTATAAACATATACATTCCTACAAGTAAAACGTAATTGTTTGGCTACAGACTTTTCAGAGTTGTTCAGTTAAAGCGTCTGGTGGGATAAAAGTTAGGCATGTTTCACAAATCTTTAACTCAACCTAGAACTTTGTAACGAGTCAATTTTAATTTCTTGCAAGGTATTCAGCAGCGAGTTAACAAAATGAAATAATTTCAAACTAATTTAAGTTTACAAATGGTATATTCATTTCCCCGAGTTTCGCTCTCGTCTTCAGGAGACGTTACAGATTAATCCGGAACCCCTATGTGTTTGTAACTGTTTTCCGAGAAGTAAGTGGGATGGGCCGAGCTTTCTAGAAAGTGATGGTATTAACTACTTGACTTTGCATCTCCGTCTCAGAACTCAGAACTCTGAGACTTTAGGCTTTGAGCATTTCCACGAACTTCAAGTTAATAATGATGAAGACTAAGGGTGGCTGTAACCGAGACACGGCAGGAAGTTTGTGTATACCACGGAGCGGAATAATAATGACATAATACATACATTATACATAACAAGATGGTACGATCCTTAGGAACATTCAGTCAATTCTCTTTGTAACATTTGATATCTTGAGTTTGCGTGGTTTCATTCCACTCGACGTAGTGAGTTGCCAAGGTGCTATCCATGTAGAGGTAAGTAGACGCGTTTCATCTTACAATTTCTCTTTCCTCTTCGAGTTTGAAAATAATGTAATCATTAAGGAAAAATCTAACGAATCGTCAACAAACTATTAAAAAGGAATATATCATAATGATGAGGGGGGAGGGGGAATCTGATATTGGTGACCATATTGCAAACATTATTCAGGATATCACAGCAGTATGATTTACGTATACGCAAGCACATTTCGTAAATATTCTTCATCGTTTGGAAATAAACTTTTCATTATCATATATCCAGTACGAGATTTAGTGTGATTTCAATGTTCAATATTCCGAAAACAAGTGACATTTTAAAAACAAAACTCATAACCAATGTTAACTTGGTATCAATATTGAAATTTACTTGGCAATTCAGACCGAGGGCAAACGATTTCGATTTATTTACGCTCAATGGGAGAAAAACTCGTTTCATTACTTTTAAATCTACATTCGAAAAGATCAAAGAGGAAATTTAGAGAAGACTTTTCCTAGTCTTCCTGTTTTATTTGTCTCCTAGGAAGATTAGATTTAAAAGAATTTATTTACTGAGAATGAGGGATTATTTCCGTTGTTCTGAAACTCTTTCGTTTTCCCGTCGGATGTCTTCAGTAAAAGCTCAAAGTAGAAAATAGAAAATACCTTTTCGCCGATTTCCCATTAATCTGTGTGTATAAGACAGATTTGAAAAGAATGTATTAATGTTTGAATGCAAACTCAATTCCTTGTCCTGATATTCCTTTGGTTTCGTCTCTCAGATGTATTCGACATTTAAAAAAGTGTATCCATATGCCTTTTTATCCTTCCAACGCAATTGAACCACTGCAGGATACAAATTAATAAAAACATTTCCAAGTTTTGATATATTTTTAAAATATCGCAAGTTTAAATTTGTATCTATTTTAGCTACCGTGTTGGCAACCGTTACGTTTCGATTAAAAAATATTTAAATTAGCTAGGGACCTACCATCTTTTCTTTACATATAATCTAATTATTTGTGTACTAAGGGCCTATATTTGTTATCTAAACCCTACGTCACCCCCTCCCCATAAATCGCACTAATTACCAGCACTCGAAGAGAGGATCGAGTCAGGTAATTAGTGACTAATCTAATAGTTTGTCGCTCACCTGTGCCGAGTCCGATGGTGATGTAGAGGGTAAACACGTTCTTGGCAAAGATGCTGATGATGAGACATGAACTTGCCAGGATCGCGCCAGCTATCGTCACTACGCGACATCCGTACTTGTTGACCAGGGAGCTGGATATCGGCCCTGAAACATAGCGTTCAAGGTCACTCTCAATACCTTTGGAAGGGGTATTGTTAGCGTGTTTTTTTAAGTGGTTAATTAAAATTAAACACAAATGCACCTTAAACGGTGATGAGAATGTTGTTTAAATCGATAGTAAGATTGTTCAAATCTTCTATGTGCAGAACGTAAATCCAACTCTTTAAAATCGATAATAGATTTTAAGAAGTTACTGCTCTCGAACGACCATACAAAGCGTCATATAGTTCCTTATCGAATGTCTATGTGTAGCATTATCTCTCATATTTTGATTTCATCCAGAGTGTTCAGACATTCGAACAATCTTATATTTTAACAATCAAGTGTTATACTATACGCATACCTTTATATCAAGTCAAGCCCTTTGTAGCTTACAAACGAAACTTATTAGGGGTATTACGACGACGACGACGACGACGAAGAAGACTTAAGAAACGAGGGTGCTTCAACCGGTTAGGTCAAATTGCGCCGCCTGTGATATTGCAAGTTGATGAGATGGGTTAATGGTGTGTTTGATGATTATTGTTTTCTAAGTGTAAGAAAATAAAATGATGGTGATGATAGTAAATAGCAAAACAAAAGTTATTTATTTGAATGGAAATAAATAAATTAAAGAAATGTGTATGATGTGAATTAAATTTTGTCAAATAAATTACTTTGAATGAGAAATTTTGAAATTTTGTCGCCGTTATCATATGATAGAAGTTCTTCATATGATTGGGAGAGATCAAATTTGCTGCGCAAGGCATTAAATAATAAGTACCATAGTTTTACATAGCTACTGTATTTTGTAATTAATATGTTTTACTTATTATTACAAACAGCACGCATAGGCCTATTATAAGTTACTCAATTAGGATATGATAATTACTTCAGATGTTAATAAAGAGACAGTTCCACGAACGACATGGGGGAAATGCCCCCCCTCCCCCCTCCTTTCACACGAGACCGAGCTAACTTAATAATCGTTTGTTTACGAGAGTTGCGACCACTTGTTTTAACAAATTGGTACCAATCAGTCTCTGAAGCCGCCACGAGACCAGCTAACTCCTGCGCATAGTTCACGTTGCGCGACTATTAAACAGCTAGGTCTACAAGCGTGTCAATTAGTAAGTGAGACAGTAGGCCCAACCAAGACAAGCACGATCGAGTTACGTTAATGATGAGAGTTGGTGAAAAGATAGCCACCGGGGGAAAAGTCTTGTTGGGATGTTTCCGTTCAAAATCTAATATTCGGTAGTGAATGTAGTGTAAGTTATGACTTTTCTATTGCCGACTTTATTTTTATGGCCCGAATGTGTCGCGTGCAAATTGACTATGGTAATAGAAAAAGCACTTTTTGAACTGCCGTCGTGCAAATAAAAATGTTTGTTTTTTTTGCCATTGGGTACAATGAAATTTAAGTTTGTTATTTATACCTACCTGAATGGATAAATAAAACGCTTGCTTTATTGGGTGCAACACACGAGCGTGCATCACATTGTTCACGTAGTTTGTTTTATTGGTCGCAATGAAAGAACGTTAGAGCTACTAAACTTTGTGTGGATTGAACGTAAATTAAATATTCGACAATCAAAGTTATCATTATACCTTACTTGCATTATGTTTAGATTGCATGTGATAACGTAGGCCCCACGGGACTCTTTTTATGAAGTCGGTTTAAAGTTTTAAAATCACTAAACTGGGCCCTCTTCATCCTTGTCAGGAGAATGTTACATGCCTTCAAAAAATATTTGACATCTAAACATTGACTGTGGGTTTTGCTTTCTGATAATTTTACATGTAAATGGTGTTTAAAAAATATGAATTCCATAATATTATAAAAAACGTGCACATTGAAACTGTTGACATCTATTTTTCACAAAAATAATTTTGTGTCGTTAAGGTAATGCTTTCATTTACACAGTAAGCCTAACCACAACAGATACAAAATTAAAAAAATGTTTCAAGATTAAGACGTCAAACGCTCAAAATACCGTCTATTTATGAAAATGCGTCCTATTTTTAAGAATCTATTTTTGTACGGCCGCCTTACAGCACAGGTGCCATTTGACTTAACTGACTATTAACACACATTTCGTAAAGACAAGTGGCTATAATGATACATTTGCGAATCGAATAGTCACTACAATATGCAGTATTTGCACAGGTAAAACGTGCTCTGAATTGCAGAATTGCATAAAATACCAGAAGTACTGTCTGACGTGTGTATTATCATGATATGCAACTCTGGTCCCTTCCTTCCCAGAACCTGAATATACGAGCTCCAAGTGAAGTCGTAAAAACCTGAAGCGCCTGCGAGATAAAACGCCACGGTATAAAACAAAAACTTTCAAAACGTGCATGCGTTTTTATAAATAATTTATTAAAATATATTTTGCAAAGTTCAAATTTGATGCTAATTGACAAAAAATATATATCAAAGAAACCTCCTATATATTTTATTTCCATATTTCCATACCATTATATCTGTTTATTTTATTTTCTCATTTTTATGGCGTTTTTACCGTTTATATTCTGTTTACGATCATAACATATGGATAAAACAGCCGAAACTTTTTCTTGTACGTCAAAAAAGAAAGAAGAAGGAAGATCGTGTTGATATTTCCAAACAATAATTTTAATAAAGATGTTTATAAACTAAAGGGTAAGAGCTCAGTTCTAACACTGTGTGTGCTAGCAGGCGGGTAAACTCTGTGTGGGGTGGCTGTTGTTTTGAATCGCTGTTATCTCAAACTGGCGTATTATCAAGGTATGGTTGCAAGAATAAATAACATGAATACCTACTGGTACAAAATGACCGAATTAAACCTTTATAATTCCACTTTAAACAAATACTATATTATATTGAAGAGCAGTACATTGCTCACGAGAGCAGGTAACATATGTCCATTCTATAGACTCTACATGGACACAAGGTTGAAACTATAACCGTGCTCATAAATAAATATAGATAGTTCTATGTGTGCACTTTATACCTATAAATTATGCGGAATTGCGATGCAGTTAGTGCTAAAACGTAATTTACAACGATTATATTTCTAATTATTGTATATTATGAACTAACATTATCGCGTGTTTCATTAAATCAATAGCTCTTTACTCGGCATTAATAATGCAACGAGCGCTACCTTGAATATTGCTATGGCACGAATCAAACTTTACATGTATAAATGTATGGTATAATGAACTAGTTTTAAGAACTGACGTGAAACTAATGTATTCACATTAATCACACGAAAACAAACTCTGGGAATATTATTTACACGCCGTCTAGACTGTTTGACTCAGTCATATAATGTATAGAACGTTGTGGTTATCACATTGTATAAACAGATTCATTAGATCTAAGAAAAAATACTGTTATTGTCAGTATAGGTGCAACTTAGAGGCAACATGCTAATTGCACTAGTTCAATTAATGCTCGAGGATCTGTCAACACTTGACGACTCGAAGGAAACGTGTTGCTAGCTAGAATTTGTCGCGTTTCCTAGCTAGAGGCAGAGGGCAACGCTCGGTTATTTATAACAGAGTACACACAATTATCGTGTACTTATGATCATCGCCTTGTTGTGTAATGTTATTCTCCCATCTGTGTAAATATGGACAGCTTACGTGAAACACATACAGCACTTATGAAGCGGATACAATGATTGAAATGTATTGTATGAATTGATGTCCATGTTGATAATTAGTGTACTACTGTACAAAGGTAACGCGTTGGCTTTTACTTTGTTCGAACGAACAATAATCAGTTGATTTTATTGAGACGACTTCCTGATACAGAACGTTTTCACCAAATTGTAGATACAATCATGATACGCACAGTTATGTCGACATTCAGTTTTTGGATTTTGTCAAAACGTTCAAATCACCCAAATTCGCTAAGTATGTATAAATTAGTCTAAAATAACTGTATTATCTGCGTGTTTTTATATACAATTATGACTTAAATGATGTTTGAACAAAGTGTAGCTATGCATATTATTATATTTAATTAATATTGTGCCTAGTTTTACTGCAAGGATAGGATAGTTTTTTTGGACAAACGTAAAATCCCACACACATATCCTTCAAAACAAGTATAGGGGAAGGGGTATGCATTTAAAAATTCACCAGAACTCACCCGATGAAATCTGTGACTCGTGAGGGGCACACATATTATAATATGAGAGAGGATGGACTCACCTGAGCAAAGTGTCACCCCAACTAAGATGGAGGCGATCCAAGCGGTCGCTCCCTTGCTCTCGCCGAAGTAATCGAGGAACTCGACGTAGAACACACCGAACGAGTACGTCACTCCATCGGCTAAACAAACAAACAAAATTAGATTCACGTTCGTCATGAACAACAAAATTAAGAAGCAGCTACACAATCATACTTCAATAGTTACACAACTAAGAATTATTTTACACGAATTGATTTTTGCTGTGTGTGTTGCACATTTTTAACAATAATTTACGTTACATTATTTTTAACGATATATATTTTAAAAATGCATTGTTAAAAATGGTAAAGAATAACCAACATACGGAAGTGATATATCTTTAGTTTTAGCTCCAAAAAATACACACATTGTAATGTCTGTAATTTCAGCACATAATTTACTCAAAACGACATACTAGGGAAACGCCAAAGTCGTTGTTAAACGAGTGAGTTAGCCAAGTGTTTTGACTTCAAAAACCGGACCGTCTGGTCACCTTACAGGAACTCACTCTGCTTGCCAAAATAATTATTTAAATTGAACATTCAAAATGCGAATCGTATTCAAAACGTATTAGCGTGAAACATTAACAAATTTCCAAGATAAAACAAAATCTCCTAATTTTTATTTCCAATTTAACACCCCTCAAAAATAATATGTGGGTGTAAAAATATAAAAAAGCTAAAACTGACAGGTATCGAACCCCATCCATCCGTGTGGTAGGCTAAATGGTTACCTCTAGGCCATGCAGGCCATGTCAACATTGTCCCGCTAACTGCTACGAAACAAATGCCATTGATATTATTAAAAATCACATTTTTATTTATTGTAGGCTTAAATCGCAATGGATCAACCTGATTTTGTTAACAGTTCTTATAGTAAACTCGTACTGGATGTCTGTTTAAAATTTCAGCGCAATCTGTTCAGCGGTTCGGCTGATTTTCGACGTACAGACAGACAGACAGACAGACAGACAGACAGACAGACAGACAGACAGACAGACAGACAGACAGACAGACAGACAGACAGACAGACAGACAGACAGACAGACAGACAGACAGACAGACAGACAGACAGACAGACAGACAGACAGACAGAATCACAGAATGAGAGCCGTTTGAGTTGAATGGAGACACTCGGTCGCTCCGCTCCCTCGTTTAATTAAGCTTTAAGAACACAAACAAATATAAATTAACCGCTTTTTATCAATATCACCACTGGTCAAAACACACAATCAAAAGGACTAGTACATAACTTTCACGTTATCAGTAAAACAGCCATGTACACAAACTATATAAATTAGTTGTATATATTTGAATGAACAAAACGAACACGTATACACTCCGTATTGGTCAGTCACAGAGCTGCTAACACGCGCATGTTGTAAGTTGGGCTCTGTTATATTGTTGCCACGTGTGTAAGTTAGGATGTGTTTACGCAAACCGTCAAGCACATGAATTTGTTTAGTCACTTCAAGAACACATGTGCTAAAAGTGTTTGGCATATTTTACTCGCGATTCATCGTGTGCTTTGCAAAATCCTTGGGTTTCATAATCATTGCAATGCAAACTATGTATGCATTCGGCTGGTAGTTGTTACCAATTACCATCACATTTGACAAATATTACCCGTGCAATATGCATTTTGATGTCCTCTGTCGTTTCAGTACAATGCCAGGGAATAAGGGTTCTCTGTGGGACAGTTTATGTTTAATGTTTCTGAATAAAAATTGTGTGTGAGTCAAGACGCACTAAACGAACATGAAAGGCAATAAATATAATATTTTTTCGAAACGCTTAGTGCATAAAACGAGAATCGCTCTGCAGGAAACAGCTGGTAGCAAAGAAGAATCTGGAGTTAAGTCAAATTGGCAAGACTTCTATTTGGCTTAAATCTGTTTATTATTGAACCTTGATGCTTGCGCTTCCAACGCTGTAAACAAAACAGTTACAGCCAGTGGTAAACGATCTTGATCAGTTGTAGGTGCCGATATTTCCGTCAGAAAGGTGTAGTAAAGACGCATTTAACTGTGTTATTATAGGCCTACATCCAACATTTCATCATCACCACTGGTTGAGATAAAACGATTTCACGAATGACGTATCACAAAGTGCTCCAGAGCAATCAGACGTAAAAATATGGCTAAAGTATAATATTTTCACGTGAGAAAATAAATGAACACTGTTCATGTTCATTGAACAAGAAATATCGTTATTAAACTTTTGTACGAAATATATTTGTTGAAAATAAAGTGAGCGACAATTCGTAAAAAAAGGCAGTTTGAAGTAAAAATATATGAATGTGAAATAATGAAAGGAACGAAAATTCAACGAAAACGAAAAAAGCAGTCAAACTGAAAGAATGACTAACTCTCGTGAAAAACAGGCTAAATCCTCACCACATGTTAATTTTGGTAATAGGATAAAGGAATTTGACATGCCGATGTGACAGCAATTCATATTTCCACACTGGAGGTTTTGAAATGTGAAATTCCGTCTTTGACGTTGCAACTGCTGGAGGTGATTAGCATTATGCTTGTGTTTGAAGGTTGTGTATACAAACGCGCGCAGGTCTGTTTGCCTTGGAGTTGGCTTATTTTCGTCTTCGCAATTTTGCCTGCCCAGCTGTTGGCTGAACAACTAACAAAGTCGTTGACACGTGGACTTGCCGATGCGTTGTGATGTATTTTCTACTCGTGGCTTGAGAATGACAACACAAGAATCACTCAAACGTTGCTATTGACATGGAGACGAGGGCCAAATACAATGTTTCTAATTGTGATTGACATTGGGGCAATGTCATCAGACCCGACTAGAATGGTGACATCACAATGGAATCGATCAATTTAAAACTAAAGCACGCTTGAAAATTATTAAGGCAGTTAATTTCCTTTCTCACCAAAAATTAATCGGTTGATAAAAGTGACAAATATGATACACCTTCAATAAGTTTTGTGTTTATTTAGATTAAGGGCGCGTCAACCGTTAGGTCATAATGCTCCACTTATATCCTAGGGGATATGGGGAGGAAAGACCTATGGAGTTCTCACGTAGCGTCATTGTCGTTGTCATCGTTCGTGTTGTCATGGTCGTCGTCGTCGGGGAGGTCGGGGAGGTCGGTGACGTCGTCAAGGGAAGGGGGAGAGGTTCCTGGTTCCCGATGACAACTGCAAGAGCTCGCCTCTAGTTTCGGGGAGTAATATACTACCCTTCTTACTAGATGATGTTTGCGAGATGCGAAATGGACTTTTTTTCTTGAATCGCCTTTTACGAGCCATGCTCTGGGACCGGGCCCAGACGGGGACCTTCAATAAGTAACTCAAATTATACTATGAAAACGTAATTATTGTTTCGAGTAAAACCAATCTTACATCAGCTAACACATGAGTAGAGAAAACCTGATTTTAACATCAAACATAACACATCTTCAGAACTTGGTATGAAGACTTTTTACTAACACAGTAGACGCGTAACAAGTCCCAATTAATTGTAAAATGTTTTGAATGAGCAAGAAGACGATCTTGGAATATTCAACAAACAAGTCTGTTACTCTTAGCACGGCATACAAATATAAATCATTTCGTGATAACATAAATTAACTATTACTAGGCCAACATTATGCAATGTCAAAAATATCTGTTAAATATTTTGAGAATAATATTCACGTAGAGAACCATGTACGCAATTTTCCTATTTTTAACTTTATTCTAGAAAAACGAACAAAATATCATTTCACGACATTTCAGAAACTGGCAAACCGCCATCGTCAGTCAGGTGGTTAATAGTCCTTCCATCTGGAGAAGGAATTAAGGCGACAGTAGTTTTTCCACCTTTTCACAAGAAATACAGTTTTTGAATAATATTTTTGTGTGAATACAATTACAATGTGTTGTGTTATAAACATACAACGTGTATGCACAGCTACAGTAGACTTTTATAGGAAATATTTGGTTATGAACTAGCTGTCACAAAATCTAGAAACATAAAATTATGCATGAAAAAAGTTTGTTAAGAAAGGAACGCACTTCAAAAAATCCTACGAATTACCATTACTTATTAAAAATATTAATAAGTGTTGCTTGGAATTGTCTGCATCGTGTCATACAGAGTAGACGTACATATTTTATCTATGGTGTCCAAGAACTTTCTCGCTGGCGCCGTCTACCAAGAATTTGAACCAGAAAGATAAAACTCCACTTTAGACGAAACCTCGAACTATTTGCGGTAGATAATGCCGCTCTTTCGATCCATATTGCATCACTCATTGCACACCTATAGAATTTTATCAATGAGTTGATTAATCAAGTTCTATTGAAGAAGACCACGATTATATTTTATTGTAAAGAAAACTTGACAATCGCTGAAGGTCGTTGTATGTAGGGTAACCGAACCATCGTTCCACACGCTCGCGGTTCATGGCACGCCCAAAATAAACCTTGCCGTATATTTCAGTGACAACTCGCCGACAAACTGATAAACGCTCACACGTTCACGGTAAAGCCGTGGCCTGCTCTTCTCGCGGACCCAATTCCAACATTAATAGTTACGCAACCGAATATTTGACCCATTTTGTACGTGATAAAGAGTCTAAGGTTCAAACGCTGTAATCTTCGAGTTCGAGTTTCTTGTGATGTCATTGAAGTTGGAGGGCCGTTCCAATTATAACATTGATGAACATCCAGCTAAAAGTTGTGCATTATATTGCATTTATCTACTTCGACATTATATTACGCGAAATAACTATTCAGCTAGAGCACATTTGGTTTCTCAATTGGAAACATTCACAAAATGGCTGTGCAAACCAATGCAAACACAAGAAAGAAACAAGTGATTTTTACGAATGCTGAAACTTCTATTATATAAGCGCAAATTTTGATACATAATATAATGAACATAGTATGTTTAGAGCTGGACATAATATGTTCCTACATAGGACAATAGCAGCATCACGTGAAGTCAACACAGACAGTTGCAATAATATGATTCTACAGCTGACGAACCATACACTGACACCTACGTGGTGTGCTACATGTGAATGGCTCAAAAGAGAACCAACTACATTTTTGCAACAATTGCAACTTTCGACACAGTATATTAACAAACAAAAAACAATGGGTGGGTGGATAGACTTATTCGGAATTCTAGCCCAAGGCTCTTGATGGACTCTTCGCGGACGGCAAGCATAGGATGCAATGCAACCAGTGGATGATATATATAAGTTTTTTTAAATAAAGAATGACATTAAGGCTTACGTCAAATATTTTATTTACATGGGGCATAGCTAATAGTAAAGACTACTGTATTAAGAGTTTATTACTCGAATGTTAAAGACCTACATGTGCGTTAACCATGCAGGATTCAAACCTAAACTCAGGAGCTATAGTTTACTAGAACAACGTCAAAACGACGTCGGTATCTAATTTGGAGGAAAATTGGCACTTTATTTTTAATAAGCGGAGCTACTTTTACATTCCTGACATGACTATAATATTGCCATAATCTCGGTTGATCAACGTTAAGTTGTTATTTGCCTAACCATCAATCAAAGTCATCCACTTATTATCGTAATTACATAGATAAGTATGATAGTACTTTGCAGCTGTAATGCCACTTAAAATATTATTGAAGGTTAAAGGAAAGCACTGTGCTCATTATTGATCAATCTCTGTTGAAAATTATGTTGGTAAAAAATTCGTATTATAGAGTCTACCCACTCAACCTGATTTTCAGTGAGAGACATTAAATTTACATCAGACCAAACCAGCCATGTAGGCGCTGACACCATCGACGAGCGAACAATGACCAACTAGAGACCGGCATATTTAAGTAGGAAACACCGATCAATCAAGCTGGACACGATTACACCCGCGGACAGCGCCAGAATCAACAAGGTTAATTCGGAACAACCTTATAATTTAGTATTCTATAAAAGAGCGCTTATTGACCCGGAACAATATAACAGATTTAAAATTGCATAAAAATCCATGCATTTCGGTGATTATCAATCATTCTGTTAGGGCATCTCGTACAACAGTTATAGCCTTGCGATAATGGTTGATACTTGGAACGTGATGTCTTTTTATCTGCAAGAATAATGTGCGAGTCTGGTTTCATTGTGCTGATCATGAGAAATTGCACTAGCCTCTGTTTTATAAATTAATTGACTATGATTAGATTTATGTTTTAATTGCAGTTTATCTTTAAGGCATCTTATTATGAAAAGTAATTACTATGCAGTTGAGTTTATTTCATTACATCGCAAATTGCTTTTATCATGTGCATTTTATAAATTTTTCCCATGTCCTACTGAATATCACTGTTTATATCTAATATAATATTAATTCTAGACATAATTGACACAACTACGTGTAATCATAATACACTTTCTTTTAAATAACACTGTTGCGTGCATTGATTTCAATTGGATTGTATACTTAATGAGAGGCATGCCATTTTATATGCAACTATTACTAAACGATTAAGTGTTAACAAATAACTATTACCATGTGCTTGGGTTATTTAAGTGAAAACCAATGACATAGGGACGCAATATATATATTTATATAGATCGGCAACACTCAATATGATGTGAATGCCCAGGCAACTGTGATACAAACCAGTACACCAGAGTGACACGAGACTGGTGGATTCACAGATATTAAGGCGGCATGTTTATAGCACAGACACGAGTAGCTCCGAGTATGTCCGAGTATACCCGAGGAGCAAATATTTTATAATGTGTTCCGTGTACAATTCTTCCGTTCCATCTATCATTCCGATTCAAATGTCAGCAAACAAAGCAAAATTAAAATATTGTATCTGTTTAACATACACAATATATAGGCCTACACAACAGCCAACAGGTAGAAAAGGAATGGAGAAGTAGTAGACTGAAAGACACAAAAATGAACCTCACAATAAATTACTGCTTCGATATCTTCGAAATGTTTATGAAGCTTTTAATTCTGGCCGAAGTATCAATAAATACCAAATTAATAATGGATAGACCCTTGTTTCTAGGAAGGATATTACATGGCCTGGCTGACACTTACAAGAACCACCGCCATTATTAATAAATTACAACACTCCCAATCTTTGTTTGAAGGAGGAGATTAATACTAAAGACCTAAAAGAACCCACCAAGACGTCGTTGACCACGATTGTGAGAATTAAGCCAAACCGTTTAAAAAAAAACCGTTTCACCGAAGGAAGACACACCAATGAGGACCCGACAAACTGAAGTGGATTATGTAGAATATTATTCTGTGACTTGCAATAACGAAGAAAAGAAAGACGACGCTCAATGCAATTTATAATTATTTAGGAGTTCCTCCTAATTGCCGTTTTTCAAAAACTAACTTCGAAACATTGCCACTGTGTTTCGTATTGTTGTGATATTAAATTGTAAATTATATTATTGAATTGAACGATTTAAACAATAATAATGAATGAATGAATAATATTAAATGAAAAACAGAGTTTTAGATCAAGTTTTGTTTTCTGTTCATTCAGAGATGGTGTTTATGTTTCTTTACGTCGTCCTATCTAATAATATATTTTTATTTAAATTGTAATAAAAGTTCTATAAATTATGTTATGGTTTGTGAGGATGAAGTGTAATAGAAGTCTTATTCGGACTTCAAACCCACTTTCATTGGCTTAATTTCCATGCGGTTTTGTCCAATCTATTCAGCCAGGTGACTTTCGGCTCTCATCCTGCTATAAATATGCAAGGAAACTCACGTATCTCGCACGATTAGGGCCAAACTTCCGTCAACTTTCATTGCTAATTATTAAATCTGTCTCGGCATGCAAAATGAGAGTGGGCTATGTGATGTAATCGAGAGCAAACTGGTTGTCGACACTTCTGACTAGTCTTTTTTAGGTGTGCATAGATCAACTGACGAGACTTGGGTGCATAATGCGTCTTGAGTGCAGTACTTCCGTAATTTTTTAATTGCGTGCAGGCAAATCAGCATAGTTTGGTTGTGTTTACTTAATTCTTATTTCTCGGTCAACGCCCTTTTCACTTTAAGACATTTTTTCTGCTAGTCTAGAAACTAAAAACAAAAGTTATCATTGATGGATATTTTTTGACACCAAACGAGACTACAGTTAAAAAAATAAATAACAAATACACAAATCAAAATAAATAACAAATACACAAATCAAATTAAATGTGCACTACCGATATGAGTAAAGGATAAGCACACAGGAAATTAATTTTATTGGTGGCACATTATAGGCACTGTTTGAAAAATAGTAATGTAGTACGCTTTAATTTAAATAATTACAATAAACAACCCAATACAGTAATAAATTAGTATGCAATACATTATGTAAATATGATCTCCTTCATATTTTAAATAGGTACGTAGGTAGGCTTCAGCCAGCACGCATGACTTTATCCGTAGTCAAAAAACACTTTAGCTTACGTGCTAACATGGATGGACGATTTAATAGAAGCTTTTTGTGACCATCAAGAGCTTACCCTAATACAGATGCCATAAGCTATTTGTCAAGAATTCACCGTGACAAATCGGATTCACGTAGTGATTGTTTGGCTTCTCTATTTGTTTCTGTTTTTAGGGTACCATTGTTCTTTTTTACTTCGCCTTCACCCACGTACGAGCAACGAGCATGAAGGTTCACATAGCACCTTCATGTAATCTTCTTAATAGCCGCCGAATAAAAAGATCTTGAACTTCACTATAAATTGCCGTTATAAAAAAACAATCTCTTGGTGGATTAAACGTAATGACAGCTTCATATTGTCTCCATGCAAACAAAACATGCTAATAAAAAATAACCTTAATTCAAATCATCCTCTTTTATAATTCGATGACTTTTACTAGTTTACATGCAAATACATTATGCAGATGCTTCTACGTGCGTTATAAATACGCAAGTCAACAATACTCCGTGTTGTAATAGTTCTGGAGTCGTTCAACCGTAAAATAACAATCACAGTCGGATGAGTTTTATTGCGCCAAGCACTTGTTAGTATAATGCATTCCCACAGTGAATGTACGATAAGACTGGTATTGTTTCAGACTCATATACAAACTGCGGTATACCATCAATGTGCATATTGAGGTAGTTTTCCATTAGCGGACTTATTATTTTTTCATTGTGACATATCCATCTTCTGGATCGTAGTTGTACGTTTGACACTCATTATCTATACATTGTAAAAGAACTATTTTCTTCAGTGTACTCCTTGATTTTCTCGCAAGTCAAATATCTCGCGCCAAAAAATAAAATAAAATATTATGCTATAATTGATTGACTGCCTTAATTTTAAGGCGTAGTTGTGGCCAATTGGGCATACTCAACCATCAAACTGAAAAATGTTAAAGTCACTCATCAGTGCATTACTACATTGCAATACACAGGTTGTGTAATATTTTTTTAATACTTCACACAAAACTGTGCTTTAAAATCACACTCGTCTATCTTATTTATAAATCTGGAAAATATTGATCTTTCATGTTTTTCAGTAACACCACATCCCGAATGTCTAAACATAGCGTTGATGTTTCACATTCACACACTACAACGCTCCATGTGTGCATAAAAGCATTGTCATCATTGTTAACATCATGTAAAGCTGAAACATTTGTGTTAATTACTTGTAACGCATTCCGTAAACCTAGGTGTAATTGTGCACTTAACCAGACATGACCACTATCTAGTGCTTGACCAATATAAAGTGCGTGAACAGCCATTACGTCACATTCGTCTCGTAGCACCTGTATTACTTGTAGCTCCCTCACATTTATCTTATTTTATTATTAGCACCACTTAACTCCTTGACACGTGTTTGGGTCAAAATATTTACTGCCAAAAAACTGACCGCGCTTCTACAAGTCGCGAGTTAAAATCTTGTTCTACATATCTCCTGACATACGATATACAGCAGATGAACATTAGTATTGGAGTTATCGTTGATATCAAGTTTCTAGGTCCAGGGTCTGTGTACTTGTGCGCTACGCCCATCCAACATGATTAGTGGGTGTCCCACTAACTGATGTAACACAGACAACGTAATCATCTCATAACGTTGTGGTTACACGGACGATTTCTCTCATAATACTTATTTACTCTCGCACTCACACTGAGCCTACTCAAGGGTCAAGATACTCTTACTCGACACGGTATGCACAATCATTGGGCGAGTATTACACAAAGTTAAAAAAATACAGGAACAAATTATATTAATTACCTACATTGATAATTTTTTTTGATTGCTAAAAATATGTATTTAAAACTAGGAAACGCTTAGTCCGCCGCGTTGTTGAGAGCGTAATGGTGCATTGAGCTGCAGTGTTATCGGATTTCTGTGTTCTGGAAAATTATACTAAGTTGAGTTTTTTTAAAATTAAATTAAATTAAATTAAAAATTTACTTTGTTTCGTAATTTAAAAAAATAAAAAATCGTAAAATTGCAATTTTCATAAGAAATAATAATTGGATTGCGCTCAAATTTAAAACGAATATATTAATTCATAAAATAAGGTCTTGAAAAATCATCACATTGATAAATCATGTAGGTGTTATAAGTCAATAATGTTTTAAAAAGAAAAAACGTAAAATTCGATTTTCTGAGAAATAATTTCGATTGCGCTCAAATTTCACAAGAATATCTAATTCATGAAATTAAGGTTCTGTGAAAAAATCATTAAATCGGATTAAGCATGTAGGTGTTACAAGTCGAAGAATTTAAAATCGAAAAAAATCGTAAAATTGCGATTTTCATAAAAAAATTTTGATTACGCTCAAAAACTGGCAGTTCTAAGTCAGAGATTTCGAAGCCTCCATAAATTCATCACAATTGAGTATCGTTTAGCCGAATCGTGTTACAAAAACATAATACAACAGAAAAAAAAAAAGAAAACATTCCGGATTTTTTTCTCCATGTAGTGAAATGAATCTCGCTTCGCTCGCTACGTCGCAGCTCATCCAAAAATAAATACACATAAACCAGACAACTTTTTTAATTTGTAAGTGGAAATGTATACCATGGTCGTCAGTGTGATTTCTGTATCAATTTGTATTACATTTTGAATGAAACGTTAAATACATGTTAACATGAACTATTAAATAACAATACATAAAGTATAATGATCCAAACCAAAATTAGTTAATAGGCCTAGGTCTTCCATAATTTAATGGAAAGGCAGGTCCGTTACTAGGTTAGTAATGAAAATATACATAGGTTCTGTTAGGTAGGTATACATTATTATAACACGCAAACATAAAATTCATTTTGCATACTATATAACACTGAATTGATACGATGTCTATAGACACTCAAATTGTTGTTCAAATTTAGCACATAGAAAGCAGATTCTTCGGCTTGCATGTAACAACGATGATGTCAATATGCAGATGAAGTTCATTATTCATGCAGTATCCTGTTTCTGTAGTCATACCAGCTTGTCTTAACTCGTTGATTCATTTAAGAAACACTAGTTATAAATAAAGCTAGTAAAACTCCGGTTCGCTGGACGGAGATAACAATATTCATAGCCTGCTCGTTCGGTGAAAAACAAATGCTAACAAACACGGTTCAGAATAGATAAAAGAAACTAGCAGAACAGGTATTTATTCTTTAAATAAGTGTTTAGTGGACATAACACTGCTCTTTATCAATATTTTCTTTGTGATATTTCGACTTTAACTCAAAGTCTTTTTTAAACTGAAGGTTGAACAACACTGTTCAATATCAGTAATGTTCGGCGCTTCTCGAACGCTTTTCATAGTCACGTTGATGGATAAGCAAATTTGACTTTTCTCCCTGCTGTATACATTGATACCATTAAACATCATTTTAAAAGTAGGAGAAAGTAGCATCAATCTCTATTACACCACCCTCTTACAAAACAAACCTATGCAAATGCTTGTCCTTGTTGGTTAGCAAGATTATCTTCAAATTTTATCAACATCATAGGTCGGGTAAAATACAAAACAACAGCAAAATCGTACGACAAATAAAAGACTCAATTTAGCGCAATTGTTATGTGAAATATTACTTTGATTACTTAAAAAACGTGACAGGTCTAAATTCAGAGATGTGAACGGTTTCCTGAACATTTAGTCAGGATCAAAGTAGGTAGTCTCTTGTACGGTAGAGAGAGACACACACAAAAACATACGAAAACACCCGAGCTATGTTTATTGGGTTAGTAAAATTGAAGTTTGCTCTTCGAATAATGTGTTATGACTTCGGTACCAATGTCTTAATTACTAGTTTTGCTGGTTTCATTATTATCACTGTTAATAGCTATCACATTTTGAAACTCGTGCTATCGCGTTCATTTCCGCAATGACGCAATATCAATTTTGATTTACGTCATACCCATAACTAATTTAATGATACGCTTGATTCAACTCCTTTTAAAATCTAAACAGTAAGATAAAGTACAAATAAAGCACTGTTTCGTAGCTTAGTTCATAACAAGTTGACAATGTTATAAACATTATCGCATATGACTAAGTGGAGAGTCACAAATGAATGTCAATGAATATGCAACAGTCATTGGACAGTTATGAAAACCAATCATTATATGTACTCCTTTGTACAGTAATGGCTGACATTTGTACAGTTATGGCAATCATTGTACAGTCATAGAAGCCATTGTGTACTAATCAAAACAACAATTAGACGTATGGGTCCGCCTACCTAATTAGTAATTATCAGTGTAAAATGGCCAAGGTAACAACATTATTGTCTTAGAGTTTACAAGTAAAAACTGCGCAGGTAAGTCTTAAAATATCTAAAGCGACAAAAACAAATTACACATTAAAACCAGAATGTGACTGATTAAACCGAGACAATGCCAATTTGTTGATCAAATTACGATAATGTGTGATGCTAAAATGCAATAATCGTAGTTAAAAGTTGCGTATTAAAAACAACCTTTTGTGTTTATCATAACATTTGATCGTCAGGCTAAAATTGCTTATTATCATTTACTTCTGAGAATATTACAGAAACATAATCGTGCTTTACTATACGTGTAGTAATATGGCCAACGAAAAATGAGTTTTTGGAGACATAACATGATGTAGCAGTCAGGGATATGAAAAAAGAATAGCTGAAATAGTAGCATTTTTTATCAATACATCGATTTTCTTTTCAGTTCTCGGCATCAATCTTGAACACAACAACGTAAAATATTTGAACGTTTTATGTCGATTTCATTGTAGCCAAGAAGTTCCAGACATCAATAAACCTCGATTCAAAACACTGAATTTTTAAACATGTTTGGACTAAAATTTGACCTGCGCATTTATGTTTCATTGTTATCGTCCAATACTGTATAAAGAAGCATTAGGCCTAATCCTTGGCATTAATGGATAAAGAAGGCTGTGTCTAGGCTGTATCTAATAGGCTGATGAAAACGTCAAGTCATGCAAGTGAAATACTGTGTCGATTAATTTGAAAATCCACAAACAAATTTATCATCCCAATGCAAAAAATTAGCATTATTTTAAAAAAAAAAATGGTAAAAAATTTGTATTTCGTAGATAAAAATGATGAAGATACAGAGTACATAAACAAAACTGTAACAAATTGTATCATTCTACAAGTGGCTTGATCACTTATTAACACGTAGGCTACTTACGACTCAAGTGACTAATTTCTTGTTATTCCAGTTCAATTCCAATCAGAGAACTTTGTACAAGAACGATTATCTCAATTTCCTCATAAGATAAACTCAACACAAAGCACTAGCATCAGTCAGTTTGTCCTATCCTAATGGATCTGTTCCAACGCTATACTACGAAGAAAACAGCACGAGGATTATGGAACAACATAATTTGCATGCATGGCGGAAATGGCCAACGTGCTTTCTAATAATAAACAACCTCTGCGAGCGACAATGGCATGACTAGTTTTAGTGTTATTGTAGTAGGTCTGCCTCCTTTGAACACGTGTTACGGGTAAACACGTGATCATGATATCATATTGCGATGTCTCACAGAACACGTGTCTATACAGGTGCGGATTTTTCTCAATTTTCTCAAATATGCATCGAAGAAAGTAGCAGGTTATTCATCACGTTCTTTAGTCTGGTGCTAGGGACTTCTATCCTTAGCTTTATTAACTTAACACAAGCAAATATTGTCTCTTCAACAAGGGGTTAAACATTATACTTATAATTTACCGAGAAGTGCAATTAATAAAGATGGTCGTGACTCCGAATGATTAAATGTACGGGTGTTTGATATAGATTATGTCCCTTATCTAACAAGTGTGATGCTTCAATAGTTTCTTTTCAATGAATTTTTATGGTTGGCGGTACAAATTGCTAAGAATTAATCGGTAATAGATTTTTTTAAATCGTATACATACGATTCTGAAAAGTCCCACGTTATTACTAAGACATTCCGTCATTTATTATAAAAAGCTGTAGTTAAAATTTATCACACAGAAACACAAACATCAACATTGAATGCAATCCACTGTCTAGTGATGTAAAACACTCAAGTGGAGGAGGCAATATATTGCCATGTGCCTGACCAGAAAAGTGAGGAAAGAAATTTAGCATCAGTCAATAATCTGTTTACTGTATATTTTCTTCGGTGTATTTAAGAAAATGTTAGCAGCGGCTTGAACACTGCATATCATTTGAAGTGGTCGTGTAAAATAATGACACCCCTCTCATCACATTTGTGTTAAGTGAACTTAATTTTGTTATTATGCAGGAGATAAAGCCCATTACTTCTTACTCTAACCAAAAAGAAAATTATTAATAATATTATATGTACCTATATGTACATATAACAAACGTCAATTTCAACAACTTTTACATTCAATTCTGAGTATATTTCATATTACATTTTAAAATTGAACTAGGCCTGCATAAATGTGTGATGGACAAAATACTTTGAATTGAAATTGATATATTTTATGGTGCAGTTAATTATTGCTGTGAATAATTATTGACGCCTTAGAACGACATCCGAAATAAATTTCGAAAACTCCCAGGACATGTTAAGTTTAGCTTTGGTCTACTTTGAAGAGCTGAACCGGGAACGGGGGTCTAACCCCACTTGGCTTGCCTTGGCTTGGCTGACACTCTCTTTATGTGACTTGCTGACCTGCAGGTCACGGCGTATTATACACTTCAGAAAAGCAAACCTCAATTCCTTGGTCCCTGTTAAGAACTCGGCTTAAGGCGTGATTGTGAAAATAGCAAAGTTTCGTGGCGAAATTTTGATTTTGCCATTTAAGGCACGATTTCAATAACAAAAGAAAACTTGCACTTTATTTCGTTATAAAATATACAAATATTAAGAATAATTTCCTTTATCCTGTTCAAATAATGTTTTTTAAATTTATTTTTTAGCAATATAGTGCTGTCATTAAACACAAGATTCAGTAATCTTTAATAAAATAAACACGCACAAGCTTTATTAGTTATCTATACAAATAACCAAATTTCAACGGCGATCGTTTTTAATTTTGAACAACCCAAGTTTTCGATAATAACCCGTCCATTTCTCATGTAAACCGAATTCATCTACAAACTTGAGACGCTGTGTGTGTTCACAGCTGCTTACACGAGGCTGTTTAACCTTGAAATTCCCCATTGTTACTTCGACTCATCAAAGAGGCCCGAACGATTGCGAAAATCTAGGAAGTATATAGCGTAATTATAAATGATTGTGGACCTTCAGCATAATTATACATCTGATTGCACTTGAACTTATATTTTGGCACACAGTCATATTTCCTGAAACAGCACCTGTCACTTAGAATTGAGAATTGTAAAAGACACCTGCTTCGTAATTGCTCTAATTGTATTGCCTGTATTTACGAGCAATACGAGTGGTTGCAAGGCCATATCATTTATATTACGATTATTTCTGACGAATGCAGGTAATAAAACGCCAATTAAATTTGTAAGTTTGCCTAGCGTGAGGGATATTAGGCCTATTCATAATTTAACTTTTTAACCGAACGCTCAATTCAGCCTTTTAGTGGATTTCAAAGGGGAAGTTCTTAGCATTTAGGCGTCACAAAAACGATTAATTAAGATACAATTAATCATTTCCGTAGATTACCAACATAAAAATACACCTACTACAAAACCGACATGCTTCTACACATCTAAATGAAATATCCTACTTTTGTAATTACATTAAGTAGGTCTATACGAATAAAGAACAAGGTCATGTAAGACTGAAACACATAATCTATGGAATTAGATTTTTGTTACGTTGGTAAGTTTCGTTACAAGAATATCATAGCACACGTCCATAATTCCTCTTTGTAAGAAGTGCATATTAGCTTTTATTATATCGGTAGGCCTACTATCAATAAAATTTAAAAAAGGCACCCAAGTCAGCTTTAAGTCATCCTATATGATGATTTTAATTTAAATTATAATTCTCCTTTATAAATTAGATTTAAAAACTTAAAAGAATAAACGTTTATAAATACATAAATTCAGTGCTAGACATCACACGTCGCGGAGCGGATATTAGTTCACAACCTCATCTCAGAAAGTGATGCCATCAACCCAGTTCATCACTCCTAGTATTTTAAACTCGCGACCTAGCCAAGTTTATTTTACCGCCATTGTGAGAGGTGTTCAAAACAGAACAAATAAAATAACAAACTCGTGCAAGGGTTGCTTAGCCCACAATCATTGGTAGTTCAGCCTGAGTGACTGAAGAGGCGAAGTCAAAGAGTATATTGTATTATTGAGTGTCTTTGTTCTGTGTTTTGTTTTGAATAATTATATTGGCCTAGTAGAAATACCCGTCTCTACTTAGTAATTAACATCTGGTAATAAAGCCATAGACTTAAAAATTAATAATCAATGAACATGAAAATATGGACGAATACGTAATCAAACACTTAAATACAAATTAGGTACATGAATGTATCTAGACAATGTAAAACTTGGGAGTAATTTACGTGTTACCAAAACAGGCAACACCTTAGCAAAATAATTAGCATATAGGTGTACACTAGAGTCCGCATCCGTCATTGTGGCTTTGGTATCACAATAGAGAAAATACACAATGGTTCTTGGCTTTGATTAAGTACATTATCGTTCAGAAGTTAACTCTTATCATAAACCAATTCGAAGTAGTAAAAACAACGCCTAGGTATTGCTGTATGAAGATAGAATTTATTCCGGGATTTGAACCGATACCCTTCAGCTCTAAACCCAAACCGTATTATTTAACTTTTGAAAAATAGTCAATGTTTTGATCTACCACCTATCGTGTACTTGTACGTGTCGGTATACATATGTACAAACTACAAACTTTACATAAATATTCTTTAAATAAGTGTTTATTGGACATAACACTGCTCTTTATCAATATTTTATTTGTGATATTTCGACTTTTATTCAAAAATCTTTTTCAAACTGAAGGTTTGAAGAGAAATAAAAGAGCAGTGTTTGCATATCGATTTATAAATTATCTTCTATGTTGACATTTCGATATTATGCTGAAGTTGATCAAAGGGCTTAGTAGAAAATAACAGAACCAAGCTTTCTGACCATATAAGCGTGAGAAAAGAAATGACAAAATATTGTTATATTTTGGCTTTTTGAAAACATAGAATGTGAAGGTCGTATTTAACGGGCATGGTTTACAAAGGACGTATTGTCAGCATCAAAACAGATCGATTCTAGTTGTATGAACGTCCCTGGGATCGTCCTTTTAACAAAGTACACATGAATATAACACGCCTGTGTCGAAATAGCCCGCATGTTTGTTATTCATTTAAAATGCATAGAAGGCTAATGATTCATTTGGGATTTAAACTGTTTACAAAACACAATTTCTGAACTTGTTTTGAATGAGTAGGTCGATAACTATTTTACCTTTATTGATTTCATATGTGACCTTCTTTAATAGGCCAAAATGGTATCTCTATTCTAAATCAATTGAACTAAGCTTTATTGTTGTAATAATTGCGACTGTGTTAAAGTAATCGCATGTGAAAATAAACGTGATAATGTGGGTTTCGTCACCTTCTCTATCGAACATTATCAACGTCATGGATACAGGAGTAAAGCTTTACGTTATTATTATACAACATCTTCCCTCATAGTTCACTTATCATTTGGTGGAGGTGCCGGGTTTTTGGCTATTCTCCCTTTCGGCAAGGATATTCACGCCCCTGCCCCACAGGGTTATAAAACATTCCACATTATCATTGTTGTTGAAGGACAATGCCAACAAAAAACGCACGTCGGAGGTCATGTTCGGTTTCTATCGTGAGACGTGATACGCGCTCAGACATTCGGAAGGACGGACAAACGAGCAGACTGAGAGTTTACGATAAAGAAAAAAAACAAGATATATTAAAAGACCCAAACATATAATTTTTACGTCTGTTCGTCCATATTTGCGTGTGACATGTATCACGATAAGAGAATAGTCATCTCCGAGTGACATGCGTTTATTTTTACATTGCCCTTCAACAAGGATGAAACATTATGTATTGGTGATCAGAGTCAGAGTGGACGGGGCTACCCTCACTACCCTCACTATCACTATCACTATCACTTTATATAGGTGAAATTTTCTAGCCTGGCGTCATTACCAAAATATACTAGGAAACGCTCAGTTGGGAACGCGTTGATAAGCGAGCACGTGCTATAGCTAGACCCACATTGCACATTTTTTTAATTTTAAAATTTGCGACGTTCGCTGTCCACAGGGCCATGTTTTCCAATCTTATTTACACACACATATCAAAAACTTGTAGAAATACAGCCAAACCTTACACACTCAAAAGGAAATGAGATCTAAAAAAGGGCCAAGCTCATCTACCCTTCCACATAAACGTACAGTGTCCCATAACAGCATCCTCGAAAAGCTTGGCAAAATAGAATTTGCGATTATTAATTTAACGTAATAGTTTATCCAAGTTCTTTTTTTCTAATTAATTTAAACGTAATAACATGC
Source organism: Sweltsa coloradensis (assembly GCA_024449915.1). NCBI lineage: Eukaryota > Metazoa > Arthropoda > Insecta > Plecoptera > Chloroperlidae > Sweltsa > Sweltsa coloradensis. Next base: position 122,164 of record JAMZAV010000016.1, read on the forward strand.
AAATTCTATTTTGCCAAGCTTTTCGAGGATGCTGTTATGGGACACTGTACGTTTATGTGGAAGGGTAGATGAGCTTGGCCCTTTTTTTAGATCTCATTCCTTTTGAGTGTGTAAGGTTTGGCTGTATTTCTACAAGTTTTTGTTATGTGTGTGATCTCATTACTTTTTCAAGTTCCATTACAAAATTATTTGCTAAAATATAATATTTTTATAAAAGTTTGATTTAAATTCTATGGTATTAGCAGTAACAATATAGGATGTAAAATATCTAGACCCGGATTCATGTACATCCTGGGTATAGGTGGTATAACCATGGTATAACGACGGTATAAGGACTGGACCCCAATTCTTGAGTTCGTGGGAGATGAGTTGAAAACGCAATTTGAAAACGAAGTCGTTTTCGTTTTCGAAGGAATTGGTATTCTTGAACGGTATCGTGGAAAACGTCATGGGTTGTGAGTTGAAAGCATTGATATTAAACCCCTATAGTAGGCTAGATTAGCAGTCTCCTATACCTCCGCACAGGCGCGAGCGTAGCAAATTGAAGACTCAACCGGCCCATTTCAAGATGGCGATTTGGTGTTTTAATTTATGCTTTTTTAATGCAATAAAGTATTTTACTGGATTGTTTGATATGGTTTTAGCTTGTGCAGCATGGTATTAAACAAAAGAAACAATACGAAGTGATTGCATAAGGGAATTTAGTAATCATTTGGTGTTAAAGGCTAGTATGCTTACCTGTCAACCTGGCGGCAATCTTGAGAACTATTTGGCCACAAATCGCTCCCATTTGATTAACATGTAAACTGTCATTTTAAGATGGCTTCTAATTGTACCGGAAGTGGACCACCGACTGCTGGTCTAGCCAATTATATAGGATGTCTATGGTTGAAAGAGTATCACGAAATCCAAACACTTTAAAAAGATTTGCGTATAGCAAAGAGCTCGAAAAAGTTCTATATTTATTCTAGATGGCAGTGCCTTCATAAACGCGGGCCAATCGAAAGACAAGTTGTATGAAATGATTTGATTGTTGCAATTATGTAAACAAACAGATGAGCAAGTTCATATCAGAACAATGTTGTGCTGGCATAGGGTTGGCTAGGCTTGTCAAACATGTAATGTAAGTATGAATTTTACTAGTCCTATAGCCAAATGGAACTTTAGACCTACACTTTTGCATTATAAATAATTTTCCACATCTGGGCCTAGGCCAGGGACGGTTTCTGATTTGTTTTATGAGAGTATAATGACACCTTTTCTCGTTCCACACAAAGAAGAAAAATTTTTAATGTCCGCTATTTGTTTTACGTATCGCACTTTCCCGCCTAACTCTGCTTATACCGTCAACAAGTGTCAAGTAACTATGGTTACTTGTTGAACTTTTTTTTTCAAAAGAGACTATATTTCTATAACCTTAATGTCCATGTAAAATATGAACATTGTAGTCCCACCCGTCTGGTCAGAATCGCGGGCCGACGTATTAGATGTTAGCAGTAGCAGTAGTAGCAGTAGTAGCAGTAGCTAACATCCTTTAAGTGATTTTGAGCATGTTTCAAGCCATTTTTTCACCAAGAAGGAATAATCGTACCCCAATAAAATTTGGCATGTGTTGTCAGGTACCTAAATCCCCTCGATTGTGATAGTTTTCAAGTTCACATCACGTTACATGACGGCTGGGTAACACCTCGAAATCACCCCAACTCTGCTTGGTGTATAAGGTGCTTGAGTGTGTAGCGCACCGCGGCTTGGCTGCGGCGCCCTAACGGGCACCTAGATTATTGCCAAGGTATTTGGGTAAACCCGTGTGTAAATCTTTACTTTAAAATCCACCGCCATCTAGAGGACATTGACTCCTTGGGAAAACTATTTAAACTCTTTGTTGACAAATAATAGACTGCTTCCTCGAAAGTATTTTGATTACTTCTAGGTGGCAGTGCATTAGAAACTTCGCGCGTCTTTTCGTTGCCATGGCAACGTTACTTTTGTTATAATGTAATTTTATCTACATTACTTATCGGATCAAATAAAATTAACATATTCGTGACCGGACGGACATTCTAAATGATTTGGCCACCTCAGATTTTGTCGCCGTTTAGTTTGAAAAAAACTTTCGACTAACTTTAATGTAACTTTTTAACTTTTTAAACGATTTTGCCACAAAACTAATGGCATTCAATCGAAAACGAAGCTTGCGGATGGGCAAAAGTTCAACTCGATCCGAGCCGCCGTTCGAACGTGATGGCGAGACAGACAAACAAACAAAAAAACAAAAAAACAAAAAACAAACAAAACCAGTGACTAATTTTTCCGGCAGAGTCAAATGGAAACGCTCGCTTCGCTCGCTTAATTATAAACGCTGTATAAGGTTTTATTTGTGTGTCTTTTTGTCAACAATAGGACAATTATTTAAGTAGTTTAGCTCCATATTTATTTATTTTATTTTTAGAACTTCCGTACCCGTGCCGACTGTTAGTATATATTTGAGTTTTATAAGCATATTTGATTTCAGGTATATACTTCCTGTCTTGAAACTTGTAATTTGTTTTAAATGACGTAGGTGTCTCCGACTCGTGTGCCACAGATATGTACGTGTGTGAGACGATACTCAACGGTCGTGTTTCTAGCTGTACTTCCAGCCTACTTCCGCCTATGTCTTGTCCAACATTAGCTATTATCAGGCGTACATGTGCCATACTATACTTCACGGCCATTAGGTGCTCTTAGGACGTACGTGAGAAGCAGTCAGTTTATTGATCAGATCTTGCAAATGTGCAGAGAACGCATTGGTTTCACATCTCCAAACTTTAGAAATGACTACAGAAGTGACTCCGATTAGTTTTCCGATATTTGAGTGCTTAAACCCTTCACACAACTTCTTTTTACTATTTCTCGTGCTTCGGAATTTGTGTGATAAGGTAACAATAATTGTAATGATAACTATATAGGCCTAGGCCTACTGTCTAGGATTAAGATTTGTAGGCCTAAATATCTAGTCAATATTTTACTTTTCTTATTTTATGTGCAGCATTTACGTAACCTTAGGTTATATGGGGCGGTATTCTAAGCCCCTGTCTCCTAACCCCTGGACCTTTTTTTGGCTTCTAAGCCCCAGTGACCGACGGTTGTGCTACCGTTGCGAAGCGGGGCTAAGAAGACAACCGGTCCGGGCTTTAGAAGACTAAAAGTCTTCTTGGGCCTGTCTCCTAACGCCCGCACGAAAACCTTGTTCGTTCTCATGAGCCATTACAGATAAGAAATGATAACGAATTTTTAATTGTTTATTATTATCGATTTTTGGATGAAGCAAAGCGAAGACTTCAATTTCACCGCCCCCCCCAAAAAATTTTTAGCTCGGGTGTTTTTTTTTTTTTTTTTGGTTTTTTTGTCCTGTTTGTTCGCTCTCTACCGAGAATACGGCATATGCGATCTTGATAAAATTTGAGGGGCCCTTTCAAAATCTCTGAATTTTAGACTTGCTACGTTTTTGGGTACATCGAAGAAATATTTCTCATGAATATCGTACTTTTACGATTTTTTTCGGTTTTTAGTGTGATATTTTCGTGACATTTGGGGCCGATTCCTGACCAAAACGGTGGGGGATACAACGTCATATTTCACATGCACATAAGGGTATTGGTGATGTATTGACATTTAAAAGAAAAAGTTGAAAAAGTTTGCCAGATTTTATAGAAATGAAGGTTTAAATTTATGTTTTTTGAGGTGTTAAATATTAAAACCTTTATTTCTATAGATTCTGGCTATCTTTTTCAACTTTTTCTTTCAAAAGTCAATACATCACCCTAACATTAGTGTCCATGTGACATATAAACGTTGTTCCCCCACCCTTTTTGGCGGGAATTCGCCCAAATAGAAACGAAAAATAGATTTTAGATCTTCTCACACCCTTTGTAGGAAAACTTCACATGAGATTTAATACCTTACCCACGCCTGTTACCAAAACAATCAAAGACCCAACAGACCAAAAATTGATTGCTTTGTATGGGCCGTGTAATATGTTTTTTTATTTTTTTAAATTCCTAATCAAATTGAGCCTAAAGCTTATTTTATGAGGAATAAATAAATGTCAAAATATATTTTTTGGATGAGCGTAGCGAGCAAAGGGCGAAGATTCCATTTCACTACACTGGAGAAAAAATCCGGAATGTTTTTTTTCTTTTTTTCTGTATTTTTATCTGTTTGTTAACACGATTCCGGCTAAACCGATACTCCTATTGCGTTTGAATTTTTATGGAAGCCTTCGAATCTCTGAACTTAGAACTGCCACGTTTTTGAGCGCAATCGGGAAATTTTTTCTCATAAAAAATGCAATTTTACTATTTTTTACTATTTTTAAAAAAATTTCTTCGACTTACAACACCTACATGGCTTTATCCGTTTTTAAATTAATTTTTCACAGAACCTTAATTTTTGAATAAAAATATTCGTGTGAAATTTAAGCGAAATCGAAAATTATTTCTCATGAAATAAACATTTTAGGGGTTTTTTTTTCTTTTTTAAAACAATTCTTTGACTTTTTAACATCTACATGCTTTATCCTATTGTAATGTTTTTTTAAACAGAACCTTAATTTCATGAATTTAATATTTTGTGTTAAATTTGAGCCCAATCGAATAATTTTTTTCTAATGAAATTGTAATTTTACGATTTTTTTCTTTAAAAAAAATAAAATTAATTAAAAAATTAAGTAATTTTTTATTTATTTAATTTAATTTTTAAAAAACCCTTCTTCAAGGTAATGTTTTTTTCACAGAACAACAAAAAATCCACGTAACACATGGCAGCTCAATGCACCAATTACGCTCACCCCAAAAACGCGGCGGGACTTACGCGTTTTCCTAGTAAATATAAATACGATTGTAATATTTTAGATAGGTCTATACTTTAAAACTTGTCGTAGGTTTTCGTAGGTCTACTTTCAATTTCACCTTTACTTTCAATAAAAAACATAGCCTATCATCATATATGGTCTTACAGTTGACGCGCCCTTATACAAACTAACTTAAAAAGCGTATTATTTATAGCAATATAGTTATAAAACTTAATGCAAATGTTCCCGGGTACAAAACATATAAATAAAAACAAAATAAATAAATAAATTGTATTGAGAGTCTACCCACTCAGTTGTATAACTGATTTCAGTGGGACAGTAAATCAAAGCGACCAACCCAACCCTGTAGGCCCTGACGCAATCGACGAGTGGGGCGATAACCAACCAAAGATCGATATTATTTAATAGGAAATATAGCAAACAGTGGTATGGACAGTGCGAACACCCGCGGATCCACGCCAGAATCAACAAGGCCGATTCAGAAGAACTCAGAATTTATTATGTTGCTTCGTTGTTTAGGCGGCCCCAAAAGTCACCGTTTCCCAAATCCTAAGAAAAGAACTGATGGATTAAGTCCAATCAGAAGTTTAAAACTTCTGACTTTGACGGGAATCGAACCCTGGACCTTCTGCATTGGAAGCAGATACGCTAACAACAAGACCAACGAGCCAAAACCCACACAAGACCAACGAGCCACACAAGACCAACGAGCCAACAAGACCAACTCTCTCACAGCGACATTGGCGTTTTCTATTTCTAGTTTTGGCTAGACCCCCTTATACCCGAAATGTTGGGACTGGGATACTTATAGGTCCAGTCCCCTGGTCGGGAAAGTTTTTGTTATTTCGGGGATTGTTTTTTAAAAATTATTAAACATGTTTTGAAATGCATATAACGCAGTGTATAAGTCTATCATCTGTGAAAAAAACTATAGAAAACATAGCCAGTAAGAAAAACGTGTTAAGATTTGGCAAGGTTTGCTCAATATCCGAGCGGAATGTGGGGGTACCTTGATCGTGCAAGATTCGATACACCTTGGGGCACTTGATTTTCACGGCCGGGCAAATAACAACCAAAAAATTTTTTTCAAAAAACATTTTTTTTAAAATTAGGTCCTACACATTAGCGCCTATTTTTCAATTTGTTACTTCTTTTTAGGTTTAAATCGAAACGGAACCTAGCTGATTTTGTTAACAGTTCTCATTAAACTTGTACCGGATGCCTGTCTAAAATTTTAGCTCAATCTGTTCAGCGATTCGGCTGATTTTCGACGTACACACACGCACGCACACAGACTCACAGAATGAGCGCCGGGTTTGAGTTGAATGGAACACTCAGTCGCTTCACTCCCTCTTTAACTATAGATTGTTTGTAGACATATTGATTCATGTTGATTTTAATTAAGGATACCTTTACTACATTTTAGTTAAATTATACCTCTTTGACTAATGTGTGAGAATCTTTACCTAAGCTTGTTGCCGCATGGCAGTACTTGTTTTGATATATTTGTTGATTTTGCTTGATTTTTCTTTGATTTTTTAAATTTCTCTTTAAAATTAACGGGGAAACGTTGGTTGAAATAATAAAAGTGCACTGATAAACCCGAAAAATAATTATGCCATATTATTAAATTTAAAGGCTGTTTGCATCGTCCTCTAAACTTTATTTAAAAAATCAAAGGAAGATGACTGCAATCTTATCTAGATGAGTGAGGGTCTTAAACATAAAGGAAAAATATATTTGTAATATTTTGGGCAGGATTTTTACGTCTCGGTCAGTCATTATATCAAAATTTTTGACAAAAGCGGGAACACTGAGCAAGGTGTTATACTTAATTTAGAGCGACGATTTTTTTTTTGTCTCTAAAAATCATTGCCTTCCACCTCCTTATAAGGAAAAACAATTTTGTGAAATATCGTTCAATTTTCCGCAGGTACAAAACTCTTTTTTTGTACCCTGCCCAAAAATCGTATATCGAACGTTTTCAAAAATTTTTTTTCCCTTAAAAGGAGTGGAAGGCAATGATGTGAAGTAACAAGATTTAAAAAAATCGCCCGCTCAAAATTAACACCACCCCAGTGTTCCCACTTTTGTCCCAAAATTCGCATATTATGGCTAACAGGTACCTTTCGTCCCGCCCCAAAAAATACAAATATTTTTTTTGTTATCTTCAGACCCCCACTCATTTAGTATAAATTGCCGTTCATCTTCCTTTAATTTTAAAATATAGTTTAAAAGGACGATACAATAGCCTTAACTAGCTTAAAGAAAATTCACACTGAATTCATATAAAAGAGAATTTTATTCCCTGTGTTTACCGAAAACTAGGTTTCCATTTAAGGGGTGCGTATTTAGCAAAAATCAATTAAATTTATTAAATACCTATGCTATGAAAAAAAACAAATAGTTTTCCGAAGCGTTTGGAAATGTAATTTATTTTTTATGAAAATTTATTGATATAGTATTTTTGTCATAGTCATATTTTATGTATGAATATGAGGCTTCACCAAAATTAATAGAATGAAATTTGAAAGGCCCCTATCGTAGCACTTTTCAATATTATTCTCTCGATTCTAGAAAAATTAATTAAAAAAAAGTGTTTTGAATCCGTCAAAAAGGCCATATACACCAAAATTGCCAGCATTTTCTCCTGATTTTTGCGATAAATCTTGAAAAAAACTGCTATGGTGGGATGCCCATTTAGGCCTATCCATTATTAATTAATATGTTTTTAAAAACTATTAATTATCCGTTTTAAGGTTTAAACAGTGGCGTAGCGGTAAACCAAAGCCGCCCGCAAACTTGACGGCCCCCCGTCTGGGGGGGGGTCACTGGTCAAGCTGAGTTCAGGGGGCCCAAAAAATGAAATTTAGTGATTTCTCGTGTATAGAGAAAAAAAACTATATTATCTCTAAATTTATTTCCCAAAAGGGCTATGTCTGACACTTGCGTTTCCAGTTTGCATCAATTAACGAATCTATTCAAACTCGCGATGTTCAATAAAAGCTCCGGGTATGCAGACGTAATGATCGCGCTCTTTTAAAATTAACATCAAAATCAAAAAACGAAGTAAAAAAAGAAGCAAAACCCAAATTAAAAAGAAAATGGCACGTTCTAATCTGTTATGATGGTTGTCAAAACAAAGTTGTTACAGTCGAAAATATAAAAAGTATGGAAATTGATCTAACACTTGTAGCAGGGCCAAAAAAGAATCGTTTCATTCTTCGTTCGTTCGTGAACTCTTAGAAGACCAACGACTGTTCAGATACCCCACCCCCCTAGATGTATTTGTTTTAACCAAAACGGGCAATTTGGGTAATTTTTACTGCTTTTTTTGGAAAAGTCAAAAAATTATTTCCAAAACAACAAATAAAATGAAAGTGAGGATGAAATCATATTTTCAATTCCTACTCGAATCAAAAGTATGAAATAGATTTCCGTCAAAAGATTAATTGGGATTTTAAAAAATAAAAAACTATTGAAAAATTCAGAGATGCAACCCCTGTAACCCGCACCCACCACTGGCCAACAAGTGGATGTTTTTCTCCAAAATAATCAACCTATTTGATGACCGTACGAGCGAAGCGAAGATTCCCTTTCACTACACTGGAAAAAAAATCCGGAATGTTTTGTTTTTTCTCTTTGGTTTTCTTTTTTTTTTTGGGTGTTTGTTAACACGAAATTCGGCTAAACCGATACTCCAATAGCAATGAAATTTTATGGAGACCTTCGAAATCTCTGAACTTAGAACTGCCACCTTTTTGAGCGCAATCGAAAAATTATTTCTCATGGAAATCGCAATTTAACGATTTTTTTCGATTTTTTTTAAAATTTTTTTCGACTTATAACACCTACATGCTTTATTGATTTTAATTATTTTTTCAAGAACCATAATTTTATGAATTAAAATAATCTTGTGAAATTTGATCGCAATCGAAAAATTATTTCTTATGAAAATCGAAATTTTACGGGTTTTTTTCTTTTTTCAAACAATTCTTTGTCTTATTACACCAACATGCTTTATCCGATTGTAATGATTTTTTTACAGAACCTTAATTTTTATAAATTAATATATCCTGAAAATTTGAGCGCAAAACGAATAAATATTTCTTATGGAAATCGCCATTTTACGATTTTTTTTAAATTAATATTAATTTAAAAAAATTAAATTTAAGTTTATTTTTTTTAAATTTATTTTTTAAAAAATTTCAACTTAGTCATGATTTTTTCACAGAACAACAGAAAATCCCCATTACACATGGCAGCTCAATGCACAATTACGCTCATCCAAAAACGCGGCGGGGCTTAAGCGTTTTCCTAGTTATTGGATGAGCGTTTGCGAGCGAGCGAAGATTTCATTTCACTACACGGAGAAACAAATACGTTTTTTCCACTTTTTTTTTTTGTATTTTTGTTTGTTTGTTAACACGATTCCGGCTAAACCAATACTCTTATTGCAATGAAATTTTCTGGAGGCCTTCGAAAACTATGAACTTAGAACTGCCACGTTTTGAGCGCAATCAAAAAATTATTTCTCATGAAATTCGCAATTTCACGATTTCATCGAATTTTTTTAAAATTCTTAACTATAACACCTACATGCTTTATCCGATTGTAATGATTTTTTCACAGAACCTTAATTTTATAAATTTATATATTCGTGTGAAATTTGAGCGCAATCGAAAAATAATTTTTCATGAAAATCTTTATTTTACGATTTTTTAAACAATCTTTGAAAAATAACACCTACATGCTTTATCCGATTGTTATGATTTTTTTCTAGAACCTTAGTTTTATGAATATATATAATCGTGTGAAATTTAAGCGCATTTCAAAAATAACTTTTCATGGAAATCGCAATTTTATGTTTTTTATTTTTTTTTTTTACATTTCTTCGAATTATAACGTCTACATGCTTTATCAGGTTGTAATGATTTTATACAGAACCTTAATTTAATGAATTAAATATTTGTGTGAAATTTTGAGCGTAACCAAAAATAATTTTTGATGAAAATCGTAATTATACGCTTTTTTCGTTTAAAAAAATAACGCTCATCCAACAACGCGCCTGAAAAAGCGTTTGCGAAGCTTCCTAGTTTACTAAAATTCAGAAATTAAAAAAGTTCGCCCCAACCGGGATTCAAACCACCCGGTCTCCCACATTCCAGGTGAGCATCTTAACCATGCCCCTTTTAGATGTATTCTGCAACTGCAATTCATAGATTAAAATTTACCCGTCCTGATGGTCTAGTAGTTACGACGCTCACCTAGAGTGTGGGAGACCCGTGGTTCGAATCCCGGTTGGGCGGCTTTTTTAATTTCTGAATTGAAATAAAATAGTATTATTACATCTTAGACGAAAATTGAGTGCCAGCAATAATTGTATCGACCCCAATATAATGTTTAAGATGAGCAGGTTCCCATATCGACATAATTATATGCAGTTTTTATTATATTAAGTATGCAAAGTAAAAGATATTATACATTTATGTGTATTTTGGGGTTTTACCCACGCAGCTACACAGTTACTGTCAAGTAATGAAAACTATGGTGTTAGTTCTCCCAAAACCATTCTTTATCAACATTCAAAATATGAATAAAATTGTCACAATAAAATCATTGCATATTAAAACAGTGCTTTTGCAATGCCTACATGATTTAATTGCAACATTTTTCGAGTCCCAATGAGACGTTTAAGCAATATAATCAATTTGAATATTGCTATTGATTTATTTTTATCCCCCCCATCCCACCCACCACCAAAAATTTGGGAATTTTATGGTTTCACCTCGAGCAAAGTACAGGGCCCCCTTTGCAACGTGTGCGACCGAACAAAAACATCGGCGGGCGTTAGGAGACAGGGCCTAAGAAAACTTTTAGTCTTCTAAAGCCCGGACCGGGTTTTGGCTTCCCTTACCCCCCCTTTCCCGCAACGTTTTAGCACCCCCGTCGGTCACGGGGGCTTAGAAGCCAAAAAATGGTCCGGGGGCTTAGGGGGGACAGGGGCTTAGAAAGCCGACACCGTTTATATAGTGCTACGTACTCTCCTCTTTTGTAAATAAATTTGATTTTCTAAATAGGACATACGTTAAATAAATACATATTCTTAGTACGTTTCAGTTTTATTTGAAATATATTTAAAATCAAAAAATTTAAAACCCTTGTTTCCCAAAACAACAAATCTAGATCTTTCAGGCTTCAAAATACAAGGGGGAAAGGGCCCCGAAATAATTTTTTTCTCCCTTATTTTTTTAATCCCATTTAAACTTACAAAGGTTTAAATAGTATTTGAATAAAACGATTGCATAAGACGTATGATAATGTCTTGTTATTGAGATAAATTCAATGAATTCCTAGAAAAGATAACCTGTTCGTTTCATAGTTCCAAGCTTATAGAAAATAACACGACGAAGAAACATTTCGCAATTGATTTTAAATGAGAACGCGAATGTGGTGCGTAGCGAATGCGCGTATTTGTTGAATACTTAAGTCTAGGAAAACATAGGGCAAGATTTTGGGGAAAAACGACCCAAAAACAGAGAAGAGAGAGAGAGGTGAGAGAGAAAGCCCGCGAGGCCACCTTGACGTAGGAATTCACACGCGCGGACAAAACACCTTCATTGTGTCACAGTCTCACTTGATAATTTGCAGGTTCCTCAGCGGGCATAGAATCACAATAGAAAGCTATTTGCTGTAAACAATAAACATGCAGGCATTTCGCAATAAGACTACGCCATTTTAACCCTGATACTTAGAAGTAAACGTAGTAAAATCGCAGATAAGATAACGCCGAGTTACAATTTTAATTCAAACATGTCTTTAGCAACCCCAAATTTTGTGGGGTTAGGATATTTGTTTTGGATCCGGAACACCCTTTGGAGCCCAACATTGTGTAACCCATGAGAAAACCGGATGTACTTTGATGTTTTTAAAAAACCCGATGGTTTTTTACTTGGTTTTAGATGTGAATTCTGTGTCGAAATAACGGGATACATAAAGTAGTTGTGTGTGAATTTTCCGCAATGTTTGATGGGTTCTCTTATGGAAAATGTAAAGAATGTCAATCACATGCCTAGTCACATTGCGAGTGCCTGAGTATACTACAAACAATAGCGCTCGAACTATTTAGTAATTATCTCTGATTCAACAACGAACTATGTGGTATTTGAAAACAGTGGCTACACGTGGATGAGGAAAGGTTAATTTGTAGCAATTGTCATGCAAGATTTAAAAGTTACGTTCAACAATAGAATTATAGGCCTACAAAAGATAAAAGCCATAGGTCATAAACATTTTTTTCGTAGGGTACCTATGCGAAGATTTCAAGAAATTTAAAAAAAATATTATACGTTCAGGTTGAAAAAAAGGGTTTTCACCTTTTTAGTGGCAAAATTGGGGCACGTGTTTGCAGTTTGGGAAAATAGGGCCCAACTTTCGGGTTGTCTTTTAAACCCCCGTGGGTTTTCCATATGGATTCACCCCATTCGGTGCCTTTTCCTTTCCCTGTATGCCATAAGTTCGACAATGTTCATCAAAACCCTTGTCAGTAATGATGGACACGTGTGGCATTATTTTCTATCACAAAAGTTCAACAATTTAATAAACAGAAAAAACGTAGCCACTCTGGCTCGTAGGGTTGAAATAAGAATTAACACTTTTGGCATTTTCAAAGTTCAAAAATGGAATCTGAATTGAAGTTTTAAAAATCTTTCGACCACGTGGCGATGGTTGACAAGAGTGACATGAGTTGAACGAGAACATCAAATCACTTTTCTCTCTCAACAAGTGATAAAAGTGTTGTCTCACTTACTTGCAATGTGGATCATGAACGAGGCGAATACAACCACCCACCCCCAACCCCCGTCTGGCGGGGGTGGCAGTATCCGGCTGTCGTCCTCCTCGGTGTCATCGTCGTGGACGTCGGGACGCCTCTTCGCTGGTGGCGCGTGGGTCATCTCTAGTAGTAGCACTCACACACTCACACATGTATTAACACTCACTCACGCATGCACTCGCCGCCGTGTAGTTAGCTCATGTGAGATTAGCACACGCACACGCACACTCCTCGAAGGTTCGCGCCAGACTGCAGAATGGTGGCGGTGTGACTGGCGAGCGCTAGCCGCGATCCCCACTTGGCGGTACCGCTGGCCGACGAACGAGGGGCCATGCCGATAAAAACAACAGCCTGTACAAACAAACAAACAATACTTGTTAGATTTGACAGACAATCGAGAATAATAGTATCCTACTGGTTATAGCCGTGAGAAGCCTGTGTGTGCACAGCATTATCGTTGTGTGTATAGAGCGTATCAGTTTCTGTGAAAAACAAGTTGAAAACACACAAAACTACGTAGGTGACGGAATATAATAATGCTTATTTTTGTATGGCACAAAACACCAACCAGAACTTTTCTTATTTTCCCATGTAAAATTTCTCTTATACAGGCAAAATTATGTATGGGCGATTCCATATAAAAATAGATACATCATTTCAATACGATCAATTATGTACTTTCCAAAATATAAATCAAAATAGCTTACTTACACGGTTCCAACACTAAAGATTGGGACTACATACATTTATATTAATATCAAATGTTTTTCGTTGTGGTCCTATTTATAATGTAGTTAATTCGGACAACGCAATAACTAGCTTACGGCATAGTTTTTCAGCGGTCTAACGTAGTTTTATTGCCCAAGGTCAAGGCCACAAACCTTGAGTAATTATAGTGTGGAAATATTTTATTTATAACGTGCCGACAAGATCATTCTTTCACGGTCATTATCACAGTTAAAACCGTTGATTAAAAATTAATTAAATTTAGCTAACTCCAAGCCCTAAGTAGACCAAACGTGCATCTGGCCTGCAGCCAGTGTTAAATGCAGACCTGTAGGCGACAGGTGTGCATCGCCTGATGAGGGCAGATTCTAGGTCGAGTTCTCTGCACGGCGCACAACAACGCAGGAAACTAATTTTGGTTGCGTAGGAGATACATACGTCGAAATAATTACCTTGATCGCTGGATCGTATCTTTACAAAAACAATGGAAGGGCGGAAATATTTTCATAATGTTATCAAACTTCCTAACTGCTTTCTTGGTTTTTATCGCACGTTATGCGGTTGTCATTATTTTGAATGGCGGTTATGGTGTCATTACAAAATGGCGTGTCTATCTTTTGCACAGGCATTTTTATTTCTACGTTCTAGTTGTAATTGTTTTTACTTATAATGAGTGAGATGTAACTTATTTTAAAGTGTGTAATTATAATATATAGTTCTTTATACTTATTTAAGTTTTTACAGTATAGCTGCAAGCGCCCAATGTTATGTATCCACACGTTCGTTCACATTCGCACAAAAAAGTTAGATTAGAATAACAGTGATTGCTTTTCTTTATGCTATGCGAGCACTCGTTCCTCAAAGAAACAACATTTTTAAAACGGTTATACTCTTGGACGTTGCCATGGAAAATACGAACAAAAAATCACAATTCAGGAATCAATTTCGCTTATTTGTTGAATATATCAAATACTAATACAAATTAGTAAAATATAAAAATTACTAACGTTAAGTATTAATCAAATGATTTATACCTAGGATTTAGTTCGTAGGCGTTTGCAAAGGATTGTCATCGTGGTCATTGTCAGGCGGCAAGGGACTGAGGAGTAGGACAAAAAATGTTAATTGTTCCGAAATAACCTATAGGCCTATGTACCTATGTATGCTAAGTTTGAGGCCCGTTCGTCCTCTTCTATTCCTTATCCGCCATTATGGGGTCCAAACTAAGCATTCATTCATTGTCTCCACAATAACATACATTTTAAAATAAATTATATTATAAATAAACACAAAGTGACAAACAGCAACGTGCTAAGTAAATAATCTGGTTCTTTAATAAGCTGTTGTATATACTTGGTCTACCCTTGCATGCATCTGCCAAATATACTACGCTTTACGTCATTAATTGAGTGAACGATCAAATGACTAAAGTCCCAGCAATTCAGTACCATTCACGAGTCAAACATTGTAGGATATTATAGTTAACAATAATGTTCTACGAGTCAACCATTCACAAGACCGGCATTTATAGTTGGTCCATTATAATGAAAGCTAACCCCCCGAAAACTTGACAATTATTGTGAATTATTATGCAATGATGATCGTGTACATGATTGTGTCACACAAAATCACAGATAAAGTTAGGGGAAGTTCGACACAATCGAGACATTTCCATATCAGAGGTTTAGTTTTGAGGAAACCAACGGTAGCTTGGATTATATATTATACTTCGTCTATGCAAATGAGAGCATACTGTTTTATTCCAGATATCTTTCATGATTTGGAGGGAAAAGCAACTATTGGAAATTCCGATTGTAGAGTTAGGAATGTACTTAATTACAATAATCAAGCAAAGTTGAAGAGAACATGATGTTAATTATCTACATACATTTGCAGTTAGGACGTTGTTAATACCAAACAAAATGTTTATGTGATGGTTTCAAAACAAATTATAAAATGGTTTTAAATGTATTGTATATTTTTGAAATTGTTCCGAATGTCGGTGGTAGCACATAATGGACGTAACAATAATCACTTACGTACCCAAAAATAAGATTTAGCAAGTACTCCACCTTGATTTGGAAAAAAACAATGTGTACGCGTACGGGAGTACTCAAAACAGGGATCCAAAGCTGAAAAATATTATTCAACGTTTTTCAATTATTCGTCAATAATCTCCCACAAAAAAATAAATGGATAAGAAACCATTTAAGTTTCACCTCAAAAAGTACTTGCTTGCTGGGATTTTTTTTATTCACTTGATTAATTTTTAAACACCGCCACTTAAGAGTTTCGTAATGTATAGTAGTAATATGTAGGCATATTTATAACAATAATTTGTATGTACCGGTATTTGTATTGCAATTGACATTTTGTATTGTGTCTCATTTGAATTATTTGTGTGTGTTACTATTAGTACCATGTAGGATTACATGTCCATGGATTTTAATTTAAAAAAATAGAGTTGGTGGAGGTGCCGGGTTTGAAGACTTTCCCGATTTGCCGAGACTACCGCAATCCGCCTAGCCCCCAGAGTCACAAAACACATGATGGACTATCTTTCTATAAGGGCAATTAAAAATACATTACATGTCCATGGATTTTAATTTTTTAAATACAATTGGTGGAGGTGCCGGGTTTGAAGACATTCCGATTCTGCCGAGACTATCGCAATCCACTTTACCCCCAGAGTCACAAAACACATTCTGTACTATCCTTCTTGAAGTGAAATTTTGTTTGCAGCTGTAAGTAGATACAATAATGGAGATGATTGAAACGATTTGAACCATTTGGGGTCTATATCTAATTTTGTTTGCAGCTATAAAGACAAACTTGGTAACAATACGATAATATGTTTACATCAATTTTTAAGTTCCTATAAGATTTGTTGTAAATTAAATAAGGAAAACATTGGTCAAGATCTAGGCTACTTGCTTAATTTATGACATATAATGTACATTTTATCTGAATCACGCAATGAGTGACCTTTATGTGTCGAAGATATACACTTTTTCCATAGCTTTCCACCCTGATGTTACACAGCCGTGTTACACATATCTGAATAGTGTTCTAGACTCGATAGTCTTCGCCGTCTTCTAATCCCACAATAATTACTCCTAGAAAGCGTGATAATATCCGATAACCTCAGGCCCCTCTTGAACTTTCCTATCACCACTTTGTTACTGTTATGGATGAGATTATTAGCCTCAACCTCCACCCCCAGGGGATTGCCTACGTCATACGATCTCGAGATCAAGGTCGTAGAACTTCCTTGGCGAAGAGCACTCAGGGTCACTTAATTAAAACATTTCCTATCATCTAACGGCTTTGCCAATTTGCGTTTGGGTATGGCTCTTTAAGTATGCTCCAGACTTGAGATTATCCAGTTAAACTGCATATTATAATAACAGCCTAGGACTCGGAGCCTGCACAATTATCTTTCTAGAAGTGCTGTGTTTGTAAACACGATATATTGTGAATCTATAATATTAATGAACATAATCGTGACCTTTCTTTCGGTTTACCTATTATCTCTGATTTATGGATAATCTCATATCAATCTACTTCAATAAAATTATATTAACTGGCAGTGGCTTCAGGGAGTTGCGAATACTCATCATGAAACCCTTGGATGCATAAACGGGACTATAGAACTGACACAATGTCAGAAGTAAGAAGAAAAATGTCCAGTTCACAACGTATTGCACATTTAAAATAAATAAATAAATATGACCCCTTCTAGAAATAAATGTGTAGAATATTATTAGGCACATTGTAGGCTACATACGAGACTTCCAGAAGCTGCGTAAAAACCATTTAATTAAAATCATTTTAAAATAGAGTTGTTTTTCCGCTAGTTTAACGCCAGCGACTGATGTGCGACCACAATCCATGTGAAGCTGTGTAGTTTTTCTTCGTGATCTCGTTCAAATTACATGTTAAAAAAATATTTCCATAGTTATGTCCCCATGTTAATTGCCACCAATCTGATGGCAAAACACAAGTTCATTTACAGTGTGTTTAAAATATGTTTGAGTAAATTCGGTATAAGTTCCAACACATTAATTATTGTTTTTGAGGCTAAAGTGTATTTTTTAGGGATGTAAAATGTTACTTTAACACATATTATAATGCAATCTAAAAAAATATGCTATGCACGATGGTCAAGTGTACAATACACTGTTCATGTACCCTGAAAATAAAACTACTTAAAAATAGAAACGTGTCATTTTCAAGGCCAGAACTCCCGAACAACGCTTCTGAAGTAGGCTTACAACTGAACTCATCCTCACTCGGGCTTTGTTAAAACAACAACGAACAAGTTGATCAAATTCTATATAGTATTGTGAAGCAATAAGCTGATCTAATATACGTAAGCATTGCTTGTACGCTATACTTAAGTTTAATAACATGTTTTACGATTTTCACGTCATAACGTTAAAATTTGGTGACAGAAAAAATTTTTTTTCGTTCTGTTAAAAAACAACTATCATCAAACTAATAATGTATAGGAATTATCAACAAAAACTAACGCGACAGGCGACACTTGATTAGAGTTCATGATTATACGTCTGGAAATACTGTAGCTAACAAACCAGAAGAAGACGTCTGCGTCGCAAATTCTGACACTTTTTACTACCCTGTAATTTGCCATTTTGAGTTCCTTGACCTTTCACACATCGGACAGACCGTGTGAGTGATGCTGAACACTGTCATGTTATCTTAATTATCTTACGAAATAGTAATAAAATAAAACATAACCAATTACATTCTAAATTTCCTTCTTGTAGTACAGCGTAAAACCGTGTACTTATCTGTAATTTTTTATTTGGACCTTTCAGCCAAAGCTATTGCCTCCAAGGCACAGAAAATTATTGTCAATTAAAAAAAATGAAGCAATTAAATACAACCTATTGATTATACTAAAGTTGTACCTGAAAATTCAAATGGAGCATCGCAATAGATGATAAAATAAGGGGAGACAAATAAGAGTTGTTAGAAACAATACTTTATACTTTCGAGCCTTGATTTACTACTCTCTGCCTATATGCATAATTATGCAAGATTGAAAAAACGAGCTCTCTTTGTCGGTGTAGTGGTAGCCCATTTGAAATGTACGCCAATCATTGAAGAACATAGCAAGTCTAGTCTAGATAAAAGAAACTAGTAGAACAAGTATTTATTCTTTAAATAAGTGTTTATTGGACATATCACTGTTCTTTATTAATATTTATTTGTGATATTTCGACTTTTATTCAAAAATCTTTTTCAAACTGAAGGTTGACAAAGGAAAATTAACAACAATCCATAGGGCATATAAAATAAGAAATAAACAAAATGACCATGAAACATGTCTGTCCAACACAATTGATGAAAATAAAATAAAGCACGACAAAAATTAAAAATATAGTAGCACTAGATCACAAAAATTGGTAAAGATGAGAAAATTACAAGAGGTAGATTATTGACAACATCAAATATACATTACGTTGAATTGGATCTAGATGCACAAATAAATATTGATAAAGAGCAGTGATAATGTCCAATAAACACATTTAAAAAAGTCTAGTTGTTATAATATCCACTATAATGTTGAAACGTACTAGTCAAGGAGAAGTACCTTTATAAGTTTATATCTAAGCGCATTGTGGATGAAGCTTAGAGAAAGTGTGTTGTTTTGAGTATACAATAAATGTCAGAGACGACGACCCAGTGAAACATTTTATTTTAACACGCTCTCGTTTTCAGCTATTTAGTAGGTATTTAGATGCAACTGACCCTACATTAAATAACCCAAACAAACACACGTAAAAGTTTTTCACCAGCCGTGCCCAGACCCAATTTCTAATTTCAGCCTAGGTGAACATTATCATCCAACGGATTGCCACTAGTTTATATTTTATGGTTCTTATCAGCAAACTCGTACTTCAAGGGGGATTGCGGCGAAACTTTCAGTGACGGTCGCGGGTTGGGTGTGGGTCGCATTTATTAAATGTTTGACTGCGTATTATAATTAAAATAAAAATTACAACTTAATAATTGTTATTTTTGGTAAGCGCAGATTTGATTTCTAATTAACCCTTCATCATTATATCTCACGCTTTTACATCTATGGGGGACTATTTTAGAACTGGCGTTGTGAAAATTCCCAAAATTGTGGGTAAAGGATGTGATTTGATTTTCAGAGTGATATGCTATATGTCCTAAGTAGTGAGATTTTAGGTAAACATCAGGGTAAACATAATTAATGTTACAATTATATGGGTTAACCTAATTCTTGCGAATCTCGCTCGCTAGAACCTTGCTAATCACTTAACGCCGCAGTTATCTGCTCGAATAGTATTATATAAGAAACACTTGAGGTTGTAACCATTTCTAAGAGAGGACCGACACATAACCAAGGTTGCAGATTCTAAACCTAGATAATATAAAATCTGTTAGTTTTTCTCTGCCAAATATCTATTTTAAATATAAGTGTCCAAAGAGACAATTGAGTCATCGCTAATGTTTCAAGTACGGGTGACCTGTAACGATGATAAAAGAACGGCGTGGGATGGTGCGTCGCCATCAATTATGCAATCCATATCCTAAAGTAAATAGTCTACGCTGCACTGCCCACAACTTGGCATTGATTTTGAGCGGCCTTATTTCTGCGTCGCTGACTCGGTTGAACCACACGTGGAACTCGGATATATTCCTGTACACGATCTCGCTGCATGGCAGGCGGAGTACTTCAAAGTAAACTTTTGCACAACGACTTAGCCGTGACCCAGTGAAAATAATGACATCAGATTCCAAATAAGACGCATAAAACAGACAAAAACTGATTATTTGCGACCACTTATCCAGTCCTCTACACAAGCTTTTTTCTTCAATTATGTTGAAACTACTGACTAGAGCAGCTGATGATGAATAAATTGTACATCAAAAGTAATTTAATAAAACATACTATCTGTATGATTATTATACTATGTTTAGGCCAAATACATATTTGGATGAGCGTAGCGAGCGAAGCGAGCGAAGCGAAGATTCCATTTCACTACACTGGAGAAAAAAATCCGGAATGTTTTTTTTTTTCTTTTTTTTTTTTGTATTTTTGTGTGTTTGTTAACACGATTCCGGCTAAACCGATACTCCGATTGCGATGAAATTTTATGGAGGCCTTCGAAATCTCTGAACTTAGAACTGCCAACGTTTTGAGCGCAATCGGGAAATTTTTTCTTATAAAAAACGCAATTTTACGATATTTTTCGATTTTTAAACAATTTCTTCGACTTATAACACTTACATGCTTTATCCGATTGTAATGATTTTTTAACAGAACCTTAATTTTATGAATTAAGATATTCGTGTAAATTTGAGCGTAATCGAAAAATTATTTCTCATGAAAATAGAAATTTTACGGGTTTTTTCTTTTTTAAAACAATTCTTTGACTTATAACACCTACATGCTTTATCCTATTGTAATGATTTTTTCATAGAACCTTAATTTTATAAATTAATATACTCGTGTTAAATTTGAGCGCAATCGAATAATTATTTCTTATGAAAATTGCAATTTTACGATTTTTTTCTTTTTTTAAAATTACGTAAAAATTACGATTTATTAAAAAATTTAAGTTAATTTTTAATTTAATTTAATTTAATTTAAAAAAATCTTCGACTAAGTAATGATTTTTTCACAGAACAACAGAAAATACGCGTAACACAATGCAGCTCAATGCACCAACACGCTCATCCAACAACGCGGCGGGACTTAAGCGTTTCTAGTAATAGATAACATGTCTTCTGGATGAATTTAATATGAACATGCATTTGGATCGTAGATAGCCTTATAAGTATCACTTCCATTATTAATAGACCGGCTAACGACTTGCCATCGGGGACTCGCCGTGGGGGCCGTACCAGTCCAATGGAGACGAATTTTGAAGACTTTTGTCAACTTGTCTAAAGTATTTGCAAGACTTTTTGTGGCGAAATCTCTTTTTTTGTAGCACTTCATGAGTAATATAGGCTTTTGAGAAGCCATTCGTTTTTGGTGGATGACAGTGCATTTTTAAAAAACAATTCGTTATAATTTAAAATTAAATTTTAAATTTATAAAATCAGTAATGCATATTGGCAGTACATTTTAATCAAATTGTTCAACCTTTTTAAATGATAAGGCGTGGGTACTAAGAAATTTTTTGAAAAGTCGCTTTTGATTTTGAAGAAAATCGACCCCCAAAAAACATTGACGGATAATAGAAAACGAACGAACGGATTTCTCGCTACGGGGCTTATTGTTCTGCAGACAGGGTGAAAAGCGTGAAGTCACTTTTTTATTTCCCTGCGAAGTGTTCTCATTGTTTTATTGACAGTTCCTGCAATGTTGGTAACCTCTGGAGACCCCGGGCCCATTTATCACGGCCACGTACGAAGATTATTTATAAAAAATGTAAGTTTTGATAATTGATTTTTGCGAATATATCTGGGTTTTGAATTTTTTTATCTCTTCAAAGTGGCTCTAAAAAAATAATAAATAAATTTGTTTTTAGAGTCTACCCAAAAATTATATAATGATTTTCAGGGGGAAACAGTAAATCAAAGGACCAACCCAAAACCGTGGCTCCAAGTTTATAGTTGTTGGGCCACAAGGCTAACGAAAATCACTTGATTTTCAACTTTTTCGGGTTTTTTTAAAAAAAACAGAATTATAGGTGATAGGCTACCACTTTTTTTTTGTTGTAGAAGAACTCGTTGACGTGAATATGCGGGTGCTGAAAAAATGCGATATTTCAAATGGTACCCCCAAGGGAGAAATTTAATTTCTGAAAAGGGGAGTGAAGGCAGTCATATTAAAACATAAAAAAAAAATTTCCCAATTAAGTTTAGAAGCATGCGGAGTAGAGCTATTCATAGAAAGTTAAGGTTTTTTACAATATTCGCTGAGTTGATATTTAATATAATTCCTTCACGTAGGGAACCAGATTTAAATTTAATATTTCTGGATCAAGCGGACTCGCATAGGAATCAAGCATTATTTTAAAACGCAAGAACTACGTGACTGTGCAAAAAAGTCCCCGAAAAAAGAATATCCTAGGTGTACAGAGAAAGGTAAAAAAGATTTATAGGTTAGCTGGTTGTAGTCAACATTTCCCCTGGGGTTTGGCGGAGGTTTTTTAAAGCAGACACTTGCACGAATCTCTTTAAGTCGGAGCTTTAATATCTCATTCCCTTAGTATTCTAAAAGGATTTTGAGTTTAAATGACAGGCGGAGCGTGAGAATTACTTGTCGCAATATTTCGGTAGCAAAAAACGACACTTTTTGCTACAGAAACCGCAAAAATCAATGTTTGTGGGAAAAATTTGATTTATTGTTTTTTTTGCTTTAATGTATTTTTTAATAAAATAGGGGTACTTCTATTCGAGACGATGCGTATTGAAAAAAAAGGGTGAACAGCTTTTCAAAACCGATTAATTTGGGGATCTAGTTTTAGACCATATACCCTTTTACTTCCCCTCCCTAGTGCTTTATAGTCATCCCCACCCCTTTTTTGTGAAGTACTCGTTGGCAAAATAAAAATTAAATAAATTCAAAAGGGTTTTAGTATTTTAAGTTTTGTTATTTATAACCCCGGTTGAAATAATAATTCCTTTTGTATGTCCTTTTCTATTCGTCAGTACATTTTAAAGCTTTGGTTTTTTTACATATGTTTCTTGGGGAAAAGGGGATCGACCACTAAATTTTAAATTCCCAAGAGCTCATAGAACTGCTAAAGAAATGCATATTTATACTGAATTGAGTGGATTGTTTTTGATTTAAAATTTTATCGTGCGAATTTTTTTTTTGATCCCTTTATTAATTTTATCAATAACATCTTTATGGCCATTTTTTTAAGTAGATCAAGAGCAGTGTGACCCATGATAAAAATTAAAAGCACATTGCAACCTTTTTTCAAGAGCACTTCATAATAATTGAACTTTGGTGATTGTGGAAACAAATAACATACATTTTAACGATTGTGATTCGTTAATAAAAAGGGAAAATGTTCAAGACGGGTTTCTCGTATTGCGGGTTTTGGGTGCGAGTGAGGGAAAAGGAGCTAGATCTTTTGTTTTGGGGGTTTTTAAATATTTGGTTTTAAAGTTAAATGTGTGATTTAAAGCAAGGGGTCTTACTTTTTTTAGACGACTCCATATTAAACAAAGAAAACAATAATTTTAAAAATCGGAACACCCCAACAAGGGTACACTGTAACATATAAAATTTGTTTTTATATGGGTTGTTTTTCTAAGGAGAGACAACTAGGCTCTAGAGTCTAGACGATGTAATATAGCACGGTTAAAATGTTTCAATCATTCCCCCAAACCCCTTACAAAAGTAGTGAGACATTTAAGTCCACCATAAAGTTCTTTATAATACACGAAATTAATTTAATTTGATTGCAACTTTATCATAATTTTTTTTGTATATAGTTTTGGATAGTACTAGAAAAAAAGTTTTTAAAAATAACATTGTCCCTGAAGCTTTAAGTCATTTTGTCCATGATGTGAAGCATAATTTAATATTTTAGGGATTGCCCTTTCTTTTAATCTAATTAGCCCATAAAGATCTCTGTTAACCGTTAAACGAGTGCAAGGATTTCAAACCCCTCAACGACAGCTCTATTTTGGGAGTGAGTTAAAGGGCCACATAGATATACTAAACCCAACAAAACAAAACCCATCCCGCTTTGTGTACGACGTATAAATATGTCTATATATTTACAAGATCAGCAGCGAAAACTACCATCGAACTTTTAAAGGCGAGCCCAACCATCACCCCAGTTTGAAGTTTGGGTTCCATAGTTTTTTGCCCCAAACTTTTACAAGGAGTATTTTTAATTCGTACCCCAAAAATGCCCTCGTTACTCTGAATATAAGATGGAAGTTTTGAAATGTTTTTTTTAAGGGTAGTGTGGTTTTTTTTTCTAGCTCGAAAGGTTTTAAAAAAAAACACTTCAAAGCCAATAAATTTTTGCTTTCCATTATAATGACGTGTGACTTTTTGTGTTAGTTTGAGTGCGTCAAAAGGTTTTATTACTTGCACATTTATAAAATTATTTTTACAGTATTAAAAACGTAAATATTATAATGAAAGTTTTTTTAAATTTTGATACGTGCAGTGAAATTTATTTCGCAATCCAAAAAAATTATAAAATAAATTAAAAAATAATTAAAAAGCCGTTTGGTATTAGTGAGACTGGAACTTTGTTTTATACAAACTGTTTTCCAATTAAATGCATGGATTCCAATTTTAAAAAAAAATAACATATGCACTAAAAGGAGTTTTTTAGCTTGCTCCTAAATGAAAATAGGGATACAAAACTTTCTTGAAATTTTATGATACGGAGTTTGTTTCCAGCGTTCAGGCGCGATACGATTAAAATACCCGCTAGCGAGAAAGGGGAAGTTTTTACAAAAGTTAAAAAAGTAGAGTTTATCGCTGTATAGAGAAAAAAACCGAAACGATATATTTTCCAAAAATTTGAACGGCTCAGTTCCATGAAAAAGTGTTTATTGGTGTTATAAATTTTTCGTATACGGAAATACGTTCTTTTTTACGCAACAAGGATGTCGGAAGCTACCCGATTTAAAAATACAAAATAAGAGTCTTTTATACATAACCCTCACAAACACACAATACGTTTTTCGGGGACTTTTTTGGTGGGGGTCCCGGGGTAGGGAAAATGACCATTAAAAATGCTAGCCCAAATGCCCCCATTGACTAAAAGGTGACCAAAACATTATTTTCCCTTTCCCTGTTAAAGGGAGTGTAAACGAAGAAATTTGTGTAAATCAGGGGTCGATCGTGAAAGGGACACACGACAGAGGACGGACAGAAAAGGAATTCTTTTAGAATTACGAATGTTTTTATCAAACCCTTTTAAAGGGGCAAAAACCCCCCAAAAAAATTTTTTTTTACCACGTGATCATACCACAATACACACTCAATGCCCTTTTAAAAATTAGATCTTGAACGTATTTAACAAAATTTTTTATTTTTTTGGATCCAGAAATTGGCGAAAATTGGGTTTTTTGGGAAAAATTTCAAAAATGGCTTTAACCCGCTTCTTTTTTTTTCCCACATAGATTTTAGAGCATAGTACCAATCAAAAATGACACTTTAAAAACATCGTGTCTTAAAAAACTGTCCCCAAAATATCCCCTCAAAACGCAAAAATATGCTTTCCCCAAAATCCACCCCATTTTGGGTAATCGCATATTTGCCGAACACTTCCCCAAAAATTACAAAACAAAAATAGATAATTTACGAAAAGGTGTCGAGTAGCAATAATGGCCAATACTTTTTGGATAAAAAATCCTCCAAGGCAGGGGGCAAAAGATCCCCCCATTTTATTTCTTATGGGAGTTTTTTGCCAAGAGACCTAGCTCAAAAAAATGTCATGTTTGACAATTTTTTGGGAGGTCATGGGGCCCCCAAAAATTTTTTCTTTGATTGCTAAATTCTTATAGTTAGCCTGAATGAAATATATTTTGGTTTAGGGGTTTTAAATACCCCTTTAACATCCGCGTTTTTTAAGTCCCTTCTCATAATAAAAGTTTTGAATGTTTTCTGCAGACTCTAAAGTGCAAGGATTCCGTGTTTGACAGTTAATCAGCGTGGAAGGGTTTATTAGAATCCGCATAGCGTCGTGGTCACGTCGCGACGCGTGAACGTCAACATCAACGCGTCGCGAATTTTTCCCCCGCGTTACGTCGCGTCATATCAGACCCAGACTCCTGGGGGGAGAGGGGGATGAAAAACCCCATCATCTTTTCGGCTGGAAGAGACATTTCGGTTGGACTGAAATGATGGGGTTCCTTTTCGTGGGTCTGCAAAAATTTTCTATTTTTAGCTCACCCAAGCTTTCAAACTAAGGGATAGACCCTTTACGAAGTTCAGAGAACAAAATAACCCCCCCCCAAAAAACTAATATTAAACTACAAAACTATTTTCCTGATGTGGTGTGTTTTTTGCCTGGGACCACTCCCCCGAGTCCATCCCCTAAATATTTTAGTTTTTAAAAATTTTAAAAAAACTACCGCAAAAAACTTCTTTTCAAATAATAATATATATTTTTAAATTTCTTTCTCTTTGAATTCCAAAATTTTAGGAATACCTAAATTACCTTTTTTTTGAAATATAACAACCCCCCAAATTTTAATAGAAAATTTTATTTGAATGAAGCAAAAAAAATAACACAATAATAAAGTTTTTCCCGGACAAAAAATTATAAAAACCCCTTTTTTGTTTTTGTTTATGTTTTCAAGACAAATTAAGTAAATGAGTACATGCACAAGGGAAATACACATAAATTTTAAAAATGCTATATCTATAAATCTCTCTCTTCTGCCCCAACTAAAAAAATCGAGGTTTGAGTGTTGGAATTGCCTATCAGAAATTTTTCGAATAATGTTTATTTAAAACGCAAACCACGATTTTTGTTCCCGTCCAAAAAAGTCTAAAATTTTTTTATTCCGCTCGCGTTTGGCCTCTGAAGTTTACCTTTTTTTTTTTAGTAGTAGAGTATGAAAATTGAATTTTTGCTATATCCACCCCGATTAGAATATTGAATCCGCCACTACAATTACCCCCATTTCAAGAATTTACAGAGCATTTAAATCTCCAGGGGACATCAGTCATTCAAAAACTTCGGGAATTTTAAAT
This sequence comes from Sweltsa coloradensis, assembly GCA_024449915.1. NCBI lineage: Eukaryota > Metazoa > Arthropoda > Insecta > Plecoptera > Chloroperlidae > Sweltsa > Sweltsa coloradensis. Next base: position 149,269 of record JAMZAV010000016.1, read on the forward strand.
TTGTTACGCATGAAGTTTTAAATTTCCCGGAAAAAAACATGTAACCTCCCGCCTTTTGACCCCCAAGAGAAAAAAATTTTATTGCCAACCCCATTTTTCGCTATCAACCATGACAAAATTTTTAGGGTAAATAAACTGTAGACGTCAAAGTGTAAAACTTAAGCTCTATGTAACGTCAGACGATCAAATATTTTGTTTTTGTTTTTCGTACAATTCCAGGCACGTTTCATTAATCAACCGTTTTTGAAACTCATGAAGTTATCGCCCCAAAACAAATGTCGAAAAGTTGAATAAGGGAAAAAAAAGATATGTGCCCGTTTCACGTGCCCTATATCAATCAAAAGGGTTCCCAGTGCCCCCTATTCGAGCGTTGGAATTAGTGAAGCGTTGGTTTACCCCAAAAGGTCAAAAAGACGCACAAATATAGGTTTATATTTAACCCTTGTTTCCCTGCGGGCTAAATTTATAGCAGTGGTACTATCTGTGATAAAGCAGCCATTTTAAACTATTAGCGTGTTTAGGCGTTTGAGGGACAAAAATTGTTTTAATATAATTTAATTCCAGACCCTAATTACGAAAATAAAGACTTTTTTAAAAAAAGAAATAAGAAAAGTCAACACATCCATTCGTTTATATTTTTTCCACAAATTGACAAATTTGAAAGTATAAATTACACAGTCTTAACTTACACAATCCGACGAAAAGCAGTGAGAAGCATATTTTGTACCGGTATTTTTTTTTCTTTAACTTTAAAAGTTTACATGGTTAGTAATGACGAATGTAGTTTTTTTGGACTTTTTGGTTTATTTGTAATAAAGACAAAAAAAACCAAATAGGTATATAAAGATAGATAAAAACATGGATTATACGGTGTCAAAAAATGAGAAAAACCAACATTTATCGCAATGTCTGGAAATTTAAAAATTTTGTTTTTGTAATGTGATCTCTGACTGCAAATTTTGATGACAAAATAATGAATCGGAGGTCATTGTTTCCGGGAAAATTTCAGTGTTATTTTTCCAAATGTCGATACGCCTTGGGGAATTGTCTTTTCACGCACCACACAATGTCATGGGCTCGTCGTGGTATAGGATGAAGGTAATAAGGTAAATGACCCCACACACACGTCCTTTGTTACACGACCTTCGTGAGCATTGACTATCGACTGACTTCCACGCATGTTGTGTTATTTTAGTCGCGCCATTAAACTATAACCGCACACATTCTCTGTTCGGACAGGTCGTGGCGACCCACTTTCCTCCGCACGTGCTACGCAGACCTGGCTTCTGGCAGCGCAAGCAAGAAGCTCTATCACGAGTTAATCAATCAAGTTTTTATAGGTTTATAGAGATTAACTTCCTTCTAAACGTTTCTAGGTTTAGTTGACTTTGGCACGGTTGCGCGGACGGGGGCTGACTGGAAGCTAACACACAAGAATCCAATTTGGGAGGTTGCTTGTTCGATTACAGCTACTACATTTCGACCGAGATTTTTTCCCCAAATGTTTGTAGTAATTGTCAAACTCTAGACAAGAGAATTCAATTTGGGAAGGTGCTTGATCGTTTCCAGTAAATTTCGACCGAGTTTTTTCAAACGTTTCTAGTAATTGGCGAATTCTAGAATCGAGCTCTCATTTACAAGACCATCCAAGATAAATTTGAACGCCTGGATTAAGTAATGAAAATAAAAACAATAATCTTAAAAATTGCATTTGAATAAATTAATACTTTTTGGTATGAACCAGTCCAGAGAAAACTTCATATAACAACAAGGTTTCGGGTGTGATATTGTTGGGAGGAGACATCCAAGTGATTTCTAAAAAGGAATTCACATGTTGTCTGTGAAAAACCCTGCAAAAATCTTCAGTCAGGATTACTAGTGATAGAGATCGAACTGGTGAATTCCCAACAAAGAGCCTATCCTACGATTTACCTATCTCGACTTGTATGGATATAATTTACTAGGAAGCTTCGCAAACGCTTTTTCAGGCGCGTTGTTGGATGAGCTTAATTTTTTTAAACGAAAAAAAAACGAAAATTTCGATTTCATTAGAAATAAATTTTTTGATTGCGTCAAATTTCACACGAATGTATTTTAATTTATAAAAAAAGGTTCTGTGAAAAAATCTTACAATATGATAAAGAATGTAGTTTTTATAAGTCAAAAAATGTTTAAAAATAAAAAAAAATAAAAAAAAAGTAAAAAATTTTCGATTTTAATAGAAATAATTTTTTGTTGCGCTCAAAAAAAGGCAGTTTTAAGCAGGATTTTGAAAGGCCCCCATAAAATTTTATCGCAATTTGGGGTATTGTTTAGCCGGAAACGGTTAACAAACACACAATAACACAAATAGAAAAAAAGAAAAACATTCCGGATTTTTTTCTCCAGTGTAATGGAATGGAATCTTCGCTTCGCTCATCCAATAACTGACTGACCCTACTACACTGATTAATAGTTATAAGTATTTGAATTTATAGAAATTGCCACTGGCTTTGAATCAATTATTTAATCAAGCTACTTGTCTAGTTTGGTGTACATAAAGTTACGTGTAATTGGCCATTTTAAAGCAGAAACTACCGGCGTTACGTGCTACGTGTACATCTCCATGCTTTTGAATAACTTGTCCGGGTGGTCTAGTGGTCACTACACCACCCAGGCTCCAGCAAGTGGTAAAACTCGGATGTAGTCTCGTTGAGAAGGATTGTTTTCTAACTTTTGTATTTCACACTTAAAGAAGTATACGTGGGAACTAGTTAATACTTTTGAACTAACCCATGTGCGGTGTTATCAATGAAACGTTATTTACTTCTCATCAAGTGTGTTGGAAAAGGTAAACACAACATTAAGTACTGCAATATTTTATTTAATCTTACTGCATTTAATATTATTTCTTTCTTTTCTTTACCCTGCAGCATAATTTGTTGTAAAATATGTTTTTTTTGTTATTTTCTATTTTGAACATCCGATTGTTCGATATATTTGAATAATGTAATGTGCATATTTTATATATAATTGTCAACTACCTCACTATTAGAAAATATTACATACAGTTAGCACGTAGCAGGAACATCTAGGAAAACCCATATTTTTTAAAGCTTACGCACGCCGGCAATATAATTATATTTCGTGGTAGGTACTAGGTATAGCCGAAGGTATTTTAATCCGAAAAGTAATGTTAACTTGAATAAAACCTTAGAACGGAACGTTTGGGTGATCCGGATCGATGTGGGTTCAATTCCCACTAAAGAATTACATTATAGATTTACACGAGTGAAGAGACTAAGTGTCTGTTCCAACTTGCCGTGGGTGTTATTTGCAAGCGGCTGAAGCCCATTACTTGCACAGGATCCCAGACTACCAGACTACCCTACCCGTATCACCGAATCGTGTTAACACCCAGGATTTATTGGTTTTACACTTAACCTTCTGATTGCCTTATTTGGAAAGTTGTTTGTAAACTTGATTCCCATAGTTTGTTAGCAAGGTCAGGCCCAAGACGGTTGCTGACCCGGTGTGCGAGGTTGACTTCGGGTCTTCAAACTGTTTGGATATTTGGAAATATTAAGATTGAGTTGATTATTTTAACTGCAGAAACACGAATATCTTTCACGACTTTATCCCAGCATGGGAATAATACGTAATTATATTGCAAACGTTACTTCCAGTTATGCGTCACACTGTCTAGACTCTCGACCTTCATACACAAGTTAACATTTATTAGTAATTTTTAATCAATTCGATCCTTGCGTCAGTATCTTTCCATTTTTGCATACTTGTCTCGAATTCTATATGTAAGTGGGTAAATTTTGCCCGGAATTTTCACGAATTGACGATCGAAAGGGCGGAGCTTAAAAAGATCGTAGGGCACGGATAGATTGGGTATAAATCCTTATTTGCAAGTTGGACCTGCTGAAACGGCGCATCACTTATCACGCTTTTAACTTTTTTTCTATTCTTTTTAGACAACACTTAAATGAATAAAATTTAGCAAACATATCATTCCTTGTAATAGCGATTATTTCGATTTTTTGACCAAGTCGTTAGCTAGTTATAACAATGTACGCATCACACCAGTGAAAATTATCAATGACTTAAGTTTTCTCATTAATTAATTTGACAAAAAACTACTGATCGGATTTCGACAAGGATTCTTTGTAAAAATGCATCAGACTGTTTAGACAAGAAATAAACAAACTTTCTAGATAGAAAGTGCACTGAACGAAAATTTACAGCATAGAGTAATATGCAGCGTGCACTTTTTCACGGCTCATCCACACGTCAAGAGTGCGTATTTTAGATAAAAACACTTACCCTGCATATTACTCTATGCTGCAAAGTTTCGTTCAGTGCACTTTCTATCTAGAAAGTTAGTTTATTTCTTGTCTAAAAAAGTCTAGTGCATATTTTTAAAGAGGTCTTGTCGAAATCCGATCAGTAGTTTTTTGTCAAATTAATTATTGAGAAAACTTTAGTTATTGATAATTTTCAGATGAAGGATGCGTACATTGTTAGTAACAAGCTAACGACTGTGTAAAAAAAATCGAAATAATCGCTATTACAAAGAATGATACATTTGCTAAATATTATTCATTTAACTATTGTCCAAATAATGAATAGAATAAAAGTTAGAGCGTGATAAGTGTTGCGCCGTGAAGCAGGCGTCAACTTGCGAAATGAAAATTTAACCCACTAATTCCGCCATGTTGCTCGTGACGTCAGAGGCGGGTACAATTCAAGTCGTCAATTATGACATTTCTACCTCTCATTTCCATCGACAAAATGCTTGTCCATCATATTATTATTATTTGTTCTTCGTAGAATAAGATATATTTTAAGTTTATACCTTTATTTACGTACGTTAAATATAAGTACTGTTGTCTCCAGTTATTATGTTCGCATACAAAATTGACATTTCATCTCAATTAGAGTCAGTAAATATTGTGTACATTATCCAGTCTAATTTTAGCTGTATTGAAGGTGCGCAGTTTGGAGTATTACACTTGAATTCCATAGTTCCCTGGTTATAATGGCGTACTACAGAGGTACACACAGCTGCGAGGTAGCCGAATTGTTGACACGTGTGGGTACTTGGTTGACGAGACTACAATGGCGGACCGCCGAAGTAGCCAGGTCAAGTACAGTGGCTATGCCCTTGGTTATAATGGGGATGAAGCACTAGATAAAAAATAAATACGTCGCGTCAAAACGGCAATAAAAATGTTCTCGCAGTTTTTATGACGTTTGTTCATGGCAGTTGTCATAGAGACACGAGAATATTGGTTTATTATCTTTTCTCTGGCGTCGACTTTTATCGTTGTTATGTATTTTATAGTCATAGGCCTATCATCATCATTACTTGCCGCTAAAACAAGGAATGAGACCTAAACATCAACTATATTTTAATAGAGTAAATATAATATAGTTTCTTGTAAGTAACATCTATAATCGTCCACAAATACAGTTTCGTATATTTAAATACGGTGAAAGAATGCAATTTTTATTTATAATTATTACACATTTTGGTCTCTAAAACATACACATGACTTTATATCCGAATTAGAAACAATGAATAAGAAAAACGTTTTTCATAAATACTATGTTGTGCATATATTCTAGATGATCAGTGACCAACATGCTCATTCACAAATTACAATGCCATTATTTTATTAAAAAAAAAAAAAAGTTAAAATAAAGAAACCGAATTGTGAATTTTATTAAAGTATGATTGATTATTCAGTCTTCATAAAAATAAAATTTATAATCGCATGAGAATGCAAGACAATTCCTAATCCAATGCTGTTGGGTCCGAAGGCAAGCGCTGGTTCTATTCGTCACGCACACGTGTACTCTAAATAAGCTGCCACTGTGCTGAAAAGTTCGATCAACTAGTATAGAACTGCTACAACGCACGTTTTGTTAGACAGGTTAGTTTGAAAGTTTTCAAGGAACTAACGAGCATTGTTTTATTGGTGGCTGTTCTGACATCGTTTGGCTCCCAAGTGACCTTCCCTTTCTGACTATCACAACACACGCAACCACCTCCCTTGTAATTGCTCTTTATGGGATCTGTCGTTGATTTCAAAGCTGGCCTGCGATTATATGTTTGAAATTAAAAACCACTCCATTGATTTGCCTATAACTAACTAAAGTACGTTAAGATACCTACTCAAGAAAAGAGAATTATTTTTATTTACCAATTACGTTCTTTTCCATGTTTATGTTACTAATTACTAGGCCGCTTCGAGAACGCTTTTTTGTAAGGTTTTAGTTTGCGTAGAACCACTTTTTCTCTGCAAGTGCTTTTTGAATGCATTGTAGGTGATTGTTGTCAAGTTTCTAATTGTTACTTGTAAATTGTTATTATAAACCTCAAAAAACTCATATTATATCATATTATTATTACATTCTATGGATTGGAAAAATCGTAAAAGTGTACGATATTCATGAGAAATATTTCTTCGATTATACCCAAAAACGTGGCAGGTCTAAGTTTAGAGATTTTGAAGGTGCCCTCCAATTTTTATCAAGATCGCATATATGCTGTTTGCCCGGTAGAGTGCAAACAAACAGACAGAAAAAAAAAAAAAAAAGCATTGGAGCTAAATTTTTTGAGGGGTCAGTGAAATTGAAGTCTTCACTTCGCTCATCCAAAAAAGGTGATCAACAGAACATAATATAATTTACGTTACAAACTCGTTGGTTTATTTATAAATTAAAATGGTGCCAAATTATAAAATTATTCAACGATAATTAATTTGAGGTAATGTTAATTATAGTCTTTAAAAATTCACTGTGCATCTGAAAGATTGAAATATGATTGTGTTTATTAACAGCTCCAACAACTACGTGATTATATATGCATGATGGCACTTAGCGAAGCCAGCAGCATATCTATACCAATTTTGTATTAGAATACTCTTATTGTGTGGCGTAATGTAAAGACACTGAATATGCTTTGAATATCATCTAGATACCACAAAGAGCAACATTCTAAATAGCAAGGCGTCACACGTAAATATGACAGCTATAGTGCTTGTGATTAATAGTCTCCGATAGAGGAGACTGCATGCATTTAATCACACTATGTAAGTGGGTCTTTTCAATAACAAAAGCAAAACTTTTCTTAGTGGTTCTAAAAAAAACTGCAAGAATGTCATCGCCACAAGATTAATGATAAAACACGGTATTTTTGGCACTCAGAACCTTCAGTGCAGGTGGCGCTATCTGTAGTGGCGTGTATCAACCAGTTACTGTCGACTGTAGTTACTGTCAGCGAGCGACACAACATTGGTAAAACGTCTAACAGTCACTTGCAATTACAGGTTACTTGTTACTGAGGAAGAATGACACAATACTTTTTCTAAGGTTACTCGCTCCTAGACGAAATAAGTAATGTAAACTTTGATCTTACGATGATTGCAACGAGTTTCCAAGAAAAAGCAAAGAAGAAACAATTAAAAGTGTTTTATATATATTCTAGGAAGTGAAAACTTTTGTTTCCTTTTTCTTTGAATTCTACGTAATCATACTAAAGAGAAAATTATTTTAATTGGCCAAAATTAATAAAGACGAAATATTGCACCACGACAAAAAATATTAAAAACTAGTTTCGTGAATTTTAACGTAAATGCTATCCCATAGGCGGAAAAAAGAAACTGCATTTTTTGGTTGTAAAAAAAACACCGTTTCTATATATTCCATAAGGTAAGACTCTTTTAAAATAACGCAATTGTTCATAGCTTGGGTAAAACGTTAAAATACGTTAGTCAAACCTTGTTGTATTATAATCAAAATCACAAGTTAAACATAATTTCGCCCGATCTAGGATTTACATCTTAAAACTTAATTCTGCTTCTAAAGGGCAACGTGTCATCGCTTTTATGAATAAACTTCAAATACAAATCACCCGTCTAAAGAAACCTTTCTAAAAGTACACCAATGAGAAAGGAAACTCCATGGAATGAGATTCAATTCTTGCATAATGGAGCGAGTGGAGCAATAAGCATGCGTCTCTACATTTCCCTCTGGCTTTTCCGCCCCGCTAAGTGTATGAGCTAGGATGTAGTGGAGCAGGTACTCGCGACCCCGAGTACCCGCGTTTAGTTTATGTCCTCTCCGACGCGCACTCCAGACTCGAGAGTAAATTGGATTTCCTAAACTAATTTTTCCTCCGGTTCAGTGAGCTATATTGAGTGTGTACGCTGGCAATTACATAATGCCATCACTTCCGATAGAGCTCTCTCTCTCTCTCTGCAATCCCTACTCTCTGGCGCGTTGAAGAATCAGACTGCTCGTTTAAAAAAAAAAATATATCTCACATATTTTCCATTGTCCTGTACGCTTTTTTTTGCAGCATGTTTCTTTTTCATTCCACCTTTCAAATTGCATTGAACTGTTATACTTTTGTGCGTGTAGTTTAATATATAATTATTCCAAATATTTGTGGGTGTAGGCACGTAAAAAAGTATGGATTGCATTTGTCATTGCCTGTTTGTAGGTTCTCTTGGGAGCATTATATAATTGAATTAATTACGAATTTTTCGATTCTTTTATCAATCGCAAATCGTGCATTTTCATTTTTTCCCCCAAACATACCAAAACCTTATGCTTTACCTTGATATGACAGGTATTTTTTGATGATAGGGCTATACTTTATTCTAAGTCTATGACAAACAATAAACACAGTATTTTCATGCTCCATGTAAATAACACATTATCTTTTGAATACTTCAATGTCTGACGGAAAAGCAAGGACACTTCTCCAGTTACCTTTAGAAACATTATTCCGCCGAACCGTACATGTTCGCGCGCTGCATCGGACACTTTCCGCCGCCGGTTTTGATCATGACTGTACTGGGATCGTTACGCAATTTTGGCGCCAGATGTAGAAGACCACGCCATAACATGCGCAAAGTGTATCATAAAAAGTGACTAATCCCATACATTTTACTATCTGCCTTGTGTTATTACGAAGAGTCCAGTGTTTTAGTTCGCCTTTAGCAAGAGGTGTTCAGACCCAGATGGCATTTAATTACTGTTTGTAGGGCAAGAGCCGTCTCGGTTCATGTGGTGGGTTAAAAGCCCATATCTTGTGATGAAAATACTAGCAGCAAATGAGAAGAGTTGTTTGTGGATGACTAGTTGAAATAATCAACTTCCAGCTTGAACTAATTTCAGACAACTATAACAGCTGTATAGATGTCCGCCAAAATTTCAAAATGAGTCGTCAATAATTTCCTATCCGAATGCCGTGTAAATATACTAAATAAGTATGTAAGTATTCATTTTATTCAGCGAATATCTCCTTTATGCATCATGTTTTCATCCGTCCGTCCGTTTGTGCATGTGTCACGTCTAAAGAAAGAATTCGACCATGACATCCGTTTGATATGTTTTTAATACAGAATGTGTTGGTGACCTTGAGGGTCATGAGGTGGGACTACTCCTATCTAAAAGTAGGAATTCTATGAACCAGACAAGAAGATTTTAACGCTGGAACAAAACATCCTATTATTATATTAGCATATCCTTTTTTCACAATCTACTTGTTACGTAGCTTTGCTCCCTATACTTTAGGTTTATATCGTAGTACCATTGCCTGTTCATTTTATTAACTAATAAAATAAATACTATATTTGTTATAAATGCAATCATGATGTACGTAGGGCGCCGGATCGAAGCATATAACTCCAAGGGACGCGGAATCAAAACATGAATAAAACGTAGATTCTAGTTGTTAAAATCATACTACTCCATTTACGATGACTATTTTCGATGACTAACCGTTTTAATATTGTGTTTTAGTGCTTACTTCAATTTAACAATGGGATTTTACAAGCTTTTTATCTTAATTTTTAAAATTTCCATTTATTTCCTCCTTAATAATAATTGTTTGTTATCAATCACTTATTTGAACAATGAACTTATCAAAAAGGTGTAATAAATAAATTGGAAAGTTCTTCATCTTCATCCTCATACACCATCACTCAAAATAGCATCACACTCTCTCACTCTTCACTTAGAAGAGTTAATGAGCTGCACGCCTTTGACTGCGGGAATTTACGGCTACGCGGGCAAGCGTGTACATGGCCAGGATTCAAAGCTGCGAAGCCTCCTCTTTGTCATGTGGGTCACGTTCGCAAGTGTCACGAGTCAACCCCATGCACGGCAGAGAGGTCGTGACGTATCAACTGTCTCGGCTTTTTGGGAACATGCAAATAGGGGATTCGTACAAAAGTCCGACGATTTGTAACCGATGTACCCAATAATCCCAATAGAATTAGGTTGATTATGTGAGGATAGCTGAGCTGAGATTGAGAAATTAAAATATCTAGTTGCTGATCACTAGTAATACAGTAAATTTATGTAAACGACAGAGCTCAAAGACAATCCTTGAACTTGATCAATTATTAACATCATAACTAATTTTATTGGAAGAAAGTTTGTCGGTTGAGATGGTGTCTTAATTACGTAATTTTGTAACCGTGGAGATAAACTTGAATTCTGTTCCGTGTTCAGTGTTTTGTAAATTCAAAAATTAAAGATCGCAAACAAGTAAACCTTTTAAATTAGAACGAGTGAATATATACAGGCTACTGGGTGAGTGCTCTATTTTGATCGCGATTAATATGCTGAATGAACCAAAGACTGTTTATTACCCATCAGACTTAAAACTGTATCATTAATTTTCAATATTTTATTTTAAGACGCTCTTCAAAGGGAGTCAAAGGGAGTTTGAGGGAGAGAAGGGGTTCTTCATTCACTGTTCTACTTGTGCCCCTTTAAAACTAGGGCACAGGAGCTACCATTGTCTTCGCTCTACTTCAACGTATTCCTGTCTTCATTAAACCTTAGGGAAAACAAGGGACAAGACATTGGAGCAGAGTCGCAAAGTGCAGAAGGATGTTAACCCAGTTTGTTAACATAACAGGCATACTTATTAATAATTAGTACCAAGGTAGAATGACCAGACATTGCTTTTTAACTCTAGCGGTGGCTTCACAATTTCACTGAATGTTTCTTGTTTCTCATCCACAATACTCTAAATAAAACCACAAACAAATATAGGACTATAGACTTAATTGACTTCTTACATTTTAATTTTACTCGCATACTACTTCATATGAGGAAAATGTTCACTTATGAATAACAAAATGAAAACGACTCAAGAAAGAGAGAGAAAACTTGTCTAGACAAAAGTTAAACTGGCTTAAAATTAATTAAAGTTTTGAAAGTCATCATCTTGATTCATGTTTTAAAAACTTACGATCGTGATTAAAAAGTAAAAAAGTTTACAAAACAAAAACCGAGCAAAATGTCGGTGGAGAGTCGAGAACTCAAGAAGATACCATCCTTGGTCACAACTTTTTTCAGTTTGCTCTAATTCGCAGTGAAATATTCAACCCCCTTGTTGTATTCAACTCGCTTCCTACATTCCTTCATTTCTACTTATTATAAGCCATCAACTCTAAATCTGGCTTTCCAACAAACGTGGGGCATGAGGATTCTTGGGAGCAGGATTTTATATGAGCCAATCTCATAATTTGCATTTTGAGTTTCGACAGAGAATATAAGCTTCGAAAGAACCCTCAGTCAAGATTGCCTTTACCGGGCATAGAACCAGTGACAACCAATGACCGATGACGCTTCAAATAAGAATCCCGTCACTCATAAGTGATCTGTAGCAAGGCAATATTCACAATGGTGCCACTACGCCGAAAAATATTAATACTACAATGAAAGAGATAAATAAATAAAGTTCGCAGAATTAGCTAACCCCCACATGCGCTAGTTCAACTGTCCCACTAATATGACATGGGTTTCCCCGTACGAGATCCAGTCACCTTCAAACAACTGGGTTCGTGTTTTATATCACATACCCAAAATTCTGTACTTTAGAGTTTCTAAACAAAACTGCACTCTGAAATAATAAAGAACACAATCATGCCAAGCTTGTTCTGTTTTTCTCGACTCCGGAAAGCAAGGGATGTTCCTCCTCACTAAAAGCGTGTTTCGAGAACACAAGCCCCCCGCGCGGCAACACTGTAATTGAATCCCACCTCTCCGCTCTCGTGTAGCTTATCAGGCGGATTGATTCTGTTATTGGCAACCCTGTAACGAGATTTACAGAGAAAATCCCTTCAAGAGGGAAATAGATTAACAATAATGTTGTGTTTAGTGGTTTACATTGGTTTGATTACTTAAACACACCCTCTGAATAGAACCTAACCAGACACGGTGAAAGATGTTTCTTTTTGAACAGGGAAGCTAATTTCTTACTAGACTTAGCGTACCGATAGTGATGCTTACTATACAATAATAATGCTAAATATAAGTGTAACGTGTAAGTATATAGTGTTGGGATATAACATCATTCACGGTGCATATTACAGTGCCAATTTCATAGATTTTGTTATAATGATTAGAGGTACGTGAAAATAGCATTTTGTGAATAGATGCTACAAAGCGCTATATTTTCACTTAAAACTAAGGTTTTTAAGTCCTATTTTATTTTATTTTCCATAGTATCTATAATTTGTTTATACACATCTTTATTCAGTTGATATTAATTCAACCTTGATGACCAAATTTCAAATTAAAAATGTGAAAAAAGTTCATACACAAGGTTTTAAAATTAGCCAAAAAATAGATGCTACAAAACGCTATAAAATGACACTTGAAAATGCTATATGCACGCACCTCTAACAATGATATATTTATATATACGGATCACGGGTGCGAAGCTCTTCTTCGTATATCAGTTATTTGTTCGTCGGTCTGTCTAGTCCGTCTGTCTAAAGTGCGTGTGTAGTTGTGTACGATATAAATCGAATATGGCCTCCGATTGACATGAGTTTTGTGTTGACGTTGTCCTTCAACAAGGCTAGCACAGATGGTTCTTGATAACTCGGGGGGGGGGGGGGGGGGGTAAAAGTGATAGGGCTAGTCGTAGTCAAAAGTGGAAGTACCGCGAACCCGGCACCTCCACCAACAGATATCTGAACGATGGAACTCGATCGCTATTTTGGGTAGTTGTACCAGTGCTTGTACAGTTTTCAATATTTATTTATATTTAAATTTAATAATTACTCAATATTTCAATTTTTAACTGTCCCTGGATAGACTTTTAAAGCGCATTAATATGCAGTGCTCTAATGGCCATGCATGTCGATATTATTGTTGCAAGTTGATAAGATTGGCAATCTTTCATGGAAAAACTTCCTTTTATCTTAATTTCTCCCAAACAATAATTACACTGTGGTGTTATCTACCATAAAATACGCAGATAACAATATAACATGGCTTGTTGTTACTCAATAACCTTTTTGGCACATAGAGTAGATTAAAACCTACTATCATTATCGAGTTGTGTCATTGATGAACCAGAAGTAGATACCATAATACAGTGTTTCACTGTCACACATAGGAATTACTTTACTTAAGTTTTCAAACCCTATTATTATATTATTATTATTATAGTTATTGTGCTACGAAGCAATAATTGACTTTTAAAGTATATGATGCAATCGTATTCATTAAAAATTTGAGCGATGCATTTTCATTCCATTTGTCAATTAATAAATTGAAATGTGTATGCTTTTAGAATGGCATCAATTTTATCCCAACAGATAACAGTCGCGTCTAGTACATTCGTTGAAAAAAAAAGTTATCACATTTGTTTGTAAATTGTCTATTAACTATTATTTAAAATGAATGACAATACAAGAAACATGGTGCATTTCGATAATTTATAGTGCTTTCAGATATAATAGTCAGTTCTACAATGAGACGTTGATAATCAAATGACATTTATTATTTCTTTAATATTTAAATATAACTGCACATTTTTATCTTAGTGGCACCATTATTAGTTAGATTATGGGTCACCCGAAGCAAGTCCAAGAGACCTAACAAACCGACGTCAATGTCTTCGTCCCTATTTCTCCGAGAGTTTTCAGACATGCATTAAAGTTAAAACTCTTTCACTGTACTGAAATCGTAACCAGTCACGCGAGTCAATGGTTTTCTAATATATTGTCGCTGCTTCGCTCCATTTGCCGTTCACTCAGTTGAGCCTCGTGACAACATATTTACCGCTCACAATATAGCAACGACGATCGATGCACTTCGAACACGACCGAGGCGTACCTCTCTCCACCCGGCACGTGCTTCGGAAACTAGCTGCAAGCAGGGACATTCTAGGAGATAGAGCCGCTAAATGCTAGCGATACGGGCGAGATCGATTGTTTATATGTGGGGAAAAACAATATCTACCGAAACGAATTGAGCAAAAAGATGCTGTGTGCCAAATTGATGGGCGTGATGAAATCTAGGCTAGCAGTCAATTGGCAAGTCATGGCAGTTTACCCGGTGTGATCTAGTTCAAAGTTTTTTAAATTTAATACACCTTTTTGGATTTATACATAGTACAAATGTAATGATACATAAAACTAGGTAGATATTGCATTATGTAGTAACAGACTCCGATGAACATCTGTTCTCACTGAGTGGGTAGACTTAAGTACAACAGACTTTCAAGTTTCTATAGGAAAACGCTTAAGTCCCGCCGCGTTGTTGGATGAGCGTAATTGGTGCATTGAGTTGCCATGTGTTATGCGGATTTTCTGTTGTTTTACCAAAAAACAACATAAATAAACTTTAAAAGTTATTATCTCAAAACTTTTATTCTAGCACATTTGCTAACAATTGTTCCTACTTCTTCCATAGTTTTTAAGATGAATGGATAATCTCTTTTTTAATGTGCTCACAAGTCTTATTCTGACAAATTCACCGGACACTTTTTTGATGTGATTTATAGTTTTTTATTTAAAATATGGGAAACATAGATTTTTCACAAAAAACATACATTTTCAAACAATGCAAAGGGAAAAAATCATGTTTATCAAACAAAACAAAAATTATAAAATCCGTCTGGTAAATGTTTAGATGTATTGTTTTTTAATCTTAAACACCTTTCATTTTTAAAAAAATGATAATTGTAAAAGCCTTAGCATTATCCTAGCACCATAGCAAAATTGTAAAATTGCAATTATTAAGAGAAATGATTGTTTGATTGCGCTCAAATTTCACACGATAATAATAATTCACAAAATTAAGGTTCTGTGAAAAAATCATTACAATCGGATAAAGCATGTAGGTGTTATAAAGTCGAAAAATGTTTTAAATATTTAAAAAATCCTAAAATTGCAATTTTCATAAGAAATAATTTTTGATTGCGCTCAAATTTCACATGAATATAGTAATTCATAAAATTAAGGTTCGGTTAAAAAATCATTACAATCGGATATAAAGCATGTAGGTGTTATAAGTCGAAGAATTATTTAAAAAAAAAAAATCGTAAAATTGCGATTTTCACGAGAAATAATTTTTTGATCGATTTTTCGAATCGTGCAATTCTAAGTTTAGAGATTTCGAAGGCCTCCAGAAATTTCATCGCAATTGGACTGTCGGTTTAGCCGCGAATCATGCAAAAGAACAGCAAAAATCGAAAAAAAAACACATTCCGGATTTTTTTCTTCGGTGTATGTAAATGGAATCTTCGCTTCGCTCGCTACGCTCATCCAATTAGTGATGTAAATGATGGTATACAAACATATAATGATGAAATATGAAATAAATGGAAAACATTTTAATAATAGAAGAATATACTAAATCTGAAGTTAAGAAAAACAATCTAATAATTAGTCATCAATGAATTCATTAATGGAGTAATAAGATTTTGATAATAAGAATTCTTTGAGCTTGGTTTTGAAAGATATAGGTGATGATAATATTTTTATATGAGTTGGAATTTTGTTATAAATAGTAAGGCAAAGATAGTGAGGACTTTTGGAATTTTGGAACTTTCATTAGGTGACTATGATATTTAAATTCTCAGACCAATGACTGTAAGTAAAACTCAATCTCATTATTCACAGAGGAAAAAAAAACTTGATAAAAGTTCAGACAGGATTGCGTGTGTTTGGGTTCGATCCGACGACTTCCTGTACTTGATGTGCTCGAAGAGCAAGGAACTAAATAAAATGTATTCGAATCCCGCATTAACGGCTTTGTTGTCTTGTCCATCCTTCTCTTCTTTCAACACTGTCTAAAATTGTATATTTATTTTTATTTACAGAGACGAACAGCACCACTCTAAATATTTATTGAACTTCCAAGAATCGCAAGCAAATAAAATATCATAATAAATCATGAATTTATTTACTTATTTCCGGTTAGATTATTTCGAGGATGTAAGTTAAAAAATACAACTTCTTCTTCAATTAAAGCAAGCCAAGAAAAGCTGTGGAAAATAACACATAAAAGTATCACAAGCTTCTTTCACTTCTGAAGGTCGAGGGTTAGTTGCCAGCCACCGACCATCCCAACTAATAATCTTCCAAGATTTTCCTGAGTCATTGGGCGAATGTTGAAATTTAATTTGAAAGATAGTCCCTGTCTGCATTCCCATCCTCCTTTATTTATCCTCACTTCCTATACCTTATCAGTTCCCCCGAAGACTGGCAAGGTTGCCCCTATAGGATGCAGGTTTATACTAAAAATGTATTGTAGTAGCTGTAAAGTTTAAATGATTTAATCAGGTTAGATTGAAACGCGGAGTAGTCTCGGGAACGTGTGAAACACGTGCGTCGCGACGCTGTGGGACGCGGGGTTTGGGGGGGGGGGGGACACGCAAGGCCGGGCCTATTAGCGCCATCTGCCGGTGACAAGGCTACCCAAGGTACAGAGAGAACAAAGAATAAGTCTCTGTTAATCCGAGCGTGTCCCCAGAGTTGTAGACAAAGAAGAAATAAGATCATGCAAACGTGAAGAGATGTCAGGAGACAGATAAGAAAGTGGAGTATTAAATTAACCCCGACTGTGAATAAAAGCAATGAACCCACTTGCCCTGAAACAATTGTGAAAAGATGAGATTTTGGCCACATGAAAAAAGTGTTTACGTCACATTTTCATACGATGCTAAAGGTGGCGCATCAACAGACATCATTAATGATAGCACTTGTTAGTTATAATTTTACCCATTTATTATCCAAATTTGTAAAAATATCGACTGATCGCCTACGGCACTTTCCTTGGGTGCCCTTGTTAGGTGACTAACTAAGGTATCTTGTTACAAGGTAGTTTGTAGCAGGAGACTTGTTATGAAGGAATTCTACACACTTCAAATTTCAATATTCAGTTCCAGCAAATAGGAAGAGAACCTCATAAAGTACTGTTTGTGTGGATTACTGCTTGCGGGAACCGAACCCATAACACCTAGAGCAAGAGGCTCGTGCTAACAGCTAGCCTCTCCTCTACCGGTCATTGCCTCCTAAGTACACCAAGTGTAAACGAACCTGTTGCAGTAACCGCTGCCGACTTGCACGGTATGTTCTGCTTATTGATCTCAGGGTTATTCTTCAACATGCGATGTCGTTCTCATGTGTAATTGTGAGCAACTGTGATGTAAAACTTGGCTCACGTTTCTGTTTAATTGTGCACTAGGTCGTGGGCTCGAATTCAAACTAATTTATCTAACCTATTTTCAGTAATCAAATTAACAGATGTAACTCTTGCAGCTTACCTAGTATCGAGTATATCAATAGAATAGGAATAATCCCAATGTGGAATCCAATCGCTACATTGGGGCGGTAATGATATCCGGTTCAACATCCTATTATTGTGATCGATTGGCTAGCCAGTGTAAACGAGGTATGCACTAGGATGCTTGAGTTGCGTGGTTATTGGTCGCATGGTGCTGATAGAAGTGGATAATGTTTATCGAGTGCAGCCACGAGTGACTCAACTCAGTGACTAATGAATTCGCTACCTCGTATAAATGACGTCACGTTTTCTTGATAACAGCGTTTCTTGGGCATAACGCGCTGAGGTGTGAGGGAGCTAAGAACTCATAATGGGTTTCTTTTACTGTCGTACGTTGCAGTAGGAGAATGTAAAAATTAATATAACTGGTTTTATTTCATTCGCAATTGCGTTGAGCTAGTCAGGTGGAAGCTATTTATAAAATAATATTCACCCAAGTAAATCGTATAAATGTTCAACATTCACCATCATGGACACTTCTTCCTTATTGGATGAGTGAAGCAAAATACAATCAAGTACAACCGAAGAATATTTCTCATGAATATCGTACTTTACGATTATTTTCGATTTTTAATGCGATATTTACGGGTGGGGCTACAACGTTCATATTTTACATGGACTTAAAGTAATGTTGATGTATAGTACCCTTTGAAAGAAAAAGTTGAGAAGTTAGCCAGAATTCATAGAAATAAAGGTTTTCATAAGCCTTTTACAGGTGCAAGTAACTATAGAAACAATTGACAATAATCATCTACAATGGATACAAAAAGTAAGTCTTTGGTCCTCGAGATATTTAACATTCTATTTATAGCAATTTTAACAATTTGACCATAATTAATTGGCACAAATTAGGAATTTTAAGCTGAAAATTAACATTTCGTGATTTTCTGAATTTAGTATTTTTTTATATTTTCATTGTAATATTTAGGAATTATGGTAAATTTGGATTTCGAATAAAAGCAACGTTTGATGTTCAAATGAAAATTTGAAGTGCATTTCTAAAACTAGATTTTTTTCTGAATTTTTTGCATATTTTGGATTTTCTGTATCTCAAATACTGGCAAAACTATTATATTTTAAATTTCCGGGAAAACCAAAAACACTTTTTTTTGCCCGTTTTTACAACATTTCAATTTCAATCTGCTCTAAAACGGTACTATTCGTCCTATCGCAATGCGGTAAAAACAATGTGATTTGAATCCCCAATTTTTTTGAATTTTTTGTTGGCCAAATTGAAAAAAAAATCGTAATTTAACAAAAAAGGGGAAAAAAAAATATCGTAATTTAACAAAAATAATTTTGCAATGGAACTTGAAAAAGTAATGAGATCCCACGCATACAAAAAACTTAGTAATCATTGGACAGAAATAGTCAACCAAAAAAGCTCATCCATCACCACGACTGGAAAAAGCGTTAGCGATGCAGCCTAGTATTTAATAATTGCTGGTACGGGAGTACCCTAAATAGTGATCGAAACTTATCGTTATTTAGAAGTTTGTGTGGAATCCTTTGGTGGAGGTGCCGGGTCACAATTAGATCCCCCTTTGGAGGGAATAAAGCCTCGCTCTCTTGACCCCCCGGGACACCAAAACATTCAGTGTCAGTCTCGTTGAAGGGCATTGGCAACAAACAAAGTAACGTATGTAAAACGGAAGTCGTGTTTGTTATCGTGAGACGTGAACACGGACAAAAATAATAAGAGCATACAGCTAAATTATTTTATTTTCCTAACACGATATTTTTTTCGTCGGAAGCTAAAACTTATATAATGCACGGAAGTTAGTATGTATATTATTTTCATTATGCCTGTTACATTACACATTAATTAAGACACATTTACTGATACAAGTAAGTAATATATAGAGCATATGCTCACAGAAAGTCCTTTACTACTACCCTAAATCGAGAACTAAAGTTCAAATTGACAACTAAAAATCAATAACATGATTGTGTATGACCGGTAGAAGGAGATTGCAATGTTTGCGTAATATAATCCACACGGAAGTCAGCAACACTTCAGGTGACAGTACTCTTATCCAACTGTTACGATTACAGCTTTCTAGCTGATTGCTATTACAGTGAGGATAGATTTACATATTCATGCAGCGACGCTACGAAGATCGATGGTGACAGTAATAAGATGATATTATAACGACGAAGACGTCTTGGAAAATATGACACCCATAACTAGCAAGAAGTCTACACTGCAGAGAAGTCGTAAGGGGGTGTATAGTTTTATGTTCGCTATACGAGAAGCTCATTTATTACTATCTATATATAAACTAGAGCTAAGCTGCTTTTACATGAAACCAATCAAGCCATATGGTGAGTGGTATTACAAGAAAAGGTTACCCATTCTCCTGGTGACCTCGTCTAAAGCTGATTAACTTTGCAGTTGGAAACCTTATAAGATGGCTTTTAAAACTAAGAGGTCGGTAGTTTGTTGGAGAAGTGATTTAAGAGAAACGATTCAAGCAAGGTATTTGATCAGAATACATATAGGCACTAAACGTATTTTTCTTTGTTTATGACAAAAATGTTTGCACTAAATGTATCAAATTTTACGTACGATGTTAGTTGAGACGATAAATACATTTATAAAATGAATATATTTTTATTTAGAGTGTACCCTCTACGATGAGTAGGGAGGTAAAATATAGAATCACCAAACATAATTATATGAAATCGACGCCCTCAGCTTCAAACGAAAGCATCAAAACCTAATCGACTACAAAAAAACAATCACATATTCGTGACGATTATCTATGTGATACGCATGCAATAACCGTGGTCGTTGATCTAAGTTTTGTGATCACAAGGAACCCCAAGTCAACTACCCACAAAATAATAGAAATCAAGCCAAGACCAGAGCCAGCGGCCGAGTTGAGAAAATCCATAATGCCGCAAAGAGACTAAATCAAGGCCCCACGTGCTATTCAGCGAGCACCATAGCTAGGTCACACGCATTTAGTTCTAGGGAAACACGCATTAAAACGCACTTATTCAATAATACAAACAACATACTGAATGTCGTTCACAGTCGACAATATTACGAGACACAAAAACAATATGAAGAAACTGTGTCGAAATGAGGAAGGGAGGGGGGGGGGGGGGGACGTAGTCGTTGGCTTCACTTATTGCCGGAAATTAATTTTCTTGTTATTTTAGGTTACTGAGAACATTGCAGGACAAACAAACATGTCTTGAATTAGGACATTTGTCCCAGATCTCTGTGCGCATGTGTAGTGTATGATGAATACAAATTGAGAACACTTATGTTCCCCTGCTCACACAAAGTCTTAATTATTGTTTTATCTTTGCTACTGTTGTAAATACAGGTAAGGCGATCTTATCTATTACGCTGACGTTAATCGATTGTGTTACACATAAGCACAAAGTATTAAGTACTAAGTAGCCTTCTTTAATTTTATAATATTCGTGAAATAAATCGGTGCATGACAATAAACGTTACATTAACTGAGATCCGCAATTTCTTCCCATGAAGTTGCATCCAATTTTATTTGACGTTCAATACATTCATAGTTAAACATATGTTACATACACTTTTATTAGAGTAACGAATACTTATGGGTAACAATATAATATTGACGTATTTTTCACTAAAGGGTCGTTGGTGAGATTTACGTCCACATCGCTGCGTCGATAGATAATGTCATTATCCTTATAGTCTAGAGTAAGCGACTCATTGAAGTGAGGCCATAAACACGACAGACACGACAGTAACGACATAGTTACATCATCTATCTTCATGGTCCAGTGACGAAGGCATCAATGGACACACATAAGCCGTATTAGTTTGCCAATATTGGATGGAGCTTAAAACGTAGATTGATTTATAGGAAATATGTAAGTTAAAAGTCCGGGAGAAGTAAGTTGTGGCAATATCGTCAGCAATCAATGCGGACTCACACTAAACGTGCTTTTAACTCAACGCCTGCAAAAAGTGATAACTAAAGGTTTGTTTTTTAAAAGCAACGTGCAGAATGGAATGGTCTACTTACAAGAGATCTCGTGGTAGAAAACGTGTCGTTGAGTTCTCTCCTTCTCCCCGTTAGACAGCCCCTCAAACGAAACCAGCAGCAGAGATTGATTTGTGAGACGTTTATGTCCATGTTCTCTTTGAACTGACTTCCCCTCAGCTGGCAGAGGAAGAGTCCTGCAAACATTGCCAGAGCGCGCAGGTACGGCGGTTTGCTCTGCAATGACGAGCCACCCTGCCTAGCGCATGCCTACATCAGCTGTTTTCTCGATCTATATCATCACCAACATGGGGTTAACAATCAACTGGCGCAGTAGCGATGTTTTAACGTGGCGCACTCACAAAGGAAATTTGAAAAAAATTGCGAAATTGATGCAAAGGATGTTTCTCGAGAAAGATATCTTGAAGTTTTAAACAAAACTCAACTCGTTTATTATGTTGAAGGATTTGGCTTTGTAGGAAGCGTCATGTAATCAGAGAACTTTTGACAGATTCCATTCAAATTCCGTAGTGATGAACACGTTTACGTAATTCAAAAAGTTAAATGTACGAAAAGATTCCAACCTTATATTTATTTCTTATTCATCACGACTCATTAGGAGAGCTACTTTCAGACACATTAAATTATTACCATTTATTTATAAAAGTGATGTATTCAACATCTATTAAAGAGAGGTATGGGAGAGAGGTGCACCACTCCTTAAGAATTGGTACATAATTTGGTGTTAGATGGCGACTTATGTATAATGGCTTCACAATGTTAGACTTTGTGATGTGTGTACCTATTTGAAAACAAAAATTATAGTCATTGGGGCGATTACAATATTAATGATTCAATTACAGCTAATTGCTAGGAAATTTTAAAGTTGCCGTCTGCCTAAAAGTCACGTGAATATTGATTTATACTTCTAGAAAGCCACGAACGAGACCTACGACAATTACGATAACCATGTCACATTTTCAAAGTGCGAATAAATGTTACGTCTAAGTGCATTACGGAGCAATTATATACTTCAAGCAAGCGCGCTTCTTGAGTGGTGCAAGCTAAGAACAAAACCGCTATGACGTACTTGCGCATTCCCAACGAGAACTGCAGTTTATCCTCTGCATTCACGTCATTGGAAGGTTTCCAATATTCTTCTTACTAAACTTAAGTTTGACTTTTTCACACATTGGAGAAAGGTGTTATACTTATTCTCCCACCCATCACGGTATCACCGCAAATGATTTCACTTACATATCTTTCATCAAGACAGCAATCGAACACTAAATGACTGGGCAAAATATTGTTTCAATATTATTTTATATCTACAACAAAATTAGTTGCTTGTTAGTCATAATATATATTTTAACGTTTACTTAAATCTATTTAGCATAAAGTTTTACTACCCTTGTGCCTAAAATGGAGGTAATGACCTAATGCATAGGGAGTAGTTTAGAGTGAGAAACCATGAAACAAGTAGATATGCGAGGATCCAGGTAGACGCATACAATGTAGAGCGACAAGCAGTGTTTATCACGTGTCAAGATATTTGTAGGCCCTGTCTGCAGGTGACACTTAAGTGAAAACACAAAATAAGTTAAATATCGGTTTTAAACAATGTAATTAAAACAGTTAATTCTCAAAGAATGTCGGTGTTAATACTTTATTTATCGCTACTTTACCATTCTCCAAAATAAAATCAGTTATAAGTTGGCAGACTCTAAATACGAATGTATTTATTTGTTTATCGATTTGAAGACATACACACACATTTTGTTTTAAACTATTTTTTATAAGAAACTTTCCAAGGAATATTATTTATGTCCTTCTAGATGTCTTAGTTGGTAAAGGGTCTTACGGTAGTTGTGAAGGGGCTGTTTAAAAAGACACAATTCATAGCATTCGCATTGACGATTGAAGACAACGTTGGAATATATTTTCAGTCAGGATTTCTGGTGGCGGGTATCGATCGAGCGTTTTGTAAAGAAAAGCAATTGGTCCGGAATTTAATAAGTTTGAGTAATTTCCTTCCACACCACACCCACTTTTGCGTTATTCTATTCCGCCTTTTTTAGTTAACAAAGTTGTTCCCACATCATGTTGCACATCGTCTTTACAACAATGTTTATGATAATTAATTTATTATCGTTTTTCTTACCATAATTTTAAGAATATTAATATACAAATGCTTTGTACTGATTAGTACTCTGTACTCCAGTGATCATCCATTATCGATTAATTCACATCATATTGAATTTACTACTCTTACAAAGCTTTCACTATCCAGGAACTGTTCTTGATGCGAGAGGGTGATTTGATTGGTGAGTGATGCAACAGATAGTTTTACTACATCACAAGGCCGAAGGCTACTGACCCGAAAGGTTGTAACCTCCATCATATGAAAGCATGCAAGATCGATGACAACTCCCCGTGGAATTGCATCAAACAAGTAAAAGAGTCCCTTGAACTAATCGTACACTTGAACTACTTTTGTTTGGTCTTAAAGAAGTCTGGAGCAAGGGTTTAATTATTCATTGTGTTCCACACAATTGACCAACCTGTAAGAAGAGAAGAAAATGTACAAGTGATTATAGTAATAGTCGGTGACTCTCAGTGACTTATTAAGCAGTAAACCGCGCTTATACCTGCGCTCCACCCTCCCACAACCAGGCCTACCTGGAATAAATAACGTTTATATTATTTATACAGTTAGTTCAGTATTAGTTCAGTTAAATTTTGTTATTTCCATAGACATTTGTTACAATGTTACAAATGATATACCCTTTCGGGTGTACAAGAAATGGTCAAGTTTGGGAATAGAAAATAAGAATGCAACAAATAATAAGTACAAAGTGAACATAGAAAAAAGCAAATAGCAAAATTTGAAAAATTAGCATATGAAATTGGAAATTTTGCAAAAATTGCAAAGCTTAGCTAGCTTGTGTAATTATTTTTTTATTTAATTTATTTTTATTGTTTTAAATTGTGATAAACGAATGTTAATAATTGTGTAGATTTAGTTATACGTAACACTTGTGGGTGGATCTACTTGATGTTGCCAGGGAGATAAATAAATATCGTTAATAAGTATGAATGCCTTAATAAAACCATGCTTTAACCTAACCCGACGATAAATATATTTATAGTATTTACAAAATTCACATGGATTAACTTTTCCCTTTTTACGTTTTGCATTCAGTATGGTATGGTCTAGTATTAAAGAACCTATGCGATTGTCTTCTCTTTCGGCTAGTGATTTGTACAGATTAAATAATAACATAAAATAAAACGGGTGTAATGCTAAATGTAGATCCTAGGCTAAAGTTTAATTATGTAATTATTATAATGATATAGCTTTGCACGAGTTTAAGTTTTAACGATACATTTAAGTGGTATTATAAACCAAGTAAAAACTTGCTGCCGGCTACACGGAAGTAACAATCACGCACATTTGGGACAATACACCAAACTTACTCATCCGTGTTCTGGGACAACACAGTTTTACGCAATGATATTTAACATAGTAGGCTAGATCCCCAGTTTCCAAAACGTCCGTACAGGCACGAGCGTACCAAATTGAAGCGCCAATCTGACCTATTCAAGATGGCGATTTGGTGTTTCAATTTATGCTTGACATTATGTTTTTCTACGATTAAGTTTTTTCTGGATGTTTGATATGGGTTTAGCTTGTGCAGCATGGTAATGTACAAACAGAAACAATAAGAAGTTATTGCATAAGGGAATTTAATAATCATTTGGTGTAAATGGCTAATATGTTCACCTGTCACCTGACAGCCACCTTGAAAAATATTTGGGCTTCAAATCGCTACAACCTACATTAACATAGAAACTATTTGACACGCCAGTGGACCAACAATTGCATGGAATAAATGGCTTATTGAATATTGTGAACATTCCTGTATATTCTTACCACACATGAGCATAATACTAGGGAAACGCCAAAGTCGTTGTTAGACGAGTGAGTGAACCATGTGTTGAGTACCCGGTAACATTCCTTTTCTTCCCCTACCTTAGGCCTCCCTAGCCTATCATAGGCTACAGTGGAGCATTATGGCCTAAACTATGACCTAAACTTAAATACCCTATTATTTATACGAATATTATAATCAAACTTAAATGCAAATGTTCCTGCGTACTTAACACATGACTCTCTCACTCGTCTAACAACGACTTTGGCGTTTCCCTAGTCGAGTTGGCTAAAGCGCTCTTATAGCCGAAATGTGGGAGACGTGGGTTCAATGGTCGGGAAAGATTTTGTAATTTCTGGATTGTATTTTTTAAATTATTTAACATGTTTTGAAATGCATATAACGCAGTGTAGGCCATCATCTGTGACAATACTAAGGAAAACATAGCCAGTACGAAAAACGTGAAAATATTGCAATATTGCACTCAATCTACGAGCGGAATTTGGGGGTACCTTGACGTCCAACATTCGATTAACCTTGGACAAGGCATTTCACAACCAGGGAAATAAAAAACAAAAAATATTAATTTAAAATGAAAAACATTTTCCTTAAAAAAAATTTCTATACATTTCAAAATATTTTTCAGTTTTTTATTTCTTGCAGGTTTAAATCGCAACGGATTGTGCTCATTTTGTTAGCAGTTCTCAGTTACCTGGTCACGGAAGTCTGTTTAAAATTTTAGCTCAGTCTATTTGGCCGTTCGGCCGTATGAGACCGGACAGACAGACAGACATTTAACATTTAACATTTAACATTTAACATTTAACATTTAACATTTAACATTTAACACACAGAATTAATCACGACCAAGGCCCGATCGAGTAGCGTTGTAGACTACGTTCGCTGCGCTCACTCGTCTAACTAGGAAAACGCTAAAGTCCCGCCGCGTTGATGGATGAGCGTTTTTGTAAGTTTTTAGTTTGCGTGGGACCACTTTCCTTTGCAAGTGCTTTGTGAATGCATTGTAGGTGACTGTTGTCAAGTTTCTATTGTTTCTTGTTAGTTGTTATTATAAACCTCAAAAAACATATTTTAAAACCTTTATTTCTATGCATTCTGGATAACTTTGTCAACTTTTGCAACTTTTTCTTTCAAAGGTACTACATCACCATAACCGTAATGTCCATGTGAAATATGAACGTTGTTGCCCACCCGTTTGGTCAAAATCGGCCAAATGTGACGAAAATATCGCACTTAAAGTAAAAAAACTCATATTAAAACCTTTATTTCTATGAATTCTAGTTAACTTTTTCAATTTTTTCTTTTAAAAGGTACTACATTACCATAACTTTAATGTCCATGTGAAATATGAACGTTGTAGCCCTACCCGTTTGGTCACAATCGGTCCAAATGCGACGAAAATATCGCACTAAAAATCGAAAAACTCATATTAAAACCTTTATTTCTATAGATTATAGAAAACTTTCTCAACTTTTTCTTTTAAAAGGTACTTCATCACCATAACCTCAATGTCCATGTGAAATATGAACGTTGTAGCCCCACCCGTTTGGTCAGAATCGGCCCAAATGTGACGAAAATATCGAACTAAAAATCGAAAAACTCATATTAAAACCTTTATTTATATGGGTTCTAGCTAACTTTTTCAGCTTTTTGTTTCAAAAGGTACTACATCACCATAATCCTAAAGTTCATGTGAAATATGAACGTTGTAGCCCCACCCGTTTGGTCAGAATCGACCCAAATGTGACGAAAATATCGCACTAAAAATCGAAAAAATCGTAAAAGTACGATATTCATGAGAAATATTTCTTCGATTGTACCCAAAAACGTAGCAAGTCTAAGTTCAGAGAAAACGAAGGTCCCCTCAAATTTTCATCAAGATCGCATATGCCGTTTGCCCGGTAGAGAGCGAACAAACAGACAAAAATACGAAAAAACAAACAAACAAAAAAAACATTGGAGCTAAATTTTTTGGGGGTCAGTGAAATTGAAGTCTCCGCTTCGCTCGCTACGCTCATCCAATTATACACGTGTTATTTTATAAATCCCAAGTCTAAACTGTTGTGAGCCGGAGACACGGATAAAGCGAGGTTGTGAACTAATGGCTAAGTTACCTCCACGTCTCTGACAACACAACACTGGCCTAATGCAAACTAACACACTCATGCACTTAGTTCAAAATAAAACTACCTAAGGTACTTCGTGCTAACAAGCACTCGCCTTTTGAGTTGGCGGAGGGACTTGTGGTTTGCTCAAAGTTACACTATCGTTTGGACAGGACAAACAGACGCTAGGCTGGTCCATGTCTTGCTTTGATCTTAGAAGCCACAAGGACAATAGCGTTCTCACGAATACTCTCTTGACTAGAGACATTCGAATCTTCGTCAAGCATAACTAGGGAAACCATAACTAGGGAAACGCCAAAGTCGTTGTTAGACGAGTGAGTGAGCCATGTGTTGAGTGCGCCGGAACATTTGCATTTAAGTTTGATTATAATATTCGTATAAATAATAGGGTATTTAAGTTTAGGTCATAGCTTAGGCCATAATGCTCCACTGTAGCCTATGATAGGCTAGGGAGGCCAAAGGTAGGGGGAAGAAAAGGAATGTTACCGGGTACTCAACACATGGCTCACTCACTCGTCTAACAACGACTTTGGCGTTTCCCTAGTTTTATAAACAAACAGAAAGCACGCCAATTAATGGCGGCGTAGAATGTGTTTTTGTTTGCAAAAATAACAAATTAAACACGGCCCATACTATGTTTTAATTATTCCTGTTTGATCTTTAATTGTAATTGTACCAAGGCAGTGATCAAGATCCACGAATCTCAATGGAGTTTCTACAAACCATGGATGTAACTATTTAAAGTCCATGCACAAACCAATCGTATCTTCTGTCGCTAAACGCAAATTTGTATAGTATAAAAAATTACAAAAGACATAAAAATTGTATGGGATTATTCATGTACATCGTACTTTATTTCGCATGCCAACCATCTAGGTTAATAATATTAATTACAAATAAATAAATAATTTCTGTAGTGTTTTAACATTGCAGAATAGTATAAGAAACATAGCCAGTACGAGAACGAGCTAAGATTGCAAGGTTTACTCAATCTCCGTGCGGAGTTTTGGGTAATCTTGAGCGTGCAAGTTTCGATGCATCTTGGCCAGTGCCGCGCACCTCTTGACATTCCAAAAATTATAATTCTTCCCGAAAAAACATTGTTGTTAAAATAGAACCTACACATTTAAGCCCATTTATCAATTTATTATTTACCTACCTAAGGTCTCCCTAGCCTATCATAGACTTAAGTGGTGCATTATTACCTTACAGTTGACGTGCCCTTATACCAACTCAACTTAAAACCCTATTATCTATACCGATTATCAAACTTAAATGCAAATGTTGCCGTGTACTCAACACATGACTCGCTCACTCATCTAACAACGACTTTGGCGTTTCCCTAGTCGAGTTGGCTAAAGCGCACTTATAGCCGAAATGTGGGAGACGTGGGTTTAATGGTCGGGAAAGATTTTGTAATTTCTGGATTGTATTTTTTAAATTATTTAACATGTTTTGAAATGCATATAACGCAGTGTAGTCCATCATCTGTGACAATACTACGGAAAACATGGCCAGTAGGAAATACGTGAAAATATTGCAAGGTTTACTCAATCTACGAGCGGAATTTGGGGGTACCTTGACGTCCAACATTCGATTAACCTTGGACACGGCATTTCACAGCCAGGTAAATAACAAACAAAAAATATTATTTCAAAATGAAAACCATTGTCGTTAAAATAATTCCCATACATTTCAACGAATTTTTCAGTTTTTTATTTCTTGCAGGTTTAAATCGTAACAGATTGTGCTCATTTTGTTAGCAGTTCTCAGTTACCTGGTCACTGATGTCTGTTTAAAATTTCAGCTCGGTCTATTTGGCCGTTCGGCCGTATGAGCCTGGACAGACAGACAGACATTTAACATTTAACATTTAACATTTAACATACAGAATTAATCACGACCAAGGCCCGATCGAGTAGCGTTGTAGACTACGTTCGCTGCGCTCACTCGTCTAATCATCTTTAGAATTATCATATGATCATATAATCATTGCACCATAATATGGCAAAATATTTATATTTGGATGAGCGAAGCGAAGATTCCTTTCCATTCCACTACACTGAAGAAAAAAATCAGGAATGTTTTTTTTTCTGTATTTTTGTCTGTCTGTTAACACGATTCCGGCTAAACCGATACCACAGATAATGTGCCGATACTCTAATTATTTTCTGGAGGCCTTCGAAATCTCTGAAGCTTAGAACTTCCACGTTTTTGAGCGCAATCGAAAAATAATTTCTCATGAAAATCGCAATTTTACGATTTTTTTCGATTTTTAACAAATTTCTTCGACTTATAACACTTACATGCTTTATTCGATTGTAATGATTTTTTAACAGAACCTTTATTTTATAAATTAATATATTCGTGTGAAATTTGAACGAAATCAAAAAATTATTTCTCACGAAAATCGCAATTTTTCGATTTTTTCAACATTTCTTTTACTTATAACACCTACATGCATTATCCGATTGTAATGATTTTTTCACAGAACCTTATTTTATGAATTTTTATATTTGTGTGAAATTTGAGCGCTATCGAAAAATTATTTCTTGAAATAATCGCAATTTTACGATTTTTTTCGATTTTTAAAATTTCTTCGACTTTTAACACCTACATGCTTTATCCGATTGAAATGATTTTTTCACAGAACTTTATTTTATGAATTTATATATTCGTGTGAAATTTGAGCGTAATCGAAAAATTATTTCTCATAAAATACAATTTTACGCTTTTTTCGTTTTTTTTACGCTCATCCAACAACGCGCCTGAAAAAGCGTTTGCGAAGCTTCCTGGTTGTAGTTTAATAATAGTTTGGATATGGACGTTATTACTAAAGTTGGGTTTGCTTAATTTGCTCAATAAAAACAGAATGACATACACTTTTGTTTTTTATTTCGAATCAAAGCTAACCTTGGCTGAGTAAAACGGTGGAAAAATGTATCACTCAGAATTGTCGTTGGCTGGTGTCAAATCGGCGATACCGTGTTACGTGCGGTCTATCTTAAACGGTGATGCAGTGTTGTCCATAAAGAAGAGTGTTATATTTTAGTTAATTTAAATTGAATTAATAATCTCTTTTCGTTTATAAGACATGTCACATGTTTTAACATTCATCTTTAAGTTATTTGTCAGAGTTGACATTTTAACATGCCTATTACATAAATAACTTCAAATTCTTCTGACTCAATACTATTTAAGTTCAACGTCGAGGTTTCTGCGTCATTAGTGAAGTCATGTTTTTTCTACTATCATATCCGGTATTACGAGTTTGGAAAGCATTCACAACGTTATGTATCAGCACTTTGTTTTTCAACGCGCTTCAAAAGAAGTTAATTTGTCATTTGAAGTTGTTATTCATTATGTCGTGCGATGCGTGATAATGGCATGGCTTGCTTTAATTAGATATAATGACGCGACTGACAAAAAACGATGTCCTGCTCTCTCTTTGTCGTCTGGCTTGGGACTAAAAGTCTTGTACCCGCCAGCACTGGCTTGTTTATAGCTAGTATTGCACCGCGCCCGCAGTGACGGTGCACCTTGTCAGGCTAAAGAGGATGCAGTTACAACGAGATGGAATTATTTTTGTTCCTAGTGTACGAGTTAGGTTGCTTAAGGGGATATTTCACTGAAAATGTCTGAAAAACCTGCAATTTTGCATTTTTTTTTAAAATTTGATTTTCTATTTATTGACTACATAAATTTACTTTAGGCTGATATAATGCTAAAAGCATTAAATGATTTTTTTCTTAAGCGCTGCATGCTATTTTGCATGGGAAAATGGCTTACGGCTACTAATATTAGGGCTAATCTAGGGCTGTAATTCATAATAATTTTAGTAAATTTTAAACAAGCCTAGATTAACAGGTTATAAAGGCCCAGTGAATTCATTTAAAACAAATAAACTGAACCTTTAGTCTAGTGTTACACTCAAATTTACCAAAAAAAACTACATAAATAAACTTTAAATGCTATTATCTCGGAACTTTTATTCTAGCACATTTGCTAACATTTTCCCCTTCTTCTACAGTTTTTAAGATAAAAGGATAATTTATTTTTTTAGTATGCTTATGTCTTATTCTGTCAAATTGAGATTTATAGTTTTGTAATTAAAATAAGTGAAATATATATTTGTTACAAAAACATACATTTTCCAACAAAGCAAAAATCATCATAAATAACTGTTTTTTACAATAATTTATATTATATTATATTTTAAAATAAAGAATTTAAAATTTTTTTTTGGTTATTATTACTTTCAATAATATAAACAGTTAATCACAAAATTTCAAATGTGTACATAGAATGGTTTAGAAAATTTCAATTTCAGTAAAATATCCCCTTAATGTGACAGATAAATTTGAATTAAATGTAAAATCTCTCGAGTTGCATAAAAATCTAGGATTAATGATATTATCCAATCCTACTAGATATTGAACTCGGATCTCTCGCTTCCCTGCATTCCTGTTATGCCTATCTAAAAATTAACAAGTTATTCCATTACTAGTACCTGTAGGTAGTAGTTGTTAAAACTGGCGGCCGGCAAGCCAATATATTATGTACATTCATAAGAAACATTCTATAACGGAACATTTACGATAAATTTTAATGTCTCCAATTACATGCAAAATACTTATAGGGAAAATATATATTTGTTACAAGAAGAACTGCGATTATTGACTGATGGTATAAATTTTATCCTTAATCATTTATAATTGAAGTAATATGCTATTCAACGTGAGAGTAGTAACTAACTAAGGGCTAAACTACCCCGGTATGGTTTTTATGAACTAGACCAACGTGTACGTGACAAATATAATGGTTTCAAATTGAATGATTGATAAAGGTGAAGAAAAATCATGCTTGATTGAACTTCGCAATTTTGTTGTTATTACTTACGTGTCTGACAACACAACAAAACACATTAACCAAATCTGCAACTATTATAATTTGCAAAACTTTTACCCTAGGCGTATCTGATGCACGTAAATCTGTTTCCAAAAGCACTTGCCCTCATGACAGGACAGCGACCGTCACTAGGACATTTTGTAAATTCTCAATACTTAACATTTAACAACGCGGAAGAGGATTTATGTTGTGTGCGTCAGGTTGTGAGGAATTCCACTCAGAAGAACATAATGGCGCTTATGCCGGTTGACTGAAGTCTACAGCCCCGAGGAAAACCCTCGAGTGTGTGAACAAGAGCAAGTTGAGAGCGGAGAAGAAAGAGGATGAGATGAGGAGAGAAGGTGGCAAGTAGAAGGACTGGGATTATGAAGAGAAAGAAGAGGGCGTAGTATGAGTTGTGGTGAAGTGGGGTGGGGTGGGGGGGTGGGGTGGGGGTCGTGTTGAGAGGGGGTTACTTGCATGTCGCAAAGAAAATGTCAAACGAGGCAAACATGCACACATTTTAGATTACATACTAATAAATGTATTATTTGGTACCATCAAAGATGAATTTAACTCCCTTCACACATCCAAGTAATAAATTACATTATTTACTATGATGCAATAAAATTTACTTAGACGCTGAAGAATAAATAAAGAATGGTTACTGCCACAAATGCAATGTACATTATTTTCTGTGGTCTCTAATTTGAGCGAGAGATATAGGTTTTCGATAATCTTCAGGCCAGGTAGGTGCACAAGCAGCACCAGGACTCGCGAGAGAGCTAAATATCAATATGGTTACTTGACCCGGCACCTCCACCAAAATAAGTTAATTTTGTAATTTGTGTCGAACTATAGATTGAGACGGTACTTTAAATGATTAATATTTTAATCATTCGTACAAGTCTGACATTTGGAGTAACACGTGTCAGCAATTGGCTCGCAGAGATAAATTCATATGTTTAGATCACCCCAAAGTCGAACATTTTACAAAATGTAGGAAGACTCATGAGTAAATATATGGTTTTAGACAGTCCTCCAAGTCTGGCATGTGCGGATACCGTTAAGACATCATATCGCAGGAGTAACATTCAATATGGTTACTACGCATCCACAGTCTAAGTGTGTTACGTTATAAACAAGGTATATATATTCTTCGAACGTTATAGTAGAAGTTTACTTTTATAATATGAAAATTTTCATATCAATTCGCACACTAAATTTTGAATCTTAATGTGTTTTACATCCAGACATAAAACTTTTCAATATTTTTATAAAATGGGAGACTCTGGGCAATAGTCAGGTTTTATATTAATCTGGTCTCGGTTTTTACATCACTCATTATCCACGTATCACATTGCTCCTATTATCGCACACGTTCACTTGCGTTAAAGTCAAACACGCATATGGCCGTATACAACCTTATAGTACGATACATTTCTCTACAAAGTTTTCCATGGATTAATTGCATCACTAAAGCTTTGACTCTCATGTATTACTTGACTTTAAACTGTTCTACCCTATTATTAAAACCGTAGATATTCTCTGGGGCAAGTAAAGTTCAGTGTACACAATTTTATTAAATCTGTGTCTTCCGGCTTTTAGCATCCCTCTGATTGTGCCTTATGTTATCACATCTGCTCCATATGACGCAACGTGACTTGCGTGTAAAGAACCCGCTCATGTCCCGTCTACAAACTCTAGAATACGATACATTGCCGTAAAGTGTATTCCATGCAGAGATTGCACCACGTTTCCCCGTCTCTCAATGGTGAGACTTCTTGTGTTACCTCTGTATGGAACTGTAGCCTGGTCGGCAAGGCTGTCACTTCGAAGCGACTGGATTGTCACCGAGGATGATATTTAACCTTTAGGAGATCACATGTCTCGCTCTCACGTCGTGCCCAGGTACCCGGTGACGTGTGGGTAGCCGGGGTTTGGGTTGTTTTGAAAAAGCAATTTCCTATGTTGGAATGAAATCTCTCGTCCCAACGTAGTTCGAAAATAGACGAACGGGGAATCACAAAGAACGGCACCATGTTCATGTGGTTGGGAATTGTTATTAATGTTGAGATGGAATAACGCTATTTGAATATTGTTATCAGTATAATGTGTAATACATTTGTATAGCGTTCTTACAGGAAGCGCAATATAGTTTAATAAATATCTAGGTCGAACTCATAAACAAAGTAAAACCTGGAGTGCAGTCATGAAATAGGTCAACACGTGTGCACAGTATTGCTTTGACATACTTTAACATGATTCATATTCACATCTAAATAAGTTTCATGATTTATTCATAACAAGTATACACACTCACATATAAATTATTAAACAAAGAAGACGTGACAATTTTACGGATTTAAAAAGGTAAAACAGAAAAATGTTTATTAATTTCCTTGAGGAGGGGGTGTCCATACCAATAAGGGATTTATCTATTCTTAGAACTTTTTAGACTCAATAGAGATTACTTTTTTAAATACAGTTCAGCCTTTTGACATTAAGGTACACTACGTAGACATTACTACATGAAATAATACTTTGTTTTATATATATATATTTATACATTTTATTGTGTTTGTTCATTCCGTGCAGACATTGACTGCTTGGATGACATTGACTGATTTGCGATAATAAATCTTCCATGAAGAAGAAATATGTAATAAATAAAAACTGCTTTTAGTTTGAATATTTTACAGGATTGTACAAAGTCTGGTTTAACCTCAATTTCTGAAGTGTTATACATTTCAAGAATATATGGTACAGTCGCTTCGTTAATGTCTGTTTTCTCTTTATCCTCCATTCCGCATGTACAGCTTCACCCTCAAATCGTATAGCATGTTTTTGCCATGTTTAATGGAACTTAAAGATAGTTTACAATTGTTATAATTTCGAGGCATACAGGAATACGTTTGGAATTCGAAGTTATATGTAGTTATTCAGGTATGGCATTCATAGGAAAAGGGGTAGAAGAAACGATATATACAAAATACACGAAGTAGAAAAAATAATCTTGGCTTAGGATTCAATATTGATAAAAATTACAGAGTGGCGAGATAAGGAAAAACGACTATGAAAAAAATAAGGATTATAACGAGATTCATTTAAGGGTTATATGGTTTTATCTAGGTGTAGTGCAAATATTATTGTATTCGTTATTAAAGTTATCGTTTAGTAAATTAATTATGCACACCATTATTCTCTGTCATGATAATCAAATTTATATTAAGCACATCCATCAAGAACATATGTCCATACTCCCACAATATGCGTGTAGACAACACGCTTGCATGCGTGATCTCGAGAAGGATTAACTATTAAAAACACATCCCTACAGTAACTTGTACTTTTAGTTCTCTAATGGCAACTCGTTTTGATGTGTTTCGTGTGCACTTCACCACAAAGAGATAGAACGCATGTCTACATAATGAAAACGCGATGAACTTTTTGTCATTCGAAATGTTGTTGTTTAACTTAACACACCGTCCACAGTCCAGGATGTTTGTCTGTTTGTGGGTGGGTGGTTCATACACTCAAGTGAATAAATAAACGCATACTTTATGAATATTCAAGAGATAAAACAAAGTTGACTGAAAACCTCCCTCTCTTGACAGGTGGTTGGTACTCTTCCTGTCTCTAGTACATTTATAGCTCTCTTCTTCGTCGCATCCTCATTCATAAAACAAACCGTTAAACTTATCTTGGTAATAAATATTTGCCAGTTATTCTATCGTCTGTAAAGTGAATTTATAATGTTGAAAATGGGTAGAGAAACTTCCTGCCGCGCGTTTTGTGTGACATGCAGATTATATCGGAAACAAACAGATAACTAGCACCCTTTGTGAGAGAATATGTTTTCCAAACTCCAGTCTAACGCATTTCAACAGCTAGGACGAGCGATGTCATTCGCTGACACGTGACATATGACATCTCATGGATGTCAGAACACATCGGTGTCAGAAGCCTCAGTGGACCGATCACGCGTGTATGTGTGGGTGTGAAGGAACACAGGATCAAACAGATCGTAGATATACTAGACTAGACTAGTACTAGAATTGTAATACTCGTATCAAATCTATAGTGGTAATGCCTGACAGAGGTGGAGCGCAACTGACGCAGAAGGTCGCTTCGCTTACACCGTCCACCGACCTAAACCTTGTTTCCCAAACTTTTTCCCAGTCACATGCGAATGTTAGATTGGGTCCATCCAAAAGCTCTAGAAATTTTTCTTTTTCCCTTCTATAGATAGTCACCTGGAGAGAGTATCACCCTTATCGTGAGTTACACTACACCATAGGTAAACAGATGTGTAACCTATACAGCGGGAATCTTATCGAAAAGTTAGCTATGAAAGCAGCGGAAATGTAATTAAAGTTATGTTAGTACATACTCTTAGTTAGATAGTATCTTGCAGATCGTAGCATACCACTGCACAATTTCAAACACACCAAACTTAATGTTTTAGGGCGTAGCCATGTCGTTGCTGACAGATGTTAATTAAATATTATGTAAAGAAGATTATCCTCTCTGCAATAATGTTGTTTCAGAGCGGATAGAGATGCATTTGCTGACAGTCTCCTCAGCATGTTAAGTACAGAATTCTGGTGGCTTGATTAAGAAGATGTAGTTTCAAGGCGCGAGGCGAGAGAAGCAGAGATTTTCATTAGTGATATCTCTTCAGCGGTAATCTAGAGCTGGAGCTTAATTGTAATTAAAGGGGTTGGGATGTACAAGCCTGGTGACGACGTTGCTAAGAGGTTTCTGAGGAGAGTGAAATGGAAGTCCAAGTGGCTATTACACTTGAGCGACTCTTCTTGGATCAGCTGAGCCGACGTCACCACATCAAGTGAGGATAAGAATAAAGTAGTAGACCTACTTAGAAGATCAATTATTGTACGGCACAAGGGGGAGTTTTGCTAACGGCATGTTATGTATAAGGTATATGTACAAATTTACAAAATCAGAATTGACAATTTCCTTGGTCAATAATATGTATTTGATCATTATGAGTTCATATAGTTTTTAAGTAAAATATCATTTGAGTTCCAGTTTCCTATCAAGTTTATTGTCATATCACATTAATGTTGTCGTATCGGTATAAAACAGGACGCGTATATCTGCAGCTGACGATACATGACACATGATCGCATTAAAAACAGTAAACGACAACAAGCAAACAAGGCACGCTGCAATGTTTGTATATTGGATTACCATGTACCATGCAATTTGAGTAAATGTCCAGCGATCTACAATACAGGGGCTCTTCCACATTCGTGACGTCACCTAAAACAACCTGGATCATCAACGAACAACCCCTGGCATGGCCGCTAACAAAGAATTGTTGTCACGTGCAACTAGAACTGATCAGATGATACGAAAGTAATTGCTACCACTTTCACTTATCACACGCATGGAGATAGGGTGAGCTGGGGGTGGGAGGAAGGCATGCGTGTGCGAAGGTACAGTGTGACTAATGAAACATATTCAACCAAACCAAACAGAATAAAATCGTCCACTTTTAAAATAAAGCGAACGTTATAAATTTATGTTATGGAAAATTGGGGTAATACATTTTGGAATATGAGAGACAAAGTTTGGTCTATACAATGAATTTTAATTTTAATTTTAAAT
Organism: Sweltsa coloradensis; assembly: GCA_024449915.1. Classification (NCBI taxonomy): domain Eukaryota; kingdom Metazoa; phylum Arthropoda; class Insecta; order Plecoptera; family Chloroperlidae; genus Sweltsa; species Sweltsa coloradensis. Next base: position 187,453 of record JAMZAV010000016.1, read on the forward strand.
CCCGCGAACCCGAAATAGGGAGCGAAGCTACGTAACGAAGAAAAACACACAAATAAAAATGTATCATCAAAGTCCTCTTGTGGTGGTGTCGAGTATGGAAAAATGCTCGTTTAAAAAATACTAGCCCTACTCCGTTGGCCCCAAAGGGTATCCAAAGTCATGCGGAATTATCCTTGTTGAAAGACAATGGAATGAACAATCCCAACAACAAAAATGCGCATGTGTCCGGTTTTTATCGTGCCACACGCACACACGGACAGAAAAATATAAATTATAGGGGAGCTTTGTTCCCAAATATTAGATCTATGTCAAATCGAAAACATGAAGTTGTATATTTTGACCGAGCATCATCTTGTGTCAATTATAATAGTGGCATTCCAAGATTATTGTTCTTACTCTGTACTTATCCTTCGAGACATGGTTTTGCTTATAATTGATTAACAAAATTATTGTTCATTTGCATGTACCTTGTGAATGGAATTCGGAACCTCTACAGAGCAATAATAATTCAGAGACTTCAACTTTATATTCTGAGTATGAAACACGTGACAAAAAGAATCTCGCGCCAACCATTAATCATCTCTTTACTTGCTCTTAATCTAGCACATTCTTCTCAATGTTTCAACCACTAGTTTTTTCTATTTTCCAGCTCTTTTTGTGACCCTTCATGAACTTTTCTCTCTTTTCCATCGCCCACTCGTCAGTTTATCATCATCAACAATTCACTCATTAATCGTCGGCTAATCGACACGGTAAAGTTGCTTTGAAAAACACGATAATAAGTTTTAAATAGAACGATATTCTTGCCACCATATAATGTCGGAGTAGGTAGTAGACTGTATTAGCAGATAATGCGAACAGTCGAACAAGTGCTGCGGACCGTGGAGAAACGAAGAACTTGATGTAGCGAGGTCGATAATGGAAGTACAGCTTACTTTTGCCACCGTAATAATATTTTGATCGCTATTTTATCCGTCGTTTTATAAACCAAGAAATTAAATAAAGAATCATAGATTGTTACAAAATTAAATTAACACTATTTTTTTAATTCAAATATAACATGTGTGAATGCTGCTTTTGGGGTACTCCCTTGTATTCAAATGAATGTTATGTTGAGTTTTCCTAACATTAATCAAGTGTACACAATTAATATCAATAACAACTTTCTTCAACACCAACACCACCACCAACACCACCACCAACACCACCACCAACACCACCACCAACACCACCACCAACACCACCACCAACACCACCACCAACACCAACACCAACACCAACACCAACACCAACACCAACACCAACACCAACACCAACACCAACACCAACACCACCACCACCACCAACAACAACAACATTTTAAAGCTATTATCTATCTAGAGCAGTGAAAAGGTTCATTAAACTATTAAATACTATCTACCTGTTCTATTAAAGTTTATTTTTAAATAATGTTTGTTGTATAATAATATAATTTGGATCATTCATCATTACAACATGGTCAACTCATAACCATGTATATTTCAAAATTATGTTGTTACATTTGTAATTTTATGTATAATACAAATTGTACGTTGTACTGATTAGTACGCTAGATCCCCGTGATTATCCAATGTTAATTGCGTAACTGTCAATAAAGATTCAGTTTACTCCTTAATTTGGTATTATTTTATTACTAATGCTATAAGAATGTATTAATTGAAATCTATCACATTCAGGTATACCAAATTATCTACAAAGTAGGACAATTACGAAGTTGAAATGGAAAGGACTCCATGATAACGCTTGTGTATATTTGTCACGATCTAAAGCCATGGATTGGACGTCGAACGAGGCAACAAAGCATATCCCATGCATCGGCGCCCACAATTAGGTAATCACCATCACATACAGTAATCACGGTTTTGATCGCTGTAATGTATGCACAAAGGTTTCATTACACGCCCGTTAAATGCAGGTAGATTAACTTGAGACTAGAAAGAGGTGCACAGAGTACAGACTGTTATGATATGTGCATAAATCTAAACGAGATCAACCATGTGATTCTCTGACACGTGACCGGCCTAAATCAAACGTTGAATAACATTTTGGCTCAAAGGTAAGCTCTTACGGTTTGCATATTATTCAAAACTCATTCGGATATGCACAGAATATTTTACCAACATGATTTCAGTTATTATAATAATTATCTGATTTCATGACCGACGTTTGCAATGTAAATAAATAAATAAATAAATAAATAAATAAATAAATAAATAAATAAATAAATAAATAAATAAATAAATAAATAAATAAATAAATAAAATAAATTGTATTTAGAGTGGACCCACTCAGCTATATAACTTATTTTCAGTGGGGGACAGGACGGCTCCAAAGTTACCGTTTACAAACTCCAAAGACAAGAACTGATAAACTTTAGTCCAAATCAAAAGATAAAAAACTTCTGACTTTGACGGGAATCGAACCCTGGATTTTCTGCATTGGGAGCAGATACGCTAACCACAAGACCAACCAATCAGGAATAGTTAAAAGTTGTGGTCGAAAACAAAGTAAATCAGTATAGATAAGGCTTGCATGTGATACTCTGTATCGATGATACCATGTATCAAGCACGGGGTCAAGATTACTCAAAGTAGGGAGAAAAGCATACACACACACATAAAATATAGCCTTCATTTATGGTGGAGGTGCCAGGCACATGAACGTTAAATATTCTGGCAGGCTACCCTAGCTCCTCTAACCCCACAGGTCACAAACTCATTGTGTGTCACCCTAGTTTAGGGGCAATGTAAACATCAAACCTTATGTCAATCGGACGTCGTGTTCGATTTTTATCGTGAGACGTGACACACGCACAGACGGACGGACATAAAGGTGATGCATGAAAACTTCGCTCCCTTATTACCATGAAGCAAGACATGTTGCAATTTCGATTGTTCCCTAATCTTCGTATTCTACATTGTGATTATGTGAAGTGTATGATAGAGTCACAAGATTTCTCCAATCAATGTCTCTGTGCGTGGTTCCATGCACGATGGCTCACGCAGCTGGAGCTCAGGCCTGTAACACTCAGAACCAAGGTATACGTGGGTTCATAGGGAACCTAAGTGGGCCTTGTCCGGTTCTCTCCGGTCAGCGTGGTATAGGCGATTAACCCGTGCTAAATGTTTCGTAAGCGATAGCGCGAGAACCCGACCACGGACCGGAATTATATTCATACTGTAAGAAACTATAATCTTTCCTCTTTGCGTGCACAACTCTGCTCTATCACAAATATTAATGACATTTGTTTTGAGTTGAAGTGAACTCTACATTTACACTGTTGCCAAACCTTCCAAACTGCTCATGAAAAAGCACGAAAAACATTTTGTCCGTGGCATCAGCATAACATTTGGTATCCGAATTGCTTTGTGGCTACTGTGAGGTCACTGGGTTGTACTAGATTATACATTACTAATAAAATAGCCTTTAATGTGCCAGCAAAATCTTGAATGCAAAGTACATTTAGCAACCATGGACAGGCGCGTGGTATGTGAGGATGCCACAGCTGTACACAACGTGGCTGCATCTCGCTTAGGTTGCCGCTCAGTCAGAGTACATTTGCGACAGCGCGCAAACATGGGTCCATTTGACGCATAATAGTTTGAATTTAGGAAGCGTCATCGAGCAAAGTAGAATGCCATCATCTTCTTCACAAAATTATGCATCTTGTGATGTTATTGGTTTAGATTTCTTTGCGCGAGTCAAAAGATACGGCGAGTTACATTTTCGTACCATGCTAATTCTTATGGGCGCTGAGACCAGAGAGAAACCAATTTCCTTCCGCCTTCAAAACTTAGGTTCCCTATTGCCCGAGGGCAGTGTTTTTTTCTTTGTTTTCATTCCAACTATAGTCCACCTATCGGCCCGAATGGTACAATTGCATACATGCAATGCATACATACAATTGAAGGTTATACAAAGTTATTAATTAAGACATAGAGCGAATAGTATAATATGATTTTGTAGCGAGGAATCAGTAATGCGATATTAAAATTGAAACGCAACACTTCTTTCGCACTGCTTTCCGAGAAGATACGTATAAGTAACTCGGCTACTACGGAAATGAAGTAATTACTTAAAATAATATATTTTTGACTCAGCATAAGAGCAGTTACCTGTAAATTATTATGTGAAGTCATACCCACAGCGTAATAAACAAGTTTGGACTTAATAAAAGAAAACAACATTTTTATTTTCATTGTTTCCTTAATACAAGCAAATTAAAAAATTATGCGGTACTGAAAAGTGCAATCCATCATCTTGACTTGTGAATTTAATAATAAAACACACAATTTAACCATAACTCTTTCTGAGACCTTCAAACCCTTCTTGTTTACTGACCTTTGGTCTGATATTAATGTAAATTGACCGAGGATTGGGTGAGGCAGGGCCGAAATGTTTCTCGTTCCCATTGAGTCCGACAATGCAATAATTCAGACGGACGGACGGACTTCCAGCGTTCAGCTCCAGCCAGGAGGGCATTTATTATTTTATAAAAACAACCCCAATGACCACTGGACTTGAATGCAACGGGCAACCTGCCATACAATATCTTGCGAACAATAATTCATTATGAATCACATTGTGAGCGAATACACGGAATGCACTTTGAGTATGAAAATAATTTAGGTCACTGATGCTGATGCCACGAATTATGTATTAGCGCATGCGCAGATGTATCGTCGAGAGGGTTGTTTCAGTTGCAGCGTGTTGGCAGGGATCCCCAGGGGAGAGAGACTAACCTAACTGACCTGGATAGAGCGTACATTACGTGAAACATTCTAATAACAAGCTTAATACGGGATACATATTATACATGCACATCCCGCTGTCTTCCGTAATGAAATAATGAAGATAAAGTAGGTACAACCTGGTATGTGTTAAAATTATCAGATTTGTTATCAGAAGACTCAGAAGAATGTTTTCATTATCTGCTAACGAGTGCGCTTATTTTGAAATTTTGAGTTGGACACTTTAGGATTAATTGCATGTCCCTATTTAGGTGCCTAAGAGATTTTGTATTAAGATAAGCTGTTATAAAGAGGGCTGTTTAAGAGGACTACGTATCATTTCATTCGTATTTACGACTGGCAAAACCCCGAGAAAACTTTCAGTCAGGATTGTCGGTGGCTGGTATTGATTCGACCACGACGACCTTCCTCAAAGTGTGCGAAACATTTTTTATTACAAGACAAGTATCATAAGAAGTTAATGTTCTTAAATTAGTGAATGCACTTTTTGAAATGCTAGTTTGAGAAAAAGTAAGGGCGTACGTGGTTAATTATACATACTACAATTTTTTCTTTAAAAAATGCTACATTTCTGGCGATTTAAAAACAATAGGACTTTGGAGCAGATTACTGATATTATTTATGAATATGATTATTTTACTGTATATAAGTTCTTCAAATAATGTGGTTCGGTTATCAAAGTCCAACAAATATAAAAATTATTATTTAAGTGGGATCTACGAATAACTAAACCGAAACATATTCTTATCACTTTTTAAGTGTAAACGTGCATTTTGGGGATATAGTCATTGAGGGGGAGGGGGGCAGCAAATCAGTTAATTTAGTTAGAATTATCACTGAATAACGCGAATTAAAACGATATTACGATACGATATAGTTGACTATACGTCTACTTAACACATACATTTTGTGTTCACCAAATTACGATGTCAAATCTCGTGAATACAGTTTGGATATACAATTGAATGACAGAGATCTAACAGATATATTGATTACAGAACAAAACTTCTTTATAATATTATGCCGTGGTTGTCTATTAAAGCTTCAAAAGAATTTTAATAAAGATGGGTCTGAAGGTTTTTAATATCTCGTTGTAAAACGACGCCTTCTCATAACGAACTTAATTAACATTTCAAAAAGTCGCCTTTAACCGCATTTAAAAGTGTCAATCTTGGCGTAACGTTAGATCCTCGCCGCGCGTCGCTATCGACCGCCGCGCTGCCGACGCGTGGCGCCGCCTGCAGACCTGGCGTCGGCCGCCCGCACGACGCTCAGAGTCGCCCGATCAGAGCGCCGAGACGGACGTCATGCACCCTCAACGCTTCTCCGTCGCCGCCGCGACGCTGGTCGTCGTCACGTTCCTCGTGTCAGAGCACCACGTCACAGCCGCCTCTCGCTCCGTGAGTCTCGACCATTGGCTAACCCCACAAGCACAATTTTTAATTATTGCACTCACTCATTTTGCCTTGAAAACATCCTTGCTTTTTAATGACATTTTATTTACAAAGAGAGTTAATTTAGATTTTTACCGTGTGACTGATAAATTAGTCAAATTGTCTTTTATAATGACAAAGTCTACGTCAAAGGATGTCAAAGGCGAGGTGGATGATTCTATCTGTAGAAAGTCTTTGTATTAAAGTTCGCGACGTTGATTTGCCCCTCGTGTTCAAATGACACAGAGTTTATCTCATAATCAGCGATTCGACGCCTTGACAAACTTCTAACTAGGTTGTCTTACTTTTGCAAGCTTTAGTTGTCAAAGCTCTCCTGCTTCGTTTTACTTTGGTTGTACAATCTTTGTGTTATTTGATGTTGTAAATGCAAATGAGTTTAATTGTATTGTAAGACGTGAGAGAATAAACTGTCATTTCCTACACATCGTTTCATCGTTGTATTTGTAACACTACGAAACCTACACTGATAAGTTTATATTTATTTTATTCTACAAAGGTAAACCTTTTCAGCAAAATTAAAGTACGCTGGATCTTTGGGTATTTATTATTCCGTTTTCACCGTACTTTTCGAGATTAGCTTCTTTGCATAACTTAATTGTATGGAGAGCGAAGATAAAAAGTGTCGACGCTACAATTTAATTAAGGTCCTTCCTTTATGAAGCACTTCAACTAATTGTGATCGCGTCAACTGAAATTTGCTTCACGTTGGTCTGGGCCTCACCGAGGAAACTTCGTAATAGTTGACGGAAAGTTTGCGACAAACCCCCGGGATCGCGAACAAAGCTGTGGCTCTGACTTTCACAACAAAATAACACCAAATATAATTTAACCTTTTTGCTAAAAGGAAATAGAAAAACGCAAATTGAAACAACTATTTGTAGTTGGTTCGTTACCATTAAATAAAGTTAACACACGCACAATGGTAAGCAATTCACTGCGTAGGCCTACCCACTTTTAATGTTTAACCCTTAGACACCGTGTTTTAGACAATATACCCAAGTCCAATTATTACGTAATAATAAAGACTTTAATTCACAAACATAATCGTATTTCAGTTAATTTGTTATTTCCTAAAAAGGAGAAAAACCCTGTTTCATAAATTTTAAAATACTTACAGTGGAGCAGACATCTTCTGTTATGACAAGACAGTTATAATCAAAGTTTTAAACGTGCCCACAAAACAAATTAAAAACTACCTATTTAGTTATAGAAGAATCTATGAGATTTTACATATTTTTGTCAGGCTAAAAATTACGTCACACAGTGTGTTGCCTGATTTTATACCCAGAAAGTAGGCCTATACTTTGGTAAACCTCACTTTGTCATTAAATCGCCAGTAACATAAAGCAGAGCCCAGGACGACAAATCTTGGAAGTTTGGGATTTTCTCAATAATTTGGCTCTATTTTCCCTGAATTACTCCAAAGAAAACCCCAACTAACCCACTAGTATAATTGGAGTGGTTTCTTTTGGGATAATTGCAAGATCCAATCATTGCCAATCTCCTCTATTTGGAAACATTTGGTGGTAATCTACTTATATCGGGCAAAGCCCTCATTAAAACCAAATGTCCACTTTATTCCGTTTTGTGGGAATGATTCTAGCTTGCGGGTTTTCGGACATCCTTGCAGTGAAATTCCGCACACCTCGAATATGGAAAATTTGAGGATATTTTTATTTATTTATTTATTTATTTATTTATTTAACGTCTATCCTATTCAGTTATATTTTATATATTTTATACATTTTCCAGGCGTTGTCCCGTCAATCGCCTCAACCAAACATGGATGTGAAAAGAATTGAACTAATTATAAACACGCTCTCGATGGACGCGTGCTAGAGATGAGCTACCTCTATCCATGTTCTAATGTAAAGTACCTCAACTTGTAACCAGGCATGACACAGTCACAGTGAGAGGGTTAGTTTGAAGCGTAACGAGCGGAATTAGCTTTAGCGCGCTATCATTGCTGTTCCGTCGGGTTAGAGGACTTTACGTGCTAGAGATGAGCTACCTCTATCCATGTTCTAATGTAAAGTATCTAATCTAATAACCAGACGAGGCAAAGTCACTTCGGAAGGGTGAGTTTGAAGCGTAGCGAGCGGAAGTAGCTCTGCTCGTTGCTGTTCCGTCGGGTAACTCTACACTTTGCACGGAACTACGGACAACATTATTGGCGGTAAACAGCCTGCCGTCTAGCGGGCCGTTGGGAGGTAGATTGCCGTTGAAGTTCAATGAATGTAGAGAGCAACTTGTACAACAACAAAACAACAATTACATTCATTTTTGTGATACTACTTACGATTTAGTATCTAACAAAGTCAACATAATTCCTCAGGGCTAGACCCGGCACCTCCACCATTTACGCATTACTTATACAAGCTATCTGGGAGGGGAGTTGAAAACGCCATTTTCGGTCATATCGTTATTTGTGGCTGTCAATTATTTATTTATCTGCATATTTTGAGACAGGAATTTAAAAAATATTGGGTTTACACGAAAACAAATAATTGTTGGCAAATTATTAACGTCCTCAATTGTGATTTTTTATTTCTCATTTCGAAAGCCTCAATCTTACTTTCGTTTTAACTTAAATTAATTTCCTATGCCTTGTTTAGTGGTGTTCTGTACACCGATAAGTAGTAAACTAAATAGTTGTTTGCCTAGGTCACCAATCTACCCCGTAACCACGCTCTTTCATGTCTTTCCCCAGCTTTTCGCCTTTTCATCTTCTTTTTATAATTACAATAAAAATAATAATTTTATAGTTAGTTTATCGAGTAACAAAAAGAATACGTACCGCATTTGTTTCGATAACTTGGTATTTAAATGTTTAGTATTTTTAGCTGGTTTCAAATTCCAATATCTAGGGTCTCATGCGCTTGAAATTGTGCACTAAAACATCGTGCCATGGTTGTTAAATATATTTCAATCCAAGGCATCAGTAACAGTGAAGCTTTTTACGATTTCCGCCGCGTAGCTACCGATTACATTTGCTACGTTACCTTTCTTGAAACTAACACAGAATTAAGACTTTTTTTATTATACCTTCCGCACGGTTTTATCGTCGATTGGACCTAGAAAAGCACCAACAGATGGGATGAGGGCCAAGACTTCTTCTATGAAGCCAAGACTAGCAACCAATCACCGGCAGTAGCACAGCTCGCGTCCCTATACGCATTGCTGACCAGATCGACATTAAAATGTAGGCCTATATGAGTGATTTTTGTGATGATAATAATAATGTATGTATTTAATTATTTTAGACATGCAACTATTATACTCGATCTCACGTTTTCAAAAATAAATGCACGAACCTAATTATTTTTTGAAATATAGATATAAAACCTTAAGTATATTCCTGGACGCGTTTTTTAAACTTTTACTTAAGTCCTCAAGATACACGAAACAATTTCAGAAATCATTTTTCTCTAACACAGCTGGATTAGTCTAACTGGGAGGAAATTTTCAGGTAAAAGCAGGTTGGATATGTGGGTTTGTTAGAGATTAGGCTTAGACTACATAATTCAAATACGCAATTTCCTCCCTGCTTGCTGTTCTACCGTGCACGAATGCTTGCGGCCAGACAAACGTTCTCTTTTAATTAACCAACTCTTTCTCGTGTCTTAAACACAAAATATGAATAAAAGTAAACTTTAATAACATTTCAAAGAGACTTTTAATTAAAGATCTCAGAAGAAATTTCAACTAAGTAAGTTTTAATACCTACAACAACTGTTGAAATCACGAATAATTGCTTACCCAAGGGAATGGGCAAGCTCTTTCTTATACTGCCAAGCTATTTCCTGAAGCCAATTTCGTTTCCTATGACAACACGAATGGAAGGAAGGAAGTTCTAGGAAGATTTACAGTTCTCCAACGAATTGCTTTATTTTCTGCTAAAAATCTCCTAAAGCCACAAATCAACTTAAAACAAGAATGAGGTCTCTCGCGGACGCCACTGGCCATGCAATGCTAAGGGTCAGTGGCCATAATTCACCGCCGCTGTATGCGGCTCTGTTTACTGCGTTAGACCCCTCCCTAAGAGGTCCTTAAGGACGAGGCTAACGAGCTTAATAAACCACTACAAGAACATTTTTCAGGAGTAACAGTTGAATGCCGGCCGGCTTGGGTGGGGTGCACGGGCGTGGTTAGCGCAGTGTATACGTGGACATCAGAATGTTTGTGGAGTGGGTGCGGTCAGTTGGGTGGGAGGGAGGCGCAGACAACGACAATATGTGGTGTTATTATTCTCTAGCAAGGCTAATTGAAGCTGATATTTTGCATTGTTTCGATCCGACGGAGCTTAGCTATTTTCTAGATTGTCGCTGGAAATTACTTTAACAATTTCACCATTTCACCAAATCCTGAAATCTACATCATTCTCATCATGACGTCTTAGCACAAGAGAGACTGACCTGTTTTGAACCTTACAGACATGCATTATTTTTATTTAATTAATTTAATTTAATTTTTTGGTATACAACTTTTTGGCAGCCCTGTTACGGAATTGAGTAGCCCGATTTTTTTTATTATTTAACGTTTTATTAGTTATTATTTGAACCTTAAAAATGACTGTTAACTCTTAATTTGTTACGTAACTCAAAATATTGATGCCTATCGCCTTAAAACAATTACGTATACAGTCTTACCTATTGACATGTCAATGCCATCACCAACATCACCGAGCCACCGAGGCTGTAGGCCAAAAAGAAGAGGCCTCAGTGATGTTTTTTAGTATACTAGGCAAATGGCTGCTCGAATGTCTCACATGCTAGTCTCACGAGTCATGACTCATGAGATGAGATAGCTTATATATGTTAATTTATAAATAATGGGGTGTGCGAATCCTGATTTTTGAGTTCGAGTCGAGTCCAAGTACCCTTTTTATCTATTACTCTTTGACTTTACTTACAATATGTACAAAATTAATTTTATTTATTGATGTTAGTCAGTATATTAATTGACTCCAAAAGTGATGACATTGTAACATATAATTGATGTTAAAATGTATTCTATCTCTATATAATTTTAATGATCAAGCACACATTGTTATTAGGGCTAGAAAATGAAATATAATTCAGTAATTGATATTACTTTAAAATCATTATAATTATTATAACGGTGACATTTTATCTGTGCAAAAAAAAAAGTTGAAATCTTCCATAAAAAATAACAATTTGTATTAAAAGACTGGGCGTACTATTAAAGCTAATCAAGGTTGCAATGCACTTCGTTTTTGCACACGCACGCTCGCGCGCGATCCGGCACTCCCAACATTAAATTTGCACAGATCGAGATGAATGTTCTATAGGCTACCCGGCACCTCCACCAAAATCATTATTTTTTTCAATACTCGATTACGAGTATCAAAAACACGACTCGAATCGAAATTTCGGGTACTCGCACATCCCTAATATATATTGTGCCAACAGTTGTGATATTAATGCCTATAAATAAAATTTTCGAAAATCAACTATTTAATGTTATTTGTCTGGGAAACTCCAAGCAGTCCGTTGCCCGAGAGTGTTTTGGGCAGCCTCGGGCTGCTGGCCTGGGCTGCCGTTAATTTTGAGCCCTGAGTAAGGTTATAGTATACTTGATAGTATATTCTTATTACCAATTTCATGTGACAATAATGTGAATGTTTCCAAAAATGTATTCTATATTCTTTTAAAAAAATGTATTTCTGTTCTAGGCAACAGAGCAAAGCGTAAACCGTAGATCGCTATTTAGCGTAACTAGTTTGAGGTAGGATAATTAAGAATGAACCATCATTATCATCAACCGATCAATTATGAATTCTTCTATGTTGTTGAAAGTTACTATAATCACGTATCCTCTGAAATCGTGGGCTTATCTCTTACATTACGTCGAATAGAGTATTAACACAAAACTATAGTCGCGCCTGATTGAGATCGAGTGAAATGAGTTTCGATAATATGTACGGTCGAGTGTTTTTAATGCATCGCCGAGCATATGATTTAGTTCGTTAATCTCCTAGCCTAGACCACAAGAGGGATTTCAATTACAAACATGGCAAATTATAGTCCTCGAAATATGCCCGCCAGCTAAATAACACTACCCAAATTAAATTGCCACACTAATTGCAAACTTTGAAGCTAAATTAACTAGGTTCAAACCCAATAATAGCTGAAAATCACTCGATGTAATCAATCTTCTCAGTATTACAACGTCCACAAACAAAGTATTCCACGAATTAATGTTTTTACAATGGCAATCGCCAATCAAAACATCGGAAATCCCACAAATAACAATTTCAATTCCAATTTTTCATGCATAGCCTAAAGCATATATGATGGAGCTGGCTTCATTATTTTGTTAATTATGTAGCGGCCCTAGGTTAATGAACTGGCCTGATAGTATATCCGCTGAGCTAAACCGAAGAAAGATTCCATGCCTACACCTACAATGAACACAACATTTTATTACGCCAATACATTTTTTCACCTTGGCAACCACGAAATCAATCTTTGAAATCCGACATTTGCGACATTATGTTTGTAGTTCATTGTCCAGCAACCCGTTAGAGTTGGACGAGAGATCTTTTCAAGTGATTTATTTTAGTTCCCCACGTGGAATTCAATGCGATAGCTCGAAGATTGCACCAACCGAATGCGCATAATAAGCAGAGAGTTCTCTGGTGTAGGGTGTTCTTTTATTATTCGTGTCCCTGGAGAAATTTCCACGAGTGGCGCAAGTAATAATCATAATATGTTACGAAAAGTAATAATGCCAACGGCAAAAATGAAATTGTCTCGGCATATTATTGTGGACACTACGAACTTCTTGATGTTATCATGGCGCACATTGTAGCATACTTCCTAGTGTTGCAATTTAGTTTTATATGTGTAGTGTTATCATGCATGTAATACTGGAGCTTACATTACCACACATTTATGTAGGATACATACATAGCATGAAAAACCGTGAACTTTTAGGTATAAGCTCGTGAATATTTTAAAAGATAATTGGACTATTGCTGATTCTAATATTGTACTATTTTAACAGGCATTGGAATCTTTAGCATGTGGTAGACATCGCTAAATCGACATAGTTTTTACAAATTTAGATTCTAGGCTCTTATAAACAGGCAATACTGTTTTTTATCAAATTAAAGTCTAGGGCAGACTAGCATTTATGCCTAGCTGGTAGCTAGCCTTATCATTATCAAATTTTTATAGTATCATCACCAGTAAACTCTATACCTGAAAGCCGTAGCCTACATGCATTCTCATAAATTGCAACACACATGGTAAAAAAAGTTTATGTATGAGCCTCTGGCCACAGGAATTATTTAAGAAGATGTTTTACAGACTAGTATAGTAGCAAACATGTTTTGAATGCACACCGACTGGCGACCAAACATATTTCGATTATTGGCATGAAAATTTCCCTCTATATTGAATAGCCGCAAAATTGTGTTCACAGAATTCTTTAGATGCCTTCCCATGATTACAATATTGTATTTTCGGCCACAATGTTGAAAATAAAATCATACAGACGCAGACCCACATTTTCCAATTTCATATTGGAAATATGTTTTGTTATTTTATTTTATTTAGTTATATGACATTGATAACAGGGAAGCGCAGAGATAGTCCGTTCCTGTCCAGTGCAGTTCAAGCCTATACGTTCATGAAAAAAGTCAAGCAAATAAGCATTTCTCTAGGACACTTTTTGGCTTTCATTTAGTGTCTGTTTCGCTATCTTTGTCATCGGCCGCTCACTTCTCCTAATTTGATTAATGAAGCTTAAGTCGCAACTGCAAATATAAGATGACAAAATACCCCAAGTAGCTGCGAGAGATATTTTATCTTGAAAAAGGCGGATTCGCACGGAATCTTTTTTTGACAGTGACACATTTTCTCGTATCAATCAGATGAAATTTCTCTTGGAAAACTGAACTCTACTCAGAATAAATAAAGAGTATAAATCTACTTTTCGTGCGCCTAACCAATAGTAGCAGTATCCGGGAACCGACACTAAGTCGTAATTAGGCGGAGGGCTTAGCACCTCGGTAGCTTCCGCCCCCCCCCCCTCCTCCCCCCCATCACACGACAACGCGAGGATGCCGACGCCGTTAGCACATTTAATTAACCCTTTTTTCATTTTGTAACTTGTAATTTATTTTCGAGAAATCTCAAGAAGAGAGCTAAGATTTCTGAAACAGACGGAGAAGGATTGTAGAGTGGAAGGGGTGTGGGGTAGATTGAGAACCAAAAGGGCAGAAACGTGTTTCGTCCGAAGGGTGAGATTAAATCAATGACGCGCAAAGGGCGATGCACGGCCGAATAAATGGATATAGGGATTGATTAGCAACATATAAGCCTTGCCTTTGCTTTAGGAGTCAGCAACCTGTGGCGAATGTGCGAACTCGTTTCACGACAGAATAGATGATCGTAGCACATAAAATAACAAATGTCATTAAAAAAAATATATATTTGAGGGAATTATTTTTTGATCAAAATTTGCCCTATGAAAGACATGAAGCGATTCCAAATGCGAATCTGATTTTTTAATTTTGATCTTATAGCAGGCCTAGGTAAAAATAGTGAGTGATGTCTGGACCGGCACCTCCACCAAAAGAGTGTGTAACTTCTGGCCTGGGCCGGTGCCCTATCCCAAAATCTATTTTTTTATTTTGCACCTGGAAATCAAGAACCTTTTTTGACTAGTCAAATTATGGGTACCAGCATATCACTACAAGTTAGTAAAAAAATAAACTTCGAAATTTAACCTTGAACTTGGTTTGAACTTTTTCAATTTCGAGCATCCCTACCACAGTTACAAAATCACTCACAACGTAAATAAATCACAGTAGTTCGGTCTAGGTTTCTCCAGTTTGACTGTTAGCAACATCCCTGGTCGGTTGTTCTGTGTTCGAGACCCATTTACACAAACTTGAATGATAAATTATTGAAACCTAATCACATTAGAGCCATTAATTAAGCTGGTGTGTGATCAACATCATACTATTAGTCGTTACTCATGAACTTTGAATTGCTTTGTGCTTTACAGGAAACATTCCATCAATCCACTTTGTACACGTATTAAAAACACGAGAGTGGAGCATACATTTGAAATCAAAACAATGATTCTTGCCTCTAGCTGTACTCCGTTTTTGTCTGTGCGGTTTTCAAACCCATACCAAGATAAGCAGATTGCATGAAACTAACGTGCCAAACAAAAACACTTTGAAGGAGCTTACCATTTCGATAATCTACCATCAGTCCACAAACAATCATTTTTCCACATTTTTTTGACGATATGAAATAAAAATTTAAAATACAAAGTTTATTTTATACGATAACTACATGAAATCGTTTTACTCTATCACAGATAATAGAGTACACGACGCGTAGTGTACTCTATTATCAGTGACACTAGGTTTGAAATTCATAGCAACGAAGAACCGTTTTCATCATAGATTTCTTTTAATAACGTAACTAACTAGGAAAACGCTTAAGTCCCACCGCGTTGTTGGATGAGCGTAATTGGTGCATTGACCTGCCATGTGTTATGCAGATTTTCTGTTGTTTTGTGAAAAAATTATTACTAAGTCGATTTTTTTAAATTAAATTAAATTAAATAAAAAATTAACTTTATTCTTTTATTTTTTCTTAATCGTAATTTAAAAAAAAGAAAAAAATCGTAAAATTGCTATTTTCATAACAAATAATTATTTGATTGCGCTCAAATTTTACACGAATATAATAATTCATAAAATTAAGGTTCTGTAAAAAAATCATTACAATAGGATAAAGCATGTAGGTGTTATAAGTGAAAGAATTGTTAAAAAAAAAAGAAAAAACCCGTAAAATTTCGATTTTCATGAGAAATAATTTTTCGATTGTTCTCAAATTTCACACGAATATCTTAATTCATAAAATTAAGGTTCTGTAAAAAAAATCATTAAAATCGGATTAAGCATGTAGATGTTATAAGTCGAAGAAATTTTTTAAAAATCGAAAAAAATCGTAAATTTGCGATTTTCATTAGAAATAATTTTTCGATTGCGCTCAAAAACGTGGCAGTTCTAAGTTCAAAGATTTCGAAGGCCCCCATAAAATTTCATCGCAATTGGAGTATTGGTTTAGCCGGAATCGTGTGGACAAACAGACAAAAATACAAAAAAAAAAAAAAAAACATTCCGGATTTTTTTCTCCAGTGTAGTGAAATGGAATCTTCGCTTCGCTCGCTACGCTCGCTACGCTCATCCAATGAACATTATTTCTCAATTTCATTGATCGGGAAACACTCCCGTAGGTGAAATTGATTTTATGTAAATAAAGTAAGATGTCAGATGGATTTTTTTATTTCTGGATTGATTTACTTAATAATAAACATAAATAATAGGCAGTCATTGTTATAACAACTGTGTATAACAGAGGCTTATTGAGAATAAACCTTCATCATTAGTAAATCCATGAAACTGACGCTCTAGGACTTTGCGTGGACTAAATAGGAAAGACTCCTAGAGCTAGGTCGAAACTATTCAGCGTTTCCTTACTAGGGAAAGAAGCCCCTTCAACTGACACGATTTAGCTAGATTTCTTTTAAGTGAAGACGATGCTGATCCCGTATGAAATGCATTTAGTGACCATAGTCGCTTGGAGACCTAGGTAAGAGTTCCCTGACGATGAAAAAAATCGCTCTTACATTCAGCACACCTAACAATTTTTCCTGAGTTTTAATCATCACAACGGTTAAGATCGTGCCGAGGTTCGGTAAGCAGTTATAAATTGACAAAATCAAGAAATCATGAAATGTCAAATTAGCTAACCTGATAAATCACAATCGTGACCTCACTCTAAAAATATAGAAGCGTTCACAGCGCTCCTCGTGGTGTCCGAGTGAACTATGCCTCATATTACGAGTTTTCAACGTGAAGCTTGTAGAACTTACCAAGACACACGAGCCATCCATTCCAAGCATCACTCCTCAGTCCATCCACAGTTTTCCCTCGCACTGGAGATTAATATCGTGTCGAGGCGACAATAGACGAGTGTTTAGATAGACAGATATGCAATAACAAGACAGCACGTCCGTGTGATGTGCTGCTCTCTAATGAAATATCCACACCTTTTCTTTGTTCGCCATCTCTGTATTTGAGCAGCCTTTGTGTACAAACCTTTGAGACTCTATATTAAACGAGTCCATACAGCGGAACACAGTAGGTAGTAGGTGGATGCGAACACTGAAGGGATAGAAATTAATGAAATGCGAGTTCGTTGTCGACGCATTCAGTGCCACCGTATTATCCCTTGTTTGTATAGAGGATCAAAAGTCACCCTTGTAATATACTATTTATAGATTTAATCAATTTTACTGGTTTTCATTGAAAAGTAATATTTCAACGAACGAACGACGCCCACAATAAAACAAAATGATGTCATATCGCTCACGGATATTTGCGTTAAAGTATATTATAAAACTTCTCCATTTGGTTGGTCGGGAAACACTCCTGTAGGTGGAATTGATAATACTGATTTATGAATTGAAATACATATTATATCATCAATGTAAAAATAGAATACAGGGACTGTTTCTTCCAAGTTAACAGTTACACAATATAATACCGTCACAAGAAACAAATGTTTTGTTCGAAATAACGTTCTGGAAAATGAAACGGTATAAAAATCGTAAGAATCTCAAAGAATTGGATATTTGGAAATAAAATAAGAGTTTGTTTTGTGGACCCGATTTTATCAGTTGGCAACATAGTTCGTACGAAAACATGTTGAAGGTATCTGGTTCCATTCCGGGCAGAAAATACAAATACTGTATACTGTTATAATGTTGGAGTACTTGTTATTTTGGTGCAACTATTTATTTGATGTGTTTATGTATTTATGTCTGTGTGCGAAAAGAGTTCAGGCAATAACTATAAATCCGAGCTCAGATAACTGGCAAGTGCAGGATAGCAGTACACAAGACAATGCCAAGGAATAAAGACAATTACACTGGATACAAACCGCTAGATTGATGGTTCCCGAGTGGTTTCTAAGACCATACATCATTGCTGTTTCGGCTAGTGGTCACACACATACACTGCCATCTTACAGGCGTGATAATATCTTGAACATGAATAACAACATTCAAAGCCGCAACATGCTTGGAGGGTCGGGACCTTGAGTGGGAGGGGGAGTCCCTCGACGCGATAGAGGATGTTTGTTTTGTAACGGGGTGTGTAGAAGGAGGAGCGTCATGATTATGTGGTCAGAAGGGGTGCAAAAGGTGAATTGAAGAGGGCGGATAGCTTGTACGGTATAACAGGTGTAATTTTAATCCCAAGGATGCAACAATCACTTCAACTGGATAGACAAGAGAGACTCTTACGTCAAGCACTAACCATGGCATAAGGAATCAGAGAAGAAAGTTATAATACCGATTAATTACCATGGACGAAGCAGTGTACCGATATTTGATATTAGGTTGTGATTGTTGTTAACGATTTATTTAATTTTAGGAATACTAATGGAACACGAACTGAATGGATTAATTTTACAATTATTATAGACCCCATTCACGCAATCGTTGGCCGGCAATACGTAAACTTTCGATTTGCGTCTAGTCACTTTTTAGAAAATTTGTTATTATAATTTATAAAAAGTGAGGCATATCATTGACACTCTATTTTGTAAGAATAAAAAATCAATATTTATTGGATGAGCGAAGCGAAGACTTCAATTTCACTGACCCCCCAAAAATTTAGCTCGGTTGTTTTTTTTTTTTTTTTGTTTGTTTTTTTGTCTGTTTGTTCGCACGATTCCGGGCAAACGGCATATGCGATCTTGATGAAAATTGAAGGGGACCTTCGAAATCTCTAAACTTAGACGTGCCACGTTTTTGGGTACAATCGAAGAAATATTTCTCATGAATATCGCACTTTTACGATTTTTTTCGATTTTTAGTGCGATATTTTCGAGACATTTGGGCCGATTCTGACCAAACGGGTAGGGCTACAACGTTCATATTTCACATGGACATTAAGGTAATGGTGATGTATTGCTTTCTGAAAGAAAAAGTTGAAAAAGTTAGCCAGAATCTATAGAAATAAAGCTTTTAATATAAGTTTTTTTGACTTTTTGTGCGATATTTTCGTGCCATTTGGGTCAATTCTGACCAAACGGGTGAGGCTACAACGTTCATATTTCACATGGACATTAAGGTAATGGTGATGTATTGCTTTATGAAAGAAAAAGTTGAAAAAGTTAGCCAGAATCTATAGAAATAAAGCTTATAATATAAGTTTTTTGACTTTTAGTGCGATATTTTCGTGCCATTTGGGCCAATTCTGACCAAACGGGTGGGCCTTCAACGTTCATATTATACATGGACATTAAGGTTATGGTGATGTAGTACCTTTTAAAAGAAAAAGATGAAAAAGTTAGCCAGAATCCATAGAAATAAAGCTTTTAATATAAGTTTTTACGGTAAATAATATCAATTGACAGGTAACAAAAGAAATTTGACAACAATCACTTACAATGCGTAGGTAGCAAAACAAAGCACTTGCAAAAGTAAAGATATCCCACGCAAACTAAAAACTTTAAAAAGCTCATCCATCAACGCGGCGGGACTTTAGCGTTTTCCTAGTTAAGACATCTGAACACTTGAACATTAAGTTATAAACTAATTTTCAATGGGATAAGTTGTGTACAGTCAATCTCAATTGCGGCTTTAGAAAGAGCAGGAAACACAAATGAAAAACGCAATAGATGTGTAGTGTAACTGGGAAGAACTTCTGAGGGATGTTCGCGTGACAAACCATGAAAGATGATCTCTTTCTAAATGTGAAATGTGTCTATTTTATCTTGTCATGTACGTAACGAAGCTCCTTATTGGTTCATGTTTACAACCGATAATCAGCTGGCTTTCGTCAAGCACGCGTAAGATATTATTCAAGGCATGGTATGTAGGGTTAAATCCTGTTCCTCGAACTAGGGTAGTCCGTATACCGTGTCACAAAGCCCCACTCTAGAGGTAAGCTTAGTGTAACGAGGCCGTGTCTTGTCGAGCTCATTCCTGGTCTTAGTCGGGTCTAGGGAGGGAGCCTGCTCTCAGTGAGTGATAGCGTTCAAGGACACGCATAGAGCACATGATATTGTCTGAATGTTCATTTCAAGTTACGATGTTAATATCGCGATATTTACATTGTATGAACGTTTAAAGAACATTTGTGAGTTAACATTAAAAGCGTAATGATTACTGAACGTTCCAAGAACATTCATTTTCAAATATTCATTCGACATTACGTTTTGAATATTCATACAATGTGATATAATAATATATGATGATTAAACGTTCTATGAACATTATATACGTAACTATGTTTGAACATTTTAAAAATTGAATTATGGAAATGGCGGTGTTCTGTATCATAACTCAAATGCATGTGAACAAATTCATATTTTTAACGGTTAAATAACGTAATGTTTATAAAATATTCCTTCAATATAGATATGATATTCTTCTTTGAACATTTGAATTCTCAACGTTTTTTTGCGGCGTGGGGTAGCTTGTCTCGACCTGTCTGTGCTCATTCACATCAGTCGTCGGGAGGACGGTGAAATGTTTACACATACTAGTGTGGGAGTTCGACGTTTCGGAACCACTGTGGGTTGCATATTCAGGACGACTGATTGCTGAAAGTGCGTTATGTGTATAACTGGCAGGCCACCCCAGTTTTGCCCTATATTACTTGAAAATGGAATGTCACAATTGGTCGGAAATTGCATTATTTTAAAGGCAATGGATGTGGCAGCCACATATCGTTGTGCTCACTGCAAAACAACGTAAGTACCTTTTACCAAATTGTTTAGGAGAGACAAATAACCATTTCAATTCTTCACATATCTGAAAGGCTTTGAGCCGCACGACTACCTCCCCCCCCCCAAAAAAAAAGACTGACATTTTCTACACACGAACAACAAAAGAAATTATAATTCTGTATGAATTTGTATTAAAGTAAAACACAACAATGAGATTAAAACAAAACAATAGTGTATGAAGATTTTTTGTTGAGTTGAAACGGTTAACAGTCTATCAGAAACAATTTGGTTAAAGCTGCTCTCACATTGTTTTGCAGTTAGTCCAACGATATTCTTCAACCCACTCTCCGATGCCCCACCAACCTTTTTAGTCTCCAAAACCCCACTATACCTACTCTACCTGTTTTCCTAAGCCCATGTTACACCACGTAAGATAAGTTCAAGATCCAGTTTATGAATGTGGCCTGCCTATCCTTTGAGAATATCCCAAGAACCTTCCTTGAATATTGATATAAATGTTTATTTAATATTATGTGGACGTTTATTTCATATTTTGTATTGTGTAAAATATACTTATTGTTATGTTCAATAAACATTCTTAGAACATTCACAATGTCATAATATGATATTATGTGAACGTTATTTAATATTAAAAGTGGTGACATTTAACAATTCCTACAATGTTTATTGAATATAACTAAGCGTTTTCAGAACATTGTGTGAATGTTTATAATGATCAGGGACAATTTTTATAGAACGTTCCATGAATATGGTTGTGCTGTAAGGACACGCATCCAGGGGGTTGAAGGGCAAACAAGGGCTGGCGCGCACTCGAGCTAGGCTTAGTGTAACGAGGCCGTGTCTTGTCGAGCTCATTCCTGGTCTTAGTCGGGTCTAGGGAGGGAGCCTGCTCTCAGTGAGTGATGCGTTCAAGGACACGCATCCAGGGGTTGAAGGGCAAACAAGGGCTGGCGCGCACTCGAGGATTGGAGGAAACGAATGTGCAGTACGTGTTAGGAGCGAGGATGGGAGGGAGCTTCCCGCAAGGCGACCACGGATAAGCAGGTTAAGACAGAATGTGCTTAGAATTTTACTTCCCTTGCATTCTGGGTAAAGCTCTGAACTAAATCAAGGAGATGTCGAGGTAACAGTGTTGCAACATTTCCCTGGGAGATAACGTCGCTCGTTTTCCAGGTAATCCGAGGGTCTGAATTAGACTCCCACGTAAATGTGGCTTCTACACGAGGTATTATTCTCAGTACGGCTGGGTTTTGGAGTATTGGACGAAATCAGTACACTCAATTATTTATCATCAGAAATATAAATAAATGCACACTCTGTTTAATTAAATCGCGTAACTAAGCATGGAAATATAAATTATCCCAATTTTATGTTTAAGTTAATTGTGGACTTGTAGTTAATTGATTTTAAATGTCGTGTATTACTTGAGTTCATCGTTTGAAATGAAAGTGTGAAGATTTGAGAAAAAATAACCAAACGTCTTGAACTGGACAGAACACTAGACCTGTTCTTACGAAGACCCGTTGAGTAATCTGGTAATCTAACTGGGACAATAGGGCGAGATTGGTGTTTAATGAAGGGTAGGACAGAAATAATTACCTGTCCAATTATACAATTTACCTTATTTTGAATGCTGCGTAGCGGAACTTGAATCACGGCCTCACTAAATCAACAATACAGAGATCGTGAGGCGCATCCGAAAGCGGTGTAGCTCGTTCATCCTACGCTAGTCTACAGCTTCTACTGTAGTCAGCCTAGCTGTGATCGAGACATTATTGCTATAGCTTGATCCAACTACTTGTACGCGAGTTAAATCAAAAGTGTAGTCTTTATTGAAACGCCGTCTACATATTTGTTCAACATTTTGATTTGAATTAATAAAAATTAATGCTCTTGTTATCAAGTATTCGTACCATATGTACGTATTTTTATACCGAATACTTAAATTATTGTAAATCTAAAATAATATGTTAATATCTTTTAATGAGTAATGTTGTGTTTTATGATAATGGAACACTACACACATTTAATAATGTTTATGGCTTTGCTTTGATCGTTGTTAAATTTTCAAGTGTTTTATTGAAAGATCGCAAAACATATTAATCACAAATAGTTTCTTTCTAAATTGCTACTTTTTCAATATTTACTACCTTATATTATGATCAAAAACATGAAAGTATAAATACGAAATCTGTCACAGTGATAAAAACGTAATCATTGTTTGTATACATGATTTTATTTAAAAAAGTAGGTTAATAAAATACAAATTACACAAATGCTAAATTTGTCATTGAAAGCTACAATTATGTATGGCTTTATACAATATAATATTATATACTAAATTGTGACGTATCGAATAGTTGTTTTATTTAATCATACACGCTATCAAAGCCATCGCTGTTATATTTGCGTCACTGTCCAAACGCGTATTCAACTTTTAAATTGATTCCAGGGAAAGCAATTAAACTTTAAACGTGGATGACGTGAAATCCACAGAGCTATAGATTGGTTTTCCCTCAACGTCGGCGGCTTCAGCGATCATTTTATAAATTAACGTGGTGCTTTTTCCGTTTTAATACGCCTGAACAACAAGTTTGGAATTTGCTCGTTGTTTATGCGTTCTAATACTTGAAAGCGTTGCTATGATGATTGATGGTGGGCATTTAACTCGATTGCTAATCTATCCACATTTTTGTCATCCAACATGTATACGTCTCGAACTGTGATAACAATGTTGTCATCGTAATGATTTTTCATAAAAACTCTCCGACTAAATAACATCCATAGCCATGCATGCCAATACAATTTTTAAGATGACTAGTACTTTTCGTAATGATATAATATATTCAGACACCATAACACTTATCTCGTTTTATTTAAACTAAGAAAATACAAAATATTTACCGATAATAAAGTTGATATAAACTTAACTTTTAGTTAGCTTCATTGTGTAGTTCTTTCTAAACAAATAGGATAATCAGAAAATAATGAGCAAAGTTCGTTTTAACCCCAGATTTCTATGGAAATCATTTTTGGGTGAATTTGTGACAATGAGTGGCGAAACGGATGAAGCGGGAGTGTTTCTGTGCCGTCCAGCATCCCCACTTCCCTTGCATATATCTTATTTCAGTAAACGAAAATCATAGCATAGTAAATTGTGCACTGGTTTCAAGATTTTTTTTTAATGTGAACGTATGTGATGTATTTAATTTTGGAAATAGCTTTAAGTTAGGTTCATGTTTCGTCAAAACAGTGTAACAACAGAATGGTACTTTAGCAAGTGATTTCGATGTTGTTAATAAAGAGTACAGTACAACGTCGCATGACCACGGTAGACCTTTAGGCCAATACGCTTCTGGCGCGCAACTAAGTTGAAGCATGCCGTGAAGACTGCCAGCTCGTTTCACATAACCTTATACGCTTGCCTGGTATTGACAGTGGCTGAGAACTTTGTTTTTTACTTACAGAATACCTTAACATCCAACCTGAAACTTGCGGAAAGGAAATTGAAATCCTCTTGTTTTTAAAGCCCAAGTTAGTCGGGCAAAGTTCTGTTTTCCTCCTGGCCTGTTGTAGATAGCGTCTACATGCACCAGTATTCCTCTGGGAAGTTCAGAGGTTTGGTGGGCTTCATTCGAATCCTTGCGTTAATGTAGCCGACTAAAGCGAACACGAATAGGACACAGAAATCAAAAGGAAGGTAGGAACTTAAGTAAATACATAAAACGGAGAAGTAAAATGTTCTGAAATGACTATTGAAGAAAGCAACTTCACTTTTCTATTTATGTGAGCCATTAAGCCTACGTGACGCAGCAGTCTACATAAAATATCATTAACAAATTATTATTAATTCATAAAAGGAATGACCCTCAATCCCCAATATTGTTCATTTTTAAAGATACATTTTTATGTCATTTTTAACTTTCAGGAATATACATTTTAGCGAAGCTACAACGTAGCTACATTTTCTTTGAAAGTTTCTAGACTGCATTTCAAGTTATTTTATTGTTAGTGACATTGTTTTGACAATAAAAATGTTTTGAAAGAGTTTTACCACCTTGGCTTCCAGTCAACTTTTCAAACAAAAAATATTGTCAACGATCTCTTCATTTAATTTATTTCACAATAGAGTCGTTTATTTTATATCTAAAACATTGCTGAAATTATATTTTATTTTAAATTGAAGATGCTTTTAGTAAGAGGAATTGTTTGACGTCTCGAAAAAGACAATCGCCTCCTCGTTGGAGTCACAAAGTTTTGAAGACGTAAGTTCTTTCCCCGCCATAATAATGAGCACAATTTCAGTCAATTTTAATAAGAGGATATCTTGTTCAAACCACTCAATTATTTCAGTTAAAAATGTAATACACTTACCAGTAAATAGATTGATCGAAGGAGAGATATAAATCACGATATATAAGTTTTGATTATTTTTCAGGCGAGTACAACATTATCAGCCCAAGGCAAACAAAACAAAAAAACTCTGCCCACTGTAATCAGTTATATGGCTGAATAGGTAGACTCTTAATACGAATGTATTTATTTATTTTGTATTTATGTAGGCCTATATGAATATATGCATTTGGTTATATATCAACTTTGAAAAACAATTTTTTTAAATAGCAGCTCAAAATAATATTTGCATATTTGTTCAAGGATTGCGTTTGTTTATTATAGCTAAATTGTGGTAACGACTTTTAAATTCAAAACAGTGTTGTTATTTCATTTTGCATCGAGTGTGTATTGAATTACACAGTGTCCCTACGTTCAGTGCGCGGGTGTGAACGACCGAACTATTTCAACTAATGCGTTCGTCAATCTAATAAATAAACACGTCAGAGTCTACTTGAAATTTCACTCGAGCCGCTCGTTTATTTGTAGCCGGGTTTGTCTGCCATTATAAATTACCAGATAATCAATCAACCCTTCTCGTCCATATTTCACTAGGAGGGCGGGAGACTCGGAGGCATTGTCCACAAACGTCGATTCCGTTAATCTCCTCATTATCTCGGCCCTCTACGGTGTCCGACACATCGGGTTTGAGAAGTGGAGGAGTCCTACATCACAGGGCACTGGTTGGTAACGAGCCCCGGGAATATACCGACATGGTGCGAGCCTAATCCCACGCTTGGAGCCTACACGAACAAAGTGGAACTTTAGGCTATACGGGGAATGTTGAATCGTACGACTGATCTTGACCCGTTAGTGAGATTACAAGCAGAGTTGGGTAGTCAAGCCTAGTTTTGCGAGAAAGCCGTAGGCGTATACCAGAAGGGATTATACTACAAGATTTGTCGGGAGTGGATGTTCGTCCAGGCGACTTTCGTGTGATTCTCTCATTAAAGCACCTTTTTAAAACTACCCTTAACACATATTTTCTAACATTACATTTGGCATACCTTTAGAAAATAATCACGGTGTCCACTCACAATCATTTTTCACATTCACATTCACATTTCTCATTGAATCATTAAATTCGCATCATTTATAATATTAATTTTCCTGTTCTTAATTTATTTCATATAAACATTAATAAGTGGCATAATAAAAAGTATCGTTACTTATTAACAATAAGTTATGTTATATTAAATATATTTATATTTTATTCTATTTGTTATTTACCCGTTCTATAGCTCTCAATGCTTAAACAAACTGATTTTGTTTTCCGGATTGCTTTTGTTTTAGTCAGGGAGATTGAGAATTTTTAGGTCCTCCCTTATAGCTTGTTCGACCGATTGAGCCTTTTGTCTATAATTTGGAGGCATGGCTGAAAGTCTGTGCTCTTTCCTGCCTTGTTTTACAATGTTTTTTATGTCTGTGTCTGGAAATAAATACTGAACTCCTGTCTCTCGGAGATCGGGCGTACCAACACAACATGTAAAACTTTGTGCCTGAATGGACAGGAGAACCAACATGATTGCGAGGCTTATGTCAGTTATGATACATGGGCGCGCTTCAGGGCTGGCTAAATTTGGCACTGTTCTGTTATGTAACTTCGTTAGGAGCGTTTAGTTATTCATGCAAGATCTTGTTTCGAATTAGCAACAAACCAGCTTTATTTCGACTTGCCAATTCGTAATTACAAGTTACATAATGGGGTTGTAGATTTCCATACATTATGCTGTCTTATTACCCGTTGCCTCTCGTGTAGATTCACCGTAGCAGCTCCCATAGGAGGCTCGCCTCCACGCTATAGTAATATTACTCTTAGTTAGATGTAGGCGGTATGTACTGAGTGCTTTAGTTATTGTCGTTTTTCTTTGTCCATGTGTGCTGTTGATGGAGAACAACTAACTTATGCATTACATGGAGAGACAATGAATGGCTATACAAAACTTGAACAAAAATGAAACATGATCTCGAATTATGAAGGAAATTGCCGGTTAGTACATTTTCCTCTTCTCACTCTATTAATTCTAATTCTAATTCTCTCTCCCCCCCCCCCTCTCTCTCTCACGACCACTAACTTCTAGGGCGTAAGCTAGACTCTTTAGTGAGACATACTTTGACTCACAATTTATCGTTATCATATCCCTTCACATCCATACAAATCACAAGCTCGCGGTGAAAAAACTCAGGGATGCTACTATTTTTATATTTTATTTGAGAGTGCATTAATTTTGTTGGTTACACAAAGAGCTTGTCAAGTGGACAAGAACCTAGTGATTGTTTATGTGGTATGATGAAGACGTTATTAATTTAATACGTTAGAATATAATATAATATGTTGTAAAATATGCAATTTTAACAATCGTTAAGTTTGATCACTGAACCAGAAATAAATATTATTATATATTATTTGAACAACATATAAGAATATTAATTTGCACATTATTTAAAGATGTTAGAATGATAATCTAATTTTAACTTTCCATCTTTTAAACACTGTTTTCTATTGTATTGGAATTTTACTTGGATAAAACTATCAACAAACAGTTTCAGTCTTGGAATCACATTTGATTAGAAATCTCTGTCTATAATATTTAAGTATTTCTCCGTAACACTTCGTGCTATAAATACGAATGATTGGTTTCTCAAAAGCACATCGTCAGTGTACGCTATCATTGTAACGTGATTTCTATCGAATATGTTTTCATAACAGCTGTTATATATCAATCTTATGATGGGATTTATTATGTAATACACTATACAGTATAAGCAGCGATGTTATATAATCGTCTCTAACATAGTTCATAACAAGTAAGTCTAGCTCCTACTCATGTTCAGAATGCTAGAGCTAGAGCAAAATAATTGGCAATTTGATCAAGTCTCTTGTTTCGAGGATACAAACATCCCTGAAGAATTAAATATCAAACGTTATATTATTGAAGAATATTGGATTTGTTTGTAATTTAATCTATTCCCAAGGGTCTTCCAGCGTATTCGTTCAGCTAGACCCACCGAGTATCAGAAATCAATTTTGAAAACTTCGTTATCTGTTGTCTTGTAGCAACATGAGGCTCCCATTCAAGTGGATGATGGTTTCAGGAACGAAAGTCAATAATAAAATACCAAACAGGAGGAAGATGATACTTCCGGTGACGAGAGCCGGAGCGTTTAAAAAAATATTGAGGATATTTTTTTTAGCGAAGCTGAATTCTTTCATCAAATTGGCTTTGGCAGAAAAAGTTTCTTTGGCTGCGGTATTAGTCAATAGGCCCCTCGTCCACTCACTCCCTCGCTGCGGGGAAATGCCATTAAGCGCCTGAGTAATACGGTGGAGTGTTTTGTTAGCGTTGTTTGCACATGCGAGTTACGGCGACGAAGCTTGTTATTACGTAACTTCGTCTAGCACCAGGTTTTCTATTTATTTCTAAAATCTCGTGTATATAAAATGGTATTTTTCCAGCCCTCCCAATGTTTACCCGCGCCAAATAATGTAGTCATATGAGATAATCCGTTGCCCGAGGGGCTGTCGCGACTGTTGCTAGAGGGACAGAGTATTCACTTGATCGTGGATTCTATAGCAATCCTGTGACATCAACCTCGACGGTGAGAGACAGCAGACGTCTATACTTGAATCACATTGAAGCGAGAAGCGTCGTTTTCATTACACATGATTGAAAATTACTTTTAAAATAGTCTATATAAGAAGTAAAGTAAATAAAATATAAAATTGAAAGTAAAATCACAAGGATCAGACTAAACTGGCAGTTTTATCTTGGGAGAAGTAGACCCGTTAGTATAATGGATTTCAGAGCAATGTGAAATTTGCCTTTTCAAGACAGAGAAAACAAAATACAATGGTGAAAACTCATTTTAACATCACCGTGTTGGAAAGCCTACATTTCACTACTAAGAATCTTGTTGATTTTGAAAAGCTATAGGTTTGGTTAGGAACGCACCGTTTCTGTAGTAGTAGTTTTAGGGCGCTTTAACAGCAAAGATTATTCGCGCATCTTTTCTGTGAATGAAACCTTCTTTCAACTAGTTTCTTTTTAACAACGCAAGAAGAGAAATGATTAGTTTCAGACATGCTCAAAAGTCAAAATAATTTATTACTGAAGTGAACAGAAAGGCAAATTATTAAAAACTTGCGACTTTAGAAAAGCTTAATCCGACTTTTTTTATATTCAACCGACTTCTTTGAAGGGTAGTTGAAATATCCCAGTGGACGTCATGATGTAAATTTCTGTTTCGAAAAATACTTTCATAGAAAGTTCAAAGCCCTCGAGCTTTTTGCGACAAGTTGGTTCGTATACGCCTAGTGTTAGTTAACTTTAAAAGTCAGCCAGTCTCAAAGAACTTTTAAAAGCATTAGCCACGCTAAAAATCACAGTTTTTGTGAAGCGCGTTTTCAATCTTTTTAGAACGAAGCTCACGTACTCGTCCCATCAATATTTAAATAAAGGTCCCGGGGCCCAATGTGGCGCTTCTGTTTCTTGTAATTTGGGTATAAAGTGGCAAGTGTGGAAACGATCGATACCCCTGAAGCTCTAAAGCTACTTCCCCCTCCCCTCCACGGTAACACATACGAGCCGCGAGACAGAAAAGAAGTCATACGTGATTCTTTTGTTATCCCGGCATGCATCCCACCTTCATTCTTACACGTCGAGACAGCGATAAGAAGCTGTGCGTGTGCGCGTTAGTTCCGGTTCAACTGTAGCACCCATCTGTCATCTGTGACCCAGAGTAAATGGGCCACACAACAAAGATTACCTCGTACGTGGTTCCTGCGACAACTTCGCAAACTACATACGGGAAACACAATATGCAAGGTTGTTTTTATAGGTTGTCTTGTCGTGCATTAACAATTTTATTTCCCAATGTTTGCTTATAACTTTGTGTGTTACATTTATAGATATTTCCTTGTTTGTAAATTAGCATTAGAGGGCATTTAATATTGTAATAATTAATTACTTTTAGTATATCATGAATCAGGTAACTGGAACTAGATGTATTCACGCTCCCACTGCAAGGTTTCAGTGTTCAATACTTAGTTGGGATGATTTTTTTAACTTGAGATAATATGTCGGCAAAAGTAAACCGAAAATGTATAGTATATATCCCCATCTGAAAATAAGTAAATATAAGTAAATGAGTAGAAAATGTAAATATTTATTAATTTCATTCATAATTATTTTATTTGTGAAGGTTGGGTATTCACCTTACGAGCGAGTCGTCTCTAGATATTTCTATCCCTATTTATACAAGTAAACCAAATGTATATACATTAACTATTCCTGGCAACCAATTTTTTATTTGATCTGGGAAAGCACTCAGCTTTTCCTAGTCGACAGTCGTATGGAGAGAACAGGTGGACGTACTGAAGTTACTTTATTTCTCAGACAAGCTGAAATTGCCTACTGCTTCTGCTAATCAGACGGAGAGAGATAGCCAGAGAGAGAGAGAAATATAGCTCGTAAAGAAAACAGACAAGAGCCAATCAGTAAATTCGAGCGGAAAATCTATACTTTATACTTTGAGTATCTAGTTGCAGTTCGTTTCTGCTACCCCTACATAAAGTAGAGGTGGCGATACAGTAAGGTTTAATTACGGACTATGATAGTTACCCCTAACATTAGAATAATGTTAAAACGTCCGTCTTAAATATACACAACACCGGTTGATTGTACCATCATTTAAGTACTTGGCGCTGTAGTTAATGGTAATTTGCGGTGGAATGTGCATTGCGAGCATGTGCCTACATTCACAAAGCAACGATACACATTTTAGGATAACGAAGCGAACTCTAATGGGTAGTATAAGCCAACAGCCTTTCGTACTAAATACCTAGCACTGGTAAGGCTAATTATTACTCATCGTCTACCAACGAGGCACCAAACAACAAAGGAAAACATATTTTACAAACAAGAGAGGGATCCGAATCGAGCAACCCGATATGCAATGGGTTACAAAGAGACTAAGTGGTTCTACGCGTTGAGTTACATGTCGGCTTGTTAGATTAGAAAGCAAACACAAAAGCAAGAAAGGTATGTTTAACATTGATAAAATGCTACGTGGGCATAGAATCATTACATGGGGTGTCTTAGGCATCAAGGCGTCACCTCAGTACGTTACACTTCAAGTATTCCCACCCACACCAGTAAACCAGCGTAGCAATAGCTTCTACATTGCTAGCAATAGTTGCTTGATGTTAGAAAAGAGAACAAGAGCGGTAATTAGGATATACAAGTTTATATGTACTTAATTGAAACATTCAACACTGTTTTTGTTATTTTACATGCCCAGGATAAACTTGCAAAAAGTAATTAGCTAATTTGAGCTACAAATTTAAAATTAACATTTTCACTTTTAATGTTACATATTGCATTCCGTACTTATTGTTTAAGTTTTGCAGTAACTTATATTGTAAAACCGTTTGAAAGCGTATTTAGCGTTAAAGAGCATACTGACCCTATCTTCACACTCCACTGTGTATTTATGTATTGCCCATTTCCGTGTAAATTAAGTACAAGGAAATAAATAGCAATGATAATAATAATCACAAATAAGCCTATTTACAAATAAATTAATTAACATTTAGAGTTGATTTTCGGTGATTCATACTATGATATTCAATAAAAGAGTGAGAATTTCTGTATAGATAATTAATTTACTATCCGTACACGGACATAAAGATGTAAACTCTTTTGTTAGAATATAACGGCTGCTTCCATTCTCTTGACGCACTTACGAACACACACGCACACGATCACATACGCATAAAAACCAGACACGCACATTCTATGGTTAAAAACAACTTGCAGTCCCATTTGAGTAGAAAACAGTAGAGTGGAAAGTAAGTTTCGTTGTAGGCCTAAAACACGAACGCGCCTTGAATTAAATAACTCTCGCTCTGATTTGGTGGAGGTGCCGGTTCCGCCGTAGTCGACATCTGGCGGTAGGTCTAGGAACCAATAGAAGATTTTATAAATAGTTCATAGTAATTATCTCACTGATTCATACCAATAGAAATAGAATTATGCCATTTGTTCAACATTGTTGGCCTAAATAAATTCAAGAAAACATACGGTAAAAACAACATTTACAAAATATGAATTATATTGATTTTGTTCTGTCTTCAATGTTTGGCAGCGGAGGGATTCTATGGTAGTGTAGTTGGTAAACTAGGAAACGCTCAGTTGGACGCGTTGATAAGCGAGCACGTGCTATAGCTAGACCACAATGCACATTTTTTTAAATTTGAAAATTTGCGACGTTCGCTGTCCCAGGGCCATGTTTCCGATATTATTTATTATTGCCAAGGTATTTGGGTAAACCCGTATGTAAATCTTTACTTTGTGGATAAAATCCACCGCCATCTAGAGGACCTTGACTCATTGGGAAAAATATTTAAACTCTTTGGTGACAAATAATAGACTGCTTCCTCGAAAGTATTTTGATTACTTCTAGGTGGCAGTGCATTAGAAACTTCGCGCGTCTTTTCGTTGCCATGGCAACGTTACTTTTGTTATAATGTAATTTCCATCTACACTACTTATCGGATCAAACTAAAATTAACATATTCGTGACCGGACGGACATTCTAAATGATTTGGCTATCTCAGATTTTGTCGCCGGTTAGTTTGAAAAAAAAACTTTCGATTAACTTTAACGTAACTTTTTAACTTTTTGAACGATTTTGCCACAAAACTAATGGCATTCAATCGAGAACAAAGCTTGCGGATGGTCAAAATTTCAACTCGATCCGAGCCTCCGTTCGAACGTTATGGCGAGACATACAAACAAAAAAAAAAACAAACAAAAAAAAAAAAAAAAAAACAAAACGAGTGACAAATTTTTCCAGCAGAGTCAAATGGAAACGCTCGCTTCGCTCGCTTAATAAAGGTATTTGTCTTGCATATTGTTCTTCGAAAATCAAAGACTTTGTTTAGTTTATTGATTAATCTAAAGTTAATATCTTCGAAAGTCCCGTCAGAAACCTGCAATTCAGTAAGAGTATAGGTAATGATGTAGACGTTCTAAAAGGATACTATGGAAAGAGTTGGAAAGGATTCCGGGGGTTAGAATTGCAAAGAAGGTTAGATGGAATTTAGTTGACTTGAAAAGAATAAAAGCAAGACAGAGCAAGTCGGTGACAGGATAAATAGCGGGAAAGATAGAGATAGTCTCTCACGACTTAATGGTAGACGTCCACCTCAACCGTGACGTTCACGATGAGGCTTAACGTTCCGGCTCTTTCTCCGAGTCTAATCAAGTAATGAGTGAGGCAGAGGGATACGTGTATGATGTAAGAAAAGTTCTACTTTACATTAATTTATGTAAGTTAGCTCTTTCCGGGATTACTCGAAGTCCACCTCGTGCATACTACTGACAAGAAACTTCACAGAGTGTATCTTGTATCTTGTGCGCTCACAAGTTTTTAGTTTAATTTATATGGTTTAAGGGCGCGTCAACCGTTAGTTCATAATGCGTCACTCTTGCCTTGGAGATGTGGGGAGGACAACCCTAGGAGGACAAATCCAGCCATACACAGGGGGTGGAAAGGGGGGCGTCGTCTTGACATCGTTGTCGTCATCGTCATCAAGAGGGTCGGTATCGAGGTTGGTCCTCGACGACGACGACGACCAATGCCAGAGCTCGCCTCTAGTTTCGGGAAGTAAACTAGTCCCCTACTTACTCTAGCTGATATTTGTGAGATGGTCGCTGCCTCCTTTCTTGCCAAGTTTGATCAGCAGAGGAATACCCAGGCCCTAATTCTACCCCGGGCCCAGATGGAGGTAATCTTCTCAAAGCTAATAACAACAATGCTAAGCGAGAGTCGACTGACAAGTTGTTGATCGGAGCGAATACCGAGTCAAACGTGTATTTGGTGGAGGTGCCGGGTCGGTATAGCTCGTTCGCCGTGTTTAGTTTCCGTTTAGTTTCCGCTGTGCAACGAAATATATCCGCTCAGCTTTTCGATACTTTTCATTGAAGAAACCCGGGCATGATGATCGATCTGAAGTAAAAATCGGTTAACAGCATATAACACTGTAAGCATTTTACTTTGTCGAAGTTACCTCATTCATATCAACACAATTGCCAGAACGTAATAGTGATATTTATATGAATAATTTTACAATGGATTTTACAACTCAACAAACTTGAAATCGAACCAACGTTTTTACTTACGAATCAATTTTTCATGGTCAGGTTTGAGTGAATCAATAACTTAATTCCGCCGTTTTATATTATAGAAAAACCGACGTTTTACACAAAGTTAAAACAACGATTTATGTCAATTCTTGAAGACAAAACAACCCCTGTCAGCGCGTTTATAATTTCAGATAAACTTTTCCCCTACCACCAGTGTGACGCTACATTTACATGGACATAAGACCTCGATGTTACTAGAATTTAGAATTTAGTTGATTCATCGGTTTTACATCGCACTTAGTCAGCCGAAAGAAAGTGCAGACTTTCTAAGGAATGACTTATAGCTAAAATATTGACATTTTAAGATTTTCGCCGCTCTTATCAGTGCTCACTTTATGGATACTGTTCAACGTGCATAAATGTTTTTGAGTTCGTAAATAAAGCGTATTTTATACAAAAGCCAACATTTATAATTATGTAATAAATTGCTCTATTCTTTGTAGTACGTATACCGCAATCACGGCGTACTGATTATACCAAGCGTTGTTTATTGTATGTAGGCATTGTTTCTCGTGGGTTGGGAGCTCCTCAAACACGCCATTTGTTGTAAACTCTCGACAGAGAAGATATGTAAAGTTCTCCCAGCCTCGGCTGATTACATGTCTTTGAGGGTGACATGTTGCGTGGTGAGGGATGAGGGAGGGGTGAGAATATGAGAGCGATATACCCAGCGCGGCTTGGGGGTCGGAAGTTGCCATAGCTGGAGCTGATGTGACGAAATATAGAGGGATTTGTTTATAATGTAGAGTAAACGATTAAAAACGAATATTACAACAAGAGCAAATAGAGAGTACATGATCATAACGAAAACAATTTGTGGTGCACCATTTGGACCATGTTGGTTGGATTCTGTTCGTATATTGTTTGTTGATGATCGTTATTGAAATGTGAACAAATACTCTGGAAACATGGTTTGAAATGGCATAAATTATGCCCACGGCCATCAGTCACCGCTGTTTGTTGGAACTCGTCCATCGAAGCGTGACACATTGATTTTATGCCAATACGTAAACATTGATTTAGCATATTTTACTAAATGGATATTCCAAGCTCTGTTGTATTTATCCAACACAATCAAAACGACGATCGCCCACTCCTTTTTAACTGGCACGTCACTGTGTTCAACTCTTTTCAGTATCGACTGCCATAATCAATTTGTATTGAGGTGCTGGAACACCGTCGTGGAGCAGAATTTGAGTTAAAATCACTGCGGCATTGTATTATATCATTCCTTTTCTCATTAAACCACGGAGAAAAAACGATTAAACAAGACGCTCTCATAAAACTAACCAAACGTATTGTTAAAATCCTGTTTATGTAATTAAAATTATAAAATTTACTACAGACAATACACGTTTAAAACCACAACGTACTCACCCACTGCGTGATGGACTTCGGCAGAATCGCTGCCTGTTTTTGCCTGTTTTTTAGCATTTAAATTTGGAATATTTAGCATTAATTTTGACAAATTTAGTATTTTGTAGCAAAAATTTGTTTCCCTTCCACCAAAACCCTAAATGTAGGGTGTTTCTTACACTTCTAATGGTAAATGATGAATTATAGGAACATTTCAATTCAATATAGTCATATAAAATGCTAGAATACATTGATAAACTAGTTCTCAATAGGCATTAAAAACATTATTTTTATAAAATTAGCATTTTGAATCACCAAAATTAGCATTTTGTAGCATCAAAAATCTAAAACGCTAAAAACCCGTATCTCTAGTTATTAGGTTATGTTATTAATATAACATTCGTGTTTGAATGAATGTGATGGCAAAGTAAGGTAGTTGGATGAGCGAAGCGAAGACTTCAATTTCACTGACCCCCCAAAAAATTTAGCTCGGGTGTTTTTTTTTTTGTTTTTTTTTTTTTTTTTTGTTTTTTTGTTTTTTTTTTTTTTTTTTTTGTTTGTATTTTTGTCTGTTTGTTCGCTCTCTACCGGGCAAACGGCATATGCGATCTTGATGAAAATTTGACAGTACCTTCGAAATCTCTGAACTTAGACTTGCCACGTTTTTGGGTACAATCGAAGAAATATTTCTCATGAATATCGAACTTTTACGATTTTTTTTCGATTTTTAGTGCGATATTTTCGTGACATTTGGGCCGATTCTGACCAAACGGGTGGGGCTACAATGTTCATATTTCACATGGACATTAAAGTAATGATGATGTATTGCTTTCTGAAAGAAAAAGTTGAAAAAGTTAGCCAGAATCTATAGAAATAAAGCTTTTAATATAAGTTTTTTTATTTGTGTACGATATTTTCGTGCCATTTGGGCCAATTCTGACCAAACAGGTGGGGCTACAACGTTCATATTATACATGGACATTAAGGTTATGGTGATGTAGTACCTTTTGAAAGAAAAGTTGAAAAAGTTAGCCAGAATCCATAGAAATAAAGTTTTTAATATAAGTTTTTTTAAGGTAAATAATACCAATTGACAAGAAACAATAGAAACTTGACAACAATCACTTCAATGCGTAGGCAACAAAACAAAGCACTTGCAAAAGTAAAGATATGCCACGCAAACTAAAAACTATAAAAAGCTCATCCTTCAACGCGGCGGGACTTTAGCGTTTTCCTAGTATATCTGAGGGAACACCGCACATATTCTATGCAATCTTTCCCGATTCAAACATGGAGTCGAGAGCTGTAATCTGGAGTGAGTGTACACACACTTTTCCAGTGCGAGCATCCATGTTGTGTCTTATCAGCGATATAGAGGAAAAGCCAACACTAAACCTTAGGATTTACCTTGATGCTACATCTTCAATCTCGAATGCTTTCACGTTGTTTACACAATTATTCCACAGACAGTGAAGATTCATTGTTTACTTAGTACAGGCTACAATATTCACAACATTCTGGTTCTATGACCCCATTCGCTCACGGTAATGCGTTGGAATAATATACCAAATAAGAAAAGTAAAATATCCGGGAATTGAATGAAGAACTGCGTTAAAGAAAATTAATTAATTGCCTCATAGTAACCTTAAGGTTTGAATGAAATTTGTGTGATTTTCGCAATAAATAATACAGGTTTTACAAAAGTTTGTTTTAAAGAACTAATTTATAAAACGAGTAAAATGTTGCACGCCGACGTAAGGAAACGTGGGAGATATTGTTTACTTCTCATTATAAAGTGCTGAACCGTGTTTTGCTCCTAGTTTATAATTAGCTCTCAAGTTAGGGATGAGAAAAGTTCCTGCACGTCCTTTGATAAAATATTGTCGTTAATGAGTTCACGGGGGGTTACTGTTCGTTGTTTAAGAGATTAATTTTTCAACATCTAAAAATGTCAGCTTGTTTAGATACTTTGCTTCCAAAAAATAAAACTAAATGATGCAATAACGTGCACACATGTTGGATATTTATAAATTATTCAGTTATAAAAATTGATTTACAAAGGAGGACAAAATTATAATTGATTTACAAAGGAGGACAAAATTATTACATCATAAAAATTTATAGATACAATGTGGATGCAGATCATCATTCCGAGAACTGTATCTTTCTACTTCTTCACAAATCTGCTGAGAACCACGTCATAAAAATATACAGGAGGAATATTCAAACTTTTTGATATCGTAAAACAAATGCAATGGATTTTAACAAATCTTTGTCAATCAACTTAATTTTGTGTCAAAATGCGATGAGTAGTCAAAATTCATCATCGCAACAAAAACTTAGCTAAAGGTTATACAACCAAGCTTTCTGAAATTAAATTATTGCTGTGGACATTTTAGTGAAACGTTTCTCGTTTCTTTCCAACATAGGACCTATCTCGACTAGACTTGGCGTGGGAATGTTATCTCTTTCAACATTCTTCCATTCTACATTAAGAGCATCCTGCCAAGCAGGTATTATTTTAGTTTTACTTAAGCGAACAATTCACGAATTAAATATATGACAGCTTGCTCCCAGTCTTCGGCGACAACGAGTGAAATCCTCAGATTAGCATTATTCAAAGACAATAATCATTCGACAATACATATTAAGTACCCAATTAGTATTCATCATCCAATTCCATTAAACTTTTCTAAGAAATTCCGAAAATGTAAATTTGTAGGTATGTAGGTACGTAAGTTATGTAAGGTAAAGCATAATATTAATAGTATCAGTAAAATGAACAATAAATAAGCCTGAGGTTGATATGGATTTATTTAGAAGCTCACGTTACCGCAATTTCAGCAAATATATATTCTCTTTCTCTTTCTCTTCTTCAGTCTCTCTTTATCTTTACATTTCTCTTCCTCTTCCCTCGTTCTTTCTCTCTTTCTCTTTCTAATCTGATAGCGCCATGTGACGGAGCCGAGTAACTTCCCCAAGGGTTTGAACAAAAGAAGATATTATCATGTATATGAAGTTTTGTCCACGAAGGTTATATAGATATTTCTAAATTAAAGCCATGATAACGTTCATTTGTTGTTACTGCCCCAAAGTTTAGTTTGAATTTGCCATGGTACCTTATAAGAGCCCACATGGGAGTTTGATTTATCTTGTGGGCTCCGTTCTAATAAAAAGCTATTAAGTACTCCCCAGTGGTCCAGCGGACTTGCTATGGCTGCATTATTAAAGTAATCCTAACTTTGCAGTAAGTTTGGTATTGACCACGCTCGAAAATATTTGTGAGAATCGATTACCAATCGCCGAAATTTTCGGTCTATGCCAAAACATGAAATAACGAACATGAACATACAGTGATGTCATGAGTTTGATATCCAGTCACGATTTAGAACAAACAGAAAACTGAACTCGTTCGCATTTTATGGTGTACTTAGCAATCGACCAATACCACAAGCTTAAACGCAATTGAAACAATCGTTTAACAAATCACAAAATACTTCATTGTTTCTTCTTAGAAAAATATATATGGTATTTTGCATACGTGGTGGAAATGGAGATTTCGAGCCGTGCGTAGTCATTAGCTAGGCAAATCGTATTCACTGCCACAACGTGTTTCTAAAATGAGATAGCAAAATTAATATTCCACAGCCGTAGGTCCTTATCCACGTTTTTATTCCGCCTGAATAATTGCAACCCATGGCATTGGCTCGATAACGGAGGTTCTTTAAAATTCAGGGTCTGGCAGACGTTGCTTCAATTGTTATAAGAGCTAGATTATTAATCGGGCTCGAACTTCGTATCTAAAGTCACTGCGCATTTATGTTTTGCTACTAATAATAGATTGATTCGTGGTTTCACCTCTGACCTCACATCATTGCAGTGTTCTCAATGCGTTTGAATTGGAAACGGCACATGACTTAACCAAATCAAACAATTAAAAATATGTCGTTATATGTGATATTAGTTACACTATAATTGAATATGTCTTTTAACTCATTAAAAATAAATTGGCCATTCCATCATTTTGCGACGTAGACCTGTATGTGCCTTAATTTGCTTGACTATGATGCAAGGAACCACTATCTAACGGCACTTTATAATAAAAACAACCAAGCGGAGTTCTACCACAGTAGTTGCGGAGCGACCAGAGAACTGTGTTTGTGTGCCCGGTCTAATATTGTGTGCGTATGTGCTATGTGAACAAGAGGAGCCCCAAAGCCCGTGTTGTAGTGCCGGGTCCGGCCTAGTTTTCTTCTCCGTGTTCAGTTTCCGTTCAGTTTCCGCTGTGAAACCAGAGAGTTCTCGCTCAACCTTTTGATTCAATTCATTAAAGAAGCTCAAGCATGATGGTCTTATATTCTGAAACAAAAAACAATGGTCAACCGCTCTGTACTTAAACCGTAATAGTATATAGGATAAACATTCCCCTTGAGTATTTCAAACTTACAAACTGCCATGCCTCATTCTACTCCAAGTATGCCTAATACCTTAGTATACTCATCTTCATATCCATAAAAAAGACAAACTTCCTCTGTACTCTCATCTAACCTTAAAACCCTTCGCATTCCAACCGTAAAATAAACACACAATATGTTCTGTACGCAAACCAAAACCGAATCACATCCCGTTTTTCCCCATACATATTCTGATTACTTCCCTCCTAGTTATCTTACCAAGTAGGATCCCTGAATATTGAGCCAAGGTGAGCCTTTGTCCTGCGCTCAATCGGTTGCCAGCAACGTTAACGCCGACCAGCTTCATTTAAACGTTGTCACGCAGCAGCCATTCATCGCCACGTAGAATGGCTGTGTTAAGATATACCCGCGAAGCCCACTCGAAACCCACCCTATGCAAGAGGACGAATCGTTGGCAGTGGTTTAACCAGCAGGAAAATGTTTATGAGAACATGGTGCAAATGTCTTGCATGTAATCTATTATGGCGCTGTTCAAAAACTAGCCTTTTACATGATATTCAGAAACAAAGCATAGGAACAATACAGATAAAATGTTTAAGTAAACAATGAAAGTAACTTTTTACAATATTTGAAGGAGATTTCTTTATTTAAGATTACATATTTTGCATCTCATATCAATATCATCTTTAAGTTTTAAATATATAATCTAAATCAGTACATAATGTATAATGGGAGAATAGTGTGGAAGCAGTGCACTGTTGTTGAGAAAGGAAGGAAGGAATTTTGTTTTAGAATAGTGAGAAAATCGTTATCGTGTTCACCGAAATGCCATCAGGCCGTGAAAGTATAGCTTTTGTACGACTAAATAATGCATATTCATAGATAGTCCGTGACACTATAAAAACGGATCAGAATTTACAACATGTGAACTTAAAAGTAAAATACTTAGTTAAATTATTTATGGCTAGAACATGAGAGAAACAACATTTTAGCAAGTGCATTTAAAACGAATTACGTAGATAGTTAGAAAATTACTTTATGGAATGTGGCGGAATTCCACAAAAAAAAGCGTAAAACGACGTGGTTAAAATCCACAGAATTGTCAGTTTTTTCGATGAAAAATTGGTAATATTTCTTTAGTGTTTAAATAAACTATGGGACTTTCAAAATGATAACGTGAAATCGGTGATTTAGTTTTTTCGAAAATTGTGCATGTTTTCATTGTTGCCATTTAACATTAACCAATTATAAAACAATGGTATGCATATATGACGACTCAAATGCACATTGCACACATTGTGTTTAAAAATTGCTATACATCCACCGAGAGAAAGAAATAAAACATCAACAGAATCTATATTAGATGTTTTCGTGACATTTTATTATGAGAACATAAGGCCATCACAAACAGAATGTGTCACAATTCATTCGAGGATAACACAAGATGTTGATATCGCGGACGATGGGGCATCTCTAAACATAACGCTATCTGTCTAGTATATTGCTCTCATCTGTCAATAGTAATGTTTATCTTCTACGCCAGGGTGTTCATTTATTGTTTAGCCAACCTCGCCACATTTCCTCTCTCTATCTCGTGCACATAAACGTGGTTTCACGGAGAAGAACGTATTCAT
This sequence comes from Sweltsa coloradensis, assembly GCA_024449915.1. NCBI lineage: Eukaryota > Metazoa > Arthropoda > Insecta > Plecoptera > Chloroperlidae > Sweltsa > Sweltsa coloradensis. The sequence goes on from JAMZAV010000016.1 coordinate 229,519, forward strand.
GAACAGTTCCATTCGCGTTGTATTTATTGCGATAGTTACTCTGGGGGAAAAGCACAAAATGTCGTAATTTGTTTTTTGGGTTGTTACGTCGAGTTGTATATGAGTAAACGTTTAACATTACTTTTTGTTTATTCACTCGCATCCAACAGCACGAACAAACCTGGATAAAGCAATTAAACTTTGGGAAAGTGGGAACTTCCAGAAAGAAATGCTACATGCGATCAATAGTTTAACGTATTAAAACCTTATTGGAAAATGGGTGGTTCGCGTTTTACTGATTTGACGATGGAAGAATTAAATCCTTAACGCAAAACAAGAAACAGGCTCAGATTTTCTCGTTACTCTAAATTAATTAACGGACCAGAGTTAAATATTGGTTCCATTAAAATCCGATTAAAATTTTACTCCAAGGAATCATCTTAAAATGAAAATCCTAGTCTAATTAGTTAATTGGGACCAATACAATTAAGGGCATTCAAAAACAAAGGCAGAGTTTTATTCAGCTTATAAGGATTTAAATTACAACTTGTTTTAAGCACACTAGCATTTTATCCCGCCAAAATTAATTTTGATAAATGATGCAATAAGATAACAGCAGGATTTTCTAAAAATCGCATATTAAAGTTAAAGATGCGAATGTCAATTCAGCTTAATTTAGTTGTCGTGCTGATTATAATTAAGACATGGTATAATTGTAAATGATATTTGATATATAGAAGCTGTTTCATCCCCATATTCCATAGACCTAATCTCTTATCTCGGTACACAAATTTTGAAAGTATAGGCCTTATTTTGTAATTATTGTACTTTAGGTATTCAAGCTGTAGAAATACCAAGCCTATAAGACTTGTATACAACTGTGGAGCTACGAGAGTTCGTAGAGCCTCAGAATCATAACGATTACCGTGTAACGTCAATCGTTTACAAGAGATATTTCACGATAAATGCGAGTTATTCACAGCCATGCGTGTTACGTTTGATTCGGCCAATGCCTGTGCGCGTTAACCACGAATAACGCGCGTACTTGAATCGAATCACTTCAACCAAGGCGCTCAAGGATCTATAAAGTTATTCCTCAATAAATAAAGCGTCCGAAATGGGCGCTTCTAAAACGCATTTTATTTTATGCGTAGACCAGGACCAATCAATGTTTGCAACAAATGTGTTTTATATACACTTGGACGTGAGAGAATTGTGTACCACTTTATAATCCGTGAACTGTGTAAATATTACATTTTATATTATAAGATTTATATAAGATTCTTTCAAAAACTTAACTCCGACACGCTGTATGAGAAGATGTCGTCGTCGCGCGTATGTCACATAAGTCACCGCTGATTGGCCAATGTACGGCGAGGACCACCTTCAACCTCGGCGCTCGTTATGTTTACACTCTGTGTCAAGATTTGCAGCGTACTGAACACAACTTCATAGCCCTTTCATAAAAACAGCAATCTTGTTACTTTTCCACACAACGCTCCGCACCTAATTTGTTCTTTAGAAAATATCTTACACGCTTGCCAACAACATCTTCAAGACTGTATCCCATGAAAGGCAGTCATACCATGAATGAGCAATATCCTGAGGCCTACACTTCCTCAAGAGTAGCACGTCTATTGAAGTCAACACTTGGACGACGATCCTTATACGTCATACCATAAATGAGAAATATTAAATCTCTTAGACCTACAATTCCTCATGGTCATGGATACGTTACTATATAGGGGACGTGATTACGTTAAGGTATTTGCGGTTTACAATCTTGCACGTGCGTACATTTTCGTTGGAAAATGGCACCTCTGGTTAGATCGGATTGGTCGGCCTTGTGTAATGTATGCTTTTACACTAATCAACTGAAGTATTATGTCGTGCAACGATAAAGGTTTTGTGTTTATTTGTTTTCGCGTAATTTGGAGTATTTTAGTGACAGATGATTTTAATTTTGCCCCCCCCTCCCCCCCCCCCAAACTGAACAAGTTCCATTTTATTATGAAGATGGAACATTATGCCGACGCATCGTATCTCTTGAAGTTAGAAATGGTCATGAAACGCATTAATCGGACCTTGCTCAATATTGAAATGTCTCGACCTTAATATTCCTTTTAGCCCAGCATACGATTAGGTAGCATTTTATTATAAATTAGAAAAATTATCGGCAAGCATACAAAAACACAAATGACAGCAATTACATTTTATTCAAAATGGCGCGCCTTTGAGTGCGTTGTGATCCTCAATGCATTGAGCACATCGCGAATCTCATACTTCTAGTAAGGACGTGTTTTAACCACGCGTTTTAACTAGCGCCTGCTTCTCCCGATCCCCATGGTCATACAACTGTTCATGTTAAAGTAGGCCTACTTTCTTATGTTTCACTACGCTGTCTTTTAGTAAAATAATGTTTTTAATTTAAAACGTAGACATAGTTTGATACACCCAACTAATTAAAACCATCCACGTTTTTAATATGCTTTCATAATTGGAATATCTCTTCTTGTAAAAAACTTGAAAGTATCGTTTTTCTCAGTAACAGGAATATTTTTATCACGTTTCTCGAGTACTCAACTAAGAATGGACTGTTTTTAGACACCCTTCAGAATAATAATGATTCAATTACATACTAGCTTGATTCATCTTAGAAAATACATTTGCGAAGAGCATCACTACAGTTGCACATTCACGGGATTGTAACGATGCCATTAAAATTGTCTCAAGTAACAGCATTTTATTTAATTTTCATTTTACTATGAACCTTTGAAGCAATGCTTTTTTTAAGGTATCGCGAAAACAACGAATAATTATAAAACTATTTTGTGTTATACCAGCTCATACTTTCTTTAAAAAAATATTGTGTGAAATATTAAGTTGTGTAAAATTAAAGAAATATCATACACGCGCATGTATTTCCAGTGATAAAAGATCTTACGAGTATGCAGATTACCATCCTGACTAATTCTCTTTTCTTGGGCGTGATTGTTGGAAATTAAAGGAAAAAGTCAAAATAAAAGAATACAGGTCTTAATCACTTTCCGGTCGAGATTTTAAATACTTATAGACAATATAGAACTATGAAGGTTTCATTAAAATACGGTATTGTAAGTTAAAACAAGTACGGAACATGTTAATTTATACTTTTTGAACTCACATCCCTCAAAATCTTTGCCAAGCGTATCACATTTATTTTCAAGAACTCAAGTTGACCTCGAATTTCCTAGGACGATAACGCAAGAAACCCCAAGGAGATTACAGACAGCGATATCTATGTCTAGCCATAGTTCGAACCTATACCAATCAACTTTTCAGAATTCGAAGTGAAATACAGACGTTATAATCATACACCTCTACCGTCTAAAAAATCGACTTTTACTTCAAGATCCAAAATTATACATTGATTCTGGGAAAGCCCGTCATAATTTCAAAATACCCTTTTATTAACCCCTCTAATTCTATTCACTTCAGACGTCTTTACTGCATTCTTTAGAAATCATATTTGGGTCTAGGGATTCCCCTTAACAGCATAACCATCCTGACTAATTCTCTTTTCTTGGGCGTGATTGTTGGAAATTAAAAGGTAAAATGTAACAGATAAAAAGTAAAACAGTCTTAATGTCACTTTCCTGGTCGAGATTATACATATACTTAAATAGCATATAATTATGAACTATGAAGGTGCTTAAAAAAGCGCTGTGTATTTAGTAGCAAAAACGAAGTTAGGAACATTGTTTTAACTACGTCCTCAAAATCTTCCAACATTCTATTTCCAACTACATGTTTGACAAGACTCAAGTTGCCTCGAATATCAGGACGATAACCCCAAGAAACCAGGAGATACAGTACGCGTACCATAGTTAAGCCATAGTTCGGTCCTTTTCAGTATCATTTGAGAATCGAATGCAAATACAGACGTTATCACTTATCATACACCTCGTTATCGTCCTAAATGAAAGGCGACCTCTTCTCTTTCAAGATCCAAAATAGCTTTCACCGATTGTTCGGGGAACAAAGCCGCGGCTTTTCTTTGTACTTCCACAGAGAGCCCATTAATAATAACCATTAACACATCGGGGATCTCACCAGATGAATCAGGTGGCTAGACACAGGTGTTCATATAAGAGTAGGCGACCATATTAGAATTAGGTACATAGAAGTGGCCATATTGGAATTATATTTAGAGAGTTGTTCATATTGGAGTACACTATTCACAGATGGCAATCAAAGAATGAGTTACAATACAAGTTGGATATATTTCAGAGGGTATAGAGAAGTAGCAATGTAGAGTGAATAACACATAAGCCGTCATCTTTGATTAGCAGTATAAGCTCTGTGGTAAACAAGAATACAGAGAGAAGAAAAGTAAAGCACAGAGAGCCATAAGAGTAAGGTCGTACAGGTGGTTATAAAGCTGGGTAGATGTGGTGTGCCAATATTATAGTCGGTTCAGAAAAGTCACATTTTAAGCCACCATTCATATAGTGGCCGTTTATTAACAGTATAATACAAATAAAAGGAGCGTTATTTAAAAAAAGAACACAGTGGTAGCCATTTTATTTTGTCTGGTTAAAATTTGATAGCTATGATTTTGTTATGAGGTGCTAAACATGGTGCAGAGTAAGAAATAACAGTGACTCCACCTTGTAAGTTAAAATACTTAAAAGAAAATTGAAAGTGTGACACTGCCCATGTAAGTCAAAGCAACAAGTGTATCTTAGAAAAACCGCCATAATCTCGACTGTTCGACTTTAAAATTAACCACAATATTTATAAATTAAAAAGTGGTCAACACATTACCAATGTGTAGTACACTCTGCGAAAAGTAGCTATGCAACATTGGCTTAACGTCGTTTTCAAAATCTGAAAATACAGTATTACTTCGACTCTACTTGGCGGCCATTAAATGGTAAAGCAAGGAGAACCTTCCCAACCACTCTGGCCTGAGCACTCCCTTCGGTCCCCGCACAGAATAGCTTTACCTCGGCGTTGAATGGGAACCAGCTAAACGGACACGGCTTAACCGTTGGCCTTTGCGGCTCTTAACGAGAATACAGATTTCCGCAAACGACCCGGATTTCTACGTCGTACCAGCGCCATCATTACGCCTCATTAACGCACATACTTTCGGTGCAATTAAACGAAATAAAATGTGGTTTGGTTTGGTTTGGTTGGGAATTAAAAACCTTTATTTCTTCTTCTTATCGCATAGCACAGTCGACGGTCGTGCAACACATTGAACATTTATAATCGTGTACAAGTTATTAGTTGAACAAATAGTGTTTCGTATAACACTTGCGTAATTGGAAATTGGTATATTATTATCATAGTATTTTTTTAATGCAATATTGTGTCTCGCTGGCCCTGCGGCTTAATTCCTGCTACCAATACAGAATTAAGGCTTAGGGATTATAATTCCCAGATCAAGGTGGGGTTTTCAGCGCCTCAATTTTACTTCAATCTATTAATACGGCAACAACATAATCTAGTCAGTGATTTAAAAGCTGTACAAGTTATTTAAAAACTGAACGCCGCTCAATTTTTTTTCGTTTTTGTAACTGTTCGAGGGGGGGGAGGATAAATAAACACATTATAAATAAATGCAGAATGATTACGGTTTAATTATCTAACCTCAAACAAGATTCGAATCAAGGCTTCCAACAATTGTAGTCTCAAAAGTAAATTATAATAGCAATATACAATATATAGTGTTATATTATGTTAATTACTTAGGCATTATAAGGAAAATTCGCCTTCTTCGGATATATTTCAACGGGAGTACCGACGGAAGACAAGTGGAGGACCAGGGTTCGAAACCCATTTAAGTAACGTTCTTAAGCTCCAGCTTCACCGTTTCACACTGTGGCACTTGATGTTATTACCCTCGTAGTAAAGCTTTACAACCTAAATCCCGTGCTGAATTCCACATCCGTTTTTACGTTCTCCTCTCCAAGATAAGTAATTCGTTCGGCGATAAACGTAAAAAGATAGCGACTCGGAGATAATTGGTTTCTACAACATTTTCTGCGGGACGCAAGAAGTTTAGAGAGATGTTACAATAACAATTGCCGTTCGTTCGCCGCTCTCACAGACGCGATCTCAGAGTTATATTACATGGTGTGGACAAATGGAATGTGTTTTGCTTTCATTATACCTCTAACGTTTTGACGCGTTCTTACAAGAAATTTCGAAATAACTCGGAATAATAAGGATCCCTTTTTAATGAGGTACTTAAAGCCTACAGTGGAAACGAATTTCCCGCTGTAAAATAACACTACAGCCAGAATGTTCTACATGTTGATCTAACAAGGAGGTCTCTCTTTGCCGACTTTACATAATACGGCTAGCTGCGATGGAGAAACGTAACTGGAATGAATACGAGTCCAATTTGTTTTAACTTCTATTCTCTGAATAACGCTAACGAGGTGCGTAAACCGAGAAACACAGTCTCGACAACCACTGGGCATCAGTAAGGGATTCCCTGCTTTGTACTGCACCCCTGGCATTAAAAGAGAAGTTGTAGGTTAAAAGCAAAGCTGATGCTATTGTTGTGTTTGAACTAAAATAATAGTATTCGAGAATGTTGTATTCCTAACGCAATTATTGGTTGTTATTACGAACAAATTTCTAGTGAAGTCTGTATTCCGAATACTAATGTTATGATAGAAATGCAATGCAGCATCATGGAACAAAATGCGTCCAGCATCAACTGTTCAGCCAGATTCGTTTCGTATTTCCTCCCCGTTTCCATTGCGAAACAGACGTTGTGTTCTCCCGTAGACTTCAGCTACATTTTTATTGAATTTCCCCGTGAAACACGAAGAGCGCCCGCTGCGCTGTCGATCATAACACTCACGTCATTCATTATAAATTGGATTGGATGGCCACCGGGTATGCAAACAACACTATACGCCCTAGTATTGACGAATTCAACAGCCCTTTAAAGTGATTAATCATGCCTATGTAAATACGTACTACCGCAGATGGAATTGATTGACACGACACGAATATCTGGCCGCAGCCGCAGCTAAGCTTGCTGCGCCGGCCGTTAGGCCTAATTACTGCGCAGCGGCTCGGAAACAAACGTTCGAGACGCCAGCCATAATGCCGTGGGTGGAGGTGAAACTACTGGCTTACTTCACTTGGCAAACACTGGTAAGCCCTACGAGCGCTTAGGTCTTACAACCACAAGCCATGGAGTCGAGTTACGCCACCCAACGAAACAAAGGCCTATTTGCCCGTCCGAGGCGGAGGAAATCCATGCTTCGACAATAAGCAGGCCGTTGCGTGTCTCTATTATGCCGTAATTTGCTCCGATACTATTCTGGAATGCCGTGCGCTATGCGACCACGTGGTGGCTAGCCGGCTGACCGCAGCTATTGTGACACGCATTTCGTCAGCTCTTTGTTTATGTGTGTTCAAAACCTCGTAATGTGCAAGTCGTGACCTGACCTGTTTGGTTTCTATGAATGAAAGTGAAAACCTTGAAAGAAACATTGTTTTCACTCGACGTGAGTTCTTTCTCTCCGACTCTATTTATTAAACGATGCTTTGCAGGAGAACGAGAAGTAAAGACAATTGTACGTAAATAATGTGGAAGCAGGACTCTCATCTCTTGATTGATGAGAAGCTCTAAACGTTTGCCCTAACCGTTGCAAGTATTTGCCGTTGTGTGGCCTTATTGTGTAAAGTAAAAGTCATTGTGAATACATCAACTTACTTGAAGCCGACTCGGAAAGTATATTTTTGCGATTGTCGTTGGACTGCTAGTTGCAATGATGAGATACTTATCTAGCTGGGAGACGTCTTGATCGGACAGAAAGTAAATTTTTTGTAATTCTGAGTAAATAATGAGATTTGCCTGTTCCTAGTCTCCACTTCTGGCCCTTCAACTTCCTTCGGCGCCACTCCCACTCCTATCCCCTTCCAGAACTCACGCCCCCACTCCACTTCCAGCCTATCCAATAAACTTGCTAACTTTAACTGCTTTTAGTCAGCTTCATAAATCATTCAATTTTGTTAATGGATTAAACTTAATTTCACTCCCTGCGAATAATATTTATTCAAACCATTCACTGGGAGAGACCAACATCATTAAAACAAATCGATTCTTGTTCAACTATAATAAACATTAAATACACACACATCGAACATGAATCCTGAATGATACGTAAACAATATGAAATTGTATTATAGAAAACCTGCATGTGTGAGTATAGTGCTTACAGTGTATTTATTTTATTCGCGTGTCGATGATAAAGTCATGATGTTTACATTATCACACTCGCGTTGCAGGACCCGGCACCTCCACCATTTGAAATAGTCGGGACGAATTTACTCTCTAGGCTACACGGCACCTCATCCATTTAAGCTAGTGAATCGAATTGTGAAGGAATAGATCAATTTACAGCATTGTCGTTGTTTTGTGCATTTACATTCACAAGAATTCACATGCTAGTTCTAGTTTTTGACGTTATGGAATGAATTTAAAGTTTTAATATTTTTTTCTAAATTTCGATACTGAGTCCAAACATTATCGATATCAGTCGTCCTGAAGATGGAACCCACAGTGGTTCCGAAACGTCAAACTCACTTACTAGTAAGTGTAAATATTGCGACGCGGCGAAATGATCCGTTTCACACATTTTTTTAATATATTCAGGCCGCGAAAGTCTTAAATGTTTTATATTATCGATATCGGAAATATTCCAACATGTCGTTATCGTAATGAAATATCGATTTCTTTGCCCATCCCTAAAAATAAGCAACAAAATAGCGGCGTTTACATTTTAGTCGAGTAGGGTTAACCTGATTAGCCGAGTACCATACTTTTCTTTGGTGGTTATTATGATGGTGGGTTTACAATAAATTGATATTCATCCATTTCACGTTGAACTAAGAGGGACATCAAAACTTCGGGAAAGTCTTATAACTAGGTGTTGTTGCAGCTAGGTCTAAAGTCAACACAGTCAAGAACCTGAATAACCTACGACCTGTGAAATCTGTGTACGATGTGCTTAAACGCCCCATTTCTGTCAGCATGATATCACTTATTTAATATATCTTGAATTTGAAACGGATGAGGTAGTAAACGAATAAGACGTTACTCTGAGTATGAATCGAAAAATATATTCATCGTTATTTATTCGTAGAGGCTTAGCAACCTTCACACGTGTATATAATATATATAAATGGTATATGGAAAAGATTGAAAAGTAGGACGGTGTAAAGATCACGTAAAGGTTGAAATAATTTACTACAAGAGTAGTGAATATATACACAGCTACTAGACGCGTCCAGCGGGTTTTGATAATCTTACATAATATTATTCTATTCCCATCCGATTCATATTTCGTAATAAAATCCCCTTTGTGAAAACAAAATCTTCTCCTCGGATTACGTTCCGTACTCGACGTATATAGACATGTGCTTTTGTAAAATAGTGGTATACTTGAATTCACATAAAATGTTATTGAAGAAGTCATTCGTGGAATATTGAACATCCCTTGGCTAATTTTGAACGACTAGTAAATGCCGTCCTTATATGCTCGGGTCCCTGAAATACATATTTACAACATCATTGCTGATTTACTATTTATTGTGGTTTACCATACCCTGAACGAGTATGAAAGGCTACTGCAGGGCAACCCTCTTCAGCCTATATTACAATTCATTTTCAACTAAACATTACACACATACACATACATAAATAACAAAAAAATTCAACTTACGAATGATTTAGGGATTGTGCTGAGGGATGGTAGCCAGGATGTTGTGGAGAAATGGGTATTTGAATTTTAGTTTTCGTTTGAAGGTTTTTGGAGTGGTTATGAGTGTTGTGAGGTTTAATCATTGCTGATGTGTTTATTATGATATAAATGTATGCGTTCCAAATAGATGTAATTATCCGGGACAAATATATAAAATTGAAGACGAACAAATGTTGTTTAAATTTCAAATTTTAGAAAAAAATAGTTAATAGGATGAGCAAAGCGAAGACTTCAATTTCACTGACCCCCCAAAAAATTTAGCTCGGTTGTTTTTTTTTTTTTTTTTTTTTTTGTCTGTTTGTTCGCACGATTCCGGGCAAACGGCATATGCGATCTTGATGAAAATTGAAGGGGACCTTCGAAATCTCTGAACTTAGACGTGCCACGTTTTTGGGTACAATCGAAGAAAAATATTCTCATGAATATCGCACTTATACGATTTTTGATTTTTAGTGCGATATTTTCGAGACATTTGGGCCGATTCTGACCAAACGGGTAGGGCTACAACGTTCATATTTCACATGGACATTAAGGTAATGGTGATGTATTGCTTTCTGAAAGAAAAAAATGAAAAAGTTAGCCAGAATCTATAGAAATAAAGCTTTTAATATAAGTTTTTTGACTTTTTGTGCGATATTTTCGTGCCATTTGGGCCAATTCTGACCAAACGGGTGGGCCTTCAACGTTCATATTATACATGGACATTAAGGTTATGGTGATGTAGTACCTTTTAAAGAAAAAGTTGATAAAGTTAGCCAGAATCCATAGAAATAAAGCTTTTAATATAAGTTTTTACGGTAAATAATACCAATTGACAGGTAACAAAAGAAATTTGACAACAATCACTTACAATGCGTAGGTAGCAAAACAAAGCACTTGGAAAAGTAAAGATATCCCACGCAAACTAAAAACTTTAAAAAGCTCATCCATCAACGCGGCGGGACTTTAGCGTTTTCCTAGTAGATGTGAATGCATATTAATTCCTCCAAAGAGTGTGAGGAATAGAATTAACTATCCTCAGAATATTTTTAGAAAGTCGTATTCATGATGGTTGTACCACAACGACATTAAGGCACGGATGCACATTAAAAAGCTTGTTAACTGTCGATAAGGCATCAGTCATTTAAACACGCTTGTAGAAATGACATTGGCCCATAAAACATGGCATTGACATATAAAACTGGCATTGATATTGTTTAATCTTCCGATCCCCAACTGAACATTGGTGCCAGAAACAGTGGATATTGTATACTAGCTGTTAGTATGATAAATACAGTGCACAATACATCACGAAATAAATGTTTATGTATAAAACATATGCAAAAATGTCGAGACGATATATTTATTTATTCAGGGCTTAGGCAAATTGTTTGTAAATTAAACATAAATAAGGTGATAAAAACTCGACTTTGCACTATGCGTCCTTTGAGAAATTCAATATAATTTATGCTAATAATTATTCAAAAATAATTCAAATACTTTTAAAAGTCAAAGGTGGTAATATGAAATCCAGTTTAGTCGATATATCATGTGTATAGGCCCTTCATTGTTTTTTTGCTTTAAAAAATAGGTAGACTGACACTTACTATTTGTGTTAATTGGTGATATCGATACTTGGTCGCCATTGTTGTTCGAGCCCAGATGTGCCAACCGAGCTCTCCGTTTTGTTGTTCCTCGACAATTCGATTCGAACGGACAAACATACGGTCGCGGTGGCACAGTGGGAATTTACTACAAGCCGCTCGTACACCGACGTTTTCTTTATTGCTCTTGTAAGCTTATGTGGTGAACGATAAGGCAATACGCACTAACTCACTGTGGCGGTCGTGCGGGAAAACAAACCCCGAGTTTTGCAGTGTAGGATTAGATTGTCAAGCCTAGGCGTCGTATCGGGGACCTACCCACTCCTGCCTCAAGGCGCTGGGCTATTTATTAGTGGAGCAAAGCGACGTTCAATCTCAATCTGCAGAAATAAAAACCAAACTATTGTCAAAGAGGTATAGCTAGAAAAGAAGTAACAGATAAAGAAGACTTTTATCTTAATTTCAAAATTAATTAATCCTACTTTATTAAATGAAAATATGATGTGCGTTTAGTATTATGGTCACGAAAAACTCGAGGGAATAGAATTTGATGAACATTAAAAACTAACTTAATTACTACCCATAGTTCACTTGCCCATTCTTTCTGTCTAAAATTAACTTTGAATCATTCAAATTAAAAGCCGTAGTTTGCTTGCGGTGCACATCTTTATTCAAACCGTTGTACAATCTCATTAATTTTATTAAAATCTTTCATTTTAAAACCCGTCAGAGTTGAATTAAGAACATTTATAGCAGGATATTAAAATTCAGCATTAAGCAGTTAATATGATTTTGAAATATAACTTGTTTTCATGTAAGACTACATGTTAGCTATGAATTGTATTAAAAAAGTAAAAAATCAAATTGTGCCTTAATTGTAACAACTGCAATCATCGTTACTATTTACGTGTACTCGTTTATACAAATTGCTAAGTTAGAGTCAAATCTACTGATGAGATATTTCCCGCAAATAACCAACACTTGTCGCAAAACGCATCAACAAGTGTCATGCACAACAATTATACATTTTATTGGTGTTCAGGTCCACAAACATCGGCCTACCAAAACATTGACCCATCTGCAATAATATTATTTTCTTACTCAAAGTAAGGATGATATGTTCGCATTGAAGTTTAAATTCAAATTAAAATTCAGGATAACATATTGTTTTAATGTATACAAGGAATGAAGGGCAACCTAAAATTGTTTTAGCTATTTCAAGAAGGCCGAGTTATGTATGGTGATACTTAGATATTTTATTCCATAAGAACGATCGACAGTGTAATGGAAATTATCATCTCTCTACCCCCTCACAAAAATATCCTTGAATCATACATCAATAAAAACACACATTACGTAACAATACCAATGTTTTTCACTAAGTTAATATCAACAGTCAAGGGTGTAAAATGACCCACTTAGCACTGTACCCTGGAACTAGGTCAACAGCACTAAACGCAGGAAACACACACGTTTTCTTGAACAACTACAGGAAGCTGCGCCATCTTGCAGAAACAGAAGGGCACATGGTGCATTGTTTCTGCGATTCTAAGACATTCGCCAGACACAGAGACGAGCTTTTGTTCCACCCGTCAGCTGTGAACGATACTAGTGCAGTAGTGCCTACGCATTATCTGCAGTCGTGCCGTGATAGGTGCAATGCATTAGGGTGTATTGTCATGACCTATTTCCACCGATCAATAATTCATGGTATTGTTGGAATGCACGTCAATCGAATCAGTTCACTCACTGTTCAGTTTGCTGCTCAGAGAGATACTTCACATTCCTGGCCAACAACTTGTTGAGATCAATTGTTAGTGGAATAGTTCAAACCTTGTGTAGATCACAATTCAAAGGTTTCGCGTGATTACTCGAATTGAAACTAATACGTAACTTTGGTGCTGGGCCTAACCCTAGTCGTAATCAAATGTGACATCTAACAGGGCGTAGCCCACAAGTCATATCTGGGGCGGGAGGTTAAGCTTCCATTAGTAGGAGAGCAAAGCATGCAAACAGTTGAACTATGCCTTTGTTAGCCACGAGTCCAATTCGAATATAAAGCTATTTTATGTTCCAACATGGTTTATAACTAATGGATACTGCTGACTTACGTTTGAAACACTTTGTACCTAATACATAATACACTACTATTAAATGACCCCATGACCTCAATGTCTATGCACATTAATAAATAATATAATGTAAGTATATTTATTGTTCAATTAAAAGAATGCAAAATACAATACATCTAAACGGGTGTAGCTGAATGAATAAATTGCATTTCTGATAGTTATTTCTTATATACGACCAATGATAAAATATAATTACAGTGAGAATCATGATATCTCATCGAATGGGTCGTGCTACTGAGCAGTATCTCATTGAATGGGTCGTGCTACTGAGCAGTCTCTCATTGAATGGGTCGTGAAACTGAGCAGTATCTCATTGAATGGGTCGTGCTACTGAGCAGTATCTCATTGAATGGGTCGTGCTACTGAGCAGTATCTCATTGAATGGGTCGTGCTACTGAACAGTATCTCATTGAATGGGTCGTGCTACTGAACAGTATCTCATTGAATGAGTCGTGCTACTGAACAGAATCTAATTGAATGGGTCGTGCTACTGAACAGCATCTCATTGAATGGGTCGTGCTACTGAGCAGTATCTCATTGAATGGGTCATCAAGTTGAACAGTATCTTAATGAATGGGTCGTGAAACTAAACAGTGTCTGATCTCACTGGAAGTGGAGCTCTATTGGATAGTTCTCATTAAGAGCGCCTTAGCCGTTGACTCGAGTATCATCCGATGAACCGTGAAGCAGAATTGCTTTTCATTGGTCGAGAATTATCGTTGAATCGCATCTCATCGGATGGGAATAAAACTCGGTGCCTGTTTTTCTCCTCTTTCAATGGAATGCAAAGACGTGAAATTGGGTTTCTTATTTTCGTCGCATTCCCGACCGGCCCAATAAATGTTTGGTCATTTTCTCTCCTAACGCCCCGTCCTCTAATCCCCAACGCGCTCATCCGTCCTATCAATCGATCCGTCTCCATCCGAGGCCTGCGATTGATCAGCTCAGATCTCGGTTCCCGTCTCTACCGGCGAATATAATGCTCGTCCGTGTTTGCGGTCTGAGAGCGGGTCACCCGCAAACCAGGCTCTTTCACTTGTTCGGCCGGCCAACCTGAATTATGCACGCTTTCTTGAACGAGATAAATAGAAGTTATTCCCCATTCCATGGCTTTTCTTCCATCACTGATATGGAAATTCGACGGCAAAAGTTTTTCAACCTCGCAGAATGGAATATTCAGTATCATGGCGGGGGAATGTCCCTAGAGTTCTGCCGTCCCACAACATCGCAAAACTTTGTTCATTTGAAGTTTAAAAATGTAGTAAACCCAAAGAATGATTGTTCAACTTGGACGTGAACAGAAAGAACTTGGCCCCCTACCTTCTGGTTCAACTCTTTGTCCAGTTAACGCGACTTACACGGGAGTATATTGGGGAGAAGAAGAACTCGTAAACAAACTTGTGCGTGAATGCCCAGCGTTAAAGATTGGCAATACATTTTAATCACTAAACACGATTAGAACTTCTTTCTAACTAAAGTATTTGATCAGTTAATGCACATGGGATAGTATAAGTTTTGAGGGCGCTCTGCGCAAGATTAAAGGATGGACAACCCATTTAGTTCACTAAACCTGATTGAAACCTCTTATTAAGATGCTCCATAAGACGAGCTTTCCCCTGTGCGTATACGTCACACCGCTGCAAAGTGTGGGCGTCGGACGAACTAACTTGTAAACATTACGCCTGCTTGGAAGATCTCTGGTTGAACTCTTTGTCCAGTTAATGACCTGGAGGGTCCTGTGCGTGCACGTAGCAACGGGTTGAGGCACGTACGAGAGGTAATTGCGGCTTCGTTCCCGGCCCTTGGAAACTTTCTACCACCACGGAGGGTATCTTCCTTCGCAGTAATTCCCGTTAATGTGCGCCTAACTATTAACTACGTTGCTGCCGTTGACTATTATGTATTCATTAGACAGATGGAGGTACGATTGCTGGATTCGCAGTGGCTAAGATGCCTCAAAGGTATTATTGATAGTACAGACCTACAATAATTTGTCGATATCAAAAAGTCAGCCCAAATCCTAAAGTTATCTTAGGATAGGCCTTATGATTTCTGGATACGGCAAATACAACGTACAGTTATTTTTGGCTATTTTAAAAAAAATAGCAAAAATATGATTATTATTTCTTGAGTTTGACGTTTTATTGATGTTAATGTGAGTCAGATAATTATAGTTATCATGTTTCTTAAACGTGTAGCCTAACATATTATACATGAATGACGAGTTAATTTTTGACTTGTTCTCGTGTTTGTCAAACTTATCAATAAATACTAATTAATTATTACAAAAATCTTGTCAGCAAAAGATATATTTCCTATACCAATGTTCAGTTAGATAAGTCGCATTTACTCAGGAAAATCCAGCAGGTACCCTAACCATAAATACAAAATTTATATTTCATCCATTCCCAAGAAATTAGAATCATCCTAACCATAATCTAAGCTTCCCGTGGTGGCTTAATACGGTTTTTCAATCTTTTATTTAACTCCAGAGAGTACAACACCAACTATGGCGAAACATAACCAACATTACAACATTAGTTTTGTTAAGATTTTACATCTTTACAAAGTACATAGTTACAGTCAGTCAAACGTTCAGCTATGACAATGACAGGATTAATGATTAAAAAACATTACCAGTTTTTAGAGTACATAGTTAATAGTTACAATCAGTCAAACATTTCAGTTACGAACAATACAAGATTAATAAAGAGAAATGCTCCAACGTAACGTAACTAAAAAGTCGTAACGGAACAAGACGAAGCGTGTGGAATCAATACAAGTATTTGAAATCACGCAGAAGACAAGGATGTTTTGTAATGTCCAATGATCATCGTTTTAAATAGCGTAAATGCATTTTAAAATCACAGACCATGTATGTGTTGTGTTTTAAATCGAAGTTATTTTGACACTGCGTTTTGAACAACGCTTTTACCAATAACCGCGACAATCTGTAGCCAGAACTGTGCCCCACCATGGAAAACGGAGAATGGAGGTTTCGCAAATGTACAAACAATAATTGCCAATAACATTGCAGCTTGGTTGCGTCAGTGGGCCTACAGAGACTGAAAGGTTTTAACTGATTCCATTGAATCCTTTTGAAAAGTATGAAATTACATTTTTCGATTTTCGATTCACAGAAAAAAACACATCACACACCTGACCCCATTCATCCCCTTTCCCCTCGCTTCTTTCATCACGCGACACCGCCGCCATCACAGCACAGAAAGCTTCCGTTACCAAGGGAAATACATAACCAATAAACCCTTTGCTTTATAGTCGCGCACATTTTTATATTTCCAGAACTCCTTTTTTACGTAACTTACGGCTTTGCATTCCACCCAACAAGCAAAGGAAATCTTTTGTTTCTAAAGGAATGGTAGTTGGGTCGAGATGGTCGAGATACTCTTTCCAAGCAAAGTAGCCTCGTTGCCATGGCGACATACTGCTGAGCAGGAGTGTATGCGGAGGTGGCTCACAATGCTTACCTTCAATAATAAAAACAACATCATCTGGCAAATAAAATCGAAGTAAGATTGAACAAAGCAAACTAAAAATGGTATTCTCTATACTATAAAGAAACCTGTCAAAGAAGTGATTTGTCTTACTTCAATTATTGTATACACAATTATTATTATCACACAATTTGTACACAACATTTTTACAATATAACTTTTATACTAGTACATCAACCAAACAAATTATATCTAAAAATAGTGTATATTAGTCAAGTACTAAAGTCTACTAAAGTATAATAGGAAACCAGTAGTATAAGAGGACGCTGTTGTAGCTTTTTTGTAAATTTTTACCTTTTTCTGCCACCTAAATTAAAATGACCCAAAACTAAATAGTTTTTCAAAAACAGATATGAAGCTTCCTATATAACAGCACATCCAAAAAATGGATGCAGACAAGTAATACAGAAACACAATGTTACGTTGCTTGATTTTGGTCAAAAAGTAAAGATGATTTCAAAGTGGCATAGCTTTTAAAAATTACAATATTCTGTTGTAGATCTCAGTTGATAAATGATAACGATTTTCAATTGAAAACAATTTTGAAAAGTTTCATCCATAACGAAATTGGTCGTGGATTTAGGATAATATAATAATGCGAAACGTTACACGACTCCTTTACTCCATCGTGAGAGTATTGAACTTGTTAATGGTATTCTTCACCGAGGAATACGTTACCACAAAACAGGACTATCCTGATCCTGAAACAAAAAAATAATTATTAGCACCTTTTCTGCCTAGACCATAAATTAATCCCGAATAGATAAGTTCGGTTGTCAATAATACTGATTACTTACGGTTTCTTAAAATTATTACACGAATATAAGATTGACACAGACAAAATAAAGAGACAAATAATATACAATAAGAGTTGGGGTGGTAATATTCTGGGACTTGTTTTTTAAAAGGACGTAAAGAAAGCACAGTCTGGCACAAAAAAAATACACTACTTGTACTGAAAGGTCATGACAGCGAACGAGTCCAACATTTTTTGTTTCTTCCCCAGTCGCCTTGATCACCAACCTTCGTTTGAATATCCGTCTTTACTTTCATCCATCTTCTCTGCGAAGGTCCCAGGGCATCGCATGGACGTGCCCTGTGTCGGTATTGCCGGCTAGAGGCATCAATCCCGCCGCACGGACATGCCCAGGAGGGTAGCGACAATCAGAACCGTAGGAAAACATCCCCTCATTCATTCAATGCGGAGCGGGACTGAATTACGCCTCGTTTGGCATCCATGGTCGTCGCGCGTCGCGAGATGACGACGTCTTTTATACGCGAGAGAGAGAGAGGCATCCATGGATTGTACTGTGCACACGACCGGCGTCGAAGAATAACTTTCAGGATTTATGTGACACCCAACTCAAAGATACCCTGGAGTTTTATCACATATTATAGTTATATATCTTGGAGGAACCAGAAAACTTTCTGTTCTGTCTTTGTAAGAAAGATCGAGGTTTAACAAAAATATGGAAATTTATTCAATACTTGAAAGTTAAAAATAAGTTTAAGAGTAAAACATGTTTGTGTTGTAGTTGAGATATTGAATTCTTTCGCTCGTTTTGAAAAGAGTGAGGGCTCAACTTCGTGTATAGTACTCAAAATAAGTATTGCGTGATCCTAAAGTAGGCCTACGCCTATACTTAGAAACTTAAACTGAAACATTTTCGGTAGGTCAACGGTCATATGTTTAATTTGCTTTTCGAGTGTTAAAGTGAGATAGTAATCAAATAATATGGCACAACACATTCATCTTCAAAGTGTAAGTGTTGTGTTACACTCATGTAAAATTTCATACATACTAATCGACAAAACGCTTTCAAGAACGCGAACACTTAACATCCTTTCAAGAATAATACAAGATGGATAATTTTTACGAGAAGGAAATGTTATTTCCATCCTGACAGTTGCATTTAATTTTAAATTAAATTTAACGTCCTCGAGCGTTCGTAAGTTTGTTGCAGACGGCATTACATAGTTCCTCACGGATAACGCGCTTGATTCCAGTAAAAGCTTCAAAATTAAGATAGTGGAAATTTCTAAATATTTGTAAGCAACTTAGGATTGCATAGTATACGTTTTTCACAAACGCTCAAGCAATAAAGATGTTCTTCGTTCATATTCAAAGTTTGCTTCCACAAGTTGAGACACTCAAAAACAAGAAAACTCCTCAACTTAAAACTCCGCCATCCGTTTGTATTTCTTTAATGCTCTTATAATTTTATTTGCACATCCAAGTGGACAATTATTAATTCAAAGGTTCTTTAAGTGGGGACATCAAACTTTCTTTGCAGAGACGAATCTGAAAGCTCTTTACCGAAACCGAATATTGATTGGAAAATCTGTTTGGTTAGGTTTTCGATGCGGCTGAAAAAAGTCGCCGCATTCTTCTGCCTCTCGTAACGAGGTAGAGAGTGTGCGTGTATTCCTCAAGTTCTTTCGTAAACAGGTTAAAAGCTCCACGGGTCGATATTTGCTCTAAAGCACAGCTTTTCCACCACCAACGGCGCTGTTTACTGGAGGTTCAACGCAATATATCACCAGTTATAGCGTTATTGGCAAGACGCACAGCTTACAATATTAGCAATAAACGCCAACGCTAAAATACCAGGGATAAACTCTAGTGAAAGATCATTCCCTTGATGTCACGACCTGCGGCTTGGATTCTACCACGCAAATCACGATTGCAGCTATCTTCCTCCCTTCATTTCCACCCTAAGATCGTTTAATTTTATTTCTAATGTAATTGAGGCCAGCAGATAGCAACGTAGCAAGGCACCACATTGGATTTAGGTTGACAGAAACGTCCGGATATTAAACTAGGTGTGGTTTTCTTAATATCCGCTTTATCAATCCCGCACCGCTCTGATTTGCTTTCTTCCGCTCCCCTTCACTCCCATCCGTTTCATCTCCCTCCACTTTACTTCGCTACCGTGAGTTTCTTCTAAAAGCTCTTGGCATAATCCTATAATCTCTCCTGCTTCCGAAGTCCAGTAAATATTGGGCTCCAGGATTAGTTAGTGGACACAGAACCAATAAAACTTGGTAATTTTAGAACTCCTTGATGCGTCTAGCTGGTTGTTGGTTCTCTAGATCACAATAAGATTGTGTTCTCGTACTATCCCCCCCCCCCCTCCCTTGTAATCGAACCGCGAAGGACTCGGCTTGGCAAACCTTTGCCTCGTTGGCAACGGATGGGTTTTACGTGTCAGAACCTGAATTTACAGCGAAGAGTCAATTCTGGGAAATGAGCTCCGGGATGAAAATTCCTCTGCGTTGTAGGAGGAAGATGTTATGTAATATGAATAATTACGCTTAATTAAGTTGGCCAACACGGCTTCATTTTGTCTTCGGTGTTCCTTAGGATGAGAATTGCTTATCAGCGGGAAGCAATGCATATGGAGCGCTCCTCGTGAGATCTAATTGCGCCTCAACATTCGGTACACGGAATTACATCTGCAACGCAATAATAATGTTACACCAGTTGCATAATACATTTATCGAATTTATAATTATAGCTGCTGGGTAAAACAATAATTGCGTTCGCGAGAGCTTTTAGTGGTTGAGTTTACAATTTCTGTTGTATAACGATTAAAGTGCACATTCAAATGTCGTTTCCCTGTGGATTACAAATCGTTTGAAAGATAATTGAGACACATAGTACAATAAAAAATTATTATTCTATCCCAAGCTGAATAAATTATTATGAGGAAGCTCGTATCAAAGGATAAAAGGTTCAATTCAAATATAATTTGAAATGTTAGTTGAAACATACATCACTTAAAACATGGAAAGTGCACTTTTAACTAATTTGCAAAATATTTTATTTGCCATAAACAACCAAGTAACTAATAACTTCGTACTTAAAGAGTACTTAAATGAGTCAAATAAAGGACTTCCAGTGAGAGACTTTTAATACGTGAACACAAAAAGTTGATAAATATTTTGTTGCGAATCATTGCTCTCGTTACACGCATGACTCGTATGCCAACACGGAGTATGAAAAGTACTTAAGAGAGACGGTAACTTCGATACATGTTACCATTGAGTATTGAACAAAAGATAGGTTCTATACTCACTGGTGTTACTGAACACACTGCAAAATACAAGGAAACCAAAGGCTCAAATAATACATTCAAAATCAAAGTAACTTGTTTGTAGGACTAAACCACAAGAGGGATACGGCACTGTATCTATAGTACCTGTAGATGCGCTTACGTTAGTAACATATACAAATACCATTAGCATAGTGGTAGATCAAATATGCATAGAGTAAACAAACAAGTACTCAACCATACAAACACACTCTTCCCATGCAGGCATACAGACACAAACCATCAGGAAGATAGGCCTACAAGAAGCACTCAAACTAATGCCCGAATGTACACCAAACAACACTTGCATTTAAGAGCAAGTGTGCATGCATCTTACTTGTGTCCGCAAGGCTGCAGCCGCACCACCGTGTTGGCTATCTAATGCAACGGAAAGTAGGGTACGAATATAAACTAAAGAAACAAGTCAGGCGTGGTAAGTTTATCTACGAGATGATTTGTATGAATTGGGGATTTAGCTTGACCCAATTTGGCTGGCGACGCAAGTCTCTTGTAAAAGCTCGCTCGAACAATTTGTGCAGAGTATCGTGCTGCATTGGAATAGTATTCAGCTGACTTTTTACCAAAAATAAACATAACAATCTATCTTGTTTGTTTTAAGATGTAGTTCGATCTTGCTTAGTCGCTGTAAAATGTATCGAGGTTACGTCAATGATTCCAGACACAAAATGTATTTGAGAGAAGGTTGACAGAATAGAACCCATGCAGAGCCCATGCAGAGCCCATGCAGATCCCAAGAGGCTTTAGGTAACAATGTTGTTCCAATAACGATAAGAAAAAAGACCAAAAACATTGAAAGTAAAATAAAATTTTATAATGTCGCACGTGATAAAATATATTACAGTTTGATAACAAGCTATTTAAATGCGTATTCCAATTAAATGTGTGTAATGAACAACAGTAAAATAGAACAAATGATATTACGCAAAATATGATTCAGGGATTGGTAATAAATTAATTGCGCTAACATGATGAGGAAATGTGAGCAAAGTATAGTGTGTACTGTGTATATGCTAGAATAACGTTTGGAAATTTGTTAATGTAAATGAACCGTGATTCATGTATAATAGTGACAATACATTGAAGCATGCAAGATTTATGGGAGGGTTCAAATGGTAGAGCAGATGTAAAAAAAAAAAATCTCGTGTGAAACCTTCCCAGGGTACAATGTATTATCCTCGTTAAGTGTCTATTTAGGTATTTTGAAGTTTGGACAATTATGAAGGGATGTCCGAGGGCTGTTCAGAGAACTCCCTTGCATTCGCATCAACGACTTACTAAAACCTCTGTAAAACTTCAGTCAGGGTTGACGGTCTCGACGGGATTTGAACTCGGGACCTACAGAATTAACGCTCAAGCAAAAACCGTCGATGGAGATTGGAGAACACTTACAAAGAAATAATACGTGTTTGGTTGCTGACATAGAAAACATATCACTTACGTAGCGAACCATAGATTTAGGGAGTCGATGGTAAGATCTCAAACACGGCAATAATAAATTAACTATTTTTATTGATTTTTTTTTGGTTACAGGTCAGTGATGGGAAATTCAACTCGAATTACCGTTGCAAATCTTGTTTCGACTCAAAGAGTATGATTTGGTGGAGGTGCCGGTCCCACAAACATTAATCTTGTCTCGCTCGAGAAAAAATAATACTTTCGGGAAAAATAGTGCTAGAGCATATTGTTTTGTACATTAGTATATTTCGGTCGTTCTTCTTGTTTTCTAAACATGTCGGTAACCATAACTCACCGGTTTGCTATCAGCATTGAAGCATAAACGATATCATATTTCATTGGTCCCGTAACGACCGATAGAGAACCTTTATCGCAGAAACGACCCGTAACATAATTCTTTTAACAATAAATAGTTGTTGATGCAGTTTAGTTGGTAGATAAAATACAGATTTATCTCCACCTTTGTTATCCTACATTCTGCTTGACAAAGTTGCAACGTGCAAAGTTTACTTCCAACTCCAACCAGTGGCTTTTAAAGTTAACTAATGATAACTCAAAAGTTTCAGACTAATAAAGCTTTCATTCAATCTCTCTATTGACCTAGTTATAAAATTAAATTACAATCGTCTTGATTGCAAAATGATCCTTATTATAGCTTAACAACGCTAACGTCATTCAAGTAATAATTTTTGAAAAGGATAAACAAATTAATAAGTTGATGAACGTGCATGTTTAAAACTTACTTTGCTTCGGAGACATGTTTAAAGATTAATTTTCGTACATCTAAATCAATGTTAACGTATCTATGTAACACTAGTTTCTAAACACAACTTAAATTATTATTTATTGTACAAACATTTTTATCAAGAGTTAGCATCACAGCGTTAAATTCATCAACAATTATTCAACGGAGGCTGAGCACAATAGCGTTATAAACTATGACAATGTATGTCCTGCGTTGAGTTTGGAATAAATTAATAAATCAAACAAGCCCTGAAAACACCTTGAGAGCTCGCAGTTTCCTATGTATCTAGAGCAAGCGCGCCCACCCTTCGTCACCATCTACGTCACGCCATGTTTACCCCATTACTCTGCTATATGATTCCCATAACTTCCCGCCAGCAAACAGACCATGAGCGCAGTTACCGCCGCCACCCTTACCGTGCACGTTAAAATATTCAAACTCTCATGCTGCGGTTGCGAGTGATTATATTTCAACCCTTGGGTTTGCAGACATTATGCTAAACTTATTCCGCTGATGAAAGTTGAAAGTAAACGTAATTCAAAGTGTAACTTAAACACCCCAGAGCTTATGATCTGGCTTAATTCAAATTCCATCCTGTAATATTCATGAGCTTGCTGACAGAGTTTACCTTCCATTAACATTGCGACCCGACGTTATTTGGGATAACATGCCAAGCTGTTCGATATCTGGGGGTGGTTATTGGTTGGGAGTAGGTGGGGGGGGGGGGGTCCATTGAGACTAGAACACCACCCTAATCCCTTTGATGTCACTAGCAATACCCACCACCTGTGTCGGACGGGTGCAGATGTAACAGCCGTGTCAGGTATTGTTGATCTCTTTGGAATCGCCATGCATGAAAGTGTCTGTCGTGGCTGGTGGATATTAATGGTTGCCACCCCGAGCGACGTCTGTTCACTCGACGAAATAAAGGAGGCGTCGCGACGCAGCAGCGCAACGAACGCTACATTCTCGGACGGAAATCTGCCAATAATTGGAGAATTATCGGGTTGAGAAGGAAACGCGTTCCCTGTTAACGACGCTTCCCACCTTCCCTCATAACACGCGGAGGAATAAACACGTGTACTGTAGAGGGGGACACAGAAGCAGGGAACAAATGGTGGAGGTGCCGGGTCATTCAACGCGAGCTCGAGCACAGTAATAACCGTACTGAGCAAGCATTTAAATATGACCATGACTGTGTATGTATGTTTTGACATTCGATAAGCCATATACATACAAATTAAAATACTTATTACTAACACAATAATTATTACAATTGATTGTAGAGTAATTAAAATACTTCTTATACAACCAAAGGGAAAGTAATGTTCTAAATCACAATGGTTAGATTAAATCAACTACAGTAAGTGCAATAAATGGATGTTTTCAAAATATGATTACGAATTCTACAGATCCAACTCAATCGTAATTGTGAAATGTGTATGTTTGAAGTTGAATGTTGGAAAATATACAGTTGCAATAGGCATATTTTTCAATTTTCAATTAAACGCCTATGCCTGCTTGTTTTATTCCATTTTGAAATATATTATTTATTTCAACACACATTGCACATACCATTCAACTCCACAGCTGTAAATAACCGATTGTATCAAATAATTCGACACAATGATAAAATGTTACGTATACCACATGCACCTATTCAATTGAAATAAACAGCCAATATTTCGAGTCACATCTGCGTGTCAAACCAGAACGCGGGGTGAATAATATGTCCTTTCTAATCTTCTCGAGCGTAACTTCAAGACTAGGTTAGCTAATTAACTCAAGTACGTTCAATTACAACAAGTAATTTGCCGAGACCTTGCCGTCTTATCTCCTGCGCACGGAATGTTGCCAAAGCATTAATTGAGCACGTTTCTGAAGTTCGAGGGCAGAATGTTATAGTGGTGGTATTACATGAGAGCTATTTCGTATTATTAATGATATTTTTTAAGCTTTTAACATTAACACATGATATTAACGACCTGTTGATTAACTAGCATATTTCTTTCTTTTGGGTACTCCTGTTCCCGTGCTTAATTAAATAAATAATTAAAAAAATCGTATTTAGTTGAGAGTCTACCCACTCAGTCACATAACTGATTTTCAGTGGGGGACACAAAGTTAAAGACTACATCGACGAGCTGGACAAGACTCCACCAGCGGACAGCACCAGAACATAGCTGATTCGGAACAATATTAGAATGTATTATGTGCCTCGTTGCTAGAACGGCTCCAAAGTCACCGTAAAAACATTTTTAAGCCAAGAACTGATGTACTTTAGTCCTAATCAGAAGATAAAAAACTTTTGACTATAGTAGAATTGAACCCTCTATCTTGTACATTGGAATCAAAAACGCAAACCAGAAAACAAACGAACCACACAAATAAAACCTTCTATGATAATTGATAGCAAATTATAAATGATGAACACCCACTTCAAATCAATCATACCCACCCACACAAATTCATGAGGTTTTAGGAAAACACCAAATTGCACAACGTCCATACACCATCAATGTTAATGCAAATTCGGCGGTACAAGAAATTTTAAAGTTATCCAATAGTATTTATCAATCTGATGTACAAAATAGTTAGGGTCTGGAAATCAAACTCCATCTCCAAATAGAGAATCTACTCACCAAAACATACGTGCCCAGCATGCACACTACACCAACTACTTTCCCAGCTTATCTCCATGACCGTTTGACTCAAGTAACAGTATAACTCTCCAACATTTATTAAGCCGTTTAAACAAAAATTCATAAAAGTTAGTTAATCTAAAATTTAAGTACATTTTGCAACCGCCTTTGTCCTGTGAGCATCGCACTGAGTCAAGTCACGTCCGCGCACTGTGCATAAAATAAAGCCATTAGCCCGCCGTTGTTTTACTGCCATATTAGGTTGTATGTGGAACATCTTAATTAAGAAGAATCGCAAGTGACGCGTAGACTACGGTCATCAAACTGACCATTACAAAGTTAAAATGTACTTTTAACAGGCTAATTATGGGCCAGAATTATAAACAAACATTGCTCGCTTGCCGGATAATTTATTGCTGTAAGGATTATACAAGAGTGTATAAAGAACGGTTTGTACACCCGGACACAAAATTTCACTAATTACTGGTAAGACTTAAATCGTATCCTCTCTTCACCACATACCTTCAAGGACGTATCACGTGGTGTATGACGTCATCTCACACTTGGTGTCATGTCTGTCCCCCAGGTGAACATCTCGAGCCAGTGGTTCCTGCCTCAGGAGGGGTTTCCCCGTGTTCTACCGCTACTTCAAGGATCGCATCACCTGGTTCGAGGCTGATGCCGTCTGCCAGTTCCATCACGCTAACCTCGTTACTGGTAAGTAGTTCTGCTACAGCGTACTTGACGCATAAGAAGCTTAGAGATGCTTCTTGATTGATGAACTTTCAAACAAGCACGGCGAACCCTTGTTAACTGAGGATTACTCGCGCTAGTGTTCGCTTTAATGCGAACGTCAAGAAGACTTACGAGTTCATAAAACCCGAATAACCACGGCAAACAATTCCGAATCCTTCTTCGAATTGCCTTCAGTGAGTCGAATTAAATCTTACCATATTTTACGTCTCGTTATTCAATTAGAGTCTTTTTGCAGGATCCTTCTTTTACATCAGAATTCTGCTATGAGGTTATTAACTTTTAAATTTCTTGTTCTCGTTCGTTCCTTTGCTATTAATTCTTGGATGTGAAATTTAATGCTGTCTAGATAGTCGGTAATATTATAATATTATCGTTGTTACAGAGGACATTATGTTTTACATCCCTGTCTCATAATGCTTCATATTCGTTTAGTACTATTTGGTTTGAATTGTCGTTCATTTGTTCCTTTATATTTAAATTGGAAACACTTGTGTGGTACATTCACATTGATAAGTTACTTCGAAGCACGAAATGAAATTAAAATTACTTAACATTGAAACATATTACAAAGGACATGCACGAGAGCATGCAAACATAAGGTTATTCTAGTGGGTCACAACACGTTCACTGGGAATGCATTACGTGCCACCGTATACTATGGTTGGAGACCATTAATTTGCGTTCTACATAACATTCAAACATTAATTAACATTAGTTTTATTACGAATGTCACTATGTTGATTAAATTCTTGGTTGTCATAGCATCCACTGAAAACGTGCATAATATTTAATTTTAATTACAACAAACTCTTCATTGGATGAGCGTAGCGAGCTAGCGAGCGAAGGCGAAGATTCCATTTCACTACACTGGAGAAAAAAATCCGGAATGTTTTTTTTTTCTTTTCTTTTTTTTGGTATTTTTGTCTGTTTGTTAGCACGATCCGGCTAAACCGATACTCCGATTGCGATGAAATTTTATTGAGACCTTCGAAATCTCTGAACTTAGAACTGTCCACGTTTTTTAGCGCAATCCGAAAAAAAATTTCTCATAAAAATCGCAATTTTACGATTTTTTTTTCGATTTCGAAAAAAATTTCTTCGATTTATAATAACCTACACGCTTTGTCCGATTGTAATGATTTTTTCACAGGACCTTTATTTATGAATTTATATATTCGTGGAAAATTTAAGCGCAATCGAAAAATTATTTCTCTGAAAATCGCAATTTTACGTGGTTTTTCTTTTTTAAAACAATTCTTTGACTTATAACACCTACATGCTTTATCCGATTGTAATGATTTTTTAACAGAACCTTAATTTATGAATCGATATATTCGTGTGAAATTTGAGCACAATCAAATAATTATTCTTATGAAAATCGAAATTTTACGATTTTTTTCTTTTTTAAATTACGATTAATTAAAAAAAATTAAAAATTAAAGTTTATTTTTATTTATTTTTAAATAATTAAAAAAAAATCTTCAACTTAGTAATGATTTTTCACAGAACAGAAAATCCGCATAACACATGGCAGCTCAATGCACCAATACGCTCATCCAACAACGCGGCGGGACTTAAGCGTTTTCCTAGTATGTACCACGAGTTACTGCATTCAGATGACGGGAAACTGTCAATGTAATCGGAAGAAACAGAAAGCCATATTTTAGGTATAACATCTTAAATAGCTATAATATCCGTTTGTTTAATACCAGAGATTGTTTAGACACGTACCACGTATTACGAAAGTACTTAATATAACCATTATTTGGATTATCTTGTCCATACTGATTCTACACCAATGTAATACGGAGCAAGTCAAGGTCTACTAGATTTCTACTATGGCGGACTTTTTCGACAGTCCGCTTGGAGATTTTGTAGACCTTGTAGTAGACAATTCAAACACTACCAATGTGAGCCCTATGAAACATTTCAACACAATCTTGATCCGTGTGTTATCGAACGTCTACAATTTTACCATGCATTTGTGACGTCACAAATCTAATAATAAAAACGCTTCCTCAATGTCACGACAGGAAACATTTTCAATTCATCAGAAAGTGGTGGCTTGGGTTATTCGTTGATTTATGATTTATGCATACTCGGTTCTTCCATGTCAATCCGGTTTAATAATTTGTCAGAATCCGGTGACATTAGAAAGTCGTTAATCAAATTTAAAACCTTGCTGACGTCAAGGTGTCAACGTTATGCATCAAACTCGGCTTATCTGTGTTGAGCGTAGGTGTAGCCCCTTAAACTTAACTCATGCGACACCAGGGCAAGGTGGGGAACTAGTCATTAGAAGCATCTCGGAGTAGGAAGCCATAAATAATGCGGACCTGACAAAACACCGAGTTTGGTATTAACATCCAATCTCCTTGAGTTGAGGAGTACGAGAACTAGCTGTGAAGAAGAGATTAGGAAGGGAAATTAGAAATGCCACTTCACGTCAAATTTAAAAACAACAGCAATTAATATAGTTTAAAACTGTAACGGCTGTTTTCTTTGCTTCACTTGGACCGATTTTACCTTTTGGATTGTAATTTCGTTTTAAGAGAAAAACATTTAATATCAGCAACTATTTCAAGAAATGATTTTCCCAGTTCTGTGGGTCTAGGTATTGCACTTAGTTATCTCTTTGACTTTTTCTCTTCTTCAAGTCCGCTTAATCTCGTTCTTCCTCTCCCACAGCTTCTCTTTCAGTCTCTTTCACTCCGTCTATCTCATTTTAACTTACTTCAGGATCAACTCAAGGCAATATTACTGGTAACATTAGGAAGCTCCATTCCAACTTTTTTTTTACAAAAAAGTATGTATAACGTATATTTCATCTCCCTAAATTGTGATGTTATTTTAAGTATACCGTTATTACAATGTCCATTGTTTTTACGCCGAGGGCATTATAGAATACATCCCGAGCATCTGCTGGCAACCGAATTAATTCGTAAAACAGCTTTTGAAAGTTTTTTCACTTTAGTCAGTGTGGCGTAAATTAACTCCACATAACAACCTCGTGTCAAGCTTGAACAAAAGTTAATTAGGCCTGCGTCACCCACACTCCGTAGTGTCCTTTGTGGTTAGTTCTGACGCGTACGGGTGTACTGGCGCCTCGTCGTTGACGCGAACGAATCTAACGCGCTGTTGCACCGGTATTCAATTAGAAGCATGAAAGATTTTCCCTGTGAATATAGCTGCCAACAAATTTGAACACTCTTCATTGATCTTCACTCGTTATAAAAACGTGCTTCCTTGCACTTGTCCCGATTTTCTTTTTGCTATTCAGTTAACATGCTTGAAGAAATTTCAAAGCACTTTCGCTTCTTGCTAGGAATAAATAATACCGACAGTAAGATGTGAAATCTGTGAAACTCGTTGCTATAGTTACGAGAAGTGTGTTGTCGCGAAGGAGTTTTTACAGTTGTCATCTTTACAATATTCCCGTAAGATTTATTTCCAAGAGGGTTGATGCCTTGTGACTCAGGTTGACGCTACTCGAGAAGCGACGTTTCATGTTTTTCTAGCCTAGGTATAATTGTCTACGATATTTCTTGCAGCTAGAGTGGAGAAATTCTATCTAACAGATATCATAAAACTATACTGTAAATTCTTTTCTAGATTCAGATTTGAATTGTATTTGTAGATCATTCATTATGCACAATGAATACTAAACAAACAATGTATGCAACTTCTTTCTTCTCACTTTCACATTACTATAACTATCCAACCGACCAAACATTTTTCCAAGCGTATTCAAAATACCCGTTTCTACACGTTAACATCCGCAATCACAGTAATATTCACATTTTCTTCTGGAAAGTACAATCCAAAACTATTCTCTTTTTAAAACATTTTTTAATTTATTTATATTATTTTCGAAAATAATTACTTGTAATTAATTTAATTTCTGAATTGTAATAAATAATAACAATTACACCTACGGGAGTGTTTTCCGACCAACAAAATCGAGAAATACTTGTAATTACATGCAGAAGTAGATAGTTAGTCAGTGTTGTTTTAGGGCACTTAACAGTTGAGCTATCAGTTCCCATAAGCAAAACACTTTAAAACTTTTTTATCAAGTAGCTTGTCAATTAATTACAAATGCAAGTTCTTTGTTTTGCGTAGCTTACACATACAGAAACCGGTTTGATAGTTGATTGAATAATATCTACGAGAAATGAAGACAATAGTTAATTACGATTTGACACAGCAATTGGTTTCTGTAATAACAATGTCATGAACACACAATATAAATGCAACAACACAATAACTAAACGTCTCTATTGGCATTGGCATGTCAATGACGATTGACGAAAAAAGTTGGGAGTTTCCCAAAGGCGGTAATATAATGATGCACAATCAGCCACGCGCTATGTTCAGGGAGTTATTGTTGGTATTCTGTTATGTGGCTCTTCAGTTCCAGACACGTCCTTCAAGTGAAGTAGGTCTCGGCGCTGCACAAACTCGCAAGGAACTCAACCAACATCGCTATAAATTAAACGATGTATTATTTACGCAGTCAAGTAAAACAGGTTGACAGGGTAGAGAAAACACACTCTTGTCCGCAGTCTCTTCGAAAACTTTTCCCAGCGGTTTTTCCTCAGCGCAAAACTCACCATAAGAAGCTGGGTGATACGAAATTATAAAGAATGGTACCAAGCCAAGTTTAATACATTTATCAAAATGTATCTTCTTCTACAAAAGTTGTATAAGTTGAACAAATTACTGCGTTATTCTCTCATTCTGAAATATTACAGCAGGTTCTCTCTCCGAAGCTTGATGTAACTCCCATCCAGACAATCCTCCCATGATTGATCTACGGGTTATACCCCCTTGAATCCGAAACTGAACTAGTCGTTCCAGTCCCATCTCCCGATAAGAAGTGCGCTGCCATTGCCATTCAAGATTACCAACGTTACACGAAGCAAGTAATATTACTTCCTGTTTGTTTTATGGCATAGACGGTCCCAAGCCCTGGCAAACTGACACGACACCAATCACTAATTCATACTCTTTTCTCTCGCCGTAAAATGTGGAGGCGTGCGTATACTAGAACGCAGTGCGTTCCTGACACCCCTCTTGCAATATTTCTGCTCCGCGAGGCTTCTAAGGAATGGTAGCACCGCTGTGCGCCATCAATGTTAAATGACCTGTTCCACAGTCAAGGGTGTGCTTCCCCAACCCTTAGGGCACGGCAGGCTTGAAATATTGTGGCGAGCGGCGAGCCACTTGTGATTAACACACCTTATCTTATATTATTGACAATTTTACGATCAATAAAATTGAGGGCAATGAACTGCGTGTTTTGTTTACACAAATACCACACATGATATATATCAACGAAAACCACTGAATACCGTACATGCAATGCTGAAAATGTACATGTTTCGATTACTTTCAAAGTAAATATAATTTTCCGTTTCAAATTATGGACTTCATACAACCTATTGTTACGAGTTGATCTGTTCAAATATTCAGAACGCATAAATATAGAATGGACTGTTTCCGGGTTTCAGCCTCATAGATGTTAACTAGAATATTCTATGAGGATATGGTGGCCAGGCTCTCTGAGGTTTGAATTAAAACCCCTAAATTACATTTTCCTGGCTAAAAAAGCGCTGAGAGGCACAAAACAATGTTATCAAAAGATAACATTCAAATGTCTCAACTGGCAAACTAGACAGTTCCGTGCAGAGTTATGTATTCACGTGTGGTGCCTTGTTCGCAATCTAAAGCTGCCATAGAGAGAAAGCATTTTCAACAAAAACATTTTATCATCAATTCAATCATACACAACTTGTGTGAAAGTTCTGCATGTATATCTAAAATATTGAAGAGTGCATGCTGCAACATTGTTAACATAGGCTAATTAACTGTGTTTTCATGATAATGAAGAAGAATATTACATCTATTTTACGAATTTCTATAAATTATTGGTTGCATTACTATCATTTAACTATTTCAGGTAATGCATTTCACAAGGCTTTCTTCTAGAATCTGTTACAAAATCAATACAGCCGTCGTGCACTAATTTTGATAACGATTTCATTATTTTAATAATTTACCTTATTTACTTCGTATAAAACCGGTGTAATTAATTATTCTGACCTGAAGAATTACTTCTTATTTTATTTGTTTGTTCTGATACTACCCACTTTTATTTTTATGCCGAACACTATTTCCTCTAAAAGTCTAAATGGTAAGTGCATCAAAATACGAGGATTGTCGTTGTCCAAAGGAAATTAACACTAATCACAATGTTTCATTTGTATTTATTTCAAGTGTTCCTGGACAGAAATGCGAAAATTTATACATAGGCCTACTTTAAAAAACAAAAAACAAACAAACAAACAAACAAACAAACTATAACAACTATGAAATATATGATGTATGATAAACGGTAGAATATAAGGGTAAGATAATAAACGCAATAGCTTATAAAATGTATGAAATCGTTAGTTTTAAGCTTAATTTTTGAAAAATTGTTTAATTCTTCAGTGAAAACCATTGCTTGAAGGACTCTCACCAAAACTTCTGCTTTGAAAACCCGAACACTGAGCCTGTCGCGCGAGAGTTGCGTCTATGAACCAGTTATTCACAACATTAAGGCCTAGTTGGACAAACTCATCAATCATTGATTAGCCTGCCGGTTAGGCCAGGCGGTCGCCCCGCGCTGTTTACGAATGTACACGTGACTAACGCCTCGCTAAGACACCTGCGTCGGCGACAACAGCTAGGCTGACCCAACTAAGACCTGAATCGAACTCTTCCCAGGACTTTGACAAGTAATTACCAGCGCTGAGTTAGAAGACGGAAGGCATGTTAACACTAAACTGATTACTCTACGAAAACTAACTAGAGCTGCTGTTAATGGGGGTGTAAAGTCTAGTATCCCATTAAAAGGCGACTTGTTTTTGCTGGGCGATAACGACGCGCGAATCGTACCTCGGTAACGTGAGAAACTACCTCGTGTTCGGTTATAACGAGGTACTAACTCCATGTATTGGCGACGTCCTATTGAATAACATAAATAAACAAGAGAAATATTTTCTCAGAGCTAACACGAAATTTCCATCAACATCTATTTTTCTCCATTATCATATTTTCATTTGTTTATTCATACAGGTAAAACCATGAATTAGGATTATAATTTTTTCAGCTTCAGGCATTGTTTAATGTACAAAGCCGTCATTCTAGCATTTTCTTTTCATCTTAACGAACTGTAATATTAACCTCACATGCTTTGAGTACCATTTTTTCAAAATGAGAGATAAATATGAAAATGAATAATTTTGTTTAATAATAAACACAACGTGTAAAGGAAAGTGCTATTAGTACATCCGTATGATTCGTAATCGAACATTGGAATATTTTCAAAACTTGTAAATAGTTAATTAGTACGCTTACCAGTTGAAACACATCTATGTTTAAAAGAATTCGTGACAATTCTTTTTACGAAATAACAATATGCAAGGTGTTATTTGAAACATCGTCTTATTGTTGTCCTTACTTAAACTGTGAACTTTTTCGTAAGTATGCCAGCCGTAGGGTTCACATCACATTTCCCGGTGTGATCTTCTTTAGGGGACTTAACTGGGTTGTTAGGGCGTTAGGCAATTCCTTGCATTCGCATCAACAAAATAAAATCCAGGAACATCTATAATCTAGGATTTCCGGTGGTGGGATTTTAGCCCGTAACATAACATTCCGAATCAGAGTATCTCTGTCGATGTGTTCACCGAAGTGTGTGTTGGTCTTTTTGGCCTCTCCTCCCCAATACAACTTTTAATATTTCCCTTCTGCTTGTACTGCACGTATATTGCTTAACTCCACTGTAGAAAGCTGTGCCTATCTTGGAACATGACGACCCAGAGCTCATATCGAGCTGGCTCTGGTGCTCGTAGCAATAACGAGAGCTCGCCCAGAGATGGGGAGAGGAAATAATCAAAGCTCGAATGTAAACTGAAAACGAATTGTCGAGAGGCGTGCATTTGAGAATTGCTCTTGTGCACACACTAATTACCACGCGAAGTAATGACATATTCTCAACAAGTCTAGCAGCTAACGACGACTAGACTTGTGCTGCAAATCATTCTCCGGCGAGACGACATGAAGAGAGGAGGAATACGAACAATGCTAAGTGACACTTTAGCTACATTGATGAGGTCACAACGAATGACGAAGTACAAAGTATAGAGTAAAAAAAGCGATATGAGGTCATAGCAATTACATACAGTATGAAGTAATATGAAGTTGTAATGGCGATATTCCACACAGTTGAAAAGTCAGCAAAAAATACGACCTTTATGATGTAGTACACAACAGTTAAAGCTTTAATTTATGTAAGTACTCCTCGCATAAATTTTATTCTCATAATAATTCATCTTCATTTTCATTATTTTCCCAACTAAGTCATACTTATTTCGTCTCGTAAAAGACATGGTTCAAGCTAAGTCTATGGCAAGGTCTAATCAAAAGTGTTTTTCTTACGACACGTTTGCCAAGACAGTTTCTTTAAATCCTAAGCCGGTATTAGGCCTACTGGAAGACGGCCTACCCCTGCCACGGGTTGGTGCAGCCGGAAATTTGAGGGCGTGTTAATAATACAAAACAAACAGAACACACGAGCACTTTTCAAATGAGCAGCTTTTGTTAACCCAAGAAAGACAATTCTTCTTTCTATTTACAGAGTTCTTCTTTGTGATGTGATGATCTCAAACTTTGCTCTCGGATCTTTGTTTTCCCGCCTTTGTTTTTCTCGGTTGTTTTTTCCATCCGATATTTTGAGCTCGGTGGTTCTTCTGTTCTCGAGACACGGGGCGTTCGTTATGTCTCGCGCACTTCATCGGCAATGACTTCCGTACACACAACCCCCCCCCCCCCTCCCCCCCCAACCACCCCCTCCACCGACGCCCACGCCGTTAGCTAGGACAGCCGTGAGCGAAGCGCCTCGGGAAATCGGAAAATGTTTTAAAAAGATTGGCGACTGCAATTTGCAAGGCTTCGCATGTTCGTTCCTTTCAGGGGTCCAAACTCGCGTCATAACCTTACCTTTAGAAAGAAGAAAAAACTGGTGGTGTCAGCAAAAAACATTTTCACCTTTACAAATCTCACGAAGAATGGAATTGATCGGTGTTTCAACATTATATATCAAGGCTTCACAGATCGATTGCAGTGATGGAAAACATAAGGAGTTTCGAATTTATTCTACCATAATGTGTACTGTGTAGATCCAATCAGAGAAGTGATGTTATAAATATTAATTTAATCGTACAATGAAATTATAAAATTCAATCGTGTACATAAATTTAAATGTAAAGTAGGATTCTGCAGTGGTTAATACGTTCTGGCGCAGGACCAAGTCGCAAGGTTCCTTTATAAAGCTGATTCTCCTCGGGATACTCATAACTATACACTATTGAGCCCACTAAACTAGTGAATCGAGTGAAATAATTTGATCATTCCGCTTGCGCATTGTAATTATTGCGTCGTGAATGTGCATTATATTAATGGAGTCGCTGGCTTACCTTCTGCACATAAATCATAATCCTGCAGTTTCTATGAATTTATTTGAATTATCGTTCCAAGTAGTCGAAATAAACCCTTCTTTCCAAGGAAGATTATTGATACGGTTTTCTCATCAACTGATTCTAAGAACATCGTGATTGCTTTCACTGCATGAATAACCAAGGAATCTTCACATAAATCCAACGATCTAATTTTTTTTTTACGGTTAAGTATATACAATTTACAATTTGAGTATATTTACAAGAACTACAAAATAACTTATATTTTCATTATTGTCGATGTGAGATCGTGCGTACAATGACTTCATTATTTTTAGTTAGTAACTATAAAAATTCATCTACTTCTACGATGTAACTATTATAGTTACCGACATTATGGACAAGCCGGAAAAATATTAAATGGTTCACAGCATTGGTTTCAACGGAACAAGATGTTGTAAGATAGATCACGTCAAGTAGTCAGCATTACACACTATTTAATAACAACGTCACAGAACATATACAGCACAATTTGTTGCCCTTGCAGTAAAGTTGAATGCACATTTTGTAATGGCAACTGTTATGGTGTAATGCCAGAATATGACACACGAAGCCCCCTTAACGTAGGCTATACGTTACGGAGTTCCAGGACACTATTCTCCCCCACCCCCTTTGTCGCTGCCCTAATTCTCAAAATTCTAATGACGCTGTCCTGCCTACATACCCTTAAATGGGATACACTTCCAAACACATTCGCAACATCAATTAATGCAAGACAAGGACCAACTTGACTTTTGGTCTGAAACGAACCTTCCCCTGGCAACCATCAGTATGCATGCCCAACGCGGTGAACTTGGTAATAACCGCATGAGGCAACGCCATCCGTATAATGACTGCTATTTCCTGGATACACGCTCAACCTGTTGTGCCAATGGTTTGTACTCGCCGATCTATGTTTCGCTGTACTTGATCACATCCATGACGTCCTTGTTAATTGACTGATTGCAATAGTGACCTTATCACAAGCTACGGGTTAGTGAGCAAGTAAGTATGTGTATTCTCTTACTTAGGGCTAAACAAAGTGCTAGCAGTACATATACTTACATTTTAAATTTTAAATTCAACATGTTCTAATTTAATTGCCAATATAATTATCAAAATGGCGAATTAGCGAATCTCACTCAAATTAATAGAATAACAAATAATCATATCGCAAGTATTACTATTGCTTTAAACAGAAGTGAAATGTTCTTGAAAGCATTTTGTTGCTATAATACATCCATATATTGCACAAAGTTGAAGTTTTCAAAATTGAAACCTTTTTCTCATGAAGTATGTTCTTAAAAATACATTCCAAAGCTAATTTTGAACATTAATAAAATTAAATTAAAGCTCTAAATTAATTCTTTATTAGATCCTCTTCTTGTAACATTTTCAAAACATGAAATATTTTGACGGCGTAACAAACCGACGGAGTCTTAACATTCAACTCAAACGAGACTTTGTCTGTTCCTGTATGAGTGAGTGAGTTATCTCCACAACTGCCGAACCGCTGATCAGATTGCGCTGAAATTTGGCACAGACATTCGCGACTGGTATTTATAGTGCTGTTTTTAGCAAAATCCGTTCCGATTTAAACTCACAATAAATAAAAATTTGAAAATTTTGAACAAGCGATGTCAATTGTTTACATTTTCCGCATATAACATAATCATGGTTGTGGCCACAGCCTGTGCAGCAAACAATTCTTAAAGTAGCTACTAGGAAACCGCTAAAGTCGTTGCTAGACGAGTGAACGAGCCATTTTTTTAGTACGGGAACATTTGCATCCTAATAGGCTAGGGATGAAAGGCCCACGCTGTCTATATCCAGGCTTAAGTAGGGGAGGAAAGAAAATGTTGCCGAATACTCAACACACGGCTCGCTCACTCGTCTAACAACGACTTTGGCGTTTTCCCAGTGTAAAACTATTGACACCGTAAAAAGAACACGAGTAATGGTTGGTAAAAATTTCTAAAGTGGAAAATTAACCGGAATGGAAATAGAAGTGTTTTACAACGAATTGAAATTGTGGTTCAATTGAATAACGCAATTTTTCGTTGCCGTTAGAAAAACAAATATGTACGTGCGATGAATACATAGAAACCAATTTATTTGAATTGGTAGAACATAAATCCATCAATCTATTTTGAACCAGCCCAAAAAGCAATACAACAACACGTACACGTATTTAAATAAATTCACTTTCAAGCAGAAGCATTGCCACAACTCTTTCCTCGAGCTCAGCGCGTTCTAAGAAATGTTATTTAAGCACGCCCACCGGCAATGCATCTTTACCTCGACACGATTTCATTTGAATTATTACAAGAGATATTTTGGTAAATGACTTCCACTCGGCTCTGCTCTGCGTATTGATTCAGGGTAGCTTCTAATAACCACTTTGAGGTTGCCGCGTGCTTACGCTGTTAAATCACCGCAGCCTCTGATTCGCATCGCGGCGTCAATTAACCGTGAAATCGAAGTGTGATATCTCATTGGCCGTGAGAACTCCCAAGAGCGCACTGGATACATTAACTCGCTCCCCTGTTTACGAGATAACTCTCATTCTAATGGTGGTGTTTGTTGGTTAAAGTTGTTGCTATTGCAATTAAATGGGAGTTGGGATGATATGATGTTTGGCGCATTCCTGTA
The DNA here is from genome assembly GCA_024449915.1 of Sweltsa coloradensis. Taxonomy (NCBI): domain Eukaryota; kingdom Metazoa; phylum Arthropoda; class Insecta; order Plecoptera; family Chloroperlidae; genus Sweltsa; species Sweltsa coloradensis. The sequence goes on from JAMZAV010000016.1 coordinate 268,411, forward strand.
GTTTTACTGTTTTAGATCATTACATCCGACTACAACGAGTAATTGCTATTAAACTCTTGGGCACTTCATTTACTTTTATATGTTTTCAATGCACTTGGCAAACACAATAAAATATGTACGTGATACACAGATTTTGAATTTATGCATCCTCAGACTCCTAAATAATTATCAAGCTTATTGCGATAGGAGATTGTACACAAGCTTAGTAATTAATAACGTTATTTCGTTAATTTGTACTATACTGAAGACTAGATTATCCTTATTTTACGGATACTTGTATTTGGATTATACTTATTAACAACTAAATAATTGCAAAGGAAAGCATTTTTTTGTGCAGAATTGGTTTGTTTCCCGGAAAACAGTACAGAACAATGCAGGTGTATATAAGTAATGTTACGTCGAGAAAACCCTAATTTATTATTAAAACCGAAAGTCAAGACATTGATAGCTCCCTATATACCGGTATGTGATTATGATAAGAAAAACAGCCTGAAACCACATAGGTTATGGATTCCCGCAGATTCATTCATACGGTACCCCTGTACGGAGATACATAAAAGCAAAGAGGTGTAATAAAGTTAAAGTTATATCTCTAGATCCGCATCCGTGGGTAACGCACGAGATTCGTCAGCCAGAGCCTGTCAATTACACGTTCAACTTTAGCATCAACTCACTGGGCTAAACGTAGAATTATTTCAAGCAGTTTATCCTTTATAGTCTCTACTAAAATACCAACTGAAAGTTGCAGGATAATTAGTTTCGGTTGAAAGCTCACGCAAAGGGAATAGATGAGCAGAAAGTTATCTGAATAATTTAAATAACTGTGCTCGTCAAAGTGGTTGCATGAGTACTATATAAAAACTCTTAATTTGTACTGCTTGACTTCTAAAATTCAGCGTAATTGTTAGTACGTATTAAGTATTAGCAAGTGATAAGGACTGGTATGCATTATGAATATAATGAGAATTGTTCGAGTCCCCACTTCATATGGCGGAGAGTCATTAGTATGGATGTGTGGTATAGCTCAAGTACTAATTAAAATGTGTAACAAAGTGTAAGTCTCTGTTTAAATTCTTTGCATGGTATCATAGAATATGTAATGTATGTAACCAATGAGTGATGAAATCAACGCTGTTTCATATAAAATAAAATAAAGTTAAGCACAAATGTAAAACTAACATTTTCTCGTTCCGCCATGGACTATGGTTATTAGTTGAAAGTGCATTTGCAGTAGAAGTTTGCACTACATAAATTCATATCAAAAGAGTATAACCATTCAACTATACAAGGTCTTCCACCATTTGAGCGCCAACAAATTAGCTTAAAATTTTAAGGGACTTGATGCTAATAGCAAAGAAACGGTGCTACACATCCAAGGACCACTAAATCTCTAAGCAGAATTTAGCAAATCTGCTAGATTGAGAAGACCTTTGAACCAAATACCTGTTAGTGCATGAAACATATACATGTACATTCTACAATGCAGATAAACGCTTCGACCATAGTTTTATTTTATTCTTGCGCACACTACCTGCATTCACTTTGCAACTTCAATCGACGATACGCTGCTGTTACTGACATTTATGCACAACACAGTGGACCACTAATTCAGCTTTTACTAATCATGTACAACAAAACACAGTTTCCGACCAGACCAACAATCCATTTCCAATTGAAGTTGTGATGTAACATCACACTAAAGTGAAGCCGCAATTTCGGGAGTTAATGATGTTATGATATCGCATTTTCAGGATGTTTGTCAGCCGAGCATTACCGTTGGGTTTCATGTCCCGGGGATACGCACAAATTAGCCGCATCCTGTTTTCTCCCCTCACCGTCCCCAGGATTAGGGCTCTATCATTGATATTTACCTCAGTACGGGAGGGAACTAATTAAATTTCGAGTTTATATAGCTATGATCTACAATTTATTGCAATCACACGGTTTGATATTCTGTACCCGCCGGCATTTTTCATTTCCTAAATCCATATTTCTTTAAATGCTGGGAGATTCGTGATGCGGAGTTTGCCACGCACGCAACGACATCGTTCCGTATTTCACGGGAAAAGGAAGTGAACAGGATTTCGTTTCGATTCGGCGAGCACTTATCTTTAAACCTTCTCTCTCTCCCTCTCTGTCTCTGTCTCTCTCCTATTTTCCTTTATCTCTTCTGTAGTTTGTCTACATTTTATATGCCAAACTTATCAGTCGATTTTCTCAATGTTTTGTTTCCATCAAAAAAGCAAGCAAGCTCTATAATGAAGTGTTCATCTTTTCAAATTAAATACGTGTTATTCCTGTCATGGAATCAACAAACTACTCACATAACAGCACATAACATAGGTATGAGATGTCTTACACTTTAATTATTTATACATTATTTGAATGTTTAACTGTTTTATATCTGATTTAAATTGTATGGGTTGCTTAATAGTTTCAACAATTATTTAATACATAATTATGTTGGTGACATTATGCCAAATATCTATTTGTCAATTTATCTTTCAGGCATAAAAAGTCTATTGTTTAAATAAAATACCTATTAACATTTTCAGTAAATTATTAGAAAATGAAAACCGCAATTGGACGCACTAATTTATAAAATAACAAGTATAGGAACTACACTTACTAGAGTTATTTTAGATAGGATGTACAGGAAAATAGATCCAAATACCATGCCAAAAGTATAGCAGGCCGGATAAGATCAAATCAATTTGTATCCTTGGAGTGCCGCAAGCAACTTGGCTTCGGTGAAAGAGGATTTGGGGGGAGGGGGCAAACTGAAGGCGGCAGAGCTTCTTTTAAGATGCACAGTAGAGACGAGTAGAAAAGACGGTGTTCTGGAAACAGACATCGGGCGAGCGCCGAGAGGAGATTGCATGGAGACAGAGTTCAATGGGAATGGTTTGTGCACATGAGAAAGGTGGACGTGACACAATCCTGGGGGTGGGGGGAGGGGATGATTGAGGAGGACATGGCGCATGCAGAAGAGCATGCGTATAAGGAAATACTGTTGAATAGGAATTAGATAAGGAGTTGAGGTTACATCAAAGTGAAAGAAGTTAGAAAGATACGAACTGGATAAAAGAACATACATAATACTTAATAACTTACACATAATATTAAATTATTAACAGTCCTTGTACACTATAGCTGACGTGAACCACATTCGTTCTAACAGAGCAGTGTATAGACCTACTAGTCAATAATAACTACGCCCGCTCTAAGAGTCTCAATACAAATATGTCACATTCTTGACATATTTTACACTATTGTTGCTAGTACAAATGACATTTTCAATCCAATAAGATGTAACCGAGAAGTAGGTCACCGATACAGCTAGACTAGTTCTTACTCTCGAAACTCTTTTCCGGAAAACCTTAGATGTTAGCTACAATAAACTGTTAACAGTAAACTTGGTTAATATGTCTGGTACATTTATTCAAGAAAATTTATTTTGTTAATACTTTTAGTGCAGATAGTGTTTTAAAAATTAACATTTTAATATGAACTTATAAAAGAGGAAATTAAAACAATTACGGGATAGTAATAATTATGCTGTTTTTTTTATGTATTCTACAAATTATTAAATTTGGTGGAGGTGCCGGGTCCAAAACTTTTTTTTTATAATAACGTTCTAGTCAAGCGGATTAAAGGAAAATACAAGAACAATTAGGGGTTTTTTGTGGTAGAGGGCTGAATTTTGGATTGTATACTCAGAACAATATTATAAGAAAATTGCCTCGAGGAGCCATGAAAAAATCCATCCGGTTAAGGGGGTAGAAGGGGGTGAAAAAATGGCATTTTTCAAATATTCAAAAATTCGAAAATCAAACTAAATTTAATCCCAAGATTACAAAATTATTACATATTGTAGATAAAAGTCCAAATTTTAATAAAAAAAATATATATCGCCATATATGTATTTAACCAGATTTTGCACCCTTTGTCTTTTTTTCACAAATTTACCCACTGTGCTGGGAGGATTAGCCTACCAGTTACGGGTTAAGTGATAGGGCCGTGAATTTTGTCTAAAACACTCAGAAGAATGATCTCAAGAAATTGGCCCGAGGAGCCCTCAAAAAAGTTGCTTGCTTATAGGAGAAAGGGGGGTTGTACTAAAAGGGGTTGATAAAACTAAAATAAAGAAATCCGTATTCAAATATTATATTTAGAACGCCATATTAATGTGTATTGTAGATTGAGGTCTAAACTTTAATTAAAAAAATTAAAATTTCACCATATGTAAATCTGGTCAGATTATGCACCCTTTTCCCATTTTCATAAATTTCCTCAATATTACGAAAGTGTATCGTGCGACCACTCTTTTTGACACAAATTCTCCTAATATTACGAATTAGGACGAAAACAAGATTTTGTGATGCTTTGGGTACATTTTTACTCAATGGACTTTGATCCCATTTTAACAAATTCACTCAATTTTAACGAAAGTGTATCGTGTGACCATTCATTTTGTTCAAAATTATGCCAATAATAAAAAGAACAAGGATAAATAAAGTTTTTTAACACCTAAGGTACAGTTTCACTCAATGGACTTTGACCCCATTTTCACAAATTTACTCAATATGAACGAAAGTGTATCTTGTGACCACTCGTTTAGTTCAAAATTATCCTAATATTACGAATTAGGACAAAAATAAGATTTGTCATGCTTTGGGTACATTATCACTCAATAGACTTTGATCCCTTTTTCACAAGTTTACTCAATATCAACGAAAGTGTATCGTGTGACCACTCGTTTGGTCCCAAATTATTCAAAAAATACGAATTAGTACCTACAGCATAAGTATTCTTCACGCATTGGGAACAAATACTTTGAAAATAAAGAAGAGCTTAATAAAAAAAGTTATTAAAAAATGTATTTCCTCCACATTTCATTGGTGATACTATTGCTTTGAAACAGTGTTAAATGTAGGTAAAGTAGACTCCCTTGTTTAGTAATCACCCTTGATTTCATAAGACCATCATTAAGAGTAAGATTTAATCATATGCAAGCATAATTTAAATATAACATTCGCTGGTGTAGTTCCGTACCATGGGGTCGTCAATCCGTTATCGAAAAAATACCTAAAAACAGTTCAAATATCAACCAAAATGCCCAACATCTTTAAAAGCTTTTCAATAATTTGCATTAGACCATGAGTTAGATTAAACCACACGCAAGCATTACTTATGAAATCACCTCGCCTCCCCCCACCCCCACCTCCCTTCTACACACGCACAAACGTATTTGCACAGCGAATACAGTCAAACGCAGGGCGGCGATAGGACAAATCGAGCCGCAGTCAATGGGAGGGGTCCCCGACGACGACCCTCACATACCAGCCAATGTTAGTGAGAAGGACCCTGCTTTTTTGTCTTCTTGTATGATCAGCAGAGCTACGCTAATACGCTGGGCCAAATTCTACCCCGGGCGGCGGGCGCAGGCTGGGTAAATTTGTTAGAGTTGCTGATTGATATTGCCATATATTAATTTTTGTTGCTAATTCTTTCATAAGATACTTAATAAGAAAACAGTAGTTATGAATACCATACAAACGGGAGGATCGATTGATGAAAAACGCTCATCCATCAACGTGACTGTATTAAATAGCATACGCAACGCGGCCAGTATTCACAGTGCATAATTCAAACATCATAAATGTATTATTTGATCGAATAGGTGTGATGACTCTCGACTACAAAACCACCAATTTATTAGGATATGTTTCTAAATAGGCTATTTTACGCAAATTCTTAGAAAATAGGTCAAAGACCTTGTGTGAAAATGTACCCAAGGTGTTAAAATCTTATTTTCGTCCTAATTCGTTATATTAGGATAATTTTGAACTAAACGAGTGATCACAAGATACACTTTCGTTAATATTGAGTAAACTTTTGAAAATGGGGTCAAAGTCCATTGAGTGAAACTGTACCTAAGGTGTTAAAAAACTTTTTTATCATAATTTTTATTATTATAGGCATAATTTTAAACAAAACGAATGGTCACACGATACACTTTCGTTAAAATTGAGTGAATTTGTTAAAATAGGATCAAAGTCCATTGAGTAAAAATGTACCCAAAGCATCACAAAATCTTGTTTTCGTCCTAATTCGTAATATTAGGAGAATTTGTGTCAAAAAGAGTGGTCGCACGATACACTTTCGTAATATTGAGGAAATTTATGAAAATGGGAAAAGGGTGCATAATCTGATCAGATTTACATATATGGTGAAATTTAAATTTTTTTAAATTAAAGTTTAGACCTCAATCTACAATACACATTAATATGGCGTTCTAAATATAATATTTGAATACGGATTTCTTTATTTTAGTTTTATCAACCCCTTTTAGTACAACCCCCCTTTCTCCTATAAGCAAGCAACTTTTTTGAGGGCTCCTCGGGCCAATTTCTTGAGATCATTCTTCTGAGTGTTTTAGACAAAATTCACGGCCCTATCACTTAACCCGTAACTGGTAGGCTAATCCTCCCATCACAGTGGGTAAATTTGTGAAAAAAAGACAAAGGGTGCAAAATCTGGTTAGATATACATATATGGCGATATATATTTTTTTTATTAAAATGTGGACTTTTATCTACAATATGTAATAATTTTGTAATCTTAGGATTAAATTTAGTTTGATTTTCGAATTTTTGAATATTTGAAAAATGCCATTTTTTCACCCCCTTCTACCCCCTTAACCGGATGGATTTTTTCATGGCTCCTCGAGGCAATTTTCTTATAATATTGTTCTGAGTATACAATCCAAAATTCAGCCCTCTACCACAAAACCCCTAATTGCTAGGCTAATCCGCCTAGCTATTCTGTTACATTCATTTTGTAATGATGTGTATATTTAACGTTTTATGAAAACAGCATGACCTGATTCTTTGAAAGATTGAAAAGGTATATTTTATAATAAAAATACAACATTTATGGGCCTAAAAATAATAGAATATTTTAATAACGACATTCATGTGGGAGTAGTTTTAGGGCGCTTTTACAGCGAAGATTATTCGCGCTCAAGAAAGTAATGAGATTTGAAGTGATTTATTATTTTCTTTTAAATTAATAGTGTACTCTGTACTTTGTACTCTGGCGTTTCCCTAGTTATTCGATTGCGCTCAAAAACGTGTCAGTTCTAAGTCCAAAAATTTAAAGCCTCCAGAAAATTTCATCGAAATTGGAGTATCGGTTTAGCTGGAATCGTGCTAACAAACCCACAAAAATACAAACAGAAAAAAAACAAGAAATTCGAAAAAATCGTAAAATTGCAATTTTCAAGTGAAATAATTTTTCGATCGATTTTTCGCACGTGGCAGTTCTAAGTTGATTGATTGATTAAGGTCTTTATTTTAAGGCGGGATTAAGGCTCGTGAAACCTTATCTTCCATCCAACCTTCAAGGAGGTACATAACATTGCATTTTATATGGTGTTGATAATATACTACAACTACTACTACTCATAATAATAACAATTATATAGTTAGTTCAGAGATTTCAAAGGTCTCCAGAAAATTTCATCGCAATCGGAGTATCGGTTTAGCCGGAATCGTGTTCGTTTTGTCCTGGTCGTCGTCGTTGGAAAGGTCTTTAGAGAATATGGGGGTCCCCGACAACGACTGCCAGAGCTCGCATTCTAGTTTCGGAAAGTAATATACTACCCTACTTACCAGCTGATGTTTGCGAGATAAAATACGTCGCACTGTTTCTTGTAGATCATCACCAGCCCAAACGAAGTGTATAATAGTATCCTTGATAGCCAGCAATGGCCCAGCATCATTTACAGAATGACAGAAGAAATAAAAACAAAACAATAATAAAACATTTACTTGGTTCATCTGATCAGGGTCCACTAGATACTTATGCTAAGCTGCTGTACCTTACAGCAGCTGTTAGGTATCTAGTGGACCCTGCATCTGATTGCAAACTTTCACAGGCTGTGTTCTATTTTACTAATGGGTATTGTAAACATTTGCAATCTAAGTTCACATTTTTCACATTTTTATTTCTTGCGAGCTTAAATCGCAACAGATATTGCTCATTTTGTTAGCAGTTCTCAGTTACCTGGTCACGGATGTGTGTTTAAAATTTCAGCTCAATCTATTTGGCCGTTCGGCCGTATGAGCCCGGACAGACAGACATTTAACATACATACATACATTTTACATACATACATTGGACAATGCTCACGGCCAAGGCCCGATCGAGTAGAGCGTAACAGAATCCTCATTCGCTTCGCTCACTCGTCTAATAACGTTTTATGAAAACAGCATGACCTGATACTTTGAAAGATTGAAAAGGTATATTTTATAATAAAAATACAACATTTATGGGCCTAAAAATAATAGAATATTTTAATAACGACATTCATGTAGTAGTTTTAGGGCCCTTTTACAGGGAAGATTATTCGCGCTCAAGAAAGTAATGAGATTTAAAGTGATTTATTATTTTCTTTTAAATTAATAGCGTACTCCCCGAGTGGAGTAGGAAATGCTAATAACACCAACAAATCTTTAGAATCTGTTTTATGAATAAAACAATACTCCGACCTCCATTCTTCCAGTAGGCAAACAACTTTAACGATCGTCCGCAATGTTTGCGATTCACAGGTTAACCAACTTGAAGAGTTTTTCGAGTGACTCACAAGAATGGAATCTGAGTATACACCGATATTAAGCGGTATTGGGAGCATTCCCGGTAACTTCTCACGACAAAAGTTTAATGAAGTAATTGTATTATGATAATGCGATGAGTTGGTTAAAAACTTCCGTGGAAAGTGGCTATGCCTGAAGTGCATCAACTTTCAGAACGGATGTGAAGAGGTTGTTGGCGGAAGCTTCTCAGCTTACAGTCAGAGCTTTCTCGACTGTCACAAAAAGGAGAGCTAATAAGTCTAATTCGGGTTTTATGTCTATTAAGACAGTTGATTGCTGTTGCTTTCTAGCTAGACGACTATTCGAAGAGACAGGCTAGAGAGACTTTTAAAGCGCATTCAACTATATGAGTGAAATTTATGCTAGACACAGGAATTTGTCTACCAAAGTTGCGTAATTGCGTTACTGAGTGAGCTAGCGGTACTTATTTCTTGTGTACAAGGGATTTGTCTGCTATGCATTTTAACTAAATACATTTTAACGTGATATGGAGAAGTGGAAAATCTTGAAAGCAAATTGTGTTCTAAGTTTTCCATGCACTTACGTCAACGTTAACATAAATATTTAAGAAGGGTAGAATTGCATTTTTATTTATTTATGTATTTAATTAGTTATTTCTTTATTTAAATATAAAAGAATACAACATTATTTCTATTTTGCATCCCTATTAATCAAGATTTAAAAACTTTTATATCCCTTTAAAGAATTTTTTTTTTTTTTGCAAATGAATAGGCGCATCCTTTAAACTTCAACTTAGTGCAGCCTATGAGTAACAATTAGCTCACCCCGCAACTAGGATGGTAGGTTACACACCGAAGAATACCCATCAAGCTCAAATACCACCCTGCGTCTTTATACGTAGAAATGCGTAGACATACACAACAGTTGACCCAGGTTGACCCAGGTTGACCCAGGACCAATTAAGATTTTAAAAGAATGTTCTAAAAGTTAAAAAGGAATGTCCAAGGGCTGTTAGTAAGTCAATCGATAAATTTGCCTATATCTTTCACATAGAATATTATAGGAAACAAGTTTGGTATAGATTGTCGGTGGCTGGAATCGACTCAACGACTCTCCGATCTCTGTCTATAGAGTAAAGCGACGGGGTAGGTGTCCCACCTTCCGGCTAGCCGGTGTGCCACGGTCACGGCACTACGGTCTAGAGTAAAGCGACGGTAGTGTCCACCTCCGGCTAGCCCGGGTTGCCACGTCACGGACCAACTCACGTCAGAGTAAGCAGGGTAGGTGTCCCACTTCCGCAGCCGGTGCACGGTCACGGAATCCGGTCCATAAGCGACGGGGTAGTGTCACTTGTAGCGGGTGGCCACGTCCGGACATCAGCCGTAAGCCGGTAGGGTCCCTCCGTAGCCCGTGTGCCAGTCCGGACACTCACGGTCAGGTAAGCGAGGGTAGGTGTCCCCCTTCGGTAGCCCGGTGCACGGTCCGACAACTCACGTCAAGTAGCACGGGGTAGGGTCCCAGTCATCCGATAAGCGGGTGTACGGTTCACAGGAATACTGTAGGAAACAAGTAGGTATCAGCACCTTGCGGTAGCCGGGTGCCACGTCAACGACCCCTCACTGTCTATAGAGTAAAGCGACGGGGTAGGTCTCCCACCATCCGGCTAGCCCGGGTGGTCCACGGTCACGGACCAACTCACGGTCCAGAGTAAAGCGACGGGGTAGGTGTCCCACCTTCCGGCTAGCCCGGGTGTGCCACGGTCACGGACCAACTCACGGTCCAGAGTAAAGCGACGGGGTAGGTGTCCACCTTCCGGCTAGCCCGGGTGTGCCACGGTCACGGACCAACTCACGGTCCAGAGTAAAGCGACGGGGTAGGTGTCCCACCTTCCGGCTAGCCCGGGTGTGCCACGGTCACGGACCAACTCACGGTCCAGAGTAAAGCGACGGGGTAGGTGTCCCACCTTCCGGCTAGCCCGGGTGTGCCACGGTCACGGACCAACTCACGGTCTAGAGCAAGGCGACGGGGTAGGTGTCCCACCTTCCGGCTAGCCCGGGTGTGCCACGGTCACGGACCAACTCACGGTCAGAGTAAAGCGACGGGGTAGGTGTCCCACCTTCCGGCTAGCCCGGGTGTGCCACGGTCACGGACCAACTCACGGTCCAGAGTAAAGCGACGGGGTAGGTGTCCCACCTTCCGGCTAGCCCGGGTGTGCCACGGTCACGGACCAACTCACGGTCCAGAGGTAAAGCTAATCACATGAGGGAGTATTATTGATCGCTGCCTTGTCGTATCTCGGTCACACGGACTTGCTATTTACTGCGAGTACTTAGAGTGATGCAGGATACGGTATCGGGAGTTCAACGTCTTCTCTTCATCATTGGTAATTACATTATATGTGGGTTCAGACTTTAGAGAAATTACACTTGTAGCTCACAAACGTGAAGAGCGAACGGTGAATAATTTACGTTCTCAGAAGAATTACTCGGATGCAACAAATAGTTTATTTAGCACCTACGTAGAAATAAACCCCCGCTTTTAACCTGACAAGAAATACACTGACATAGAGTTAAGAGGCTTGGATGCGAACTTGCAACCACTCAGAGCGTCTTAATTTTAGTACTTTCGTACTTCTCGAACTACATGCAGGCAAATTATCACATTCTGGTTCTTATTTCACCCACTTGGAAGAATTAATCTTTATTTCTCGTACACGACCCCTCTCTCAGTTTTTCTTACTTCTCAAAGTCCTTATCAATGGGCGATGTTTACATATTTCGTGTTTCAAACGGGCCCAAAGTTGGGACAAATTATGTACAAAGATAGACTTTATTTTTCCGAGTACCCACATAAAAATCCATCGTGAATGAAGAAACAATGAAGACGTAATTCGACAAACGAACGCACATTTTCGGATAGATTGAGTGTGTTCTCGTACTAATTTCATTGCGATTCCGAACGTCGTCCAGTCGCACATAATGCTGTTAATACAAACTAGGAAAACGCTCAAGTCCCGCCGCGTTGATGGATGAGCTGTTTAAAATTTTTAGTTTGCGTGAGATATCTTTATTTTTGCAAGTGCTTTGTTTTGCTGCCTACGCATTGAAGGTGATTGTTGTCAAGTTTCTTTTGTTACCTGTCAATTGGAATTATTTACCGAAAAAACTTACATTAAAAGCTTTATTTCTATGGATTCTGGCTAACTTTTTCAACTTTTTCTTTCAAAAGGTACTACATCACTATAACCTTAATGTCCATGTATAATATGAACGTTGTAGCCCCACCCGTTTGGTCAGAATTGGCCCAAATGGCACGAAAATATCGCACAAAAAATTAAAAATCTTATATTAAAAGCTTTATTTCTATAGATTCTGGCTAACTTTTTCAACTTTTTCTTTCAAAGGGTACTACATTACCATAACCTTAATGTCCATGTATAATATGAAGGTTGTAGCCCCACCTGTTTGGTCAGAATTGGCCCAAATGTCACGAAAATATCGCACTAAAAATCGAAAAAAATCGTAAAAGTACGATATTCATGAGAAATATTTCTTCGATTGTACCCAAAAACAATACACCTCTAAGTTCAGAGATTTCGAAGGTCCTGTCAAATTTTCATCAAGATCGGATATGCCGTTTGCCTGGTAGAGAGTTAACAAACAGACAGAAAAACAAACAAACAAACAAAAAAAAAAAAAAAAAAAAAACACCCGAGCTAAATTTTTTGGGGGTCAGTGAAATTGAAGTCTTCGCTTCGCTCATCCAAAAAACGCTTCTTTCTTTGTTTACCCGCTCAGTTACCACGTATTATTTTAGATTTGTTTTTTTATTTGTGTTTCCTCGTTGTTTTAGTCCTATACTTTTGGACATAATTTTTTTTATAAATGTGAAATGAAACTAGTAGAACAGGTAAATTGATTATTAAATTGTAATTATTATGGACATATACTGTTCTTATATTTTACTTAATTTATTATATATATACGTATTAATATCAGTGTAAGTTCAAATAATAACAATTTAATAATAAATAAAATTATTCGCCACTTTTAGTGTTTTGTTATATTCATTATAGTGATGTAATTTATATTCATGGATATGATTTTAATAAAGCAATAACTATTCGAAGTACGGTTGGATTTCTATTCGTGTGCACATTGCATTACAATCCAAATAATATATAATTTGAGTGCATTAAAAATATTATTTTCGTATAATCTGTGCCCTTCATTGTACACTTTTGATTTATCAACTCCTTTACTGAAATAAGATATATTTTATTGTTTGGAAAAATGTATCTTGATCCACGGCTACTTCTCGTCAAAGCACAATATTGCAAGTACTAAATTAAAGCGAGCACCTTATTTTTTAAAGAAGTCGACATCGACCGCGGTACGAATGCCTAGTGTTGAAAATATTGTAGTCTATTCTGCTTTTATAGTTAAAATCATCTTTTTACGCTTACAAGTTTTCAGATCCGCTATGGTGCGCAAGGGCGATTATCAAGAAGGGTGTGAATATGAAAAGAGTTAAAACGCCCGTTGAACATGTTAAATTCCCATCATTTTATCATTTTTCCGCGGACCATGGCCATAAAACTGGTGTAAAGTTCTCTTGTGGCCTGTGAAATATTGTGTTATTATTCGAAAAGCCTAGTAGTTCATGTGCGTCCCCGAGGCTGGTGCAGCAAGGGTTAACCACCCCCCACCCCCACTGCCACCCTCATGGCTTTACGACGATCCATTAATGTCACAGTCTATGCTCATATTTGACTAATTTTGGCCCCAGTGACCGTCCATTATAGACGGCCAAGTGTATCATGTACAGACCAGCAACGCAATTAACTGCTCCTATAACGAAGCTAATAGAGGACCACTGCGTGATGAATAGGGATATCAGCTGACTACAGCTAAGAGAAATATGGGCTACTATAACTTAGAAACAATCAAGATAATTAATAAGTTTATTTTTGATGCGTGTTTATTGTATAAGCCGTCTCATAATTTCATTCCACACTCGAGAAATGCCTATAAAATGTAACAATAGCCTTAAGATACACGGAATACTAAGCGGATAAGAAAGAAATGTAATGGCACAATCGCGTATATCGTGGTGAAAAAACAGACGGGCAAGGTCATGAAACAAATAACAATACTTAACAGCTAGGCTTATCCAAAATGAGTCATAATGAATGAACCTGTCTAAATTTTAATAAACTTTATTTGGGAAAATCTATGGCAAACTTTCACGAATGGCAATACAATTTATGTTGTCCTATAGAGATCTTACCAAGCCCCAGTAATTAACGAGAACATATCCAAATCGTCAACCCCTAAAAAATTAACAGTTTAACATAAAGTTATTTGAATACCCATGCTCAAAAGAACTCTCATTATGGAGCAAAGTTCCCGTATAAACATAACGTTTCTGTCCATCCGTCTGTCTATGTTTGTATCTCGTCTCAAGATAGAAACCGAAACGACCTACGATTGACATGCGTTTTTTTTTTACTGCCTCTCAAAAAGGATGTTACTAAATTTTTATGTCCTTTCGGTTCAAGGGAGCGCAGCTAACATTTTAAATAGAATGTTTCCGTACCCGGCACCTCCACCAAGAATTTCAAAGCACGTTAATTCTAATTTATTTTTATGTTCTTCTACGACAATCTGCTCACGAAGTACCTTCACTCCCAATTCGTTTCATATATCCTACCTGTTACGAATAACCTCAATAAACACCCATTATTCGAATGGAATTACTTTAAAACCGCTGGCGTGGTGTAAATGCCACATTTTCCACACGGAGGGTCGATATCACAAAACCTGAACGGGACAACCACTGAATTCCAATTAATCTTTATTGGAAATCTATAGTGTATCATTGCCGTATTACCGTATTAAAGTTCGAATATCAACTTCAACCCCCTCAACCGTCTGACGTGGGAGTTAATCACGTGTGACGTATCGTGTTGTACAACATCCCTCAAGAGGAGATAATTACTGTAACCGGATCTCTAAAAGACGAGGCTGTAATACGAGAGGGCGTAGGTTCAATTCTAGCCCTAGCCACCCATGGCTCAAGGATTTGTACAAGGTTTCCTTCTGTTCAAAGGATAACATAGACTGGTGTTGGGTACTATAAAATAGACGTTCGACATTGAGTGTACAAACACTGTCTTTACACCCACTAATATGATATTTTATACTATATTATATTATATGTTAACATTTGCATGTAAATATTTAATTAATGAAAGATTTTTACATGTTAAAACTGCAGTGAAGTTCATCGTACCAAAAACACTAGACTTATTATTGAAGATAATGCAAGTTTGATTGCTATATTATACCGATCGTGATTTAACGTATCAAAATTTTATCCTTCAAAAGGCGAATGCTAGGATTAATATATAAAACGCCTTAGTTCATTGATTAAACTGTAAACAGTACCATGTTTTTGTATTTTGACTGTATTTTCATCACAAATTGTCGATAACAATAACCCTTAATAACGTGTTACGTTCAAGTCACAACGTCTGTAAATTCAAGGAATATATTTGAATGCATTGACTGAAGGTTCCGTACAAGGTTTTCTTTGGCACGATCGAGTGTCCAATACAATGTGACGAGAACCTTTCACGGTGAAACAACATGGCACGTATACGTTCAATAGTCGTCAGTCATACTTTTAAATAACTTATTTCCACCTGTGATTTCTTTAATATTGTAGACAATAAACGATAAAACATGTACAGCAATAGCATGTGTGTACAACAGTTGCAAAACATGTATTCTTATAGTTTTGGTTACGCTAAGTGATACACATAACAAAAACTTGTAGAAATACAGCCAAACCTTACACACTCAAAAGGAATGAGATCTAAAAAAGGGCCAAGCTCATCTACCCTTCCACATAAACGTACAGTGTCCCATAACAGCATCCTCGAAAAGCTTGGCAAAATAGAATTTGCGATTATTAATTTAACGTAATAGTTTATCCAAGTTCTTTTTTTCTAATTAATTTAAACGTAATAAACATGCAAATTCTATTTTGCCCAAGCTTTTCGAGGATGCTGTTATGGGACACTGTACGTTTATGTGGAAGGTAGATGAGCTTGCCCTTTTTTAGATCTCATTCCTTTTGAGTGTGTAAGTTTGGCTGTATTTCTACAAGTTTTTGTTATGTGTGTGATCTCATTACTTTGTCAAGTTCCATTACAAAATTATTTGCTAAAATATAATATTTTTATCAAAGTTGATTTAAATTCTGTGGTATTAGCAGTAACAATATAGGATGTAAAATATCTAGACCCGGATTCATGTACATCCTGGGTATAGGTGGTATAACCATGGTATAACGACGGTATAAGGACTGGACCCCAATCTTGAGTTCGTGGGAGATGAGTTGAAAACGCAATTTGAAAACGAAGTCGTTTTCGTTTTCGAAGGAATTGGTATTCTTGAACGGTATCGTGGAAAACGTCATGGGTTGTGAGTTGAAAGCATTGATATTAATTAAACCCCTATAGTAGGCTAGATTAGCAGTCTCCTATACCTCCGCACAGGCGCGAGCGTAGCAAATTGAAGACTCAACCGGCCCATTTCAAGATGGCGATTTGGTGTTTTAATTTATGCTTTTTTAATGCAATAAAGTATTTTACTGGATTGTTTGATATGGTTTTAGCTTGTGCAGCATGGTATTAAACAAAAGAAACAATACGAAGTGATTGCATAAGGGAATTTACTAATCATTTGGTGTTAAAGGCTAGTATGCTTACCTGTCAACCTGGCGGCAATCTTGAGAACTATTTGGCCACAAATCGCTCCCATTTGATTAACATGTAAACTGTCATTTTAAGATGGCTTCTAATTGTACCGGAAGTGGACCACCGACTGCTGGTCTAGCCAATTATATAGGATGTCTATGGTTGAAAGAGTATCACGAAATCCAAACACTTTAAAAAGATTTGCGTATAGCAAAGAGCTCGAAAAAGTTCTATATTTATTCTAGATGGCAGTGCCTTCATAAACGCTGGCCAAACGAAAGACAAGTTGTATGAAATGATTTGATTGTTGCAATTATGTAAACAAACAGTTGAGCAAGTTCATATCAAAACAATGTTGTGCTGGCATAGGGTTGGCTAGGCTTGTCAAACATGTAATGTAAGTATGAATTTTACTAGTCCTATAGCCAAATGGAACTTTAGACCTACACTTTTGCATTATAAATAATTTTCCACATCTGGGCCTAGGCCAGGGACGGTTTTTGATTTGTTTTATGAGAGTATAATGACACCTTTTCTCGTTCCACACAAAGAAGAAAAATTTTAAATGTCCGCTATTTGTTTACGTATCGCACTTTCCCGCCTAACTCTGCTTATACCGTCAACAAGTGTCAAGTAACTATGGTTACTTGTTGATTGTATGCCAAGTGTTTAAGGCTTATTTTAAAACCTTTATTTGGAAGCCTTCCAACAAACTTTTTCAACTTTTTTTTTCAAAAGAGACTATCATTCTATAACCTTAATGTCCATGTAAAATATGAACATTGTAGTCCCACCCGTCTGGTCAGAATCGCGGGCCGACGTATTAGATGTGAGCAGTAGTAGGCAGTAGTAGGCAGTAGTAGGCAGTAGCTAACATCCTTAAAGTGATTTTGAGCATGTTTCAAGCCATTTTTTCACCAAGAAGGAATAATCGTACCCCAATAAAATTTGGCATGTGTTGTCAGGTACCTAAATCCCCTCGATTGTGATAGTTTTCAAGTTCACATCACGTTACATGACGGCTGGGTAACACCTCGAAATCACCCCAACTCTGCTTGGTGTATAAGGTGCTTGAGTGTGTAGCGCACCGCGGCTTGGCTGCGGCGCCCTAACGGGCACCTAGATTATCTAATTCTATAAATGTACCGTATATTATGTAGATTTCAGTCACATCCTGCCAGTACAGTACGAGCCACCTTTCAAACTGTCGAGATAACCCGTATATTATTACTCTTAGGTTTCACTCCCTGCTGCTGTTCACAACTGAGACCCTGTTTTCTGTCCCGCAGTTGATACGAGCGTACAGTACGACGCCACCAGAGCATACCTGAAGGAGTTGGATATCGCCACCAACGTTTGGATTGGACTCAAGAGAGTTAGCGCCGCCGACACCTTCGCTTGGACGTGAGTTTTACACTCGATTCAATATTTCATCCGTGACTCTTTGACTTTTGACAACTGAACTTTGACACGGAAACTTTGTCACCACACCCAGAAAGAATCTGTTTGTTTTCAAGTAACTAGAATCTTGATGTCGAGTATTATTTAAAACATCACATCAAAGAAGACAACTTAAATTGATTGATAAAAACTCATTAATTGAAACTATTTTTAAAATTATTTGCTATAATCTTGTTTATATTATATGTTTATCTCAATGAAGATTAGTAATAAATAGTCAAAGTTTGTATCATCTATTAACAGTACTACTTTAAATAATAGGCTACTCGCGTTTAGGTATTAATATTATTTAAGATGTTTGTAACTGGACTAAAAAGTGTTCACATTTACTATTCATAAATTTAGAATGAAATTATACAATCTTGAATAATAACCATGACATCGCCCGGCATGCAACAGTTCAAGAGCGCATATTGAAGTTTCAATGGTACGACACAGATGGAGAATACCACTTCGATTCGGTATGGCGTATTTTAGGAAACAACAAAGCCAATAACGTCGTAACCGTGTCTTATTGTGCAAACCTTTTATTAAAAAAATCATTATTTCTTCGCCACCAATTAGTACCGATGTTTCAATCAACAACAATGCAAAAACAGCCGTTAAACAAGATTCTATTTTCAAAAGTCACTTTATTTAAAGAATGTTTGTAAGAATAGTATAGCCTAACCGATTTGTCTCGTGTTAATATTTTCAGTGTGTTTGTATATTTTCTTTCTACTATGTGTGTTATCCCCCCTATGCTCCTGTTACTCATAATAATTATAGTTCGAACATCAAATGATTAAATTTTCAAGTGTTTGTTTGGACAGTTTCGCTACTGGATCAGTGCGGTTAAAGATAGGAGCGATGACTTCTGGTGAACTCCAGTAAAAAACGCATGAGTTCGTAATGTATCAAATGGATCGGGTTTCCCAGTACCATTAATATTATTAGATGCGGATGCATATCTAGCTGCTAGCAGTTCAAGAAACGTGGGTAAGCATAAGAGGGCATTGAGGGTTGTGCTTCCATTCCATGAGATATTATTCCCGTTTTGATTCGACGAATGTTTGTTTTGCTTTTTGTCCATGGTTAGAGAAACCAAATTCACTCATAATAATATCACACATCATAATAATAATAATAGAAAAGACATTGCTCATCAGAGAAGCGTGCTTAGAAAGCGTGAAATTTGAGTTTGCCAATTGAATTCTAGACGACAACGAACGATTCTTTTTAACAAGTTAGTTTATTTCGTTTCTATTTTTATGTTTTCATGAAACTTTTAAATTGTAAATTAATAGTTGTTTGTTGGTAAAAGCATTTATGCAGGTAAATATCACGGGGAACATTAACAAAAAGAAATATGCCGAACTTTATGAAATTTTATATGGATCTTTACTCTTTGTTGACTTAAGTAGGACTTTGTTGATTTAAAACGTTCGGAAAGCTTTTATTACGAAAAAACATTTTTCATATTATTCCACCTACGCGATTGTTTCCCTACTAATTTAATCGAGAAATGAAACCTTTTAAGTAATGAATTTACAAAGGAAAAATAATACATAAAATAAAGAAGAAGGGTTTTTATCTCTGTCAATGCACATTACTCGTGAAATAATGCACAAAATAACCATAATATTTCCGATCATTAAAACACTTCCCGCCACGCACCACGGGTAACCATATCAAACTGCTTCAAGCTGATAGTGCAAACGTATTATACGCATATTGTATGGTGAGTAAAGGCAGATTAATAAGCTAGTTAAAGCATGCCTTACAATAACTATTTATTTAAATAGCGGATACTCCAAACATCAACTATATTTTACACTAGTAGATTAAATTGTATCCGTGTTAGATATACCAATGGTTTAGTGGTACAATTAAACATCACTATTCATATCACACACGAATCTTGAGATTAAGCTTAACTAGAGATCAAATATAGCGAGCAAATTATACAATTTAGTATTTAGTGTTATTATCTAAACCGGTGGTCAGCTTACCCTAAATACAATCCTCCCTATAACTTCTATAATGGGCCGTTAAGGAAGCCATTCTCGAGCAAAATGGTAAAACGCACGTCCTTGTCATTGTACGTTATTAAAACAGATTTGAGTTTGAAATTTAGAATTAAACAGCGGATTTAAGTTAGAGACCTATTTGCATTCAATAATTTTCATACATTATTCCATTTGTGTTTGGCAACAATAAGCTTGGGCAACGGATTTGGATAATCTGACCAATCACGGCCCGCGGACCTCGACGTGGCTTCTCCGTGATTCGTCAGCTCATCCACATCCGGTGAGTTAACATAAACAGACGAAATCATTCTTTACCATAGACTGTCTTGAACATTTCTTTTCCGATATAACTGTTGGTTGACTGTACTCATCTGCAAAATATATAACCCATTGAATGATAAGTTGAAATAATACTAGAAAATAACCAATAAGTTTTAAATCCCGACACTTGCTGTACTTCTGTTGTCGGGTCTACAACGTATTAACCGTCAACACTGCGTTTATTTGAATGCCTTGTTGCCAGGTCGTGCAAGCTCAGCTATGTCAATCTTCGCCGCGCTCCTCGCAATGTATGTTCAGCGGAGCGGAGAAGTTTACCCCCAACAGCTATGATTGTTTCCTGTATTATTAGTGGATCGGATTAGCTTCAGTCAACATGCGACGTGTGAATTATAGATGTCACAATAATGCGCGACAACGCTTTGTCGTATTGGACCTAGCTCTCTCCCTCCACGATGGTTGCGCCAAGCATTTCACTATATGGTTACACTTGAATAATTCATAACTAGTTGCATTGCGCATCGCATGTCAAGGTAGCTATCAGCCCGAGTCATATACGATCACCGGCAATTAGAGAAGACATGTCCTTAGCTTAACCTTTACCACACGCAATTATTAATACTTATTTTTATTTACTACAATTCAGAAATTAAAAAAGTCCGCCCCAACCGGGAATCGAACCACGGATCTCCCGCATTCCAGACAGGCGTCTTAACCACTAGACCATCAGGACGGGTACATTTTAGCTCTGAATTAAAAAATAGTGAAAAAATAGTGGTTAAGACGCCTGTCTGGAATGCGGGAGATCCGTGGTTCGATTCCCGGTTGGGGCGGACTTTTTTAATTTCTGAATTGTAGTAAATAAAAACAATTACACCTACGGGAGTGTTTCCCGACTAACCAAATCAAGAAATATTAATACTTATGTTTCATACAAACACCTAATACATTTTTTTCAATTAACACATAACAGTAAGCCTATTAAACAATTTACTGTGAAATTAAGTTATGTTTATTTGGTTTGTTTTGTGGAAAGAATATTTTGTAAAACAAGTTTATTTTAATAATTCCCACAATGTTCAGATAAATTGTAACTGCTATACAGCTTCGATTACATGTTTCTCAAAGTAAAGCACATTGCCAAACGTACAATAGTTTATTAGTCAAGGTAGCTCCGTGTCCGCTAGAACAACCATGCACCATCTCTCCTAAGTATATTGGACTGTATAGGTTTATGTTGGTAGCCGGGGAAATGCCTGGGGATCAAATGTCGTATTACCTCCACACAGCTGTAATTGCATTGAGCTGAGTCAGTGGGGGTTGGTATTCCGTATCCGTCGCATGTTTAGCATCTCGCGTTAGTAGAGTGATGTCGTAGCTAGGTCTAGGTCAGGACCTTAGAGATATCTATGTGTTGCGTGCTACGCGGTGCTTGCCTTGCCGTGCTGCATGCTGGCTATACGTCGCATAAACAAAAGGGCGAACTATTTTCCTCTCCTGGGGGAGGGGGGTGTTTAGCAAATGAGGCTTTCTTTTGAAACATTCGTGACTCATATTTGTTTGATGAAAGTTGTGTTAGCATTTCGCAACCTGTACTCGTTTTGTTTTTGTCTACTTACTAATTGTGACAACAGTCGATCGGCAGCGACAAGCGACAATATCGACCGAAACAACTTTAGTGAGAAGAGCAAGTGAGAACTGCCACCTCGAATTTTCATCATACTAAATTTAAATAGTAATTACTTACGTTTGCTGTATGTAGTAGTTTATTAAGTCAAAGAAATTGGCAGACGGCCTTAAAAGTGTAAAATGTGTTATTATTGCCAGTAAAAAGCTTATACGCTTGGCTAAACGCTGCACGCATCTGACTGCATCTATCTATATACAAGCTTATAATCTGTGTATTGGCAACAATTAAACAATTACAAATTTTATTGCCGTCTGTCTGCCAATCTACCAACGACTATACATCCAGCATAATAGGTATAATTACTAGTTAATTTATTATGATGAAAATTCGTGGTGGCAGTTCTGACTTGATCTTCTCACTAAAGTTGTCGTTTCGGTCGACTATTTTTGGATTAAATAAATAAATATTAATAAAGAAAACGAAATATAAACATTTTCGAACTCGTTTGTCTACACTTCATTTTCATTCAATGCAATGGTACCTACGTTTTTGAGAGTATAATTTAGTTTATAATTGATATTAATTTATGAACAATGGTGACAGGTCCTTCGGGATTTTTTTGCTTATTGTTATTATCTACTCAGCTGCATGCATACTTTGTAGCGTTGTTACAATTGCCGCTTTCAACCTCGTGCCAATGTAGAAACTTTCAATGCTCTGTTCAAATATTTGGAACAAGTTCAAGAAAGTAAACTTGAAAACGACAAATGAACATCTTGTTTTATTAGCTGGAAGTCAAACTTTACTCAATAATGATATTATACATCGTTTTGTGTAGATGAAGGTGATGTGAGCCGAAGTACGTTGATGCGTGCGTTGATATGTTAAATAATTACGTTACAAATTTAAATCATGTAAAATATCAAAAAGTGTACTTTTATGATTTAGGGAACGAAGCACTCATATAATATGATGGTTCTGTTTGCCCGTCTGTGTGCGTATCAGGTATGATGAAAACACAACACGACCTCCGATTGCCATGCGTTTTTTGTTGACATTACCCTTCAAAAAGGATGACACAAAATGAGTTTGATGACCGTAGGGGACAGAGAATGTTCTAGCCATTTTAAAATGCGATTTTTTGTGATCTCAGCATCTCCACCAAGAGATTTCAATGCACGATACACTTTTGTGTGTTTTTCGTCAAAAAATGGTTGGTTAACCAGCTTCGCTCGTCCCTATTTTGGGCACCCCCGTACCGTGCTTGTTTAATAGTACAAATTATTACAAAACTAACGGCTGCAAGAGTGGTTAAAACCATTGCAAGTACGCCTAGGGTTCCGATGTGCGTTATGGAGCCTACTGCATCGCACCCGCATTAGAATACCACACTGAGGCAAGCGTTTCCCTCTGACAGCACTCAATAACGCACATCATATAGCTGCATCACTAATACGCTAGTGTTTGTAATTAACTGATGCCTGCGAGTTTCGCCCGACACACTAAAGTTATGATCTAAATGCTAAATTATTGGCGAGTGCATTAGGGTTGCTGATAGGCACAAAACCACTAACTGACGATGAGCGACAAGCAATCGATAACCTGCTTAACATTAATTGCTTTCAAATACTAATCAGTCAGTTCAGTTGCTGTAAAATATTACTTACAAAGTAATATTGGCACACGTATTGATATTTATTCAGGATTTCTTGATTACGTAATAATAATATATCAAAATTATTTGCGTTCATGGTCGTTTTTCAATGATTGACCGTTAATTGAACTTCGTAAGTGAAGTCAATGAATTATTGTAAAATGAATAATCATACAAGTGTCTAGTGAGACCAGACGATTTAGCTGTATTATTAAAAAGTGTAAACAAATTTCCAACTCCATCACGATTTTATATTAAACTTGAGGTATTGTGCCCTTAAAATGGTTTGTTGGAAGTATAACAACCCGTACACCGTCTATAACACAAACAAACCGTAATCATAATCGAAGATGGCGTCGACGACAGCAGGGTTGGTTGAACTACTTGAAAATTTAATCCCCCACTAAAATTCAGTTGTAAATTAGTGGGTAGACTCTAAATACGAATTAATTTAATCAATCAATGTAGGCCCCACGGGATAGTTGATAGTCTGATTGGTATGATTAAGTGTAAGCCTCCAGTGTGGACACCATGCGGTTCGCCTCCCCTATACTATACACACCAAGTTAACCCCAGTGGTGATGCACTATGTGTGCTGCTTGGAACCATGGTTCCCCACAGCATCACTCACGTTCAACCGTCCGTAATCTCGGCTGCGAATTGTGGCAGAAGCAAATCGTTCTTAACGTGAAGCTGATTATATTAGCCCATCTATTTAGAGTCAGACAAGCGAGGCACTAACAAGAGAAACCCCCGCACTTTGATGAATGGAAGTTACAACTCTAGAATCGACGAAATCGATTTAACAAAGTTGATTGCAATTTTGGGTTCGACAAATGGCTAACTACATTAATCATATGGTTTAGTTAGCATCTGTGAGCGAATGTGGTGGTGGTGGTTTATTATTCGTATAAATGTAATTCTAATTCGCTTCTGTTCACGGGGGAATTTGTTATATGAGGATTGACAGGTTGGATTAATTCACACATGACGACTGCGATGCTGCAATCAAATCAAACAATAGTGTCATGGGATTAAAAATAATGTTCAGAGATGTTCAAAACAAATTATACAGCAAAAGAGAAATAATTTTATTAGTAAAATTGTAAATAATTATACTTTTGTAGAAGCAGATATATTTTTTAACAGGACAGACATGAAAGTCTGGTGACAACTTATTCTTGGTCGTGGCACCACATAATAAGCAGTTTTAGTTAAATGATTAATAAAGCTTGAAGCCATTCTAAGTTCACGTACACCCAAGAATAACTCAGTAAAAAGCCACTCAGAAATATTTTTGTAAAGGTAATGAGATGATAAGTATTTTCCAATATACTCAAATCCAATATAATAACATTCATTTTTGGATGCTGGAAGTTTTCATTGTCCACCTGTCGGCGTGATGGTACCAGGTGAATGTCTTGTCTGAAAAAGGAAAGTTGTGTTAAGATACGTTCATTATTGTTGGAATACACGTTCTACATTTTATAACGTAAAGGTTTAATTTGACGCGTCTTTTTCGTTAGTCAATTGATATTAACATTCTAGGAATAAGGATAAAGTAGTCGAAATGTTTATAAATGCAGCATCATAAATCAAAACGACCATAACTTTAGACAAATTTGTGATATTTAATAAGTGTGAATTAGTACAGCTAATAGTTTATCCATTTCAAGTTGAATACATTTGGCAATGCATTATGTGCCTCGTTGCTATGACGGCTTCAAAGTGCTCGTCGTACCATATTGATAGATTACAGGTAATTCCAGAAGCTAACACGCCCTCGCACACAGGGTAACGTGTTGTGCGAACATAACCCCAAGTGAGACAGATGATTTGTTGCCTTACTTGTATATAGCCCGGGGACTCCCCCTAATAAATGTGCGTTCTTGCTTTGATGTTCCAGCGACTACAAGAAACTCGATCCGACCGGAGGTTACTGGCAAGAACAGGTCCCGAAGTCGGCGTCACCTCTCTGCGCTGCCGCAGACCCCTCGGCTGACTTTCGCTGGCACAGCCTCAACTGTGGCGGGCCCGAGGTGGCGTCCTTCATCTGTGAGCTGCCGGGTACGTGACCTTGAAACCATTTCCAACCCCCTCGCGTCGCGACAGAATAACAGGTTCATTACGTCATCCATTAGAATGCCGTTATGAGCACCGGTATTCAATATTCGCTACGGAATGTTGGAGAAGGGCCAATATCAGAACTAAGGGATTCCAGGAGACGACGCGATGTACTTTGTGTTCACTCACGCAAACACTTTATTACGTCATACGATTACGTCATCCATTGTTACTGAGACAGACCATTTTTTTACGTCATTATTTGCATGTCTGGCGTTCCACAAACCTCAGAACTTAATCACACAATGTTGATCCTGATTCCGAAAATTATGCGTTATCTAGTTATCTCCTGATTAATGAATAAAGATGGTTTTCAAATTGAAAATGATAAGATGTGTTTTGGACTAAGGTAGTGGAGGTGTATGCCTAATAACACAAACAATATTTAATTAAGCTTTGATGAGATATTCAAATGATGGATTTATGATAGCAAACATGGCGAACGTCTGGATTGCGACTTTCGCTGCCATTGTATAACATGTCACTCACACTCTGCGGGGCTCTGCGCATTACAAATGGGTTAACGTGCGAATAGGCATTGACTAATGAAAAACCGTCTCAGTGCTCGTCACTCATAACTCGCGAGTGTAATCTCAAGAATGTCAAAAGTCAACGGTTTTCGTTCGTATCGTTTGTTAAAGGATGTATGGCTGGTTGATATTGCGAGGCTTTTGTTTTGGTATTACGAATAGAAAGCATAATGGAATTCTCAAATTGCCAAAGAACGTAGACGTTTCAAAGTTTGACTTATCTGCGTCACACGAACACACAGGTAATGAAGAGTAGGAGGGGTGAGGGGGTTCTTCAGGGGGTTCTTCAAGAACGCTTGTACCGCGTTTTAACTCAGTAAATGCCAAGCGTGATTTCATTAATTTTATCAATGGGACCAGCGATCTTGCAACAAAACTTGGGTTTCTTTGATGTCACCGGTGGCAAATTTGAGATGTTCGTGTATAAAGAGTACACGTTAAACATATCGAGTGTATAGTTTGCATAATTACCTTGTCTCGTAATCTGCGCGGTATGTTTGAAGTATAATGTATTCGCCGTGATAAGTATGAAGGAAATCTCATTTATAGCATACTATACCAAAAATAAATTAAAAAATATAGGCCTATCTACATTTGATTAATAAAAATAAATGTACTTATAAGGATGGTCTTCTTTAGTCGGTTGTAATACTGAAAGTGATTTACATTCTGTGGCAAGTGTTAGATTCACGTTTCTCGGTTGGGATATTGGTTATCAGATTCATTGCAGATACTACGTGGCCTCATTTCATCTTCACCGATCAACATCCCATCAGTGTTGTGAGCATTCCTTTAGTTTCATAAAAATAAGAAGAGTTTTGGAATATCAGGGATGTCACTACTCCGAGATGTAAGTTAGTTGTTTTATGAACACATCCATCAACTGGAAGATACAAGAGTACGATCCATCATTGTTCGATCAGAGTATAAGCGACAGTTTTAGAAGGTAGAACTTCGGACAGAAGAAACAGGAACAATAACTATTTTATAGCAATAATAAGATCAAATATTTAAATCTCGCCCGTAAAGTATAAAACTACACTAAATTATACATTAGGATTCGGGTTTTGCATGTTATGAAAGTCAAAAAAATAGATCACTTAAATAATCTTCTTTTGATTTCGCAGTTTCCCTTTCAATTTATTCATATGAAAGTATGAAATATGCAAACGCGTTTAGTATAAAATGCACTGCTTTGGATTATTTCACTCGAAGAGAGAAACCAATATCAAGTCGCCGGATTTGCATGCTTTGAATTACGGTAACCCTCACAAGACGCAAGCTGGACTAGGCCTAGATGAAGGAACGAGCTAAGATCTCAGCTCAGTCTGCGCGATAGGAGATCGATGCGACGTCTACTGGAGAGGAAGTAATACAGTCTCCATGCAGCGCCCTGCCATCAATTCTTTATATAATTCTATTTATAATAAATGGAATATGTAGTACTATACTCGAACCAAAGAGGAATTCTTTCTTTATGTGTGGAAGTTTATTGATATGCCACATCGATTCGTGTGTATGCTTTCATCTTTGCTTTCATTGTCGTCCTCTCAGAAGACGGTATCCATTATTGAGACACTTCCGGAGGAAATCTCGCATCCGTTTCTTTCTTCTGCGGATATTCTCAACCAGACATACGAGAATATTATATATTCTGGAATCATTCATCATGATTGCGTCATCTCCATAGTTACCACATACGAATGTGCGTTTAACAGTTCAGCGCTGCTGCATGTTTCACAGTAGTGTTAGTAGTTTGTGAAAGTAGTTGACTCTTATGAATGTGTATAAACTATAAATCATTGTTTTAGATTAAATGTGCACGTGTAGATGCAGTGCGTGTTGTGAAATTCTTCGTGAGACAGTAAAACGAAATTGAATCTCAGTAGGAACCTATTTGCAGTGACGTTAGCATTAGGGTAATGTGGAAATGATTCGAAAATTTCATCTTTTTGCCCCTTACGAAATGTCGGTCACAAAACACCACTAAATATTACGTGTAATTGACTTTGATGAGGAGAGGAGGGAGGGAGGTGGTGGGGGGTGTATACATTTTGTCTCTCATGTTATATCTTTGACTCAACGCTTGACTCAATGCACCCTCGACACACATCCACATAAATACATTCTGTATCCAAATGTTTCTTGTCTAAGTTGTTTTCCGTCACCAAAACAAAAACATTAGATTAGCAAGTTTCGCCCCACGGGACCAAAACTTCGCCAGACCTTCCGTTACTTGGAACTTCCCGGTTCCATCTTCTGGAGACGGACACGGAACTGAGGGTTAATACTTAATACTTTGTATGTCAAAACTAAAGAGACAATTATATAATTTGGTCGAGCCGTTCAATATTATAATTATGCATACATTTATGCTTTTTGGCAGAGAATCTTAAAAATCTTCGAACGAATGAACAAAATGTAAATATTACTTCAAAACCTTACCCCAAGAAAATAACCAGAAATAATGACTCACACATTTAAAAATTAAACATTACAACATTTTTGTCTTACACGCTGAAATTAACTTGATACAGTTGTCTTCGCGTGTCAAAAGATATAGTTAACATTTTATTTAAAGAAAGTCGATATGACAAAAATAAGTTTTGCATAATATTATTGTTGTAAACGGCTCACATAAATTTAATTCTGCAAAATTAGAACTATAGGTACTCTAACGTCTGTACAGTATCGCAACCACAAAGCACAGTGGTGCCTCGTTGTCTAGAATATTGCATGAATTAACATGAACTTTCCACAGTCGGTCGGCCTGCGCTACCCTTGTTCAAGTGCACGACGTCCACAAAGGATGTTCCTCGAATTTACAATTTACATGCAATTAAGATTTGAATTGAAATCCTATATCAGTTAATGACCCCCTTCCTTTGAGCAATGCCTGGGTCTGGGTTTCAATTAGTTAACACAAACTTGCCCATATTGTAAGGTTTCACGGTCTGCATAGTGTTATTTGATGTGGATCTCGGACGTGGAAATATATTTACTATGCAATGGTTTAAATTATCATAGATTATTCTTGATGACTGTGTCTATGCTCTAAATTGGCAGCTGATATGCATGAGGATACCTCTATGTTTAATTGGCAGTTCGAATTTCGCATGCATTGCATGGAATTTAGTGATTGTCCATCACTTGCAACTATCACTTACACTTTGAATCAAATAGCATCACTGATAGAGACGAAAATAAAATCACAGCTCACTACATGGACTGACAAAAATCTGAGTGATTTGGCACCAGAATTTTAAAACATAAAACTAATATAATATGAAGTATTTTCGGTAGATAACATGTTTCTGCCTGTCTCAGTTTCTTAAACACACATGTTTCGTTATTATTTTCACACCGTGATGAAAACACTCGTTGCTTATATTGACATAAACCATAATGGTTTAAATATAAAGTTCAGAATAATCAACAAGTTTACTTTCAATATATAATCACAAATCGGCGATAGAACAGGACTAAATACTTTATTAAAAGTGTTTGAGCAGCAATGGCCACGCAAAACCGATAGAACTCGATAACATTATTAAACTCAATACTCGACAGAGGAACACTCGGCAGATTTGGCCTGGGAAGAGCAAGAATGAAAATAAAGGAAGTTCGGCTGTGGCATAGAGCCAACGAAAACATGCACCTGAATCATTTGTAAGCATCTACGAATAGGAGTTCTTTTGAATCCAGACTGTAATATATTGCGAAAGCGACATTAAGAGAAATATAGAAAACATCCATTTCCCGTGGTTCAACCAACAATAAAACACAAACATGGCGCCACGTTAAAAGATTTGTATTTACTCAAACAGTAAATACTGTAATAATCCCGAGGTATTATGAAAAAACAAGCTATTTTGTTATTGTTTATCTAACGCACCCTTCGCACTGTTTAAGTTCGTGGATACGCACATTCGGCTACGTGCAGCCGGTACCACATTGTAAATAAGTTGTTATCTTTTCCTCAAATCCAATTGTACATCCTAAACATTGTATCAAGCTTAGGCCTACAATACATAAATCCCATTAAACACGATATGCTTCAAATATATTTTCTCAGGAGAAAGTCATCGAATTTACGAGGAAAGCTGCGGTAATGTTGGAGATCATTCGGACAAATTAAACCATATAGGCCATAACAGTCGCAATTTATTGTTTCTCGTATGTCACATTTTAGTATACTATCTGGTGGTGTCTGGATTCTTTTATATAAGGGGAGAGGCTTCGAGCCCACGACCATTCCCCAAAACAGACGGACGATTATTGGATGAGCGAAGCGAAGACTTCAATTTCACTGACCCCAAAAAATTAGCTCGGGTGTTTTTTTTGTTGTTTTTTATTTATTTTTTTATTTATTTTTTTTGTCTGTTTGTTAACTCTCTACCAGGCAAACGGCATATCCGATCTTGATGAAAATTTGACAGGACCTTCGAAATCTCTGAACTTAGAGGTGTATTGTTTTTGGGTACAATCGAAAAAATATTCTCATGAATATCGTACTTTTACGATTTTTTTCTGTCATTTTTGGTGCAATATTTTCGTGACATTTGGCAATTCTGACCAAAGGGTAGGGCTACAACGTTCATATTATAATGGACATTAAGGTTTGGTGATTGTGAGTACCTTTGAAAGAAAAAGTTGAAAAAGTTCCAGCGATCCATAGAAATAAGCTTTAATATAAGTTTTTGATTTTTGTGCGAATATTTCTGCATTTGGGCCAATTCCATAACTGGTGAGCTTGATCAACGTTGCATAATACATGACATTAAGGTTCATGGTGATGTAGTACCTTTTAAAAGAAAAGTTTAAATTTAGCCAGAATCTATACGAAATAAAGCTTTAATAAAGTTTTACGGTAAATAATACCAATTGACAGTAACAAAGAAACTGACAACAATGCTACAATGCGTAGCAGCAAAAAAGACTTGCAAACGTAAGATCTCCCATGCAAAGAAATTTTTAAAAAGCTCATCCACAACGCGGCAGGGACTTAGCGGTTTCTAGTAAGTAAGTGTAGGACTGTGTGGGTAGAGGTTTCGGCAGTCGTATCGGGTTCGAGTTTTAGGGTTGGGTCGGGTCGAGTAGGGAAAAGACTGCCGCCATATTTTTGCGTGTGAAAATTTATATCGGATTTTACTTGAAAATAATCATACGTTATGATTTTCTTTGAATTCATTTTCTATTGTCTGTGTTTACATTGAATGACATTGTGTATTATATAAGCAATAAATTTAAAATTGTCTGGACCGGCACCTCCACCAATAAAGTACGGCAATCCTAGATCGGCACCTTCCCCTTTAACTCCGATCTGGTACCTGTGTTTGACAGACGGGGTGGCCTCCAAAAACCCGACCCGAAATTTTGGGTACTCGCAAACTTCCACCTGTAAGGATTCATGATGATTGATGATTTCTAAAGTTCTAGTAATTGATTGTGTTCGTTGACTTGTGAAACCACGTTATCGACGACAGAGACCTGATAGTTTGATGGCAAGTTCTTCAGTTTGAACAAAATGAGTTTACGCAAGCCTTCGTAAATACTTTCGACATGTTGTAACTTTATATTTTAGACAACAAATAACTCTTTCCACTAGCGAGCTGTATAACTTGTTTCTATGCATTACAACTCCCATTGAGACTAAACGGATAGCGGGATGGGATGTACATTGTACACGAGTACTAGGGGCGTAGGTTTGAATACCTGTCCCGTCATGCCGCAGGTAAACTAAGATAAAACAGGCATACAGACAAAACTAACTAACTAATCCCAAATATTGCCTCATGGTTCTCTCGACGTCTAAAGTATAAGAAATTACTTACAATGACAACAAACAACAACAAGCTCACAACATTGTCAAGAACGCTGTGCAAAATGGAATTACCACCGCTTTTAACATAATTATTTTGAAGGGTTTACCAAAACGCTTAGATGTTTCAGCCAACGATGTAAAATGTTAATTAACGTAATCCCGTCGATTCATTAAGGAAGAGAGAAGCCTAAGTCCCACCTTCTTACAATCTGCTTAAAAGACGAAAAGAGGACCATACAATGATAAATGCAAGCAATGGTTCTGCGTCGCTTAAAACAAGGGAATTATATCATTAGTCTGACAATCTTCGTGACGTAAGCGGTGTGCTTTGAAGCAATTAATTAGGTT
The DNA here is from genome assembly GCA_024449915.1 of Sweltsa coloradensis. Classification (NCBI taxonomy): domain Eukaryota; kingdom Metazoa; phylum Arthropoda; class Insecta; order Plecoptera; family Chloroperlidae; genus Sweltsa; species Sweltsa coloradensis. The sequence goes on from JAMZAV010000016.1 coordinate 300,656, forward strand.
CTCGTCTCTGTGATGCCGATAATGAAGGCTTCTGTATCTCAAGTCTCCACATGAATGCTGATCTGCTGTTGTTCATAGTTATGATTAGCGAGAAAATATGTTTCTGATTAAAACCTAATTGTAATGGAACATGTTAGAGACTTAAGTCTCTTCACTGCATTTTATTTAATAAAGTTGGGGAGAGAAGAGATTAGTTTGAGCCTACATAAGACGTCTTAAAATGCCGTTAAAATACTAGATTAGAATTCAGTTGTTCAAATGTTTGATCGGAGTCATAAAAATAAATTAATACATTATTTTGAAAAATAAAAGTGTGTACGCAAAACTAAAAATTAGAAAGCTGAAACGAAATATTGATTAATTTTTACCTTCTATTTTGAATTATCTCCCAAATAATGTGTATTCACTAATTCTTTCCTCGTGTCACCTAAAGTTAATAGAATTGATACACATTAATGTGTGTCCTACAGTTTGTTTTAGTGATTCCATTTGAATTTAAAAATACAACACAAAACCAGGAAAAAGTTTCCCAATTAGTTAAAAAAAAAACGTCGTTTATTTATTTCATTCGCGTAGACTAGCTGTTACGGTTTTTTGGTGAAATATAATTGAATATGCTGGACAAAATGAAAATCATGAACACATTATTTTTGTTATTTACTTTATGCTGCTTTTTATTCCAACCCGACTAACGAGAATACAACCCTAATTAAACTTCCAATTCAATAGACTATAGCCTTTCAATGAAAAACAACGATGCTAAAATAACAAAAGATGAAATTATAATTATGCCCAGACACAAGAACGAATATAATTACTATGTCTGGGGGATTGCCATTGAACAAAAGATGGATTCTCACTTAATGAGGAAGGGTTGAGAGCCTAGGCTTTCAGTCATTCTCTTTCTAAATCAGCTCGGCACAACTCGGAGGTTCTCGTAGGATCAGTCAGCTGATCCACGAGGGACCACACCACGCTCACTGCTCGGCACAGCTCGGGGGTTCTCGTAGGATCAGTCAGCTGATCCACGAGGACCACACCACGCTCACTGCTCGGCACAGCTCGGAGGTTCTCGTAGGATTCAGTCAGCTGATCCACGAGGAACACCACGCTCACTGCTCGGCACAACTCGGAGGTTCTCGTAGGATCAGTCAGCTGATCCACGAGGACCACAGTCTGGCGAAGACGTTCACGCTTATCTTCAGTTCACAAATCCGGGTGGCATTTAAAACAGTCGTTTTATTTTATATTCTTAGTCAGGTTTATCTCGTGTCCTCAACACTGTACTTTCATAACATAAGTAGGCTACATCTCTACTATAATATTATATTACTCTACTTTTCCTCAAATTTTTTTGTATAGCGTCGTCCCTCAAAATTATTCTTACCATGAATTGAATTGACATTACGACCATGACAACCTTTCATCATTATTTTGCTCTTTCGAGAAGTAGCTCCGTTTTCACTTTATCTATCAAATCAAAAATATTTTAGCAAAAAATGTATCTGTTATTTTAATTTAATGCTCTAAGAAAAAATTCTTATTCCGATTCCTGAGAGCATCATTAAAAAGTTTCGAAAAAAGTTCACTTTTAACGACGTATAAATAAGTAAGCGAATAAATAGAATAAATATGTATTTTAGCAGCTTCTCCATTAGGGCTTTAATAACTTAGCAATATTATGAGAAACCTATAATGGAATGAATTATAATAACGATACAAAAATAGTACACCCCTGTCTCTACCGTTGTAAACTGCTTATGGGTGTAAACAAAGGGTAAATAAAATAAAACTCGAGTTAAGTTGCAAAAATTCTACTCGATCTTAACTCTACTTTTTGTAATCGCCTCGAATGCTTATTGGCCAACGGCTAAGCTTATTACAGTTTTTGTTCTTCTTTGCCTTATATGCCTAAGTTTTCATGAATATTGTTACGTTATGTTGTATTATAGGAGTACGAAAAGAAAAATTGAAGCTCGCTCCATTTATCTGTAGCCATTATTCTTCTAGTCGTGTTACGACAATCTTCATCAAAGTGGCCTTATTTAGCACAGCTGTGCCTTCTCCTGTCAACACATACTGTCAAGTGCGTTTCCACATAATAACACGCACATTTTCTAAGAAAATGTATTGTAATAAAACATGACAGTTACATATTGGATGCTTTTATTAAGATATGATGCTCTGAGTCCTGGAAAATGTGAGTTAGAATTATTAGAGTAGAGGACAGCAGAAATATAATACATAATTTAGTAATAGTAGGGTACACACCGCTTGAATGAACTCGGCGTTTAGTTTCCGCGAGATTTGTGAATAATATAAATCATACTTTCAGTTGGTTATACGACAAGAGTTTCCTCAAACTGAGATCAGACGAGGTAATCTGGTTTCCGTGACATTGGTTCAAGCGTCTATCATTCGTTAAAACACGAGAAAATCGGCGAGAAAACAGAGTGAATTTAGGCAAAATGCTTATGAGCTACCTAAACCTTAAATTCGGCTGAGATCACAATAAGCATTAATCAACAAAATCAAGTTAATAAAATTTGACTATGTATCCCTAGCGACTGAACTGGTAACTCAAATTAATTTTGATAATTAGTTTTAGGTACATAATCATATTGCCTAACTAAAGTCGAGGTAAAGTTTATAACAAATTGTTAGCATGTTTTCATAGTATAAAACAAACAGAGATTGCACGAACTAAAACACTGTGTGCTCAACTGCTCATGTTTCCCTCCAAGGCAGTAGCCGGTACAAATGTTAATTCGCGCGAATGTTTATATTAGCAACCAAGTAAAGTTCCTTACGAGGTAGAACGTAAAAAGACACACACGTCTCCTTTGTGCATGTACACGCAAGTGGAGCAAAGAAACACGGAGATAACCCGGCGAAGTTTCGTTCAGTCATAAACCTTCTTTTGTTTAAATAAACCAGGCCAACTTTGTTATCCTCAGATGAAACTTTGTTAACTCTAAAGAAAGACAATTTTCGCTGTACGAAGCGCTTTGAACCGAGAACAGACTTGCACTGTAATGTGATAATTTGACTTTAGAGCTAGACTGTCGAACATTTTCTCACAAGCTAAAAGCGGAATATTTATTATAAACAGACAGCTTAAAATAAAGTTATTTTTATCTCTTAAATTAACGTTTATTTTTCGCATCATAGATAATCCCTAGAATAAGATGATAAAACTTACACAATTAACAAACTTTCTTTTCTTTTCTAGACTCTGGTAGTATATGCAAATGCAAGATCTGCATTAAATAAACAAATATCATAAACGTTACTCAAACTATTTCAAAGTCCAATTCGTGAACTTCAAATAACAGTAAAGCTTCATTTTCAGTATTATCTACATAATCACTTAAATTAAATGGAGTTAAGCCGTTTTATGTATATCAAATTATTATACTGGAATAACGTTATTAAATATTAAAGGTTAAATTTAACAGAATTTGGTCACAAATAAAAAGAAACTTTATGAAACCCACACACGGTAGATTGTTTCACTAGCATTAATTTGTTTAAATACTTTATTATTTCTGGCGTGGACCTACGACAAATCTAAATTTAAAGTTTGTTTACTTTTTAGCAATACTAATTCAGATCAGTAATTTTAGTTTGTTTTTGTTTTTTAATCTTCTTTTAGATACTCATATTGTTATCTTTAATTAACTTACCTGTGAATGCTGACAAAACTGATGTAATACAAAGGTTGTAAGCAAAGTTAATTCAATGACTTGTGAGACTTGAGTTAAACTTGTGAGATGTCGAGTTACAGGAATGAGTAAATACATTGTGGAACTCAGGAACCATTATGTGATCTAATTGAAACATTTAGTTGAAAGGTTATATTTCACCCGTCATCAGACAAAAGATTGTAATCGTGGTTGTGTAATTGTCGTCTGAGTAATGTGACATTATGTCGTAATTATTCTTCAATCACTTTGAATTTAATTCCCTTACGCGTTAGCACAAAATTGACAAGCATTTTTTAAAATAAATTTGTATTTAATTAATTTTGTAAAGTACATTATATTTATTTTGCGGAGGTCTCCTTTCCACTCGCATTGAACAGTATCCGTCAATGTATGGCTCCTTTGATGTTAACATGTTTGGTGCTTAATGGTAATTAAATCGTTTTCTGAAATTCCTGAATTTGTGTTTAATGCGCCGTCTTAAAGAGGTTGCGTTGAGCTTTTAGCTGCATTATTAACATTCCTTTCATTTTCGCTCATCCTCTTACGCAGTCAAAGCACACACGCGTTCTTTAATGAAACTGCTTGAGTACGCAAAGCTTCCTAATGTCAGATCATAAGCTCGAAGCTTCTCTGCCTATCGGATGGGGATGGCAAACCCAAGCACAACTTGCGAAATAGAAAGGGATTAAGAACGTTCCGTTCCATTGCACTTCCTTGGGACATTGACTCCCGCACGAAAAGCTCCGAAAAGTTCGCTCAGGATGACGAGACAACCTGAGCTGAATAAACGTGGACAGACGTGCCCAGAGTGCCCAACGCGTGAAACGGAATCAAGTAGATCTTGAAAATGTGATTCGATCGAATTTACAAAATGTACGGCCGATGCACGTAGTACGTACGGTGTGGCCTGCTTTGTGTTTTCGAAACTCTCTGACGTGATCCTTTCAAGAGAGAGATGCTTTGAAACTTCAATGAATGTCTATTTCTCGGGTCAAGACAGTTTTTAGACATTACAATTCGTGACCAAAATATAATACTTATTTAACCTACTAAAACTCGATCCTAGACTATCCGACTATCCGAAGTCAAGAGAGGGAAAATTCTCATTTTCGACTTGCGTTATCACTGAATCAGTTAAAATTTAATTTCCCTGCTTCTGTTTTGCTGTGCATAAACATGAGTGAGTAAGAAAACTTAATTTAAAAAAAATTAATTAATAATAAAAAATATTTAATTAAGTTATTGCTCATACGTGTGTATATTTGCACAAAACACTTCTGAAAACAAATTATTCTTTGTAAATACCTGCCTGGATGAAACTATAAGTTAAACCTTCGTATTTTCAATCCACCTTCACGTTCTTAGAGAAGAATGTCAATTTTGCATATTATATTTTCTTGAAATATGTCTGAATTCAAGAAGACAACTTGCATGGTTAAATTCTTCGGGCCTCTTATTTAAAACCACCCTACCATTAACTGTCAGAACACAGCATTCCATCTCAGCCGAAAACTCCAAGTCGCTGCCATACACTTGTCCGTCCATGCGCGGAAACGGAAACAGAACTTAAGACATTTAGGAAACTTTCAGCTTTAAAAAGAAGTGAAATGGAATAAAGATACATCTCAAATTTATATTTTAAATTTTAGCTACTTTACTAACTATATCGACGAAATTTAAACAACTAGGCCATACTATAACTTAGCAAATAAGTTAACTATTGTTATAATGACATCGCAAGGAAATAATTTCTAACACTGCTTTTCAGGGTGCTACAGCTGCCCTTGTAAGTTTGTACCAGTTTATTTCCTAACGTTATGACTCGTATAGCTTATATAATTTAGAACTGGTCTGGTACAGGTTTTATCGGGTCGGGTTGGGTTGGGAAAAGACGGCCGGTATCTGAAGAGTTTTAATGTCTGTATTTTTATTGAATATCACTCTATATACAACCTATAAATTAAACATGGTCGGGACCGGCACCTCCACCTATAAAGTATGTAAATCTTAGACCGGCACCTCCACCATCCCCCAAAAATATTTTGTTGCTACCTGAAAATCGGGTGCCTTATTTTGACCATCTACCCGATGAATATATGGGGGTCAGCGTGACCTCCGCACATCACTATACTTGAATAATCAATCTTACTACTAGATAAGAAAATATATTTCAAAACCCAAAATGTGTTACAGACCCCGTACATAAATCTGTATTGTGTGATTATTTCAGCAAATTAAGCAAGCATTTCTAGCGTTTGCTGTGTAAGGGAACTGCATAAACAGTATTCATAAACTTATTTAATATTATTTTAAAATGTGAAGTTGAGTACCAACAATGATGTAACTATATCAATAAAATACATTATTCTAATGTAGGTAACTAAACAAGTGTTACTGTGTTATTCACTAATTCAATATTATCCTGGTAAAGAGTATATTACGATATGAAACGATAAAACTCAATTGTATGTGCCAGTGCACTGACTTTTGAAGTTTTGTTTACAAGTACATAAAACATCAATAAAAAAAATCAATCAATTTTATTTACTATATAGTATTGAATGTTATACAAAATATGATGCTTGACGATCAACTTCAAGCAGTTTGAGGTCTTATCTAAGAAACATGCTTTATTGTTGGAGACTATAAATAAAAGTTAAACGTGTTCTAAATTCCGGGCGCTGCACAATATTTTATTTTAATTGAAGTTCTTTCTAAACCTATTTCGTTATATGAAGATTGAACTAATTCGATTATTCAAGAGAACTGTCAAAACCAGACCACGTCTCATGCGTTTGGAATGAGTTAAATCATATTTGCTCGATTCTTTCGTTTGCATCCGAACAAATTTGAATGCATAAAATACAATTACGAAATCCACGAGCTGAAAATTCTACTTTTGATTGCTTCTTTTGTGCAAAAACTGATTAATGCGTGTAGGCTCGTTGTTGTACGATGGAAGGTAAACAACACGGAGACTTGAATATTTATATATCGTAGATAGATATAATGTTATATGCAGGCTTTCAATCATTTTGATTTTAATTAAAAACGCGATTCTTTGTTCCCCTGTATAGGAAAATTGTTTCCAACATCAGGTCGGACAAAAATGTGATAAATTTGTACGAGATGAAAAGAGCCCACGCCCCTTCAAGCTGACGTATTTTGCATTAAAAGCGTGACTTAATTGACATTCAACGGCGGTAGGAAACAATAGGAACAAATAATTAATACAAATTCAAATTTTTCTTGTTTTGAAAGAGTTGCGACAGATTTTGAGATAAAAAGTTTTACGCGAAATACGATAAATAATAAAATGCCAGGTTATCGAAAGCCGGGGTAATCCATCATAGCTGATGCGCGCTGACGATCTAGTTGAGTTGGAAGCACTTTCAACAGTAAAATATTGATGAGGCGATCAACAAAGAGGTTCCACATGGATGCGTCAAGGACACTTATTTCAACAGAGGACTTTTCTAGGTGTCGAATATAATCTCTCTTTCTCTCTGTCAACCAACTATAGTCGTATATACATATACGATTAAGTGCAAAGGTTTAAACATTCATTTTATTGTCGCTTTTGCAATATAAATTAGATTCAAAACTCTAAGGTTATTGTAAGTCAATAATGTTTTTTGAAATCATCTGCTCGGTTTTGTTCGGAAGCTTGATACGATGAGCTCAGCGAAGAAACGCCGACCATCCCTCCACTAACTTTACGAGCGACCGTAACCGTAAACGTCGAGGAAAGTTTTATTACTCAAAGTTCAGGTATATCCAAAAGCTCTTCGGCTTTCAATATAATCAATGTAGACGAGGCCCGCAGAACCAATTTACTTTTCATTTAGACGTCAATTTTCATTATTGGTTTAACTTATTTGCGTTAAAATTGATTCTTCAATTTTTGTTGAAGGACGGCGTGGTTCTGAATAACCCGTTTATTTGTAGCTTTACGAGAAGATTATCTTTTATTATTTCTATAGGGATGACTAATTGTTTTAAACATTTTCTAGAAATTCCCTTTCCCAGTTAATATGCCAAATTCAGATAAATCTAACGTGGTACCAAGTAATCTTTTGCCAAGACAGAAAGCATAAATTTGATGACAGATGTTTAAATGTACATGTAGTAATGTAACTTCAATTCAATGAAACTTGTTGTGTGGTTAGTCTTTTGTTTGCGTATGTTGTACATATTTTGTATTTCAATAGTGCCGTGCAAAACTTTATAAAACATAATACTGAAAGTATTTTTGATAAACGTAATCTTGAATCAGTCCAACAAAAGACACCGTACGCTAAATATAAGATATACATATTTTTTAATTAACCATATTATATTATTCAAGTTATAACTTTCTCAAACGCTTACAAATAAAACCACGAAAAGTAAAGACAAACTTTTACGAAGCAAATTTCAGCCTCACATTAATATTTTATATATCGTAAAATACCGGATATGTCAAAGTTTGGACCACTAATGATACCATCGATCTTAAAACTATTCCCAACGACTCCTGTGCGACTTTACACGAGCTTGTTTTCGTAAATGTGATTCCGTCTTCTTTCTTTGTGACCGTGTTTCTTGATTCTTGTAGGCAATAAGACAAATGCTTTCCTCTGAAAGGCTGTGTGAATAGCAAGAAGTTGAGAAATGTCTTTGGAAGTTAAGTGACAGACCAACGATTCTCGCTCAACCAAGTTTTGACTTTGCACGTTTCGAAACTTTACTTTCAACGAGACGAGTGGTTCTAAGTCAACATGTAAAAACAAGATTAGTGTATTGTTTATTGTTACTTGGAAAACTTTGTCCCTCGTCTCTTCCTTCTTAAAAGGAGCATTCCAGAAGTTAAACGTAGAGCAGTATCTAGACTAAAAACGACTTTTCGAAGTTCGACACTTCGGAATCCTTGTATTTAGGTCAAAACTATGTCACAAACTTTACATATTATTTTTACATAAAATACATCTTCATCATACTTGGGTAATACTAGTTTATATGTCCTTTTTGGGTGAATTGTGAGATCATTTATACAAATTAAACATTAAATATAAACATCCTGACGTTAAAACACTACGCTGCAAACATTGTATTTACAGATAGCATGTTTACCGGTGTAAATAAAAAAGTTAATTAAAAAAACGGTATTCAAATTGTTATTTTTATATAAGATTATTTTTGAAGTTGTAAATTACACGAAAAATAATTTTAAATGTCATTTTTTGTTCACATAAAATATCACTCAATATATGATTTCAGATATGTATTGAAGGTACTTTACTTTATATCCAAAATGCCATCGTAACATTTTACTTTAGCTAATATACATAGTCACAACTATTAAACTAAGGTTAAACCATGGATTTACATAGTTGTTTCGGTTAAACAACGATATAAAATATTCTTCTGTTAAAAATAGAAGAGTTCATATTAAATATATTTATAGACATTTAGGTTAGGGGATACAACTATTTATTTTGTTCTTCTGTAAAAAATAAATAATTTTATCCACTTTAAGTGTTAAAAAAATTTAAAAACGTTATAATAAAATAGTTTAAGTTAAATACAAAAGTTAAAATATAGTAAAGGTTTAGGATAGTGTAATTTTACTAAACAATGGCTCATTTTTTAAGACCGCGCCATTATTCAATGGTAGAGCTATTACTAGTTAAAGATTGCAAAATCATCTTTTCGTTCACCGTACCATGTAGGGTGTCTGACTTACCGCGGGCATTTTGAGGGATTCCCGAACGTACGTGCGGGGCCGGGGAGCTAGACAAAGAGAAACGTGCCAGCTTAAAAGGCAATGATACTTCATCGTCACTAATGTATCACCCTTCAACGCGCGCTACCTTCATCGGCCTCACTGCATAAACTCGCGAGCTAAGTTACAACCGCAATCATCAATCAATCGAAAATTCACATTACGTTCCATACTATGTGCGTGTAAAATGGAAATTTTATACAGTTTTTCTCGCATAGACACTTTGCTTTTGAATAATTCAGAAAGAAAATTAAAAAATAACCCGATCCAAAAGCCATGACTGACCCTCTTTATTTTAAATATTGAAGCATTATCGATTCACATGAAGAGTGGAATGAAGCTTAACTCTTGGAACAACGTTGAAATAGTAAACTTGGTTTTTGTATTACATTCTGAAAAAGCGAACTCTGTAGAAGGTTACATATAAAGCTGGTATTGGGTTATAAACTAAAATAGGCCTGTGTATTTTGAGGTTTTGCCAGACGAGCCCCCAGCACGTCCACAGCGAGGATAGACCGGCGCCTCCACCAAATAAGGAGGGTGGGGTTTGAAATATATAGACTAAACTGTGGCCACGCATATTCTCTAAATTGAAAAACAAACGTGCAGCCCTATTTCGTATGATTTGTTGAGGGAGACAGAGAAATGCGTTCGTTCTGTATTTTTAAACTTTCTTCTAGTGCGTTTCGTATTCTCCGCACTTCACGCATCGTAATATCCCGGCCATGCAAGTACGGCCATATATCATTACTGAACGCGTATACGCACGTTTTGAACATACGTAATCCCGGAAACATGATTATTTAGATGTCAACTACCTTAAATAATCTTACAGCAGAAAATTACGTGTTATTCATTCATTATTTACGTACATGATAATAATAATTTTAATTTCACAAGTATAGACACGAATTGTTATCATTGATATTTTGAAATTATTGTTTCCCATGGCAGTCTTTAAACTTTAAAAAAAATAGCCTAGTTCTCGGTTAGTTGTGTAGTTATATTGTGTAAAATGATTAACGCAGAGTAGTATAATGTTAAAATGTTGCTAGAAAGTAATGCTTTTGTAGTGAAAGCTTTGTCACACTTTCGCGATCGTAATGCATAGTTTTATATAGATGACAATAAACCGAGCTATACATAATTCATGGTTTGATAAGAACCTAACTAAATGCGAGGATAACATTTATTACTGTCGCCTGTTATACACTACACACATTAAATATGGCGTCGCTGCCTAATTCCTGTTGCCATCAAACAGAAGATGCATAATATTGGTTCCTGTCGCACAATTATTAATGTGTGACATTACACTTCGTTTCCCCTAAAGATTACCAACCGTCACAACTTGAATCTGGCACCTCCCCGCAGATATTGTTTCCTCCGTGTGTATTATGTATGTGCGACGTGAAGTCAAGCTCACCAGATAAGTGACACCCTACGTCAAGTGACTGTTTCTCGTAGCTACATCCCCGGCGCGCTGACAGCCGCGTCAGGGATGAGTTGGACCGGCACCTCCACCACATACCTTGCCGCGCTTGAATAGCAAGCAGCTACCGCGAGCGGATAGGGAATATTTATAGATTTAATTCTGAACAACTGCAATTCGCGACACGTGTGGACACATTACCAATCGATTGAACTCGTTTTACACCAACTATGCGCAAACGTTTGCATGTTCATATCGTGTATTAATCGCACTAAAGTCGATGACTATTGTCGCTCTATTAAAAATCAATCGTTGAGTTCGAATTATGAATTGCTTCAATGTTTATTACCGGTGTTGCATTTCGTGGTTGGATAGGCATGTGCAAATTTGAATTCGACAGTTTAAACACATATAAGTCACCGTATAGATAACGGGTTTATTTACTTGATACCACTCGTATATTTAGATGGAAATCTGTCCACTTATACCCCCACCATACTTATAAAACAAGGGTAACTAAAAAAATTCACCTACGTACGCCTACTGTGTGTCAGGGGACAGGGGTGGTTTGAGATAAAATTAAGTAAAGAAAACGTAGAATAGGACTGTCGATACTTATCAGGAAGGAGACTTGTGAAAGAGATAAGTACGCAACAATATGCGAGATGCATTTAGGTGAAACAAGGTTAACATTTAGATCTCCCCCTTGCGTGTGCCATAAGTGGAGGCATGAAAATTTAGCGTTTTAGGTTATTGATGCTAAATCAGTGAGTATAAATTCTTAAAAACGCTACAAAATGCTAAATTTACTGAAAATAAGGTTTACCTATACCAATTGAAAATTGTTTTAGCATTGTATTCTAACGTTTAAAGTGACTACATTGAATTGAAATGTTCCTATAAAGCATAATTTGAATTCATTCCCCATTAAAAATACAAGAAACTCCCCACATTTGGGGTTTTGGTGGAAAGAATAAAATCAATGCTACAAAATGCGTAATTGGAAAAATTAATGCTAAATATTCAGAATGTAAACGCTATTTTTTCATAGCTCTAGCCATAAGACCTCACGCTTTAACCTTTGCGTTGATACTTTACTGGTTGTACATGTAAAGAATGCATATACAGTATACACAACCACCCACGGTATTGGCCGACATTGCCACGCCCGATACCAAGGGGTCACAGGATTCTCGGCTGGCGCTTGCCTTTACTGACTACGTGCGTTTTATTTCATGCTTTGGGGATTACTACGTAAATTCATTTATGTTTAGTGTCCTAGTTAGTTATTTAGTTGGTTAATGTTGTTTTAGGACACTCAACAGTCAACAGTAGAGTTATTAATGCCCATAGTATTTTAGTATAGTATTAGTACCTAGTGTTTCAAGTTCTTCGTAGAGTTAAACAAAATGTAGCAATGAAAGATAGCACGATAAAATTCAATAATCGATCACATAATCCACGTGCTGGATCTTTGTTTGTACTGGTGAAGGAGAGTAACTCAACGTGTGCCCATGCAGTTCGCATTAGAGCGGATGTGAGTCAGAAAACGTGTTACATCTTCTTGGAAGTTTCTTCAATATTGTAGGTAGGTTGCCCTTTTCTAATCAAATATTATTACTGAGTAAAAAGTTTACCTAGTTGTATTTATTCATTTAGTATGCGCAACGAAATGAAATACCTACATGAACATAACAGATGAAGAACAGAAAACTTATTCAAAAGCGAGATTGGTTTAATTCTCTCTATAAACACAGAAGCACTGTGTGTTTGCGCTACCGTCTGTAGAACCTCCAGGCATTCGTACTTCACTTCTCTAATAAGAATAGAAGGAAAATACGAGGAAAAACATAATACAAATAATATGCTGGGTGTTTAATTTAATTTGAATGAACTAGATATATTTGAAAACCCTGTTAAAAAAAAATCGGCGACTTACAACACAATGAAATTTCAAAGATAAAACTGGTAAGGATTCGACGTCAAATTTATTTTGTATTAATTCATAATTATAGAAATGTGTTCATAACGTCAAGAAAAATTTGAAAATAATAAACGTGATTAAAAACTCAAAAGTTATTCTAAAGTTTTTATTTCACAAACAATGGGGCCTAATAAAAGATTAATTTTATATGTCATAACCCTAATGGATGTTAAGTGTTTCTACAACGAACTGAAGGGGGAAAAGTAAAAATAAAAAGTTACAACTAATAAGAGGTGAAATTGAATCGTTCTCGTAATTATTTCAGATCATTAGTGATACAGTCACAAACCCAAGCTGATGCTGGCATGAAATAATTCATCTGTTGCTTATTAATTTGTGTAATGGGTCGCGTAGCTTCGCTCTGCATACAGAGGATGTAATCCCATCACTGCTAACGAGTTAGGAATGTATGAACTCGCAGTTTTTAATCAAAGTAGAAGCAAATGTGAGAACTAGGAGGGCGTCAGGATATTACCCGCGTACAATGTCGCATCGCATCGCGTCCGTCCGTACAGAAGAGCCGAGATAATTGCGAGCCCCGCACTGATTGGGTGATTTATATCTGCCATTCACATTAGTTATACTCGCCGAGTAATGTTATTAGCTGGAGTATTTATAGCCAATCGAATAAGAGCACTGGCTTCACCTGCGATATTTCAACTGTTAATACAAGGGCCCACTATGCTACTGTCACAGTTTTTCACCAGCTCGAGTGGCTAGTGCTTGCTACCTGACAACCTGTTCTAAACCTCTCTTTTATCTCTTCTGTAGCACATTGACATTGGAGTGTGATTTATGTGCGTGCTCTCGTGGATGTCAATTTTATGCACGGGTTGGGCGAACATAAATAAATTGCATGGAGATTGCGGTTTACTGTAGATTATACGACACAACTTGTCGAAAACAGATGCACGTGTATTTTTTGCACTAAGTAATTTATACGTTATGACCGGATGAAGTAAGCTTCTTTAATTTTAGAGAAATAATTGGAAAACTTTGTATGAACTTTCCTAAGAGTTAATAACTGTTTCGTGGAGAACCTGCCGAGATACAATTCTTACCCCTCTTCTTCTGAGAAGCTAGACTCTAGACGGTGTGAAACGCTAAGTGCTACAAGTACGGCAAGCATTCGCCTTGTCTTAGGAAAGCTTGGCAAGCAAAGAGGCCGGGTTGCAAGTGGCTGGTAACGAACTAGCGAGCTTCTGAATCCTGCGCGTATCATGTGGGCTACCTCTGTCGGTTTTAATATTTTTTTTTGCGTCTACTGCAGTGCATGGTGCCTGCTCTAAGTTGTAATGGGCCTTTGGTCAGCCTCACTAGGAACATTAACTAATAATATGCCGGGCTCAAGTTGGTCATTGTTCGCTCGTCGATGGTGTCGGCGCCTACAGGGTTGGCTTAGTCGGCTTTAAAAGTTTAATGTCCCTCACTGAAAATTTGTTCTGTGACTGAGTGTGTGGACTCTAAATAGGAATTTATTAATTATTTTATTTTATTGTGCGTGCGACTGGACAAAGTTCGAAAACACTATTAAATTAGCACGATAACGCCATGATTATATTCGAAAATGTGCGTTTGTACTTTTCAAACTCCTTCTACATATTTCCACCGATCAAGATAAATGTTTTTGAGCATGTTCAGAAAGGATAGGCCTATTCCCGTGCATGTTTCCAAATTTTTGTCCCATTTGGAATTTGAAAATATCCAGCAAAATTTAACATTTTCATGCACACTTTAGGCAGACTCTATAAGGGAAAAGTCCGTGAAAAACGCTATGACGAGACAAAAGTATCTAGTTTTCTGTGAGTGAAAACAAAACAAGAAATTGTAGATTTTCCTAAATCAAATTCGAGAAGTATGAAAGCAATGCGCTCTTTATATACGAGCGTCCGCAATCAATTTGTAAACAAATCAGAGACTTATATTGTTTGTACGAGTCAAACAGTGAGGAAAGTCTCAAAACGATCTTCTGTCAGAGTTCCATGTGTCGGGAATCGAGCCTGACACCTCCCAAGTTAAGTTAAAGGTCGCTTCTGTAACTAGCTGTTTGTTAAGTCATTAGCAGAGTATTCTATTTGATCTATTTGTTTGACATTTTAACTTTAGAAAACACACCAAGTAGCTGACGGAACTAGTTCAATTATGAAGCACAGATTGCGCTTACAGTAGCTTCACTCGCTTGTGATTGGTCTCTAATTGGGGTTTCTTCTCGACAAAACCGTCTGACAATATAGGGAGTGCAGATCAAGAGAACCACAAAGACAGTTGAGGTTCGAGATTTGCACTTGACTCAAACCACAAATTGTCGACGTTCCGGTGTGACGTATGAACCAACATTTCCACTGAGGTCGTTTGCGTCAGTCTTTAGTCCCTGGTCTGTTTAGCTGAAATTGTAGCCTTAGGCATAATGCTGAACCGTACTTAAAACAAAGTTTGTGTTTAGTAAATGAAATCCACAACATGGCAAGACCACGCCACCGCAATGAGGTTAGCTTAATGATGTACATTCGAGCACTTTAGTCGAAAAACATATACTTAGGGGGTTAGGAAAGAGATGCTGCTGCTCTCTCAGGGAAGATTTACGTAACTAAGCATCAACAACGTCTTGTTTCGTTCACCACGTGATGTATGGTGAGCACAAAGGGTGAGTGCGCCAAGATAACAGTATGTCTTATAATAACTAAGCTCCGTATATCAAAAGGCCGCATCAATCAACCAGGAAATTGGATCCGAAGATGTGTTTTTTTTGTACGCGCCGAACGTATCGCTATACCCACTCAACACGGCACGGCACGTATTGCTACGTCGTCTATCTTGCGTTATGCCCACGTCAGTCTAAAGGTGGTTTACCGACCCTGCGTTTTATGATATAGTTGGTTGTTTTCAAAATGGCTGCCCTCAAATGAACTAGGCCAATCATAAGCCGCTATTTAGTAACCCGGCAGATATTTTTAAACTCCCAAAATGGCGGTTCTCACATATAATGTTACTACCTAAACAGCAATTGCATATAAACCCAGCGATTCTAGCTCAGGACGTAGCCAGTTCAAAACAATCTACAAAGCACGTTAGAGTGTAGATATTGCTAGCAGTTTCGTATATTACTGAGTAATATTCTAGGGCATGGTTGGCTACTTCAATATAACATAATTGAACATTTTGATCGTGTTAATAGTTATAATCTCTCCCAGTTGCGTGGTACTCTAGATTGATGGGTAAAGTTTAGCGTGGTATGGCTCGTTAACATGCAGCTTCAGGTAGCGCGAGGCGTGTGTATTTATCGCCAATGAGACGTTTGGGACTCCCGCAAGTTGCGACCGAAAACATGGCCCTGTCTGCGAGAGCTGCTTGAGGCATACGCGACCAATAAGCGTCACCTTTGCATCTCTAGGCTAATCGAGACGAGTGGTTCTCGACCTTCTGCATCGAATAATTAAAATTACAATTATTAAACGTTTCTACACATTATACGTAAATATAATTTCATTAAATATTATGTACAGATCAAATACCATTTATTCAATAAAATTAAGTAGAAAATAATAATACAAATAATAATGGTAAAACAGAATTTAGGACTTTAGGGCACGTCTTTAGAAGTCGACGCAGCAATTATTTTCGAGAATCATGTTTCCTTGGATATTTGAGACACGAAAGCTTAATAAATTTGAAAAACATTGATATACATTAATTTAATTTCTAGTAGGAACCCTACAGGGATAATGTTACTTCTTCTCTGCAGGTGGCTAACTATATAGGTATTTGGTTTTAGGATAGTAATGAATGTTCAAGGAGTGTTTGAAGGGAGTCAATCCCAGCATTCGCTTTATCGACTGAAGAAAACTAAAAAATACTTCAATTAATAATTGCCAGTGGAGGGTATTGAACCAGCAACCTCCCTCTCGCGCAGGAGCTTTTATTGTGTAACCCTCCGCAACATACATTCTGCGGTGAAGTATGAGGGCCCAAACTCTCTCATCCGACGTAGACTGAAGATCACTGGGTGTATTCAGTGTAGATTACCTAATTGATTTACGTCAAGGTTATGTTACATGAGTTTCCTTCACCCCCCTCCGTTCCTTTCAGCATCAACAACTTGCTGTCATCGGCTGACAGCACATGTCTGCCAACTATGGAGGAAAACGGGGTGCCTGATATCTGAGAGCGTCTCAGTCTCATAACAACGCATGCTGGGGTAGCAAAACATACTATAGTCGTGATTAGTATGATTAGTATAATTACGAAAATGATTCAGTTATGTTTTCCTTGTTTCTTAATCTGCGACTCTATTGATACAATATTACGCATTTCGTAACGAAGGGGAGTTGGGGGGGGGGGTAGACAGCTGACTACACAGTTTACAAACCTGCTCGTTTGATGCAGAATTCAAACCTATTTGCTTCCCACGACTTAAAAAAATTCTTGAGGCCATAGAGAAACGTTTGTGTACCGAGTGTACAATTATTTTGTAATAATTGTAAATATATCGATTGCACTGGTTCAGATGGGTTCAATAAATTATTCTTGTATGATGCATTTATTTCCTTGCCAGCTTGTTTCCTCGTTGTTAAGTTGCGTAACGTCAGAGGAAATATTGAAGACTTTTCAGTCAGGACTGCCGGTTGCAGGTACCGAACCCTGGACCCCATGAATAAGTCTTTACTTGCGAACCTACGAAATTACAGGTTACCGCCATGTGAAATCATTTTTTTTTGCGGGGATTAGTATTGATTAAATAGGATTGAACGTGAATTTAGGTAACTTTTAAACGATGCATATAAACCATTACGTCACAAACCACACGCATAGACACAGCCTAAATAAGAGTTTACAAATTTTCGTTTAAAAAAAGCGGTAAACGTGAATGTTTGCGTGCGTATCACGTGCTCATCCTAAACTCGACGAAAAGGGTAATAACATAGAAAGAAGTAGAGAGATATATGGCGAAGATATAAAAAGCAAATAAGATGGGATTGAACGAACGGAGTAAAAGGGAAATGCCAGCGGCCCATGGTTCATAAACCAACTGGCGGCCGCAGAGCCTCGTCCGTCACAGAATTGCCAATAGGCCGGTAGGGAGGTCCTATACGGGAGATGCAAAACACCGCCGCAAACCCGCCTGGGTCATGAGAGAGATTTCACGGGAAAACTGCCTTCTTCTTTACGGGCTGTCATTTAGAACGCGAGCAGACGATGACAATTTTAAAAGTAATGTTCTAGTTCTGAATTTGAACGTTGGTGTTGGCGCTGTTGGCTGTAACCACGGAGTATGTAGTATGAGGTAGAGATGCAACGACCATGGCCTCCCGCGCCTACCGCGTGATAACTCCCAACGGATAAGCTAGTGGGCCTGTATAGTTATGGCATCGTATATAACATCCAAATATTCATTTTTTGCTTCTTTCTTATTTTAATAAATGTATAGATATACACAGATCATCGCACATAACAGTACATGTTGTGTAGAAATAATATACACGTACAAAAGTTGTTAATTGTCGATGCTTTCGTTAAAGATGCAGAATTTTGATCTACAACTAGCGGGCCATAACAACTCAGAGATCGCAGCCTACGATGCATGTCAATACCAGTTATCAATATGATACAAAACTCGGAAAGGGTATTTCAAAACCACCATACCCGTTTCTCGTAATATTGTCGACCGAAACTAAAGCCGACAGAAAATTGAGGACAGTACTACATGGAATATCCATGTCGAGTAGGAACCTGTAAAGAGTGCTGTTCAACGGGGCGCCGTTTATTGGAGCCAGGGCAGATCAGCGTGTCTCGATATTCAATATAATGTGTAGAAGCCAAAGTCCACAACCAGGCGATTCCTGCACCACTTATAGGTCTGTTTCTAATTTAATGACAAAGCCACAGTGTTGGTTCTCTAACTCAGATATCCTACTCAATGATGTGACTCTCAGACATTAATAATACTCGGGTATTAGTTATTCCCTGTGCTGTTGGGAAATAATGTAGCCACGGTGTAGATGATGGCCTCACGGGACTGTAGTCAGCACTGATGGATGTGTTAAGCAAATATGATTAGTTGTGACCTTTTCAATTAAATATTTCATAATACGAAACTCTAGTACGTCATACACAGAGTTTCAACATTTTGAAATCATTCCATTATTTCATGCTAGCTGAGTGTGTGGGAGTGTGTGGGTGACTGTATGATGGAGGTTATAGGTATATGCCATAACGCGCCTGCATACGTGGGGGTTGAGTGGACAATAATATTTCATTCTTTGCCTCTGGCAATCTAAATTTATGTCTCACTACGGGCAGCGCGTTTGGCAAAGGGTGCAGAATGAATAAATTATCAGCTCGTAGCATCCACAGAAGTTAAATTTATAGTACAGCTCATTTTGTAGCGTCGCAAGTGAGTTTCATCTAAGCTGATCGATAACGTTTAACAATTTATGGTGGATCCAATTTCTTGGAAGACGACGATAATGAGGCAAAACCTTCTAAAATGAGAAACTACCGAAGAAAACGTGCAGGTCTAAGTCGGGCTCCAGTGCGGACGAACGGGGGAGTCTTTTGACCTTGAACAGCCAGGCGAGTGTCCATTAATCATCCGACAAGTCGGCCAAGGGATGTGTTATGAGAAGACTTGTATCCCACGGAAAATCAATGGATGGGTCATCTCTTCTGTAGCGCCATCGCGATCAGACCATTATCCATTAGCGTGATTAGGACACAAACCCAAGGGAACTGGCTAGGGGTCTATTTCATACATCCACTTTCCTCAACACACCCATTAGCTACGGCAACACATCCAGCCAACAGACAATTAGGTTATTAATACACGGCATGTATAACGAGTTGCCAGGTAGAAGCATGCAGGAAAGAAGGGGTTGAATATCAATATAATTAACACAAAATGAAATACGCGAAAGTGTCTACGACAGAGACTTGCTTAGATTTACAATACCAGTTTTAATATAATAAAAGTGATAAATACAATTATATTTTAGGTGTCCTAACCCTCTTCAAACTAATGAAGGTTTATCCCCTGAGGTTTATGGCTTCACTTCAACATCAAATTTTCTGAAACAAACAATGGAAGTTTTCAGTGTATAAAATATTATAGTCGGATAGTTCTCCAAATTGTATTACAAAAACCAACGGGGATTTAAGTGTTGTACATTTCGACATTTGAAATCAAATTAAAAATCTCATTTAAATATTAAACTACCATGCAGAAAACAGTCATAACTTCTGCTAGCTGGATTCACGAACATAAATAAAACTTTTTTTAGAGTTATCATGGGTGATGTGTGTAAACCTATATATCCAATTCCAGGCGCAGAGACATTGTGCTCTTAGTCACATCGTCTTCACTAGCATTTGCCTGGTAATCAGCTAATCCATGTATATCTTGCAAATGGAATCTTCAGACTAAAAACGAGTATAGTAGTCGATTTTATTCTAAAATCATTATTTACTATCCGAACACTCATAAGTTACACGATCTAATTATTTTTGCTTAGGCCACTCCAAATATTTATCGTCTCTCTTTGATTAATCTTCCATTCTTTGTGAATCTTAGTTTGGTTGCCCTCTTTGTATCAAGTCAAGTATTTGTATGTAATGCAAGACTGAAGGTTTCCAACCTCGATCGTCAAGATACTGGATATAATTTCATTGCGCTGTATAAGACGCCTCGAAGTCGAGTGGCCCCCACTTGGCTGGTTCAATAAGTGAGACTATCATTCTTATCGGCTTCGGGGGCGATTGAGAAGGAATATCAGTGAAATGTGGGGGTCTGTCTAACCTCTGACTCTGACTCATGGGAAAAGTTCCTTCTACACGCCTAGTTCTAGCTCGTCCAGGATAATATATTTTTTAAGTTCGAAACCTAGAACAGCGATAAGCTCTGCAACTCGGAAACTTTCCGCAAAACTTTCATATAAGATATACTTTCTTTGTTATCATCCCGAGCTTTCGAAAGATAATGTTTTGTTGATTCTTCTATAGAAAACGGTCAAAGTTAGAAGGTAATTTCACGGGGTTGGGTTTTAATATCGACGAGTCTGGAAAGTTAAGACCGTTTTAATAATATGGTCTTTAGCTTATATTAGTTTCAACCAAAAATATTCCACGTAAGTTGTTCTCTTGTGTGACCAAAACAAATTTTTAGTGCACATACATACCTGTTTTCTTGTATAACACAATATTTATGTGCACAAAGTAAAACATAGTATGTACAATAAGTAAGCATAAATTACAATTCATTTCGCCGGGAATGACCGAGCTGTCATAGCTTGACAGGTTTAGTTCCATGTCGTGTGAGAGAAAGCCCGGTGAACGAACAACGAACAATTTGTGAGTGACCGAACAATTTCCAAAGCAACGGCTGCAAAAATAACGAGACAAAAGAACCCTTTGTTTCTACAGTTTCGTTTGAATTTATTTTCTTTTTGTTCTCGCGACAAAATTATGCTAACGAGTTAAAATGTGGTCAAATGCTGCAAAATTTCCCTGAAAGTCGTAGTACTAGAATAAATGCTACGCTGAAAAGGAAAGAAGTTTACCGGCTAGCCAGATGTGGCTGACACTTTTCAGCAGCTTATGCGAAGCACGGTCGCTCCCGTTGGTTCTACACACATTGTAAAGTGAATCGAACTGAGCATTAGGTCACAACAAACAAACGTTAATTACTATTTAGTGTGGAATCAAACTAAATATCGCTCTCAATTTATTTTTTTGACAATTTAATATATGGTTTTTACCTATCCAAAGATATAGCTTTTGGCTGATGTAAAAGACTAAATACACGATTGACAAATATAATGTTGAGTGTCACTGCAGTTCAATTTAATTTGGATGAAACAAATTAAATCTCACGAACACTTAATGGCAGAGGGACACACGTTAAAAATGAAGCTAAGTGTAAACTTGTTCATAACTATGCAGAGCGGAACCTCCGTGCAGACATTATAAATCCAAACGCATCACGTGCGTTATTATATGATAGCCTATATTTCATGTCGCAAGAAGAAACAAGACTGAGTCCATAAGATAATGTCTGCCGCTAACACGCACTTTTTTTCTCAAATTATAGCAATAAATTTTCCCAGTTTTCCAAAAGAAATGTATTTGTCAACAAAACTCCAAGCGAGTTTAGTAAACGGTATTTTTTTGCGTCGAGAGCACTTCCCATCAGTTACACATGAAGCCATATTCAACGGCCTAATGGCTGGATGATATAATGGATGGGCTGCCAGCTCGACCACTAATGATCAATCAAAAAGAGGAAACGATTGGACGACAAAAAAGCTCGCCACTTTGATTTACTCCGGGCTTAGCAAATTTTGGATTAGAATAAACATTTCCTGCGTAATTTGGTACATTAAACACATCATTGAAACTCCGTACGGAAATTTCGGCGCAAAGTTGTCGGGAAATTCTCGCTCGCGCCGTGGGGCATGCGAAACTTTGAAACACACAATCTGTATTGGAATTGAAATCTAACATTGCATCCACGGTGTGGTAATCGTTTTGTAGAACTTAATGGGAATTATATGCTGATACCTCCGGGAGCTGTGGTCGTTTTGCCACTTGCGTCTTTGAATCCCACGACTCGACAGCTCGCAAAGGCGAAGCAAGCGTTCGCTTTTTTGTTACAATAAAATAATACTCTTGTTTTGAATAGTTTAATATATGTATTCGTGTATTTAACGTTTAGCCAAATAAAAACTGATTTTCTTAGTAGGACAATCATACGGTTAGATCTTCTAATACCGTGTTTTTAAAGTATGTTATTTTAAAACTTTCTTCTAGAGCGAAAGATTGGAATACCCTATTATAATTTGTCTTTTAAATGACAATACAATCTATGTTTTGCCTCATAGTAGCCAACTTGTGTTGCTACGAATGAACTTCGTACAAACAGAGAACCGCTATTGGTGTTCATATTAGTTGAGGAAGTATACTATATCGAATAGTGACTCAAATACAATAATACACCAGTGACACCAGTAAAACTCACTCATTTAGACTTATAGTAAAAAGATTTAAAAAAAAACATGACAGTATAAGGCCCCTAGATCGAATTGTCAAAGGTGGGTGCTAACTCATATCACCGCGAGTTAGGACATAACATACTCGAATGAGTAGATGAGCATGGCAATTATACGTGAATCTTATGCGAGAAATTCCTTCGCCAACGGAAATATTGACTGAAGATATTTCGAAAAAAGAAAATTACTTCAGTCAATTAATGTCAATGCTGGGTTTAGCCCCATAAAATTGCCCTTGGAATTTTCTTCACAATTTTCTTATGGCCTACATCATTAAACGAGGGAGCGGAGCGACCGAGTGTCTCCATTCAACTCAAACGGCTCTCATTCTGTGATTCTGTCTGTCTGTCTGTACGTCGAAAATCAGCCGAACCGCTGAACAGATTTCGCTGAAATTTTAAACAGACTTCCGGTACGAGTTTATTGAGAACTGTTAACAAAATCAGCTAGATCCATTGCGGTAAATTCCTACAATAAATAAAAATGTGATTTTTAAAAATATCGAAGCAGCTAGCGGGACAAGTTCTGTGTGGCTGGTATTGCATAGTGGTGAGCATTTAGCATACCGCACAGAAGGTCGGGGTTCGATACCCGTTGTATAGAACTTTTTTATATTTTTACACCCACATATTATTTTTGAAGGGTGTTAAATGGGAAATAAAAATTAGGTGATTTTATTTTATCTTGAAAATTTGTTAATGTTTCACGTTAATACGTTTTGAACACGATTCGCATTTTCAATGTTCAATTTAAATAATTATTGTAGCAGAGTGAGTTGGCAGTCGTTTCGGGAACCCTTCTTCCTTACCTTGACCACCACCCCAACGATAATAGCCAAGACAACATGATGATGATAACAAAAGATGACGACCATGACATGAAACAAACCTTTCCTCCCCCTACCCGTGGCTGGTTCTGACCAGTATAGACTTTCCTCCCACATCCCTAGGCTAGAGTGGCGCATTAAAGGGGCTATAAACTCAAAAAAATATTTTTTACCACATGATCTATAGCACAATACTACACTAAAATGACAGTTTAAAAAATTATATCTTGTAACTGTGATTTCACACGAATTTTTCAATTTTTTTGATCCAGAAATGTGCAAAAATTGGTGTTTTGGGAAATTTCTTAAATCGGCTTAAACCTGCTTCTTTTTTGGTCCACATAGATACTAGAGCATAGAACCAATCTAAAATGCCATTTTTTACATCGTGTCTTGATACTGTGCCAAAATATACCCTAAAACATGCAAAAATATGCATTCCAAAATCACACCCCATCATGGTAATCAGCATATTTTGACCGAACTACTTGCCCAAATTACAAAACAAAATATAGAAAATTTACAGAAAAGGCTGTAGAGTACGTTAATAATGGCCAATATTTTTTTGGATCAAAATCCTCCAAGGTCACGGGGCATAAAGATCGTCCCCATGTTATTTCTTATGGGATATTTTTGCCGATGGGACCTAGCTCGAAAAATGTCATGTTTGACAATTTTTTGGGAGGTCATGGTGGCCCCAATAATTTCTCTGTTAATTGCTAAATTCATTACTAGTTAGCCTGAATGAAATATATTTTTTGAGTTTAGCGCTTAAATACCCCTTTAAGACCTAACGGTTAGCCTTAGATGAACGTTACCGGGTACTCAACACATGGCTCACTCACTCGTTTAACAACGACTTTGGCGTTTCCCTAGTAATATGAATACGTTAAAGACGTTTTGGGGTAAAATATCCACTCTGTATACCTAAAATACTCTCTGTATTTTTTTTTTTTAAGTATTTAAACGAGGGAGCGGAGCGACCGAGTGTCTCCATTCAACTCGAACGGCTCTCATTCTGTACGTCGAAAATCAGCCGAACCGCTGAACAGATTGGGCTGAAATTTTAAACAGACATCCGGTACGAGTTTACTGAGAACTGCTAACAAAATCAGCTGGATCCATTGCGATTTAATCCCATTTAAAACATCGATAGCATTTGTTTAGTAGTAGCTAGCGGGACGATAACTACGTGGCTTGCATGGCCTATTGGTAAGCATTTAGCCTACCGCACGGAGGGTTGGGGTTCGATACCAGTTAGCTCGAACTTTTTTATATTTTTACACACACATGTAATTTTTGAGGGGTGTTAAATGGGAAATAAAAATTAGGTGATTTTGGTTTGTCTTGGAAATTTGTTAATGTTTCACGCTAATACGTTTTGAACATGATTCGCATTTTAAATGTTCAATTTAAATAACTAGGGAAACGCCAAAGTCGTTGTTAAACGAGTGAGTGAGCCATGTGTTGAGTACCCGGAATCATTCCTCATACTGGGCTAGATCCAGCCTTAGGTATAGGGGAGGAAAAGGGATGTTCCCGGGTACTCAACCCTTGGCTCACTCACTCGTTTAACAACGACTTTGGTGTTTCCCTAGTATTAAACGAGGGAGCGGAGCGACTGAGTGTCTCCATTCAACTCAAACGGCTCTCATTCTGTGATTCTGTCTGTCTGTCTGTCTGTCTGTCTGTCTGTCTGTCTGTCTGTCTGTCTGTCTGTCTGTCTGTCTGTCTGTCTGTCTGTCTGTACGTCGAAAATCAGCCGAACCGCTGAACAGATTGCGCTGAAATTTTAAACAGACATCCGGTACGAGTTTACTAAGGACTGTTAACAAAATCAGCTTGATCC
Organism: Sweltsa coloradensis; assembly: GCA_024449915.1. Lineage (NCBI taxonomy): Eukaryota > Metazoa > Arthropoda > Insecta > Plecoptera > Chloroperlidae > Sweltsa > Sweltsa coloradensis. The sequence goes on from JAMZAV010000016.1 coordinate 326,255, forward strand.
ACTGCGATTTAAGCCTACAATAAACAAAAATGTGATTTTTAATAATATCAATGGCATTTGTTTCGTAGCAGTTAGCGGGACGTGGTTGGCGTGGCCTGCATGGCCTAGTGGTAACCATTTAGCCTACCGCACGTATGGATGGGGTTCGATACCCGTCAGATAACTTTTTGATATTTTTACACCCACATATTATTTTTGAGGGGTGTTAAATGGGAAATAAAAATTAGGTAATTTCGTTTTATCTTGGAAATTTGTTAATGTTTCACGCTAATTCGTTTTGAATACGATTCGCATTTTGAATGTTCAATTTAAATAAGTATTGTGGCAAGCAGAGTGAGTTCCTGTAAAGTGACCAGACGGTCCGGTTTTAGAAGTCAAAACACTTGGCAAACTCACTCGTTTAACAACGACTTTGGCGTTTCCCTAGTATTACCTACACTTAAGTATTTACGGGCAAATATAAGAATATGCACACAGCATTTACTCTGAATAATTATTAGCTCCACAACCAAATTCACGGGTAATATAGTTGCAAAAGTCGTCACCTGATCATAATTTAAAAAAGCCATACTGTAAAAACCGGGCTCGTACCGCAAGTAGTATTTCAACCATGCCCGGTAGAAGTGTCTTCTCTGAACGCAGCAACTTCGTCAAACTAGACCCGTATCACAATCAGACGTTCTATTCAGTCTGGTCGTTTGTCCGTTGCCCCATTGACACGAGGACGAAGCTTGACACCCCCCCCCCCACACAAGAACCCCATCATCAACACAAGAAACCAATATATCCTTCTATTCCACTAGGCGCTGGGATAATAATTGCTCACACCGGTCAAAGCTGGATTGACGCGCATTACTAACTCGAACACGAGGTGAACACACACTGCACACACGCCATCGCCACGAGCACGCGATTATATTGATATTATCATGTTGATTTCACACTTAATTGATGGTGTTTTCTTGTGTTTGTCCTCCGTCAGTGGCCACATTTATTCAATCGATATATTTGTGGTTAAGAACCGCAACGATATAAGCGAATGGAGGAGGGATGAGAATAATAAACAAATCGCAAAACAGTTTTCATTTTTTTTGTTTAGCAATTCAAGTTTAGAAATTACTACAAATGTGTCTGAAATAAATGCTCACCTTGTTTGTAAACTGAATATAACGGAAAATTAAAACTACGAAGATTGAAATATGAAACTGGCTCAACACAAAATGAGTGTATGAAATATAAATAGCCATCTATAACAAGTATAATAATAACAACATATTCTTGGCAGTACAAGTTCTTCATGTTGCGATATAAAATTATGTAAAAACGGTATTTTATTTAAAAAAAAAAAAAACGAATAATTTCGGTAGTAAATTTGATTGTAAACCGTGCTTTTGCCTTGAAGGGCCCTATATGATTGGTAGCGAAAATGAAATTGTAAAATTTTAAAATGTAAAATTGTAGCACATAAATGTTCATACTCATTCATAACATTGATGCTGTAGCTTGAGCTTTGTGAAGCCTAACCTAACGTGACCGTATAGCTCATAAAACCCGGGTCATAATCATAAAATACACATGACGTGCACCGTTCAATCTACCAGTAAAATCTTCTTACCGGCTTACAATGGTTTTGTGATGCGAAACGGAACTCACAATATAATGCAACTGTAAGTCCTTTGAGAATTACCAGGGATCGCGAACGTGCGGCACTTGAATGGGTCCTGTGTGGCCCAATATTTATGTTAAAATATTTGTCACAAAAATAAAATCAATAGTCAACATTTTGTCAACCGTTTAAGATATCCTCGCATCATTCAATTCAAAGTTTAACTCGAAGATTAAAGATTTATCTTCACAAATATAATTTTGAAACACTGGCATGAAAAATTCTAACGCAATAATCGTATTAATTGAATGTATTGAGTAAAATAAAAACACACATAGCGACGTTACTATACGATAACATAATGCAAGCCGTCTTGTCGTAAAAACACCATCATCTCGTTAAAAGAAAATCTAAAAAGAATAACTTTATGTCACTCCTGTTAATCATTGTGTTTAAAAAAACGCCCGTATCAAAATATAAAATATAATTACAGTCCACCTATTATAAGACTATAGGCACCACCACCACCACCACCAATAATTCCAAGGTTACTGGTTACTACCATCTAAATTTAAAAAAAAGTCGTTTAATTTAAAACTTTGAAGATATTTCCTGCAAGCAAAATTTTGAATTGTAAGTATACGCAAGAGATAAATGGTGGAGGTGCCGGGTTATGTTTGGTATTGCATTAAACTTGTTGAAAGTAATTTTTAAGTTATTGGACACCAATATGTTTACGATGTATCACATAACCCCCCGGTACCTCCACCATTTCTATACTCTCTTACAAACAATTTCGTGCCCCACTGGCAGCTCATTATAATATTTGGTGTTTAACAATAAGTATTTATTGTATATTTTATTATTGATTTTTTAAAGATTGAAGTTTACTTTTTCACAAGAATGCAAAACTAAGCGGTTATTTGTGAACAACTCTCGTAGAGTTCTTGTTTTCTTCTTTTAGGCGGTGTTGACCAACGTTGTTTTGTTCTCATCAGTAGCATTTAACGATCAGGCGCTTTCTATCAATCCTTAGATACTGAGTTTCAAGTTCTTTTCTTGCTGTGGGTGTGGATGCTGTGAGGCTTCCTTATCATTGCCAAAACACGAGACTTGATCATCAAGATGGTTTCTTCGACCTAAGAAAAACAACATAACATTATATCACAAGAATAAACTACTGAAGCAATTATTGCACGAATTATTGACATAGCCAGTCGTGTGCATTGTAAACATGAAGGTAATATTGCCACAGTTGTTGCGCAACAATAGTGTTGTTCTCTACTCAAGTTTGCCAAGTAAACGACGAAATAGGAAGGCATTGTTATGTTGGATCAATTGGTTTTGTTTGAACATACAACATCGTTCTAATGCAGATAGTACGAGCCCTCACAAGTTTCTCCAATATTCTGAACTACCTTTGCCAAAGTTTGTTAATGTTGCTATTGTTTAGACTAGCGTAGAGTCGGGGTATGATAATAGTTTGCATTGTGTAGAATTACTAATACGTCTTGTGTATATCACGTGCTAGTACGAGAAGAATGCCTTGTATGCATACGCTTGTCTTCAGAAATTCTCAATTACCCCTCAGCCATGAAATATTCGCATCAATAGCCGTGCAACCAAGACGTAGCTTTGAAAGGCTTTGTTTCTTATTTTCGCCCGAGGCTTCTTCGCGTCGGCTGAAGCTCTGGTTGTTGCGGCTTGAGTGGACTCGGGAAACTTCAGACTAACAAAGCGGCGGTACCGAAGAGAAGTTAACGGGCCACTACCCGCTCACCATTATTTACAAAACACTGATCCCGCATTAAATACTTACTACCAAACAATCGTTGAAAGTGTGTTCAAGTTAATTAACGGGAAATTAAGAGAGATACTATATACGCTATTTTCATTATTGTTTTGCTTATTCATACACATTTTAGAAATACCAAATATATATACTTCATGTTCTTTGAATTGTTAATAAGGTACCTAGTATTACCATGAAAATGAACAACAATCACCAGAACACAAGTACCCAAAAGAGCGAGACAATTGCTCCTTTATCAACAGATCGTAGAAGAAAATACGATTCCTTGCACTATTCGACTCGTTTTTGGTGGAGGTGCCGGGTATTGAGATGGAAACGAAAATAAAAATGTTAGTTGCTTGTTCACGCATTCATTAATACTAAAGGTGCCAGCCACATGCATTTTAAAACTTTCGGAGGCTAGCCACCCCCTCCCCTTTCCCCCCTAACCACAGGTCACTAAAAATCATTATATAGCATTCTTGCTGAAGGACAATGCTTACAAAAAAACACTTGTCATTCGGAAGTAGTGTTCGGATTATATCGCGAGACGTGACACACGCACAAACGGACGGACAGAGAACAGAAAAGTGATGCTTGTATGGGGAAGCTTCGCTCCCTAATGAAAAGGATTTGTTTTTAATGTTAGCTTAGCGCAGACACGATTAGTTATTAAACTAACACATTGATTCCAAGTGAAGTGAATATTGCTAAATATTTCTTGCAAAGTTATTAATTTTATTGGCCAGTTCCTCAACAGTCAACATTCACGTGATATGAAGATGTGATTGCTTGTAGGACAAATCCTGAAACTAGAGATCGTTGTTTTATTGTGTAGGCGTGTGGATGCACGTACTGATATAATACGAGGGTTGGTATACATGTGTATATGAGATTAAAGACTGGTGTGTACGATCTGATATATGAATACTGGCGTATAAATAAACGTATCATAGTTAAGTGCTAAGTGTACTGAGATGAACGCATAATTAAAATTTATGTTGTGTAGGCAAGTGTGTTCTGACATGATTGTGGACCTCACCGACGACGTAGACCATAGAGAGAGACGATCATCATAGCTAGTAGCTACTATATCTAAAGTCCTTTGCAAGTAAAGAAAGATCCCAGGTATCAAGAAATTTCCCCTCCTCGTTACCACCTCCACTCGGCACGGGTGACAGTGCTCGCGAGGCGTTGGAATGCGGTAGAGCCGCAAGACCCATTCATCCAGGTGTCATTGTTAAGAAAGCAATTTTTTAAGTCGTAAAAATGTTATAAAATCTCATTTATTTTCAAATATATGGAATAATCAGTAAAATTAATATGAAATAAACTTTGTATTTTTTAAAATAGCTTGAAAACTGCCGTAATAATTGCCTGCCGTAATTATTCTGATCGTAACCATGAAGTTACAACTAACTCTAATTACGGCAGTTTTCATGCTATTTTAAAAATACAAAGTTTACTTATATTAATTTTACATAATTATTCCATATATTTGAAAATAAATGAGAAATTATAACATTTTAACGACTTTAAAAAAATTGCTTTCTTAACATGACACCTGGATGAATGGGTCATGCGGCCTACCGCATTCCAACGTCTCGCGAGCACTGTCACCCGTGCCGAGTGGAGGTGGTAACGAAGAGGGGAAATTTCTTGATACCTGGGATCGTTCTTTACTTGCAAAGGACTTTTAGCGACGTGTTTGGGTAACATCAATGTGCGCGGCCAACTTGTGGCTATAACAACTCACAAGCACCCGTGAACAACGCCATGTGATGAAATGATAATATTGTCATTACGTCGACTCGATGGTTGTGATAGTTTATTCTGATCGTTCAGTCAGCCGGCCGTGATCATGGAAAGCACCACATACACCACTCATGCTCTGGCAAGGTTAAGATAACAATGAACGTGGAGCTTGCCATCCCATTTACATAGTTCAATAGCCAGCAAAACAGCAAAATATAAATACCGTGTCAAAATAATGTTCGGAATTGCCCATATCTGAAAATCAGTGCTTATTTATAATTCAATTAATAAAACGCCTAATCGAATTTCCGATATTTTGATGTCTGTACTTTTAGTGAGATATAGTTGGTGTTACCAGACTGTAGGCATTTAATAGATTAGAGTATATAATCATTAAATCCAACTCGTTGCAATTTACAAGACATGGTCTGCATAATGTCGTTCATATTATTGAGAAGCCTTTCTCTCACTGTACAAACTCCATGCAATGTCGCGTTCTTGTAAGTTTACACAAACACAATAACTTGTGCGGATTCGAACGTGGGTTTGACCACGGGGCTCGAGACCAAACATGAGAATATGGCCGGTCGTCGGATTACTACGAAGTAAAGAAACGTCAAACATGTTTTTGTTTTGCCAGAGGAACTATAAAATAAAATAAACCTACAACGTGTCTCGAAATACGATTCAATATACACGTACGCTGCCGTCCACTAGACTGGGGATATTTCGCCGGTAGAGATGGTTCTGAAGTTTTCCTCGATCATAAGTAGAATAAAGTTATTCCGAAGCAGCCTTTCCGATGATGACGTCATTGTCGGAAGAATTTTGCCCAATAAGCGGACTTCATTTAAAAAGAAAACGATCGCTGATTGGCGCGTCGATGCTGGCAGCGTCGGCAAGGTTGCTTTAAAACCACTATAGGCCTGGCCTTCTAGGACTGATTCCTAAAGCATCTCATCATCATTTCCTGCCATACTATTCTGAACACCTGGACATGCTCAATCATTAAGGATCGGATTCACGAACAATTTTTAAATTTAGTTACTGCAAGGATAAGTTTCAACACCGTTGTAATAACCTGAGCCGATCACAAGTCATCAAGAGTTATCATTGTACATAGTGGCGATTAAGAGAAGCGCGAGAAGATATCTATGCCAAATGGGTGCTCTCGCTCTCAATTCCAGAAATACGGATAAATGATAATAAAGGTTTAATAAACCAGGGTTAAACTATACAGAAACCCATAGTCAGAAGAGCCCAACTTTCTCGCAAAAACGTATTTATTCAAGGAGTGTTAGTTTAGTTCTAACTGGACACCAGACTGGAAAATCTTGTAGCAACGTGGATAGTTTATAGGAACGAGTGTCCGACAGTTCTGAAAGAACATAACGAGCTTCAGCTTCTCTCTGTTACTGTTGTTGACCTCGGCCTGATGGCAAGAGCGTGGTCCTCTTACGCTCTGTCGGAGCGCGCCAGTACTTTTATCAGTTGCGGCCTGGCCCGACACTAATCCGCCCCTCGGCCGAGCCCACGCATGACCTACCCCACAACACCCAGCGCATCAGATGGACGTGATGAATATTAACGAGCAAATCAAGGGGCGGGAAAAAGGATTCAGTCCTCTCAGAAGAATATATAGAGAGCATGCGCTATGCCTTGTCTGTCCGGAGGACGTTTTAGTGTGATGAGGGGGTGAATATTGAGTTTCAAAACGCGAATATATAACTAGAAGACACGTCGTTTGAGAGCGGATCCAAAATACGAGCAATCCACCCCCCAAAAAGGAATTTTCAAAATAACACATTTAAACTTCACTGGTAAATAAATACGTAACACGTAATGCACACAGATAATATGTGTGTGAATGTATGAATGTGATCAAGAAGAAGGGACAATAGTATTTTCACTAGTTATGATAACATCGGATTTTAACCTTGAGTATAAGGCGGTCGGCGCGTAGCCCTGCTCCTTGTTGCTAAGCAATAATTTGCTTTAATCTTACTTGCCCTAGCAACCGGGGTCACCCGTTACCTAGGGGACGACTATGACGACATTAGACTTGTCACAGCATCCCACATCTCTCTTTTTATCTTTGATGGAGATTATTTTCTATAGAAACCTCAATTTAAAACAAAACTTTTGATATAGCGAACCATGTATTAGTTATACTTGACACAAGTGGATATTTACTTGTTGTCAAGGGAAAATAAATAAATCAATTGCTAAATAAATAAAATAAGTAAATAAATCTGATTCATAGAATGACTCGATTGATAGTACGCTATGGATAACCGCCCGCGTAGAAACAACCCTCATACTGTTGCTTCGCATCTACGCACAGATCGAATACTCTTGCTGTGAAACATTCAGTTAGCAAGCAATGACCGTTTTCGTTATTTCCGAGTAAAACAAACAAACAAACAGCATCACCATGTAACAACAGACGCAAACGAACAAACCATTTATATTCATCCATTAAGACCGCGCCAGCTCCGTCCCGGGGCAAAAACACGACCACCACGTCACAAATTACTAAAATTGTTGATTGATGTTCACGCTTAAACCATCAGTTTACGTCCAAGACCCTAAATAATTAATATATTAATATCGCCGCACGCCGCAAGAAGACCGTACATGGGAATGTATACGTTATATCACACAATTGTGTACAATATGATAACAGTTAATGATTAATCAAAAAGCACTGAAATGAGTTTTGTCCAATTGTTGCATATAAAAATAGAATATACAAAAAGGTAAACTGAATATAAGTACTTACGGTCACAAATGTTCTGCAAGTTTGAACACAAAGTTCTATCAGATGGTAAACTTTAAGGGCAATCCTAGACCAATATGATTTCTAAAGAATGCATAAGACTCTGAAAAAGTAGAATATAAGAGGGACTTAAAAAGGAGCGGATATTTTTGAAATTTTTGAACGGGACATTAACTCAGAATATACAATTATACTCAAATTACTGGAATCAGTTGCTCAAGTTCAAAATTGATTTTGAGCAGCGAGCGTTTTTTATGATTGTTCTACGCTCCTTTATCTACAACCTAAAAAAGGATGTTTGGTTTTTTATGTTTTTGAGGGTTGCAAGATTTTCAGTTAAACGTACAAATTGTGAAATTGTTCGGCAGGCGAAAAAATTGTGCAACGCAAAACCATAAGATAGGGATGCCTTAAACGTATGTAAAATATCTCATAAAAATTGCAATCTTATATTTAGGTTGTAGATAAAGGAGTGTACAACATATACAAAAAACCGCTGCTCAAAATTCATTTTGATTTGAGCAACTGATACCAGTAATTTGAATATAATTGTTGATTCTGAGGTATTCCGTCAAAAAATTCTCAAAATAATCCACCCTTTATTAGTCCACTCTTTTTCTACACTTTTTAGACTTCTTTACTGCATCTTTACGACAATCATATTGGGTCTAGGATTGCCTTAAGACGTTATGTAAAATGCATCTCATAAAAATTTCATCGCACCTTCAAAACCAGAATTGGGCACATCCACAGTGTCAGAAGTATAGTGGTAGATTTAAGACATTTTATATTAAATATATCACATTGTTTATGATTGCTCGGCTTGATTCTTCCGTCCTAGAGTTGTATTTTCAACATAACAAGTCGCAAAAGTCCAAAACCGCAATTTAAATATCGTGACACAAGAACAACATTCGTAGTACGACTATTACGGCTCTTACTTCTAATGTAAATGGTCATGAACGTCCAAGTAAACCTTCAGACACCACGAGCACGAGTCCCCATCTCCCCGACGGCGTATTATGTATGGCTACACTACCTCCTCCTACTAACATCATTAGCAGCGAGTCGTAACGTCCCGACCGAGCCCTCGAGCGCGCAAGTGGACGCAACTCCGATACAGGTCATAACGTCTCCTGAGGAGTGTGTCTTGTTGTAACAGTGACCCTTGTAATCGTGTTTCCTCGCAAAACCCTATAATATAGACACAGCAGTGGGAGTTGTCTCTCTAATAGCAAGAGGAGGCAAATTAAAAGCCAACCATATGAAAGTTTATGTTCAATTGATTTGGTTTATACTTCATAAATAACAAGAACATTAATTTTAATAGAGTTATAATTTGTGTCTCTCAGAAGTCAGAAGGGCCTCTTTATTTAACTTCAAAACGAATTTTTTGGTTCTGTGACGGTACACATTTAATTGAGAAATACTGTGAAATATAAACATAACCAATTCTTGTCAGAATCGCAATTATAATAATGACGTTTGTTTAACCTAGAAACAAAAACTGTGACTCAATTTACAGCATTTTCTTCCTAAATTCGAATTAATATTACATGACATTTTTTTTTAAACAACGCTCATATTTAAATGTACTAAAAAGTAAAAAATAAAGTTTCGCCCAACAAATTTTTGCCTTACTCGGAAAATAAAAGCCCCATATTATACTTTAATTATTAATTATAATGAATTAGTGGATTAATTAGTGAATCTGTTAATTGGTTCATCTATTGTCATCAAGAATACGCATGTGTGAAAAATTTCAGCTCGATCGGACATTGAGAAGTGGGTGAAATATCGATTGTAAGATTCCATCCAGACAAACACATGAAGCTAATATAAGCGTTGTAAAAAAATACTTTATTTCGGTGGATACTATAGGTTGTGCACGCAGCGTGATTCTTCCTAATGTGCTTTTCCCCGGACCCAGGTGGGCGTAGTCTAACTTTTCGTCTTCTTCTCCTTCTAGTTCCCACGTGGGCGCGCAAGGAGGACGGCTGTCTGCTGACGGCGCTACCTTCCCTGACCGTCATCTTCTTGCCAGAGCAAGGGGCGGTCGAATTGGCTTCAGACTGTGGCCTGGATGGCACACGACGCATAGCCTGCAAGGGACAAGCGGTCAGTATATTACTCGCAATTACAGCACACATACAGCAATAATGATTGAAAATTACAAATTAAATTTCCTCGGCGTTCTTTTCAATTAAGTACACCATTATATTATCGAGGAGCTAATCGACACAAAGTCCTGACGTTGTCATTTTATAAGAATGTCAAAATGTCAAAATTCATTTATTCATTATTTCAAGTAGTATTTGATAATTTTAAGGTTTTCGATAATAATCATATGAATGTTTTATTATTTAAGAACCGGGAGGAGATGATGCGTCAGCTGTCATGCGACCACGAGACAACTAGCCCTGAAGACAGCACCGGATCTTCTTCCTCGGAGGTCACTAGCAGCAGTGTTGGAATAACGAGTGCCAGGACGAGTCAATCTCACGAGGCCTCCACGGGAACAACGGGCACCCGCGGCTGGACCGGCCACTCCCACGAGCCCCCCACGCGACACCGCCGCGACGCCGACCTGCTGACAAGCTCCGTCACCACAGCCGTCACCGAGGAGGTGAGACGCAACAGCAGTCTGCCGCCCAGTGCGGGCACAGTGGCAAGCACGGCGGTCTCCATGGACCTGTCCACATCCACAGCATCGACCACTGTCAAAGACGAGGTCTTAGAGACGAGCAGCGTGTCACCTCAAGTCTACGTGGAGGAGGTGACGACTGACAAGCAGACCACGAACGAAGGACCTCAGCTGTCGACAACATCCGAGAGCTCAACGTTCACGATGACAGAAGAGGTGACCAATACAAGTCCCTCTGAAGAGACCACAACGACAAGCTCGAGCACAGAAGCCGGCTTCATACAAGTCCGAGAATTGGAGGTGATTGCCGAGAACAACACCGGGAACTATGTCGAGGTAGAATCGACGTCCATTTCAATGACAACAATTAATCCGATAACATCCGAACAACCTTTAAAGACGACCAATTCGACTCAGGTGGAAGCGGTTGGCACGCCAGTCCCCACAGAAGTTTCTGAGAGTGGAAAATATGTTCAACTGGCAGACTTGAAGGAGGCGAGCAATGATAAGAATGTCACCACTGGCTACGCGATCGAGTACACAACAACGACAACGGACGCGACAGCTGTGTCTAAATCGAGTCTAAACAACACGGAAACAATGGAATTCATCAGTGCAATAAGGGAAGAAATGCTGAACTACAGTGTCAATTCAAACAGCCAAAAGTCTGACGAGATAAAGTCAAGAGAAGAGGCAGAAGAGGAGCGTCTGAAAGAAGAAGAGAGGAAGGAAGAGGAGAGGAAATTTAAAGAGGAGGAGGATAATCGTCGCCGTCAGTTCTTGCCGACCCCGCTGCGCAGTCTGCCCGAGACGAGGGCCGAGACGAGCCCCCCTCCGGCCCCCCCAGTCATCGAGGAGTACGAGGAGCCTGAGGAGGTGATGGAGCCCGAACCCGAGGTCCCCGCCCGACCCAACCGCGGGCGCCGCCTCACGAGGCCGCAGCCGCACTCCTTCTACCCCTACTTCCTCAACCGAGTGCTGGGCTGAACTTCCTAGCTTACTCGACCCTCGAGCCGAGAGTTTTGCTTACAATGAGCCTCCCTTCCAGGCTCACCTATACTATCAATGTTGTTTCTAAACGCCGCCAGAACTGCTTGCCTCACGTAGAGAGCGGTAGGAATTGTTTGGTCGTCTTTTGGCGTCCCCATATAATGCTCCGACTATTAATTGTTTGGAAAGAACCAGAAATAAGCCCATGCTCATGAAATTTATATTCTTGATAACGATAGCAAACCGGAATTTAAGATGCACACACACTTTAAGAATGTCCGATTGACTTCGTCTACGATTTTACGTCACAGTTTGCACCGTCCGTTTCCCGTCCTACAATGTGCTTAACCATGATATTTGCACACGCACCGTCGCACACTCTCATTACCATATTTCGCGTTGTCTTCATAGATCGTTCCCAGACTAGACAAAAGCTTGCTTTTCAAGCACTCGAAATCATTTTTACAAAGTAAGTGTATGGTTCCAGTGTAGTCTGTATTGCAAATTTTCATATTTTACAATAACAAAATTAATGCAAGTTTTAAACTATCTCTGCACCAAGCATGGTCTGCTTTAGGTTTAAAAGTAACAACTTTACAAAACATTTTATTTAAAAACTTTTTCACATTCCAAATTGTATCTCAAGAGTGGGTGATTATACAAAATAAAAAGAGTTTTATCTTTATGCTTGTTATGTCTTTTATCAGACTATACGTAGTTTATTGGCTCAACGTTTGAAAATAGTGTTTATGTAGTTTAGATATTGCTGAAAAATAACTCAATGCATTCTAGTGCTAAATTGATGTTACGGTTCTAGTGTCATAATATGTAGGCCAATGTACCATTCTTAATTAATTAATTCCACTAGAGTTAACTGTTGCATTGTGTAGGCAGATGCTTTGTTGTATAATAGTAACAACTGACAGACTTTGGAAATTTTAATGTATTTCAAATCTCGTGATAATTGAAGTTACAACGCATTAACAACCAAGTTTATCAATACTGGTATTACTGGTTGATTAAGTAAATGTGATATTGCAAGATAACTCAAATAAAAACGCTCATACTCAAGTACATAGTAAGTGAACATTGTACTAACTAAAACACATAATACACAGCACAATTTAATAATAAACTATGTTTCAAACAATTTGTACCATTAATTTATTTTTTAAATGATGTTGCTGCCGAGAAAAAACTGCTATTTTCGATAGGAAACAATTCATAATAATGATTATTATCCCACTATCTGAAAATACACCTACAAACTCCAAAGATTTTAAATAAATGATATTATTTTAATGTACACTTTGAATAGGAAAAGTAACACGACGAACATTGTGGTTGTGAAAGAAACATCTTGCGAAAGCGTAAACCTCAATTTATTTGTTTATTGCAGACAACTCTTGACATTGCCGCGTAGTTAAATGAGATTTTTGCGTTAGTATGAAATATTATTAAATTAAATTTTCCAAATACTGTCAAAACTTATTAGAATGTTTCTGTTGTTAGTAATAAGAAGGATTTACAAAACCCCAACATACGAGTACGATATATGCAATGTATTGTTTATTGTATTTGTAGGAATTCTTGGAGATTGCCCAAACAAAGGTATACTAAATATCCTGGCCGAGTTATAAAGAAACTTGAACTTCGCTTGTATATTTGGAGGACCTTGACAAAAACTAGTGTGTGAACTTAAAATCATCAGATCTATACATACTTCATACACAAGGTCATAGAAACTTGATCTGAAGTAACTGATGTTGAATTCGAAATGAAAATTAAATTATAACAAGTATGGTACTATAGAACTGTAATAGTTATGCATGTACAAAATGTGCTTTTCAGTAGAGTTCAGTATCTGCAACACAATCATTTGACAGAGTAACACAAACAAAAGCCAAATCGTAATCCTATGCTTAAATAAAGATATTGTGTTGTTAGGCGTTTTAATGTTGATCATAGAGAACAACATTGAATTAAAATGTTACGACAAGAAATGATAAGAATTTGTGAAAGGTAATTTTTTAGAGAAAACTTTTTAAACTACGTATACACGAAACACAACGATAAATTACTAAGTGAGTGGTGTGACACAACACATTCGTCATTAATAATTGTCAAAGCAGATGATAGAATCTTCCAGTGCACAAATAAAGGAAGCTGGTTTTCCTACATCTACGTCTATACGTACGTTTGTGTGAAACATGTACATTCTTTGATCATTAAATAAGAAATACTTGTATCATACTCCGTGAACTTAAGTTGGCATCAGTTTCTCTAACATCTTTCAGATGGAATTTACAAGAGAAAACGCATCCGAATTCTCTGGATTCGACCTAGTTTTGTGAGACAGGAAATTTTGAATAACATATAGAAACCAATTTGTATGGACGTTTCGGACTTCTAAGGATCTACTAAGCTGGTTATCGAATTTAATATAACAATAGTAAATTTACTTACTATTGGTATTTGGTTAGCAATATGACGGCAAATTAAAAAATAATCTCTTCCATAGAATGCAAAAATAACAGAAAGATTAGGCTTATGACATGAGATAAAATGTCAAAACATTGTTTCTATAATACGAGTTTTTAATCTTGTATTTGAAAGTCTGTTTGATGATAGCAACATTAAGTATGACTGTCATAATCATGTCTACACCATGTAATTGTAATTATGTATTCTTGCTTATTACAATACAAATAAAGTTATGTCGTGTGTGTTGTAAGAATACAATTCTATGTGAACCTGATCCCTATAGTTTGGCACTTCAAATAATCAACTAAAATATAAAATACATGTTTTAAAATATCAAATGCACATTCTTTTTTAAAACCGCCTGGTTTGTGAGGTAATTAGCTGTTTTATAGCAAGAATACAGATACAAATTAGCACTTAAAGAAGTAATTAATTTTACCGACATTTTGAGTTTAGCTCAACTTATAATATAGTACAACTGCTGCAGCCACAGGAATAAGTAAATAAAGAGTACGATCGTAACCTTTTTTACAACCTTCTGCACAATGTTTTTTTTGTGTGAAAATGAGATGGCAGTATTTGTTTCAATTTCAATTTTTGTTGTTATGCCAACTGTCAATAAACCCATGGAAGACGACTGAATAGTAACTTGTCGAAATATTGTTTCACATACTTTTCTTTATTTTAAAAGTGCAGTGTACCGTCCAAATAACTATTCTTATTTTTTTTTATATCGTCTATCCTATTTAGTTAAAAACTCCTATTTACAAAGGAGGACAACTAAATAAATCTAATAACATAGATGCAGACACAACAATGAACTAGCGTGAAGTAAATAATTGAAATACTAATATTACAACAACAATGTATTAAAACACAATAATTTTGGTAACAAATTCAAAAAGGATATCAAATGCAATAAATGAAACAAATATAAGGGGAAGAAAGGAAAGGAAAAAAAAGAAAAAAAAGAAAATAACCGCCAAAAAAGAAAAAAAAAGATTTATCAAGCGAATGAGGTTTGCAAAAAATCAGGAACAGCAAATCAGGGAGTAATCAAACTTTCGTGGAAGAAACCACCGAACGCGAATCTTCATTCTTGTGTTCAAATCTTGATAACAATGTAGTACAAAAGATATTAACTAGGCCTCTTCGCGAACGCTTTTTCCAGTCGCGTTGATGGATGAGCTTTTTTTTGGAATATTTCTGTCCAATGATTACGTATTTATGTGGAATCTCCTTACTTTTTCTATAGTTACTTGATATTTCTTGTTCATTATACACCTGTAAAAGGCTTATATTAAAACCTTTATTTCTATGAATTTTGACCAACTTTTTAACTTTTTCTTTCAAGAAGCACCACATCACCATAATCTTTATGCCAATGTAAAATATGAACGTTGTAGCCCCACACGTTTGGTCAAAATCGAAGCGTCAAGTCAAGCGAAGTCAAGCGAGCGAAGCGAAGATTCCATTTCACTATCACTGGAGAAAAAAATCTGGAATGTTTTTTCTTTTTTCTTTTTTTTTGTATTTTTGTCTGTTTGTTAACACGATTCCAGCTAAACCGATACTCCAATTGCAATGAAATTTTATAGAGGCCTTCGAAATCTCTGAACTTAGAACTGCCACGTTTTTGAGCGCAATCGGAAAATTATTTCTCATGAAAACGAAATTTTAGTGTTTTTTTTCCTTTTTAAAAAAATTCTTGACTTATAACACCTATACATGCTTATCGGCCTATTGTAATGATTTTTTCACAGAACCTTAAGTTCATGAATAATATTCGTGTAAATTTGTGGCAATCGGATTAATTATTTCTTATGAAAATTCAATATTACGATTTTTTTCTTTTTTAACATTACGATTAATTAAACACAATTTACAAAATTTAAGTTAATTTTTATTAAATTAATTTTAATTTTCAAAAAATTCTTATAAAATAATTACGATTTTTTCACAGAAAAACAAAAATCGCATAAACATTGGCAGTCTAATGCACAATTAAGCTCATCACATCAATGAGGAAATTGTATAAGTCAAAAACTGATCACATCAATGATACAGGACACCTCACTCAAGTTGCAAGCTCCACCAGTGGCTGGCAACCAGAAAAACTAGACAGAAAAATATCATTGAAAATACGGTTATGATAGCAACTAGGGAAACGCCAAAGTCGTTGTTAAACGAGTGAGTGAGCCATGTGTTGAGTACCCGGTTACATTACTTTTCTTCCCCCTACCTTAGGCCTACCTAGTCTCATAGGCTAGAGAGGCGCATTATGGCCTTACAGTTGACGCGCCCGTATACCAACAAAACTGGCATTGAAAAGAAGTAAGATCATTTCGCCTGTTGACGAGCGCCAAGCCAACCATTTTCGTGGTAAAAAAAGTTAAAATTTTAAACTCAAAATCATAAAAAAAATTACTTGGCCATTGACTTTTTAGAGTCCTCGTACCAAAATCAATAGCCAAGTAATTTTTTTATGATTTTGAGTTTAAAATTTTAACTTTTTTTACCACGAAAATGGATGGCTTGGCGCTCGTCAACAGGCGAAATGATCTTATACTTCTTTTCAATGCGAAACTAGGGAGAAAGAATGAAATGCTTGGCTCAACTTCTATATCTCACGGCATTCACAGCCGAAGACTTTGGAAGGAGAGCTTGGCTGCCGTTTTTTACAAATTTTTGTATTTTGGGGGGATATCACATCTTTTTGTTGTTTGTTTCATATCAAGGCTTAAACTATGTGAAATACGTGGAAAGGTGGATACAGTGCCTTTAAAACAGATTGTCTAGAAACAAAATGCTACCATCTTTTTTTTTGTTTACAATCTGTAGGCCTTGTTGGCAATAATCAATGTTTTTGTTAAATTTAATATGGTTAATGTCGTCTTGGGTTTTTGTGTTAATGGTTTGTTGACCGGACTATAACACATTGACGCATAATTTTAATCAGCAATTAAAATATTAAAAATTGTAATTAAGCGAGCGAAGCGAGCGTTTCCATTTGACTCTGCCGGAAAAATTAGTCACTGGTTTTGTTTTTTTTTTTTTTTTTGTTTGTTTGTTTTTTTTTTTTTTTTTTTTTTTGTTTGTATGTCTCGCGATAACGTTCGAACGGAGGCTCGGATCGAGTTGAAATTTTCACCATCCGCAAGCTTTGTTCTCGATTGAATGCCATTAGTTTTGTGGCAAAATCGTTCAAAAAGTTAAAAAGTTACATTAAAGTTAATCGAAAGTTTTTTTTTCAAACTAACCGGCGACAAAATCTGAGATAGCCAAATCATTTAGAATGTCCGTCCGGTCACGAATATGTTAATTTTAGTTTGATCCGATAAGTAGTGTAGATGGAAATTACATTATAACAAAAGTAACGTTGCCATGGCAACGAAAAGACGCGCGAAGTTTCTAATGCACTGCCACCTAGAAGTAATCAAAATACTTTCGAGGAAGCAGTCTATTATTTGTCACCAAAGAGTTTCAATATTTTTCCCAAGGAGTCAAGGTCCTCTAGATGGCGGTGGATTTTAAAGTAAAGATTTAAACACGCGGGTTTACCCTGGGTTTACCCAAATACCTTGGCAATAATAAATAATACTGGAAACGCGAACGTCGTAAATTTTTAAATTTAAAAAAATGTGCAATGTGGGTCTAGCTATAGCACGTGCTCGCTTATCAACGCGTCCAACTGAGCGTTTCCTAGTAAATACAACATAACGTTTTTCCCAAAGTAAAGAGTGGTAGGGAACAGTGGGGGTGAAATATCGCTTGTCTCCTGGCGGATTATTATGTTTCATATTATTATGTACCACCATGCCAAATTTCATGCTGATAACTCATTCGGTACCTTTATGGTGAATGCTGGAAATCAAGGTAAAAATAATATAAACTATTAGGGATGGGGGTTGAAAAAGTGTTGTTTAAGAAATGAGAATAGGCTTATTGGGTTAAAACACATTAAAACATAATTTACTAATTTGAATAAAAATACAATTTTGGGTTAGAGCTATGAATTATTCCAATTTTAAGGGATGATTTAGGGGATGTTGGGGGTGGAATATCGCTTGCATCGCGACGAATTATTTTTCATATTAGTATGTAACATCATGCCAAATTCCATGCAGATAACTCATTAGGTGCCTTCATGGTGAATGCTGGAAATCAAGGTAAAAATAATATAAACTATAAGGGATGGGGGTTGAAAAAATGTGGTTTAGGAAATGAGAATAGGCCGATTGGGTTAAAACACATTAAAACATAATTTTAATAACCACCTAATTTAAATAAAAACATCAATTTTAGATTAGAGCTATGAATTATTCCAATTTTAGGGGTGTTGAGGGTGGAATATCGCTTGCCTCTCGGCGGATTATTTTTCATATTATTATGTACCATAATGACAAATTTCATGATTATAACTCATTAGGTGCCTTCGTGGTGAATGCTGGAAATCAAGATAAAAATAATATAAACTATTAGGGATGGGGGTTGACAAAATGTGGTTTATATAATGAAAATATGCCGATTGGGTTAAAACACATTAAAACATAATTTTAATAACTAATTTAAATAAAAATTCAATTTTAGGTTAGAGCTATGAATTATTCCAATTTTAGGGGATTATTTAGGGGGTGTTGGGGGTGGAATATCGCTTGCCTCTCGGCGAATGATTTTTCATATTAGTATGTAGCATCATGCCAAATTTCATGCTGATAACTCATTAGGTGCCTTCATGGTGAATGCTGGAAATCAAGGTAAAAAATATATAAACTATTAGGGATGGGGGTTGAAAAAATGTGATAAAGGAAATGAGAATAGGCCGATTGGGTTAAAGCACATTAATACATAATTTAAAAACTTGAATAAAAATTAAATTTTGGTTTAGAGTTATCAATTATTCCAATTTTAGGGGATGATTTGGGGGTTTTGAGGGTGGAATATCGCTTGCCTCTCGGCGAATGATTTTTCATATTAGTATGTACCATCATGCCAAATTTCATGCTGATAACTCATTAGGTGCCTTCATGGTGAATGCTGGAAATCAAGGTTAAAATAATATAAACTATAAGGGATGGGGGTTGAAAAAATGTGGTTTAGGAAATGAGAATAGGCCGATTGGGTTAAAACACATTAAAACATAATTTTAATAACTAATTTGAATAAAACATCAATTTTAGATTAGAGCTATGAATTATTCCAGTTTTAGGGGGTGTTGGGGGTGGAATATCGCTTAATTGCCTCTCGGCGGATTATTTTTCATATTATTATGTACCATCATGTCAAATTTCATGATGATAACTCATTAGGTGCCTTCGTGGTGAATGCTGGAAATCAAGGTAAAAATAATATAAACTATTAGGGATGGGGTTGACAAAATGTGGTTTATATAATAGTAGGGGAGCAACCTGCATCTCGTAGGCTATTTGTGAAAGAGTATAGCGGTAAACGGCATTATTTTCAGTTAGGCCATACGAGTATTTTCCTCCTTCCTGGCACTTCGAGAAATGCTGCAGAGGGCGTCGGCGGCGTCGCGACGCCAACAGCCTTTATTGGCTTTTAAGTCAATAACTATTTACCTGACAGAAAAATTTGTAGGAAGTAGATTGTAGAGAATTAACGGGTGAACACTTGTGTGCAGTTTTGTTGCTCTAGAGCACAAATGAGGTGGCGCCAGGAGCGTCGCGACGCCTCTTTCACTATTTTGCCTATAACTCCTGAACGCCTCATTTATCAGAAAAATTATGAGAAGCTTTTTGGTAGGAAATATAAATTGGAGTGTAACTACGTAAAATTTATGTTGTTTGTGTCAGTAATTAACGAAATTATGTGTAATTAATGAAAATATGTATATATGGGTAATCACATTTACAGTAAGTTGCCTCTTTTTTTCAAATTTCAACGTCTAAATTATGACTGACTATGAAGATGGTAAATATGGCAAATATAATTTTATTATATTATAATAATATGTAGGCAATAGGTATATTATTAATAAGTAAATGTACCGTACCTATAATTACTAAAATAAGGTATAATTCTAAATATTAGTTTTAACGTGTTTTCTCCCGTTTTAACTAGAAAACGGATGTGTTCTCACAAGACGTGAACATTGCAAACGTTGTGACCCATGAAAATGTAGAAACATGTTCATCCACATTACCAAGCATTAATACGATCCCACCATGGTCTGCTTATAATTTAATGATGACTAATATAACACCTCTCACCCGATTCGGTGCTGCCCCTCTAATCGCTGCACCAGAACACGAGTGACCGTCCGCGGTGGCTCATACGATTGGGGCGTAGGTCCAAAGCGCGTGACTTCAGGGGGATGTGGGTTCGAGCCCCGCATAAGGCATGGGTTTTTGTTGTCCAAAACACTTCAAAAATTCAAAACTTCTCTAACGAGATGCGTAAAGAGTAAATCATCAAGAAATCACACCAGCAGCAGAGGGGTTTAATACCACTGCTAGAAAATACAAACAACAACAACAACAACAACAACAAAAACAACAACACACGAGTGGTCAACAACGCTGAAACAAGCTCAAGGAATCTATACGCAAAGAGTTGGGTCCGTTAAAACGGTGATTTCACTTGAAATTGGCTTGTACGTTCCCTGCAAAACAACCTCAAATGCACAGGAATGATCTGAATAACATTATTCTTCGTCCAGGAGAACTGCATACTGTGATGGATATGCTGAGGACGAGGTCAATTGGATCGTATATGCCATATGGAAAATAGTGGTACTGATAACGCGTGGATTGAAGAGGGTTTATATGGAACTGCAACTGTTCGTCAAATACTGGACTGGTAAACATGTCAACAGGGAAGTTGAAGCTCACTTGAAACCACCCAGAAGTGAAGGCAAGTTCTGTGTATGGTACAGGTGATACAGAAAGCACGCAAAGGAGGGGATGTTGGTGCAATAAAGAAAGCAAACAGTGATGTTTTGAGTGAGTTCGATTCAATAAAGTTCAGATATATGTTAAATAAGTTTGAAACAGAAGGTTGTTCTCGACCTTTGTTTAAAGCTGTTATATTCAATACATGAAATGGAAGTTGAGCTATTATTGTTTATACGAACTGTTCGTACAGGTGACTGGCTTTTTCACTTGTCTTCATTAGAAATGCTAGTCAAGTATGTCTTTGCTCGAGATAAAAGGAATTATGCTCGTGTGATCCACTTTATCTCGCCGAGATGAGGGAGATAGAGTTTAATGCGCCAGATACCTGGAAAGAGTTCATCGACGGAAGCTGAGTTGTTCAAAAATGAAATCGTACCATTCTGTACCATCGGAGATCATGCCCTCGAGCAAATAATCCGGACTCTGAAGGTAGAGGATGGTCTTCCTGGATTAACCCTTAACCCGGGTGCTCGCTCAAGATTCTTTCTCATAGCTCCTGAAATGGCAAGACTCTCTAGAGAATTTACCATTTAGCTAACTTGGAATCGTTGGTGGTATAAAGACATCATAGGCACACTCGTGCGTCAATGGATAGACAAACTACTGACACAGAGAAAATGGTTGGGCATTTTCAGAGAGTTTACCAATCCATTTACTGTCAATTTAAATGAGTTATTAATTTGGTAACTTTGGTAATGACTGAAATAGTTGTTTATGATGTGTTGCGACAAAATGACGTGGGAATCGAGAAAATGAACGAATTTGTAACAGAGCGCATTCAAAGCAACACAGTTAATGTTTGGTCTCCGATAAAAACATTAATCTGAAGACGTGGAAAACGTGGAAAACGACAAACAAAAAGATTCAAATCAAGACTAAAAATGAAATCATCGAACTTAAAGAAACATCTAACGTGATGACGAGAATGCTTGTAGCTAGGTCAAGACCTGAATTAGATTTGAAAGAAGCCATTGGTGTGTACGAATTCTCTGTTGTTCCCCGATCATTATTTCCTATTGATGGTATCTTACACCACTGCTCTATGAAAAGTCACTTGATGGCTATTTCGGGGGAATTAACAATAAACAAAAGTGGCAAAAAATTACATAAACGTAAACGCCGACAGCTGTGGAAGCAATGTTGACAGTCGCGATAATATACGGAATGACAGAAGTTCAATCTCTAACTATAAACATCCCAACACAACCACTTGCGTTCAACTTGCCGATCTTTTTATAAGTCCGCTGCACAGTAAATTCAGTGTTGACAGACCCTGATGATTTGCAGCCACAAGATTATGGATGGGTGCTGAAAGAAGCCGAGTTTGAAGCTGTTACAACTCTCCTTTCACCTGCGCCAACTGCAGTGGTGCAATTAATAAAAAATAATTGCTCGAAATCAAAGTGTGCCACAAGATGCAGTTTCAGGACACACAAACTAGCGTGTACTGAACTTTGTGGTTGCACAAATGAAGATGACGAGGATGGAGAGTGTCAAAACACTACAACTCTGAATACAGACACAGAAGACGACGAGGATGACTTTTGAATAGTAAGTGGTGGATTTTTAACAATAATTTCAGTAACGGAGTACACATTTAAACGTATTTTGTAAAGTATCTGTGTTTTTTCAGGTTGTTATTGCAAGACGTATGAATCATCAAGGAAGACTCAGAGAAAACAATTAATTTTCTTAATAAAACTCACAATTAGAATTATACTTTATTTTTAGTAATTATAGGTGCCTTACTCATTAAAAATATATACCATATTTTTCATTAATTACACATAATTGTGTTAATTACTGACAAAAACAACATACATTTTATGTAGTTACACTCCAATTAATATTTTCAACAAAAAAGCTTCTCATAATTTTTCTGTTAAATGAGATGTTCAGGAGTTAAAGGCAAAATAGTGTAAGAGGCGTCGCGACGCTCCTGGCGCCACCTAATTTGTGCTCTATAGCAACGAAACTGCACACAAGTGTTCACCCGTTAATTCTCTACAATCTACTTCCTACATATTTTTCTGTCTGGTAAATAGTTATTGACTTAGAAGCCAAAAAGGCTGTTGGCGTCGCGACGCCGCCGACGCCCTCTGCAGCATTTCTCGAAGTGCCAGGAAGGGGGAAAATACTCGTATGGCCTAACTGAAAATAATGCCGTTTACCGCTATACTCTTTCACAAATAGCCTACGAGATCGAAAATCATACAGGTTGCTCCTCTACTATAATGAGAATAGACCGATTGGTTAAAACACATAAGAACATAATTTTAATAACTAATTTGACTAAAAATTCAATTTTGGGTTAGAGCTATGAATTATTTTAATTTAGGGGATGATGTAGGGATGTTGGGGGTGGAATATTGCTTGTCTCTCGGCGGAAGTTTGTGAGTTTGAGGTATATCTAAGTGTGGTCGAAGTTTCATAGTTCTAAGATGTACCGTTTTCTCTGTAGGCTCTTATTCCTCTCTGGCAGAATCCACTACCCCCCCCCCCCCCCCCAACCAACCAACCAACCAGCCAGCCGAACGATTATCGTCGATATTTACGCACTTTTTTAACACAGAACAGGTTATCGGATCGGGCTGATTTTTTTTTTGTATGTCATGGACCACATATCAGGTCATATACCGAGTTTCAAGATTGTAAATCTTTCGGGACGGCGTGTGCAGATAGCTGAAAACCCCCCAACTCGGGTAGGAGTAAACCGGGTCGAGTTAGGCATCGCCTTCTAGCAGTCGCGTGCGCTTGGCTGCGGGCGAACGACCGTCGCCCTAGATAAGTCGGAATTTTTTTTAACTAAAAAAGCGTAAAATTGCGATTTTCATGGGAAATTATTTTTCAATCGCACTCAAATTTCACATCAATATAATAATTCATTAAATGAAGGTTCTGCGAAAAAATCATTACAATCGGATAAAGCATGTAGGTGAAGTCGAAGAATGTTTTAAAAATAAAAAAAATCGTAAAATTGCGATTTTCATAAAAAATAATTTTTCGATTGCGCTCAAATTTCACACGAATATATTAATTCATAAAATTAAGGTTCTGTGAAAAAATCATTACAATCGGATAAAGCGGTTAGATGTTATGAGTCGAAGAAATTTGTAAAAATAGAAAAGTCGTAATATTGTGATTTTAATGAGAAATAATTTTTCGATTGCGCTCAAAAACGTGGCAGTTCAAAGTTAAGAGATTTCGAAGGCCTCCAGAAAATTTAATCGCAACTGGAGTATCGGTTTAGCCGGAATCGTGTTAAAACAAACTCACAAAAATACAAAAAGAAAGAAAAAAAACATTCCGGATTTTTTTCTCCAGTGAAGTGAAATGGAATCTTTGCTTTGCTCAAAAACAATGAACCACAAATAAATACTAAAAATCAATTCTCTGCTCTTTGATTCATTCTCATTGCTTCAATTTTACTTTTATAAACTGTTTGATTCCTAGCTCAGTAAACTGGCTTCTAATACCATAAGAAATTGAATTTCAAAAGGAGAGGCCTCTGTACAAAAAAAGACTTTGCTTGCAGGTTTAAATCGCAACGGATTGTGCTCATTTTGTTTGCAGTTCTCAGTTACCTGGTCACGGATGTCTGTTTTTAAAATTTCAGCTCAGTCTATTTTAATCCTGTCAAATAAGAATTTTTG
This sequence comes from Sweltsa coloradensis, assembly GCA_024449915.1. Lineage (NCBI taxonomy): Eukaryota > Metazoa > Arthropoda > Insecta > Plecoptera > Chloroperlidae > Sweltsa > Sweltsa coloradensis. The sequence continues at coordinate 350,872 of JAMZAV010000016.1, forward strand.
GAGGAAATAGTTGCGATGTCGCTGAATGTTTGCAGAGATCTTCCTTAACTAATACTAATCAACATACTAAAACTCCCCTATAATCGGATTTGAGCTTCGGCCGCCATATTGGAAAATGGTGGCCAAAAAGTGTTTGTTATCGAATATCTCCAAATTGGTTGGAGATAGACAAAATGTCGCAATGGCAAAAATATTCCTCATTTAATTCCCTACAAAAAAGGTGACTTCTATAGTTTTGGTGGGGGCAAAGGTTACGTCACAAAATCGTGGTTTATACGTTGCTTATTGGAGTACCAGCTAATTTCCTAATTTTCACGCCCAGCATCAAACAATGCCCGGTAAATCCGTAAGAAATCGGTTTAAATACAAAATAACTTTTGTACGGGGTTCATAAAAGCTTCCATTAGTATTTTAAAAAATCATGTCTGCGAAATCGGATTTTGCATTTACCCAAAATTTAGGGTTTTCCATTGTTGGCATTTCCTCAAAAATGCCATAATTGACTGTCCATTATTAAGCACTAAATAGCATAGGAGGAAAAATTATTTCCATGCACAATGAAATGACTTAAATAACGATGACAAAACAACCAAAGTTTAAATCCAATATGGCTGCTAATTCCTAATATTCACAATATGAATACTGTTTTCGTGCTGTTTTTACACTCTTTTTGTTACATCATTCACTTTGATGTTGTGGATATTAGGAATTATCAGCCATATTGGATTAAAACTTTGGTTGTTTTCTCATCGTTATTTAAGTCACTTCAATGTGCGTAGAAAGAATTTTTCCTCCGATGCTTTTAGTGCTTAATAATGGACAGTCAAATATGCCATTTTTGAGGAAATGCCAACAATGGAAAAACCTAAATTCCGGGCAAATGAAAATCCGATTTCGCAGACCTGATTTTTTAAAATACTAATGGAAGCTTTCATGAACCCCGTACAAAAGTTCTTTTGTATTTAAATCGATTTCTTACGGATTTACCGGGCATTGTTTGATGCTGGGCGTGAAAATTAGGAAATTAGCTGGTACTCCAATAAGCAACGTATAAACCACGATTTTGTGACGTAACCTTTGCCCCTACCAAAACTATAGAAGACACCTTTTTTGTAGGGAATTAAATGGGGAATATTTTTGCTATCGCGACATTTTGTCTATCTCCAACCAATTTGGAGATATTCGATAACAAACACTTTTTGGCCACCATTTTCCAATATGGCGGCCGAAGCTCAAGCCGGATTGTAGGGGAGTTTTAGTATGTTGATTAGTATTATAAAAGGAAGGTCTCTGCAAAAATTCAGCGACATCGCAATTATTTCCTCCAAACGTCAATATAAGATCTTATTTGACAGGATTATTTAGCCGTTCGGCCGTATGGGACCGGACAGACAGACATTTAACATTTAACAAACAGAATTAATCACGACCAAGGTCCGATCGAGTAGCGTTGTAGACCACGTTCGCTGCGCTCACTCGTCTAATTATTTTGCCAATATCGCAGGCAAAAATAAATATACTTAAAATATTTTGAAAACAGCAATTATTGATGTTCATCAATTACTGATATCAATGTTTAAGTTTAATGTCCATGCCTGACATAAACTTGTGGTCAATCTACAATACAAATTAACAGGAAAGTAAAATTAAAATGTGAGGCAGTAAACGACTTTTGGAGGAAGAGGAATTGGAAACCTTTATGACTAAATACTCGTTTAAAAGAAAGAAAATATTTATTACTCGCCCCAGCAGTGAAATAGTCGTGACCTATCAGGCAAATTTCAATGAATGATAGTTTATTACAGATAGATAAATACTTGTGATTCTGATTATAAGTCTGTACAATTTCTTAGGTAGGCCTACACATCATAGAATATACATTATCAGATGTCAGGGTAAACCCCCACACTGTTTAGGCAGAACAATTCCTAGTCCTTTTAAAGGTTGAGTGTTGCCCGTTCTACACCCAAAACACGTTCCACGGTTATGCTATTTTTTTCTGGACATTAATCTATTTTGTGTGTAAAATGCATAATTTTGTTTTGAAACTTTGAATAGTGAAAACACGTTTTATTGTTTAATTAAGAACCAAGTTTTAAAAGTTTCAAAACAAAAAGATACGTTTTACACACAACATTTATTTAATTCACGAGAAAGAGCAGAAAATTCTTGAGGTAATTATATACCGTGGCATGTGTATTAGCCGTAGAATGGGCGACACTCAACCTTACAACTCTCTGCCGCCTGTGTGTGTAACGTCACTTTCATCGATGAATTACATAGTTAACCAAGCAGGTAGATGACGGCAACAGGGAGCTTTAACGTATACCCTCAGCCTATAGACAACAATAAATAAATACATTTGTATTCATAAAAATTCTTATCACTTACACAAAACTGATCTACAGTGGGTGGGGGGACAAGAATACTACTTTGTAGCGATACATTGGCAGACATCCAAAGTGGCACCATATTACAATAATGTTGCAGAGACTGGTCCTTGGTTATGAGGAGAAAACGAGATAATATAACATTTTTGCAAGGGCATCGATAAAACCGTCAAGCTTAAGAGCGCACACAGAGATACGCGTAGGTGGATCAGCTCTAACGAGGTAGATAGATAGATTATCTACCTTGTTATTGAGACCCATCTAATGTAAGCTCTCTAGGTAGCAGTGAATCAAATCCAAAGAACTTTGCCATGAGACAATATCATGTTTAACCATGTTTCAGTGTACATCACATTCAGATTACAATATTGTAACTCCAATTTGCCAATAGTGTCTATAACTATCAAATCATAATGAGTAGTGCCATTGAATTGAAATATTGTGTGCATATGCATATATTATATGAACTGTCATCAATGTTGACATGCTCCCAATCATATTATAGAAATCAGTCTAAATATTAATTCCAATCGTAGATTAATTGCAGTTAGCTACTACGCACGTGCGTGCGTGCAATCGAACCCTCAGATCTATGTTAGAGTTTACAATTGGAATATAAATGAGGTATGTCAAAAATACATTTAGATCTACTAGGCCTACATTATAATAATTTTAGTGCCACATGTTCAACAAACACAATGGAAATAAGATCGTAGCATTAATGACAATACTAATTCCTTCAACATTAATAATAATACTTGTTGAACATTAAACAAGAACTCATTGAAAGAAGTTGTGCTTCATATTTTTCAAATACCATAAGGTGGAAACTTAACAGTAGGCCTACTAGTCACGTGGTGCAAGAATAAATATACAGCATTTTCACGATGCAACAATGGTCCAGAGTCCAGATAGCATGCATAATGCAAAAAAAAACTATAATGATCTACAGGTCATTCAAAGACTGCAGCACAGTAGCTAGGTAGTCATGGCCAAGGCCCGCTGTAATAATGAGTGTACACGATAATCAATATATTATATTAATTTAATTTAATTTTTTTCAAATTTTTAACAATTCGATAATCAATAATGAAAATTTGTTGAGTTGCATGTTTTCTGAAAAAAAAATGATCCACAACAACACATAATTTCATCAATTTCTAGAACGTTAATGTATTCGAGTCTCGTGTGAGTAATAATAGATACACAATTTAACATTTCGCAATGACATAAGGCTAGTGACGGCACGTGTATGTGCGCACTCCCTAATACCTGCACAAACTATGTACCTAAACTAAGTCTCAAAGCCTTGTTAATATTACCAAAGATTAAAAGTAATGTTTGTATGGATATTTGGCCGGGCCAGTGCAATGCATATTTGGAATTTGATTCGTAAGTTTTCGTCGGTAATCGAATCGGTTGTTGTTCGTCGAGGTCGAAAGGAATGCTACTTTTTTCGTAAGTCGAAATATGTTTATGTTAGATTAAAGAAAATGTTGAGATGGTGAGCCTAGACGTAAACACAGCCAGATTGTTAACTTTCTCAAACTAATGACAATAGTACGCTCAAAGAAAACTTATCTTTAGTAAGAGCCTACCCCTAAGAGTCCCGTGCGTACCCCTTTTACATGAAATTATACCATTTAAAACTCATTTCTCATTTCATTCTGTCATTTCGAAGATTTAACAAATGACTGCATTTCATTTGTTCACATTTGACCGACTGCACTGCCATGTGAATCATACAAAAACAGAGGTATAAATTCCTAAAGCGCTTTGCTATGCAAAGCTTTTTAAGATCTTTGTTCTTTTAAATGAAGTGAACAGTGTTGAAAGTTGCATCTTCAAAGTGACAGAATGAAACAGAAGTGTGTATTATTTTCAATCGTGGAAAAATCGATTTTAAATAGTATAATTTCAAGTATAAAGGGAACACACGGGACTCTTAGGTCTTACTAGGTAGGTTTTTACTATTGCTATTAGTTTGAGAAAGTTAATAACCTGCTTGTGTTTACGTCTATGCTAACACCGCTTTATCTTTAAGATACGTAGCGCGTTTAGACATTTATGCCCAGTTCACAGAGAGTCGTAGTCCTAGTCCTAGTCGTAGTCGTAGTCACAAGCAATGGTTTTAACAAAGAACTTCGCGTAAAGATGGTCATTTATTGTCGAAGCTCTTTGGCATTTGGATGTGACGTCATCCACATAAAAGGTTGATAGAAACGGGAACCGGAAGTAGTCTCTCAATTGACTCTCAACATAGTAGCGCAACTGACTCGAGTAGGTATCATCTCATTGGTCGGTTGTAAGTGACGTTTCAAGCTCTGATTCGCTCGTCGTAAGAATTTGTTGTTTAGTCGTAAGAAAGATGAAAAAGACCATACGACGTCTTCCCTATACCTCTCGATTTGGTTACTCGGGAAACACTCCCGTAGGTGTAATTGTTATTATTTACTACAATCCAGAAATTAAAATGTACCCGTCCTGATGGTCTAGTGGTTAAGACGCCTGTCTGGAATGCGGTAGATCCGCGGTTCGATTCCCGGTTGGGGCGGACTTTTTTAATTTCTGAATTGTAGTAAATAATAAGTCTTCCCTATACTTTACCATTACTTGTGACTAGGACTACGACTACGACTTTATGTGAACTGGGCATTATTGGGTTCCACCGCCTGGCTAATTCATCGGTTCCTAGCAAATTCGTAGCAACGGCAGTGGTGTGACGGAATATTACGTCAGAGCGCTGCGGGGACAAACCTGTCATGATGAGATAACTCGTAATAGCCACGGAACTGGTTAACAATATTAAGTAATAAATAGAACATTTTACACATGTGCACCTCCACAAAAATCATCCTTGAGCCGCCCCTGGGGGCCAAGTCTTGAGCCCACTCGTTTCGAGTCGCAAAGTGAGTCAAGTCACTCATTCTATGTCACCTGCCTGCGAGTGTGACTTACGTTTGTTGGTCTTGAGTCCCACTAAGTCACAAGTGACATTATTAGGCCCAGTTCCCACAACCGTGTTTTAGTAACAAAAGAAATACAATATCCTGATTGGTTAGTAATGTTTTAGTTGATGAGCGTAGCGAGTGAAGCAAAGATTCCATTTTACTACACTGGAAAAAAAAATCCGGAATGTTTTTCTTTTTTCTTTTTTTTCTGTTTGTATTTTTGTGTGTTTGTTAACACGATTCCGGCTAAACCGCTACTCCAATTGCGATGAAATTTTCTGGAGGCCTTCGAAATCTCTGAACTTAGAACTGCCACGTTTTTGAGCGCAATCGAAAAATTATTTCTCATGAAAATCGCAATTTTACGATTTTTTTCGATTTTTTGGAAATTCTTCGCTCTTAAACACCTACATGCATAATCCGATCGTAATGAAATTTGTATGGGACCTTTCTTATATGAAACTCTAAACATGTGTCAAATTTAAGCACAATCCAAGATTATTTCTCATAAAAATAGCAATTTTTCGATGTATTTTAAATTAATTTTAGACGTTTTTCACTCTCTACCACCTACATTGTTAATCCGATCGTAATTAAATTTTAATAGAACCTTTATTTTATTAATCAATAGATTCATGCCGAAATTTGAGGTTAATCGAAGAATTATTTCTGACAAAAAATTACAATTTTTCGTTTTTTTTAAATTTGTTTAATTAACATAAGACAAGGCGGCTCAATGCACCAATTACGCTAATCCAACAACGACTTTCGGCGTTTTCCTAGTTTTAGTCATAAGGATTATTGAAGTCCGATTGGTCCGTTATAAGAATTTTGTTTTTGTTATTTCTTAAGACTAAAACAATAACAATTTTTAACGCGTATGTCCTATCCCTTTATAACAAAACCAATTAATGGGAACTGGGCCTTATCGACGGGCGACTATATTTTATCGGTTAGTGACTCCGCTCCCAACAAATCCATAACGACCAATAGAAAACCTTGTAACATGCAGTTTGTATCTTGGGGATTACAAGTGTTGGCATTCTTCTACATATATTTCATATAATCTTTGTCTCTTGTATTAATTTAATTGGATGAGCGTAGCGAAGATTCCATTTCACTACACTGGAGAAAAAAATCCGGAATGTTTTTTTTTTGTTGGGATTTTTGGCTGTTTGTTAACACGATTAAACCGATACTCCAATTACGATGAAATTTTATGGAGACCTTCGAAATCTCTGAACTTAGAACTGCCACGTTTTTGAGCGCAATCAAAAAATTATTTCTCATGAAAATCGCAATTTTACGATTTTTTAAAAATTTCTTCGACTTATAACACCTACATGCTTTATCCGATTTTAATGAAATTTTCACAGAACCATAATTTTATAAATTCAGATATTCGAGTGAAATTTGAGCGCATTCAAAAAATTATTTCTTATGAAAATCAAAATTTTACGGGTTTTTTCTTTTTAAAACAATTCTTTGACTTATAACACCTACATGCTTTATCCGATTGCAATGACTTTTTCACAGAACCTTAATTTTATGAATTAATATATTCGTGTGAAATTTGAGCGCGATCAAATAATTATTTTATATGAAAATCGCAATTTTACTTTTTTTTAAATTACGATTAATTAAAAAAATTAAAAATTAAAGTTAATTTTTTATTTAATTTAAATTAATTTAAGAAAAATCTTCAACTTAGTAATGATTTTTTCACAGAACAGAAAATCCGCATAACACATGGCAGCTCAATGCACCAATTACGCTCATCCAACAACGCGCCTGAAAAAGCGTTTGCGAAGCTTCCTAGTAATTTCTATGGATCAACATGAAATAAATTGTTAAAGTGAAAAAGAACCACGTCAAAAACATTTTTATGGTCATTCCAATATGAGAATTAATGAGCGTTTATAAAGGTTTATATAAGATCCGGAGGCATTGTATCTGCTGGCATAGTGGTTAGTGTTTTTGCTTTTTAGCCAAACGATCGGAGTTCGATTCCAGGAACTTCCACTTTTTTATTTTTAAATAATCCTGGGAAAATGTTCCTTGTAATTTGCACAACATGATTATAAAAATCATAGCCATCACAGATAATACATAAACACTAGGAAAACGCCAAAGTCGTTGATCGACGAGTGAGCGAGTCACGAGTTGAGTTCCCGGTAACATACCCTTTCCTCACCCTACCTCAGGCTGGATCAAGTCAGCATGGATCATTCCTCCCTAGCCTATCATAGGCTAGAGTGGAACATTAAGGCCTTAAAGGCTGGTTTACGATTGACGGCAATGTGGGGAGATGTGAATGGAAACGCGAATGTGGTGGAAACGGAAAGCAAGGCGTTTACGATTGACGGAAATCGGGACCACTTCGTTAGTCAAATAAAACAATAAATAAAACGTCAAATGAAAACCTAGTGCCTAGATATCTAAGCAGACGTAGGTTATATGTTTGTTTTGTTTTTTGTTCTGTCACGAGGCGAGTACAAAGCATTTGCGCATGCGCGACGATCACATCGCCAAACGGAACGTGAATGTAGACGCCAAAGTTGGGACTTGACGAACTTTGGCTGCTCCGTTCTTCGTTCCCGTTCACTTCCCGTCAATCATAAACATCAAGCTGTGAAAGCTATGTGTTATCTTTCGCGTTCACGTCTCCATTCACATCTCCCCACATTGCCGTCAATCGTAAACCGGCCTTAAAAGTTAACGTGCCCTTCTCAGTTCAGTTCATGTCTTTAGTTAAGAAATTCAAATACATACAGTATTACAAATTTTAGTGTTAGCCCCCAAAGAGATCAGGTGGCTTGCAGGAGGGGGCTTTCACAGAGGTTATTGTGAAAAGTGATGGTGACTGATGATATGTACCAACTAAACTCAAAACCTAATAATTTATACATAATATATATAAATGAACTTAAATGCAAATGTTCCCGGGAACTCAACACATGACTCGCTCACTCGTCTAACAACCACTTCAGCGTTTTCCTAGTCTAGTTGGCTAGGCACCATTATACCCAAAATCTGGAAGACCTGGGTTCAAAGCCCTTGTCGGGAAATATTTATTAATTTCTGGATTGTATTTAAAAAAGTATAGAACATGTTTTGAAAATGCAAACAATACTATGGAAAACAAAGCCGGTACAAAATACGAGTTAAAATTGCAAGGTTTACTCAATCTCCCAGCAGAATTTGGGGGAACCTTGAGCGTGCAAGATTCGATACACCTTGGACATTGCATGCCTTCATCGCCTGACAAAAAAAAAGATTTCTCTAAGAACAAAACCATTGTCCATCCTACACATTTGCAGCCTATTTTTCAATTTATTATTTCTTGTAGGTTTAAATCGCAACGGATGTTGCCGATTTTGTTAGCAGTTCTCAGTGAACTCGTACCGGGTGTCTGTTTAAAATTTCAGCATAATCTGTTCAGCGATTTAGTTGATTTTTAGTGTACAAACACACAAACACACACACACACACACAGGCACCAAAGTGCCATATTTCTTGAATTGTAATACCCAGTCGCTGCGCTCCCTCCTCATCTAATCAAGGGTAGGGTTAGGAAAAAAAAAGTTTATCCCCTCACCTAAAAGTCGCGCTCGCTAATCGTTAGCCTAACAACAATTTCAAATATTTCTCAGCTTATACTAGTACAGATTGATAAAAGATAAGACTGCAAAAGCTTTTTTACGCTTTAAAACCTTCTGCCAATATTTCTTGAGTGTTGTAATATGCACCTCATGTGCGCTATCACTATTTATCTTCTTATATGAAACTTTTGAAGTTGCAGTCAAGTGACTCAAGTCAACTAAAATCATCCAACTCACCGAAAAAAATATCGTGGTTTGAAACGTGGAAAAAATCGTTTTAATTCACCAATCGACTCGTGGACTTGTCCCCAAGACTAACGATTTGGTGGCTTTGAGCGACTTGAAACGAAAACGCGTCTCGGAACGATAAGTAAGATGAAACGAGTGGTCTCAAAACTTTGCCTCCAGCATGGCTCAAAGATTTTACATAATTCCAGAAGTAAAAAAAATAGTATTGCCTTTTTGAGACTTCTAGTCTTGAACACGTCGTTTGTTGGAAATTTTTGCATAATTTTTATTGAAATTGTTCTATTATCAATTAACTCACCTTTCTGATAACCGATTATTTTATTTTATCGTTGTGCATCCCTAATAACAATAATGTATAACTAATGACCCTGTTTATATCTACTACAGTGGTGTACTACAGTAGCTACTACAGTGGTGCAGCCTTAATTAAAATGGCTGTCAAGTCAACCATAAAAGTGTTCAGTTCTATGTTTCCTGGAATGTTTGTTAAGTGGTACCAGTACCACCCGTCATTCCCTAGATTGATAAATAAACCTACACTAAAATTAAATTTAAAATATATATGGAAAAGCAAGTATTATGTCCTATTTGCTGTGACTTCAATTTTTCTCATCTAAAACAAACCTGTTGCTACAAAACCAGTCATATTAATTAGTTAACGGAAGTAAATAAGAACCTTCATCACGACTTAACAAGATACAAAAGTAGTGGCACCGCTATTTCCCCTGCTGCAGCCTCTTAGGACACTGGAGGTAGAGGTAGTCGCGTGATCAATTTTTCACTCACGTCACGTCACGTAAACTTATTTCCTGATCACGCACAGTCACGCACGAATAACACAAATTTTATTTAACTCACGCACGATCACGTAATATTTTTCAAGTAGCTATACTCGCTCACGCACGCTCACGCACGACAAATAACGTTTTCAAGCACTCACGCGCAATCACGATTACTCAATTGTTGGTATTTTGAGGAGCACCCTTCTAATCCGATCGCCACCAACCTGGTCATGTTCGCATTGTCAGATGGCAGACATCCTGTCGTCACTTGCTCCTCTCGAGAGAGTGTCGAACAAATAAATAACTAGAGATGAATACAAGTGATTGGCTGACAATAAATTCAAGATATTGTTGATTTATTACTCTCTCGTCCGCGTATTCATGGGTGAATTTTAGAGCAGGGTGCGTCTCAAGGCATGTTAAGACGAGGGTGGCCTGGCCTAGAGGATTTAAAGGGCTCGTTCCGCACAAGAGCATTTAGTGTCACGCGTGTCACGATACACGCGTGACTGGAACATTATCACGTAAATTCACGGTACCTATTCAAAGCATTCACGTTCACGCACAATCACGAGAAAAGTCGTGAGTCACGCCCCGCGACCACCTCTAACTGGAGGGACCTGTTCCCTTCCATGGAAGGTGGAATTTATTTTTATTTCCTGTAACACAATGCTTTACAATAAAATAAATTACATACTACTTATAACATTTCTCGACGTATCGTTGGTAAAATAGATCTAGGGCCTTTAGATCACGCAAACAAAATGTTATGCAAATACAGTAAATATGTAAACAATGTCATAATAAATATAATTACTTTTTTCTTTTGAGAATGACAATATTGCAAAATCAAATCTGTTTACTTCCAAGCAAATCCAGAGTAGTACGGGCAAGTTTATTCGACAGTACATTTTGAACAGAGGTCTAGTGCGCGTCCCTAAGTTACCGATACTCAACATTCATTCGATACGGGTAGTAGAGTAGACAAAGCCATCCAAAGTCGGTGCGCACAGGCAAGGCATAAAAGTGAGTGGCAGCGTAATTATCTTTAGCCAGTCCCGTCATCTGTGCGCTGTCCGTGCATGCAGTACTAATCAGTGCTCCATTACCAATATTACACATACTGTAGTGGTTTTCACAAGCAATTTCGAGACTCGATTTTTTTGAGAAGCTGTTTAAACGTAAATTGATCAAACTTCAAAGGAATTTCAAGACTCACACAGCTTTAGAGGGTTGTTGCAACGACTTTTGAAGTTTTGACTATACTTTTCAGTTTACACTATATTAAATTTTACCGCAAATTGTTCACAACACTCTCTACAAGCGTATTTAACATGAAATGAAGGCTGTACAACTCTTATAGAATAGTTTAATCTGTGGTATAAGACTCATATAATAGGTTTACTGTAAATGTTATTTTTAAACATATTTACACCATTGTATCATTGTAGTAGTTATCAAAATTTGATTAGCTTGTTCAATTAAAGTCTAACAGTTTGCTTTGGAGAATCTCAAAGACCATTTTCCTTCTGAAGTATGGCATGTTGGCTTGTGTGAATGTAATCTTAGCATTTCGGCAAATATATTCTGCATAAATACAAGCGAATACACCGCAATCTGAACCGTTCATTTGTTGAGGGTTATCTTTGACATTTATCTTCTTCCAAGACGATGTGTTGTAAGGTATCTTTTTCTTATCCAGGCTCTCTTCTTCAAGGTACTGCATTAGTGCCTGCAAAGATGAACAACTAGTTAAGCTAACATTAGAGTACTGCAATGTAACTTAAATTGTATGCTTATAAGAAGAGTGTTGACTACTAACACAAGCATGGGTATGGGAGTACCTATACCTGGGAGCTAAGCATCTTAATCAACAGATTATCAAAGAATACATAACGAAAACCTCGTCATGCGTTCATCTCTTATGGTGGTACCTGTATTGTAGGGTTAAGAATAATAGTAATACTATGTACTTAATTTTTTTAAATAAAAAATGGCTGCACAATTTTGTTTTATTAATTAGATTAAGCGTCAGGCATGGCTAGCCGGCTTCGATAACTCCTGGGCCCCGATTCATGTACATTTAACCCGGAGTTAGGGCGAGGTAAGGAAGGAATAGGACGGGTTAGGTCGAACCAATGAACAAGCTCTATGTCACTGTATGAATGACAATTAACTTATCACTGCAACTTAGATGATTGTTTCATTGGTTTCCACCGCCATCTAACTTAGTAAGTTTGACGACGAACTTTGCTAAATGTCGCCGTGTTTTATTTAATTTTTGATGTTTAATGAGAATTTTGATGCGAGTGTGTTGTACATCATCGAATTTAAAAAAATACGTATACTCTTGCCGTAAGTTATGGCATAGCCTAGGACTATCGTATTATTTTGATTCAAAATAAAGTTGCAATTAGCCGTCGAAACTTGTAATTTTTTAGGGAAGTGTGTCGAAACAAGGCCATGCAGGCTAGGTAAGGCCTAGGGCTTGTCAAACGTGTATTGGTACTATGCATATTTCCAGGCCTATAGCTTCCAGGAACAATAGACTAAGTCTATTAAATTATAAATAATTTTCTACAACTAAGCCTAGGTCGATGCCTGTTTCTGTTATGTTTTTTGAGCGCAATAAAATATTTTTCTAGTTTAACGTCTAGGCTCAAAAATAAAAATTTCGCCTATCTGTTTACAAATTTTGGCTACCTCCGAGGCAGCATAAATCGGTATTCATGAAGCATTGACTTGCCCTAACTCTCGCTAACTTTCACACCACCGCTAATCCTGGCTAGCTCGGGATTAGGTCGAGGTAAGGCCGAGTGGCAATGACTATATTTTTAGGTAAACACATTGTTTTTTACAAAATACTAAACAAGAATATCGAAAATGCGTCTTTGTGAGTCGATTCTATTTTAATCTGAAATTAATAGACATGTAACTTTTTGAATTGTGTCTTGGCATTAACTTGATGGGCCAATTTGTGTGGGAGTGCAAAATCCATTTTTCTCACCACTTTAGGTGTAGTCATTAGTGCCAAAAAGAGCATAAGGATAGGGCGATATTGAACAGTAAATACATTTTGCCCAAATAAGGGCCTAACTAGTACGTGTCACAAGTAAAAGGTCTTATAAACAACATACAGACTCGAACCCAAAAAATTGCATATTTTTTACAACGATTTGGTGCATGAAATTATTTTGTCGTGCAGTTTTTTTTTTACCATATCTCAGCCGGTTGAAATTACTGGTAGTCGACACTTGTGTGAAATATTTCTTTACCAGGACTGCGATTCTATAACTCTGACGGAGTTGGACCCGGGCGTTTCCAACGGTAATCGTCTCTGTTGTAAGTGATCGACCCAGTTGAGGTCGATATCGTTGCGATATAATCCGTGACAACAGAGTCCGACTCGGTTATATTTGTATAAAATGGTGGATGATAAGCCTTGGCCTACACGTAAACACAACCAGATTATTAACTTCTCAAACGAATAACAATAGTTTGCTCAAAGAAAACCTACCTCTAGTAAGGGCCTACCCCTGAGAGTCCCAAACGTTCCCTTTTTTCATAAAATTATACCATTTAAATCCAATTTCTCCCCGATTGGAAATAATACACACATCTATGTCATTTCGAATATTTGACAGCTGACTGTGAATCATTTGTTCACATTTGACCGTCCACTGCCATGTAAATCATACCTTTCGACCTCGACGGAGTCGGTCCCGTGACAGAGTTGAACCCGTGAAGTTACTGAATAGGGGCCCAGACCAAACAACGAAAGTCTGCACGGGGATATAAAGTACACACAAATTACAGACAATAATTTTATAAATGCCAATTACTGAGTGAAGCATAACATAAATAAACAATTATTGGGGCAATTTTAAAAGGTAAAAGAATTTGGATCAAGCAGGTTCCGAACTGGCGACCCTTTACGTGGTAGTTGACCATGCTACGCACTACTACGCCACGACGCGGCCGTCCTTCGCGTTGGCTTTGAGTGGTACATCGTTGGTCTTGTTGTTAGCGAATCTGCTTGCAATGCAGAAGGTTCAGGGTTCGATTCTCGTCAAAGTCAGAAGTTTTTTAACTTCTGATTTGGACTTGAGTCCATCAGTTCTTGTCTTAGGAGTTTGTAAACGGTGACTTTGGAGCCGTCCTAGCAACGAAGCACATAATAAATTCAGAGTTGTTCTGAATCGGCCTTGTTGATTGGCCGGGTTCCTATTAAAAATATCGATCTTTGGTTGGTTATCGCTCACTCGTCGATTGCGTCGGGCCTACAGGGTTGGCTTGGTCGCTTTGATTTACTGTCCCCCACTGAAAATCAGTTATATAACTGAGTGGGTAGACTCTAAATACAATTTATTTTATTTATTTATTTATAACACGAGCCTCACGACGCATTCAGATAACTCTTTATTTAATGGTATTATTAAGGGCACTTTTTACACTTCAAAGCCTTCTGCCACATTTAATTACTGTTATAATCGACTATTTATAAAGCATGCACGTTATTACTCATTTATTCTGGCGTAATAACATTTGAGGTGAGGTTTCTGCCGTCGTCGGTGCAAATAGCCACTACCTCCGCCTAACTCTTGGTGTTAGGGAGTATTTGGCTGAGGTAGGGGTAGGGCGAGGTAGCGAGTGTTAGCTCAACGTACATGAATCGGATTTGACGTTGCCCCTCGCTAACTCTTCTTAACCCTGCCTAACCCTGGGATAAAAATGTACATGAATCGGGGCCCTGGGAGCCAAGAATGTGGTGGGAACCTCCCACCCCCTACCCTACATAGCTGGAAATAGGGTTCGATATTAATTTAATTAGATTAGATTAGCCGATCTATCTCAGAATATGGTTAGTTAGTCTGTCCCATGACAGGACCTACCTGCATCGCTTTAACATTACCAACGAACCGGCCACCTGTAAACTTTGTAATTTAGAAGACCAAGACAGAGCACATCTTTTTAGATGTGCCGCCCTCAGGAGTGACATTGACTCCCTGCCTGATGAACTGAACAGGATAGAAAAGGAGGCAGTCTTATATTGGATAGCAAGACAGAAGAATGGCTAAAGAGGCAAACTTCGCACAAGAAAAAAAAAAAAAATTGGTGAATCAATAATATTCATTAGAGCAGACGTGAGGAAATAAAATAAAAACCTACAAAACCTTTAACGTTTTTTTTTTTTAAATATAAAGGACTTTACCCAGAAACAGGATATTTTAAATTTAAATCATTGATTTAAATCAAATGATTTATTGCTACTTGTTCATTAACGGGACCCCCCCTCAATTTTTTGTTAATTGGTCCCCCTATCGTTGTTTTTTTACTTATTTCTCTTTACAATAAATAATTACAACCTGCGAGGAGTTGAATATGACTCAGACAGTGAACTTGACTCACACGTTCAATGTGACTCGGGCGAGTACACCCATTGGAACGCATAGGCCTTCATGAGAGCAGTCGTCGCTGTGCAGCTGACATTGACGTTCACGGACACCAAATGAACCTTCAAAGTCCAAAACCTTTAACATCGCTATTTTAAACGAAAGTACTTTTCCATTGACAGTCCTTTACATTTAAAATAGCGACGTTAAAGGTTTTGTAGGTGGAATATGTTGGCGTAGGCCGTGTCAGTCCTGGCGCAAAGTATGTGGCCGGAAAGGATGTTTTCGAGGCTTTGTTCGAAAGAACTGAATTTTTACATTTTTTGGAGGGGGTCCCGTTAATGAACAAGTACCGATTCATTTAATAAAAATCATTGATTTAAATCAAATGCACGTTTTCTTCATTTTGAGCAACAAACACAAGAGTTGTAAGTTGTAACTGATAGCAGGAAAGTTTTCCTTAAAAATAATTGTTGAATTATATTTTCTGAAACGTTTGTGAAAGTAATTTGATCCGCTCACCAACTTGACAAGTTTTGAAACACTGATTTTGTTGATTTAAATAATAAAAAAAATAAAAAATCTGATTTAAATCAAATAAATCATTTTTTTATTAAGCGAGCGAAGCGAGCGTTTCCATTTGACTCTGCCGGAAAAGATAGTCACTGTTTTTTTTGTTTGTATGTCTCGCCATAACGTTCGAACAGAGGTTCGGATCGAGTTGAAATTTGGACCATCCGCAAGCTTCGATCTGGATTGAATGCCATTTGTTTTGTGGCAAAATCGTTCAAAAAGTTACAAAGTTACATTAAAGTTAATCGAAAGCCTAACATTTTGGAGCAATAATTACTTATTTTGTAGTTATTTTATAGTTATTAATACGTCATCTAGTTTCTGTCCATTATTAGTTTTGTTGCAAACATTTTACTTTGAACCTGGCGGGATCACGCTACGCGTAGTCTAGAATATGTTGCCTAAACTCGGGAGCAAGTCGCGTAGCCTGCCTCAGTAGCGCATAGGGACAGATGTTTGCAGGTTGAACTGGTAGGCATGCTACGGTCGCTGAAGCTTTATTTCCCTGTGCGAAACCAGAGTTTGGGCTGTGTGGGAGGTTCGTAGAGAGAGAGAGAGAGAGACTTACGGGCTATCGCCGCAGAAATGCAGAAAAATAAGCTGCGTGGACATTGCATGCAGTCGGTCTTGCGTCTTGCTCACTGACTGTGTCAGTTGGCGCCAGCGGCTTTCGGCTTATTCTTGACGTGCTTAGTGTTGGTCTTGGCGCCCTAGCCTCTAGTAGTGAAGTGAAGTATTGCTTTTACGTTTAATATCGTGCGTTGTGTGTAATTAACTAATTATACAGTATTAAATTTTTCAGTTATCATGAATAATGCAAGTGAAAGATGCGAGATATGTCAATTGGAAACTATTCATTTTAGACACTTACGATTGAAAAAAAGACTGTGTACATTATTGGAAATAAGGTGAATGATGAGTGGAAATAATTAATAGATCTCGTTCAGTAGCTAGTACTATGAAACAAGCCCCCCCCCCCCGCCAAACAAAACCATTGCTTGACGCGCGCATTTGTTGTTATAGGTATGCTTATTTTTTTGTAATTGCATAGGGTCGAGTGTCTCGTCGGCGTCAGTCATTGCGCCTACTTATCATTTCCTGGAACCTGACTTTCCTACTTGCGCCGCACTCTCAAGGCAAAGGCCAGCCCCCAACCCAACCCGACCTGTCTCAGATCTCACTACAGGCTATCTTGGGGGAAAAATGCCCCAAAAAATTTTCGCCTCCGGCGGCTGGGGCTTCGCCCCACACCCCAGGTAGCCCACGCAAGTCCATACAAAACGAAAGTACATGTATATCCTAATTGCATGCCCACCTACAAATGTCACGCCTCGCCACTGGTTACTATGGCAACGAAAAGTCGCACGAGGTTTCTGGCCACTATGCACTGCCACCTAGAAGTTATCAAAATACTATTGAGGAAGCAGTGTATTATTTGTTACCAAAGAGTTAAAATAGTTTTCCCAAGGAAATGATGTCAAGGTTCTCTAGATGGTGGTGGATTTTATCCACAAGGCACAAAGTAAAGGTTTACCCACAGGTTTACCCAAATACCTTTGGCAATAATAAATAATATTGGAAACATGGCCCCGTGGTCAGCGAACGTCGCAAATTTGAAAATTTAAAAAAATGTGCAATGTGGGTCTAGCTATAGCACATGCTTGCTTCTCAACGCGTCCAACTGAGCGTTTCCTAGTATAAATAAAATTCAAAAAATCACACAACCTGCCTGGAAATGAGTTTTATTAAATTATCAAAAAATAAACAAAATACCTACAAAACCTTTAAGGTTTCTATTTAAAATATACACCCGGAAAGGAGTTTTATTATTTATTATTTAAAAACAAACAAAAAAAAGCTTCAAAACCAATAACGTTTCTATTTAAAACATAATGGACTTCCACCCGAAAAGGAAAAAAAAACACCTTGACGGAGGTACGAACCCTCGCATAATAATCACATCCGTTACCATCCTGCTACACCGCACTGTGAACGGAGAAGTGTTATAGTGATATCGACGATGGCCGCTGCCGGAACAATGGGAGAAGGGGAAGCGAGCCGTGAACGCGCGGAGGTGGGGAAGGTTAGCCAATTTGGCCTGACGATTCACGCGACATGTGAATCCGGCCGGCCGGCCAGCCACTCGAACCCATATCCTATACGAGTGCAAGAGAGACAGATGCAGTGATATTGTTGAGCAGTGCCGTCACTGCTGTGGAATGGCCTGCACGAACTAGGTGCGTGTACGATCCAACCAACTCACATCACAGCTGACCAAGAACAAAGATGGTCAGTGTAGAACTACGTTTCGTAATCACGACGCTTTGGAATGTTATTCCTGGGCTTATCTTCTTTCTTTCCCAGGCTTATCTTGCAACGAGAGCTTCAGCGCGGGCGATAGTAGTGAGAGGTTTTCTCACATTTGAGAGAGAGAGAGAGCCACGTTTGCATTCTACTGCGTCGAGTCGGATTGCATTGACTGTTGATCGCTGGCTGCCGTAATCTTCCGCAAAAGTCTTTGTTGACAAGACTGTCTGTTGAGTGTTAATGAAAATGAGCTTGGCTCGGCTCGGCTCGAATAAATTGAGCCTAAAACCAAGCTCAGCTTGGCACGAGCTCAAAAATGAAGCTCGAGAAATCGAGTACTCGCACAGCCCTATTATGCATATGTTTTCTTTTCTTATATTTCAACACGAAATGTTAGGGGCTCGGCTTATATTCAGGTTTGGCATATTCAGCACTATACTAACAATTCAGAATATGACAGTAGTACTCACGTTCAAACATGTATTGTTGGGACTTCCCATGCTATCGTAGTATTTAATTGTCTTATCTCTAAAATCAATTGCAGCCATACACCAGTGCATCCCCCTATGCACGGGTACAATTATAAGGTCATAACTGAAGATGTCAATCTGTAAAATAAGAGATACAAAAAATATTAACTTATTAAATTGAATATCGTAAAAACTGTTGTGGTTATTTATTTATTTATTTATTTAACGTCTATCCTATTCAGTCAAAAAACTGATTTACAAAGGAGGACAACTAAATAAATCTAAAATTACATAGATGCAGACACAACAATGACCTACAGTTAAATAAATATTTGAAATAGTAATATTACAACAATAATGCATTAAAACACAACAATTTTGGTAACAAATTCATAAAGGATATTAAATGCAATTAATTAATGAACCAAATATAAAAAAGGTGTGGAAAAAAAAGATAAAAGAAAAAAGAAAAGAAGTGAGAAAAAAGAAAAAAAATGATTAAGAAATAAAAACGAAAAGAAAAATTATGCCATGTCAAGTTTCTTTACATACACAGCCCATTCTACAAACTAAAGCTGCTGATACGTTAATAACCAAGTATTAAAGCCTACACAAAAGCTAGAGTACTAGTACCTTGGCTACATGTCTGGTTCGAGCATGTATGCACATCATCACTAATGCAGGCAATGCTATTGGGATCGATGTTGTCCCATCCTTGGTGGTGCAAGTGAATGTTCTATCCAGATTTAGCAAGATGGTTGTCATAAAAATAGAGATGGATGTCAATAGCGTTAGAGTACGTAGAAAAGACGAGAAATAAAAAACTTGAACATCGACAAGTGTTTATGGCAAGATGATTTTAAAATGATGACCAAGACTCTTGATCTGTTTCTCTCCGTTTAAAAAACTTGTTGAATTTTTAAATGAGAAGTGACAAATACGATTCTGTTTGGTTATCGAGATTTGGACTTCAGTCCATCAGTACTTGTATAAGGAATTAGTAAATGGTGACTTTGGAGCCGTCCTAGCAACGAGGCACATAATAAATTTAAAAGTTGTTCTGAATTGGCCTTGTTGATTCTGACGTTAATCCGCGAGTGTTCGCACTGTTCATACCACTGATTGCTATTAAAAATATCGATCTTTGGTTGGTTATTATCGCTCACTCTTCGATTGCGTTGGGGCCTACAGGGTTGGCTTGGCCGGATTGGTTACACTGTCCCCCACTGAAAATCAGTTATATGACTGAGTGCTGATCAAGTCATTAGCAACCGAAAACAAGTGCGTTTGGTTTCAAGACTAGGCCTCCCAAAATGTTTAAAAACAAAAAAGTGAGTTGGCCCCAGTCGACAGTGACTTAAAATTGTGTTGCAAGTCGATAGTGAGTTCAACTCATATATATTTCAAGACTTGGCCCCCAGTGCAAGACAAGATACAGACTGACAGACATGACATGAGAACACTACAGAGAAATACCATTGACAGGCTCACATGCTTAGCTTGCTCATCTAATAATAAAAATATAATTTTACATAATAAATTGGCTAACCTTTTTTGTCCAACGTTTCAGCGTTGCAAATCCCGATGACGTTAACTTTGTATAAAAAAATGTGTTGAAGGCGTGAACAGTAGGGAAGTTGTCTCTCTTTCCACGCTCTATTAACAGATTCATATAATAGTTAATAACTTCGTCGTTGAGCCAGTTCAACTTGGCAAGTGTTTGTATGTCGTGCCTAGTGATTTTGAGTGAGAATGATTCAACCAACGGTTCACGAGGGTTGCCGGGTATGAGGGCGCTGTCTATGGCATTCTGCATGCGCGGTGTCAACAGTGGTAGCTCCGGAACCTCGTCTTCAATGACATCGTCGAGCACGGCTTCCGAATCTGTGATCTTGATGTGGCGCAGCACGCGTACAAGGTGCAACTCATCCTTATGACGCGCTAACTGCTCGGCTCGGAGTTGGGACTCCTGGAGACTTTCCCGGGTGTTGCGGTTTCTTTCTTCATACTTTTTCAACGTCTTTTCTAGAAAGACGGGTTTAGTGCAAGAGCTGAGTTGAATAATGTTTTCGAGTGAATTCTTCTGCAAGGTTTGAGCTTTGGCCCATGAACTTGTTGCAATCTCTTTAGATCCGTCTAATTGTTTAGATGCTAAAAAAGAATCAATATTTCAACCGTGAGTAATTTTAAAAATGCATTTTCACTTGTCTCAGTGTTCTGCAATAGGCCTACTTTTTGGAGGGAAAAAAAAATTCTGAGATGTTAGAACTTAATTAGGCCTATGCCTAAAATGTTTTATATATTATTTGGAATAAAACTATGAAAGTCCTAAGTTCTCAACAAAAAAAGCAAGTACAAATTTGCTAGTTTATTTAGCACAAAGCTACATGGGATGATTGAAATGAGAAAAGTAGAAAATGTAAGACTGAAGGCTCCGATTGCCTAGTTTAGTTAATACGTGGCCGGGGTATAGTTTAGTTTAGTTTATTGTCGAGCCTCTTTTACATTATTTTTGTTGCATTTATATTATGTACAGAATTATCAAGTGGTCATGTTAGTTTGGTTATGTAGGGATCTGTAGCGATTTCCGAATGTTGAGTACACCTCGTCGGGATGTTAATAAGTGCTGTGACTTTAAAAGTATCAAGGAGTGTATGTAGTAAGAGTGTGTTTTTGATTACTCTCTATCAAATAATCTATATTAAAATCTCTGCATACAAATACAATCTTAGATTTCCCTGGTTAACTTGATCAGCATTGACTACATTTTATCCAAAAATATCTTAAAATCCCCAGTTGGAGTTTGATATATGGACACCACCATATTAAGTTCATGGAATTCTATACCTGTACATTCAAAATCTTTTGCCCTTGTTAAAACTTCAATATCTTCCCTAGTAGAGACTTTGTCATGCATGGTATTTACGACTATACAAACTCCTCCCCTATTGGCTTCAACTCAACAGGATCCAGTGGGGCAATTAAAGTTGGAACTGTTAGAATGTTCAACTCTGGTTCCCTCAGCCAATGTTCAGAGAGGCAGATTACATCCAAGTCTCTATTTTGACAAAAAAATTCTAATTCTTCTACACTATTTAGTACACCATGTATATTTAAAAGTGACATTATATTAAAGGTATGTCTAGCATCACCATGTTTAACTTTACTCTCTTTGCACTTTAGTACATCTACTTCATCATCTATTGTATAATGCTAACTCTAGCTGTTCTACCTTACTTGACATGCTGCAAGTATTTTGATTGAGACTTGAGACCTCTTTCCCCAGACCCTTGGAACCTATTAATCTAGTACTACTTTCCTTGCTTGTATTTGTCGCTTGTAAAATAATTTTTATACTCTTTCCCAATGTTTCCCAGGATTTTATGCGAAGTTTTTTATTTCCGGGCAGGCTGTACTCTGATTGGCCCTGAACCTTTTAGATCGAAGTGCCCTGAATTTTGGTTATTTAAAACTGAATCTACTCTAGAACCAAGAGATACGGTAATCGGAGATTTATTTTCTACTACAGTAAACGTAGGTGCTGGGCTACTGAAAGCAGCACCATAGGGCCTAGCTTGTTTCAGTACCGGGGTGAATTTCTTTCGACGGGGAGCAGACCTTATTTGCGCTTAACTCATAGTTTATTGCAGGGCTGCCGTTTTAACGGATTTTATCCGTTTTTACGGATATTTAGGGTGCAAAACGGATAAACGGATTTTTAGTCTTATTTACGGATATTTCGTTTATTACGTTTTCTATGCTTATTTTCGTATATTTGAATCTGCGCGGGCTTATTTCGATTGTAAACATTGAAGGCGGGGCGATAATCGATTCGACTTTAGATAGGGGGCGGAGCCGTGTCCCAGACATTGTAGAAACTGCTTCTGTGTAGTAGTAACAGCCAGAACAGTTGCTTTTGGGAGGATGCAAGATAAATTGAACAGCCAAGGACAAACAATGGAGATTGGAGCCTACAAAATTGTTTTCTTTCGTTTTTGTTTATAAAGTTTGGATTATGTGATCTTAAACATGAAAAATAGAATTAGTATATGATTAAAATGTTATTAACAAGTTCTGCAAGACTGCAATGTTATTAATAGACATAACACATGGGCCTACGTCAAAATTTGATGCAACATTCCTAGGGCCTAGGCCTAAGAATTTTTTAACCAGGTCAGATTTAAAACAGATTTTCTGTAGGTTAAATTTAAGTAACATTTTACCACCGCCTGCTCGAATGGGATGATCCCATTCGAGCAGGCGGGGCATTTTACATTTTTATTCAATCTTTTCAAGCAACTACGGATGTTTCAGGCTCATTTATTCTCGTCTGTGCATAGGCGTGGGCCCTTGGCAACTTTTAGGTTATGATTGTAACAAAATATAAACATCGCATTTAGCCATTTTCATAGTTTGTTCAATGAAATTAACGTTTTTAGACTTTTCACGGATATTTGCGGATTTTTAACATCCTCCAACAGGATTTGAAAAAAATGTCAGTGGCAGCCCTGGTTTATTGCCTTCATGTCCATTAAGCATTCGTATTTGAATTTTATGCAATCTATAATGGAGGTCTTTGTTTGAGTTGATTTCATGCTTGCGATGTCCAACTCCTTCCTTACTATCTGGCTGGATACCACTTGACACTTTACTGGCACATGCTGATCTTTCTTTAAAAGTTTGCCTACATCAGTCAAAATACAAAGCATTAAAAATGTATAATGTTTTAACTTTTAGTTTTAAGTAGTGTAAAAACTGTGATTTTTTAATCTATGAGAAATCAGAGGCAGCAGTGCAATTCTATAGGCAGCAGTGCGATTCCATAAGATCGTTATGGAGATATTAATCATTATCCAGCACTTTAGTGTCAATTTTGCATATCGCCCGAGTCTATAAAATACAACGATGCCGTTACGGTAGCAATTGATATGATAACGAGAATGGAAAAGGTGTCGCTACGCAAACCACTGCTATTAGAACTGTCAATTTTTCGTATTATAGTTCCAAATTCAATGGCTAGGCAGGCCTAGGGCTTTGTGTATTTAATATGCCTAGGCCTAGTGTTAGCCTCTCTAGGCTAAGCTTATGGGCCAAGAACTTTTATTTTGAAAATATATTATTTTAAAAATGCACCGATGGTTTAGTAGAGGTATGTATTACAAAAGAATCTGTGGCAATCGGCATTGGCATCGGTAAAATCAGGAATCGGTATCGATAAAAAAGTGGAATCGGTGCATCCCTATTTGTGATCATCATATCCTTAAGGTTGCCAAGAGCCTAGGCCTATGCACAGACGAGAATAGAATGATTGAATATTGCTTAACGTCTCATATTTATGCACTTTGGCTAATCGAGACGATGAGTGGTGATAGATGAGGATGAAGTATGAACAGAAGGGAGAAGGGGAAACCCGGTACCGGCACGTAGCCTACTCCTTTCGAAAAGTACCAAGGGGACCAACGGCTTAACGTCCCATCCGAAAGGACGGTGTAACTTTGACAGTCATGTAGGTTCCTCCACTAACCCGGACTGCCGAGCAGACGTCGAGGAGAACGAAGCCGTTACACTAGCTTTCGAACCCTCCATCTGCTCTAACCAGCAGTATACGTGAGTTTCAGGGTAGAGCGGTCACCCACTCTACCCATGACCACGCCCGATTCTGCTTAACTTCGGTGTTCGAGTGGGAACCGGTTAAACGAGCTCGGCTAAACCGCTGGCTCAGACGAGAATAAATGAGCCAGAAACGCCCGTGGTTCCTTTAATTAAGATTGCATAAGAATTTTAAAATGTTTTTTTTTACAGAAAATCAGTTTTAAACATTAAAAATTTTAAATCATATTTTCTGACCTGGTTAAAAGATGTTTAGGTCTAGCCCTAGGCCCTATTAATGTTGCATCACAATTTTGACCTAGGCCTAGCCTAGGCCCATGTGTTGTGTACAATAATAACATTGCAGAACTTGTTAATAATATTTTAATCATATAGGGCCTACTAATTCTATTTTTCATGTGTAAGAAGATCACATAATCCAAACTTTATAAACAAAAACGAAAGAAAACAATTTTGTATGCTCCACTCTCTATTGTACAAACTGTGAGTAGGCCTAACCAACTCCTCAGTAGCAGTTTGTGCGATGTTTGGGACACGGCTAGCTCCGCCCCCTATCAAAAGTCAAATTGATTATGCCAGCTAGAAGTCCCCAGCGTGGGTCACGTGACGACTGCATTCCTACACATTCCGCCGGCCGCCCAAGGCTCGCATTTGGCGCTGGAACGAAGGATTATTACGGGATAAAGTGTATCTTGACGAAATACACCAATCTCACAAAAATTATTTTAAAAATCCGTAAGGATCCATTGGTGCTATGAAATCCGTTAAAACAGATAAATTCCGTTAAAACGACAGCCCTGCCATAGTGTATACCCTACATACATCAATTCTGTTTGTTGTATGTTGTTCTGCCTAAAAATATTTGTGTTGTGTGCTTTTTAGAATTCTTGTACGTAGTTTCAATTTTTCTCCAGAGCGTTGTACATCTTAATTTGAGTGCTTACGAGCGTGCTGTGAACATGCCTGTCTCGTGAAGACTCTTAAGCAGAATTTAGTAATTGCATGCTACTAGAGAGTACACTCAGAGGACTGACTTTAAAATGCTATTCTTTTCTTCCAATGCACCGAAGTCACGTCTTGCGGTTCACTTGTGGTAGCCTATACCAACTAGATAGAGGTTAAACCTAAGGGTTTCACAACACAAGCTAGGTAAGCCTATATAGGACTAGTATTTAATAGAGTATGAATTTCAACCATACCCAGTAGCAAAAACATGTAAAGAAAACCGTTATAATTATTAATAGAGAAGGCTTACATACCCAATGTTAGAGGTTTTTGTTCCTGGTCTCTCCGTACTGTCGGCTCTTGCTCCTTATTTTTTGGCACTAAGTCGATATATTCAACGGTCCCCTTATTTTTTGTAAGGGTTACAAACATGGCTGATTGATCAAAAATCCCAAAATAAATTTTTTAACATTTTTAAAGTCTTCCAGCAAGTGTACCACCAGTTCTAAAAGCTATTAAACAACCCATCAAATCTGAAACATGTATTATTTATTTATTTATCAATATACCGTTAACAGGGCAGAGCCCCACCAGTAACGTATAATAAAAACAAAGACACATGTACAAACATACATGTATAACATAACTAAAAAATTACAAATACACAGGAACATTGTACAAACATATAAAAAAGAAATGAAACATGACAGTAATTCTGTCTAAGTCAACCTTAAATTAAAAATTAAAATTAAAATTTACACATATGGTAATCATGAATTGCTGTCTTGAAAGAAGCCAAGGACACATTAAATGGATCTAGCTCTGACGGAGCTAGATCATTTTAACTTCCTGAACACAATTCAGGCAAGTGTATCAAAAAACATCTATACAAACATTTATTACGTAGATCCTATTCTATTCCTATGTCCATTAAAGTCTTCCAGCAAGTGTATCAGTACCACCAGTTCTAAAAGCTTTTAAAAAATAAAACACCATTTTGATAAATATTTGCATAGGCCTACTATGTTATCTTATACCTAATTAATAACCTCCTACATATTATTATGAATTCTTGGAAAATTATATTATATATTTTTTAGGGTTGCCGTTTGATGTGAAAATCGTGATCGATTATCGGAGGCATGGAATCGATAATCATATCGAAATATATCGATATCATAGACCCAAATCGATTATCATATCAAATTCCAAATTGCGCCTAGGAAGCAGGAAAAATGCAAAATTGTAATACTAATACAAAAGATCAAGGATTAGAATGTTTAAAAATAAAATTGAGGGCTAAATTTCAATTATACAGCCTTTATTTTAACCCAACGTCTTGACTTGCATGGCGTGTCAATATAACATGTTCCGACAGTACGCGCCGGCGAAGGTCGCGTCTAGTGAGCGAGAGAAATAACGAGATCTCCTCGACATTCCAGCTCAGACTTATCTCCTCCCGACCCCCTCGTCGTCGTTCTTTGAATAAAAAAAACTGCAACACTTGGCTCATCTTGTTAGGCGGCATCACAAAATGGCAAGGGTCCTCTTTGGGACGGAAGAAACATCACAGATTCAATATAATTGGGCAGGCTGACGCTAGAGAAGTTCACTCCACAACACGTCGAGGCGTAGGCTACTGAATACATCACTATACACATGCACATGTACACACATGTACATACAGCTGGGCGATGTTTTCGTCTCGTGCTGCCAGCGCATGCGCACTAGCGGCGGTGGGCGTGGCGTTTTACTTGAGCAGCTATTGGCTACTTCGACAACCAATCGGCGCGTTGATACAACAGCGCGGCATTTTTAAGCATGGTAAACCGCGAAAACATTGTGTCACTATTTAAATCGATAATCATATCATATCATATCAAAATACTTGAATCGATTATCATATTTATCATATTACTGATATCAATAATCGATCGATACTTCGATTATCGACGGCAACCCTAATATTTTTATTCAATATTTTTAAACTTGTACCTAGGTAGGCCCCAAGTGTTTAGTTTGAACTTTTAATGTTATTTTTTATTTTGTTTTTAGAAGAAAAGCAATGCAATATCCGTGCTCATTGGTTGGTTCTAATTTGACTCTGATTCCATGGGCGCCGGGAGGGGGGGGGCAAGGGGGGCGCTTGCCCCCCCCCCTGGATTTCAGGAAAAATAAATTTTAACTGGCAATATGCGTTTATTACATATAAA
Organism: Sweltsa coloradensis; assembly: GCA_024449915.1. Classification (NCBI taxonomy): domain Eukaryota; kingdom Metazoa; phylum Arthropoda; class Insecta; order Plecoptera; family Chloroperlidae; genus Sweltsa; species Sweltsa coloradensis. The sequence goes on from JAMZAV010000016.1 coordinate 378,357, forward strand.
TTAATGTATTCGTGAAACCGAAATTCAATTGAAAATTAATATTAATAATATTAATATATTTAATGATCTGATCGGGAGCGGAGTATTGCTAGTTTGTTTGTTTTTTTGCTATTTCATCAAAGTTAGCGGTGCCGGTGCTGCCTTTGGCTACTTAGTAATGCATTGAAATTTCGCATTTTCCTTTTTGGGTCTAGTCAATCACGCCCGTTTTCCATTTATTTTATGTTATGTGATATTATGTGTATGATTTATTGAAATAAATAATAATAATGTAACAAGATATCGTTTCTATGATTTGTAGGCTAGTATATTATTAGTCGATGTAGACCTCGAAGAACGTGTTTATGTTTTATATTTTTATTCCACATTGCATTGCAACTGGAGAGAACTTACAAGTTGCAGTTTATGTAAGAAAAGAAAATGTGATCAAAACAGTCACATTCATTATAATTTTATGCAATTAAAATATAGCCTTTATTTTTAAAACGTGTGTCAACTCATAACCCATTTTAGTAACCATATAAAAGTTGAGACACAATGTTTTTTTGTTTACTTTCTAGTATCTACTGCACAAAAATTACATAATTTCGGTAGGTATCGTATTCAGCCCACTACTTTTTTCTAAAACCCAGCAAATGCATTCTAAAAACCTGATTTTCAAAAATTTCGCCTGCGGCGCTATTGTTGGGGGGCGGCCCCCGTGCTTGCCCAACGAAACTACAAATTGTGATTGTTGCCCCCCCCCCTGCTAAAATTCCTGCCAGCGCCCATGTCTGATTCTGATATAGTAGTTGTTTTTCAAAATCCAGGAATTTCAACTGTGAAATATGAAATGCATATGCCTAGGCCTACATGAATGATAATAAATAAGAAGTACTTACTAGCCTCCAGTTCAATTACAGATAGGCTACAGTAATTTAGTTGGTTAGGGCCCATAGAAATAAGAAGAATGGAATACCCCTAGAGCTGAAGCTCTGTGTGTGGGTGTATTCATATGAAATTACCGTAGATAACAAAATTTAAGATAGCGATGCAGCTTTGAAACCTTTGCAGTAGGCTTGTAAATTATAATTATGTAAGTAGGCCCTACCTAGTAAGTAAATAGTAAATATAAATAAATATAAGTTAATAGTAGATAGTAAATGTAATAAGCAAACATGTAAATACATTTCCTATTCTAGGGCTATAGTAGAGTTACAGATACAATCTTACGATAATAATACTAATAATTATTTATTAGTAGAGGTAGTGAAAAATGGTGATAACGAAATTCACGATTTTTTTTTAAATGTCCTGTTTATTGCCTAAAATGTAATATTGTTGACAAATTACATCATTTAGAGATTGAAAAAACATATTTTGAAAACGCGAATTTTGCGAAATTGTATCAAACTGGTCAAAACGCGAATTAAATCGCGAAATTAAACCTTTTAGTGTGCAAAATGTGAGGCTATATTGGAGGTGCCGGTCCAGACCAAATATTACGCGTGCGGTAGGCGGTACCGTGACGTCACGGGCTTCACGGAAATAGACCTCCAAAATAACGGCGCATATCACATATTCCGCAAAAATAGTCCACCAAAATAACAGTGCGTATATTTTTTTTTTGATTTTTTGAATTTTTAGTAACGTTTTTGACAATTTTTTTTAAATCGCAAAAAATGCAAAATTTGTATTTTTTTCAACGAAATTTGGGTTTTTATATCACCATTTCTCATTACCTCTATTTATTAGGTATTTCATTTATATTGTCATTTAAAATGTCGGCCTATGTTCTAAAGTATTGTTCCGAATATAGTGCGAGTAGTGTTTTTGAAAACAAAAAATTAAGAAAAAGAAAAAAATGAAAAAATGATGAAAATTGATCAATTACCCTCTGTCACTCGCGCGGAATTACTTAACACCATCCCTCGCGTGGGGTTTCTCAAACCCCAAACTACTTTAAGCTGTAATTAGTGCAGTAGGATGTGTTGGATTTTTCTTTCTGTGCTCATATGATTTGTGGAACTACTATGTAGGTGGTTGTTACTGGGAGGGCAATGAAATAAAATGCTAATGAACATTTGTGTATGAAATAATTTTTTATTGTATTTTTCAGATTTAAAATTGAATTGGAGAAGGGTTGACAGGTTGGGAAAGCAAAGAGAACATAAATCCCAGCCTGAAGGGCTGGGGGCGACAAAACTTTTCACCTGCTGATGACAACTGCAGCTAACCTTAATCCACGACGCGTTTTGTCCTTCTGGGACTCATCAGGCAGATGGTGGCCACTAAAAATCAGCTAACTACATGCAAACAAAACTCACAACACATAACCAAACCTGTGGTAGGGCCACGCAAGAAGCAAATTCTGCATGCATGTTGTCATCATCAGCAAGGTTACTTCACACACCATTCATACTGAGCCACACCGTCAGCACAACCAGTAAGGGGGCTTCCCTCCCAACTCTAGTGCTCGGGAGAAAAAAACATCCATGACTCACCCTGGATTCGAACCAGGACCCTTGGCAACAAGAGAAAAGCTGCCCCTTCTGTTGCTTGGCCAGGGTGCCTCTTCATCCATACTTTAAAAAGGGGGTTAGAGATATTGTGTGACTTTCCACCTTTCCTATCTCTAACCCCTTTTTTAAAGTATGAATAAAGAGGCAGGAAGGAAAGGAAAGGTAGGAAAGGTGGAAAGTCACACAATATCTCTAACCCCTTTTTTAAAGTATGAATGAAGAGGCACCCTAGCCAAGCAACAGAAGGGGCAGCTTTTCTCTTGTTGCCAAGGGTCCTGGTTCGAATCCAGGGTGAGTCATGGATGTTTTGTCTCCCGAGCACTAGAGTTGGGAGGGAAGCCCCCTTACTGGTTGTGCTGACGGTGTGGCTCAGTATGAATGGTGTTTGAAGTAACCTTGCTGATGATGACAACATGCATGCAGAATTTGCTTCTTGCGTGGCCCTACCACAGGTTTGGTTATGTATGTGTTGTGAGTTTTGTTTGCATGTAGTTAGCTGATTTTTAGTGGCCACCATCTGCCTGATGAGTCCCAGAAGGACGAAACGCGTCGTGGATTAAGGTAACAACTTTAAATTAGCTGCAGTTGTCATCAGCAGGTGAAAAGTTTTGTCGCCCCCAGCCCTTCAGGCTGGGATTTATGTTCTCTTTGCTTTCCCAACCTGTCAACCCTTCTCCAATCTAAGTAGCCAATAGGCATTTTTCACACTGAGAATTTTCAGATCTAAAAAATTGATATTTTCAAAATATTCAAAAAAGGTGTCAAAATATTGCAATTTTAAGTTTTGTTTTACACTTTAGTAAGAAACATGAACTAGTTAGTAGATTGCAAGAAGAATTTTTCCAAATTCCATAATTGAAGCCAAAATAGCATTGAGTTTCTGCATGCAGTTACAGTAACGTGATCACTCGCGCGGGGTTTCAGCAACCCCAGCCACGTTCAGACCGACAATATAACAACACTAAAAGCCCTAATGATTAGTGGGTTACAAATTTTGCTGATAGAGTGACTTGAAAGTACTGAGAATCTAGAGTCGGTAAAACAGTCCGATGCAGAGAAACAAGAGTTGAATGTAGACGCTGGGGTTTGTAGAACCCCACGCGAGGGACCGAGGGTTAAAAAATAAACTGTTTTAAAAGGCATCATTACCTGAATCTGCCAAGCATTTTGATTATTTTATTGATAATTAGACAGTCCCTACTTGGGCTAGGCCTAGGACTGCCTTGGCCCTATAAAACTTTGCCTAGGCCTAGGCCTAGCCCTAGCATCACATCATTGATGACCTATGCATATGCTAGGCCTAAAACAACCTAGGCCTACTACGTGGTACTGCGACCAACTAAAAGTAGGCCTAGGCACTAGTCTGCATGTGTCTTCAATTCTGAATCTTCGTATGTTGTCAACTGGGCTTTTAAAATTATAATAAGAGACTTAGATGCGGGAACCAAGGAGCGTGAATACACGTCGTCAAAAATAAACATCCTTTATTGGTTTCGTTGCATCTACATCACTAATATTTCCAATAAACGATTGTGAAGGAAGAATGCCGGAGAATATTGCACTTAAGCACTTTTTACGTATCGGTATTTTAAAATCGTAGTTTTTGTAGCTTGACATCTTCCATCTTTGCATTTGCTTCATTTCACCGACTGTCGAAGGTCAAACTCAGCGAGCGTCGCTATTGGATGGAAACGAGACGACCCTAGCCAATAACAGAGCTAGAAACCAGGAATACAAACGCACTCGTGGCGCGCTCTATCGGCCATTGCTGGAACTCGTTGCGCGGAATATTCAAACGTGCTCAAAACCATTTATATAACCCCTATTGTAGGCTAGATTAGCAGTGTCCAATACTTCCGCACAGGCGCGAGCGTAGCAAATTGAAGCGTCGAAAATCCACTTCAAGATGGCGATTTGGCGTTTTAATTTATGCTTTTTGAAAGCAATAAAGTATTTTACTGGATTGTTTGATATGGTTTTATCTTGTGCAGCATGGGAATGCACAAACAGAAACAATAAGACGTTATTGCATAAGGGAATTTAGTAATCATTTGATGTTAAAGGCTAGTATGCTCAGAGCTGTCACTGGTGGCCATCTTTAAAAATATTCGGTTTACAAATCGCTCCCATTTAATTAACATGCAAACTGGGATTTCAAGATGGCTTCTAATTGTCACGGAAGTGGACCACCGACTGCTAATCTAGCCCACAGTAGTTAAATATCAATGCTCAAAACACATTGGAAATGCTTAGGCGATGTATAGGCCTATAGTGCGAGTGCGAATTTGGAGGGAATTTTTTCGGATAAAAACATCGCACTATATTCGGGACAATACGGTATATTCGGCCTACCATATTTTGATACAAAAAAATTTTGATTATTTTATAGACTAATTTTATCCTATGATTATAATTATTAAAACAAATTATGTTATTTTTAAATTAGAAGCCATAACTTGCTACTATGGTGCTATGTAGGCCCCTATACCCTCTCTGATTATTTTTATCGTCTTTTTTAGTTTACTCTGTATATCTAGGCCTATGTAAAAGACCGCCAAAATAACAGCAAGTATAATTGCTAAAAACTTTTTTCTTGGGAATCGATTCTGAACGATTCATAGGTCACAACTTACAATGATCGATTCCTAATTTTTAGGAATCGATGTCATCCCTAACCCTAATATAGTAGGCCTACATAGTATATTTTTGCTTTAAGCCTACTGAACCAAATGCAGGTTTTACTGCACATTTTAGCTAAATTCCCAAAAATGCAAAATTTTAGTGTTTGAATCAGCAAATATCTACTCTACCGACGATTACCACTATGTAGGTACTTTCTAATTTTTAACACTTACTTTGTGCCAGTATTTTGAAATCCAGTCGATAGTGGTTTCCCATCAACACGTTGAGTACCAGGCAAATAATGTTGCAGGAGTTGGAAATAGCTGTTTCTGTCCTCAAGTCGAAAGGTCTCTTCAATGCCACGAATAGCAGATTCTGTCAGGGGATGGTATGTTCTATTATCCATTCTTGTTCGATGTAGGCTTACCGGTTTTGCCCTAGTCAATCGATCGAACGGTTTTAATATAGAACTTGGCCTACCTTCAGACCAATGTGCCCTACTCCTGACAGTTGTAAAATCTAGATCAAAGAGGAAAAAAGTGACAGTGGCATACAGACTCCAAGCGTGATTTTATTTTTTAAATCATGAAATTTTACAACACTAGGCACGGTTAAGTGTTTTTTGATACAGTGCAACCAAACCAAACCAATAGTGTCAATTTAATGGAAGTAAGGACTGAAATTATGTACATTCCGTAATTTGTAGGACAAAAGGCCTAAGGTAGGTCTAGACCTGGCAAACAGCCTAACAGGAGGACTCGGTAGCTCGCAATTGCAAAAGATGATTGCAAGGCCAAAGCCTAATCAAAGTGGTTGTCATGGCCAGTTTTCTGATCCATGAAATAAGATTTTTAGGAAACAAATTCACTCACCAATCCAAACAATATAATATTATTATTAGCATATTATTATTGTAGAAAGATTTGGTGATCTAATTTTAAATTATTTTACTATTTTATCACATGTGAAATATTTCATGGATGCTTAAAAATAAAATATTTCTAGGGTTACATCACTAGCCCTACTGGGTCTGGGTTGAGGTCCCAATTGCCCGAGACTCGTATTAGCCCTACTGAGGGCAGAAAATTTTGCAAATTTGAAAGTTTTAAATTAGGGATGACGACGGGTACCCATTACCCGACCAACAGAGTCGGGTACAGGTTCGTGTTTCTAGTACCCGTTTACCTGTAAAACCCGGTTCCTGAATAATTGAGGTGTCACATTGTAGGCTGAAGGTTAATGTAAACATGCGCTTTCTCATATCTTTTGTGCTTGGCATCGTTTTTCTTTCAATTTATAAAATGTCCTTTGTTCATGCCGCCGACTTATGGCAGTGTGCTGAGTATGCCTCCCCCCTCTCCTGCCTTACCACTCGCGCGATCTTTACCGAGTAAATAATTACTATGTAACATACATCTCTAATGTTTTCAATCTGCTTGAAGTCAAAAGCTATCAGTATCACCCATGGTGAGCACATGGGAATAGAGATAGTGCAGAGGCTGGCCTTTCCTTATCTTCCAGCATTCCAGCTTTAGACCCCCCCCCTCGACCCCGCGCCAAGCATCCATGCATCCATCGTGACCTTGACTAGACTGTGACACGATATTAAGCAGATGCAAGGAACAGTTATCGTAATGACCTTCCCCTGTTCCTCTTTCGTGATTACGAAAAAGGTACTACTTTATTGGCACATAATTGTTTATAGGACAGCATTGCATTACATCTGGGATATTGCGATAATTGATGAACGCGTTTATTCGCAGTTTATTAGATACCCCACACAATTTTTTTGTGCTACTACCCGGATAACCCGTGGGTAATGTGGACGGGTACCCGGGTCGTAAAAAAGTCGGGTTTCGTCATCCCTATTTTAAATATATGGATGTATGTGAAAAACTGATTTAACAGAACTACATAGCCTAATGGATCAAAATTACGAATAAATTGGTAATTTTCCCATTTTTTCCCCACACAATAATTGATAAACGGTTGTTTTTCACTAGTTTTCATTGGGTAGGCTGTAACGGTACATATAATTTTACATTTTTTTCAATTTTTTTCACATGAGGACCACCATTGCACTTGTGTATTAAAGGTTAGTATAACTACAGAGATTATCACACAGATTGAAAATTGGCAGAGACTAGCTTAGGCCCCAAAGTGCATCCAGCTGGACCCCAAGTCTTGAAATGTGAGATTGACTTCGTTTTCAGCTCGTTTTGGGGATCGAAAACGCGCTTTTTGACAGTTTGGTAGTCTTGAGTGCTGTTGAGTGAAATATTTTGACGTTTAAAACGTTCGTTTTTACTAGGGGTGTGCGAACCCGTTTTTTTTTCCGAACCGAACAATCATATCAGACCGAACTTCGAACTCGAACTTTCTTAAAAGTCCCCAAATGGAAGAAATATATACGTAGGCCTAGTTAAATCAACTCCGTTGTTAATGCTTAACACCAAATAGGTGTTGTAGACTAGGTTCACTTTTAGAGGACACAGTACCTGAACTGTTTTTTGCTAGGCCTATGCCTGAAACCGACTTTGATTTTAAGCTCTCATTATGATCTTTATTTTGTACATTGTAAGTATGATTTATATCCTTGAGGATGTCGTTTCAAATGACGAAGCAGGGTAGAAGCAGTACCTGAAGGAGTCTGTAGGATTTTGTTGCAGTAATTACATTTAGATGTGTTTTTTTTGCAAATCGATGTAAAATGCTTCTAATGCGGGCTTTTAATAACACCTGCTTGTTTGCCTAGGGCTAGGCCTAGGCATAACAATGAACCTAGGTCACAGCTTAGGCCTAGGTAGTAAATAAAAGGCTTTTAGTTGTAGGCCCTCCCCTAGGCCTAGTGTCTTTGTTAATTCCTTAAATCTTGTGAAGCAAGCTTAGCCTAGGCCTAGGCAGGGTAGCCTAGCATTATTCTCACTTGTGTATTCTTTCCACTGCCATTCTTATTTCTTGTAAGTAAAGAATGGAATTTCTTAATTTAAAAAAATCTTGAATGAAAATAATATACAATAATATCTATCTTGGATAAAAATCGTCTAAAGATGCAAATTCATGTTCATTTCACACATCTGATCAACATCAGCTGATACCTAGGCGGCCATTAGGTTTGTTTGGTTTGCTACACGAACTTACACTTTACACTAGTGTAGGCTCAAAATGTCTAAAAAGCGTTTTCGTATAAAGTGTAGTGTAAAGTGTAGCCGTTTGGTTTGACTTCGTGTAGTGTAAAGTGTAGAATTTCTACACGAGCTCTAGGAGGTCGTGTAGGGTGTAGGTGTAAAAATTTAGGCGCAACATTTGAAGAGAAACAGCTTAAAACATGATGAATGACACATTCTTTCATTGACAATCCGATATAACTCCTAAAATCAATTAATAGTCTATAATTACGTATTAGAAACTGATTCGAAGTATTTTATTTGTGGCACTATGTTTTGTGATGAGGGCAAATGCGTAGGGTACTCTAACCTCAATTAGGATAAGCACTATTGAAGTTTATGTTCCAAATAGCTTTTCATCGTTCAGATAGTACACATTTTCTATCATTTTGACTCATTTAGTGCCTTCAACAGTACTGTTTGTTGTTTTATTATGTTTTTTTAGTTTGACAGTTCGATGTGAGTGAATCTAGTGTAGAGTGTAGCTTGAAAAACGTTTGGTTATCCTGGGTAAAGTGTAGTGTAATTTGATTTCAAGGCCTACACCTACACTACACAAGTCTACACTACACTAGGTAAACCAAACAAACCATTGGCTCCCGGAGACCCACTGCCTTTGTTCTGTTACTTATGACAGGCTGTGATTGGCAATTTAGAAGGCGGTGGCGTTTGAATTTAGGCGGGAAGGTGGGAAATTCAAATAGTTCGTTTTCGAACATGATATAAATTCTTCGAACCGAACTCAAACTTTTAAACAAGGTTCGAGTTTAGTTCGTTTTCGAACGGGTTCGCACACCCCTAGTTTTTACACACAAACTGAAATCTCGTGATTTTGCCGTGATTTCATCCACATTGATCGTTTTCAGTATTAAAAATGGCCGGTATAATTAACCTATTATATCGAGCAGTTTGAAATAGGCCCTACCATGTTAATTAGGCCTAAATGTAGAGCATCAAGGGGAATATTGTTTTCATAAAGGAAAATACTCCTTTGATTTGTCAAATCAAAAATGTGATAAGCAATTCATGTTTGGCACATAGCCTACGATTAGGGCGCTGATCCAAAGTGTATGGCTCTACGAGGACGTGAGTTCGTATCCCGCACAAGTCCCTTTTTTTGTAATGGTCCTTTACCGTCATCATTCTATTACGGTACCACTCATAATCTCGAATAACCTTTGTGCATTATTAGGTTTGTTTGGTTTGCTACACGAACTTACACTTTACACTAGTGTAGGCTCAAAATGTCTAAAAAGCGTTTTCGTATTAAGTGTAGTGTAAAGTGTAGCCGTTTGGTTTGACTTCGTGTAGTGTAAAGTGTAGAATTTCTACACGAGCTCTAGGAGGTCGTGTAGGGTGTAGGTGTAAAAATTTAGGCGCAACATTTGAAGAGAAACAGCTTAAAACATGATGAATGACACATTCTTTCATTGACAATCCGATATAACTCCTAAAATCAATTAATAGTCTATAATTACGTATTAGAAACTGATTCGAAGTATTTTATTTGTGGCACTATGTTTTGTGATGAGGGCAAATGCGTAGGGTACTCTAACCTCAATTAGGATAAGCACTATTGAAGTTTATGTTCCAAATAGCTTTTCATCGTTCAGATAGTACACATTTTCTATCATTTTGACTCATTTAGTGCCTTCAACAGTACTGTTTGTTGTTTTATTATGTTTTTTTAGTTTGACAGTTCGATGTGAGCGAATCTAGTGTAGAGTGTAGCTTAAAAAACGTTTGGTTATCCTGGGTAAAGTGTAGTGTAATTTGATTTCAAGGCCTACACCTACACTACACAAGTCTACACTACACTAGGTAAACCAAACAAACCTATTATGAGACGTTAAGCATAAAAAACATCAATCATTCCCCCTCGTACGCGAAATTCGACTCTTGATCTTAAAACGATGGTAGGCGGTAGGTCTAGGCCCTAAGTCAAATATAATGTAAATTAAGATTTGGCCCTGGGGTAATTCCATGTCAAATGAACTTGGCCATTTCCATGACCATCTCGGATTTTGATGAACTTGGCAAATCTACTCATACTAACATGAAGATTGATTGTGGAAAATTTTGTATTCCTGACGCGCTTAGTTTTCAAGTAATGCCCCGCTCAAAAACTCAAATTTGGGACGACATGCGGCATACCTGAATTGGTAACTTTTAGACCGTTGAACGTAAAAAGACAATTTTTTTTATTAAATAGTTTTTTATTGGCAATTTAGTTAAGAGTCGGAAGCACGGCCGAGCGCTTTCAAATTTTGCGGCGACTGCCTAAGATAAATCGTCCGCTATCGGTAGCTCTGTCAATACAGTTGCGTCTTCTCCCCTTGGGTCCTAGGCTACCCGCATTACCAGCCACGTTTCAAACCACGAGATATTATTTGGTGGCGAGTTGGATGATTTCATGCGACTGACTGCCACATCCGAAGTTTTTAATGACAAAATAAATAATTATAATGCACATCTTGTGAAAAGAGACGTAAATTACACTCTAGAAATATCGACAGAACGTTTTATAACTATTAAAAGTGTGACAATTTTTTACGCTTATCGCAAGTTATCGTGCATCTGTATAAATATCGCTCTAGACCGCACGCTTACCGTGGTCATTGTTGGCCGAGTGGTTAGAGCTCTTGTTTTGCATGCGAGAGGACGTCGGTTCGAGCCCCGTCTAGGAAAACTTTTTTACTTTTGTTACTCATTCCATTATTGTTGTTCACTTATAATTTGTGACGGAAACAATTTTTATAACTTTCCAGTGCAAATTACTCTAATGGCGAAGGCTTTCTCGCATCCGTGCAGCGGCAATCGGCAAGTTATGAAAGTTGGACCCCTACCGGCGGTAGAACAAGATGACATTATACTTTTTAGAAAGCCTAATTCAAAATACATACCATAAACCGTATACGAAAAGAATCCGCCTTGTTCTACATGCCGTTTTGGCGTTTTGAGCGCGCCGCGACGCTTCCGCATGACGTTTCACCCTTTTGATCCTTGTTCTAAATCAATAACTTTGTACGATTATTTAGAAGACGAATCGACCGTTCCAGTGAATACCCACATTTACCCATTAAAAATAGTTTAGAGTATTTAAATTGGCCTAAAACGCAAAAATGTGACTTATTATCAATTTTACTTTGATATTCAATGCCAATTTACGAAAACGTTTGAAAACATATTGTTGGTTTATCAGTCTTAAAAACATGCTGTCACATGTATTATAATACTACAATGCACAGATAGTTATACGAAGTCGCTGAGATAGTGCATGACATGCGTTTGTTCGGCCGCGCGTCTTATTTACTTCCGCTGTCGCGCAGAGTACTACTATTCACTGTGAGGTCCGGGGGCCAAACCGAACACATGTAACAGACAAATTGGCAATAAAACTTCTAACATCATTTAAATATGTAATAATTTGAATCAATTACTTAAATTTTCTGACACATGTCACGTCAAATATTAATTTATTATGTAGCACGTAGGCATGTTAAAGTGTGCATGACATTCTTGTATGGCTTCTACCGGAACGTAATCTAGGGCGACGGTCGTTCGCCCGCAGCCAAGCTAGGCGATGGATAACTCGACCCTGTTTACTCCCACCCGAGTTGGGGGGTTTTCAGCTATCTGCACACGCCGCCCCGAAAAATTTAGTCTTGAAACTCGGTTGTATGACCTGATATGTGGTTCATGATCTACAAAAAAAAATCAGTCCGATCCGATAACCAGTTCTGTGTTAAAATATTGCGTAAAATCGACGAAAAACTTCCGGCTTGCTGGGTGGGTGGCTAACTAAAGTTTATCTATCCTTGAGATACAAAGTGACCATCGGCGGACGAGACCGGGATCGGTCGTCCCGTCTATTGTCTGCATTTTCCCTTTCCACCTTTTTTGGCGTGACCGAACTTGGGAGCGAACATGGGTTTTTTCTACCTGCCTCCACACATTTCAAATCTATTGTGATGAAAATAATGTATTCAGCGAAATATTTTTTTAAAATTGCATGTATTTAAATGATGGTAAATGGTTGGCTTAGCGCTTGTCAACAGGCGAAATGATCTTACTTCTTTTCTATGCGAAACTAGGGAGAAAGAATGAAATGCTTGGCTCAACTTCTATATCCCACAGCATTCACAGCCGAAAACTTTTGAAGGAGAGCTTGGCTGCCGTTTTTTTTTTTTTACAATTTTTTTATTTGGGGGGTATTAAACTACCAAAAATATTTGTGATGTTACCAAAACACGTTAAATATTAAAATTGTAATTGAAAGGGTAATTTTATTAATACTATGTTGGCCTATACCTGATTGTTATTATCAATTAGTTAGTTTTGCTCATTAGTTTTGCTCATTGCTATAAGGTTTAAACCTCACAATAATGAATATAGTATATCAGCTTGGTGCAAAAACATTCTCTCGGAAGGTTTGATGTCCACGTACATGGTTCTTCGTCATTATTGTTTTCTTGAACAGTCTCTTCGACCTTAGACACTTTTTATAAAGTTTCACCGACACTTACCAGCTCTTGTAGACTATATCGGTTTTACTGGGGGTTTTACTACTGGGTGTATTTGTTTTTTCAATATCACAAGAGAATTGATCAACAGCCCAACGGCAAGAATAGTGGAATTTCACATTAAGTTTTCAATATGTATCTTCATACGGTAACAGATACGAGTAAAAAACACGTCTTTTTGGTACAGGTCGATGACTGACTCAATGTCTAACAATTTGCCGTCACAAAATAGACAGTGTCTGATCGATTACTTTCTTGAGTTTAGGACACTTCCTTTTTGGTTCGTCATCCATAGCTACAATTCGTATAAACATAGATCTTGAAACACAGTTTACCCATTTTGGTAATGCATTAAGAAAGTTATATCATCTACTCCATGAAATTAATGTTCGATCATGTTATAACAATAATATGGAATCGAATTTGGTGAATACTATTAGGGGTATATAATACGATCCAGTCATAGTGCTATAAAAAGAATATTATCTTGAATCATATCTAGGTGCCAGTTAGGGCGCCGCAGCCAAGCCGCGGTGCGCTATACACTCAGGCACCTTATATACAGCAAGCAGATTTGAGGTGATTTTTTTAGATCTCATTTCTTTTGAGTGTGTAAGGTTTGGCTGTATTTTTACAAGTTTTTGTTATGTGTGGGATAACAAACACGCAAATTATCTCTAAGCACGGAACAAACAACAATAAACGTTGTGTACTGCTACAGTAGCATACAACCAGACGGACTTTAAATTCCAAATTGTATTTACAGTGTTGGCCACACTTTTCAGTTTTAAAAATTCCATCAATGAAGCCGCTCTGTTTTAAAGAAATTATTATATTTGTGATGCAAGACTGCGATGCAGCTTTGTTCCTGCATTTGCTGTCGATTGACAAAAGCTGTAACGAAATGTTCAATTGACCTGAAATATAACATAGCATTTATAAAAACTTACACAGCTAAATCACCAAGACATTTGTTGATACCTACATGGCCGAATGGTAAAGTATGAGCGGTTTGGCGCTTATATATCTCATAATGTGCTCGTCGCGACAGCGGAAGTAAATAAGACGCGCAGCCGAACAAACGCATGTCATGCACTATCTCGGCGACTTCGTATAATTATCTGTGCATTGAAGTATTATAACACATGTGACAGCATGTTTTTAAGACTGATAAACCAACAATATGTTTTCAAACGTTCTCGTAAATTGGCATTGAATATCAAAGTAAAATTGATAAAAAGTCACATTTTTGCGTTTGTGCACAAACACTATAGTGACATATTTTTATTATATTTTGTTCCCCGAAAAAGTTCAAAACTTCCTAAATGAATATAAATTTGTATCATAAGACTTATATTATTTCTATTATGGTAAGTTATCAGCATTTGTAAGGTAGCGTCAAAAATGTATAGGCCTAACGATTTTTACGTTTTCACACACGTGCGCGACCCGGCACCTCCACCAAAATCATTAATAATACTCGCAAACCCTAGAGAAAATGAATATCTTCTTGGAAGTGGAAGAACTATTTCATTGTTTTTACTATAAGTATTATCAGAGGAGCATATTTTTATAAAACATAATCTTTCCATGCACGGTATAGTTAAGAAAATACCAGGTCACTTTCTCACTAAAATTGCAAACCGGTACAAAAACGTAATTTTTATTAGTTTCTTGGGACACCGGTACAAGTGTTTTGAAAACGGTACTGTACCGGTCAAACCGGTGGTCACCTTATTTATTCTTCACTACATAATATCATGCGATAATAAAATAATGTCAACATAATTACTTATAGTTAATTTCTCATGATACATCAAGCAAGCGGTGGATGCAGTGCTTTTCAAAACAGATTTTCTAGAAACAAAAGCTACCTTCTTTTGTTTATTTTGTTTACAATCTGTACCTAGTTCCCAAGATACAATGCTTTTTATTAAATTTGCTATGGTTACTGTCGTCATGTTACGAAAATTATATGAACATAAAAACAAAGTAAGTTTCACTGGTAAGGGTCACTGGTAGGGCTCGACATTTGCGTTTGACGGGGTAGGCCCTACCTCACGATGGCGATATCAGACTGTGATGACGTCAAAGCTGCCGTTATCGGCTTTCGTACATGCGATCCTAACGCACAGACGCGGAACTCTGTGCAGCCATCAAATCCCATTTGGGCCTACTTCTGAGCCGTTTTGTGTAACTTTTACTGATGTAATTTAACGATTATGACCATAGTTATGGTTCAAACAATATCAAATTTCACCACAGTGTTCAGAATAGTAAAATTAATACCGCGCTGTCATGAAAAATGGATATTACTTATTTCAATGCAGTAAAGTTCATCATCAAGTTCCAAAGTTATCATTTTTTTTCCGAAGCAATAACCGACCAAAGAAAAAAAATGGACAAATCCGATGTGTTCAAAATTTATTTTTGAGTATGGTTGAATTTTTTCATAATTATTTGATCATAACTGTAGAGCTTGTTATTTAATTTCTAACACTCTGCAGCCGCCCCTGTAACCTGTCTATGCATTAGGCTCTTAATATGTATTTGAATCCATTCCTGATTAGTGATTGTAAATCCATGTAAAAAATCTAAATTTGTTTTTAAACCTACCCTACAAGAAAAAGCATATTTTGAAAAATAAAAAAATAAAAACGTGTTTTTGTATAGATGTTTTTACTATTTAACAGTCACAAAAAAATTGGAATGGAATGGCATTGGGATCATGATATATCACAGGATCAAGCACCAAAGGTGTGGTGTCCATTTGTAGTGAAATTCAAATTTGCCGCAATTAATTTCTTTGAAAAATAAAAATGGAAGGTAAAAACTGACACATAACATACATTTGGTGCTTGACCCTGTGATATATCATGATTCCAATGCCATCACAATCCAATTTTTTTTTTCTATATGTAAAAAAATCTAAAGGCTACAAAAACATGTTTTAATTTTGTAATTTTTCAAAAAATACTTTTTCTCGTAGGTTAGGTTTACAAACAAATTTAGATTTTTTACATGACAGTTTCACAATCAGGAATCCATTCAAATACATATAAATTAAATTGCCAATAAAAACTCTTTAATTAAAAAAAAAATAGTCTTTTACGTCCAACGTTCTAAAAGTTACCAATTTAGATACGCCACTCGGCGTCGGCAAATTTGAGTTTTTGAGCGGGGCGTTACTCGAAAACTAAGTGCGTCAGGAATACAAAATTTTCGACGATCAATCTACATGTTACTAAGAGTAGATTTGCCAAGTTTCCTCAAAATCAGAGATGGTCAAGTTTTATTTTCTGCTTGGCTTGGTTGATTTGACATGGAATGACCCCCTAGTTGGGCCCTAGTTCTAGCCTACCTTTAATTGCGTGGGTTATTTATTATAGAGGCCCGAGGCATACATGAAGCCCATGAAATAAGTAGTTATTGGGGCCTAGTAACAGACGACTAACTTAACCTCACCAATTTTTTTTGTTTGATGACATTCTTCGTTGAAATTAAACCGCTACGAGGTACTCAAATTTTAATTGGTCCGTGTTTGTTAAGGCACGACCATCTAGAATAAATATACTAGTACGTTTTCGAGTTCTTTGCTACGCATCTTTTTAAAGTGTCTGGATTTCGTAAACCTCACCCCACATGTATAACAGCAACACTCTTTCAACTCACAACGCATGACAGTTTCCACGGTACCGTTCAAGACTACCAATTGAATTCCATCGAAAACGAAAACGACTTTGTTTTCAAATAGCGTTTTCAACTCATCTCCCACGAACTCAAAACTCGGGGTCCTGGCCGCATTATATATGCCCAACTTGTTAAAAAATTCCATAGTAAGCCTATTGACATAGTCGGGTCTATAGTACCTGTACTTTTAGAAACACTGCTCATACGAGATTTTAATGTCTTGCTCTTCTCTTTGCAAGATGGGCGCTGAAATGTTTTGGATGTTGGGTTATGTTTTGGTTCAGCATTGATCCAGCAAGCTCCATTACTATTAGTCTTCATTGAGGGATGTGTGTGTACAGCTTGGCAAATATCATCGTCCTGTCCCAGACAAAAAACATAATATGTACATTGTACGTTGATAATAAGCTACTGGTAGTACAACAAATAATAACATAGAATCATATGTTTATATCTTTGAATTATGGTACATGTCTAAAAATTAGCAAATAGACACAATCAGGTAGATAGGCATAATAAAATAAATAAAATGGCCAAGGCTACCAGTGCTATTATTATGAAGCACAAAATCCTTTCCACACCTTCCACAAAAGCAGTAGGAATTGGTGGGCTACCAGAATGCAGGAGCTTAAGTCGTTACTTCACGGTAGATGACGGCTGGTTTAAAAGACTGTTTGTTTTATTAGCTGAAATCACTGTCATTTTAGTGTTCAATTTAATATGAGTTTGTTGTGGAATGAAACAGAACAATAGGGAAAATACCCACATTCAATTTTATTTGCAAAAACAAGTTTTTAAAGTCTCTCCATCATAACTTAACATAAATGCAGCTTGGTTACATTCATGAACAGAAATTGGAATGTGTATGTTGAAAATGAAGTAAATAAGTCGAGTACCTTTTGAAGATTTCTTCACTTCAAAAGGCCTACTAATTTGAAAATTAAAATATAATTTTGTGTAATTTGGGAGACATTTTTACTTCGGTCGAGTGCAAGCGAGAAGACGCATTGATGAACAAAATGTGCTGACACATCGGACGTTTGTAGGTCTGAGTTAGGTCTGAGCACAGTGAGAAAAATTAAGGTGACATATTATGCACCTTTCAGTTAAAAAATCTTCATGAAAGTAAGCCATTGATATTCGACAGTTACAATGTTTATAGATAACGTCACGTGACTGATGAATGACGCTGTGTGGTGTATGCAAAGTACGCAAATAGCAGAACAGATCAGCTGCACTTCACATTCTTGACTTGCTCAAACAGCATTTTGAGAGAGGGGCGGTGGTACACTAGACCACTAGAAGATAAAAATAGAGGTGTTTTCTTCTGTTGCCGGTTTGGACTAGGAATGACTTCGGGTATCCGGTTTGGAACCAGTTCTTCCATAGAAACTATTTTATTAATAACAATTTTGTTACGCAATGTTTTAAGATTCGCGGTCCGAGAGCAAGTGTAGGCTTGACATCTGAAATGCGCGTATGGTGTTTTCAAGAAGTCGAACTTGCTATTGTGAGCTATATATTTTCGCCTTGTTGATAGTAGTAGTGCCAAAGCACTCGAACAGAAGAAATCCCAACCCCAACAGACTGATGATTTAGATGATTTAAAAAGATCAGGTAGGAACTGCAATCATAAGTAGGTACTAGAATGGAACTACCAAAGCCTAACATCATGTATTGACAGTGGATGGGTTGGAGAGAAAGAAGAGTGAATACAACAAACAGGAGTTAAGAAGATGTACAACTTAATACATTTGTAAACAATATCCGGACGAGGAATGGTTGCATGTTACACTGATGGGTCTGCCTTACCTGGGGAGGGCATGGCGGGGACTGGTGTGTATTGTAAAAGGTTTGAACACTCCTGGGCAGCAGGAAAAAATGCAAGCAAATACGATGGCGAATTAAAGGCCATAAGTTGGCATTGGAGAAGATAAGCGAACATCAAGATAAGAAAATACTAATAGTGACAATGTCTGACTCAAAGACGGCAATTCAGGCCATTGCTAGTAAAGAGAGGGTGAATTATGAGGTGAAAGAATGCAAGGTACTGCTGCTAAGGCTATATTATGATGCCAGAGAATAGTGCTGCAATGGATTGCAGTTGCAGCACATTGTGAAGTGTATGGTAATGAGAAGGCAGATTACCAGGCAAAGAGAGGCAGCAAAATGCCTGAAGTAGTCAAGAATCTGTCACATTCATCAGTAAAGGGCAAGGGCACATCTTAGCACAGCAATCAAGAGGAGAATGTAGGGCTGTGCGAATATTCGAATTTCGAATAATATTCGCGAATAATTTTTTTCCAATATTCGATTCGAAATTCGAATAGTAACTATTCGAAATTCGAACTATTTTGGCTTCATTGCGAGTCTCGCGGTAACTGTTTAAAAGCCCCGTCTGGGCCCGGGGTAGAATTGGCCCAGAGCATGGCTCTGCTAATCGTAAAAGGCGATTCAAGAGAAAAAGTCCACCTCGCAAACATCAGCTAGTATAAAGAGTAGTAGCTTACTCCCCGAATCTAGAGGCGAGCTCTGGCAATCGTCGCCGGGGACCTTGCCCCCTTCCCTTGACAACCCCCCGGCGACGATGACAAAGACAATGACACCACGAACGATGACAAAGACAATGACGACCGCGACGTGAGAAACCCCCCTTCCCCCCCTTTCCCGTGGCTGGTTCTGACCAGCATGGGGCCCTCTTCCTCCCCCCCCCCCTAGGTTAGAGTGGTGCATTATGACCTAACGGTTGACGCGTCCTTAATCCAAATAAACCAAAAAAAACCCGCTAAAAGTGCAAGGAGTTTGAATTTTCGCCGCCAGAGCTCGACTTTGGCACAAGTACAAGAAGTTTACGTTTTCGCCGATAGATCGCGCTAGCGTCGACTAATGAAAAATTTTGTGATGGCAACAAAAATGGCATCAAAACCTTCATAACCTGTCTTTGGAACTGCTTCATTAGCCGCTTTCGTTTACCTCGCCAGAGTAACCCGTCCGGTCAGTTATGTCACGTGATTTTACGTCACCAGGTTAGCATTTTCAACCCAAGTAAACGAAAGCGACTCGGAGGTGGGTTTGTTTGCAAATGGATGCCGTGACAGCAAGAGTTAAACGTAAATATATTAACAACGTTATTAACGTATGCCATGTTAATGTTGATTGTTAAAATGGCAGCACAAGGCCTAGGCCTACTCAATAACAATGTTTTGCGCCAAAATATCCACGTATCACCCATAGCAACTTATAAACATCACCTATCAAATTCACATCGTTTCGTATTTTCCGCCATAACCTGAACTAGAGAACCTGGATCTTATTAACTACGTTAATAGAGAAGCGCATTTGGATGTTCGTGTGTTAAACATTTCTGGGACTCACCGCCCTAGAAATGTAGCGTTCTACCATGGTTCTCACCGTCCAAAAGTGTGTAACTGGATGTAGTCAAATTCACGCCAAGCAATTTAATATATACCAATAGTTTGCCTGAGGCATGAACCTACGCCTAATAATGATAATACCTAATATAAAAATGTATATATATTATAACATCCATTGTCAACGAATAATACCTTACTTATCTGCAAATTTGTATATTCAACATTGTACTTTGTTTGGTCCTTGAGTTGATTACCGACGATAAACCGGGGAAACTTCTTTATCGACTCTGGTTGCCATGGTTACCAAGACCTTGGGCTCACTGCCTTTGCTAGGATTTTGATAGGAATTATCAAGGAACCAATGGATTACCCAGGCGGTGAGCCCTAATAAATGTCTAAACGCGCTACGTATCTAGAAGATAAAGCGGCGTTAACCTGAACTAACCCTGCTCCCGAGGCAGGTCACTTTTTTGGTGATCGGGTTGTAAAACCGGGTTACTCTGGCATAGTTGCCGAACGAACCTGAGTAACCTGCTACTGACCGGGTTTACTTTCCGAACTAACAGGTTGCTCTGGCGAGGTAAACGAAAGCGGCTATTGTGATTGTTTTGAAGAGTGTTCGTTGTCTTTGCGATTTTGTAATGATTAAATTAATTATTTTGGTGTTCTTGTGCTGTATTAAGTTGTGGAAGATGACGACGCGTTTGCAAGGCATTTGCCTTCAAGTTCAAACCCCATTTGGGACTTGTTGATCTTTTGACATACTACCTTGGGCCTAGGGCTAGGCCTAGGCTTAGCCCCTGTATAAAATATGTTCTGTTGATTGATTCTAGGCCTAGCCCTAGGCTTTGGGTTTAGAAAGCTCTAGCCAAGACTAGCAGCTAGGCCTCGGTTTCACTGAAATTAGTGAGCCTAGGCTTAGGCTAGGCCTAGGGCCTATCACTTATCTTTGTGATTAGGACCAGTCTAGGGCCTAGGTACCTAGGGCTTGTTATCAAGTCAGATTTGTCTTGATTAGTGGTGGTAGGCCTAGGCCTAGGCCTAGGCCTAAGCTAAAGGAATTGGATACACAAAGGCTAGGCCCTAGGTTTAAGCCTAGGCTAGGCAAGGGTCTAGGCCTAGGCATGTTATTAAGTCACACTTGTCTTGATTTTCATTAGGACCTAGGCCTAGGCTAAAAATATATGCCCCTATATTCATCTTGAGGCCATCTATGATCTATGGTTTTTTATTTTGCTGCAACATCACCCCTCGTACGCGGATATGTTTTCTCTTGTAAAGATAGCAAGCCTTAGGTAGGCCTACATACAAATCTTGACGTTGATCTCGTGTAGGCCTAAATATCAAACACTTAAGCGGCGTTCACGATCAACTTAGTCGCTAACTTATCCGCTAACTTAGGCGCCAACTTAAGGTTTGTCTTATGGAAAATAACTTGGCCGTTCACGACGAAAAACTTCTTACGTAACTTACGTAAACTTATACGTAACCCGGCCAAAAGTTTGCAGACTCCAAACTTCAACTTAGTAGTAAACGTTTCCGTAAGAATGAACCAATCAGAGAGCGCCTAGAGAATAAAATATTGCAAAGATGGATGCCAAAGAAACAACAACAAAATTAGTTTGACAAAAATGCTGTTCGTTTAATTAAACTACCAGTCGAGCACAAGAAGATTGTTATTTGATTGTTATAAATGTTATTTAAATCCAAATAATGGCAAAATAGGAAATAGGATGCAAATTTATAATGCAAGTTAAGGTTATGTACAGCGTGAACTTTACCTCGGAAAAAGTCATCGTGAACAGCGGTCTAAATTTCTACTGCTACTACTACTACTACTGCTACTACTAAGTTGATCGTGAACGCCACTTTAGGCCTATTAATAAAACTCAACTTAATGAAAAAATGCTGTTATTTTAATCATTATTCGAAACTATTCGGAAGAAAAAATTATTCGATATTCGATATTCGAACTTTTTGCATTTGAATATTCGATATTCGATTCGAACTGAAAAATCACTATTCGCACAGCCCTAGGAGAATGCAATAAAAAGAGTGGATTGATAAAGGGAAAGAGAAAGCATGGCAAAAGATAACTAAACTACTGGAAATGTCAAACATCATTTTTTTTCCACTCCCAGAAACTTGTAGGCCTACATTGTACATTGTTCTCCGCAGAGCGGCTAAGGGTGAAAGTGCAAGATCGATTCTATCAGTGGCACACTTTGGCGATCTTGCATCACCCCCTTTGCCAACAGCACGTGATGTTCCCAAGTGGTCACCCACTCAAGTACCGACATCACCCGATGTTGCTTAACTTCGGTGATCTATCGGGAACCGGTGTATTCAACATGGCAAAGCCGTTGGAAACATCATGGAAATAGACGAACAGCTACTGCACAGTTTAGACTTCAACATGACATGATCTGCTCGGAAAGCACCTACATCGGATAGGAATCACCGATAGCAGTACTTGCCGTCCATGTGGGAGGGAAGAACAGAACAGAGAGCATCTGATGAGATGTTACAAGTCTTGAAGACGAAATTGATGCCCTTCCACTTGGCATGAACTATGAGGAAAAAGAAGTCTGTCTCTACTGGAAAACCAGAAAATGCATAATGGCCCAGTAAGCCAACAAGAAAATTGTATTATTAATGTTTATTCTTGATTTTTTTTTATTTTGAAAACTATCAAAGAAACAATTAAGCTTAGTTTCAGCAATATAATATTGCTTTTTAAGCGATGGTAATTAACGAAACGGTAATATTGTGCAACAAGTGGATACTTAAAATCTAGGCTAGGCCTAGGGCCAAGGCCTCGGCAAGTATTTTTGTAGCTTTAAGATCGCAAGCACATATTAACATAAGTGACGATATCAGGTCCAGAAAGTTCAAACCGGTTCCTCCACGCCGGAACCGGTTTTTAAAAGTCAATTTTTGTTCAATGTATCAGCCTTACGTGCGTGTTTTTTTGGAAGCGACTGTACGGCAGGGAGTAAGCTGGCTTCGGCGACCGCGCTTTGTTATGTAAGACTGCCGACAGTCAAGTATCATGTAGCAGCCTTGTGCGTCAAGGCCGTTCGCTCGTTACGTCATCACGGGCTCCGTGGAAATAGACCGCACAAGAAATACTTATTAGGCCTAAGCCCTTGGTTCTATGAACACTAGAAAAACGCTCAAGTCCCGCCGCGTTGATGGATGAGCTTTTTTGTAAGTTTTTAGTATGCGTGGGATCTCTTTTCCTTTGCAAGTGCTTTTTGAATGCATTGTAGGTGATTGTTGTCAAGTTTCTATTGTTACTTGTTAATTGTTGGATGAGCGAAGCGAAGATTCCATTTCACTACACTGGAGGAAAAAATCCGGAATGTTTTTTTTCCTTTCTTTTTTTCTTTTTTTTTTGCCTGTCTGTTAACACGATTCCGGCTAAACCGATACTCAGATTGCGATGAAATTTTATGGAGGCCTTCGAAATCTCTGAACTTAGAACTGCCACGTTTTTTAGCGCAATCGGAAAATTATTTCTCATGAAAATCGCAATTTTACGATTTTTTTCGATTTTAAAAAAATTTCTTCGACTTATACACCTAGGCCTGCATGCTTTGTCCAATTGTAATTATTTTTTCACAGAACCTTAATTTTATGAATTGAAATATTCGTGTGAAATTTAAGCGTAATCAAAAACACATTTCTCATGAAAATCGCAATTTTACAATTTTTTTTTTGATTTTTTAAATTTCTTCCGACTTAAAACACCTACATGCTTTATCCGATTGTAAGGATTTTCTCACAGAACCTTAATTTTATGAATTTATATATTCTTGTGAAATTTGAGCATAATCTAAAAATTATTTCTCATGAAAATCTCTATTTTACGCTCTTTTTTGTTTTTAAAAAAATACGCTCATCCAACAACGCGCCTGAAAAAGCATTTGCAAAGCTTCCTAGTTATTATAAACCTAAAAAAAACTCTATGTTAAAACCTTTATTCTATGAATTCTGGCTAACTTTTTCAACCTTTTCTTTCAGAAAGCAATACATCACCATTACCTTAATGTCCATGTGAAAAATGAACATTGTAGCCCCACCCGTTTGGCCAGAATCGGCCCAAATGTCACGAAAATATCGCACTAAAAATGGGAAAAAAATCGTAAAAGTACGATTTTCATGAGAAATATTTCTTGGATTGTACCCAAAAACGTGGCATGTCTAAGTTCAGAGATCTCAAAGGTCCCCTCCAATTTTCATCAAGGTCGCATGCCGTTTTCCCGTTAGCGTGCAAACAGACAGGAAAAAAGGGAAAAAAAAAACATTGGAGCTAAATTTTTTGGGGGGTCAGTGAAATTGAAGTCTTCGCTTCGCTCATCCAATTAAAAATGTTTTTCATTTATAAATTTATTAGGTAGTTTTATTTTACAAAAAAAATAATACTAGGCCCTAGATTGTATTGGTCTTCATTATAAGCAACCAAATAAACATAAATAATTCTCCAGTCCCAAAGTCATTCTCCTGTCATTCACAAAACAGGAAAATGACGGACTTTCAATCAACTTTCAGTCGATAAAAAAGTTCCTGCCCCCTTAACTAACACCATCTATGGTTCAAATCTGAAACTAAATCTGTGAAACTTCCTTCACCTACCGTACTTTAGTTTGTTGTCATAATGAATGAAAAGTAAACAGTTGCACAATTCCAACTAAATTAAAATATCATTATCACCTTTATTATTTGTTGGATAATCGTAGCGAGCGAAGTGAAGACTTCAATTTTACTGACCCCCCAAAAAATTTAGCTTGGGTGTTTTTTTTTGTTTTTTTTTTTTTTTTGTTTGTTTGTTCGCACGATTCCGGGAAAACGGCATAAGCGATCTTGATGAAAATTGGAGGGGACCTTGGTTTTCTCTGAACTTAGACTTGCCACGTTTTTGGGTACAATCGAAGAAATATTTCTCATGAATATCGTACTTTTACGATTTTTGCGATTTTTAGTGCGGTATTTTCGTGACATTTGGTCCCATTCTGACCAAACGGGTAGGGCTACAACCTTCATATTTCACATGGACATTAAGGTTATGGTGATGTTGTATCTTTTGAAAGAAAAAGTTGAAAAAATTAGCCAGAATCCATAGAAATAAAGGTTTTAATTTAATTTTTTTGATTTTTAGTGCGATATTTTCGTCACATTCGGGCCGATTCTGACCAAACGGGTGGGGCTACAACGTTCAGATTTCACATGAACATTAAAGTTATGGTGATGTAGTACCTTTTGAAAGAAAAAGTTGAAAAAGTTAGCCAGAATCCATAGAATAAAGGTTTAAATATGAGTTTTTTGAGGTTTATAAAAACAAAAACAAGTAACAATAGAAACTTGACAACAATCACCTACAATGCATTCAAAAAGCACTTGCAAAGGAAACGTGGACCTACGCAAACAAATAACTTACAAAAAAAAGCTCATCCATCAACGCGGCGGGACTTTAGAGTTTTCCTAGTTAATTAAAAGCCCATAGGCCCAATCCTAAACTTAAATAAATTTAGTTCCGCCTGGTTCCGCCTACAATAAAGACTCTCTCTACTTCCGCCCCCTTAACTACCCCTACCTAGGCCTAGCGGAAAACCGACAAAGCTCTACCTTTTTCAAGTCAATCATTTAACATGGGAAAATTGGAGCCGTGACAAGGGGCTTTTACCTTATAATACATCAGAAGGTTTGGTAATCCTTAGCCAAAGACGTTGAAAAATTTGCCGGGATTATCAAAAAAAAGGTTTACTAATTTTTTATTTTTATGTGATATTTCTCAGGATTGTAGCTATAAGTGACCAAAGGGTCTGGCTACAAATTTCAGATCAAAATATTAAAGTTATTGGTTTTGAGTACCAACGAAAAGTTGTCAAAATTAGCCAGCTTAAATGAGTTTGGAAAATGATTTTAAATTTTGAAAAATTGACATTTTAGTAATAGGAAGGACCAATGACTACAATGCATTCAAAGGCACTTGCAAAAGAAAACGTTTTTTGTCTATACCAGTTCAAAATAGCTCCTGAACCGGCTGGAGTTTAAAACCTAGTAAAATTAAAAGCCATAGGTCGCACCCTAAACTTAAATAAACTTAGTTCGCCTGGTCCGTCTTACATAAGACTCGTCTACTCGGCCCAGACCTCTAACTACCCTACTAGGCCTAGCGGAAAACGCAAAGTCTAACCTTTTGGCTTGGTCAATATTTAACTGGAAATATTGGGCCGTGATAGGTCTATTTTACCTTGTACATAACATCAAACGCTGTCTAAAAACCTATCCCTAGTTTCCCAAATTTGTGGGTTAGGTATTCAACTTAACGACGACTTTTAATTGGCATTGTCTTTAACCAGGAGCCATGATCAGTAATAATGGAACTTCAGCCCTTTGCTCTGCGGATTTCCAATTTAACTTCAGCTTTTTTTAACTCTCACTACAAAGCTTACAAAACTAAAAGCCTTTTAAATTTGGTGTTTGGATAATTTCACCTCTACTATGGGCGAATTTAATTTTACTCGATCGGCAGTTGGTAACTTCTAGGGCAAAAAGTTTCCAGTTTGACAGGTACATTTACACCACCCACCCCCCCACCGGCCCGTTCGTAAAAACTTACACTGTAAAGAAACAGACAAACAAAAAATATTAAACTTATCTAGATACCCCCAAACCTATATATTGAACAATTTTTAATCAATAGATAGAAACGCACATGCACAGTTTAACAATTTATAAGCCAAGGATGAATGACCCTTTAGGCTTGCAACCCTTTCGGGTGCCGAATTTACTTAAGGCTTTACCCTTTGGGTCGATGGTTACGTAGGTAGTCCTGGAGGATTAATTTGGAAAATAAAATAACATTTTCAAGTTGTTTCTATTACTGCAGGTGTTTTCACCTTCCAACATTTATTTTTATCTACAATTAGGCCTATTTAGGCTAGGGCCTTGGCAAGTTCACATTTTATTTATACTTTTTCTCTGTGTGGTATTTTTTGAAACATGCACCTGGATGCAACCCTGGTCTCCTGGTGCAGGTTTCACAAAAATAGTTTGTTTCCCTTCTTCCTCCCTTGACTTTACGATTACTACAAACAGTACAGTCTTTAGAACTTTTTTTGTCACTGATTGCTAGGAAGTGAGGCTTCTTGTTCAACCTTTCTTCTTGGTCACCGGATGATGGGCGTCCTGGTCGCTTGGAATTGACGTTCCGGACATCCCCAACCAACTGCACGAGAAGAGCCTTGCGGTATTCTAGATGTCCCACTGGTTTCTTGCCAATTTGTTCTTGGTTCAAGTTGAACAACAAAAAGCTGTTCACAATACCAACTTCAAGGAGCCAGAAAAACATTTTACGCCACCATTTGAGGGGTTTGCGAGTAAA
Organism: Sweltsa coloradensis; assembly: GCA_024449915.1. Lineage (NCBI taxonomy): Eukaryota > Metazoa > Arthropoda > Insecta > Plecoptera > Chloroperlidae > Sweltsa > Sweltsa coloradensis. The sequence continues at coordinate 405,624 of JAMZAV010000016.1, forward strand.
GCCATAGCTTGCAATGTAATGGTCTGCGCGATCAACACCCCCCATATGGCTCGTGTAATCGGCAATAACAGTAGGCTTTTGAAAAATTTCCTCTTCCCCCCTTGCTACCTTGCGGGTGACTTGCTCAGTGTCTGCGGTATGAAATGTGCTTAGCATAAACACAGTCCCTCTTATCTTTCCACGCAAGTGCAGTTACACAATCGTCCTTGCGGAAACTTACGATGTCATGTTTTTTTATTTTTAGCTTTTTATTTTTCCTGATATCTTTGGGCAGTCCTTTACGGCTAGCAATAACTGTGCCAGTGAAATGAATGTTTACATCTAACAACTGCTTGGCCAACTCATAGCCGGTATAGTATCTGTCCGTATATAGATGAAAGCCAGCGCCGTTAGTTGTTTGCAACAAAACATCACATAGATGTAACACTATGCGAGCGGTCACTGGAAGATCAGGGCGGATAAGCTGATCTGTAGTTGTCGACCCATAGTAAGGAAGTAGTACACTAATATAGCCAGTAGCCGAGTCTGCGAGAACGTATATCCTTAGGCCCCATTTTGTAGGTTTTTGGGGATTGTACATTTTGAATGACACTCGGCCCTTGAAACCTACTGTACTTTCATCGACAGCTATCTCTCTCCCAGGTATAAAGTGTTCCCTACACTTTGTATCAATGTAGTCAACTACGTTTTTGACTTTTTGGCCCCTCGGAATGACTCTTCGATTTTGCCCAGCTTGAACAGGAGGAGGGCTTACATGAAATGCCCAGAAAATCTGCAGGAATCTATCCCTACTGAATATTTCCTTGAAGAAAGGTTGGTATGCAGACCACTCTGTACTAAAGTACGACTTCAAATTAGGTTTTTCGTGCAAGGACATATTCATGATAACCCCTAGAAATGCTTTCATTTCAGGAAGAGAAACATTGAACCAACTCACCCATATCGAGCGCCTACGCAAAGGGGTTTCCTTTTTTATTTTTTCGGCGGCATACTTGTTGGTTTCATTGGTGATTTCTACCAACAGAGCATCCGTGAAAAACATTTGGAAAAAATCCTGTTCCGTAGTAGGCCTAGGATTAGGTACTTGGAACCCGGGATTTTGAGCAGTGAACGGAATTTTGGGAAAATCGCGATCATTTGGCCTCCAATTCCTCCATCCGTCATCATCAGGCCCAGCGTCACCGCCCCCATTGTCACTTTGCTCATCTTCTGATCCTGATATATCATTTTCACTTGCACTTTCTTCGTCATGTTCAGATTCAATATTATCAGAACTATATTCGCTACCGAAATCACTCCCACTCAAAGAACCATCATCTTCAGAATCATCTAAATACTCTTGAATGTCTCCCGGTTTCGTTCTTTTACGAGAAGAAGACGCCATGACTATGACAGCTGATGTTTACATCGAAGTAATTCACTGCCAGAAATAGTTTAGATTGCATTACATCTACGTTTTACAAGGCTGTGGTACGCTGGCTCAGTCGAGAAATATAGTTAGTTCATATGCATGGCTAACAGATAGCAGCAGTGGTAACATCGCGAGCATAATCGCGAGTGTTTCGGCGCTAACTTTGATTATTGACGATGTCGGCTGTGAGCCGACATACGACCGGAACCGGAAAATGCCAATGTCGGCTGGGAGCCGACATACGACCGATAAGGGTTAATCACCCCATATAAGGTATCACATTACATTATTTTCAAAATAACATTACACTATCATGCACAGTATCATTAGGTACCAATTTATTATATTGTTTAACTTGACACAAAATTTGAATTGGCCAAAAAGTGCAAGGGATGCAATTTTGCATATTTCTAGAGAATTACCCACCTGTGGACTATTTGAGTCAATATAATAAATGGCATACCACGTAGGCCTACTATATTTCCACCATTCAACCTAAACAGTCTAAAATAAAAATTTACATAGGTAGCTAGACAGCAGCAATATTGCTTACCTCATCTGAAATATCAACGATTTCATGATTCTCTTTTCCATGATTTGGACTCCGAGAAGTCGAGAAGCTTGCACCACGACTCTTAAGAAAGAAATAAGATAGTATCACAATAAACCCAGATGTACAGTCCACATTGAAGGATTAGGCTAGATTGCAACAGTCTAACAGAACAAAATGGGGATGCATTCTTTAGTGGGAGAGGATTCAATGATTCTAGGAGAAGTCTACAACTACATTGAAGTTGTGTGTGTACTACCCGAAAAACAATAAACAACTACAACGACGACTACTACGATTGTACCTTCGATTGTACCCAAAAAGTGGCAGATCGGGTTCAGAGATTTCGAAGTCCCCTCCATTTTTCATCAAGATCGCATATGCCGTTTGCCCGGTAGAGCACGAACAAATAGACAAAAAAACAAACAAACAAACCCACCCCAAAAAAACATCCAAGCTAATTTTTTTAGGGCGCCAGTAAAATTGAAGTCTTTGCATCGCTCATCCAACTAAACAACATGCCCACTGGAAATATATTCTTTTTACTTTTTCACGCTTTTCTCTCTCATGGGGTCTGCTAATGAAGTGTAAAATATGACACCATGTCCTGTGTTGTCTATTAGATTAGTATATCCAACAATACATCACAACTTTCTTGATGTTCTTACATGATTTTCAATATCCATTACTAACTAATAATAATGGTAATTTACAAATGTACAAATAGCATGGAACAGGGTGGGAGATGGCCAAATAATTTCACAATTTGTTCCAGATTCGGCGTTAGTTATGAAGTGAATGCTCGGTGCCTCTATGAATAAAGTAGACCTACAGCCTACGGTACTACTGTACTGAATAAATTTATCATTAAGGGTCATTCACAACTAACTTAGTAGCTAACTTAACCTCTAACTTAAAGGTTTGTCTTATGGAAAACAACATGTCTGTTCATGACCAAAACTTAGCCTTTAACTTACACTTATCAGCAACCAAAAGTTTGCAAACTCCAAAACTTTTACTTAGCAGCTAACTTAACATTAAGCTTTTAACTAGGGAAGACGACGGGTACCCGGGTACCGGGTACCCGCCCGGCGAAGTCGGGTACGGGTACGTGTTTCCACTACCCGTTTACCCGTAAAACCCGGTTCCTGAATTGAGGTGTCACATTGTAGGCAGAAGGCTAATGTAAACATGCGCTTTCTCATATCTTTTGTGCTTGGCGGCGTTTTTCTTTTGAATTATAATGTCCTTTGACCTTTGTTCATGCCGCCGACTTGTGGCAGTGTGCTTAGTATGCCCCCCCCCCCCCCCCAATCCTCGTGCCTAATCACTCGTGCGATCTTCCAGAGATTATACCGCGTAAATAATTACCACAACATCACTTATGTTTTCAATATGCTAGAAGTCAAAACTTAAAAGCTATCACCCATGATCTTGTTTACTCTCATTCTGGTTCCAGTCTCTCCCCCCCCCCCCCCCCTCCCACGCCCCGCGCCAACACATCGTGAGTCGTGACCTTGACTTGACTGTGACAAGATATAAAGCAGATGCAACGAAAAGTGAGTGTTATCTTAATGGCCCGCTGCTGTTCCTCTTTCATGATTATGAAATACTACTTCATCGGAACGTCATTGTTTATAGAACAGCATTACGTCCTAGATATTACGATAATTGATGAGCGCGTTTCTTCCCAGTTCATTAGACACCCCACACGATTTTTTTGTGTTACTACCCGGGTAACCCGCGGGTAATGTGGACGGGTACCCGGGTCGTAAAAAAGTCGGGTTTCGTCATCCCTACTTTTAACCAATCAGAGAGAGACTCGAGCCGACAATTTCCGGTCATATCCGATTGAAAACGTAAACAAATAGCAAAAATGGATCCCAAGGAACATCAGCTATTGTTCGATGAAAAGCTATTGAACGAATTCATGAAAAGGCCACTGCTATATATGTAAAATCTTCGTCTTTATACAAAGATAAGAATATAAAAGAAAACATGTGGCTATTGATTGGGGCAGAAATGTCAACTGACCGTCAGTATTATTAATGTTTATTGCGGCACTAGGCCTAGCCCCCAGCTAGGGCTAGGCCATGTGAGGTTATGTAGGGCTTACGTCACGTTGTCTTAAATAAATACATTTATTATTTTTACCATCAATTATTGTTTAATAAACTGTACAGTGTATAGTCAATCAATTCTATAATGCTCCCTAAGTAGGGCTAGGCTAGGCCTACTTACTGAATGCTGAATGTTATTGTATGTCAAGCATTGGCGCGATAAAAGTAAACACTGCAAATCTGTATTGTGATTGGTTTAAAAACATCTATCATGCACAGCCACCTAAAGTTAGAGGCTACGGTAGCTGTAAAGCACTGGCAGAGCCACGAGCAACATCTAGGAGGCAGTGGCTGTTAAGTTAGCGGCCTAAAAATCAATCATGAACAGCCACCTAAAGTTAGAGGCTAAGTTAGCTGTTAAGTTAGAGGCCTAAGTTGATTATGAATGAGCCTTTAGTAGGTATGGCTGTGTAGAATTAAATAATCTAATATCTAGCTAGGCTAGTTAGTAGGGCTGGGCAAAAAAATCGATATTTCAATATGATATCGATAATTGGAAATATTTTCGATATCGTTATTTGATAATATTTAATACAATCCAGAAATTAAAAAATCCATCGCGATCGGGGTACGAACCCAAGTCTCCCACTTTCCGGGTGGACGCCTTAGCCAACAAGACCACCGAGACGGTAACTATTTAACTTCTGTATTGTCGTTACATTATAGAACTTGAATGGATTTCATATCGAAATATCAAAATTTACACAAAAATGCTAAATTTAGTAATTTTGGTGAAGGTGCCGGGCAGGTAGGGCCTAGTCTAAATTAAATTAACCTGGCTGGTGCATTTGATGGAGGTGCCGGGTCATAAAACACGATTGTGAGATCTTAAAAATTGTTAAATAGGTTTATGGTGATACCTTATCAACCCCATTTGGCCACAAGTTATGAAAAATAAACCCACTCTTAAAAAAAAAAATCAAACAATTACATTTTGATATAGGCCTATCGATATCATATCAAAATTTTTCGTGTGATATCGATAATTGAATATGTCATATCCCAGCTCTACTAGATAGCCTAATTTAATTTACCTTGGAATCCATTGGGTTGGTGGTTGTGCTACGATTGCTTCTCCTCTGCATTTCAGGATACAAATTTCTCTCGTCAGGCTTTAGGAAGTCTTGAAACATAAAATTACAAAATACAATTACAAAAAGCCATAGGGCCTAATGGAAACAGAAAACTAAAATCCAAGCTCTGCTGAATGATTTAGATTTGGTTTATTTGGGTTAAGGGCACATCAACAGTAAGGTCATAATGCACCACTCTAGCCTAGGGTATGAGAGGTGAAAAATTCTATGCTGGTCAGAAGTCAGAACCAGCCATGGGTAAGGGGAGAAAAGAGGGAGTTCTCACATAGTGGTCGGCATCGTCATATAGGCATTGTATGTGTTGTCATGTTCGTCGTCTCCGGGGAAGTCGTCGAGGCTGGCGGGGGGAGGTACCCGAGGACGACCCCCAGAGCTCGCCTCTAGTTTCGGGGAGTAATATACTTACCAACTGATGTTTGCGAGATGAACCCTGTCTCTTAAATTGCCTTGTACGGTTAGCAGAGCCAAGCTCTGGTCCAAATTCTACCCAAGCCCAGATAGGGCCTACACATATTATTAGGCCAATAGGCCAGAATAGTTGACACTTGACAGTGTTGAATATGTCTAGTTTGTTACTATGACATATTATAAACTGGGAAAATAAAGGAAGTCACCAAAAACAGGTATAAAATAAATGTTGTTGAGGTAAAAATACTCGTGATAAACATGCGTTGGAGGAAGTCTAGGGGAGTAGCGCGCGTCTTTTTACTTGTGGCGGACCGGTAGCGATCTACTTTAGTTGCGGAGCATATTGATTCTAGCGGTAGCATGCAACAATTTTTTAAACGTTAGCATGATATTTGGGCTATTTTGTTCCAGAATCCAGACCCAGCTCCACGTTAAGTCAAAAGTGGGCACTGCAAACTAACTTGTAACGCCAACTGCGGTATTCCGAGTCTTACGAGTTTCACATCTTGTGCTCTCCGTGCAAGCCCGTAATCTCGTCTCACTTGCACACACGTTGTTTGCTTTCCTTCGACCAGTTTAGCAAGCGATGTCACATCTGGATTCGGGAGTTCGTAGGTCTTGAGTTTACCAAACAAATTGCAGTGATTATTAAATTATATGGAGCATCTTGAATGCTATTTCTGGGTCGTAAACTCTTCACAAAACATCAAAATCATCAAAATCAGTTATATATAACTGAGTGGGTAGACTCTAAATAAAATTTATTTTTGGATGAGCGTAGCGAGCGAAGCGAAGATTCCATTTCACTACACTGGAGAAAAAAATCCGGAATGTTTTTCTTTCTTTTTTTTTTCTGTTTGTATTATTGTGTGTTTGTTAACACAATTCCGGCTAAACCGATACTCCAATTGTGATGAAATTTTATGGAGGCCTTCGAAATCTCTGAACTTAGAACTGCCACGTTTTTGAGCGCAATCGAAAAAATTTTTTCTCATAAAAATCGCAATTTTACGATTTTTTTCGATTTTTAAAAAATTTCTTCGACTTATAACACCTACATGCTTAATCCGATTTTAATGATTTTTTCACAGAACCTTAATTTCATGAATTAAGATATTCTTGTGAAATTTGAGCGCAATCGAAAAACTATTTCTCATGAAAATCAAAATTTTACAGTTTTTTTCTTTTTTAAAACAATTTTTTGACTTATAACAACTACATGCTTTATCCTATTGTAATGATTTTTTCACAGAACCTTAATTTTATGAATTAAGATATTCATGGAAAATTTGAGCGCAATCGAATAATTATTTCTTATGAAAATCGCAATTTTACGATTTTTTTCTTTTTTTAAAATTACGATTAATAAAAAAATTAAGTAAATTTTTAATTTTATTTAATTTAAAATTAAAAATTTTTAAAAAAATCTTCGACTTAGTAATAATTTTTTCACAGAACAACAGAAAATCCGCATAACACAATGGCAGCTCAATGCACCAATATTACGCTCATCCAACAACGCGGCGGGACTTGAGCGTTTTCCTAGTTTTATTTATTTAAGTATTAACGATAATAAGAAGCCGGATTATTGATTTGGAGCATTAACCGCAAGAAATAATTAATTATACTAATCATCTGTATTGCACATTGAAATGAAGTGATAAGCGTCTTAAATCCCACCCACCCATCAGACATTCCAGGTTATTAACCCTTTCTCTGTTATGTAGTATGATTGGAGAAGGGTTGACAGGTTGGGAAAGCATAGAGAACACATAAAACCCAGCCTGAAGGGCTGGGGGCGACAAAACTTTTCACCTGCTGATGACAACTGCAGCTAATTTAAAGTTGTCTGTTACCTTAATCCACGACAACCTCTTCACCTGCAGCCAAGAGCTAGTATAGCACGTGTGCCTGTGCTATAGCCAAGAGCTTGCAATTTGTAGTATTGTTTCCTTTCGTTTTCGAATCCCAGTCACAATTAGTAGGGCAGCCTCTCTCGTTGCCACGGGTCTTGGTTCAAATCCAGGGTAAGACATGGTTCTTTTGTCGCCCAAGCACCAGAGTCTAGGAGGGAAGCCCCCTCACTGGTTGTGCTGTGTTGTGACTTTCCACCCTTCCTATCTCTAACCTTTTCTCTTGAATGAATGAAGAGGCACCCTTGCCCAGCAACAGCAGGAGGGGCAGCTTTTCTCTTGTTGCCAAGGGTCCTGGTTCGAATCCAGGGTAAGTCATGGATTTCTTGTCTCCCGAGCACCAGAGTTGGGAGGGAAGCCCCCTTACTGTCTGTGCTGACTGTGTGCCCCAGTATGAATGGTGTGTGAAGTAACCTTGCTGATGATGACAACATGCATGCAGAATTTACTTCTTGCGTGGCCCTACCACAGGTTTGGTTAAATGTGTTGTGAGTTTTGTTTGCATGTAGTTAGCTGATTTTTAGTGGCCACCATCCGCCTGATGAGTCCCAGAAGGACAAAACGCGTCGTGGATTAAGGTAACAAACAACTTTAAATTAGCTAAAGTTGTCATCAGCAGGTGAAAAGTTTTGTTGCCCCCAGCTCTTCAGGCTGGGTTTTATGTTCTTTATGTTCTCTATGCTTTCCCAACCTGTCAACCCTTCTCCAATCATACTAAACTAGCCAATTGGCCTTTTCCTAATTGTAACTTTCTCTGTTATGGACGTATCTAATATGTCCACATGCGCGCCGCCCACTCTGTGTATTAGATAGGTACGTCGGGCAATTACAGAAGTTTTTTTTTTCTTTCTTGTGCGAAGTTGGCCTCATTAGACATTCTTCTGTCTTATCCAATATAAGACTGCCTCCTTTTCTATCCTGCTCAGTTCATCGGGCAGGGAGTCAATGTCACTCTTGGTCTTCTAAATAACAAAGTTTGCAGGTGGCCGGTTTGTTGGTAATATTAAAACAGTGCAGGTGGTGTTGCAAGACGTTGTGACCGGTTGCAAGCCGGATATGGGTGGTGGCCGTCTTTCTCGACCAGTCTTTGTCTGGCCCTTTCTTGATCTCGGTCCACCAGTTCTTTAGTCGTGAAGTCTCTTCTGTGGTGTTCATTAAGATCTTTTTTGTGGTCGAGTTGATCTTTAGTTTTGACATTTTTGAAGGAACTTCAACCACTGCTGGTGGTTGCGGTGCTTTTGTGGCACTTTTTGCCAAGAAGTCTGCCTTTTCATTCCCCATGATCTTGCACAGTGGCTAGGGATCCATTGAGCCTCTAATAGTTTGTTTTGCTGACGGAGGCTGGCAAAGGGAGTTTTTGAAAAGCAGCCGATTTCGGATGGAGGTTTGCTGCTTGGGTGATAAATTGGATGGCCGAGACACTGTCGATTAGGATGACAAATTTTGTCTTGTTGAGGGGGAAGGCGGGGGTCTCGGCGATTTTTTCGGCCGCCCCGGCGATGGCTGCAACCTCAGCATTGAAGTATGTTTCACCGGTTCCCATTGGAGTGGCTTCTTCGAAGAAGATGCAGTGGATGCCATAGCCCGTTCTGTTTGTAACCGAGTCGTAGGAGCCCTCCGTGAAGATATGCACCCACTCTTGAAGAGGAAAGTGCTTCTTCAGGTGCTCCTCGGCAAGCTTTTTCAGTTCTTTGTGGTCATGGTCATCTTTCTTCTCGATGCCGTCAATCTTTGTTCCCGGGGCGAGCTGATTGGACTTGTCCGGCAGAAGCTCTGGGAGTGGAAACGGTCAAGTGGTGCACGTGGTGCTTCTAGGAGGATAGGACAGTTTTACTCTTCAGTTGGTGACTTTTTTCAGCAAAGTTAGTGTGCGCCTTGACTTTTGAGGTTGGGTAGTTGAGCCATTTGTCGGGGTTTAGGCGTGCCAGTTTTTCGTGCAGTTGGACAGCGCGCTGCTCTCTTCTTAGCTGTAGAGGCTCAATTTGGCTGAACCACTCCATGGCGATAATTGGGGTGGTTTTCACTGCTCCCGTAATCAGGGGAAGGGCTCGATTTTGGACTCTGTCGACACGGCTGGCGTGCGTTGCGGCGGCGGCGGCGGGGAAGACTTCGGTGCTGTACTCAATGGCTGGTCTGATGTACGTTTTGTACGTCAGCGCCAAAGTGTCTAGTTTTGCGCCCCAGGACACACCGGCTACCCTTTGAAGGAGTCGTAGTCGTTTTTGACTCTTCTCTGCTGCCTTTTCAAAGTGGATCTTGCCGGTCATTTTTTTGTCGAAGGTCACGCCGAGGTACTTCATCTCATCTGTCTGTTTAATCTGTTTGCCATCAAGAGTGATGTTGAACTTGAAAGGATTGTGACTCATCGTGAAGTAGGGGTGCAGATGGTTTTGCTGCAGTTTATCTTAAAGCCGTGCACTTTGATCAAGCCTGCAGCTATCGTCATGGCGTGGTCCATTTTTTGTTCCAGTCTTACTGAGCATTTTCCTGTGAAGATGATGACAAAGTCGTCGGCAAAAACTTTGACGACAAGGCCAGGTATGCGATTCAAGAGTTTGATGAGTCCATTGATTGCAATTTTGAAGACGGTCGGCGATGTGATTGTGCCTTGAGCCACTCCGGCTCGCATCTTACGTGTTTTGCTGTGGGCGCCTTTGTGGACCACCTTGATATGCCTCTTGTTAATGAAGTCATGGAGCCATCTGACAATGTTATTTGGTACTTCATCTTTGATCATCTGCTTGACTGCCCATGACCGGTCGGTGGAGTCGAAGGCCCCAGAGAGGTCGATGGAGACAGCCAGTGTGCTTTCACCTTTGCTGAAACTCTCTTTGACTGTCTGCGCAAAGTAGGCAACTTGGTCTGTGGTGCCTCGGTGTTGTCGAAAGCCTGCCTGGTCTTCGACGATGATGTAGTTGCTTTCGAGGTAATACTCCAAGCGTGCATTGACTATTTTTTCAGCTGTCTTTGCACGGGTGCTTGTGAGGGCAATTGGACGGTAGCTGGCAGGATCAGAGGCGTCTTTCTCAGGCTTCAGAATTGGCGTGATGTAGGCAATTTTCCAGCTTGATGGGACTTTGCTGGTCCAGGAACTGTTTATGAGGTCGAGGACAAGTTTTCGCGCCTTAGGTCCCAAGTGTTTGAGGAATTCAGCATGAATCTTGTCAGGTCCAGGCGCTTTTTTGTTGTCTAGTTTGATGATTGCATAATCCAGCTCCTGGGAGGTGAAAGGCCGATTGTAAGTGTTGTTTGGCATGTGCTTGTACTTGAATTTTGGCAACTTTTTGGGCTTCTTTCTTTGAGGGCTGCTTATGGTGGTCAAGTGTCTACACAGGATGTCGGCCTTTTCTTTGTTAGTCACTGCCATATTTCCTTTATAGAGAAGAGGAACGTTTTCTTCTTCTGGCTTTGCTTTTTTCCCACATAAGTTGGAAGTGTAGATGTGAGCTTTGTAGGAGTCTTTTCTGTAGTCCAGATTAAACAGAAAATTTCTAAATTTCTGCTCTTTTTCCTCGTTGATGGCTTTGGTGAGGGCGTTTTGAGCTTCAAGAAGCTTTTCTTTGCTGGTAGGGGTCTTTTGCTGTTCTGCATCTTGTCTACATTTGTTGCGCTTTATCCTCAGATTTTCAAGCCTTCTGCTCCAAAAGAGTTTGTAGTTTTTGCGGGAGCCTCTGGGAATGTGTTTGCGTGCAGCTTCCAGTATTTTCTCCTCCAACAGTTTTGTATCTCGATGTGGGTTGTCCGAGAGTTGGGTGGTGGTGGCCACATTTTCCATGGTTTTTGTGAAGTCATTCCATTTGGCCGTTCAGAAGTTCCACCTCAGGTACGGATACTGCTCATTTTTGATGTTGCTCTTGATGGCGCAGATTTTGATCACCTTATGACCCAGACCTGAGGGGCAATCGAGATTTTCTTGTTTCAGTTCATCCGCAATTGATGAGTGGGCCATGGCAAGATCTGGTCGGGAAGTGTATCCGGAGTTGGATAGGAAAGTGGCCCTGTTGTCCTTGTCCGGGTCCTCGAGTAGGAAGAGTGCGTTCGAGTAGACCAATTCTGCTACTGTTTGTCCAACTGGAGTAGTCGACTCGTAGTCCCAGTCCTTGTGCGGAGCATTAAAATCGCCAACGATGATTGTGTTTCTCGACACGTTGATGGTTTCGAGGGCAGCTGGTATGTTGTGTGGAGGGTTGTACAGCATGTGAATGGTATACTTAGTTTGTCCCATCCAGACGTCCAGAGAAGCGATTTCAATCTTGTCGCCACTAAGCTCCATTTTATGTGTGACTGTGAAGGCTGAGACCAGGGTTGACCTCACTCCAACAATCAAGCCTGAAGAGATTGTTCTGCTCTTCTCCAGGATGTGGATGGTGTAGTTGGCAGTTTTAAGGTCACTTAGATTTTTGTATGTTTTCTCTGCCATTTTACCAGCCTCTGAGATACAGAATACATCAGCATTTTGTTCATAGATAATGCTGTTGATCTCATCCAGTTTTTTGGAGACGCTGCGTTCCAGTATATTATTGTTGGTTTGTGGTCCTGATAAGGGCCGTTTTGCACTTGGTGAGCATTGGATGGAGCCATGATGGATAGCGTGGCGTGGTGCGGCGACTTTTGGTTACGGGCTTCTGTCCCGTATCCAGGGGGCACTTGATCTTTGACTTGTCGGTCGTGTAGTAGATCGGAAGCGTCGTCGCGAAGCCCCCCATAAAACAGAAGTCGTAACTCGTAAACTAGGCCTACCTACTTCTTTTTGAAAGATTTGAAAATTTTGGAAATTTTGAAATTGGGAGATTTATTTTAAGTAATAACATAGCCTATAGGCCTAGACTCTATCCAATACAAAAAAAAAGTGATTTTTTTTTATTAGAGCACTATTTTGGAAAATAATTGGAGTTAAAAAATACAAGAGTAGGCCTAACCTAGATCTATAGGCCTATCACATAACCAATTCATTAAAAAAAGGCTGTATGAAAAAAAAAATATTGAGGTGTTTGGAAAAGGTGCAATAGACCATTTTCAGAATTAACTGCGCATGCGTGCTCAGTTGCAAAGCATTACGGGAGAAAGGGCATTTACACGCTAAAACCCATGCTTAGGCGCGTGGCGGTCTGCACTGACTGTGCTGGAAAAACAGTACTCCACACGCCCAAGCATATGGCATTTAGCATGTAAATGCCCTCTCACCCATAATGCTTTGCCCGCGCAATATAGAGGGTGCTGGTGATTTTAAAAATGGTCTTATTGCTGTATCAAGCAGGAGTTAATTGAAAGATACTCCCTCACAATTATTCTACCCTAATAAATAAGTGGTAACTTAATAATTAATGGAAAATTAAATAATATAGCCTTGTTTGTACATTATTATAACAATAAGCAACAACACATTTGCCAGACGACATTAAAAGAATCACCGATCCTGTGATTGAGAGAAACGTGTTTTTCTGTCACCCAGAGAACATGTGGGCTAAGATAGTGGATGAGAGACAACACATAGGCCTACGATAGTTGGGTACTAAAGGCAAGAACTCAAAACCCGAAGAGAAAATCTGTTAGAACTTTCACGACTCCCTCAATAAATTTTGATGCCACGGACTACATTGAACTGATAAGATTGGACAAAATGTAAGCTGTCGCCCCGGTTAGCTTGACAACAGAGACTATTTCGTCAATTCTGCAAGATAATTCTCTGCCCGAGTTGATTTTTTAAATTTTCCATCCATACCAAAGCTGTTGAAAGATGTGTCAAACTTGTCACAGAGTCTGTAGAAAAGTGTGCGGACAAGCAAACAGAGAGGGTGGCTATATTAGAGCAACTTTGCTCTCAATATTTAAAATGCCAAATTGTAATGAAAAATCTGAATTTAAGACAATGTAAATCAACATAGGCCTAATATTGGGCCCCAATTGGTTAGATGGTTGGGTACTGGGTAGAGTGTGGGTGGAACACGAATTGCAGCCACTTCCTCGTGGTAAGTTCTGGATCATTTAAAAAAAATTGTAAAATGGGCAAAGATTTGGAAATTTTGTGTTTTTGTCATTTTTTTCAAACTTTATTTTCTTTGCGCGAACTGAAAGTCCAACGTAGGTAGGCTATTTTTTCAATATTTTTCCAATAATAAGCATGCAAATACACAACTTTAAAGCCCTATTAGAATTCGATACTCGAAAAATTGATTTTTTAAATTTTAAATTTGTTTCATTTTCATTTAGGCCCTTTGCGCAAACTGAAGATCCATTGTATGATTTTTTCAATATTTTTCCGTTAATTAGCATACAAATACACAACTTTTGAGCCCTATTAGAATTCCATACTCAAAAAATCAATTTTTTTGCCTCAACCTAGTATGCAAATTATCCTAAATTTGGGTAAATTTGAAGAATAAAGTCAACACTTTGAATTATTGGGTGTGAAATTAAATGCATCGTCTTGGAAATTTTATTCCTTTAGAAACAATATTAGGCTACCTCATGACTTTTGATCAGGGTCAAAATTCAGAAGTTATGCTCAAACTTTCAATTTCTAGTGCACTAGTCACTAAGAAAACATAAAAAAAAAACTTTGCCGCCATTTTATCTTCTCTAGATTTTGATTTTTTTCATACCCCGGTACTTTGATCAGTTTTAAAACATGTCTATAAACATTACATGTTTAAAAAATTATATTTGGGAATTTAACTTTTGTCTTAACCCTCCATTTTTGTGTAACACACAGGGTATTTCTTGTTTTTTTTTCACCAATGGTGAAAGGGTTAATAGCTCATTATTGTCTAGTGGGCCAACTCTAATCGTCACTCTCATCATTTGTCGCATTCTTCCATGTTTGAAAAACCATAATTCTCTCTCACCATTTTAGACCAACCCCAAAACAACTCTCCCCCCCCCCCCCCCAACAAAAAACACAGTTAAAGGGGTAGGTAGGCCTATAGTTCCCTAAATAATATAAAATATTCGGAAAACCATTATTTTTTCTCCCATGATTGTAAAACAACCCCGCCCCAAAAAACAGATAGGGGTGGGATGGATCCCAAAATTACATACCGTACCTAACATGTTTGAAAAACCAAAATTCTATCTTATTCCATTTTGGACCAACCCAAATAAAACCCCTCCCCCCCACAAAAAAAAAACAGATAATTAAAGGTCACGATCGAATCAACATAAATGGAGCCAAAAATCATCTCGGCATGACGTCAAAAGGGTTATAAAAACTAAATAATTTGTGAGCTCCACACAACCCTATTAGGCTAAACACGAACATGTAGCATAAAAGTAGTGCGCTACATTTCTCGTTTAGCGCGAATGTAGGGTCACTACATCTGAAAAAAAAAGTAGCCAAAAAATTAAGAACTTTTTTTGTGCATGTAGGCCTAGCTTTAGCAAAAGCTTGATAGGTACATTTTAAAAGTAGCGTCCCCGAGACTGGTTGGAGGTAGCTTTTAGTGGAGTAGAGACCCGGGTTCAATTTTCGATCGTGTTGGATTTTGTAATACGGTAGGTATCTGAAATCTGAATTGTATTAAATGTATCAATCCATCCACGAGAGTAAGCCCATTTCCCGACTAACAGTTAACCAAGTCAAGAAATAATCCATACCTAGGCCTTCGATACCTAATAGTAATAATTTATAAGTCAAGCAATAGACCAAAATTAGGCCTACATGCATTTGTCGGCATTCATTGGAACCAAAAATAATAAAGCCTGGTAATAGGGCTAGTAGGTTGTTCACCTACTAACTTTAGGCAGACCTGTAAGGCTGTAGGCCTACTTACAATGTGAATGAGAATCAATGGGTATATCTTGAAGAGGGTGGACTTCTTTCCCGACAGGGCCAGCTGTGGGCCTGCGAGTTTCACTACAGATTCTTTTACTAGGAGCAATGTTTAGGAAGTCTCCCTGCCTGGAAATTAGAAACACATAGTTAGTGGAATACAGTAATAGTAGGCCCTACTCTTAGTGTGTACTACGTAACATTCTACTTAAAAACCCTTTGTCTTTACTCTCTACTAACGCCGCTTTATCTTCTAGATACCAGAGTCGATAAAGAAGTTTCCCCATTGGGGAAGTCCCCCAACTCCCAAGTCAAACGTCTGTGTGGAATCTAACGTCCTGCGCGCTGAGGGCGGCTCAAATGTGTAACTACTAAAAGCACTGCAATCTAATACGGTCAGTAGATTATCGATGTGCAGTGACGCGGCTATTAACAAATGACTGACGAAACGTCAAACTTCAATTTTATTTCAATTATATTAGCCCACTGGGGCCTAGCTTTTTAAAACAATTTACTTTTGATTTATTATTGTAATACTATATAGTGTAGCACAGAAGCCACTGACATTTGTGAGCAAAATAGGTAAATTTAGATATGTCTTGTTTAAGAGTGTTCACGAGACAGACATGTAGGCCTACGAGGCACGCTCGAAAACACTCAAATTCAGATGTACAACGCTCTGGAGAAAAATTGAAACAACATACGAGAATTCTAAAATGAACAAGACACAGATATTTTTATGCAGAAGAACATACAACAAACAGAATTGATGTATGTAACCTTAGTAAACACCATGGGTACGCATAAAGTCGACGCAACGGGAAAAAGAAAAGGTTGTTCCTGCCGCGTAGACTTAACGCTTTTATGCTTTTCTGCATAAAAATATCTGTGTATTGTGCATTTTAGAATTCAAGTATGTCGATTAAATTTTTCTCCAGAGCGTTGTAGATTTGAATTTGAGTGCTTACGGGCGTGCCAAGGTCATAATTGTCTAGTGAAGACTCTTAAGCCTTACAAGTAAGTGTAGCCTAGGCCCAAGGCCACAATACAGTTTTCAGACGTAAGTAGCCCTACGCCCTAGACTCTCAAATCAAAATCTTGAACAAAACATATTGTCGGCCTAGGTCCTAAGCTTAGGTCTACTCCATCAGAAATATCCTCATCAATAAAGATAGTTTGCTTTAGGCCTATGCCAAAACATTCGCCAACATTCTATCGTATTTAATATTTTGACATTTCACGGCATTCGTCGTCAACGAACGTTAACTTCCAGTAGAAACTAGAAATGTGACGTAGTTTTATTGAAGTACTAGTTCCATCAATTATCGTGCACAGAGTTGCACGGAACGTTACCGGTAGATTCCAAACGCCAAAAACCGACTTTTTATTTAACTCAGGGCAGTATAGGGAGTTGGAGGACCTCCCCAACGGAGAAACTTCTTTATCGACACTGTATAGATACGTAGCACGTTTAGACATTTATTAGGACTCACCGCCTTTCAAATTCATTGGTTCCCTGACAATTCCTATCAAAATCCTAGCAAAGGCAGTGAGCCCAAGGTCTTGGTTACCATGGCAACCAGAGTCGAAAAAGAAGTTTCCCCGGTTTAGTGTCGGTAATCAAACCCATAGATATTGAACACCTATTGTAGGCTAGATCCGCAGTCATTAATCCACTTCCATGACAATTTGAAGCCGTTTTGAATAAGGCAGTTTGAATGATAAAGTATATGGGAGCCCAAATAGTTCTCAAGGTGGCCGTCAGGTTGACAGGTGAGCATACTAGCCATTAACACCAAATAATTACTAAATTCCCTTCTGCAATAACTTCTTATTGTTTCTGTTTGTGCATTCCCATCTTGCACAAGCTAAAACCATATCAAACAATCCAGAAAAATACTTTATTGCATTTAAAAAGCATAAATTAAAATGCCAAATCGACATCTTTAATAGGTATGGCAAAATTGGCGCTTCAATTTGCTACGCTCGCGTCTGTGCGGACATATTGGAGACTGCGGATCTAGCCTACTATAGGTGTTCAATATCTATGATCAAACTATGGACCAAACAAAGTACAATGTTGAATATACAAATTTGCAGATAAGTAAGGTATTATTCGTTGACAATGGATGTTATAATATTTATTTATTTATTTATTTATTTATATAAGAGTCTCGTACAGCACAAGTACCATTTTACATAGACAATCCTAAAAAATATATAAATAAGTAAAAATTAAAATTAGCCTACAATTAATAAACCTAGGGCCTACAAATTAACAAAGAATTAAAAATATTAATTAACAATAAACAAATATATCAAAATTATAAGTGCAACAAACATAAGAGTAAAAAATGTTTGAAAGAATATAGGGTCATTCCATGACAAATCAACCAAGCCGAGCCTGAAATAAAACTTGACCATCTCCGATTTTGAAGAAACTTGGCAAGTCTACTCTTACTAACATGTAGATTGATGTGGAAAATTTTGTATTGCTGACGCGCTTAGTTTTCGAGTAACGCCTCGCTCAAAAACTCAAATTTGGCGACGCCGAGCGACGGACCTGAATTGGTAAGTTTTAAACCCTTGGATGTAAAAGGCTATTTATTTTTTTAATTAAAGAGCTTTTTATTGGCAATTTAATTTATATGTATTTGAATGCATGTCCTAATTGTGAAACCATGTAAAAAATCAAAATTTGTTTTTAAACCTACCCTACGAGAAAAAGTATCTCGAAAAAAAAAAAAATTGTTTTTGTTTCGATGTTTTTTACATGCACAAAAAAAATTGGGATGGGATGGCATTGGGATCATGATATATCACAGGGTCATGCACCAAATATGTGTTATGTGTCAGTTTTTTTTTTATTAGGCTTATTACATACCTGCCAAGTTTTGAATTCCTAAATTTGTAAAAGTCCCCAAACAGACTTTTAAGGGGCAAACAAGGTGGCGCGGGCAACCGGGGGGTCTGGGGGACGAGCCCCCCGGATTTTTTTTTACAATCTTGGTGCAATTTGGTGCGTTTTAGTGAGTTTTGGGGACACTTTAATCATTCTTTTTTTCTCTGCATGTTCGATGGAGTGGGTAGGGCGGGCGGGCCATGAGGGGGAGGGGGTTGCACATACCAAGGAAGGCAAGAAACGTGAAATTCACACGGCGCGCCAGTTTTAAATATAAAATAACGATTTTTTGTAAAAAAAAAAAAAAAAAATGAAAATTTTTGAAAATTGAAAAATTCGTAAAATTGACAGGGCAATCGTAAAATCGTAAATGACTACCGTTTTTCGTAATTTAACGAATAATTCGTAAAACTTGGCAGGTATGCTATTATTATTTGACAATTTGTAGTGAAATTCAAATTTGCCGCAATTAATTTCTTTGAAAAATAAAAACGGAAGGTAAAAACTGAAAAAATCTAAAGTAGGTACTACCTACAAAACCTTTAACGTCGCTATTTTAAATATAAAGTACCGGTAGGCCTACCTACAAAACCTTTAAAAAAACGAGTGATCAAAAACTGGCCATACAAACCGAAAGAGTGCCGAGAACTGCATAGCTGACCCTAGGCCTACCGGTACTCTTTCGGTTGGTAGGCCTATGGAAAGTTTTTTTTATGTGTAGGCTACCTACAAAACCTTTAACGTCGCTATTTTAAATCTAAAGTAGGCTTACGCCTACCTACAAAACCTTTAACGTCCTAAGGCCTATTTTAAATCTAAAGTAGACTACCTACTGATCAAAAACTGTCCATACCAACCAAAAGAGTTCCGGCCCTACCTACCTCTCTAAGATACTCTATAATGTCTCACTCACTGGCTAGGCCTAGGCTAGCTGCTGGTTCTCGCAGTAGTTTGACCTCCAGGGTTAGTCGCAGGAACTTCTTCGGTTGGTATGGACCAGTTTTGTAACACTGTTTTTCTTCAATAAAACCAACGAAAAACATCCTAAAATGAGTAATATTTTATACGCTGAGGCTATTCGACCGTAGCTACGGGAAAATTACGTTTCTCAATTCGTCCGTAGCATGAACGAACATCGGCGGAAATCACCAAAGGTACTCGAACTGTGGATACGGAAAAATTAGGCCTGCTAATTTAACCGTAGGAACGGGAAGTAAATTACGTTAATTCAATAATAACCACTCTGAAAATATACGAATTATGTTATAATTAATAAAGATTGAACACAAACACTACCATTTCACTGTTGCCGGCGCGCCATGTTTATTATGACATTTACTTAGTAGGCCTACCAACCTTTTCAATAAAATACTCTACTTACCAAACCTTTAACGTTGCTATTTTAAATCTTAACTCGTTTTTTTAATAAAATACTCTACTTACCAAACCTTTAACGTTGCTATTTTAAATCTTAACTCGTTTTTAACGGAAAGGATTTCGGGTGCGCTCTTATCGATTGTATCCTAGAACTAGCCCGGCGCAGCACTTTTTAAACGCTTTTATCATCTAGAATTGTGTTTGCGACGAGGCCGAATGTAGTGAAATCATTTGCAGAAAAAACATGGACCCAAATAGAATGGTAAAAAAAAAACGACCAAACGAAAATTTGAACCGCCGACCTCTCGCATAGAATTCGGACGCGCTACCACTCTGCCACAATGCACTGTGATATTTGAAGCTATTGGCCTAGTTACGTGGTATCCCGCGGACGATTCGGATACCTTCGATTATTTCCGCTGATCTTCGTTCATGCTACGGACGAATTGAGAATCGTAATTTTCCCGTAGCTACGGTTAAATAGCCACTTCCTATTTTATAAATAGTGATTTATATTATTAAAAAATAGGCACTCTTGTCGCTAAGCGGGTCCAACTTTCAACCAACTTTCAACCACACTTTTTTCCCAATAAAATCAATGGAAAACAACTACAAATTAGAAATAAGTTAATATTAAGTAGGCTACGTATAGTGAGTAATTAATAGTAAACACTCTCGAATTACACGAATAATGTCAAATAATTTACATTATTGAACATGAACGTCGTCTCACTCTGATCAACGCGCCATTTTGGATTTTGGCTATGTCATTGTCATTTACTTAGTAGGTGTACCAACCTTTTTGCGATATTGTGGTTATTGTAATAAGTAATTTATAAATATGTTATTGTTATGTTAAGTAAACAATTAAATAGTCGAATAGCACGGGGGTTTGGGGGCGGAGCCCCCGACGGGGTCCAGGGGCGGAGCCCCGGCGGGGGTCGGGGGGCTGGCCCCCCAGAACAGAATGAGGTACAAACAAACAAACACGACAGGGACCGCAGGACAAACAAAAACGGACAGAATTAAACGTAAGTTTGGTGTGTTTTGGTTGGTACGTCGGAGAATGGAGAGACTTTGCTAAAATGGCCGCCGTGATCAACTAATAACAGTGAAATTAGTCTGTGAGTAATATTGTGTTCACCTATGTAATTGTTAATTTTGCAAAGTGGTAATTGATAATAAATTGTTGATATTGAATTTTTACACATTTATTTCTAATTTGTAGTTGTTTTCCATTGATTTTATTGGGAAAAAAGTGTGGTTGAAAGTTGGACCCGCTTAGCGACAAGAGTTCCAAAAAATACACGTAAGTCTACATGTTTCATTTCATTCTGTGTTATTAATAATTGTAAGCTATAAGTAGCAAGGAGTGACACCAGTGACACGGCCTAGGCCTACGAGGAGTTAACTGGGCATTTGTCGTCGTAAAAATGAAAATAGCCAACATTGGAGATAGAATCAACCTTTTTCACTAAAATACTCCACCCACAAAACCTTTAACGTCGCTATTTTAAACAGAAAAGGACTTTCAACGCAAAAGTACTTTCGTTTAAAATAGCGACGTTTAAGTTTTTTTTTTTTTACTAGCCTATAGCCTAACACCAAAAACGTGATGATTCTATTTTAGATTTTTTTTATTATGTTATTGTAAGGTTACTTACAGTGAGTAGAACATTCTCAGCACGGCAGGCCGAAAATAGCGCCCGAAAACAGTGAAATATGTGAGTGATTAGTAAGAGTAATTAACCTACCTATATAATTGTACCTATATTTTGTGAGTGATAAGTGTTTGTAAATCGTTAATAATGAATTATTCTTTATTTATTTCTCATTTGAAGTTGTTTATCATTGTTTTTAATGGACAAAAACAATGTTAAAAAACTGGTCCATACCAACCGAAGAAGTTCCTAGTCGCACCCCTCCGTGACCCCTCGGAACTCTTTCGGTTGGTATGGACAGTTTTTGATCGGTAGTGGCTATTTAACCGTAGGCTACGGACAAATTAACAATAACAAATCGTCCGTAGCAGTACGATACCACCTAACTAGGCCAATAGTTGCAAATATCCCAGTACATTGTGGCAGAGTGGTAGCGCGTCCGAATTCTATGCGAAAGGTCGGCGGTTCAAATTTTCGTTTGGTCGTTTTTTTTTACCATTAGCCTTGTTTACATGGAGGACTGAGAACGGAGTTGAGTACGGTTTTTGGTCTCAGTACCTCATGTAAACACATGAAATCAGGTACCGAACCGGTTGGGTTCGGTCCGACGAAATGGTGCGACTGAACCGAAATACCGTACTGAGTACAGACATGTAAACAGCTTCCTGAGAGGGAACCGAACTGAAAATCATGCAGCCTAATTGTAAATGTCAATAAATAAGTTTTAAAATGTATCTATTTTTAACTTCTGTTCATTGGGCTCAAACTGCAAATGTAGATCATCCACGCCTAGGCCTAGGCCTAGGCCTTCAATCCTACTCGTATCTATGAAAATGGCATGAAAGTAAGGTTATGTAACAGTGATGTTTTGAGCAAGATGGCGTTGATGCTGCACCAAATGTCAGTTCAGTTCTAGTTGGGTACTCGACATGTAAACACTTCAAGGACATTGGAACCGTAGGCCCTTAAATTTCAGTACGGTACTGGACCCAGTCCTCCATGTAAACAAGGCTCTATTTGGGTCCATGTTTTTTCTGCAAATGATTTCACTACATTCGGCCCCGTCGCAAACACAATTCTAGATGATAAAAGCGTTTAAAAAGTGCTAGGCCTAGGCCTAGGTAGGCAGCCTAAAAAGGACTTTTGTTTAAAATAGAAACGTTAAAGGTCTTGGAAGGTTTTTTGTTGTTAATAAAACAGCAAAAAAGGACGACGACAAACGAAAAAGGACTTTCGTTTAAAATAGCAACGTTAAAGGTCTTGGAAGATTTTTTTGTTACCGTCTTACAGTCTTACTGTTAAATTGTATAACGTAATTTTTCCGTAGCTACGGTTAAATAGCCACAGCCTTTTTGATCAGTAGGTAGGCTACTTTAGATTTAAAATAGCGGCGTTAAAGGTTTTGTAGGTAGGGTCAATGAGCCAGTTACGGAATGGTTAAGAAAATATTTCTGTTTCAGTCAGCTGTTGTTTATGTCAAAAATGACGTCACAGAGCTCAAGTTTGATTTTTATGATAGCTTACACCCTATTTGTTGATTTTGAATAGTGTTGACCAATAAGAAGAAGCCTTATAAGAAAATAATTGAGTTGGGAGCGTTCTAGAAGTGATGCATCAGTAGCGGAATGCTGGCGGAATGAAAATGCCAGTACCAGAATGAAAAATTTCAGTAGCGGAATGGGTTATTAAAGATGGCGGAATGGCGTCGTGTGTAGGAAACAAGCTGAAACTCGTAAATAAATGACAATTCAACACATGAAGTAGGTAATTAGAGGTTTTAAAATAAGATCCAACTATCGATACACCTATTTTGGTGTTAATTATTATTCTGAAAACAGATTTAACCTAGTTTGTACAAGTTCCCACATGGCATTGGTTTTAGATGGAGTTTAGCACGGAGCGATTCATTCCGGTTCTGAAACACGTCCTTCCAGTAGCAGAATGGCCATGTTTTTATTTGTTTTTAGCCTATTCTTACGTCAAAACTCGTATTTCGGGTACTTATATTATGCACACAACCGTAATAAATGCATTGGAACTGGCTAGTACTTGCTCAATTACATTTTTAAGGCGTTCCAGACTATTCCCTGCAGTCACTACAAATCACTAAATTAGTAATTTTACATATAAATTCAGTTTCGGGTGCTGGCTTCACTATTCCGACTCGATATAACTCGCAATTTACGTGGTTGCGATTATTGGAGATGAGGGATCTGTCAAGGAAGGACTGACGAACAAAACGATGTAATTCAATAGTAAATACAAGCAAAAGCCAAATTATTAGAACTGATTTGATTCGTACCATTCCGCTACTGGCGCCTATTCCGCTACTGGCGTATTGACCCTAGGCCTACTTAAGATTTAAAATAGCGACGTTAAAGGTTTTGTAGGTAGGCCTAGCCTACTTTAGATTTAAAATAGCGACATTAAAGGTTTTGTAGGTAGGCCTACACATAAAAAAACTGTCCATACCAACCGAAAGAGTACCGACCCCTCTAAGGTAGGCCTAGCCCTACCCTAGTAGGCCTACCCTAAGGGGCACTCTTGTCGCTAAGCGGGTCCAACTTTCAACCACACTTTTTCCCAATAAAATCAATGGAAAACAACTTCAAATTAGAAATAAGTTAATATTAAGTAAGTATAGTGAGTAATTAATAGTAAACACTCTCGAATTACACGAATAACGTCAAATAATTTACATTATAGCACATGAACATAGTCTCACTCTGCTCAACGCGCCATTTTGGATTTTTGTTGTTATTGTCATTTACTTAGTAGGTGTACCAACCTTTTTGCGATATTGTGGTTATTTTATAAGTAAACAATTAAATAGTCGAAAAGAACGGGGGTTTGGGGGCGGAGCCCCCGACGGGGTCCAGGGGCGGAGCCCCGGTGGGGGCGGGGGGGCTGGCCCCCAGAACAGAATGAGGTACAAACAAACAAACACGACAGGGACCGCAGGACAAACGTAAGTTTGGTGTGTTTTGGTTGGTACGGTGGAGAATGGAGAGACTTTGCCAAAATGGCCGCCGTGATCAAACTAATAACAGTGCAATTAGTCTGTGAGTAATATTGTGTTCACCTATGTAATTGTTAATTTTGCAAAGTGGTGATTAATAATAAATTGTTAATATTGAATTTTTACACATTTATTTCTAATTTGTAGTTGTTTTCCATTGATTTTATTGGGGGGAAAAGTGTGGTTGAAAGTTGGACCCGCTTAGCGACAAGAGTCCCCTAAGGTAGGCCCTACTCTATAATAATGTCTCACTCACTGGCTAAGATTCCTTTGATCTGCCCACACTAGGGGCCTAGCCTAAGAGTACCGCCTAGGCCCTAGGCCTAGACCTAACCTACCTAGGGCTTTGTGTAGGCCTAGGCCTAGCCCCAGCCTAGGTAGCCTACCGTAGCCTAGCTAGGCCTAGGCCTAGACATCAGCTTACGCGTAGGCCTAGTCCCTACCTCTTTCTCGAAATGGTGTGATGTTCTTCATTGTTTTGTTCAATGTGTTGCGTAGGTCCAGAACTAAACAAATTTATAATGAAGGTTTTCGCTCTACTGAACATGTTGTGCCCCTAGAAGGCCCTAGCCTAGGGGCTAGGCCTACGTTAAGCCTAGCCCTAGCTAAACGTAGATTAGTAGCAAGTTTTGAATCGGGAGGACCTAAATTTAATATTACAAAATAAAATAGCAAAATTAATTAAATAGTGGCCAAAACATGATATCTAAAGAAACGAGTAAAAGCAACACAAAATTTTTACAATAACCATGACAACCACCATTGACACTGGCAAAATGCAAGTGCTGTGCAAATGTAAACCAAAGATGGCGAACGGCGAACAAAGTCACCGCCAACTTTAGTCACCGCTGAACACCGCCTTATAAAGCAAGTGGTTTGAAGTCAAGGTCCTCTAGATCTCCGCCAAACTCGCTCGTGTGGCCACGAAGTTCTCCGCTAGGAGATCCAGCAGACCTTGGTTTGAAGTTTGACTGTTTTGTTGACCTATTGCACTTTCCGAAAGTTTTAGCAAAGATAGCCACATGAGTGACTAATCTTTCGTTTTAGGTTTAAGGTTTATAGTTTAAACATGCCCAATGCGTTATCGCGTTCACAGGAACAAGGGTAGTATGACGGAATGGCTAATTTTGCACCAATTTTTTTTGTTGTTGTTCAAAAGCATGCAAAATCACTTGTAAATTAAAAATAAACGCGCGGAAACCCACTTTTACCGAAAATTTTCCAAAAAAGAAACATGAAAAAACGAAGCGAGGAGTGACGCGGCCTAGGCATAGGCCTACCTGCTGAGATATTGTGCTCAAATAACCTTACAAGAACATAATAAAAAATAGAATTATCACGTTTTTGCTGAAAACAAAAAAAACCTTCAAAACCTTTAACGTCGCTATTTTAAACGAAAGTCCTTATGTGGTGAAAGTCATTTATATGTAAAATAGCGACGTTGAAGGCTTTGTAGGTGGAGTATTTTAGTGAAAATGGTTGGTACTGACCGCCATGTTGGCGTAGTGTTGTTAAGTTGGGGCATACCATCCGAAAGAGTACCGAGAAATGAGGGAGTGTTTGTGTTCAATCTGTGTTCATTATTCTACGTAATTGGTGTATTTTCAGAGTGATTAGTAAAAATAAATCGTTAATAATAAGTCCTTCATTTATTTCTCATTTAAAGTTGTTTTTTATTGTTTTCTTTGAAAAAAAACTGTGTTGAAAAGTTGGACCGCACCAACTGAACTAGTACCAAAACGACCAATTCAAGCAAACTAAAAGTGATAAAATTCGTCCAGAAACTACTTTCCGCTGCCAAAAACCAAGTATTTACATATTCAGTTTAAAAAAGGAAAATCATAAATTTAATACAAAATAACATTTCCGTCAAACCCTTATACCGCGTTCACATTATTTCCCAAGGTTTAAGCACAGATAATAGAGTACACTACGTGGTGTACTCTGTTATCTGTGGTTTAAGGTTTTGGGTCTAAGGTTTAACAAGATGAAAATATTTCAACTTTCAACAATATATGTCTGTATGTTTGTCCTTTATGCATTACTACACCATTCATCCGATCTTCATGAAACTTAACACATATATGTATTTTTTCACGGGGAAGGTTTCTATGCTATCAATTTTGTTGTAACACGTGGTGATCGGTGCCATGCAACACAAACAAAGAAAAAAACAATGTTTTTCGAATGTAGTGTAGTATGGTCGCAGAGTATGTTATTGATGACGTAATGGCAGGCCTACTGATGACAAATTAAGTTTCATTTCGTAAGAATACTGTCACAAAGAAAAAGCAAGACCGTTCTTATAGCGTGGCTCCCTCAGTTGCCTTACGTAAGCAGCCACGCGCGACCGGTAATTTGTCGCAAATCAGAGCCCCCCTCCATTGCCTCCATAACCTCACTAGAAATGATGTCCAATGGGGTTGGTACCCTGAACATAATCATACATATCATGTACATTTATTAATTACGTGTGCACGATATACAACAAGCTAGATGAAACTTGGCACAGTCATATGCATCACGTGACTGGAAAGACCCAGCCGTGTCAGTCTGCCATTACAGCCGTCACTTAACACTACGGTAACTCCTCCACGTGGTGATCGGTGCCTGCAAAGAGGATACATTCGTTTTCATATATAGACTACTATAGAAAAACTCTCAGTTGGACTCGTTGATAAGCGAGCACGTGCTATATAATTTGTTGATGGTCCAAATTTCAACCTGATCTGAATCTTCTTGCAACCGCTATCATGAGCCAAAAAAGCTCTAGCTTCGTGCGACTTTTCGTTGCCATGTAAACGTTACTTTTGTTAAAATGTAATAGGGAACTGTCCTTGGTTTCAAATATATCTTACACGTATTTAGTAATTTGTATTATTCAATTTAATAAGCATCGCAACTAAATAAACTATAAAAAATAAAATCTGTGGATTTTATGCATATTCAAAGTTCCTGCGTTTTAAATTCCCGCACAAAGACTCAAGTACGCGCTCTTTTGGTTGTGACGTAATCGTGAGGTGAGGAGAACTGTCAGCTCGCCGCCTTGGCGAGCCTTACGATGACGTCAAGCCCACCTGCAATGGCGCATGGCCGTTTTTCGGCGCGAAGCCCGGTTCAAATTTTTCCTCACTCACAGTTAGCGCTAATAAAAGCCGGACGCATAAAAAACTTTACTGGTCGGTAATTGAGGTTATTAGTAGGAATATATTCAGGGTACGTCTGTAATCGTTTTTCGACTGCTACCCTGCTAAAAACTTGCCTGCTCTGTGCTAGCCTGCTTACACCTCACCTACTCAGCGATTTTGTCAACAACTACTCGAAGCCTGCTTGGCCTGCTTATCATGGCTTCCCACTGCCTACTTAACGGACATACGTTTTTAAGTCGCTCTCAAAACCCACCCACGAGAAGGCGGTAGCTTGAGTCTTTTTTATAAATTTGTAAACAAACAAACTTTCTTGTGTTTGTTAGTCCATGTGCGTTGTATCTCTCGTTTATGGCTTGTCATAGGGTCTAGACCTAGCATAACCTCCTTGGCCAAGGTCAAGAAGTTAAAAATAAATTTAAAAACATCAAACTATATCACGAAACATTCAAAATGCTACATTTTGGCTGGCTAGGCCTAGGTCTAGGCTACCCTACGCTAGGCCTAGGCCCCACCTTTACCTAGCTATGCCCTAGGGCCTCGGCCTAACACATGCATTTAGTTGTTTTAATTCCTGACACTGCTAATTTTCTACGTGGTAAGAAAATAATTCATTAAATATAAGATCCTAGGAACAATTTAAATTATTAATTACAATCCTGCTTGCATTTCACTTCTTCGCATTCGGCCATCTTGAAGTAGGCGAAGTAGGCTCACAAGCATACACTTTCGGCGACTACGCTCGGGTGCTAACCAAGCAGACGACCGATGCCTACTTGTGACATTTCGACGCCAACTTCATCACGTGATTTCCGGCTAACGAGTCGACTTAGCCAAGCAGACTCGCTCAAAAAGTCGATTACAGAGTACGCACTCTCACATTTGGTAATGAAGGACAGTTCCCTATTTCCAAACACTGCTTATTAGATCAAAATAAAAATAACATATTCGTGACCGAACAGACATTCTAAATGATTTGGCCACCTCAGATTTTGTCGCCGTTTAGTTTGAAAAAAAAAACTTTTGATTAACTTTAATGTAACTTTGTAACTTTTTGAACGATTTTGCCACAAAACTAATGTCGTTCAATCCACATCGAAATTTGTTGATGGGCCAAATTTCAACCTGATCTGAATCTTCGTGCGACCGCTATGATGAGCCAAAAAAGCTCCAGCTTCGTGCGACTTTTCGTTGCCATGGTAACGTTACTTTTGTTAAAATGTAATTTCCATCTACACTACTTATCGGATCAAAATAAAATTAACATATTCGTGACCGGACGGACATTCCAATGGCCACCTCAGATTTTGTCGCCATTTAGTTTGAAAAAAAAACTTTCGATTAACTTTAATGTAACTTTATAACTTTTTGAACGATTTTGTCACAAAACTATAGTGGCATTCAATCCAGATCGAAGCTTGCGGATGGTCCAAATTTCAACTCGATCCGAACCTCCGTTCGACCGCTCATGAACCAAAAAAGCTTTAGCTTTGTGCGACTTTCCGTTGCCATGGTAACGGTACTTTGTTATAATGTAATTTCCATCTACACTATATACTTATCGGATCAAAATAAAATTAACATATTCGTGACCGGACGGACATTCTAAATGATTTGGCCACCTCAGATTTTGTCGCCGTTTAGTTTTAAAAAAAACTTTCGATTAACTTATGTAACTTTTTAACTTTTTGAACGATTTTGCCACAAAACTAATGGCATTCAATCGAGAACGAAGCTTGCGGATAGTCCAAATTTCAACTCGATCTGAGCCTCCGTTCGAACGTTGTACAGTGTTCTTTCTTCGAATACAATTTTAAAATGACTATGATTTATTGTTCTGGATGTTGCACGTTTTTGTATCTGACTGTACTCCTCGATTTTTATGTTGATTCAAAAAAATACGGATCTGCTGTCATGTTCTACATGACAGTGGGCCTTGTTAACTACGTATATCTCGAACGTAACCCGTTACAGTGATTACTTTTTTGTATTTTTGTAAAATAATTCAGCAAGGAATATGATTTATTGTCCTGGATGTTGTAGGTTTTTGGAGCTGACTATACTGCTCGATTTTATTGGGGCGTCAGAGAAAGACGGATGCGCAATGCAGTCGTACCGTTGTTCAGCGCTTACTATTTTTTTTAAATAATTCTACAAGGAATATGATTTTTTTCCAAAAACATGCATTAACTACAAAACATCTTATTTTTGTTGAATTATTTTAGAAATAAGTTACAAGTTGTGGGTATAGCTAAACAAAGCTCATTTTCATGTAGAACATGACTGCACATCCATCTTTTTTGACAACCTTTAAAATCTAGCAGTACAGTCAGCTCCAAAAACGTGCAATATCCAGAACAATAAATCGTATATTTGTTGAATTATTTTAGAAAAAAGTAGGCACTGAACAACGTTGTGGGCATAACAAAACAAATTCCGCTTTTATGTAGGACGTGATTGTATATTAAACTTCCTTTAACCCCCCAATAAAATTGAGTATTGTATAGTCAGCTCCAAAAACATTCAACAGGTAACACATCTTCCTATTTCTTGTTTAATTATTTTAGAAAAAGTAAGCACTGTACATTGTTGTGGTGGGTGTAGTCAAACAAAGCCCACTTTCATGCAGGACATGACTGATTATCCATCTCTTTTTGACTTCCTAATACAATCGACCAGTACAGTCAGCTCCAAAATCGTGCAACTTCCAGAACAATAAATCATATTCCTTGTTGAATTATTTTAGAAAAAAGTAGGCACTGTACAACGTTGTGGGTATAGTCAAACAACGCCCACTTTCATTTAGAACACGGCTACACATCCAACTTTGTTTGAACCCCCAATAACATCGAACAGTATAGTCAGATCCAAAAACATGCAACAGACCCAACAATAAATCATATTCCTTTAGGAATTATTTTTGGTAAAAATAGGCAATGTATAACGTTGCAGCTATAGCCAGACGATGCCCACTTTTATGTAAAATTCAACATCTAGTAGGCCTACTATAGATTACTTGTTTTTATTGGAAGAGCGAAGCGACGACTTCAATCAATCAATCAATATCAAATGAGATATTTTCGTGATATTTGGCTAACGGCTACTCCGATATTGATGAAACTATATGGGAACGTTCAAAATCACTGAAATTATAATATATGTTATGATTTTAGAGACATCTAAAAAAATATTTCTTATAGAAATCGTACTTTTACGATTTTTCCCCCGGTTTTTAATGCGATATTTTCGTGATATTTGGGCCGATTCTGACCAAACGGGTGGGGCTACAACGTTCATATTTTACATTGACATAAAGATTATGGTCATGTAGTGCCTCTTGAAAGAAAAAGATGAAAAAGTTGGTCAAAATTCATAGAAATAAGGTTTTTGGATGAGCGAAGCGAAGATTCCATTTCACTACACTGGAGAAAAAAATCCGGAATGTTTTTTTTTTTCTTTTTGTATTTTTGTGTGTCTGTTAACACGATTCCGGCTAAACCAATACTCCGATTGCGATGAAATTTTATGGAGGCCTTGGAAATCTCTGAACTTAGAACTGCCACGTTTTTGAGCGCAATCGGGAAATTTTTTCTTATAAAAAAGGCAATTTTACGATTTTTTTCGATTTTTAAAAAAATTCTTCGACTTTTAACACCTACATGCTTTATTCGATTGTAATGATTTTTTCACAGAACCTTAATTTTATGAATTAAGATATTCGTGCGAAATTTGAGCGTAATCGAAAAATTATTTCTCTTGAAATTCGAAATTTTACGGGTTTTTTCTTTTTTAAAACAATTCTTTGACTTATAACACCTACATGCTTTATCCTATTGTAATGATTTTTTCACAGAACCTTAATTTCATGAATTAATATACTCGTGTTAAATTTGAGCGCAATCGAATAATTATTTCTCATGAAAATTGCAATTTTACGATTTTTTTCTTTTTTAAAAATTACGATGAATTAAAAAAATTAAGTGAATTTTTTATTTAATTTAATTTAATTAAAAAAAATCTTCGGCTAAGTAATGATTTTTTCACAGAACAACAGAAAATCCGCGTAACATATGGCAGCTCAATCACCAATTACGCTCATCCAACAATGCGGCGGGACTTAAGCGTTTTCCTAGTAATATAAGCCTTTAACAGGTGTATAATTAACAAGTAATATCAAGTAACTATAGAAAAAGTAATGAGATTCCACAGTCTTAATAACGTAATCATTGGACAGAAATATTTCAAAAAAGCTCATCCATCAACTCGACTGGAAAAAGCGTTCGCGAAGCGGCCTAGTAGAAGACATCGAAGTAGATGAGGTGTTGAGCCTGGCTAGCAAACACTGAAAGTCCACAGCCCGAGAAACTGGTGATACGTCACTCCCCGACCCATACCCATCAAGCTCGATGCCCATACCCCGATGTTGGAACCAGATGTTTGATTATTATTACTAGGAAAACGCTTAAGTCCCGTCGCGTTGATGGATGAGCTTTTTTGTAAGTTTTTAGTTTGCGTGGGATCTCTTTACTTATCAAGTGCTTTTTGAACGTATTGTAGGTGATTGTTGTCAAGTTTCTAATGTTACTTGTTAATTGTAAATAAATACCTCAAAAAACTTAATATAAAACCTTTATTTATATGGTTTCAGGATAATTTTTTCAAATTTTTCTTTCAAAAAGCAATACATCACCATCATCTTAATGTCCATGTGAAATATGAACGTTCTATCCCCACCCGTTTGGTCAGAATCGGCCCAAATGTCACGAAAATATCGCACTAAAATCGGAAAAAAATCGTAAAAGTACGATATTCATGAGAAATATTTCTTCGATTGTACCCAAAAACGTGGCAGGTCTAAGTTCAGAGATTTCGAAGGTCCCCTCAAATTTTCATCAAGATCGCATATGCCATTTTGCCGGTAGCGTGCGAACAAACGGACAGAAAAACAAACAAACAAACAAAAACAAAAAGCAAAAAACATTGGAGTTAAATTTTTTGAGTTGTCAGTGAAATTGAAGTCTTCGCTTCGCTCGCTACGCTCATTGGATGAGCGTAGCGAGCGCAGCGAGCGAAGTGAAGACTTCAATTTGACTTTCTGTTTTTTTGTTTGTTTTTCACTTACGTTACCCCAAGAAAAATAGCTCGGGTGTTTTGTTTTTTGTTAGTTTTTCTGTCTGTTTGTTCGCTCTCTACCGGGCAAACGGCATATGCGATCTTGATGAAAATTTGAGGGGACCTTCGAAATCTCTGAACTTAGACTTGCTACGTTTTTGGGTACAATCGAAGAAATATTTGTTATGAATATCGTACTTTTACGATTTTTTTCGATTTTTTGTGCGATATTTTCGTCACATATGGGCCGATTCTGACCAAACGGGCGGGGCTACAACGTTCATATTTCACATGTACATTAATGTTATGGTGATGTAGTACTTTTTGAAAGAAAAATTCGAAAATGTTTGCTAGAATCTATAGAAATAAAGGTTTTAATATGAGTTTTTTAATTTTAGTGCGATATTTTCGTCATATTTCGGCCGATTCTGACCAAACGGGTGGGGCTACAACGTTCATATTATACATGGTCATTTAGGTTATGGTGATGTAGTACCTTTTGAAAGAAAAAGTTGAAAAAGTTAGCCAGAATTCATAGAAATAAAGCTTTTAATATTAGTTTTTTACGGTAAATAATACCAATTGACATTAAACAATAGAAACTTGACAACAATCATCTACAATGCGTAGGCAGCAAAACAAAGCACTTGCAAAAGTAAAGATTGTCCACGCAAACTAAAAACTTTAAAAAGCTCATCCATCAACGCGGTGGGACTTTAGCGTTTTCCTAGTCCAATAACAACGACCACTTTGGCAAAAGAAATGTTCAAGCTAATACGATAGAAGAATTAGAGGAATTATTTAATTCATTGAATGGAATTTGGGTTCGAATCTTGTACAATAATTGGATGAGCTAAGCGAAGACTTCAATTTCACTGACCACCAAAAAATTTAGCTCCGATGTTTTTTTTTTCCTGTCTGTTCGCACGATTCCGGGCAAACGGCATAAGCGATCTTGATGGAAATTGGAGGGGACCTTCGAAATTTCTGAACTAAGACGTGCCACGTTTTTGGGTACAATCAAAGAAATATTTCTCATAAATATCGTACTTTTACGATTTTTTTCGATTTTTAGTGCAATATTTTCGTGACATTTGGGCCGATTCTGACCAAACGGGTGGGGCTACAACGTTCATATTTTGCATGGGCATTAAGGTTATGGTGATGTAGTACCTTTTGAAAGGAAAAATTGAAAAAGTTAGCCAGAATCCATAGAAATAAAGGTTTTAATAGGATTTTTTTAGGTTTATAATAACAATTAACAAGTAACAATAGAAACTTGACAACAATCACCTACAATGCATTCAAAAAGCATTTGCAAAGGAAAAGTGATCCTATACGCATACTAAAAACTTACAAAAAGTTCATCCATCAACGCGGCGGGACAAAAGCGTTTTCCTAGTATTACCGTTCCGGTATTACAATCAAGCGTATCATGGGAGATTTCTTGATTGAGTACTAAATTTAACTAGGAAAACGCGCTTAAGTCCCGCCGCTTTGGTGGATGAGCTTTTTGTAAGTTTTTAGTTTGCGTAGGACCACTTTTCCTCTACAAGTGCTTTTGAATGCATTGTGGGTGATTGTTGTCAAGTTTCTATTGTTACTTGTTAATTGTTATTATAAACCTAAAAAACCTCATATTAAAACCTTTATTTCTATGGATTCTGGCTAACTTTTTCAACTTTTTCTTTCAAAAGGTACTACATCACTATAACCTTAATGTCCATGTGAAATATGAACGTT
The DNA here is from genome assembly GCA_024449915.1 of Sweltsa coloradensis. NCBI lineage: Eukaryota > Metazoa > Arthropoda > Insecta > Plecoptera > Chloroperlidae > Sweltsa > Sweltsa coloradensis. The sequence goes on from JAMZAV010000016.1 coordinate 439,848, forward strand.
GTAGCCCCACCCGTTTGGTCAGAATCGGCCCAAATGTCACGAAAATATCGCACTAAAAATCGGAAAAAATCATAAAAGTACGATATTCATGAGAAATATTTCTTCGATTGTACCCAAAAACGTGGCAAGTTTAAATTCGGAGAAAACGAAGGTCCCCTCCAATTTGCATCAAGATCGCATATTATGCCGTGTGCCCGGAATCGTGTGAACAGACAGAAAAAAAACAAAAAAACATACAAACAAAAAAAAAACACCCGAGCTAAATTTTTTGGGGGGTCAGTGAAATTGAATCGCTTCGCTCATCCAATTATTTTTTATTTGTCTGTTTGTTCGCTCTCTACCGGGCTAACTGCTTTATCTTCTAGATGTAGTTAATAAGATCCAGGTTCTCTATACCGGGCAAACGGCATAATATGCGATCTTGATGAAAATTGGAGTTGACCTTCGAAATCTCTGAACTTAGACCTGCTACGTTTTTTGGGGTACAATCGAAGAAATATTTCTCATGAATATCGTGCTTTTACGATTTTTTCGATTTTTACCGCGATATTTTCGTTTTGGGCCGATTCTGACCCATGACCATGACCAAACAGTTGGGACTACAACGCTCATATTTTACATGGACATTAAGGTTATGGTGCTGTTGTATCTTACTAAAGAAAAAGTTGGAAAAATTAGCCAGAATCCATAGAAATAAAGGTTTTAATTCGAGTTTTTTGAGGTGTATAACAAACAAGTAACAATAGGAACGTGACAACAATCACCTACAATGCGTTCAAAAAGCACTTACAAAAGTAAAGAGATCCCACGCAAACTAAAAACTTTCAAAAAAGCTCATCCATCAACGCGACTAAAAAAAGCGTTTGCGAAGCTTATGCAAATGTTTTGTGGTCGGTCGAACAAGTGCAACTTTGCCGACGATACAGGATGAGAGCATAAGAGAAATCTACTTTGCCGACGTGCCGTATTGCTTTGCTTTTGGCAGAGTCGATAAAGAAGTTTTCCCCGTTGGGAAACTTCTTTATCGACTCTGCTTTTGGTCAGTTTCAATCTCATCTCATCTCATCTTGAATCTGATTGCTCTCATCCTCTGGCCCAATGCAAAGTCCTAGGTGGCCCTAGATAGGGCTATCAAATTTGTACGTCTATTTCTATCACGGGCATATGGTGAGTTTGCAAAATATCTTGTAAAAAGGTCGTAGGCCTAGGCTAGGGCTGTCTCTAGGCTCCATTCTAAATCCAAGCTTTGTGTACCCCTACTATTTATTTATATAATGCCCAAAGCCTGCCATAGCTAGGGCCTAGGCCTAGTAGGGCCAACATAACTTGTCTTGCCATTACCGTAGGTCTAGGTTAGGCCTAGGCCGGCACTTCTGTACTTGTCGGGTCCCAATATTTTTTTTCAATGAAAACATACGCACCCAAACCTTTCCGTTACAAAACTACTTTTGTTAGGTTAGTCGTACAGAAGTAGTACAGAAGTAGGCCTAGGCCCCTACCCCTAGGCCTAGCCTAGGCTATGCTAGGTTCTAGGCCTAGGCTAGGCCTAGGCCTAGGCATAGCCGGAACTCTTTTGGTTGGTAGGCCTAGGCCTATGGACAGTTTTTGATCAGTAGGTACTTTAGATTTAAAATAGAGACGTTAAAGGTTTTGTTGGTACTTTTAAAATAGCGACGTAAAAGGTTTTGTAGGTACACATAAAAAAAACGCTGAGGCTATTCCACCGTAGCTACGGGAAAATTACGTTTCTCAATTCGTCCGTAGCATGAACGAACATCGGCAGAAATCACCGAAGGTACTCGAACTGTGGGTACGGAAAAATTAGGCCTGCTAATTTAACCGTAGGAACGGGAAGTAAATTACGTTAATTCAATAATAACCACTCTGAAAATATACGAATTATGTTATAATTAATAAAGATTGAATTTTTTTTTTTTTATAACACTACCATTTCACTGTTGCCGGTGCGCCATGTTTATTAATGACATTTACTTAGTAGGCCTACCAGCCTTTTCAATAAAATACTCTACTTACCAAACCTTTAACGTTGCTATTTTAAATCTTAACTCGTTTTTTAATAAAATACTCTACTTACCAAACCTTTAACGTTGCTATTTTAAATCTAAACTCGTTTTTAACGGAAAGGATTTCGGGTGCGCTCTTATCGATTGTATCCTAGAACTAGCGCGGCGCAGCACTTTTTAAACGCTTTTATCATCTAGAATTGTGTTTGCGACGGGGACGAATGTAGTGAAATCATTTGTAGAAAAAACATGGACCCAAATAGAATGGTAAAAAAAAACGACCAAAACGAAAATTTGAACCGCCGACCTCTCGCATAGAATTCGGACGCGCTACCACTCTGCCACAATGCACTGTGATATTTGAAGCTATTGGCCTAGTTAGGTGGTATCCCGCAGACGATTCGGATACCTTCGATTATTTCCGCTGATCTTCGTTCATGCTACGGACGAATTGAGAATCGTAATTTTCCCGTAGCTACGGTTAAATAGCCACTTCCTAAAAAAAACTGTCCATACCAACCGAAAGAGTACCGGCTAGCCTTTGTGTATCCAATCCCCGGTACTCTTTTGGTTGGTACTTGGTATGGACAGTTTTTTTAATGTGTAGGGCTACCTACAAAACATTTAACGTCGCTATTTTAAATCTTTAGTACCTACAAAACCTTTGACGTCGCTATTTTAAATCTAAAGTACCTACAAAACCTTTAACGTCGCTATTTTAAATCTAAAGTACAGGTACCTACCCTACTGATCAAAAACTGTCCATACTAACCGAAAGAGTTCCCAATCCACTAGGCCTAGTATATATGCCGGTACTTTTTCGGTTGGTATGGACCGGTTTTTTAACACTGTTTTTTTTTTTTCAATAAAAACACTGAAAAACAACTAGGCCTCCGGTAAGTAGTTTTGTAACGAAAAGGATTTCGGGTGCGCTTTTATCGATTATATCCTAGAACTAGCGCGGCGCAGGGTAACCAGCTGAAAGTTCGGCTAACCTAACGCAAGGCTCTAGGGCTATTTAGCTTTCACCTAGGTCAGGTCTAAAGTTAGTTAGTTATTGGGGTTTTAGGGCACAAAACAGTAAAGGCAGATGCACAATTGCCAATGTTACCGTTTTACGATAACGGGAAGAAAGTTGAATCACACGTTAACTTACGACACGATGCACAAGAAAGCTTCCTGTTGCCGGTCGTTCCCGTATCCTGGCAACGACAACGGTAACATTGAATTGAAGAGCATCATCTTAACATATCATGTACGCGGCCTGATATTGCAGGCGCCAGACTTTTTAATAAATTACCCAACTGCTTGAAGAACAACAAGAGTCAATCTTTTAAGGCCGAACTGAAAAAGTTTTTAATTGATGATTGGTTTTATTCTGTTAAAGAGTTCATGTTATCTTAAAGCATTGTGTGTATTTTGATAGCATGTATTTCCTGACCTGTCTAAATATCATTGTATGATCAAATTAATAGACCAATAAATATTGTGAGAAACATGTAGAGATAGGATAGGAGACCAACAGCTTACCTGAAGTGGAGTAGGCGCGCCGTGATAGAAGACATAAACACAAATAAACAAATAACACTACATTTCAAACGTTTCGGTCTACGTGACCTTCCTCAGTGAGTAGAGAAGAGTTACTGAGGTGAAAAACTAAAGCTAGGTAGCCGTTGGCTAGGGTGGGGGTGGGGTGAAGTGAAAGATGAGTGGGGGGTGTGGAATGGGTGACAGGGAGGGGTAGAGAGGAGGAGAGGGAGGACTACCTAAGGTTTAAGTTAGGTTTGTGGCGCGATTTACAAATCCATTGGTAGGCCAGTTCCCATCTTCTCAGTTCTCCATCGTGTACAGTGGGAGGGAGTGACCTGATGACACAAACTGTGAAACAGGACACGAAGGGAAGGCCATGCCCATTGGCATGCAATGCCACAGGTTTCTCGAGGTTCTCCTCTCTTACATCCTGTCTGTGCCCATTCATTCGGGTTCGGAGAGTATTAGTGGTAAGTCCAACATACTCGGCGGGACATCGGGTGCATCGAAGTTGGTAGACGATGTTGCTAGTGCCACAGTTGTTACCATCGAAGTCTTTCTCTTCCTATTTTATTTCGTAAACTTTCCACTCCTAGTTTGTTCTTAGGCCTATTGTTTTGCTCCGTACGGTACCTTGTCTATTTTTGTTAAGGCTAGAACTTTTTAAAAATTTCATCTCTGCTGCTTGTAATCTGCTGTCTTCCTTTCCTCCTATTGTCCATGTCACTGATGCATATGATATTATTGGGAGGAAATACATTTTGTACAATAGCATCTTGTACCTGGATGATATTTCTTCTTTCCATAATAGTTTACGTACATTTTGGTAAAATTTGTCTGCTAACATAATTCTCCTTGATATTTCAGCATCTATTTTTGCGTCTTTTGTTAGTATACTTCCGAGGTTATTTAAATGCTTCTGCAATGGCCAGCTCTTTTCCCCGTAGTATTATCTTCTTTTGATTTTGTTTACTTTTCTTCGTTACCGGTACTATTAATGTTTCACTCTTTTCAATGCTTATTTTCATGTTAAACTTCAGTGTTTCCTTATTCCATCTATCTACGCTCTTCTGGACTTCTTCAATGGAATCTCCCCATCTCACTATATCATCTGCAAATATCATCGTTTTAGACGTTTCACTTTTTGTGGGTTCAACTTTACGCACAAACTTAAATTACAAAATTAATATGCAAAAGTTTAAGTTGGGACAAAATGGCTGCCATGTTAAATAGAACGATTTTTCTTTTCTTTTCTTAAATAAAGCCAAATTGTTTCTTTTAAATACTCTAAATCTGCCAACTAGGCCTCTTTGTGAATGCTTTTTTTAGTCGCGTTGATGGATGATCTTTTTTGTAAGTTTTTAGTTTTAAAAGTACGATATTCATGAGAAATATTTCTTCGATTGTAGGGTCAAGTGGGGTAAATATGAGACAGCAAAAAAGTGGGGTTAAAATAAGACAGGGCTTAAATGGGGTTTAAATAAATGTGATTTTACTGAACAACAATTGTATAATGTAGTACATTACTTCAACTTTGTTATCACAACTTTGTTTTCTTTAAACTTTAAATTTGATGTATACAAAATAAATTCCTTGTAAGACAGTGCATTTTCCCCTACAAAAACTTTAGAATGACATCAAGAAACTTTTGAGTTGGTAACCATAGCAACCATTATGTTGGTAAACCTGAATTCTCTTTTCTAAGACAAGGTACCAACTAACAAAATGTAAAAGACAGAATTTGTTTTTGTTTGACTAGAATTTGTATAGAGGGCAGTGAACTGCTGGGGCTAAAATAAGACAGGCTTTGGGGCTAAAATGATACAGTGCATGGGGCTAAAATGAGACAGCATTTGGAGGGAAAGGGAGCTACCTGTTGATCATCTCATGTAAGTATATGTTTATTATCTTATTGTATGCCTACTTTGTACCACCCCCCAAAAGTAGCAAGGGTTGTGAGGCCTAAGGTTACTCCGATTAGGGCTCGGAAAATAATTAATCTGACAAAGAAGTGTGTTCGCAAGCGAAAGAGTAAGAAGAAAACTGATGACGAGTCTTCTGCTGAAGATGCGGTTTGTTTGCCAAGTGACAGCAGTGAGGATGACACTAATGAAGATAAACGTGAAGTTACCCATGTAGGCCTACCTAATGAACCCATGAATGCTAAAATCAGTGTTGCTGATCATGTCATTGTGACCTATGAAAGAGAGATTTTTCCTGGAATAGTAAACATGATCAAGGGGTCAACATATGACATTAGAACAATGGCGGTGAGTGGACACAACTGGAAGTGGCCAGACAAAGACGACATACTTTCATATCACATTAGTGACATTAAACAAGTCATCAAAGCACCTATGTTGTTAAATACAAGAGGTGTATATTCAGTACCAGAAGTTGCAGCTTACCGTAAGCTGTAAGCTTCACGTTTCTTTACCATATATTATTAAGCATAGGGAGCCTATTGTATGCTCATGTATAAATATTTCTTAGCACAAAGGTTATTATAAATATAATACTATTTTCATGTTAACACATAAGTGACAGTTAATGGTTAGGCTACTTAGGCCGTACATTGGGCAAAAAGTGCAAAGTAAAATTTAACGAAAGACTAATCGAATTGCATAGGACTCTATACAATGCCATGTAGTTTCCATGAAAATGCCTAGATTGTTGTGTATTTACAATCATTTTTTTCTGCATTTAACAGGGTATTTTTTTTGCATACTTAAGTATTATATAAGTTTATTATTTATTAAATATATTTGTTCTTAACCATGTCTTTCGTTGCGTCATACAAGATCGCTTTGTTTTAATTGTATTGTAAAGAGCAAATTAATATAAATCCATGAAACCAAGTTGTACTTGTCTCAAAATTGACCAATCTGTCTTATTCTAGCCCCATCCAAACCATTTTCCCATCCCATATGCTATTTAAATGCATGTCTTATTTTAGCCCCATTGGTGTCTCACTATAGCCCCAATTGCGGGGCTAACATGAGACACACAATTTTCCATTTTCTGAGAAATGTATGGTAATTTTCCACTATTTGCATGCAAAAATTGAAAGAACATGATGATTAAATGTTAAAAAGTACCCTGAGAGTAACTAATTAATTTCAAAAGTGTACAAATCAAGCAAAGTTTACTTTGTTGTCTCATTAATACCCCACTTGACGGGTCAAGTGGGGTAAATATGAGACAGCAAAAAAGTGGGGTTAAAATAAGACAGGGCTTAAATGGGGTTTAAATAAATGTGATTTTACTGAACAACAATTGTATAATGTAGTACATTACTTCAACTTTGTTATCACAACTTTGTTTTCTTTAAACTTTAAATTTGATGTATACAAAATAAATTCCTTGTAAGACAGTGCATTTTCCCCTACAAAAACTTTAGAATGACATCAAGAAACTTTTGAGTTGGTAACCATAGCAACCATTATGTTGGTAAACCTGAATTCTCTTTTCTAAGACAAGGTACCAACTAACAAAATGTAAAAGACAGAATTTGTTTTTGTTTGACTAGAATTTGTATAGAGGGCAGTGAACTGCTGGGGCTAAAATAAGACAGGCTTTGGGGCTAAAATGATACAGTGCATGGGGCTAAAATGAGACAGCATTTGGAGGGAAAGGGAGCTACCTGTTGATCATCTCATGTAAGTATATGTTTATTATCTTATTGTATGCCTACTTTGTACCACCCCCCAAAAGTAGCAAGGGTTGTGAGGCCTAAGGTTACTCCGATTAGGGCTCGGAAAATAATTAATCTGACAAAGAAGTGTGTTCGCAAGCGAAAGAGTAAGAAGAAAACTGATGACGAGTCTTCTGCTGAAGATGCGGTTTGTTTGCCAAGTGACAGCAGTGAGGATGACACTAATGAAGATAAACGTGAAGTTACCCATGTAGGCCTACCTAATGAACCCATGAATGCTAAAATCAGTGTTGCTGATCATGTCATTGTGACCTATGAAAGAGAGATTTTTCCTGGAATAGTAAACTTGATCAAGGGGTCAACATATGACATTAGAACAATGGCGGTGAGTGGACACAACTGGAAGTGGCCAGACAAAGACGACATACTTTCATATCACATTAGTGACATTAAACAAGTCATCAAAGCACCTATGTTGTTAAATACAAGAGGTGTATATTCAGTACCAGAAGTTGCAGCTTACCGTAAGCTGTAAGCTTCACGTTTCTTTACCATATATTATTAAGCATAGGGAGCCTATTGTATGCTCATGTATAAATATTTCTTAGCACAAAGGTTATTATAAATATAATACTATTTTCATGTTAACACATAAGTGACAGTTAATGGTTAGGCTACTTAGGCCGTACATTGGGCAAAAAGTGCAAAGTAAAATTTAACGAAAGACTAATCGAATTGCATAGGACTCTATACAAAGCCATGTAGTTTCCATGAAAATGCCTAGATTGTTGTGTATTTACAATCATTTTTTTCTGCATTTAACAGGGTATTTTTTTTGCATACTTAAGTATTATATAAGTTTATTATTTATTAAATATATTTGTTCTTAACCATGTCTTTCGTTGCGTCATACAAGATCGCTTTGTTTTAATTGTATTGTAAAGAGCAAATTAATATAAATCCATGAAACCAAGTTGTACTTGTCTCAAAATTGACCAATCTGTCTTATTCTAGCCCCATCCAAACCATTTTCCCATCCCATATGCTATTTAAATGCATGTCTTATTTTAGCCCCATTGGTGTCTCACTATAGCCCCAATTGCGGGGCTAACATGAGACACACAATTTTCCATTTTCTGAGAAATGTATGGTAATTTTCCACTATTTGCATGCAAAAATTGAAAGAACATGATGATTAAATGTTAAAAAGTACCCTGAGAGTAACTAATTAATTTCAAAAGTGTACAAATCAAGCAAAGTTTACTTTGTTGTCTCATTAATACCCCACTTGACCCGTCAAGTGGGGTAAATATGAGACAGCAAAAAAGTGGGGTTAAAATAAGACAGGGCTTAAATGGGGTTTAAATAAATGTGATTTTACTGAACAACAATTGTATAATGTAGTACATTACTTCAACTTTGTTATCACAACTTTGTTTTCTTTAAACTTTAAATTTGATGTATACAAAATAAATTCCTTGTAAGACAGTGCATTTTCCCCTACAAAAACTTTAGAATGACATCAAGAAACTTTTGAGTTGGTAACCATAGCAACCATTATGTTGGTAAACCTGAATTCTCTTTTCTAAGACAAGGTACCAACTAACAAAATGTAAAAGACAGAATTTGTTTTTGTTTGACTAGAATTTGTATAGAGGGCAGTGAACTGCTGGGGCTAAAATAAGACAGGCTTTGGGGCTAAAATGATACAGTGCATGGGGCTAAAATGAGACAGCATTTGGAGGGAAAGGGAGCTACCTGTTGATCATCTCATGTAAGTATATGTTTATTATCTTATTGTATGCCTACTTTGTACCACCCCCCAAAAGTAGCAAGGGTTGTGAGGCCTAAGGTTACTCCGATTAGGGCTCGGAAAATAATTAATCTGACAAAGAAGTGTGTTCGCAAGCGAAAGAGTAAGAAGAAAACTGATGACGAGTCTTCTGCTGAAGATGCGGTTTGTTTGCCAAGTGACAGCAGTGAGGATGACACTAATGAAGATAAACGTGAAGTTACCCATGTAGGCCTACCTAATGAACCCATGAATGCTAAAATCAGTGTTGCTGATCATGTCATTGTGACCTATGAAAGAGAGATTTTTCCTGGAATAGTAAACATGATCAAGGGGTCAACATATGACATTAGAACAATGGCGGTGAGTGGACACAACTGGAAGTGGCCAGACAAAGACGACATACTTTCATATCACATTAGTGACATTAAACAAGTCATCAAAGCACCTATGTTGTTAAATACAAGAGGTGTATATTCAGTACCAGAAGTTGCAGCTTACCGTAAGCTGTAAGCTTCACGTTTCTTTACCATATATTATTAAGCATAGGGAGCCTATTGTATGCTCATGTATAAATATTTCTTAGCACAAAGGTTATTATAAATATAATACTATTTTCATGTTAACACATAAGTGACAGTTAATGGTTAGGCTACTTAGGCCGTACATTGGGCAAAAAGTGCAAAGTAAAATTTAACGAAAGACTAATCGAATTGCATAGGACTCTATACAAAGCCATGTAGTTTCCATGAAAATGCCTAGATTGTTGTGTATTTACAATCATTTTTTTCTGCATTTAACAGGGTATTTTTTTTGCATACTTAAGTATTATATAAGTTTATTATTTATTAAATATATTTGTTCTTAACCATGTCTTTCGTTGCGTCATACAAGATCGCTTTGTTTTAATTGTATTGTAAAGAGCAAATTAATATAAATCCATGAAACCAAGTTGTACTTGTCTCAAAATTGACCAATCTGTCTTATTCTAGCCCCATCCAAACCATTTTCCCATCCCATATGCTATTTAAATGCATGTCTTATTTTAGCCCCATTGGTGTCTCACTATAGCCCCAATTGCGGGGCTAACATGAGACACACAATTTTCCATTTTCTGAGAAATGTATGGTAATTTTCCACTATTTGCATGCAAAAATTGAAAGAACATGATGATTAAATGTTAAAAAGTACCCTGAGAGTAACTAATTAATTTCAAAAGTGTACAAATCAAGCAAAGTTTACTTTGTTGTCTCATTAATACCCCACTTGACGGGTCAAGTGGGGTAAATATGAGACAGCAAAAAAGTGGGGTTAAAATAAGACAGGGCTTAAATGGGGTTTAAATAAATGTGATTTTACTGAACAACAATTGTATAATGTAGTACATTACTTCAACTTTGTTATCACAACTTTGTTTTCTTTAAACTTTAAATTTGATGTATACAAAATAAATTCCTTGTAAGACAGTGCATTTTCCCCTACAAAAACTTTAGAATGACATCAAGAAACTTTTGAGTTGGTAACCATAGCAACCATTATGTTGGTAAACCTGAATTCTCTTTTCTAAGACAAGGTACCAACTAACAAAATGTAAAAGACAGAATTTGTTTTTGTTTGACTAGAATTTGTATAGAGGGCAGTGAACTGCTGGGGCTAAAATAAGACAGGCTTTGGGGCTAAAATGATACAGTGCATGGGGCTAAAATGAGACAGCATTTGGAGGGAAAGGGAGCTACCTGTTGATCATCTCATGTAAGTATATGTTTATTATCTTATTGTATGCCTACTTTGTACCACCCCCCAAAAGTAGCAAGGGTTGTGAGGCCTAAGGTTACTCCGATTAGGGCTCGGAAAATAATTAATCTGACAAAGAAGTGTGTTCGCAAGCGAAAGAGTAAGAAGAAAACTGATGACGAGTCTTCTGCTGAAGATGCGGTTTGTTTGCCAAGTGACAGCAGTGAGGATGACACTAATGAAGATAAACGTGAAGTTACCCATGTAGGCCTACCTAATGAACCCATGAATGCTAAAATCAGTGTTGCTGATCATGTCATTGTGACCTATGAAAGAGAGATTTTTCCTGGAATAGTAAACTTGATCAAGGGGTCAACATATGACATTAGAACAATGGCGGTGAGTGGACACAACTGGAAGTGGCCAGACAAAGACGACATACTTTCATATCACATTAGTGACATTAAACAAGTCATCAAAGCACCTATGTTGTTAAATACAAGAGGTGTATATTCAGTACCAGAAGTTGCAGCTTACCGTAAGCTGTAAGCTTCACGTTTCTTTACCATATATTATTAAGCATAGGGAGCCTATTGTATGCTCATGTATAAATATTTCTTAGCACAAAGGTTATTATAAATATAATACTATTTTCATGTTAACACATAAGTGACAGTTAATGGTTAGGCTACTTAGGCCGTACATTGGGCAAAAAGTGCAAAGTAAAATTTAACGAAAGACTAATCGAATTGCATAGGACTCTATACAATGCCATGTAGTTTCCATGAAAATGCCTAGATTGTTGTGTATTTACAATCATTTTTTTCTGCATTTAACAGGGTATTTTTTTTGCATACTTAAGTATTATATAAGTTTATTATTTATTAAATATATTTGTTCTTAACCATGTCTTTCGTTGCGTCATACAAGATCGCTTTGTTTTAATTGTATTGTAAAGAGCAAATTAATATAAATCCATGAAACCAAGTTGTACTTGTCTCAAAATTGACCAATCTGTCTTATTCTAGCCCCATCCAAACCATTTTCCCATCCCATATGCTATTTAAATGCATGTCTTATTTTAGCCCCATTGGTGTCTCACTATAGCCCCAATTGCGGGGCTAACATGAGACACACAATTTTCCATTTTCTGAGAAATGTATGGTAATTTTCCACTATTTGCATGCAAAAATTGAAAGAACATGATGATTAAATGTTAAAAAGTACCCTGAGAGTAACTAATTAATTTCAAAAGTGTACAAATCAAGCAAAGTTTACTTTGTTGTCTCATTAATACCCCACTTGACCCTACCCAAAAATGTGGCAGGTCTAAGTTCAGAGATTTTGAAGGTCCCCTCCAATTTTCATCAAGATCTCATGTATGCCGTTTGCCCGGTAGAGCGCAAACAAACAGACAGGAAAAAAAAAAAAATAACATTGGAGCTAAATTTTTTGAGGGGTCAGTGAAATTGAAGTCTTTGCTTCGCTCATCCAATTATATATTAATATGGTACCCCCCAAAAAAAGGATTAAAAATGTACCTACATAAACAACCAAAATAATAGGGTGGGACATATAAATGTGTAAAATTTGAGAAAATGACCCAGATGGAATCTCAAATGTGGTAAATAAAATTCAAAACAATACAATTTCTGCATCGTCCTGTCTGTGTTGTCTTTGTTTTTGTCTGGACCGCTATCGGCTAAGTTCGCTCCCAAACATAAATCTCCGAGTAAGACCTATCCTCAAGCGGGAAATACGAATTACGTGTTCGGGCTGTCTTCAACCAATTATTGATATTTCAAGTATCGATAATGACTTTTGATTATCGATTACCCAGATTTTATCCATTATTGATTATCGATCAATAATATTGATTATCATGTGCATCCCTATTTAGGTCTGTTAAGTTACAATATGTCCGGTCCAGATAAAACTAGCAATTTTGTGGTTTCCTTGGGACTTGAGCCTAAAATCCTTTGGTACTTGTTCATTATCCGGACCCCCTGCTAGGTTAGGGGTGGGACATTATTAGGCTATTTTTAATTTAATAATTTTTTTTTTTTTTAATTAATTTTTTTAATTTTAATAATAATAATATAATAGGCCTAATAATAATAATAATAATAATAATAATAATAATAATAATAATAATAAATAATAATTCAATTTTATTTAAAATATTTTTTCAAAGACAAATACACGATTAAAAACAATAAAAACAATCATAATTACAATAATCATGATTAGAAGATCAGCTTGAGGTTCTGAACATAGTTTGATGTAGTCATCGAACTAAGATGGTCAGGTTTCTTGTCCTGAAACTGTATCTTCACAGGGATCTTGTACTCCGTCGAATGGTTGTGATTTTAGAACTTGACGGAGAATGGGATCACTTGGTTGGGTTTTTGCAGTAGGAGAGCCTGGATGTGGTCCGAGAGAATGTGGCGCAGTTCTGGGTAAAAAATTCATGTTTCTCGTAGTCATACTCGCAAGGAGTGTCTTCCTCATAAATCTCTGCATACTTCGGGTTGTGTTGGAAGGCAGTGAAGAACTTGACGGAGAATGGGATCACTTGGTTGGGTTTTTGCAGCAGGAGAGCCTGGATGTCTACGTGCGAGATGGTGCTGTACCACAGAACCGTGATAGATGTCCTTGTCTTGACGATGTACAATATTTGTTCACAGGGAAGGTAGTTAACTCTCCCGATCCAGAGGTAGTAGAGTAATCATTTCGTCTCTCTTCGATCGTGGCGAAATGTCTGTCAACGCAACTGATAATCTTGACACTACACTAATGTTCCCGTTGATTGTTGCTTGTGCTGACGAGCGAATCTGAAAGTATTGCTGGTCTTTACCGGCATGTTTCACGCTGATTGTAACTTTCCCGCACTCCTCCTTTGTGTCCGTATTTTCAATTATCAACTCCTCGTAAAACGCGATCTCATCATAGATCTCGTCATTAATGTAAAATTTGTATCTTTGAGACAGTTCATCGTGTGGAAAGTGTTTTGCAATTATAGCCAATCGCTTTGATTTGTGGGGCTTACTGAAATCTTTTGCCATGATAATGATATTCAGAATACCTCATTCCCACCCGTGGTTTTATCACCTTGAATGGTGTGATGACGCTATGTTGAGCGTATTCGCCACCGACGGACTGTCGTGAAGCGCTGCCACTGGCACTTCTTAGCAAATATCACCTTGTACCGGTACATAAACAGATCATTTTACTATCTTTCTAATCTGAATATTGTCTTATGCCGGACACGTGTTCCACATATATATTTCGAGACCACTTGATAGTTTCGCTGACCATTTTCTTCCTCATTGATGTAGCACATCTCTTACTAATACCTAAGGCGCGCAATACTCGTTCATTTTCTTGGTCCCATCCTCCAAGACTACCGACTATAAAGGCATCCACTGTGGTAGAGTATCCTTCTGATTCAAATACCTTAGCAGTCTCCCGGTATTTTTCCTCCTTACGTAGTCTTGCTAAAATGAACGCATCTGCGCCATTTTCAAATGGACAAGCAACATCTATAATTCTCACAGTTTTTAAAGTATCATCTTTGATAATGATATCAGGCCGTAATTTTGAGTTGTTATCTGCTGAATTACGCCGATTAACAGTTACTGTGAGTTTTGGCCGGTTTTTGGGAAGTGCTGCTACAAGACGATTCTGTACATCATTATGGCGTTTTTGCAATGCTCTGGAATGGCGCATACAATGGTTTATGACATGTGGCAGAGTCTCTTGCGGATAGTTACACAATCGGCATGACTTAGATCCCTCACCCCAGACTCGACTTCCATTTAGAGGCATGACATTCAATCTGGCTCTATTTATAAAACGCCAATCACAAAAACGGGTGTGTTTTCCTGTAGCGACAAAATGGTTGCTTGCATAACACTTTGTTGTAAGTATAAATACTTTCCCCTGGCTCTTCTTATGCAATAACTTCTCCCTATAGGAATCACGCACTGCTGTTCTCAGTGTCTTGGCTAATAGTCCGCGTAATAATAATAATAATAATAATAATAATAATAATAATAATAATAATAATAAAAATAATTGGATGAGCGAAGCGAAGACTTCAATTTCACCGACCCCCCAAAAAATTTAGCTCGGTTGTTGTTTTTTTTGTTTTTTTTTCCGTCTGTTTGTTCGCTCTCTACCGGGCAAATGGCATATGCGATCTTGATGAAAATTTGACACGACCTTCGTTTTCTCTGAACTTAGACTTGCCACGTTTTTGGGTACAATCGAAGAAATATTTCTCATGAATATCGTACTTTTACGATTTTTTTCGATTTTTAGTGCGATATTTTCGTGCCATTTGGGCCAATTCTGACCAAACGGGTGGGGCTACAACGTTCATATTTCACATGTACATTAAGGTAATGGTGATGTATTGCTTTCTGAAAGAAAAAGTTGAAAAAGTTAGCCAGAATCGAGAGAAATAAAGCTTTTAATATACGTTTTTTTGACTTTTTGTGCGATATTTTCGTGCCATTTGGGCCAATTCTGACCAAACGGGTGGGGCTACAACGTTCATATTATACATGGACATTAAGGTTATGGTGATGTAGGTAGTACCTTTTGAAAGAAAATGTTGAAAAAGTTAGCCAGAATCCATAGAAATATAGCTTTTAATGTAAGATTTTTACGTTAAATAATAACAAATTAACAAGAAACAATAGAAACTTGACAACAATCACCTACAATGCGTCGGCAGAAAAACAAAGCACTTGCAAAAGTCCCACGCAAACTAAAAACTTTAAAAAAGCTCATCCATCAACGCGGCGGGACTTTAGCGTTTTCCTGGTAATAATAATTATTGATTCATAGCAGTTGTCGAAAAAGTTTGCCCCGACTGGGGTACGAACCCAGAACCTCCGGCTTAACGTGCCATAGCTTTACCAATTAAGCTACCGGGACCACAGAACAAACCTTTACGAAACTGCTTTTTGTTGTTACTGTTGACTTTCTCCCCAGTCGGGGCAAACTTTTTCGACAACTGCTATGAATCAATAACTATGTCCTTAAAGCGGGCTTATGCTTAAAAACCTAATATTCAATAATAATAATAATAATAATAATAATAATAATCATCATAACTCAGTTCCAACTATGTCGGGTAATAATAATAATAATAATAATAATTGGATGAGCGAAGCGAAGACTTCAATTTCACCGACCCCCCAAAAAATTTAGCTCGGGTGTTTTTTTTTTTTTTTTTTTTCTTTTCGTTTTTCCGTCTGTTTGTTCGCTCTCTACCGGGCAAACGTCATATGCGATCTTGATGAAAATTTGACACGACCTTCGTTTTCTCCGAACTTAGACTTGCCACGTTTTTGGGTACAATCGAAGAAATATTTCTCATGAATATCGTACTTTTACGATTTTTTTCGGTTTTTAGTGCGATATTTTCGTGACATTAGGACCGATTCTGACCAAACGGGTGGAGATACAACGTTCATATTTCACATGCACATTAAAATAACGGTGATGTATTGACGTTTGAAAGAAAAAGCTGAAAAAGTTATCCAGAATCTATAGAAATAAAGGTTTTAATTTGAGTTTTTTGAGGTTTTAATTTGAGTTTTTTGAGGTGTTAAATATTAAAACCTTTATTTCTATAGATTCTGGCTAACTTTTTCAACTTTTTCTTTCAAAAGTCAATACATCACCTTTACCTTAATGTCCATGTGAAATATGAACGTTGTAGCCCCACCCGTTCGGTCAGAATCCGCCCAAATAGCACAAAAATATAGATTTTAGATCTTTCTCACAGCCTTGTATGAAAACTTCACAGGAGATTTTATACCTTACTCACAGCCTTGTTACAAACAATCAATGATCTAAGTCTAACAGACCTAATGATTGCTTTGTATGGGCCGTGTTAATATGTTTTTATTATTTTAAATTAATATTAACATTTTAAAATTAAAAAGCTCATCCATCAACGCGACTAAAAAAGCGTTTGCGAAGCTTCCTAGTAATAATAATTATTATTATTTATCCTTACCTAACCTACCTACCCCCAAACCCCCTAACCTAAACTAACTTAGGGGTCCGGATAATGAACAAGTAGCCTACCTTTTCTTTTGATGAACGTCTCAGTTTCTTTTTTTGAAAAGTAGAAGTAGGCCTAAGTTAACTTTTCAAAGTTTCTTTGTTGGGGGATTTTGCCTAAGACTGCATATATACCGGTAGGCCTACACACAACTAAAATTGAATATCCTTACAAATAGGCCTATGTTTTTATTTTCAGAAGAAAAATGCCGGAAAATATGAAGAGGAAAATTACAGTGGAACCAGTTTCAACCAAGAGTAAAGATGCTCAATCTCAACGTCGCCCAAGCGTCTTTGAACGATTAGGGACAAAAGCATCCACCTCTTCAAGCTCTAACCCAGCAACTTCTAGTAACGAGAACACTTGTAGACATTGGGCACAAAGTGGAAACTGCCCTTATGGCAAAACTTGCAAATATGCAAATTCTCACACATTGATCAGTCCTTCAAAGCAGCGAGCAGCTAAAAATGACATTGAAACAAAGCAGAAAACTGGCCATCCAAGTTCCACCTCTAAACCAAACAATAGTGCTAAAGATGACATAAACAAAAGACTCCACTCTACTGTAGTTGTAAAGAAAACTCACACTGGAGCCAGTCCAGAGTTAAACTGGGAGAATTGGGATCAAACAGATTTAGAGTATGAAGATGAAAAGGTTTTAGAGAAGAGGAGACAATTACTTCAGCGAGAATTAGAATTGCAAATGAAAAGAGAGAATGATGAACAATCAAAAAAAAAGAAAGTTAAGAAGGTGAAAAAGGGGGTTAGTAGTTCTTCATCAACATCAGCAAGTTCCAGTAGCTCTACTGAATCTAGCTCAAGCAGTGATGATTCCAGTTCCACTTCCAGTTCCACA
Organism: Sweltsa coloradensis; assembly: GCA_024449915.1. Taxonomy (NCBI): domain Eukaryota; kingdom Metazoa; phylum Arthropoda; class Insecta; order Plecoptera; family Chloroperlidae; genus Sweltsa; species Sweltsa coloradensis. The sequence goes on from JAMZAV010000016.1 coordinate 457,521, forward strand.
TCTGGCGATTCTCGTAGGAAGAAAAATAAACCCAAAACAAGCAAACGAGATTCTAGTTCCTCCGCGTCCGGAACTGATCAATTGGCAAAGAAAAAAGCAGATAAGAATGGACCAAGTGGAAACATACCTCCTACTAAAAAGATACCTCCTAGAAAAGATGAACAGCCATCCTCAAAGCCCAAGGAATCTACATCTTCAAAGAAAATGCCATCTGGCTCCTCTAAGCCAGTTCAAGAGCCTGGCAAGAAACGTTCTGCCACCCCACCGGTACGGGGCAGACGCAAGTCCCAGTCGCCCGCCAATAAAGATAAATTGGCAGGGACAAATCGATCATCAGTAACAACAAAGAAAGCTGCTGGTAGACATAATTCGCCTCCCATTCCTAAACGATCTCAGTCTGCTGACCGAAGAGAAAAACGTAACCATAGCACATCTCCACGTCCTTCCGGAAGAGAACGTGATAGGGAACGTGAGAAAGAAAAAGAAAAGGATAGAGGTAGAGATCGAGAGAAAGATAAAGAAAGAGATCGGGAAAAAGATAAGGATCAAGGAAGGAGTCATTCACCTGTCAAAGGTAAAGATAGAGATCGAGTGTCTTCTCCCAGAAGGGACCCACGTCCACCAAGGGACCCAAGGAAGAAAGGCTCACCTGACTCTGGTAACTCCAAAGACAAAGGAGGTCGAGTGTCTCCTAGTAAGCCGCGCTCAAGTGGATCTGGGGCACGGCCAAGAGATGCCAGTTTAGACAGCAAGCACATTTCAGCAAAGAACTCTCCAAGCAATGCAAGAGAGGGTGACAAAAGAGAGGCTAATCGTAACGACATGCGCGACAGGGGGGCCAATTCTAAAAAAGGGACTGGTGATAACCGCAGGAGCGATACAGCTGACAAAGGGTCGAGAGCAAAGGAAACATCTGGAGACCGAAGTGGTCACCGACCAGCAAGAGAGGAAACTAGTAACCGGCGTGATGGGGACTCTGCTCCAAGCCGAGATTCTGGCAGGAAGAGAGATCCTCAAGTGGGTTCAGGAACTGCAGGAAAAACAGGCCAAGATAGAGATTTTCAATCGAAGAATGACAAAGATCGCAATAGAGACCCCAGAGATAATAGTAGAGATGGGCGTGACAATCGAGACAATCTAGATCCTAGATTATCTCGTGGAAATAAGAGCTTGAGAGACATGAAGGAAGCCGAGAGAGAAAAAGAGCGTGAAGAGGCATTGGAACGTTGTCGCGAAAGGCAGCGGGAACGTGAGCGTAAGGCAAGAGAGAAAGCCAGAGAACATGAAAGAGAACTTCCATCTCTTCTCTTGATAACAACTCACAACCCTATTAAAACAGTTAGCAGTTCAGGTAGAGAGGGTAGCAAAGGACACGATAAACTCTCGGAGAAAGGATCCGATAGAAGTCGCGAGAGAGAAAGAGAGAGGGGTTCAGAGAGAGAAAGAGGTTTGGATAGGGGTGCAGATCGGGACCGCGGTTCGGATCGAGACAGGGGAGCAAACATAAGTTTGGATCGTGGACCAGATCGTGAACGAGGGCTAGATAGAAGCCTAGACAGGGGTGTTCTTGACAGGGAGCGAGTGCCAGAGCGAGACCGTGGTCTCGAGAGGGATCGGGGTCCAGACCGGGATAGGGCATTCGATCGAGACAGAGGCCCGGATCGAGGGCCGGAGCGTGAACGAGGCCTTGACCGAAGCTTGGATCGCGACCGCGGCCTTGACCGAGGTCCAGAACGTGAGCGAATGCTTGACCGAAGCCTACCGGAGCGAGACAGGGGGCTTGAAAGAGACCCCGACAGGGACAGGGGACTAGATCGAGGTCCGCCGGAGAGAGAAAGAATGTTCGAACGAGGACCAGATCGTGAAAGGGGTCCCGATAGAGCCCCAATCAAAGGTCTCCCTCACGAGAGAAGCCTCGATCGAGTTCATGATCGTGGATTAAATCGAGTACCGCCGGAGAGGAATTTTGACCGTGGCGCCGACCGTAGTTTCGATAGGGAACCGGACCGAAGCGTGTTCGACCAAGACAACCTGGACGATCGAGGATACTCTCTGCCCCCTCGAGGACGCGAGGATGGAAGGAGACCTCTTGTAGGTGACGATAAGGGTTACGACAGCCCGTACGATTCCAGACGAGGCCGGGACGAACGGGGTAGATATAGTGACCAGTTGGAGAGGAATCGTTATGAAGATCCAGCACCGCCCAGAGACGATTCTCGTAGACTTGGGCCGGACTCTAGGAACTTTTCTGATGACAGAAGAGGGTAAATATAGAATAGTTTTGTAAAAGCTTTTTGGTTTGGTTTTATGTGGGTGTTTCCACAAATTCTTGCGCTTACCAGATTCAGTACTGGTATTCCAAGCTCAGTAGGTAGTAGGTACCTTATTATATACTGGCCTAACGGTACATGGTACTTCATGAATTATTTTCATTTTTAAGAATCTTTTCAAATGTTGGCAATCCTTTTTTAAGTAGGGTCTATTGGGTTTTTCAATATTCATTTTTGCAAATTGTGCCCATGTCCTGCTAATGGCTTTAACCATCTGATTTGTACAGACTTCATCTTCAATACCAGTAGCCTGCCTACCTACTATAATATAATAGGCCTATACGACATCCATATAGACTTAGTCATTATTGTTATTTATTTTCAATTTCCAACTTACAGTTATTAGATCATACAGAGCATATTGATGGCGACAAGAAGAAAAGGGCTATAGCCCCATAGCACAAAAAGTGTCTTGCTACCATTTACCACATTATTAATACATTAATAAACTAACACATAATGCACAACAAAGAAATAAATCTATAAAGTAAAATAAAATATAAAAGTTATTAACTAAAGCAGTTATAAAATAATATATAGAGCAGAGCACATTACATTTCATTTCTCATTTCTCAATTTTACTATGTGAATCTAAAGAAGTTACTAGTTATAAAACAATACAAATTAAGGTGAACAATAGGCCAACTAATGCATATACAACTTTTGTATTTCCCCAGAGAACTGTAGGTACACGTACTAGCCTATGACTTATGAGATTATGTTATAATTATACAAAATAATATAGTCGTTACGGCTAATTACATAAACATAGGAAGTATAATAATAATAATTAAGTTGGGCCTATCTAGGAAATGATCTAAGTCTAAGAAAAAAAATTATATTAATAATTAAAATACGTAAGTTCTAATGCAAATAATCTTAAGAAGAGACTGCAGTGATTGTCCAGTTAAAGCGAGAATTCCTGTGTCCAGTAAGTTTATGTAAAAAAATGGGTACTACTGTACTGCAATGAAGTGAGTTTACTGGTAATAACAATACTGATTAACTTTTAATAAATTAAATGATTATGACCATTATTGTCAGAAAGTGGCTACTGTACTGCAACAAGATGAATTTAATCTCGCTAAGAAGGTAGGCCTAGGACAAAATGAGGCTAATAGCTTAGTGACTTAAATTAGCGGAGAGACCACAGGTTTGCAAAAGAAGGAAGGTGATACTAATGCCTAATATGTTGTGTTGTCTCTTTGCTAGCCGGGGCAGAGAAGGTCGAGGTAGTTTGGAGCCACTTCCATGGGAGAACCGGACCCGAAGTGATCGCGGGGAACGAGAGAGAGACATCCATGACCGAGAGCCAGACAGACGAAGACAGCCTTATGACCGAGAAGGTAAATGTGTGAACAGAATTTATTTATCGTCATAGGGTGCCCTAGATAGGCCTGTGACCTGTTATTTAAGGGGAATCTATTGCCTAGCGTAAAGAACAAGAACTAACTAGTGCTGGTGAGTCGCTGGCTCTACGGATCAGGTGGCATGTATAAATTTGACATTTTACACATTGCGATAGTTTCTCATCAAAAGTCCGTTATTAATTTGGCGTTATCACAACGAAACTCACATACCTGAAGCCTCGATTGTTTTTTAATATAATACTATCAAATAAACTTTCCTGACGTTATTTGTTGCAAATCCACGTATGACCAAAAATATTCAGATTACGTTAACAAAATATTTGTTTATGCATTTTGCCAAACTTTACGATGATATTGTCAGACTATGAGGGACCTGTGCCTTACGGCTGTGACTGTTACTTTTGCCGACGTTGGACCCTCCGAAGTCGGCTGTAGTCGGACTCTTCACTCTTGCCCGTTATTTCAGTGCTTCCACCATGGATGCCTCAAGTCTTCTTCTTACACGCTTATTCTCACTCCACTAGTACCAGCTTCGACGCCTACATGGACCGGTTACACGAAGTACGGCCTTGCTTCAGTGTGATCTTGACTTGACTGCCCCGGAGGCGACCTTGCCCGCTCTCAGCAGAGCCTGCCCCCCTCTCCGCCGACCAAACCATGTGACCCCTTTCGGCCAACCAGCGCCTCTCCTCACTCCAGACACGTTACCACGAGAGCGACGTTATTTCACATAATTCCGCCAAATAAACATTCAACTCAGCATAATTACTCCATCGAAAATCCAAGATTGTTATACTAATTCGACTGACGAAACAACTCGTCAGTGCTTTATTCAGTAAACACACACCTCGTTATTCGGGCCAGCTTGATTACTTCACCGCCCCCTTTCTGCTGACTAACTAGGTCAACATTCCATATGACGTCAATCCGTTAGGTAATGTCCAAGTTATTACTTCCAACTGATAAACACCTCTTGCTGCAACTTGAATGTCTTAACTGAATAATACCACAGATATTTGGATAAACTATCCCAATATATGACAATATTGCCAAATAATTCCAAAATGCTGAGTGGATGCGATTAATCATGTCCAAACAGTTGTGTATAGTGCCAAAAAACAATTAGTTTCATTCAATAGTTTATGAGGGGTGTCCAATCAAATTATGTTTTGGAACACGTTTTGAGCTCGGCGATTTTTTTTTTTTTTTTGTACATGTAGAAGATGAAACATACGTCAACGACCTTTTGCATGGTGTTTTTTTCTATTGTAAAGTATGAGTAGGCCTATGTAAATTTGCAATGAAATCGGTTTATACGAAAGGCCAAAATGTTGCTTATAAAATGAAAAATAATAAAAAATATAAAAAATTAATGATAATGATCTAATCTGTTTGCCCCAGTTTTTTGCTACTTTTTTGCTTTAGCAAAATGTTCTTATAAAAATTTCTACCTTGATTTTTTATATAAATTGGCATTAAACTAATTTGCCTGATGTTTGTATTTGGGAAAATACGAATTTTAATAAAATTTTTGGGATTTGGGTTTTTTTGAGCGCAATGTTTAGCGTGACACGATAAATTTTTTTTAGAAGAAAATACCCCCCATATCATTTCTATAGTCAAGGGGATTAAGGAAAATCAAGAACATTAGGGGTTTTTGTGGAGAGGGTGATTTTGGACTGTATACTCAAAAAACTTATAAGAAAATTGCCTCGAGGACCCCATGAAAATCCACCCGGTTAAGGGGGGGAAAGGGGTAAAAAAAAGGGCATTTTTAAATAAAAAAAATAAAAATAAAAACTAAATTGATCCTAAGATTACAAAATTATTACTATTGTAATAAAAGTCCAAATTTTAAAAAAAAAAATATATTCCCCAAAATATGTATATATAACCAGATTTTGAAAACCCCTTTGTCTTTTTTTCACCAATTTACCCACTGTGCTGGGAGGATTACCTACCATTCGGGTTAAATGATAGGGGGCCCTGAATTTTGTCTAAAACCTCAGAAGAATGATCCAAAAAATTGGCCCAGGAGCCCCCCAAAAAGTTTCTTGCTTATAGGAGAAAGGGGGGGTGTACTAAAAAGGGGGTTTTAAAAAAAAAATAAAGAAATCTGTATTCAAAAAAAATATTTCCAAAGCCATATTAATTTTATTTTAGATTAAAGGTCAAATTTTTAATTAAAAAATTAAAAATTTTACCATATATGTAAAAAACTGAAAACAGATTATGCGCCCCCTTTTCCCATTTTCATAAATTTCCCCCAATATTACGAAAGTGTATCGTGCACCCCCTCTTTTTTTCACAAAATTTTCCTAATTTACGAATTAGGACAAAACAAAATTTTGTGATGCTTTGGGGGACATTTTTATCAAAAGAATTTGATCCATTTTAACAAATTCACTCAATTTAACGAAAGTGTATCGTGTGACCACTCTTTTTTTCAAAAATTTTGCCCAATAGTAAGAAAAAGGATAAAAAAGTTTTTTAACACCTTTTGGTACGTTTTTTACTCAATGGGCTTTGACCCCATTTTAACAAGTTCCTCAATTTTAACGAAAGTGGTCGTGTGACCATCGTTTTGTTCAAAATTATGCCTTTAATAAGAAAATTATAAAAAAAAAATTTTTTAAAAAACTTTAAAGGGACAGTTTCACTCAAAGGGCTTTGACCCCTTTTTAAAGTTTACTCAAAATTAAGAAAGTCTAATGTGATGACTCGTTTTTTTCTCAAATTTCCCAATAAACAATTTGGACCCCCAAAAAAAGATTTTGTCATAAATTTGTCTACATATTTTGAAAATGGGTCAAAGTCCCTTTATTTAAACTTACCTAAAGGGGTTAAAAAACTATTTTTATAATTTTTTTATTAAAAAAGGCTAATTTTGAACAAAAAGATGGTCACCGAACCACTTTCTTAAAAATTTTTGTGAACTTGTTAAAATGAGATCAAAGTTCATTGAGTAAAAATGTACCCAAAGCATCACAAAATTTTGTTTTCGTCCTAATTCGTAATATTAGGAGAATTTGTGACAAAAAGAGTGGTCGCACGATACACTTTCGTAATATTGAGGAAATTTATGAAAATGGGAAAAGGGCGCATAATCTGATCAGATTTACATATATGGTGAAATTTTATTTTTTTAAATTAAAGTTTAGACCTTAATCTACAATACACATTAATATGGCGTTGTAAATATAATATTTGAATACGGATTTCTTTATTTTAGTTTTTCAACCCCTTTTAGTACACCCCTCTTTCTCCTTTATGCAAGCAACTTTTTTGAGGGCTCCTCGGGCCAATTTTTTTGAGATCATTCTTCTGAGTGTTTTAGACAAATTCACAGCCCTATCACTTAACCCGTAACTGGTAGGCTAATCCTCCAGCACAGTGGGTAAATTTGTGGAAAAAAGACAAAGGGTGCAAAATCTGGTTATATATACATATATGGTGATATATATTTTTTTTTATAAAATTTGACTTTTATCTACAATATGTAATAATTTTATAATCTTAGGATCAAATTTAGGTTGATTTTTGATTTTTTTATATTTGAAAATGCCATTTTTTCACCCCCTTCCACCCCTTAACCGGATGGATTTTTTCATGGCTCCTCGAGGCAATTTTCTTATAATGTTGTTCTGAGTATACAGTCCAAAATTCAGCCCTCTACCACAAAACCCCTAATTGTTAGGCTAATCCGCCTAGCTACTAGGGAAACGCTAAAGTCGTTGTGAAACGAGTGAGTGAGCCATGTGTTGAGTACCCGGTAACATTACTTTTCTTCTCCCTACCTTAGGCCTCCCTAGTCTATCATAGGCTAGAGTAGAGTGGTGCATTACGGCCTTACAGTTGACGCGTCCTTATACCAACTAAACTTAAAAACCCTATTATTTATACCAATATAATTATCAAACTTAATGCAAATGTTCCCGGGTACTCAACAGATAACTCGCTCACTCGTCTAACAACGACTTTGGCGTTTTCCTAGTCTAGTTGGCTAAGGCGTCCTTATAGCCGAAATGTGGGAGACGTGGGTTAAATCCCCTGGTCGTGAAAGATTTTGTAATTTCTGGATTGTATTTTAAAAATTATTAAACATGTTTTGAAATAAATATAATAGTAGTCCATCATCTGTGACATTACTATGAAAAACTGCCAGTACGAAATACGTGAAAATATTGCAAGGTTTACTCAATCTCCGAGCGAAATTTGGGGTTACCTTGACGTGCAACATTCGATAAACCTTGGGCACGGAATTTCACGACCAGCAAATAACAAACAAAAAATATTAAAAAAAAAAAAAATGGGCGATTTTTGTTTTTGTGTGTTATGTACACTACGCAATTTAATGAGAACCTTGAAAGTTTAAGTGAAATACAAACATTGTTTACAGTTATTTTTGTACACGCGGGTTAACTGTAAAAAATATATAATCGCAAGTTTAATTCAGGGGTGACCAAACAGTAGGCGTCAATTTCAAGTAAAGCTTATATTACTTATGTTATAATCATGTTCTTATGACGTCTTGTACAGTAGTTATGAACCACACAAGAGCATTGTGCCAAGCTGCAATTTAAATTAATTTGCGTCGTGAATGGTGGTAAGTAATGGACTACACTGCAATGCGTGGTGATTCCCTCGCTCATCAGTCATCGGCACCCAGCTGGGGGGCCCCTAGCTCGCGCGAGGCACTGCCAGCAGCTTGCCTTGCTTAATCACTACTCCAGCAACTGGCCATGTGTTTAGTGTAGGCTCACTCATAAATTTCACTATAATCGTCTATATTGGGCTCAACCCAAAAATAAATTTAAAAAATGTTTAGTCAATGTCAGATGATCATAAATGATAAACTATGTATGTTGTTTTTGTAAACTAATATTTAGGAAAATTTTCATTGTACCGATAGATTCACCTTAAGGCTGGATGTCCCCATAGCGCTCTGTATGTGCAGAGGTCTACTAAATATTTTTTTAAAGCACTTTCCTGCTGTCTAAAATCTTTCAAATTACTTTGTGAAACACATGAAGGATTGAATTTTGTCATACTATTTTTACAATTAGCATACATTGATTCGATTTTAAATGGGACAGACCTATATGCTAATTTCTCATAAGAAATGGACCGGATCATGAGATAAATGTGTGGTTTTCTCACACAATATTTTAAATACTATTACCAGTTTCAAGAGTAAGTATCAATATTCTCATTAATATGGAAGACTATTAAATCAATATAAACAGCTTTCGCGCGTTTTACTAATGTATGTCTGTGAGCTCGCGCTCTGGGTTTTGTGGCAATATTAGGAACTCGTTGAACGTTCCTTCCAGACAGACAAAAGAGCAGCCGAAGAAAGGCGTTAATCGGAGCTCTTGGCCCTTTTATGGGTTGCAGTTCCAGGTAAAAGCAAAGTCTCTCGTCGTGTTATGAATGGCATGGGACTACAATGACCAAATAAATTAGTTTTCAACTACCATGTCCAAACAGATTTTTCTAGTCGGAACAAATTGAGAAGAGTTCTGGATTTAGAATCCGTCAACTCAAATGTCCGATTTGAACGTCCTCTTTGGACCGCAGAACTATTACTTATTTGTAGCACATACATAGCCTACATACTAATAATCAAATATATCAATCTATTGGATCAAACGTTATTAAAATTAATATTTAATGCAATCCAGAAATTAAAAAAAAACCATCCCGATCGGGGTTCAAAACCCGAGTCTCCCACTTTCCGGGTGGACGCCTTAGCCAACTAGACCACTGAGACGGTAACTATTTAACTTCTGTATTGTCGTTTCACGTATTTATTATTATATGTATAATATATATAATATAATAATATAATATAATAATAATAAATAATATATAATAATAATAATAATAAATAATAATAATAATAAATTTGAAAATTAATAATAAATAGATCAAAAAAATTTTAATTTATTAATTTTAAATATATTATTATAATTATTATTATTGTCTAAGAATTTGATCTAGGGTTGGTGTAGAGGTTTTCCTGGGTGGGGGGGGATGTCTCCCCGCTATTGCGAATCTGGGGCGCAGTCACAGACAAATTTTGATTTTTAACACTGCAAATAGTGGCATTTTACTAGTTTTTAGAGCGTTTTTTCCTATAATTTATAAAATTGTGAAGATCCACAAACTGTCGGTTTACAAAATCTTGCCATATGTAGGACCTACATATTATTATGTATGCCAAAGTGCTATTTAGTATTATTATAAACCCTCCTGATTTGGGGGGGGGGGGGGATAGGACACCCTGATTCCCCCCCCCCCCCTTGTACGTGTATTGTGACAACATCAACAACAAAATACATATGAAAACTACTACTCCATGTGTACGGACTACACCTAAATGTAAACGTACGCGCTCGCACACGCATACCACATTAGCAAGCGAACTTGCCGAACATGCTCATAAATATGCATAATTTTGGGTGAAAACTCATTAGCAATTTCTGATAATAGATCGTCTTCCATGAAAGTTTACAAAAATCGGTTACATAAATAATACGGAAAAAAAATAATAAGTCTGGCCAGCATTAAACAATGGTTGTATTGTAAATGGATGAGTGATGACAAAAACAAACTTTGTTCACGTGGAAGTTTTTACAGTTTTCAGTCTCTTTTGATAAGTGAAACCTCGTGACCCAAATTATAATACATTTAGGGCCGGCTTTACGTAATATCCAATACGTCCAACGGTCCGCGGTTACCGACGGCTGCATAATGCGATGGCGGCGCCAAGAAGCTATAAGGGAGGAACAAAATTGGAAATGCACAAACACACAACAAGTCAACAACCATTTTAAAATTATTTAGAAAAACTCATTACTTGATTAAATTACTTGCATTGGTTTATGGTCCGAGAAATACCGAAGATATCAGTGAATCAAGTAAGACACTTTTCTAGTAGTGATCCCATCCATGATAAGTTGATAAGCATGGTAGGGGGAGGGGGGGGAGGTATCGAACAAAATGACAATTTCAATTTGACCAGCAATAAGATAAAAGTAAACTTCAATATCTCTAAACGTAAAACAGTCACGTTTTATAAAAGCAGTCAAATATAATATAATTGTCTTGATACATTCGCTTATGTAGGCCCACGCATTATTTGTTTTTGGGCAATCACATCAGGGCATCGAACCGAAACGCGCAAAAAATTGTTTTATTTAATAGTGTGTGCGTAAAATGGAAATTATATAATATAACAGGCAGCATTTTCAGTTCCTTTTTATTTCAGACTGAGTATTATCTGTGTAAGCCTAATCCATTTGTTTCATCAATGTCAATGGCCGTGCATACCTTCATCTCAAAACAAAAATAAGTACTTGAAACTTGAAAGCAATAATCTTATTTTCGATTTTTTACGCGGTTTGTACTTTAGTTTGTACCAGGACATCGAGCCAAAATTATTGTTATTTTGTTCGGTAATACCCCGTTAAAAATAACGGTTTAAAAACCGTTCGACACCGTTATTGTTATGCATTTTATGAAAAAATATAACAATAATGCGTACATTTTACAATATTTTTAAAATTTTGACATTGATGATTTAAAATATTTTTCCTAATAAGAAGCCCAAATTGGTAAAAAAAAAAAAAAAATTACACACTACATGAGCTTTTATAGGTCACTTCGAAGGCGACGAAAGACTAAACACGAAGTATTACCGAAAGTGTCAATAAGACGGTACGTGTTGAACTTTCCTTTTGCAATTTTCACGATTTGACGATTTTGAGACTGCCCTGCCGAAATAAATCGAAAAACACCGAGACATTAATTCTAGATTTCGCCGATTTCGGTTGACGGTTCGTCGGTTTTTGGTTCGATGCCCTGGTATGTACCCATGCTCTGCCCTATAAACCTATAATTTTACAGCCGACAATATTCGCACCTAGTCAGCTCTGAAGAATCGTTTGTCCTTGGAAACACACCACCCCCGTTTACGGCGGCATTTACCAGTTACGAGTTCATACTTCATAGACATCCTTAGCCTACTCGTCGTAAGTCAATGATTTCGTTGTGCACTTTGATAATAATCCTTACTGCTTGGGAATGTAGCACTCACGTGCCTCTGATTTAGTAGGATCAGAGCACAGTTGAATAATTATTATACTGTCGCGGTTTATTATCCTCATCACCCTTGCCGCCATGTAAGGAAGTAAAGATAGAATCTGATTACAGAGTAAATTCTGTTATAATTATTTAAATCTCTTAAATTAATAATTATTCTGTAAACAATACACAAACAAAAATTTTTAATGTGATTTCAGTCGTCAGGTGACAAATTCCGTACCATTATCCCATGGATTAATTTATGTCATAGCAACCAAATGTGAATTAAAATTAAATTAGGCCTAAATAATAGTATATTGAAACGACATCAGAGAATGGTAAAACAACTCTCATTTGCATTGGGCCTACGTGAGTTCTGGTAGTGAGTCGTACCTTGGCAAGCGGCTGTCATTGTCAATCTCATGTAACTAGGCCTACCTAAAATTACATTTCTCAAAAATTTTCTCATCTCATAAATTAATTAGACTACGTAATGAGTCGATTGGGTACCGGATACTAGCATACCTTATAAAGATAAACTCAACTTTTTTCGCGATTCCAATGATCTTATGCAGGCATGGGAATAGTATATTCAGATTTACAAAAGGTTTTTCAGACAACAAAATATTTCAAATGTGACGAATTCTAAGGCGTGTCGTTCGTCATGAAATAAGAATAATAATATAGCGAGAAGAATTATATTTCTAGATTTTATACCGGGGTTAGAAACAATTACACACACACACACACAAGCCTAAAACATTAATTTTATAAATCGATTCTAATGTTTGGCAATATTTGTCATTCATTTCACGCGATGTTGTTCGCCCTCTCAAGAACAGACGGCACGGCAGCATCCCTACTTAGAAACGAATACGGAGATAATGCACGGTAATTTTGACTGTAAGGCTAATTACTTCTGGTGAAAAGAGGCAATTATTAGGTTCTCGTTATTTTCTTGTTGTTCATAATGAAATTGTATCACGCGCTCTGCAATCCGTTTTATTGATTGAATTATTAGGCTTATTATCAAGTTAATATTACCATTTTAAAATTTATTACACATCGCTTACTGAGTACCAAGCTTAGAGGAAATACCAAGGATGCAACGTTGTTGTGGTTCTTTGTTTCTCTCCTGCACATCAAGTATGTGTATTCAAAGGAAGATACACGATTAGTGTTTGTATAAGACAAATACGTAGTCTAATTTTGTCTGAAAATTTTAATTCAAAAGCCAATTTCAATCGTATTTACTATATTGTGTTCGATTACTTCGGAAAATGTAACAATTTCCCTCATTTTAATATGTTGTGTGCACAAGCGATAGTAAACAATGACAGGTGAATTATGCAAAGCCACCTTTTCAAGTTCTATTCAACTGAATTGCTTGGTAGTAGGGGTACTCGCATACCTGGGTGCAGACCAAGTTGGATTTGTTTCTTCAAAAGCGTGCAGCGGCGTCAAAGAATAAGCCATTGAATGAGCTTTCAAGAACACGAACGTTTTGGGTAGATGATCTTCTATTGTACGCCGAATAGACGGCGCGGAGGACCCACAAGAAAATTCCTGTCTCAATCAACACATATTTTTTATAATTACTAATTTATGAAATTATATGTGAGATCAGCAACTCCTACATATTGCAAAATGTTTTTGATTGAAGCTCTAGGACCAAAATTACCATTACAACTTCCGACATCCTATTTGATCTGAAATGCTAATTTTGGTCGTAGAGATTCGATTAAAAACATTTTGCAATGTGTAGGAGTTTCTGATCTCATATATAATTTCATAAATTAGTAATTATAAAAAAATTGTGTTTGTTAAGACAGGAATTTTCTTATCAGTCAGCCCTCGATGATTCAGCGTATACAATACACAAGGCCGTGAGCTGGAAGAAGGGTTATTGAAAGAAACAAGAATTTTAATGAGCTTGTCAGACATCTTCTGTCAACCTCACCATTCATCCTTTCTGTCGCCAGGTATGTCTGGTCTGTAGAGGTAGGGTCGGTACAGAAGATATCTGCTGCTTCAGTGCTCCAAATCGCAACTAGGTTGCGCTGGAGTAAAATCGACGCGAGAGGCATCTATTGGCAAAAGTTGTTGATATTTTTGGAAAATAGACCGTTAATGCCTTGCCTGTGTCCCTATAGGACGTTGTGCGAGGTTCACCCCCGGAATTGAATAAATGATTACTGATTAAGTATTGGCCCAAAAATTTCATATAAAGTTGACATTTGGCAAAATTGTGAAGGCCCACTTTTTTTTTTTTTTCGTACGCTAATATACCCAGAGCAAACCTAAGGCATTGTCATTTTCACTAAAGATGCCTACCGGTTTGCCTATCGATGGTTTATTGTTGGTTTGTGGTTTATTGGCTTCATTGTTGTATTGAATCGGTTAACCTAAAGTAATTTACTACTAAATATATTTTATAACTTTTATTCACATGGTATTAAGCCTGGTGATTTAGCAATCACAATACAAATAATCAATTATTGTTGTTGCACAAATTATTATTTTTGCCAACTTTTTTTAAGTACTGAAAAGCTAATGTTTAAAGCCAGTAAAAGTTCCAATTTTATTCTTATATAATATAATATGTATGCCTTTGTAATTGATCGCGCCCTACAGTAAACGGCAGGAGGCCATTTACAGAGAAAAATCACAACTCAAGGATGTAGACTGTGTATTGTAATAGGTAATAAATTAACTTATGTTTTATTTGGACAATCGTATCAGCTAGCATCACATTGTTTTAAAATAAAGTGTTCCTGCAAAAGTTGTAATATTTTACCGCACTGATATTTTGAGGGTGTTCAGTTTTTTGTTTCATTCATATTTTGAACAAATTAATTTGAGAAAAATAAAGTTTCATTACTCTGCTTTCTTTGGTAACAACAAGCGTCAGTAAGTCTTTTGTCACATTGGAACATGCGGTGGAAAGGACTGGCGCGGGAAGGCACAGCAAGAGGTCGCGCCAGGGACCTCTTGTTTATTTTTAGAATAAGAAGCCACAGGATGCGGAAGACTTATTTCAGTAATTTGATTATTAACCTTTATTGGTCATTTAGGAAATAGTGGTAGGCATATCAATTGACATATCAATTATTAAACAGCATCCCTATAGTTATTAGAGGCACACCAAAAAGGAATGTTCCCTCTCTGATTTGGTGAGTTTTAACTTTTAATAGAGATTTTTAAAGCCCCCTTATTTATTATAAGACATCACAACCCTGGGATGTAAATAACCTATTTATCTATTTCAAATGAATTATGAAGTCTCTAGCTTGTAGCAGTAAATAATTACACATGATTTAATAGCAATAATACTGGTAAGTGGTAATGGGTCGATGCGGGCACAGGTGCTAATAGTTTGTGGCCTATAGATATTGCGCACTAGTCACTTCCTTGCAGAAGGCCAAATATTCGACAAGTGCGGTAAAGACCTATCTCTGTAGCAGTAGATATAGGCCTAGTATTTAAAATATTTGCAGTTAAAAACCTTAAATTGTTCTCATATGACCCCATTTTCCATTCAAAAAATATTTGCAATTTTTTTCTTTTTCAACTGAGGCAAGGGTAGCCATCCCCATTAGTGATTTTTGACGATTGTCTGTAACTGTAAGTTATCATTAAACATGCACCTGCCCTGCATTTACTTATTCTTCTTCTTTTCATATGCCCGCATTTTTGGCTTACTGGGCCATCATGCATTTTGCATTTTTATCCAGTACGATACTGAAACATGTTTTGAATTTGAATCGCTAAAATTGCTTTTTAAGCATAGGCCTAAGCATGGCTGTTCAAACTCCAAAGTGATGTATTACATATTTATTTACACTAGGGAAACGCCAAAGTCGTTGTTAGACGAGTGAGCAAGCCATGTGATGAGTACCCGGAAACATCCCCTTTTCCTCCCCAAAACCTTAGGCTGAATCTAGCTTGCATGGGCATATTTCTCCTCCACAGTTTATTAGGCTAGCCGCTAGAGTGGTGCATTATGCCTTACAGTGTTGACGCGCCCTTACTACAACTAATCTCAAACCCCTCTCATTTATACTCATGATATATTAATATTACCGAGTATTCAACACATGGCTTCCTCACTCGTCTAACAATGACTTTGGCGTTTTCCTAGTAGTATATTATGAGTATAAATAAGAGGGGTTTGAGATTAGTTGTTATAAGGGCGCGTCAACACTGTAAGGTCTAATGCGCCACTCTAGCCTAATATACTGTGGAGAAAATGCCCATGCTAGCTAGATTCAGCCTTAAGTTTTGGGGAGGAAAGGGGATGTTCCCGGGTACTCAACACATGGCTTTCTCACTCGTCTAACAACGACTTTGGCGTTTCCCTAGTGTTACCGAGTACCCAACACATAGCTTGCTCACTCGTCTAACAACGACTTTGGCGTTTTCATAGTATGGTTTCAGAGGGCGTCAACCAATCGTGTAGTCGTTGTCGCCGTCTTCGTACTGAATGGAGGCTTTGGCATAGTTGAGGTTAAGTTGATTTGGATTAAAGGCGCGTCAACTGTTAGGTTATAATACGCAACTCTAATCTAGGGGATATAGGAAGGAAAACTCTATGCAGAACAGAATCAGCTACAAGTAGGTAAAAGGAAAAGAGGGGTTCTCACGTCGTGGTCGTCATAGTCTTTGTCATCGTTCGTGTCGTTATGGTCGTCGTCGTTGCGGAGGAGGAGAGGTCCCCGACGACAACTACCAGAGCTCGCCTCTAGTTTCGAGGAGTAATTTTCTACTTACCAGCTAACGTTTGTGAAATGGAGTTCGTTTAGGCGCGAGCCATCTCTTGGCCAAATGTCCGCCTATATCTATAATATAGACTTTCTATCGCATGACATTGACACTTAGGAAAACAAAAATCAAAACACGTGGTGATAACCACCGACTGTGTGATTTTTTATCCGTCACGGAAATCAATGTGTTTAATTTATTTTATATAACCATGGCTGTGGCCTTCTACACGTATTTGCAAATGAAACATGTGCAATCTAAGTTCAAATTTCTAAGATTTTTATTTATTGTAAGTTTAAATCACAACGGATTGGGCTCATTTTGTAAGCAGTTCTCAGTTACCTGGTCACGGATGTGTGTTTAAAATTTCAGCTCAATCTATTTGGCCGTTCGGCCGTATGAGCCCGGACAGACAGACATTTAACATACATACATACATACATACATACATACATAACATACAACATACATACATACATACATACATACATACATACATACATACATACATACATTGGACAATGCTCACGGCCAAGGCCGGATCGAGTAGAGCGTAACAGAATCCTCATTCGCTTCGCTCACTCGTCTAAAAAGAAATGGAGATTAGTTTGCCAAATTTGCCAAATTTGAGAAAAATAAATTGTATTAGTGACGATTCAATTGATAACATATAACGCCCTTGAATGGAAATCCGGGACATTTAGACATCCCGGGCAGTGTTTCTCGGGACTTAGGGGAGTAATAGATAGGCCTACCTCAAAACAAGGATCTTGTGGGAAATCCGTGATGTCTGAACGTGAGTCTGGTCCAAGTTTAAAATGTAAAAAATGAAACACTGTCAATCGGTCTTGATCGAGTGTCTTTTTTTCTTTTTTCTTTTATACAGTATTTATTTTTTAACCTCTTCCTTTTCTATTTAATTATAAAAACTGATTTACAAAGGACAACTAAATTAAACTAATAAGGTACCTAGTAATAACATACTAAATGCAATCACACAAAAAAGGAGTTCTATAAAGTTTAAAATAGTAATACAATAACCATGTATAAATAAGTCAATAATTTTGGTAATTTGGTTTTGGTTTGGATGTGATGCCGCCTGGTCTCTAACCCTGTTGCTAATTTGATATAAGTGTTCACTGCCCCTTCTGGCTAGTACCGGTAATATTACGTATTTTATGGCTGGTAAAACTTATTTACAATACAGTTTGTACTTATCTTATATATTATTAGAATTACTAATCTTTCTGAAAAGTTATACCTAGTAGGCCTACTATAGTATTTTACAAAGATATTTTGAGAAACCTAGTCTAGGCTATACAACAATCCTCAATACTTAACCCATCAGCTTTCTTTTTTAAATCGTGCTGCGCTACCCTTAAAATCCAATTATTTTTGCAAAAGGAGGTGCGGAGCGCATTTCAGTTGAAATGTTTACTGCTCCTATGAAAATGACCCGATTTAACTTAAATAAATTCTGAAATATAGCCTAAATAATTGCCTAGAGGTTATGAACTCTCCTACACATTTTTATTCACTGTGTCAAAATATCACTTCCTCATCTTAGTCATATCAAGCAAATATTGCACCCTGCCGTCGAATGCAAACATATCTTCCTTCAAGCATAGACACGCTAAAACTTGACCTAGATACAAGCTAAACACATCATTGGATGCACCGAAGTGCGTATAGTACATCGAGCGCAATCTCTTGGTGATTGGACGAACCATTCTCAAACAACGACCGATAATGTAGCGTGCTGTTCCATCCCGTCAATTTGGCGGGTACTACACACTGCCCGTCGAATCGACGCTCGGGAATGCCGGTGGGTTAAAATCTTACTTTTATAGTCCTATGCCACCTTAAAGGTCTACATATGATTTAAGTAAACTTACATAGCCTATGTATATAAATATAATTAAAATATGTGTCATGTTTTAGAGCCTCGTTCACCCGTAAGTTCTTTGAAGGGGCGAGACTGGGAGACGAGAGACTATTCTGACAGTCGGAGGGAGTGGGACGGGAGGGGAGTGAGGAGAGGGCCACCTCCAGATTGGGATACATTGCACAGGTACGTTGTTGAATGATTTTTATTTATTTATTTATTTGTTTCCCCACACAAAATCTATTATGTAGACCTACCAGTGCCAGGAGTAGTGATGGGACGTTGAACATTTTCAACAAGGCTTGAATCAATGTTTCATTTTTGTTTATTTATCAATAAGCCTACTGACCATTATATGTCTTTAGAGTATTTAAGTTGCAGTTTATTATTATTAATTTAATGTAGGCCTAGGCTTACAATACATGGCAGATGTGTATATGTTAGAGTGACTGATAGTGATTGCCGGTATTGACCCTATGGTATTGGCACTTGGCAGTAGTATGCTATATTGTCTACACTTTAGACTACCTACCTACAATATTTCCATGAAGACCTGTGCTATACTAAACAAAGTTCAAGTTCAAGTTTAATTTTTATTAGTTCTAGGCCTGTTTATTTCTTCTACCTACCCCACACTTTTGCCCTTTACCCACTGAAGGTGGATTTATGTAAATCAGATAGTCGGCAGTCGGTAAGAACAAGTATCGGTAATCGACAGTGTGTAGGTTTATGTACTAACTGATGTAGGCGTAGGCCTAATCTGTTACCTACCAATAGGAAATGTCTGTTGAATGTAACATAACCTCAAAAACAAGCATGCACAAAAGCGCGCCTAATCACTCGTCACGTGACCGCTCCTGATTGGTTGAATCCCTACCGAGTCATGTAAGAAATGATTATTGACCCGTGTTGGGTCAGTTCTTTTTTAAATGAACTTTCTAAAAGTTCAGTTCACAGTTCAAATAATGAACTTTTAAAAAGTTCAAGTTCTTTTAAAACCTGAACTAAGTTCTTTTAAAAGTTCTTCTGTAAAACGATCACTATTTTACTAAAGGTTGGCGTAAAATGAAGAAAAACATAAGGGGCGTGCGAGTATCACTTTTCCAAGTCGAGCTCAAGTACCAAACTACTCGCGAGTTCGAGTCGAGTTCGAGTAGTAAACAAAAATCTTCAAATCTATAAGTTGTTTTTGTATTTATGTAAGCCCTATGTATATGTATTCAATCTAATTACCAAATTAATATTATTCTTCAATGCATTAGCATAGCCTTTGCAAGGGGCCAAAATAATTAACCATTACTACCTGTTTTACAAGGTACAAGCTAGTTAAATTCAAATCTGTCTACACCTACACAAGTGCAATATTAAATCATTTAAATATTTTACTTGAAGACAGAACTTGTATTAAATTATAATACTTACCTACCGCACACTAAAGCAACTTGGAGCCCCCCCCCCCACCAACAAAGTAAGGAGCGAGCTACACAACTATTAATCTCCAGATGATGTTAATAGTTCCATCTTAAGTATATTCTTGCATATGCCACTGCAGTCCAACGCTTAATCTACTGTCAAGTGTCAACATGTAAACATTGGAAGCTTCGAGCTGAGACCTTGCTTGATAGCCTACCAGTGCTAAACTTTATTTCTCTATGGCCAAACAAAACTGATGAGCTGACATGCAGAGCGCTTGCACAACCGGCCAGCTGCTGTGACTGGCGGGAACTGGTTGGGGAGTCACGTGACGTGGTGACCTTGAAACATTGTTGCGATCTCATCTTAGCTACAAGATTGCACGCAGCTGCTACTGGAGCCACGTCATTATAATACAGTCGCAAGATAAGAAATAATGCTGCCACCCGGGAATGTTTGGAATTGATTTACGATAATAATAATATGAACAATACGACTTCCAGATTAAATTTCGAAACTATATTATTACGCACACAAAGCACGGAGATGGATATCACATTTGAAAAGAAGTTGCAAAAAAGGGATCGTTCACCTCTTATGTAAAGGTGTACTCAGACGTCTATTTACCTAAGTAGACTCCATTTACAACAAATTCTTTCTCGAATATAATCATAATCACCATATATTAATTGTTAAATATGTAATGAAATTGACTATGTTTTTGCCACTTCGCTGTACTGGCAACAACGCACGACACAGCCTTGGCTTCGGAGTCGAGTAGCCGGGTGTCGCGGCGAACTGAGTTATCGTATTGGACATTTAAAGATGCTTGGCGAGGGGGGATATGACATGTAGTCAAGTATGGCATACTCGCTTCAAATTAGGTTGAAATAAAAAAGCATGCCATGTGTTATTCGGCTCAAGTGTCAAGTGTAGAGGTGTTTACGAAGTTATGTCGTTTTGACAATCGACTTGATAAGCGCACAGCGCACTTACTGTATACACATACAAAACCCTGTACACCTAGCCGAAATATATATTTATTGCCAATGCCAGTACGTTATTTGTTCATCCTTTTGTCGATGTGGATTTTTAAATCTTTGTTTGTGTTTGGAATGGTTCTTCTAATCTGTATACCATAAGATATATTATGAGTGGGGTGTGCCTGCATACTGGAACGATATAAACAAAAAGCGATAAGCTAATAGGACTAAAAAGGAAGAGAATAAACATTAAACACTGCCCAGAAACCTTACGCAGAACTCTTCACATCAGTAAGACACGTGCACTTGTTTCGATCAATCGTTCATGATGACATTGAGGAGTGGTGTAATAGGTGCAAAAAAAATAAGAATGTTTATTATACCTTACAGGGCAAGCGAATTCTATTCAGTAGTGTTCGTGTAGAGTTTGTACACAAAGTGTCAAAATGTCAACCGACAAAGGGCGCATTCCGATACTCGCTACGTAGCGCAGTAGCCGCGCTCCACCCATTCCGAAATTAGCTCCAAACGCCCCGCCTTGTGTTCCGAAATTCGCTACTGGAGCGTTCTCAGCGCGCTACAAACGCTGGAGGTTTTTGGCCCGGCACTAGGAGCGTAGAGTAAATCAAGATGGCGGCAACTGAAGATTTACGAAAGGACTGCTGAAAATAGCACGTAAACTGTAAGGATGTCTGCGTAGTCCATTAGTTCTACAAGTTTTAGGTTTGGAAATAATTGTTGATGAAAGGATCAATGAAATAACCATCAATTAAGCATTCTTCTAATTAAGCAATCTGATAATTTCACGGTCAGCCATGTTTTAAACGCCACACCCGTTCCGAATGTTGGAGCATAATCATACGCTCCACTGCGCTACAGAGACGCTACAGCCGTAGCGACTGGAGCGAATATCGGAATGCGCCCAAAGAGTCAAATTGTTGCGACGAGAGTGACTTTATTAGTGAATTGCTTGAACGTGAGTCGGCGCAGTGTATAATAACTAAGCATATAGTAGTTTTGGGCAGATGATAGTTTTCAAAGATGTTCTCAATATTTTACACCACGAAAAGCTTGGGAAAAAAACATCCATCAGTACAATAGAGAAACATTGATGTCTGGCGTAATAAAGTAAGCATACCTCCTCTATGTCTACAATTACGAACAGAAACTGATCCAACAGGCAACATAGATTTGTTATTCATTCTGTATACACAAGTGTGGTCATAAGGCGGCTTTAAATAGTAAATATACGGAGTATTCCGTGAGAAACTAAAATAAAATGCCCCTTGGGATAATGATACATTGTTAATCGGTTTTCGGATAGATGTAGTACATGCAAAACTCGCAAGAGTTATTCGGGAGATCCCCGATCGATCCTTACCAACGACAATCCTGACATTTACATGATTACGGAAACTGCTGTTAGCCCATAGCGTTTGGAATTACTTTAATCATGTAATTTCACTTATTGTGGAAGGATAATTGAATTTTTTAAATGCTATAACCAAATCGTTTTTATTTTTTTTAAATGCAAGTAATTCTGTATCATGTGTGTGTGTGTGTGTTTGTGTGTGTGTGTAAGAATCGCCATCGCGTGTATTATGTTGTTGTATAGGCAATACTTATGCAACTCCACTATTAGGCCTACCTGTCATGATTGGCAACATATAACTTTATAAGAACGTGCCAATATAATATTTATTCCATTAAATTGACGACAACAACGTATGTGTTTAAAAAAACAGGTGTTGGTTCAACTGTAACGTATTATTAATCAGATGATCGCAGGCCTTTGGCTTTGTTTTCAGTAGAACAGACTATCTCGATAGATAGACCGGGACCTGCCTCACGCGTTAATTGCCGCTAGTAGCTGTGCTGTGTTGCAACACCTTGCCAGCTTCGGGTCAGTGACGTCACTGACCCGAAGCGCGCCAATGAATTTAAAGACCCCTATTGACGTAGGTCTGGAAATATACACAATGAACTTAATTTTTATGTTCGTACTTGGTTTTCAGAATAACTTGTAAAAGAGGTGAACGGGCCCTTTAATTAAGACATTCGAGCTCTGCTGGTGGTCTTGTAGGAGGGTTTGATGGGGGGGTGTCATAGATCGCGATCTTCCCATGGCTGACGGCGGTCGGACGAAAGTGTTGAACTGTCTTTGATCGTGTTGATGATTTGTACTACATTCTCGTCAACCAGCTTGTACAATTACGGCAGATACGTACTTAGCATTTTATGCTTCCAAGATTGATTTGTTTCCTAATTAATTGGCGCGCACGGTGCATCTTTTTAACTAAGTTAGACTTCGTGAATCGTGCGTGACCTTGTCAAAATCAGCTGAACGTGCGTCAACTCAGGCCAACGATGGAACAACGGTTTGTCATTGTTTTCAGCATCGACAGCGGCGAGTCGACGGCTGCTCGACGCACGGAAAAAACTTTCAAATGAACTTTCTAAAACTGAAAAGTTTATTCTCGGAAAGAACTTTTAAAAGTTCAAGTTCATTCATTTAAAAAAAGAGTAAGTTCACTGAAAAGTTCACAAAAAATCGTTCACGAGAACGCGTTCTTTTTAAAAGTTCCTTCCCCAACACTGCTATTGACCAATGACCTTCTCTTGCTGAGAGTCGACAACGACCTGCCAACGCTTACATCATGTCATAAACGATAGGCAGGAAGTCTTATGTTTTAAATGTTTTAATGCTGGCCGACTACTGAAACCATCTACATAAACCCACCTTTAGGGCTTATACGCTTACACCAACTAAACTAAAAACCCTATTATGTATACTATGTAATTAATTGAACTTAAATGCTAATATTCCCGGGTACTCAACACACTCGCTCAATCGTCTAACAACGACTTTGGCGTTTTCCTAGTCCAGCTGGCTAAGGCGCTCTTATACCCGAAATGACCTAGGTTCAAAGCCCCGGTTGCGAAAGATTTTCTAATTTCTTAATTGTATTTAAAGAATTATAAAACATGCTTTGAAATGCATCAATACTATGGAAACATAGCCAGTACGAAATACGAGTAAAGATTGCAAGGTTTGCTCAATCTCAATCTCCAAGCAGAATTTGCGGGAACCTTGAGCGTGCAAGATTTGATACATTGCATTGATTGGTCACTGCATGAAATCACAGCTTGACCAAACTGATTCGATAAAAATGATCTTGAAAAACAAAACCATTGTTGTTAAAATAAAACCCACACATTTTAAGCCTATTTTTCAATATTATTTTTTGTAGGTTTAAATTGCAACGGATTTTGCTCATTTTGTTAGCAGTTCTCAGTTACCTGGTCACGGATATCTGTTTAAAATTTCAGCTCAATCTGTTTGGTTGTTCGGCCGTATCGGACTGAACAGACATTTTGTAGAAATTTTACAGACAAATTAATCACGACTAAAGCCCGTTCGACTTGCGTTGTAGACACTACGTTCGCTACGCTCACTCATCTTATTAATAATTAATGTTCTTGTAACAACCATTAATTAGCAAAACTATTAGTTGGCCTTCATAGAAAAATTGCAGAAAAAATAGTTCAAAATACAATATTGCATTAGCTTAGCACCTATTGTTCAATGAACATTCTGTTACATCCATTCAGATGTATAATGCAACTACAATTCAGAGCTTTAAATGTACCCGTCTTGATGGTCTAGTGGTTAAGACGCCTGTCTGGAATGCGGGAGATCCGTGGTTCGATTCCCGGTTGGGGCGGACTTTTTTAATTTCTGAATTGTAGTAAATAATTGATATAACAATCATCATGGATGATATTCAAATGTATCAATAGGAATGACATCAATTACAGAATCGATCATTGTGAGTTAAGAATTGCTGTAATTGTGCAATGTTGCGTTGTTGTTTGTTAACTGTACGGTCTACACCTGCCTTTGTGTACAATCAGCGTCTGGCGGGGAGAGGGGGGGGGAACAGTGAACACGTGGTTCATTGCTCTGCCATGCCCAAAAACATGACATGCGAAAGCTAAAACTGTTGAGTAACAAATCGATCGATTCCACGATACAGACAGTAATCGATTGCTCCATGTCATCCCTTATCAATGACAAGCTATATACCGTGATTACTGATTGATAAGTGTTTAGTTAAATGTACAGATGATCAGATGTAGTAGATAATTGAATATTGTTATTTTCATGTAGAATATCTTTAATTAGTATTGCAGTCCTCCTATATATTATTATGTATATTTTTTTATTATATTATATTATTATATATTATGGATGTGTGTCATAGGGTACCCGGATAACCCAAACCCAGTTATTAGTTACCCAAATAAATTTCAACTTTTTAAGTATTTGAATATGTTTTGTGGTTTAGTTTGTAAATTACCATGACAATACCCTCATTCTCAACTATTGTTTCTCAATCCAGATGATAACGTATTGACAAAATATAATAATTATCTTATGTGACCTGATTACTGTAGGCGAGTTCAGAGATAACACGAATTTATCGAACACGCGTGAACAGCAACACTCCAAAATTCTACTCGCTAGCTTGCAAGTTGCGAGTGACTTTTGATAGGTTGTGAGTCAACTTTTCTTTCTTCAGGAAGCAACTTTTCATTTATCACCTGTAAAAATAATCTAATAAATAAAAAACCGGTTGAATTACAGCAATGCCTCTATGGGGAGGCCGATCAGTCACTAACAAGCTTCAAACACATTTAAGCATGTTTTTTAGCTGAGGTCGTTTAAGCGGTTCCCACCCGAACACCGAAGTTAAGCAGCCTTACCACGCGCGTATACCAAAGGTTAGAGCAGATGGAGGGTTCGAGAGCTAGTGTAACGGCTTCGTTCTCCTCGACGTCTGCTCGGCAGTCAGGGCTAGTGGAGGAACTTATATGAATGTCAAGATTACACCGTCCTTTCGGATGGGACGTTAAGCCGTTGGTCCCCTTGGTACTTTTCGAAAGGAGTAGACTACGTGCCGGTACCGGGTTTCCCCTCCTCCCTTCTGTTCATACTTCATACTCACCTATCACCACTCATTGTCTCGAACAGCCGAAGTCAATCAATCAATCAGCCAATGGGCCATCCATGGCCAAAAATATTTTGCCTATGGGCATGGCAAACTGCCTCCATTTGGCTGGGGCTTTGCCCCAGACCCCTGACTTCCCTGCACAAGTGGGATTTCTAGCTTGCGAGCTACTCTAAATGTGATTCTTGGACTAACTAACAACACTAAATTATAGCACACAAGATGTTGGGACTAATTCAAGCTGAAATAATTTGAATTTATGTTGTATACTTGTTACGTTTCCAACTGAGGCTTTAAGTACTCTAGGCTAAAATAATATGGCTTGAAACTAAGTTTATTTTGCA
Organism: Sweltsa coloradensis; assembly: GCA_024449915.1. Classification (NCBI taxonomy): domain Eukaryota; kingdom Metazoa; phylum Arthropoda; class Insecta; order Plecoptera; family Chloroperlidae; genus Sweltsa; species Sweltsa coloradensis. The sequence goes on from JAMZAV010000016.1 coordinate 483,707, forward strand.
TATTATAGACTATAGAGGCCTATTTAGTAGCTTACCTGATATTTTTCTAACTTGTAACAGTGTATTTTTAGTGTCTTCTTCTTCTTTTCATATGCCCGCATTTTTGGCTTACTGGGCAATTGTGCATTTTCTGGTTTTCCAGTAGAGACAGGCTTTTTTTCCTCATAGTTCATGCTAAGTGGAAGGGCGTCAAGTTCGTCTTTAAGTTTTGAACATCTCATCAGATGCTCTCTGTTCTGTTCTTCCCTTCCACATAGACTGCAAGTACTGCTATCGGTGATTCCTATCCGATGTAGGTGCTTTCCAAGCAGAACAGTGAATTATTGTATTGTTGTAAAGGTGTATTTTGTATTATTAATGTGAATTAGTTTTAGTATTTTAGTATTTTCTATTAGGTACATGAAAATATAACATCAATCAAGTCTTAGTCTTTTTTTTTTAAATACCTAGCTTATGCACCATGTATTGTCTAACTTGTTTGTCATGAATGAATATACAGTAATAACATTGTATAATGTATACAGAATATTTAAAACAAGACAATAAATGAAATGATAATGAAATAATTTAATGTCCTTAGGACATTTGAATCACCTACCTTCTTGGAGCAAAACATGGGTTTTACTTAGATATTTGTTACCCTGTAGGGGCGAGTGGATTGACAAAGAGGGTCCACCGCTAGAGGGTGACTGGGACCTCTACGGTCCAGGGGGACAAGGGGACTGGCCGATCGGTCGAGAGCGATGGGGCGATGAGTGGGACCACCCAGTTCGGCCGCCCTCCCGCCTGCCGCCACGTCTTGTACCACAGCCGCCAGACTATCACCACCCTGAGGAATTGCCCCATCCAGTTATTGATACTAAGGTATGACAAACATAATGTAACATCGTAGGTTGTAGAATGCTGTGTTGTGAAAATAATGGATTCTTGCAAATAGACTACCGTATTGTTCCGAATAAAGCACGACCTCGAATATAACACGACCCCCAATTTTTCAGAATCATTTCAAGAAAAAAGAAAAAAATCAAAGAAAATTAAAATGTACATGAAACACTTACAACAAAACATTTTGAACAATGTTAGGGCCTAGGCCTATGGTTTTTTACAGGGTAGGGCCAAGCACAAGCTCACATGTCAACCACAGTTCACCAGTCTGATTCCTGGTCTTCAATGTTTACGTCGTGGGGGGGGGTGGGGGGTGGGGGTTATACTAGGCCCTAGTATCTATGGTCGTAGGCCTAGGCCTAGCTCCTTCGCAATCCCTTGCTGATTTGTAAGGCAGAGGAACCTTTCTTTTCCACGCGATCAGCAGTCTTCATTTGTTCATCTTGAGCCATTTCATCTTCTCCTTCATCACTCATTATTACGTTACGTAGACTCTTAGCTCTTAGCAACGTAGATAGACAACCCCGACAAACAAAATCTATGTAGGTCAAGCTAGGTCACGATGTGATCACGGCTAAGGATTCTGACGACTAGCAGACAGTTTCGCCAAGGTTCGGCCGAGTTCAGTGGCTTCGAGTGGGTGGGCGGGGCGAAGCGCAGCAGACTATGCGCGGGAGTTGTATAGAGGCGTGGCCTATGTTCAGGCGCTATTTCAAATGCAAGCGCGCGGAAATAACGCGAGTGCTGTTTTTGAGATTGTATTTTCGGAAAAAAACATCGCGCTATATTCGGAACAATACGGTACTTGTCATGGCTGCTAGTTTCCCATGTTAATTTTTTGTCAAGAAAATGGTTGAGCTTTGTCAGTTTGCTGAGGTAGGGTTGGTTAAGGTGGTGGTAGCTCAGAGTAGCATTACTGCTATCAGGGCAGCATTAAGTTCAAGATTTATTCGATAACTGTCAGTCGGGGGTAGGAACTTCTTTTATTGGCTGCGATCATGACCAAATTTTGTGGACCCCTGACAAACCGTCGATTCACATTTTAAAATCCAGACGCCAGTGCTACACACATCTAGCTACTTATATTGCTAGTCAGTATTAACTACACTTTGTTCCAACATCATTTAGTAGGGTAAAGGGGTGTTTTTACCATTGATCGTGGGCATCACAGAATCAGCACCGGTCTGCCAAGCTCGACACCTCATCTTCTTCATCGTTCTCTTGTCACAACACCAGCTCTCTCCACTTTTTCCTGTAGGCAAGAAAAAGTTTCAAGTAGGTTATACGATGTGAAGTGAAATTAAATTATGCATGGTATTGATCTTACGGTCTTACCTACATTAAATTTGCATGACATGTCATTATTAGAGGTGTGCGAGTACTCAAAATATTGAGTTTTTTCAAGTTTCTTTCAATACTCAACATCGAGTCGAGTTTGGTTTTAGGATCAAAAATTTCGAGTCGAGTTTTACAAGTATGAAAACCTATGAAAACTGAAAAGCACTCTCATCACAGTACGACTAGGCTTACCTGTAGAGGCCTAGGCCGTGTTGTTAAGTAGTGTGCTACTCGTAACATGTTACTTTTTTGAGTAGCGAGGACGGTAGCCCAATACTTTTGAAAATGTAGTAAGGTAGCGAGTAGCAAGCTACTATTAACAAGTAGCTGTAGCGTAAAATCGACTCTACTCTTATATTGCAATAGGCCCTAATGCAGGGCTCTAAAAATACCATGCCCGAGAGCTCTCTCTTTCTGTCATACGGTCTCCCATACTAGCGTTAGCTGCATGAATGTGGATGTTTTTCTAATGCTTAAGACTGATTTCAGTGATTTGAGAATGTAATGACATGGAACTTTAAAACTTGATCAATGTGAGTTGACATTCAAATAGAGAAAAGTAGCATAATTTAGCAGTTGATAAATTGTTTATATGTTTGATGCCTTTCTTAATTGCAAAACAAGCAGAGCTGATTTTTTTTAATTAGTGTCTTAATGTGAGCATGCCATGTTTATTTTGTATTTTTTTATTTTATTTATTTTATTATATTTATTTATTTAATGTTTATCCTATTCAGTTAAAAACTGATTTACAAAGGAGGACACCAAACAAAAATAAAGTTTGTTTGTGCAACTGAGTTTACAACGGATTTGTCATTTGAATTCGCAAGGCAATGTATGAGGTTCAGTAATTTTTTTATTTGTTATTATTGAATGGAGTTGGATATATAGTGAGTTTTCAGAGAGTCGCTTCGCTCCCTCGCTAATCATTCATTTATAGACTAGGCCAACTATATAACTAGGACTTTTTTATTGTAGCTTTTTAAGTTTTAAAATGCAAATTTGCAAATATCAGTAGCAGTCAGGCATAGCCCCATAGGCCTTGCCTATGCTTATTGAAACTAAAAATAAATCTATTTTCTAGGAGCTGCCAGCAGAATTAAATCTCAGTGTTGATAAGATCCCTTTGAAAGAAGAAGATATCATACTGAAAAAGCCAACCGATATCTTGGATGTGCCCATATCGGCCAAAAGACCCCGTGAGTCAGACGGAGAAGGGGAAAAACCTGAACCAAAAAAGTTCTGTCCTGAGGAGATTGTACCTCTTGAACCTGAAGACCTCAGTGATATCAGCGATGATGATGCTGATGAGATACTGAATCGAGAAGATATTGTAAGATTTTTAATTATGTAGTAGTATTGATTTGAAGTATGCAAGTGTCTGGGCCTATATAATATGAATTTTGAACCTCTACTTTCCCATTTTAATGGTTTTAATAATAAATAAAATTTTAATGGTTTTTGAAGCTTTATTAAAAATGAGCTCAATACTAGTTTGGAAAATAAATGCTGTACTATAAATATAATAGCCTATATAAATATCAACTAAACTTTGAGATCTAAAGATAAATGCAAGTTTATTAAAAATAGGCTAGTCATAACTCATACACAGTAGGCCTATCTATAGAATCGTATTTTGTGAGATAGCAACTTCTGCTCAATTTCACAATAGACCTAGTATTTCTTATTTCTTAGCCATAGTTATTTAGTAAATGCTATAGGGCCTACCCAAATTTATTATGGAACAATTTTGTACAGTACATTTCTTTGGATTTTTGGCCTATGTTGGCCTGCTAGTTCTTGAGTAATGTATTTTGCTTGTGTTGTAGGAACTAGCAACTACTGTGCCTGTGCAGGAACAAAATGACCACCAGTCTCCTGGGTCAACACCGCAACCAGCAACTAATACTGATGCTGTTAAGAAGGAAGGGGAGAAAGAGAAAGATATGGATGGAGTTGAAGGATTATCGACATCACTCTCTGCAGAAATCAATCGAGATTCTACTGACCAACAGTAAGTGCAGAGATGGTGAAATTTGGAGCTATAGTCAAACGTCATAACAACGAACACTAAGGGACCTCGCTTTTTTCTCTCGTTAAAATGATGATCGGTCATATTTTTTGGTTAAATAAATATCGATCCTGTCTCCATATTGTTCAAAAAGTCCGCTGCAAGACCTACAACATTTGCACAACGCGAGATACGGAGCGCGAAGCGTCGCGCCTGGAGTGCAAACAACTTGCATTGTAAGCGTGTGGCTTACGATGTATCGTGCGGGAGTAATATCAAGTTAAGAAGAACACTGATTATAAAATTGTTGACGTAGCGCATCTGCTTAGTAGTGTAACAATAAACAATAGAGATCAGATCTTGTGCCATTTGAGCTGAATTGTATACGCACCACTACACCACTGAAGCCCAGCTTGAAGGGCTGGGGGCGACAATACTTTTCACCTGCTGATGACGACTGCAGCTAGTAATTTAAAGTTATTTGTCACCTTAATCCAGAACCCATATCATCATTTGAACCATCAAATTCCAACCCGCAACCTTCTCGTGGTTTGGCCCGTGATTAGGGAAGTTTTTCTCCCTGAAACTAATGGCGAGCTCTGGGTCGTTGTCGGTGAAATTTCCCCTTCCCTTTGACTACCTCCCCGACGGCGACGACAATGACAACACGGACGGATGACACAGACGGAGACGACCACGACGTGGGGGAACCCCTGCCCTCCCCATACGCTTGTGGCTGGTTCTGACCAGCACAGGCCTGTCCACCCCTTGTCCCCCTGCGTCACCCCTTACATCCCTCCCTTTGTCTCGATTAGCCAAGCTGCATAAATATGAGACGTTAATTAAGCAATATCCAATCAAATCGAATCACTCTCGCTCTCGGTAACAAGAGAAATGCTGCCCCTCCTGCTGTTGCTGAGCCAGGGTGCCTCTTCATTCATTATAAGAGAATAGGTTAGAGATAGAGAATATACTTAAATGGTACCTTATTTTTGTATCAAGTTGGCATACATTATGTTTGTTGTAGTTCCCTGCTCCAGCAAGACGAGGAAACTCTGGATCAGCTGGACTTTGAGGAGATCTCCGACGAGGAGCTGGAGGAAGAGGCGCGTGCCGGTCTGGGAGACGCGTTGGGTGTAGACTGGGCTAGTCTGGTAGCCGAGTCTAGGCCTCGTATCCGTACGGAGTTGCAGCCGGGCTCGGCCAGGCGTCGCTGGGAGGGACCCCGTATGCTGGCGCGGCTCGGGATCTCCGTTACGGTATGTTCCTCATATACCGTATTCAAATCCAGGTTCAGGTAGAGGCTTTTTAAACTTCAGGATCCGGTGTATATGTAAATGATGACTTTGGAGCTATCTTAGCAATGAAGCATAACAATTAATGTTATAACTTATAATTAGTCAGGATTAGAGAAGAGTTGACATGTTGGGAAAGAATAGAGAACGTAATGCACAGCCCTAAGAGTCTTAGAGTGCGACAACACTTTTCACCTGCTGATTATGACTGCACCTAATTTAAGGTTGTTTGTTACCTTGATCTAGGGCTGCCCAACTATATCAATAACTCGATATGATATCAATATTTAAAAAAAATACGATATCAATAGGGCTGCCCAACGATAAAAAACATCATATCGATATCGTAAGGGGATATATCGATATCGTGATTCGATATCAAACTTTGCAAATCGAGTATCGATATCTTTTTTTTTCCTTTTTTTTTCTTTTCTTTTTTTTAAAACGTGTTATTACGTTCTTCGGGCGTAGCCAAGGCCCCGCCAGCAATGCAGACATGCCACTGTCCGTCCCATGAAGAACAATCACAATAATACTTGCGGCGGCCCTGCGAAGAGATAGAAGCTAACTGACTTCTCTGTCTCTACTCTCTACCTCTCTCTCCCTGACTCTGTCTGGACACTACTGTAGTGTCTTGAACTGCCTCTTATGCTTTGCTGATATGAATGAGATTACACAATGTGGTCTTGTTATCTTATCTCATAACAAAAACAAAACAAAGCAGCAAGAGTCTTGTTCCGAAGCCAAGACTGACTATCAATATGTGGCGTAGGGGGGGGGGGGGGGGGGGGGGGGGGGGGGGGGGAACAGCGCTGCAGAACCATAACTCACTGCCACACCAACCATTTCTTGATTTAAAAAATTTAAAAAAATTAAAAAAACTTTTAAAAAAAATTGATATAGGCCTACATTTCCATATCGATATTGAATATTTTTCTTCATATCGATATCGTATCGAATTATCAATATTGTTGGGCAGCCCTAGATATCAATATTGAAATCTAGGGTTGTGCGAACCGTTCGAAAAGACGAACCGAACCGAACCTTAAATCCGGTTCGGTTCGGTTCGAAAATTATTTTGAAAGTCGAACCTCGAACCGAACCTTTGAAATTGTCGCTTACGGAAAGCCACGCCTTCCGGAGCGACGCCTACAGCATCGACCGTTCGATACAAGTCTACCGCGGGCGCCGCTCGATAATCGAAAGTCGAATTAGCGCTGTAAGCAGTGCATATGCAACTTGCAAAATCTTAAAATGGCAGATTTTTCTTGACGCGTAAATATTCTGGATACTTGAGATAGCAAGAAATCGTTATTTATTGTTGATGCTGGTGGATTTTCTTCAGGCGAAAAAGATTATAATGGCATCGACGCGTAATTTTATCGATCTACTAATGAGTTTTCAATTTTCATCGGAAAGTAACGGTCCAAATGTAAGCAGTCCGAGCTAGGCCTAGGGCCTAGGCCTAGCCCTAGGCTCCGGTAATAATGTCGATTTTGTCTTCAGGTTTGGCTATGAAAGTGACATTGCCGCTTTATTTCATCGTTATTTCTCTATGATTTCATCGATCTTGTAATGATTTTTCATCGGGAAGTGATGACGGTCCGAGTGTAGTAGGCCTAGGGCCTATCCCGTAAGCCTACCTAGGCCTACTAGGGCTAGGGCGACCTAACCAAGATGCGTGTTTTTTTAACAGTTTAAGATCATAAGAAACCATTATTAATGTTGATTTTGATGTGTTGTCTTCAGGTTTGGCTATAAAAGTTGCATTGCCGCTTAATTTGATCGATATTATTATGATTTTTCGTCTGAAGATGGTTAGGCTAGGCTAGGCCTAGGCTACCCTACCCCTAAAACGTTTTCCCCACATGATTAAAAATACATCAGAAGAATCCCTGGACATTTATGACAAGAATGCGCTGTATTTGATACTTGTAATATTATTATTGTGCGAGATAAGCCAGGGAACCTAGGCCCTAGGCCTAAGCTCCTCAGCCTAGATTTGGATCAATGATCTGTTTTTCTTCAGTGCCCATGTGATTCCCTTCCCCTTTAAAAAAAAAGGTTCGGTTCGAGGTTCGAGGTTCGCGAACTTTGTAAATGCAGGTTCGAGGTTCGGTTCGAAATTTAAAAATCCAGGTTCGCACAACCCTATTGAAATCCTTATTGCGATATCGTAAATTTTGTTTTTGATAACAAAAAAAACATAACAAACTGCAATTTTGCCGATCGGCGATATATAGACCAATAAATTATAAATGTCCGGTTGAAAACAAGTACGCTTGTTTAGTATTACATAACATTGAGAACAATTCGTAAAAAGGAATTCGCGTAATGAGTTCCACAAAACAAGCCGCATGTGTCCCGCCTGCCCTAGACCTTCGTGTATTAAATATCCCTTTTTTGGGGGCTCAAAGCCTTAGTCCTACGATTCTTGTGTTGTGCTCAATTTGGAACCAGCTCAATAGGTCTAGTAGGTAGGTCATTGTATAATCATTAATCATATTTTATATTGTATATTAAGTGGCAAGCTTCTTTTTTTTTGGGAGAAATGATTTACCGTATCGGACCGAATATAGCGCGGTGTTTTTCTCCAAAAATACAATCTCAAAAACAGCACTCACGTTATTTCCGAGCTCTTGCATTTGAAATAGCCCCTGAACATAGGCAACCCGCAATACAACTCCCGCGCATCGGCTGCTGCACATGCCTACCTACACGAGCCTACCCACTCGTCGCCAGCCGAACCCATGATGCGGAAAAAGACCACAGGAAAAACACCGCTTATCACGGGACCGCGGAAAATAACCACAAAAATAACTGTGTGTACAACTAAAAAGTTTTTTCTTGGAAATCAATTCTAAGGTCACAATGATAGATTTCAATTTTTGGGAATTGATGTCATCCCTTAATCAGACTGGTGAACTGTGGTTGGCCTATGTGAGCTTGTGCTTGGCCCTACACTGTTAAAAAACATAGGACTAGGCGTTCAAAATGTTTTGTTGTTAGAGTAAAACTTTAGGCTATTCATTCATTATATTGTAAATAAAAAATGTTTCTTGTTAGGGATGTCAAACGATTAAATTATTATAATCGATAATCGAATTCACTTTCACCTCCATAATCGATTATTAATCGATTTTAATCGTTTTGTACAATGTCGGTATAGTAGCCAGTTTCTTTCAAACTTCAGTCTGATTTCGGTTAGTTTGAATCGCCCGCGCAAGGCATGAGCTCGCATCGGCGCCGTGGCGGGGACTTGAGCACTCACAACAATCTCGAAGAAGACAGTCGGGAGCATAATCAAGAGGAAGTGGCGGGGTAGATAAAGCATACGAGATGAAATTGGCATGAATGCTGTGATCAAATTCAATTGTTTGATGCCATGTTGTCGAAAACTCTTGGCCTAGGCAGTAGGCCGAAACACAACACCAGAGCAATCACTTTTGTCACACTCAAGACGCCATGTTACGTAAAGGTGCAACTACTGCTCGGCGTTTCAGGCGCGTTGAGTGCGTTTACTGTGTTTATTGACTGCCGCGCCAACTACGCCGCGTGGAACGCTTAAACAGAATGCAGCTTTAACTCCGCCCACTCCTTCCGACCTTGCACGGCCAGCGCATGCGCACATGATGACAAGGCAAGGCTGGTACGAACGATGTATTTTGCGACGTCGCTTCAATCAAATGTGGATCGGGAACAATCTCGCATGCTAGAAATTGATGGAAACGTATCTCACGGGCGAGCAAGACATTAAATCGGCGGTTATCACGGCGTATTTGGCGGGAAAACGTAACGTACGGGAACGTTTCTCGCGGGTTATAGGCGGCGGATCTTAAAAACTAAATTTAAAAAACCGCAAAAATTTAAAATCGATTATTTTTTAAAAAATCGATTAATCGTTTTCAATTAATAATCGATTTAATCGAATCGATATAATCGTAGTCGTTGACACCCCTATTTCTTGTACATTTTAACTTAATTTATTTTTTATTTTTTATTGAAATGATTCCGAAAAATTGGGGGTCATGTTATATTCGAGGTCGTGCTATATTCCGTCCAATACGGTAATAAGAACAGAACACCAAAGTTTTTTAAAATTGTTTTTAGCACTCAACACCTTGCTTCCTGTATTTTGAACCATTTAATCAGCTCAAACTCGAACCAAGACAAAATTGACAGAAATAGTTGAATGTAGATGACATATCATTGACAGATCTTTGGTATTATTTTAACAGATTGTGCAAGAATGGTATTGTGAAGATGATTTGTAGTCGTTGGTCAATCAAATAAAACCATGGTTGTACGTCAACTGTGAAAACGAATTATGACAACATTTTTTTCTTATTCATTATTTTCAATACAATTGATTGTCCAGATCCCATTTAGTAACCTTGTAAACAATAATTTATCATTTTCATTTAACAAAGCATGTTGTATTTATTTAATAAATTTGATTAAAATTACATTTTCAATTAGGCATCCAATTTTTGTCATTTAGTTCACATGTGTAATGGTCGCTGAGAAATGTCAATAGGTCGTTTAAACTTAAATGAAATCAACTCTTGTGTACCTCTGCTGTGTTTTGTTTATTCAATTGCACCTGTATACCTAGGCCTACATAGTACATTTCTTTGCTCTTTCAGTATGCTGGACAAGACCTGGTGGATGAGGTGTCTGCAAAGATCAAGACTATTGAGCAGGAAAACAAAGAGAACGAGGAAGCAGACATACCTGCTTTCCTCCACCCAGTTGCTCTCGTACACGTTTCTTTCCGCGAGAAGTTGGCACGGCGGAAGGCGCTTTTTACCAGCGCGGGGCCATACAAACGTGCCTTATCGGCACGTAGGGATCTCCTCGTCAGAAGACAGTTGTGTAATCTGCCGAGCAATGAAGCTAACGTTGAGAGTCAGGGGCAGAACACGGAGGAGATCTACCGCCTTGCGCTTCAGTTATTTAGGAAAGTTGCGTAGAAAACTGGACCTTAAGAATTAAGGCACATCCTGGTTGGAAGCTACTGGATTTATGCACTATAACAAGAACCTTTTTGTTGGATGACAGCTGTATTTATCTTGACTCCTCGTCAGAATTCGAGACAAAATTTGTCATTTTGCTCTTGGATTACGTAATGAAAAGGGTTTATAATGTACAGTACATAAACTTGTGTATGTACATTTAACATGGGGTAATGTTGTAGATATATTTTCAGATGGCTTTATAGTAAGGAGTTTTAATCAAGGGAGTTTTAATCCTAATTTTTTCATGGTTAGCCTCCAATACTGAATTCTTACTAGCCAAAATAGTAGTACTAGCTAATAGGCCTACATAGTGCATACTAGGGCTGACAATTTGGGTAATGATTTTTACTATCCATTTCTAAAAACAATACTGAGTTTAACAAGATAATAGGCCCAGTGAGTAAAAGTAAAACAGGAGATTAACATGGCTCATACTTCCAATGAAATTGAAAGTATGAAAAAGTCTTGATGGGTATGTTGAATGCACTAGAAGTTCCACTACTACATCCAACAGTTGAATATTACCGGTCGGTACATGTAATTATTCTATCACAATTGCATAGCGAACTGGAACTGTGTTGTATTTACTGTACTTCAATTATTGTTGTATTCAAAGTTGTGAATTTTATTTTATGGTTTGTATCTTCTCTTCTGTTGGATCCTTTGGAGTTAGGTCCACACCAAGAAATTTTATAGGACCAAAATTAATATACCGTAGGTAGGCCTACTTATATAAATATATACCGTATTGTTCCGAATATAGAGCGATGTTTTTATCCAAAAAAAATTCCTCCAAATTCGCACTCGCACTATATTTGCCGCCTAGGCATTTCCAATGCGTTTTGAGCACGTTTGAATATTCCGCGCAACGAGTTCCAGCAATGGCCTACGGAGCGCGAGCGCGCTACGAGTTCCAGCGATGGCCAATAGAGCGCGCCACGAGTGTGTTGTACTGGTTTCTAGCTCTGTTGTTGGCTAGAGTCGTCTCCATGGTCGTCACGTTTCCATCCAATAGCGACGCTCGGTGTGGTGAAATGAAGCAAATGCAAAGATGGAAGATGGAAAATGTCAAGCTACGCGAACTACGATTTTAAAATACGTAAAAAGTGCTTTAAGTGGAATATTCTCCGGCATTCTTTCTTCACGAACGTTTATCGGAAATATTAGTGATATAGACGCAACAAAACCAATAAAGGATGTTTATTTTTGACGCCGTGAATTCACGCTCCCTGGTTCCCGCACCCAAGTCTCTCATTATAATTTTGAAAGCTTTTACACCCAGTTGACAACAGGTTGACAACATACGAAGATTCGGAATTGAATACACGCGCAGACTAGGCCTAGTGCTTAGGCCTAGCCTACTTTTTGCCGTCTCATTACAATAGTAGGCCTAGCATCTGCATAGGTAATCAATGATGCGACGCTCGGGCCGAGGCCTAGCCTAGCCTACACGTACGCTAGGGCTGGGCCTAGGCCCAAGGCAAAGTCGTATAGGGCCTAGGCCTAGACAGTCCTAGGGCTAGGCCTAGGCCTAGCTAGGCCAAGTAGGGACTCGGTCTAATTAGGCCCCTATCAATAAAATAAGAAAAATGCTTGCCAGATTCAGGTAAAAATCAAGATATAATGCCTATTAGAACGGGTTATTTTTAATTTATCAATTTTCATGATTTTTTCATTTTTTTCTTTTCTTCATTTTCTGTTCTCAAAAACACTACTATTTTATTTATATATCCAAATTACAAACGTTATAAAATTGTGAGGGGTATAAATGCCATATTGCCATTGGGCATACCGTAATAGTACCAGTAATACGTATTACGTATGTACTGGTGCCAGCTCCGACCCAGAATTATTTTTATCTTTTTAACATAGGCCTACCTCTAAGTCTTAATGAATTAACAGAATTATTGTTTTAGTAGTACTGCAACAGTGTAAACTCAATACACTTACATTAGGTACTACTATAATGTACTAGTGAGTATTTTAAATTTACGATTATGATTCTTTGAGACATGACTGAACAATGTAATATTGCAAGCACATACTACTATGAAATGTAGGAAGTTGCAAAATAAATAGCAATGAGAATTGAGAATAACTAGGAAGCTTTGCAAACGCTTTTTCAAGCGCGTTGTTGGACGAGCTTTATTTTAAAAAAAAACGGAAAAAGTGTAAAATAGAGATTTTTATGAAAAATAATTTTTCGATTACGCTCAAATTTCACACGAATACTATATTAATTCATAAGTAAAAAAAAAAAAAACGTTAAATTGCGATTATCACGAGAAATAATTTTTTGATTGTGCTCAAATTTCACATGAATATATAAATTAATTAAATTAAGGTTCTGTGAAAAAATCATTACAATTGGATAAAGCATGTAGGCGTTATAAGCCAAAGAAATTTAAAAAAAAAGAAAAAAATAGCGATTTTCATGAGGAATAATTTTTCAATTGCGCTAAAAAACATGGCAGTTCTAAGTTCAGAGATTTCGAAGGCCTCCATAAAATTTCATCGCAATCAGAGTATCGGTTTAGCCGGAATCGTGTTAACAGACAGACAAAAATACAAAAAAAAGAAAGAAAAAAAACATTCCAGATTTTTTTTCTCCAGTGTAGTGAAATGGAATCTTCGCTTTGCTCGCTATGCTCATCCAATTAAGAAGACATCAAATACATACCTACTACTCAAAAAGAAAAAGTGAAAAATTAATTTAATATTCCGGTCAAGTCTGCTCGGGTTACCCACGTGTACTAATGTTAGTAAAAACTAGGGCTGGGCTCTGAGCTTATGCTTTGAAATATTCAATTATTGATATTTGATATCATATTGAAATATTGATTTTTTTTATTAGTCCTAGTAAAAAAAATATAGCCCACTATAATTATATGGCATAGCTTGAAATTGTAATGCCATGTAAATTGTAAATCATTTAGGGGTCTTACACTTAGGGTCTAACTGTCAATTTATTGTAATAGCTAGAGCTAATGCTTATTTATTGTTGTACTACATACGGTATTTATAGCTAGTATAGCTGCTCCATCGAAAGAATGCAGATGCTACCGGCATCGGCGGGGCCGGGCAGGCCAATGAGCGATCAGTATTTTAAATTGGGGGTCGCTGATTGGCTAGAATTAGCCCGCCAGTGACGTCACCACCTGCTAACTTCCGATGGAGCAGCTATACTAACTTAGTAAACTTCAAGAAGAAATTTGGGTGTACTTTAAAGTTTTAATAAACTCTCGATGAAATATGTTGTGTAGTAAACAAGTTCTTATCTATCACCATTTCCTGCCCATTGTGTAGGATGTGGGTGGGGTGATGTATTGTATTCTCCGGGGGGGTGTGTCTCCCACCGCCCTCAATAATTTGTTGCTTTGGGCAACATTGCAAATCCTGGGCATTTTTGTTTGGTCATACTGGTACAATTGCCTATTTAAGCTACAGTGTTGGTTGGGGAAAGATTGATAGAGGCTGGGAGCCAACAGCTTACCTTGAAAAAGTTCGGCGGCTGTGTAGAGTTGAAGATCACATAAATGTATACACAAATCATCGTTATGTAATTTGTGTATACATTTATGTGATCTTCACTAAAAAAAACAACACTAAACTAGCCTCTAGGCCCTATCAACCCAAACTATTTAAGCTACAATCGCTTTCTTGATCTACCTGTGAAAACCTAGATACGATTTTCAGAATTTGAATTTTGGTATAGGCACATTGCTTTACTGAACCAACTTGATAATGTGGCGTTATATTTGGTTATTTATGTAAATGACCTAAATCACAGTCTGCACTTGTAAAACAATTCTTCCCCTCCTTAGTAAGCCAAAAATTAGCCAATATATTTTCTTAACTTGAAGATTAAATTTCGTTCATTCTACCTTAAATGAAGAATTTGATGGTTTTGTTTTTGTTCATGTACTGTATACAAGGTAGTAGAGTGATTTCTCTTAAATAAATTTTAATGGGCTTTGGTCCGTCCCTCAATCTGTGTGTTTGACACAAACAAATTGCACGATTAAACCAATTACATCATCTGATTCAGATTTTTGTTGACATTTCCCTTTGAAGATGATGGTTCTGAATGTTTCTGGTGACCCGGGGATTAGGGGGGAGGGGATAGCCCACCAGATAACTTGAATATGCACATGCTTGGCATCTCCACCATTAATGAAGGCTGGAAAAAGCAAAGCACAATAACAGTAAGCTTTGCTTCCATAGCTGTGCTTGGAATTATAGATACATTAAAATCTTATATTACCTAAATTTCAAAAGTAAACCGGAACTTGTTTTCTCAATTTGCTTGCAAATTGCATGGAGGGGTTGGGGGGGGGGCAACCAATGGATGGCTAGAATTGCCTCTGCGAGCACATCCTCTATGTTAGTGCAAATGAGCCGCCTCCTGGGGTATTTTAAGTCAATTTAGTGCATTTTCTCGGAGGTACTACCGTATATTACATTTTTGAATCTCGACAAAACCTTTACGTGAAAAAACAACCAAGGAAATCTAGTAAATCCATTTTGATGTATTATCGAACTACATTTCATTTACATGCCAAGGGACGATTAGATGTCCCTCTCAGAATTGGGAATATAAGCAGCACTTTTTTGTCTGCTTGTTCACGTCTTGTTATAAAAACCGACCACATCTGATTGACATGTATTTTTTTTTTTGTGTCTACAGAATGTTTTTGGTGACCCAAGGGGTAGGTACCTCATAACAGCTTTGTACCCCAACCCTCTGAGCTGAGCTACTGTGGATATGGTAGTCTTATAAACACGCAAAAAAGCGAAAATAAATGTGGTTCAAAATTTTAAGAGGTAAGATCTAAAAGTATAGTCAAGTCAAGCTCATTTTCTTGATCACAATAAATACTATATTAATTAAGTAAATAAAAATAAGGGCCTATATAAATGTTAAGTAGACGAGTATATTAAACTACTGTGTCAATATTTTTACCACTAACTTGTGTGAATTTTCGGAGACATCTGACTCCATCGTCAAGACACTGACACACTGGCAACCTCACAGCGTGCATGGGAGCCGCCGGCCCGGATACATTTTTCTAATATTTATCAGATTCAAATAGCTTCCGAAAATTAAATGTTTATATTATATAATAATAGTAAATAAATAAATATTATGTTATTAATAAAAAATATAAAGAAATGTTTCAATACATTTTTTATCTATATTTCTTTAAATTAATATACTATTTATTTATGTACTATTTAATATCAACATTTATATATTTGTTCATTAATTTTATTGAATTATTATTTATATTTATCTATTGTGAACAAAATAATGGGCTTGACTACACTTTTAGATATCACCACTTTAAATGTTGACCCACTGCTATTTATTTTTGCTGTTTTGGGCTTGGCTGCTGATTTGCTAGTAATTGCCTTTTTGTGTTTATTTTATATTTATTTACTGTCCCCCACTGAAAATCAGTTATATAACTGAGTGGGTAGACTGTAAATACAATTTATTTTATTTATCAATTCTTTTTAAAAACAATGTGGTATGCATCAGTGGCGGATCTAGGACATAACCATGGGGGGCGCAATTCGCGTGTGCATGTACAATCGTGGGAAAAGGACTAGGCACAGACGCACGGGGGGTATGGGGGGCAGACCCCCCCATTAATAGCGGCGCAGGAGAAAATTTTGAAAATCAGGTTTTTAGAGTGCATTTGGTGCGTTTTAGATAAAAGTGGTGGGCGGAATGCAATACCAAAACAATGTAGTTTGTGTGCGTCAATTTGTTTTATCGTCATGTCAAGCTTACAATTTACAGCATTGGCCTACATTGCAACATATTAACGTTTGATCTTATTTTACATACAATAAACCAGGCAGTTCACTGAAACGTGCTGACAGAAACCAACCAAATCAGCCACTGCCAGCCATTGTAGCTCAACAGGCCGTGCCCCGCTGCTGCTGTTGTCAACGGCACGGCTCAATTTTGCACTCGCCTCCCAGACATCAAAGGCGGTAGCTTAAGCCTCTACGTAGGTGATACCTTTAAACCCAAAGGTGAGTCACCACCTAAGAGTCTTGGGCGTAGGCGGCACCGATTGTGCACAATCACATCCAGATCCAACTTCTCTCCACACACAACTTCACTTCCTCCCCTACCGCCCAACGTGATTATCATACTTTCTAAGGTGGCCTTTTATACTTACTATTGTAATATATGCCGTTTGCTACACTGTTTGCACAATAAAATAATGAAATAATATAAATGTTTTAATTTTTAAAGAATCCTCACCACCCCCCCTGTATCCTCCACTGGTATGCTTCCGCTATCGCACACCTACTAGATAAATTGCTATGGTATTACTGACTAACAATACAAGAGTACCCCTGCCAACACTTGGATTTTATACCTACATCATTATAGTTTGTAGGTATATTATGCCTATAAATACGAAATAGGAATTTTGTATATTCCCATTATATGTCATCCAATTAAATAAATAAAAAATAAATTTTATTTAGAGTCTACCCACTCAGTTATACAACTGATTTTCAGTGGGGGACTTTAAATCAAAGCGACCAAGCCAACCCTGCAGGCCTGTAAAATTGTAAAACTAAAAGGGGATTTAGCCCGGGAGGGGGAGAGGACTGCAAAATTTTGTTTCTAAAACTTTATCCAGCTATCCATTAAAATGGATACTAAAATATCTTTTAATACAACATCAGAATTAACAGATTCCAGAAAAACTGATAAAATTTTTTTTAACTTGCACTAATGAAGATTGGTATTACCGTTGAGTGAGCACCAGTGGCATATCCAAGGGGGGAGAGGGGGTACAACCCCCCCCCCCCCCTTTGCCAAAAAAGTGTGAAAGTGCACTTAAACGTTTCAATGGAGAATATAGAATAACATCGCAATACTAAAGGCAAATAATTACCATCTGACCAAAAGAGGATTTTGTAGATACAAATTTGGTTATTGTGATACTTAAAACGCACAGATTTTCACCAAAATGACATTGAAAGAGAAAACTTTTAGATTAAAAACATGATAGATAGGTAGATAAAAAGTTGTTCATTGTGATGCTTTAAAACGTACAGATTTTTACCAAAATGACCTTGAAGGAGAAAAAAAATCGGGGGGCAAACCCCCCGGACCCTCCATAACCTTTGGTGCATCTATGAATTAATTTGTTGGACCCCCCTCCCCCCCTTATGAATTCCTGGATATGCCACTGGTGAGCTCATACTGCGGTACAACTTTAAAATATTTTGCATGCAATGACCTCTTAAAGCAATTCCTATAACCAGTGCGCGCACAGTTCAGAAACGGAACACTTAAAAAAGCACCGTTATGTAAAAACACAGTTTATTGATAGTTTGTATTAAAAATTAATTTTACTAATGATCAGATTGTATGCTTTAAAAAATAAAGTACCAGTAGATTTCCACTTATGGAACATTCATTCACCGGTAGCTAATAAAAAATCTATTAGCGGTACGTAGGTCCTATGTAAATGTTTAGCTGTATCAATTTTGTTAAAATGAAAGCGCAAACAAAAAAAATGTTGGCTCAAGTATTAAGCACGAGACTGATTTGAAAGGTACTGAGTTCAAATCCCGTCGAAACCGGCAATCCTAACTGAAAGGTTTTTCAAGGTTTTTCTCAGTCTCTAATGCGAATGACATCGGACCCTTCGGACATCCCTTCATAATAATTGTCTTAACTCCAATATACCTATAGTTAAGAGGGGCATGCATTGCACCCTGGGCAGGGTTCCCAAGAAAGAAAAATCTAAAAAATCTAAATTTAGTAAGTGGAAGCTCAACAAACAGCTGTAAGCTATAGAAGTGAATTATTTGGATGACAGATTGATTTTAACATTACTTTAGTCAAATTAGCATATACAACTGCATTTCATTTTTTTTCACTTTTAAAACATCGCGAGAAACCTGACCAGGGTGCACACCCTCTTCGTCATATTTGACTTCAGACAATTTTTTGACGGGATGTTAATTCCTAAAACCTCTTGAGCTAATAAAAAACACGTTTCTGCTTTAAGCTGGTCTCCAAGTTGAACCTGCCACCGCCAATCCTGACTGCAGCCCCCCCCCCCCCCAAATAAGTTCCAACTATCCATATTTGTACCAGTTTCCTATGGCTATTATTGGCAAACAAGCACGTAGCCAGGCGCATAGGAATGGGGCATTGACCCCCCCCCCCACTTTTAACGCTGACACCCCCACTTCATGCTGACACCGCTGGCACCCCCATCAAAAGAGCTACCTGTTTCACATTTGTCATGATGCATCCACCTACTATAATATAAAACCTACAAAACCTTGAGCAAGGCAATTACCACGTCCCGAACTGTTCATCTATATCATTTGTCTCAGACGCGTTTTACCACTCGCCATCTCGACTTACGCCCCAGACCCTCTTGGGGGACTATACACTCCTTTCTGGTTTTCATCCCCCCCCCCCCATTTATACAAATAATTGGTTCCTACGCGCTTGAGCGAAGTCACAGACTGTCGAAGATGAATGCAAAAATAAAATTGTAAGTTGTTTCCCTATGGGCACAACAATTTATATTTGTTTGTCGGCGCATTGGAACTCTTTTGTTACAGCCTTCACTAATGGCGTAGGCAGTGGCGTAGGAATTATTTTTTTAGTGGGGAGGGTCACACTAAAGTTGACTACGAGGTTGGGTGGGCAAACCGGGGCCTGGGGGCGAAGCCCCAGCCGGCGGAGGCTATTTCGCTGTAGACGAGATTTTTTTTAAAGGTGCCCTTGATAGGTGGCCTAAAACACGTTTTCAGGCAAATTTTAATTATGAATAAGGGTTACATTTTGAAGCTAATATTGCGTTGAAGATTGATTACCTGACTGAAATCGGTCGACAGTCTGCTTGGGAGTAAAAACATTGCACACAAAATATAATGAATATTAGTCTCAAATCAGATGGCTAGTTTAGTCTCGCAAATCACGTCTCTTACTGAATCTTTCTAAAAAATGTTAACAAAAACCTTCCTCTTTGTTTGCAAGCCCGACTGTAGTAAAAATCCTAAAAATCACCCAACAAGCTATAAGTTAGCAAATGACACCCATACTTGGCTTGACACCCCCAGTGGGGGAGTTTCCCCCCCCCCCCCGTTCCTACGTAGGTCGTAGGTAAAGGTAACGAGTACAGACATTTAATTTCAAACATATGCAATTAGGCCTAAATGCCATCGACGTCGGACGATCGCGCAAGTCACATTTTAAACGTGCCAATATAACCCAATGCCATACAGGATAAACACATCTGGTGCAAGGGCAGATCTAGGACCTTTGTAAAGGGGAGTGGGCTTTCGAGTTTGCGCAACGCTAACACGCAACGTAAGGGGGTTTGGAGGGCGCTCAGCCCCAGCACAGAGAATTTTTTTAAAGGTTTCATTTCAATGTTTTATTAGATTACTATACGATTTGGTATGTTATCAAAACGTTTGTTATAATCATTATAGAATAAAATGTAACCTTTACAGAATAAAGGGGCGATCGCCCCCCCCCCCCCCCCCCCCCCGCCCTCTCCCCCCCATGATCTGCTGCTGATCTGGTGTGTCCCTCTTCAGACTATATTTTAGGTAACAGCACTGCAGGCTTGGTAGTAGGCCCAACTAAGGAATTTTGATAGTTATTGGGAAGGGTAGTCCAATGGGCTGTTAGAGCCAAGCACTTACCTTTCAGGGTAGAATACATTGAGCCGGTCAGGATTGTATGTGCCTGGTATCGGTGCCATTACATTGCCGTGGGTGTAACCGCACCTCGGAGCACTTGTTACTATATTCAAACAAACAACCACCTGCACCGGAGCATGTAGTTATGGGAAGGGTTGAGAAATAAACTGATTGTTTTGGGAAAATATTTAAACAATTCTGGGTAGGTTAATAATTTAGTTCCAGGCCCAGCATTTAATATTAGATTGGACTACTCGATATTGATTTGCCTCGAAGCTTTATTGTGGATTATGGTAGATAGATGGTAGCTCTTACTCAATAGAAAATTATTATATATATATACATATATATATATATATATATATATATATATATATATATATGTTTTTACGTAGATTTTCTCGGATATAATGTGACATAATGAAATTCTTTCGAGTTTCCGAGTTAAATAAGTTTTAATACCAACGTTTCGAACAGTTCTCCCTGCTCATTCTCAAGGTAACGACATACAAATTAAAAAACATTGAGTAAACAAACAAGACAATAACAAATAATATAAAAGACAAAACAAGTCACTGCAACTGCTCAGCATTACATTTAAGATCTTTGCGATGACCTTAACAGGCGTTTGGTAGGTGGAGCTTCAGGTGGCTTCTTTCTTCTCCTATCCACTCTAGCTGGAGGAACTTCATTTTCCGTGGCAACTGGGGGTATTATCGGCACCACATGGCTATCACGTAGCGCCAGTTTCCAGGTGGGTGCTAGTCTTTTCGCATCATCTCGTATGTTTAAGTTATGCGGTCTTTTCTCCATTTCGACGGCTTCTCTAACAATACGAGATACTTCATGGTCCACTCTGGCAACAGTCTTTGCGTTCGCGAAATCTATCCAGTGCTCCTTCTCAAAATAGTGCTGGAAAAGAGCAGATGTAGTTTGCCTGTTTTTTATTGCAGTTCTATGCTCGTCCAGACGTGCTGAGATTTTACGGTTCGTCCTTCCGATATATGTTTTCTCACAACACCCGCAAGGAATTTCGTATATTCCATGAGCTTCATGAGGAATCACATCTTTCACATTTCTAAGCATTGATGAGATCTTAAGTTCAGCTTCAACCATCTTCAAAGCTGAACTTAAGATCTCATCAATGCTTAGAAATGTGAAAGATGTGATTCCTCATGAAGCTCATGGAATATACGAAATTCCTTGCGGGTGTTGTGAGAAAACATATATCGGAAGGACGAACCGTAAAATCTCAGCACGTCTGGACGAGCATAGAACTGCAATAAAAAACAGGCAAACTACATCTGCTCTTTTCCAGCACTATTTGAGAAGGAGCACTGGATAGATTTCGCGAACGCAAAGACTGTTGCCAGAGTGGACCATGAAGTATCTCGTATGTGTTAGAGAAGCCGTCGAAATGGAGAAAAGACCGCATAACTTAAACATACGAGATGATGCGAAAAGACTAGCACCCACCTGGAAACTGGCGCTACGTGATAGCCATGTGGTGCCGATAATACCCCCAGTTGCCACGGAAAATGAAGTTCCTCCAGCTAGAGTGGATAGGAGAAGAAAGAAGCCACCTGAAGCTCCACCTACCAAACGCCTGTTAAGGTCATCGCAAAGATCTTAAATGTAATGCTGAGCAGTTGCAGTGACTTGTTTTGTCTTTTATTATTTGTTATTGCCTTGTTTGTTTACTCAATGTTTTTTAATTTGTATGTCGTTACCTTGAGAATGAGCAGGGAGAACTGTTCGAAACGTTGGTATTAAAACTTATTTAACTCGGAAACTCGAAAGAATTTCATTATGTCATATATATATACACATGGTTGTTTGTACGTCATCATTTTAAGCGAGATGTGTACAGAAAATAGATTGATTGGATATTGCTATTGCTCCAATCAATCTAGATACATGCACTGGATACTACATTATTTTGTATATTTTAGTGTTCAATTAAAAAACATAACATTACTATCAGTGAGTTGCTGTTCGTTATTAGTCATTTTTAGTATTATATTATAGAAGAACAAACAGGCTAAAAAAG
This sequence comes from Sweltsa coloradensis, assembly GCA_024449915.1. Taxonomy (NCBI): domain Eukaryota; kingdom Metazoa; phylum Arthropoda; class Insecta; order Plecoptera; family Chloroperlidae; genus Sweltsa; species Sweltsa coloradensis. The sequence continues at coordinate 506,012 of JAMZAV010000016.1, forward strand.
TGTTCCTCAGAGGCAATAGTAGACTCACTAGTATCAGTTTGACTTTAATATTGTATTGTTTTGTAGCGAAATATTATCTATTCATTACATAATAATATAGTATAATACAGTAGGCATAGGGCTATTACTGTTCGAAATATGTGTGTATCTAAAATACTGTCAATGATTATGTGTTATTTCGTTAAATATTCCTATTATTCCTTATATTTTTTGTATATGCCTACATGATGTCTCAGTGGCGTTTCCAAGGGGGAAGGGGAGGGGGGGGGTCAATCCCCCCTTTTGCAAAAAACAGTGTAAAAAAGCACTTTAACGTTTCAATGGAGAATATAGAATAAACTGTTTTATCGCAATACTAAAGCCAAATTACCATCTGACCAAAAGAGGATTTTAGTAGATACAAAGTTGGTTATCAAAATGACCTTGAAAGAGAAAACTAAAAACCGGATTTTAGTAGATATTATAAGTTGGTCATTGTGATGCTTTAAAACTCACAGATTTTCACCAAAATGACCTTGAAGGAAAATTTTTTACCCCCCACTTACCGTCGGTACATCTATGAATTAATTGGTTAACCCCCCCCCCCTTATGAATTCCTGGATACGCCATTGTGATGTCTGTTTGTATAAAATTTCATTGGAGTGTAATAGATGTTAAGATACTAGATGTCGAAATACCGTAAATGCCTTTCAATGGAGCGGATGAGCCAGTGGCGTAACTAGGCAATATTTGCATGGGAGGGGGCGGCATCTGTTTTTTCGCCCTACTACAGTTGTTTCGTCATGTCTTGAAACTAAACCATCATGTGTATGTTAAATGCACAATAATAGAGGCAGTTTTGAAATAACTATGAAGAGCTCAAAAATTAAAACTAAACTTCCTGCGCTCGGACCCTGTAAAAGAATGTTTTACAGCAACTATTATCTGCGCTCTAAAATCTAAAAAAAAATGAACGGAAGTTGCCCATTTGAGTAAATTGCAGCCTACTTTTTGATGTAATGACAAAGCATGGCAAAACATATTCAGTTCAACCCCCCACAAACTACGGTTTCTGCTAAAAAAAAAATTAGCTTTCGAAGTGGTTTGGGGCCATAGTTACGCCACTGGTAATAGCTCAAAACAATGTTCAATAAAATACATACTGTACATTACATACGAATCAAGGTTCGCGCGCACAGTGGTTCATGACGCTGCTAGGCGGAGCGCGGAATGTTCTTCCTTTCTCACAGTCGTCAGAAAGAGTATCCATAATATTAATATCTACAATCGATACTAGTGAAAAACTACATTACGATATGCTTCGATCATTGGTTTTGTAACATATTATTCAATAAACTGTCATTATATGCACATACATTGAACTAGTCACCGGAAGGAGAACTCTGAACGCTCGGGTTCGGTTGCACTTGCTGGCTACGATGGCCGGTACCACAACCACCACATCGTCACTCGGTTACTTTGGCCGTGCGCGAATCTAGTTAGTGCGTGTGTCTGTGCTGCTCGTTGCTGACATGATTGGCTCGAATCTTTCAAAGTGATTATCAACCAACCTTCAAATTATCGGTGACGGTGCTTCTTGCTAAGGTAAGTTCGTGACAGTTTTAATTGTTTTAAAAGACCCGAGTCGTGACTGAAAGAAAGATGCAGCATGTTGCATGGCGGACACCCTCTAGCATTCGGCCTAGAGACACCGTGAAATAGCGAATATAGACCTAGACATATCTTTTAGTGATTATCACAATCAATCAAAGAGGATGAACCAAAATGTCATGGCAGGTTGTATGATAGATTGCCTCTTGCTGACAAATACCATTACGGCTATAGGCCTAGCATGCACCTGGTGGAGAAAATAGAAATGCAATCAACAACCTGTTGGCACAAGGGTAATGGCATCATCATTTGTGTCTCATGAGGACTAGCCTATGGTCATATACACTCAGACAAAGTAAGGCTCATAGGCCTAGGCCTAGCCTACCTTTAGAGCACATGCAGAGGCTTGCGTAGGCCTAGGCTAGGCCAAGGCATACCAGTTCTGCCTATAACCTCAATAAAACACTGTCACAAAATTGAACTGTCGAAAAAATTGGCTAGAACGGCAATTACAGTGTCTTAGGAATGATGGGACAGTTATCCTGCGTGAAATGCCTAGCCTAGTTGGATGGATCACTTTTTTATTAACCTATTCCTGAGAAAAGGCTGTGCATTTTCACGAGTATTTTTTATTAGTAGGCCTAGTTGGTAGCTGTATGCATACTCTTACGACACCGCGATAGAAACTCGAGGGTTTAGCCCTTTCTAATAAGCCCTACTTCTTCATCAATGGCTCTTTATCAATGCAGACCTATAGCCAATGAGTAGGGCGAGGGCCTAGCTACAATGAATACCGGTACAAAAATTCAAACTTGTAGGCTTTATGTACACCAAACCATCGTTTTCATAATATAAATACCAAATTTTAAAAACTATTTTGTTGGTAGATACAGTAGGCTTTTTTTTATGAACGACTTTGGGTGAGTGAAAGTGGTAGGCCCCTATTTGAATGGCTGGTTATTTTATTCTAGCTTGCCATGCACTCGCCTATTTTAAAGTGTGTATGTTTTTTACCTTGCATTCTACATTGTTTTACTTTTTCGAGTTTTCCGGTGGTATGAGCAGAAAAAAATCATAAACAAAATTCAAAATATTGAAGTTAATTATCATTTCAAAATACCTCATTGCATATCCTTCATAGAAGTTAGTTTAGTAGGTCTATATCTAATAGCTATCTTACAAATATGAGTAATTCAAATCGTATACTTTTGCACAACTTTGCACCCAAATTTTTTCATAAAAATAGCAATAGTGGGTATATGCATTAACCGAAAAAATGATACAAAAACTATTTGTCTTTCTTATTACCTGGTTATGTTGAGGCTAGGTAATCCTAACTACTGATTACTAGGTAAGTATGACCTCATAGGATAGTAAGGGTTTAAAACTAAAAGGGTTAAATTCATTAAAATTCGTAAGCTCCAGGCTTCCAAGAATGTCAGCAAAGAGATTTGAATTCTCCTTTTAAACTAGGTATAGGTATGCCTAGGCCTACCTGATTTTCAAATCCAAACTAAACCGCAATTAATTGTTTGCTAGTCTGCTTTTAAAAAGTAGGGACTTAGGTCTAAATTGGCTATTCTTGGACAACAGCAACCTTTCTAGGTCTTCTGCGTCCAATCCTTGCCCCCCCCCGCACCCCCTCCCACTAGTACCTAGTCCTAGGTCTTGTTAAATGTTACGTTTAATAAGCCGAATGTCAATGTAATGTGCACTGAAAAACACTCAATACCGACCAAAGTTTGTTCACCTGTCACCACATAATTGCAATGTCCAGTGTTATTTTGATATTTTTATTTTACGTATTCGTTTTATTTTTTTTATTTTTAGGTCTATTCATGTCAAAAAGGTAGGCCTAGAAGTTCTTGCTGAATAAGTCATGTCTCCCTGATAATATACCTCGGCTACTAGGCCTGGTCATAAAGATGGTAGTGTTGTAACTTTCAAGGTATTAGTTACCTAGTTCTTCCTTGAAATTAGTAGCAAGAAAATGTGAAATGGCTTGTAAGCCTGGGTACTCTATTTGAGACTTTTTTATTTATCATAAGACGGGACTTTCGGCCCATTGTCTCCCCCCCTCCCCAACACATTTTAACCGCTTATTATTGGTGTGGAACGTAGTCCAGATGTCTTCGTAGTTTGTTTTTGTTTTTACCGTGGGAATTAAACCTGTTAAATATAGGGTGCAATGTAGGGCTTATGCCCCAGGTGAACTAGGTATGTTGTGGATACGACAATTGTGAAGGGATATCCGAGGGCTGTGTCTCTTTCCCTCAACTGAGGAAAACCTCGGAAAAAAACTTCAGTTAGAATTCCCGGTCACGACCGACCTTCGGAAAAGCGCTTAGCGCTCGAGCCAACATTGCCGTGTCTGTGTCGGCGTCGGCGTATGCGTTCATGACTCAACACTCCAGCACTCATAAACTACTCAAAATAACAATTAATTAATTGGTAACTAACTAAGGCGGCTCGTCCATGCACTGGCGCGACTGAAACTATGCAACATATCTATTTTATTACGATTATGCAACTGATTGCGACGCAACTATCCAATGTACATGATCGTCCACTAGCGCAACAGATCTCATGAAACCCTAATCATCATGGATATGCATCTCCTGGTTAATTTGTGTACTGTGAAACTAGCCCCCAAAAACAAAAACTTGTGAAGCATTGTCGCCATTTTCGCCTGTTTACACAATTATTTACACTTTGAAGTGCTAAAATGGCCGCCAATTGTATTGTTGCTATAAGTTTAGGCCTAAACAGGAAACGAGAATCGCAGACGCACCGCCCCATAATGTTGCAGGTCCAGTAACGCCAGTTACTACGCCAGTTACTATTTTAAGTCCATGCCCTAATCATGCTGGTTTTACAGACCAGTTGCACGCGATACTTTGTGAAAACATACGCATTTTCTGGCGGGGAGTACCTATATTTTGTATTTGAAAGCATGGCCCATACATGGCACTTGGCGGTGTGCAGCCAGGGGCAGAATGAAGCCGACGACGCTGGATGGCTTTCTCCGGTATCACTGCTGTTTATATATCTCCAAAAGTATCAGCGAAAGTTAAAAAGTGTGGCGGCGGCTTAGTTTAGAATAAGCCCTAGTGATATCTTATGAAATTTGATCCAGAGCTAAGGAGCCGTAGACAACATCGCAGCTGAGTCGGCACGAACAAAGAACTGTGTGATTATTATAATTGGATATTGCTTTACGTCTCATATTTATGAAGCTTGGCTAATCGAGACGAAGGGAGGGACGTAAGGGATGACGCGGGGGGACAAGGGGTGGACAGGCCTGTGCTGGTCAGAACCAGCCACAAGCATATGGGGAGGGCAGGGGTTCCCCCAGTCGTGGTCGTCTCTGTCTGTGTCATCATCCGTCCGTGTTGTCTTTGTCGTCGCCGTCGGGGAGGTAGTCAAAGGGAAGGGGTTCCCCGACGACGACCCAGAGCTCGCCATTAGTTTCAGGGAGTGAAACTCCCCTATTCACGGGCCAAACCGCGAGAAGGTGTCGAGTTGGAATTTGATACAAGAAGCTTTGGTATTTTTTTCGCCAGACGTTTTAGAGATTTTACTTGTTTGCTGTCTGTGTCCGTGGCACTGGCAGGCAGGCTGCACTAATACAAAACTAAACTAACACACTTCAGTAGTATTGACGCGAGTGGGTGGAAGATTAATCATAAATCTGCATAAGGCATACAATTACAAAAGGCTACAATGTAAGAAGAAAGCTGTTTCGAACGTGCGTTTAATTGTTGCTCCTCAACATTGAAAGAATATTCCTAGTAGGCCCTATATCTCGGTGTTGAATTTCACCGGCAGTCGCCAGTGTGGAAACATGATCCCAGGCACTTTGGCAAATACGCAACGACGATAATCATTATTGCTACTATAGCTACTGCTAGCAACTGTTTAAAAAGACAATGGAACACGTTACTTTTTTCTTCCATATTGTGTGTTTATTTCTGGATCATAAGATGAACGAATGATTTTATTTCCAATACAGTTTCATAGCTGCATTACACACACATACACATACATATATATATATATACACACATTATAGAATATAAGAGGCCACACGTTTCAAAACCTGTTGAACTATACTAGGCCGCTTCGCAAAAGCTTTTTCCAGTCGCGTTGATGGATGAGATTTTTTAAAAATTTCTGTCCAATGATTACGTTTCTAAGTAGGATCTCATAACTTTTTCTATTGTTAGGTACTTGATATTTCTATTTAATTATACACCTGTAAAAGGCTTATATTAAAACCTTTATTTCTATGAATTTTGACCAACTTTTTCAACTTTTTCTTTCAAAAAGCACTACATTACCATAATCTTTATGTCTATGTAAAATATAAACGTTGTATCCCCACACGTTTGGTCAGAATCGGCCCAAATGTCACGAAAATATCGTATTAAAAACCGTGAAAAAATCGTAAAAGTACGATTTCTATGAGAAATATTTCTTCAAATGCCTCCAAAATCATAAAACATTTAATTTCAGTGATTTTAAACGTTTCCATAAAGTTTTATCAAGATCGGAGTAGCCGTTTGCCAAATATCACGAAAATATCTCATTTTAAATAGAAAAAAATCGTAAAAGTACGATAATCATAAGAAATATTTGATCGATTGTACGTACCCAAAAACGTGGCAAGTCTTAGTTCAGAGATTTCGAAGGTCACCTCAAATTTTCATCTAGTTCGCATGCCGTTTTCCCGGTAGAGCGCGAACAAGCAGACAAAAATACAAACAAACAAAACACCCGAGCTAATTTCTTTGGGGGTCAGTGAAATTGAAGTCTTCGCTTCGCTCATCTAATTATTATTTCTTGTGAGAAGCCATTCGTGAAGGAAGTGAAAGGGTTTTATCTCCAAAGTCTGTTTCGAGATCTGCCTTCATATTATGGACTAAGAAAAATTTCGGACAAACTTATAGTCAGAATCGTCGGAGGCGAGTAACGAACCCACTGTTTGGACGGTGATGACCTAGCCTTCCAAAACCTGATTGATGTTGGCTGTTTGTGAAGTAAGATTTTTGTAAAAGAGTTTTAATTAGAAAGAATAGGTCCAATAGGCCTACAAGTATTGGTAACGAATTACACCATGGGCTCAGCTCAGAGCATGATTATAAAAGTTATAAAAATATTCCTAAGTATAATCATGTGTTTATAATTTATTTTATTTATATTTCATTATAATTGGTTGATATGAAAGATGATGTTAAGAGCGTTTTCTCGTAATTAATTATTTTAAATGGGGTTATTTAGGCTACTAAAACCAATATTGGGTACCTATACTCATGAGATTTACTTTTGAAGTACAAACAGTGTGAAACAAGATGTATCTGTAAAACCCTTGTAACCACGTGTTCTTGTCATAAGAAGCTTTATGAGAAGTTGAGTTTGGTTTCTGTATCGCCTACTTCTTTCTGTTCAATCTTCTGTGTCATGACAACCTAAGCCGGCTTATGGCCGTCTGCGTTTTCCCTCAGTTTATCCGGATTTGGTCTAAATAGCCTCATACACTTACATCGTTTCAAATATAAGATGTAAATCCTCTCTTAACTTGCAGTCTTTCCTTCCGCGAATTCCCTCAACTCTACCTCAGAGCAGTCTAGACTTCAGACTCTTTAAGTTTAGAACCCAGACAAATGCACGCAAGCAATGCAACCGTTTAACGATTTCTGATGAAAACTGCACTTCTACGATTTTTTGGGTCTTACATTGACACCAATCTTGGAAAGGGATTGTGAAGGGGTATTCACCAGTTAAACAAATAAATATTTGTTTGACAAAGGTTATACACTTATAGAATTTATCCAGCGAATCAAAAACATTTTTGGAAAATAGTAAAACTTGTTTTTTTTTAGCTACAGCAAATTGTCAAAAATCTTTTAAAATAAATAACGGAATTTGAGAATTGAGTAGGTATGCGTGTATAGTGTGTAAGCTAATTTTAATTCTAATTTTAATTTTTCGTGGGAAGCCTGCCCAGGGTGTAATGTATGGCCCTCTTCATGTGTGTGTCAACTAGATATTGGATTTAGGTCAACAATTTGAAGGAATCTCCTAGGGCTGTTCAAGAGGACTAAATCCGTTCGCATTAACTACTGTGGAACACCTAGAAAAAAACCCTAGAGTTTCGATTAGCGGTCTCGGCAGGGTTTGAACCTGGGACCTCCCGATTCAGAGTCGCGCGCATAAGTTTTCACACACACCGGCAACGGCATTGATGCCGACTTCAATGTAATCGAATGAGAGCTTTCACACGTAGCCCGGCACGGCAGAATTGCCGGTCCAGCCTCCGGCTCCGGTTTGTGCAGTCAGGGAACCTAAGTTTTGAAGGCGGGAAGGAAATTGGTTCTCTCTGGTCTCAGCGCCCATAAGAGTTAGCATGGTACGAAAATGTAACTCGCCGTATCTTTTGACTCGCGCAAAAGAAATCTAAACCAATAACATCATAAGATGCATAATTTTGTGAAGAAGATGATGGCATCCTACTTTGCTCGATGACGCTTCCTAAATTCAAACTATTATGAGTTAAATGGACCCATGTTTGCGCGCTGTCGCAAATGTACGCTAACTGAGCGGCAACCTAAGCGAGACGCAGCCACGTTGTGTACAGCTGTGGCATCCTCGCATACCACGCGCCTGTCCATGGTTGCTAGACGTATTTTGCATTCTAGATTTTGTGGGGATATGAAGGATATTTTATAAGAAATGCAAAATCTAATACAACCCAGTGACCTCACAGTTGCCACAAAGCAAGTAGGATACCAAAAAATGGTGTGCTGATGCGGTGATGCCACGGACAAAATGTTTTTACGTGCTTTTCCATTAGAAATTTGGAAGGTTTGGCAACAGTGTAAATGTAGAGTTCACTTCAACTCAAAACAAATGTCATTAATATTTGTGATAGAGCAGAGTTCTGTATATCCACGCAAAGAGGAAAGATTATAGTTTCTTACAGTATGAATATAATTCCGGTCCGTGGTCGGGTTCACGCGCTATAGCTTACGAAATATTTAGCACGGGTTAATCGCCTATACCACGCTGACGGGAGAGAACCGGACAACGCCCACTTAGGTTCTCTCCGGGGTTTATTTGAGTCCAATCATTCAGTTTCAGTCCTCTAATCTAGTTAAAGTCGTAGTTTGCGAGTTCGAAAAATGAGCAAATTATTTAAGTACGACATTGTGACTTTAATTCAGCAAAAGGTTGAGAGTAGGCCTTGTCTGTTAGACAAGATTTTGCTTCAAACTCACAGACAAGATCGAAAAACAAAATGCGTGGAAAGAAGTGTATATATTTATTTTTGGAAGATGATTGCCCTCAAATTATTGATTGATTGATTGGATATTGCTTAACGTCTCATATTTATGCAACTTGGCTAATCGAGACGAAGGGAGGGACTTAAGGGGTGACGCGGGGGGACAAGAGGTGGACAGGTATGTGCTGGTCAGAACCAGCCACAAGCATATGGGGAGGGCAGGGGTTCCCCCACGTCATGGTCGTCTCCGTCTGTGTCATCATCCGTCCGTGTTGTCATTGTCGTAGTAAAAGGAGGAGGAGGGAGGTAGTCAAAGGGAAGGGGAATTAAAGTTCCGCGACGACGACCCAGAGCTCGCCATTAGTTTCAGAGAGAAAAACTACCCTAATCACGGGCCAAACCACGAGAAGGTTGCGAGTTTGAATTTGATTAAAAATGAACAATAGATCTACTAAATAGATGAGAAATTATAATATCGTCTATTGATAGCAGGACCCATCTTTTTCCTATGACGGAGAGAAGATAACTGGCTAACGACTCCGGGAATGCCGGTGTGTGCCGGGTGTGTGAAAACGGCCTAACGCTCGAACCAACACCGTTAGCCGTTGGTATATTGTACCCCCCCAAATACAAAAATTTGTAAAAAAAAAAAAAAAAAAACTGCGGCCAAGCTCTCCTTCAAAAGTCTTCGGCTGTGAATGCTGTGAGATATAGAAGTTGAGCCAAGCTTTTCATTCTTTCTCCCTAGTTTTGCATTGAAAAGAAGTAAGATCATTTCGCCTGTTGACGAGCGCCAAGCCAACCATTTTCGTGGTAAAAAGGTAAAAATTTTAAACTCAAAATCATAAAAAAAACTTGGCCATTGAATTTGGTTAATTACGAGAACACTAAAAAGTCAATAGCCAAGTAATTTTTTTATGATTTTGAGTTTAAAATTTTTACATTTTTTACCACGAAAATGGTTGGCTTGGCGCTCGTCAACAGGCGAAATGATCTTACTACTTTTCAATGCGAAACTAGGGAGAAAGAATGAAATGCATGGCTCAACTTCTATATCTCACAGCATTCACAGCCGAAGACTTTTAAAGGAGAGCTTGGCTGCCGTTTATTTTACACATTTTTGTATTTGAGGGGGATATCACATCTTTTTGTTGTTTGTTTCATATCAAGGCGTGAAATACGTAAAACGGTGGATACAGTGCCTTTAAAACAGATTGTTTACTATCTGTAGCTGGCAATATACAATGTTTTTATTAAATTTCCTATGGTTAAAGGGGTATTTAACCGCTGAACTCAAAAAATGTATTTCATTCGGGCTAACTAGTAATGAATTTAGCAATTAACATAACAATTATTGGGGCCACCATGACCTCCCAAACAATTGTCAAACATGACAATTTTCGAGCTAGGTACCATCGGTAAAAATCTCCCTTAAGAAATAACATAGGGACGATCTTTATGCCACGTGACCTTGGAGGATTTTGATCCAAAATTATATTGGCCATTATTGACGTACTCTACAGCCTTTTCTGTAAATTCTAAAGATTTTGTTTTGTAATTTGGGCAAGTAGTTCGGTCAAAATATGCTGATCACCAAGATGGAGTGTGATTTTGGAATGCATATTTTTGCGTGTTTGAGGGTAAATTTGGGCACAGTTTCAAGACACGATGTAAAAAATGGGCATTTTAGATTGACACTATGATCTAGTATCTATTTGGACCAAAAACGAAACAGGTTAAAGCCGATTTAAGAAATTTCCCAAAACACCAATTTTCGCAAATTACTGGATTAAAAAAATTGAAAAATTCGTGTTAAATCACAGCTACAAGATATAATTTTTTAAACTGTCATTTTAGTGTTGTATTGTGCAATAGATCATGTGGTAAAAAAATATTTTTTGAGTTAATAGGGCCTAACCCCTATAATGTCGTCTTCGGTTTTTGTGTGAATGATTTGTTGACCGGACTATAACACATTTGACGCATAATTTTAATCAGCAATTAAAATATTTAAATTGTATTAACTAGGAAACGCTCAGTTGGACGCGTTGATAAGCGAGCACGTGCTATAGCTAGACCCACATTGCACATTTTTTTTAAATTTTAAAATTTGCGACGTTCGCTGTCCACAGGGCCATGTCTCCAATATTATTTATTATTGCCAAGGTATTTGGGTAAACCAAGGAGGTATGAATAATGTAAGGAGACAGCATGCGCTATCTGTGGCTGTACAAATGAACGTGGCCGTTTTGAACGTCTCTGATCGAGTTTTTCGCAGTATTTGCTGCTTCTCGTTGGTGCTGACCAATATGGCGGCTACTAAAACATAGAGTTTTTCGCAGTATTTACTTCTTCTCGTTGGTGCTGACCAATATGGCGACTACCATCGACGGCACTGAAACAGCTGATATTATTCTTGAACATTGATAAAACTCTTGTATCAATATGAGAATGAATAATAAAGAGTTGAAATTTAATTTTTGTTGATGTGCTGCGTTTTTGTTTGTTTTGGAATGTTCATAGCTTTGACAATGAGCTCTAATAATACCGACGACCTTGCTTTGGGTTCGAGGCTTTCGCGCACCACCATTGTCGTTCAAAGTGGCTATGGTTTTGACGGCGACATGCTGTCTCCTTATTGGGGTAAACCAAGGAGGTATGAATAATGTAAGGAGACAGCATGCGCTATCTGTGGCTGTACAAATGAACGTGGCCGTTTTGAACGTCTCTGATCGAGTTTTTCGCAGTATTTACTGCTTCTCGTTGGTGCTGACCAATATGGCGGCTACTAAAACATAGAGTTTTTCGCAGTATTTACTTCTTCTCGTTGGTGCTGACCAATATGGCGACTACCATCGACGGCACTGAAACAGCTGATATTATACTTGAAACATTGATAAAACTCTTGTATCAATATGAGAATGAATAATAAAGAGTTGAAATTTAATTTTTGTTGATGTGCTGCGTTTTTGTTTGTTTTGGAATGTTCATAGCTTTGACAATGAGCTCTAATAATACCGACGACCTTGCTTTGGGTTCGAGGCTTTCGCGCACCACCATTGTCGTTCAAAGTGGCTATGGTTTTGACGGCGACATGCTGTCTCCTTACATTATTCATACCTCCTTGGGGTAAACCCGTGGGTAAACCTTTACTTTGTGGTTAAAATCCACCGCCATCTAGAGGACCTTGACTCCTTGGGAAAAATATTTAAACACTTTGGTGACAAATAATAGACTGCTTCCTCGAAAGTATTTTGATTACTTCTAGGTGGCAGTGCATTAGAAACTTCGCGCGTCTTTTCGTTGCCATGGCAACGTTACTTTTGTTATAATGTAATTTCCATTTACATTACTTATCGGATCAAAATAAAATTAACATATTCGTGACCGGACGGACAATCTAAATGATTTGGCCACCTCAGATTTTGTCGCCGTTTAGTTTGAAAAAAAAACTTTCGATTAACTTTAATGTAACTTTTTAACTTTTTGAACGATTTTGCCAAAAAAATAATGGCATTCAATCGAGAACAAAGCTTGCGGATGGTCAAAATTTCAAATCGATCCGATCCTCCGTTCGAACGTTATGGCGAGACATACAAACAAACAAACAAAAAAACAAAAAAACAAAAAAACAAAACCAGTGACTAATTTTTCCGGCAGAGTCAAATGGAAACGCTCGCTTCGCTCTCTTAAATACGACCTAACGGCCTCTCGGCGGATTATTTTTCATAATGTACCATCATACCAAATTTCATGCTGATAACTCATAGGTGCCTTCATGGTGAATGCTGGAAATCAAGGTAAAAATAATATAAACAATTAGGGATGGGGGTTGAAAAAAATGTGGTTGGATGAGCGTAGCGAGCGAAGCGAAGTTTCCATTCTACTACACTGGAGAAAAAAATCCGGAATGTCTTTTTTTCACGATTCCGGCTAAACCGATACTCCGATTGCGATGAAATTTTATGGAGACCTTTGAAATCTCTGAACTTAGAACTGCCACGTTTTTGAGCGCAATCGGAAAATTTTTTCTCATGAAAATCGCAATTTTACGATTTTTTTTCGATTTTTAAAACATTTCTTCGACTTATAACACCTACATGCTTTATCCGATTTTAATGATTTTTGCACAGAACCTTTATTTTATGAATTAAAATATTCTTGTGAAATTTGAGCGCAATTGAAAAAAAATTTATCATAAAAATAGATATTTTACGGGTTTTTTCTTTTTTTAAACAATTCTTTGACTTATAACACCTACATGCTTTATCCGATTGTAATGATTTTTTCGCAGAACCTTAATTTTATGAATTTATATATTTGTGTTATATTTGAGCGCAATCGAGAAATTATTTCGAATAAAAATCGCAATTTTACGATTTTTTTTAACAATTACGATTAATTAAACAAATTTTAAAAATTAAGTTTATTTTTAATTTAATTTAATTTTAAAAACATTTCAACTTAATAATGATTTTTCCACAGAACAACAGAAAATTCGCACAACACATGGCAGCTCAATGCACTAATTACGCTCATCCAACAACGCGGCGGGACTTAAGCGTTTTCCTAGTTTAGGAAATGAGGATAGGACGATTGGTTAACACACATTAAAACATAATTTTAATGACTAATTTGAATAAAAATTCAATTTTAGGTTAGAGCTATGAATTATTCCAATTTTAGGGGATGATTTAGGGGGTGTTGGGGGTGGAATGTTGCTTGCCTCTCGGTGGATTATTTTTCATGTTATTTTGTACCATCATGCCAAATTTCATGCTGATAACTCATTAGGTGCCTTCATGGTGAATGCTGAAAATGAAGGTAAAAATAATATAAACTATTAGGGATGGGGGTTGAAAAAAATGTGGTTCAGGAAATGAGAATAGGACGAATGGTTAAAACACATTAAAACATATATATATATATATATAATTATATTTTTAAATTAAAATTCAATTTTAGGTTAGAGCTATGAATTATTCCAATTTTAGGGGATGATTTAGGGGGTGTTGGGGGTGGAATATCGCTTGCCCCTCGGTGGAAGTATATGAGTCTGAGGTACATCTAAGTGTGGTCCAAGTTTCATAGTTCTAAGATATACAGTTTTCTCTGTAGGCTCTTATTCCTCTCTGCCTGTCAGAACCCCCCCTCCTCCCCTACCCCCAGCCAGACGGAGGTTTTCGGCGATTTTTACGCACTTTTTTAACACAGAATGGGGTATCGGATCGGGCTGATTTTTTTTGGTATGTCATGGACCACATATCAGGTCATATACCGAGTTTCAAGATTGTAAATCTTTCGGGACGGCGTATGCAGATAGATGAAAACCCCCCAACTCGGGTAGGAGCAAACAGGGTTGAGTTATCATCGCCTACTAGCAGTCGCGGGCGCTTGACTGCGGGCGATCGACCGTCACCCTAGATAAGTTTGAGTGTAGGTATTTGTCCAGTTGCAACTTGCAATACAGATTTTTTCTAAGTGTAATTTTAGATATTTTGTACGTTTCTCTTTGCAGATCAGAAAGTAAGCCAGTTAATGCCAATTTACAAATTTCACCGAAACTTTAATTTTCAGAAGCATTTGGAATCAGAAACTTAGTTTGATTATTATTTTGGAAGTTATCATTTTAGGTTAGTTTGCTGCCTAGATCGAAAGAAATCCTGCAGAGTTTTTTCAAATACTTTTAATTAACAACCCTCTCAGACCCGGCTTCCCCAAACATGGACATCAAGTTTCCAAATTTAAATGCTGGTAAACAATACAGTTTTTCAATTTACCCCTATTATTATTATTTTTTGGGATAAAAAATAAATATTTTTTCCCCATGCCAATGGTATGAATGGTGTAGGCCTACTTTTTTTTTTTTAGAGAAGATAAAAATAGACATCTGCAAAAAACAGCTGATTTTTTTTGGTTATTCCAGGAAATTTGATATATCTCTCGTTTGCAGGCATTTGAGATACACAAAATCCAAAAAATGCAAAAACAAAATCAGAAAAAATCTTGTTTTAGGTGTGCCCCTAGAATTTTAATTTTTAATCAAAATGTAGCTTTAAATCAAAATCAAAAATTTCCGAAATTTCCTTAAAAATCATGATAAAAAATATGAAAAAAATTCTAACAATCTTAGAAATAATGCCAAACTCAAGTTGTTTGATAAAAATTACCAAATCCACACGGATTTAATTCAAAATGTAACTTAAATTCAAAATTCAAAATTTCCCAAAAGTCCTAAAAAATAATGATAAATAATATTAAAAAAATACTAAAAATCTTTGAAAAAAAATGCTAAACTCAAATTGTTTGATAAAAATTACCAAATTTACACGGATCTAATAAAACTGCACTTTATGTACGTAGGCTTATGGGGATGCCTTACAGCTTCGTATTCTACGATTGCACGTGCTGATAAAATAATTAAAACATTGTTCATTAAAAACCCTTATTTGAATCCACTTATTGCCTAAACACTCCTGACACTTTTCCGAATCAAACAGACAACGAATGATTACAATGTCAAAACAGAGAATTTATACATCACTAGGAAACTGAAATAAAGACTTGAGATAACGATACCGTGGGATTTCTTAGGATATTTTTGTACACGTTGGATAGAAGACTACAACACAAAATATGTATTACATGCATTACACATATTAGACGAGTGAGCGCAGCGAAACGAAGTCTATAACGCTACTCGATCGGGCCGTGGTCGTGATTAATTCTGTCTGTTTGTCTGTCAGGGCTCATACGGCCGAACGGCCAAATAGATTGAGCTGAAATTTTAAATAGACATCCGTGACCAGATAACTGAGAACTGCTAACAAAATGAGCACAATCCATTTTGATTTAAACCTACAAGAAATAATAAACTGAAAAATTGTCTTGAAATGCGTAGGTTTCATTTTAACAACAATGCTTTTGTTCTTGAAGAAGTCATTTTTTTCGAATAATTTTCGACAGGCTGTGATAACATGCATAGCACAGCAGTGACCAAGGTTTATCGAAACTGGTACGACCAAGGTTCCTCTAAATTCCGCTGGGACATGAGTAAACCTTGCAATATTTAATCGTATTTCGTACTGGCTATGTTTTCCATAGTATTGTCACAGTTGATGTAGACTAAACTGCGTTATATGCATTTCAAAACATGTTTAATATTTTTTTAAATAAAATCCATAAACTACAAAATCTTATCCGACCAGGGGATTGAATCCAGGTCTCCCACATTCCGGGTATGGGGCGCCTTAGCCAACTAGACTAGGGAAACGCCAAAGTCGTTGATAGACGAGTGAGTGAGCTATGTGTTGAATACCCGGTATCATTCCCCATACTGGGCTAGAGATCCAGCCTTAGGTATAGGGGAGGAACGGGGATGTTCCCGGGTACTCAACACATGGCTCACTCACTCGTCTATCAACGACTTTGGCGTTTCCCTAGTTATCTTTGGGATGTGTTCAATGCTCCTCTACATAGGCGCATTCTCTTTATCAACTTACCAACTACCAAAAACAAAAACGTTGAATCTATATCATTCTATTCAATTTTAATTTCTTTATTCTCAATATTCATGTACAAATGTTTTCTTACAGCCTGCCGGCCGTTCGCCCTGCTCTGCTGCCTAGAGAAGGTGGCGCTGTTGATATGGAGAGAATTCCTGGAATGAGGTGCAACGCTCCATCTAATCGACTTGTTTATTCACCATCCTTTTCATCGAACCAACGTCAAGTGAATGACTTGGATGCATCTGAGGATAACGTGACACAAACCAGCGTTAGTGACGCTATATATTCACTTGCCTTGAGGAGCCTTTTGCTCAACCCCTCAAATGACTTTGACCATGGTGGTCGTAAGATTTCTTCTGGCACGATCCAGGCTCAATCACATCACGGAACAAGTGTTGGTCGTGCTACAACCCATGATACTGGAGATCATCTCTCACCTTCGTCCATAGACGATATCAACATGTCGTTGCTCGTCAGTGAAATAGACCAACTTACAATTCGTGCCAACTCTTTACCGTCCATCCATAGGTCTAAGACAGGTTATCATTGTTGGAGTCATCAGCTTCTTCACATCCCAGTTCACAGACGGGGTACTGTTTACTACTATGGATTCATAGAGCAACCGAATTCATCTGCTCCTAGTCGTGAGGTGACAATCAACTACACGCCACGTAATGGATTCATCCAAGCCATCCCTGTACCAGATTGGCCTATGCCGACTTACGCAGATTGTCATCGAGCCGCAAATAACAATTCTCCACACACAAACTTGCCATACTCAAGGCCCTCTCAGTATCTTAGTGACATTTCGGGGAACCTCCGGAGAAGAGGGGAGGTCCGCAGGAGATTCAGTGGACGTAGTCCAGAGTACAGTTCCTTAAATTCTACACAATTTTCTGGCTACGTCGGCGATTATCGGGCGCCAGAACTTCCTGTTAAGAACCGTAGACCATCATCTCCCCACCGAGTAGAGTATCCGGAGGTACAACCTGCATGGCAACCCTCTTGGAATATGGATGAGATTACTCATAATTCAATGTGGAATGATGGTGTTGCAGATACGTTGGAAACTGGTTCTCGTAATAACTCACATGGTTCCAATATTTCAAATCAAACGCTTAACAAAACTGAACCCCAAATTTATCATACCAATGCTCAACGTATTTTCATGACTACACTGCTCAAGCGCCCGCGTCCACGTTACATTAGGGAGATTCAGTGTCCAGCACCAGAACTACCCGATACCACTGCAGACGACGCAAAACACTCCATAAATTATTCTTCAGTTGTAATTGCTGTCGTACCGGAGGCTTCAGCTAAACATGACCCCGCAGCAAACTTCAATTCTTGGCAATCCTCCGGCACTACTAAAGCATCAGCTAAATACGATCCCGCAGCGAACTTCAATTCTTGGCAATCCTCCGGCACTACTAAGGCATCAGCTAAATACGATCCCGCAGCGAACTTCAAATCTTGGCAATCCTCTGGCACTACTAAGGCATCAGCTAAATACGATCCCGCAGCGAACTTCAAATCTTGGCAATCCTCCAGCACTACTAAGGCATCAGCTAAACATGAGCCTGTAGCCATCAAGCGTAATTGGGAATCGTCTGGGTCAACAGCAAATCAGGAGCATGAAGAAATCATGTCTGCAAATGAAAAAATCGTTTCTGCACTTATTCGCAAGTTTAAACTCCTGTCAAGTTCGAGATAAGGGTTACATTCTTGTATCGTGCGTTCAATACTAACATTTATTAACGACATGGTGTATTCTCGGAAAGAATGAAGGAGAGCGGTGTTTTAAGGTTTGGCACGGTTTTTCAAGCGACGCGTATTTGTACCGCTGTTTAGGGAACATATTAGCTTCGCAATAATTAGGCAAGTAAAAGTATACATATTATTCAAACGATTTTTTTTTGTAATTTTAAATTGAATTTATAAGGAAGGTACTATCTGAATCTACTATCTGCTATCTACTATCTGAATTTAATAAAATTTACACAGAATTTCATACTATCCACACAGCTCGATGTTGGATTTGAATTAGATTTACTCGGCTACCTCCTGTAGTTAAATCATTTGGAACATGTGCACGTCATCAATGTCCTGCTTTAACAATGGCAATGGTAACCTTACGTAGTGTCAAGTTGTTGGAATCCGGATTGGCCATGTAGTCTTGGATACTAGACCCTATGCAATTATGGACTACATGTAAAATAATTATATTTTAACAATACATTTGGCAATCGAACTCTAAAAACGTGATGTTAAGGTCTGTGTGCACACCAAAATGGGAAAATAGAGCAAAATGTGATGGACTAACTTTTCCTTGGCACCAAGAAATGTGCTCTTTCACGTGGTCGATAAATCTTATTTGAACTCAACAAAATATCCATGGCTCAATTATTGATCGTCTATCAACGACTGGCGTTTTCCTGATTTATTAAATAATACGTGGTATTGGTGTATTCTGCTTGGTTCATCCGCCTGCTTCGACCCCTCTGAGCTTGTTAACTGTGAAGCTATTTTACCGTTCTGATCTTTATTACAATGAATTGATGTGTTTAGTTTTAGGATTGTGGTCTGTTCTGTTCGACTGATATATTTAAACACTCGTAGTTAACATTAATATAAACATTAAGTCAATATTTTTTTCTATTTTAGTCTGTGTATTGGCTACATTTTGACAAATGACTATCTCACTTCAAAATTCCAAGCAAACTGTATAAACAAAAACAATAAAAATATGAGCCTATAGCCATTCAACCTCTGTGACCTTGATTTTTACACTTTTAATGCTTTCCACCCGTCTTTCTTTTTGTAAAGAAATTGTAAACATGTTTATTTCAATTGTCCTAATCCTTGTTTTGAATTAACCGTTGTAAGCCTGAAGCGCAGAGTTCAAATTTCTTCAAAGTACAAAATAACATATTTACTTTCGAGATTGAGTCTTGAATATTGAATTCTTAGCCTTTCCGGTAAATTATATTTCAAAAGGTTAAATAATAGAATGAGTGATTTCATGTAGCTATGAAAAGTGAGGTTTTAGGACAGTGTTGACGACTTTCTTCACATCAACGAGCGTCCCAGATTTCCCAATTCTCTAGCCTTGTGCTCCAGATTCATTAGCAATCGACTATTCCCGTCTTATGATGTAGGTTATTTGTAAAAGCTTGTCGTAATTGTAAATTTGTAGGGTGAGTATATATTTTTGTAAGATCTGTATTTAAGCAGTTATTTTGATGGATGCATATGTTTTCTATAAAAAATTATGAAAAAAACTGTTTAAATCACGACTCCCTGAAGAACACTCACAAAAAGAATTTTTGTCTTTGTTTCATATGTTTCGGATTCTGACAAATGACAAATAAAACACTCAATTTTGCGAAAGAGCAGTAGAATTAAAACCCTAAATCATTAATATTTATACTTTCTTAAATATAATTTAAAATGTTTTAACTTTCTTTGAAATTTGCAAGTACTTGCTGTCAGTACTTTATAACTAAGTTGTATACACGGAAATATAAGCAAATCGAGAGTGTATAAAATAATGTACCGGTTCCCTGACCTGGCGCTCACCTTGATGTTTCTATTTTTTAAATCAGGGTACCTGATTTACTTCTGTCCACTAGTTACAGTGTACATTATTGTGTGTTAATCAAGTCGAGTATTTATAACTGATCGTTTGTTCACACACGTGCGAGGCCGTTTATGTTGTTATGCAATGACAATTATTTCCAGTAGTGTCGTAGCTAGTGACTGAAAGACCCGGACGCAAGGTTCTCTGATGGGCCCCTGCAGTTGCGTGGGCTACACGGGGTCTGGGGCGAAGCCCCAGCCGGCGGAGGCGGATTTTTCGGACCTTCTTTTGCTCAAGATATTCTGTGAGCGATCTGAGACAGGAACCGTCCCAACAACTATTTTTGGAATACCGGGACAGATCACACAAAAACGGGACGATCTTGGTAAACCTGGGACATCTGGTTACCCAATGACCCTATGTTTATAACGATGCATACAATGCAAACAACAATAATTAAGTGCCATCTTTGTCATATCGACAAATTAATTTCCAATGTAAATAAAGTCATTTTATATTTTAAAAATGATTTTTTATAATATTGTCTAACACATTTAGGACACCCTACATAAATAGTGGATATTGATAGTCTCATTTGTAATTAATATTCCTATAACTGGACACATTGTTATTCGGGGCCTCAGGGGGCCCGGGCGCGATCGCGCCCCTTCGCGCCATGCTACGCCCCTGATTTCCAGCCACATCAAATACGCGTTACACTAATGCTTTTTAAATTAAGTGGAAAAACAGAATCGTTGATAAATTATTGCAATAAAACGCCTGAAATTCGTTCAAGCCACGCGACTCATTCTCCTGAACATGAAAAAGTCAAAGTTGATCGCATTCACAACACTTTGGTAGCAAACTCAGCCGGTACCCTGATCGCGTATGTGCGCACAGAACTGAGGAAAAAACATGAGAGGTATTTTCCGATTAAAACTTTTCCCGTCAAAGTTTTTCTTGTGTTCTGCGTGCTGGAATATAAACATTTCTGATCTACATACAAAACATATATTTTGGTTTTACATAAATACAGATTTTCCGGGATCTAAAATGAAGTTTTTTTTTCCAAGCCGCACAATACTTTAAATTTGACTTCAGGTATTTTATTAAGTAAAACATTGTTACTTTCAAGAGTTTAAACGCGCAGCTTACAGGTTTTTCCGCGTACACGGTTAACACAATCGGTAGGTATCATATTTCACAATAATTTAATAAAGGGTCGATCTATGAGACCCAGTACGCATATTTCCAAATAAATTCATCGGTTTTGAATAAAAATGTGGTGAAATCTCCGTAATTTACTCAATTTTGGTGAATTTACGGAATTTATTTCAAGCGTGCAGATTTTTAAACACAAAATTTCATATTAGATATCAATGTTCAAATCAATGTGAACGCGCAGTTAATTTAGTAAATCTAAAGATAAACGGTTTGATGGGAATTTCCTGAATTAAAATCTATGTTTTGGATTTCCCATTTTTTTTCATTTTGTACTTATCTCTCGCATTCGCAATGATTTTTTAAGGATAATTCTTGCCAACCAAATGTAGATATCAATACAAAGTTACTCTTTTAACATTCATGCAAAGTTTGCTACTGATATTTCCAATCGTTCAGCAGCAATCGTTAACACCTGAGGCGAGCATTTGAGTTGGGTCTAGCTCAGCGCTCCCTCTTTTAAAGCCAAAACGAGAACACTTACCCTATACGCTATAATTGCATTTGTGACTTCCTGGTAAAGCTTATCCTTTCAAAACGTGATTGAAAGGAGTGAAAGGTGATTGTGTTCAAACGTACTTTTACACCTTTAACTACTGGACCTAGTTTTAGAAGTAAAGTAAGTTTTCGTGTATCATCCTGAAACCGAATGTAGATTAATTCTAGAAATAAAACATACATACATTTCTTGACAATGGATTAATGTATTTACATAATGTATGTCTCTGTTTTTTTGTGGTCATCTTTTTTGTTTGTTTGTTGCAGTGAAAATAATTCAAATATTGTTAAAAAGGATTATCTTCTTTGTTATTGTTTTTAATTTTGGGATTGGGATTCTTGTTGGTTACATTGAAAACGTAGTTACAAAACTTCAGAGCCTGGGTTCGTCGCGAAAATAAATTCCATCTTTGTGTTTGTTTGGCACAAATGCGGTGAATTGAGTGTCGAAAATTATTAAAATTATGTTTTAATAGCGTTGTAAATTTCGTTTTTATCACAAGTACCTGCCGCTGCTTATAACCAATTACGATAAAACTATTTGAAAACCGATTATCGACTCCATTCCCTCCACTATTGTAGCTCCACTGTAATCCCTAGGTCATTAGTTAACTAATGTGTGTGCTAAGTGCTTCATTAAATCCCGCATAGTTGATGACTCGGTGGTTGAGACTGTTTCGGGGAATCCCTTGCGGAATCTGCAACTCCAGGAGTTGGGGAAACGTTCAATTATTTACGTCATCAATGTTCATTGTTCAACAGTGATATCGACAGGACTACACTGCAATCATCATGAGGTCAGTACGAACAACAAGAAGGTGTGATTCGCTGTTTAGGAAACGAATACTCAATTCACTAAAAACAACGTTCCCGTACATTTCAAATGGTAAAATATCAGTCGATATAAAATTTTCAACAACTTAAACTTTTATGATTCCAAATATTGTGAGCTCTTCCACTACGGTGATATGTGGGTATATATTCATTTGTTTCTTTTAAATTTTGTTTAATATTATTTTAGTTTGATTGCATGAACTTCAAGAAGGTTTTTTACCAGCCTACATTACGATTACGTACTAGCGCCATGTAATGATGTCGATGGTAT
Organism: Sweltsa coloradensis; assembly: GCA_024449915.1. Classification (NCBI taxonomy): domain Eukaryota; kingdom Metazoa; phylum Arthropoda; class Insecta; order Plecoptera; family Chloroperlidae; genus Sweltsa; species Sweltsa coloradensis. The sequence continues at coordinate 528,796 of JAMZAV010000016.1, forward strand.
TTTGAAGATTGTAACTATGCACACCTATACAACTACGAGGTTACATACGCTTTTGCTGTCATCTAATTCGCAATAGTTGTAGCAAATAAAACTGCAAATTATTAAATTGAAGAATTCAACTTTCACGTCCTAAATATAAATAAAATTTACAACCCTTCGTTCGAACCACATTACATTTATCATAAACATATACTTTAAGTCACCATACTCTTTCTTCCCTCCCTCCCCTCCTCCCCCCAATCAAACATTGTTCTTAGTAATATCCCAGGTGTTTTTAAATTTGGTTTTATTTGTATCAAACGTATTGTATTTTCTCTCATGAAAGCAGGGTAATTTTCAGTGACGTTTATGTCATCTGTAGCTCAACAATAGGTTGACGTCTGAGACATCGGAGGTTTGTTATGTGAGATGAAAGGTTTATCCGTCTTTACGTTCTCAAACAATTTGTATGCGCTGCGATCGCGAGGGTCATTGCTTTATTATACGAAACTTCTTCAACATTCATTTATTCCGCCTTGCTGCGTTGTACGCATGCGCAAGAGCACCACGATGGCGACGTGGATTACCTTCGCGGACATGGGAGCGGAATGAAGGGAACAGTCCAATGAGTCCACGTCACTTTTATAAACATTCTACTGTTATAGGCAGTCCAAAATACTTGGTGGATTTTCATCAAAGACGACTGAGAATTTTAAAACCGCAGGATGTTTTGGAAAACGTGCGGTTTCTAGATTTCACTAGAATTAGGCCCTGGATTGAGTGGCAAAACACGTCTTGAAGAAGTCTTGAAGAAGCCACTAACATGGGTAGCGAAACGTCGAGCAGTGTCTCATCATCGACACACACGATGCAACAGCCCAACGATCATCCAGAATTCATCTATGGGTCGTGAAAGCCAACACAATCTTGTTATTTATTTATTTATTTTCTTAGATTTCATCTAAGGTAAGTCCTACACCTTATGATCAGTAGGCCTATTAGGTTTTATTATTACATTTATGTGTGAACGTTCCACGTAATTCCAAGAAAAAGCTATTTTTTCACATATTTTGAAATGTCAAATAATTTTAACCTTTACTTTACAGCATTTTAACTAACAGTACGGTTGTAACATTGATTTCAGAACGGCACGTTTTAGATTGTTATGAAAGGTGCCACATAAATAAAAACTTTGTTGAAAATTAACGTCAGTTAACTGTTATGAATATTCTTCTCATTCATATTTAATTTGATGTTTTCATTTTTTGTCAGTGGTGCTCGCAGCTGCATATAGAGCATTGCCATATTATCATAATTTACATTGTCTCCGTACCTGAGAGCTGGCTTTAGTTTTGTTCTCGTGTCTGCATCTAGGTCATGTTGTCTGCTTTATTTGCATGTTCGTACTAGTTTTAACTAGTAAATAGATGATAAATGCCTTACATTTCAGAACATGTAATTTATAGGTTTTCGATACTTCAAAGAGCTTCTAAACCTACTTTTTATTGTGGTGTCAAACGAGCTGAAATTTTATTTTCGTGCAAAGTGGAATTCTGTGTTAACAGCGAACAAAAAACGCCATTCCTGGCGTTGTGGCGCAGAGCTTTAAGCTTTCCAGCGTTCACAAAAATAAAAATAAAATCTTTTGAACTCGACACTGAGCAACACGGCTTACTGATGCTATTTTAGCGTCTTTGTTGGACCTTATCGCCTTCTCTTTTCTACGATACATAGAGGCAAACTAGCTCTAGTAGTATAGCGGAATACAGGGAGTTAATGAACTTGCTCATCTCAATACGTATCACAGCGAAGAGTGCAGATTATTTTCCAGCACTAATGCAACTCAATAAGAATCTAATTGATGCATCATTCTATCTCTCAGTAGTGATAGAAATCACATTTGAAGGCATTACATCCAATCCATGGATCAACTTAGAGAAAATATGTACTTCATTTAAATAAAATTCAAAACAATACCGTCGTTAGCCTGTTGAATTAGCAATCCCAATGCAGGCTTAAAATAAAAACTAATCAAATAACAACTTTCATGTCTAAATATACTTCTTTACACATGTGATTAAGTGCTGCAGCTGAGAACATATTAATGTGCTAAGGAATTATTCACCAACACAGAGTGTTATTAAATAAAGTTCGCATTTCAACAACTCACATGGTTTTGCGTGTGGTGGATATTAATTTTAATGTGCTGTTTCTGTTGACTTTCAAAATTCAATTAACAAACAACTTCTGGGGAATTATGAATTTTGTTCAATCAATTTGTAATTGATTGGCTTAGCTAACACCAGGTCTTTGCGAACTATCTTTTGCATTAGCGAAAACGAAAAAGGTAGGTTAACAATAGTTTACAATTAAATTTTTTACTATTTCTCACAAGGAATCACATGGTTCTTGTGTACAAAGCAATATCATAGTGGTTTCTTAAAATTGATGAATTGTTTACTATAAAGTCCGTTCTTGACTTTCACTTTGAAGTTACTCAGTCCCAATATATATGGACAACACCAACCCTATAATGCGTTAGTACTGGTATGATAAGTGACAGCAAAATCTTTTTAAAGAAAAAACGCGTTTACCTTATTAATCATTGCCACACATGTCCATAATATTAACTTCACAAACAGGTTTTCCTTCCAAATAGATTTAGGCTGATTTTCTGTTGTAAAAATGCCGTCAGAAAATATCATATTTGTAGTGCACGTATGAAATATGATGATCTACTAAAATGTCTAACAAAAAGAAAACATGAAACTTCCCCGTTGCGAGGCTAACGGAAGTGGGTTCTTGGCGGAGCGAAGAGGGATGATCGGACGGGGGCGGGGGCGGGGGCGGGAATGTGGATAATAGAACTCGAGCGTGTGGAATAAAATGTGTGGGAAGGCGGTGGGATTATGGGAATGCGTGGGGTGGTACGTGCTAAGGCGAAAGGCCGGCAGATTTGGCTCAATGTTAGCACATGACTGTGGCTGTGAGCCTGATGCTCTCTCACACGTGACCAATGTGAGAATCACAATTTTGTAAAACATTATATTCTCAACCAAATCTTTTCTAATTGTTATTTGGTCCTTTCATTAACGCTTTTGTAAAAATGTTTACAACAGAATACCTCAAGGTGTTTAGTATAAGCCTACTAAAGGATAGATACCGATAGAGGTAGCTCATGCCTAGCGTGTGAGGCTGATTTGGGAGGTTAAGGGTTCCAATCCCGTCACCGGTAATTCTGACCGGAAGTTTCCCCCTGTACTATAGGGTTCTTAAGTCGTTGGCATTCTGGCAATGCTATGGGTTAAATTGAACTCATCCTTGTAAACGTATTTTGCAACATCTGTCAAGTCGTGCACGAGGGTCCAAGAGAAGTGAGTTCGAATTCCGAATGGCAGGAGTCTTCTGTTCGTAATCGTCATACCCGTAAACACAACGTCAGCCATAAACGAGACAATAAGGCAATTTATGGGTCGCGAAAAACCACAAAGTCTAGTCAATAAACCCCTTGAACAGACTAATAACTTTTGGAACTTTTAATAACTTATTAAATATAACTTTACGAGAAAGCAGGACTCTTTTTCCTTTGCAAAACTTTTCTTAATGACGGATATAACTTTTAGCTAACGATTTACTCGAACAATATGGAAGGAAGGGCTTATCAACCAATTAATATCTAATCCAGTTCTAAAATAGAAACCCTTATTGTCCTTCCTGTATTTTGTTCACAATAAAAAGCTAGACTGCATTTTGGCATATTCATTGCCAATAATCTTAATTTTATGAAATATGTTCTAAACAGAATATTTTAAATTTGACTCCCATCCCCTCCGGGGTGGGGTCATGGGGGTCCAATATTATTTCCCTTTGAAAAAGTCTTAAATTGTCTCAAACGAACATCTCATTTTGTTATCCTTTTGGGGGGCTTTCCTTACCCCCTGACCCTCGACAAACGAAGTAAAAGTGTATGCCAATCAGAGGCCATATACATGATGAATATGCATATTTAAGAACTTTGTTCCCCAATAACTGTTTGATGTTATGTTTTTGTTTAAAGTATTATACTCTTGGTTTTTACAATCTAAGGTTGACATGAACAAGCTTGTACAGTCAACTTCAACTCAACGTGTTCCTTTTCAAGACTAGCCAACCAGTTCACTAATTATAGGTATGTTGTAAGAATAGAAAATTTTCATTTATAAACAGAACAATATCTGACTGTTATGCATTACCTGAGAGCATTGTAGAGTGAAGAAATATTGTAATATAAAACTGTAAGAAATTTTTCAAATTTGTATGTTAGTATTCAACCTTACCACCATACAAAACTGTTATAGACCTGTAAACCTGTGTATAAACCTGTGAGTAGCAAGTACATACATCCAAGTGACACATTTTTATAAGAGTCAAGTACCAGCATTTGCATTTTGTTTGCGTTTTGGACAAACTCCTCTCTCAGGATGATTCCATGAACCAGTGATCTTCCACATTAAATATGTGCGTGTGCCACGATATTACAGTCCATATTAAATGTTTATCATCACTAGAAATACGTGTATATAGCATTTTCAAAGGTCTTTTTAGCGTTATGTAGCATCTATTTTTTTTGGCTACTTTCAAAATCTTGTGTGAAATTTTTTCATATTTTTATTTGAAAATTATATCACCAAGGTTGAATTAATATCATCTGAATAAAAATGTGTATAAAAAATTAATAGGTACTATGTAAAATAAAATAAAATTGGATGGAAAACCATTGTATTAATTGAAAAAAATAGCGCTTTGTAGCATCTATTCACAAAACGCTATTTTCACGTATCTCTACATCATCACACATAATTTAATTAGTTAAAAACTTAATTTGTTGATGTAAATTGTGATATTCGTGACGGTAAGTATAAAGTGGTGAGTGATTTCAGATGATGAGTGAGTATACAGGACAATTACAAAATCCATAATTATTTGAACCCTCGCCCGTTGGTTGGTGTGTACAAGCTTCGGACCTATACGCCCCAACCGTATGAGCCACCGTGAAACTTATGTTACACATTCATGTTGTGTGCAGGTTTATATTTTATTTAAATGTGTGATCTTTCATAGCAGTTTTAGTCTCTAGAGAAGACGTGATTTTAAAAAGTCGTGGTTCTATCATGCGAACCCATGCAATCTATATTTAAATAAAAATTATTCTAATAATTGTTGTTTATAGTCAATCATGACACTATATATAAAAATACTACCATAACTTCGGCCTTTAATTCTTTTATTTCACTTCCATAACAATAGAAACATTGTCATTTATATTGATATTGTATTTGTATTACCGTGTAATGGGATGGTTCATGATTATAAAACTTGGTTATTTAACAGTTACTATCAAAATAATAATCATCATCCACCATCGTTTCCGTCTTCTGACTGGTCTTTGTGTCAAATTCTTCCACTTCAAGTTAAACAACAATCAGAAACATACAAGTGTTAATCTCAATTCTCAAATGATAGCGCCGCCACTTATCGTCTGGCCACCTCCACCCTGTTCCAGTGGCCGAGCTCACGCCAATCCACTTGCGAGCCACGCTGTAGATAAGAAGAAGGGAGCACATTTGTGTTGTCGCTTGTCGCCTTTCTGTCATTAGATTAGTTGAGTCCGGGGTGTCAGCCGTGTCCAGTGCTAGCCATAGAGAAATAACGTGCTAGCGTCATTCGAAATCGAGTGCGTTGTTCGTGTGTGTGTGTGTGCGTGCTAGACGATAGTTGATAATACAAAAGGAGATGATCGTAAAAGAATGCTGCTATAAGGTAAACACATTATAACTTGATAAATGCAACTGCAAGTGATAACAGATGTACGCTGGGCAGGCCCCGTGTGAGGCTTTAGTGGGCTATCAAACTTGTTTAAAAGTTAATCTATTGCTGAGAGTCTACGTTCACAGCACATAAAACAAATTTAGTAGTTTACTTTTACTTTAAAATGCCGTGTTGTGCAAGTGATTACCTATGTACGCTGGGCAGGTAGGCCTGGGCCCAGACGTGCCGTCAGTTAGGGCGTGTGAGGCTTTGAGTTTGATGGGTGGGCTATTACACTTGTTTTAAAAGTTAATCTAATGCTGAAAGTCTACTTTCACAGCACAAAACAAACTTTTTACTTTCAAATCCTGTGTTGAAGGCTTGCCTAGTCGGAAAACATTAATATAGTGCCTATGCAAAAAAAAAGACGAGTTTTCTAACCTCAAACATTTGTTTTCGCATTTCTAACTGGTTTTTTAATTCATGTTTGCAGTTTATCGGTGTAGGTCCCATCTTACTTATGCCAAACCTCTTCCTCGGTTAAACGATATCCAGCCAGCTTGCTGTTTGGCATCCTCCAAGCCTTAGAGCAGGCCAAGCCCACATATTTCGAAGGTTGATTTCTTACACTAAATATGCCCAGCAGTATATTATTATTTCTTGTAACGTTTTAGCTGCATTATGTTGCATTTCCTATGTCAGTGATTGTATACATAATAGGCCTGCTTAATAATTCGTCAAATAATTTATTTTTCATGATTTAGAAATCATTTAATTTCGTTCGGCCTATTCAAATGTACATTATAGTATTTATTTAAGAGTGGGGCCTACTTTTTAATATACAGCTAGGCTGGGCTGACTAGTTACTACTAGTTATCTGTAGTAACACTAACAGCGTGTTATTATTTATACATCCATCCTAGAGTAGGCTTTTTTACGACTCACTGTTTGCAGGGTGAGAATTGATGGCTTGACAGAGGGGGGGAGGGCGGTCAAGTATAGTAGGGCCTACCTGTGTAGGGGGAGTAAGGGGTCTGGGGCAGAGCCCCAGCCGCCGGAGGCAAAATGTTTTTTTAATGCCCTCGAGATGGCATTAAAAGCCATCCGAGGAATTTTTTTGAAAGAAATATGTGTAAATTGACGCATTATTTATTAACATGTAACGAGATAAAGTCATTTGCTTTGATATGAGATGAATATCCAGAGGTGGCACCATGGATGAAATTACCAGAGGGGGTGAAATCCCCCCATCCTGCTCGTCAATTGGCACTCTGATTGTTTGAGTCTTGTTGAGTTGATTCCTGATTTAGACGCAGCACGACTTATTTTTATATTTCAGTTCAATTTAAACACAGGTTTGACAAATTCTTAATATGACTTCTACTTAGGCCTATATAAAATTAGGGTAGCTAATATAGCTACTATGTAGCCTACTATGGGGAGAATATATCAGTATCTATGATGCAAACTATGTCTATAGGAACAATGGCAAAATAAAGCTAGGAAATGGGAAGGGAATAGTCTTCGTCTACTAACAAAATTTTACAGATACGATACCATACGTTTACATTAACGCCTATATTAATATACTAAGGCAGTTCTAGACTATGAGTAGTGATGGCTGACGACGAAGGACTTTTAATAAAATAAAAAATTGCCTCATGCGGGATTCGAACCTACGTCCTCGTGGAACAATATGCCCAGGACTAGCGCCCTAATCGTATGTGCCACCGCGGATAGCTAAGTGTGGTTGAAATCGTCGTAACTCGCAACCATCAAAGACTAAAAGTCTATATACCTAGATAATATACTATTATGTTTTGTAAATGTAGTTGTAGGTGCTCTGGAATCCACATTATTGTCACTGATAATTATATTTTATTTATTATTGGTCTATAACGAGAAAAGACCTTCTACGATAAATTGGAAATGAATTTGAATCGGAATACAATTCACGTTGGCAAATGAATCACTGATGAAAGTAGAATGGTGTTAAATTCATTCAGTCTGATAAAAATTCTATGACACGTTTTTATTAAAATAATTGATTGGGTCCTCCTTACTTTATGCTTTCGTAGAGCTGTGCATTCAACATTATCTAACATACAATATTTAAAAAAAACCTTCTCAATTCGACTGTTTAATTATATTTGATACTGGATTTCCAGCGGCGTCGGAGCCAAGGGGGCAGGGTGGTAGCCAAGGGGGGGGGGGGAGAGTATCTTCTTGCCCCCCCCCCCTAGAAAAATGATGAAATAACCAAAGCATAAACTAACAAGCATAAATATTACATTCTTCAAGCCATCTAGGTTTAAGCAAAAATATACATTCTTCTACTATCTTTTCTTTTTTTCGTTCAACGTAAAAAGTAAAAACCACTTCAAAAATAAGTATTTTTCAAAAAATTACCTGCGGCACTTTTGTGGGGTACCCCCTTCCCAATGAGTCGTTCGTCCAAGCCTCCCCCCGAAATATATTTCACCGAACGCCACTGACTCGAGGACATTAGTTGCATTATGTTACTATGTATGGAAGCATGTACTTTTCCTGGGCCCCCGCCCCCTAGAAAAATAGACCACAGAAATCATAGAAATGTTCCATAAAATGCTTCTTAGTCTCAGTCAATTCTACTGTAGAAAAATTATTTCAGACGTTAATGGAAAAAAGTTTGATGATACACGACGTGATAAGAAATCAGATCTTTTGACTAGTCCCATGTGACACACACTGGCCATTTCTTTAATTGCGGACCCGCTCTTATCGGCTGTAATAGTAGTGAAGGTTTCGTACGCTGATTGCTGAAGTAAAAAGAAAGAATTGAAGTTTTCTTAGTACGAATTTTGTTCTATGGCTGGTGAATACACACACTTGTCCAGTGTGAAAACTCCCTTCAGTTCGTTAGGACATTTGGGTAGTTGGGAAGGAACGTCCGAGAACTGTACTGTTTCTGTTAGGGTATATATTAATGAGTAAAACAATATTTGGTCATCAAACCTTCTGTCAGATTGCCGGTGGCATGAATGAATCGAACAACAAGCTCCTGGATGTTTAGTTTCGGCATTAATACATGAGCTACCTCGGTTGTAACTTGTAATCATTAATAATTAGGCACTATTATGTCAACCATCTAGCCCACTAAAAGCCCTGGCTGGCTAGAGCGTACGAGGGAGAGCATCGCCATTCGCCAGCGCTGTAGACAAGAGAGAGTAAACTTGTATGAAGGTCAACACGCAAAAGCCATGTTCCAACTAGTGTAATCAATCTACATTTGTGTTATTCGGGACTGGATGTAGCATTGCGTAGGTGAGACGGGGGCGATGGAATGCAGTGCTAATGGACGAGGGTGGTTGTATACATGTGTTTAATCATTTACATGAGGGGTGGTGTGGGAGGGGGGGAGGGGGGGGTCATCCCTGCGACTACCTTAGTTGAGGCAAAGCGTGTATTTAATTAATTAACTACTACCTGCATTCATTGAGCATAACATTTTAAATAATTGTTAAGTTCTTTAAATGATTCATGTTCCAATAAATACGTTTGTACATCGATTTATGTTCTTATTCTATTAAAAAGTATGTTTAATAATAAGCATTTTTTCAAGTAAAATCGTTGAAGATAATAGTCCAAAAAATATAGATTCAATCTGTTTAAAATGCCATGTGTGAATAATTCACACTTCCGATGCAAACCACACAAATATGGAATTTATTATTTACTGACAAGCAAACGTAATAAAGCAATGATATTTATTGCCTTTATTTTGTATTTAAAATGTGAACAAAATTGAGTAACTATATTGAACTGATGACTCCACATGAAACTCATGCGTTTTTGTGTACCGGGTAGCAGATCAAACCGTATGTTAATTATTGAAGTTTAGGTTAACAATTTTATTGGGATTTTTATCGGCAGTTTAGCGTGACCAGCAGGACATAGGCCTATATTATCATAACTGTGAAAACTTGTCTCACCCAACCCTACATACACGTGCACATGCACGCACAATAGCAATGTGAAGAAATAGAGTAGGCCTATGTGTTATTAATGCAGCCATTTTCTTAATTCTTACAGCGCATTTGACTTGATGGTAACATTACATACAAATTCTTTTTAGGTAGGCCCTATGTTCTATGTTGTTTGCACTAATTTTACGTACAATAAATCCTATTTGTTTTGCATTGTTTAGATAAAATAAATAAATAAATTTGTATTTAGAGTCTACCCAAACAGTCATATATATCTGATTTTCAGTGGGGGACATTAAAACAAAGCAACCAAGCCAACCCTGTAGGCTCGACAATCGACACGTGAGCGATAACCAACCAAAGATCGATATTTTTTAAATAGGAAATATAGCAATCAGTGGTATATAGACAGTGCGAACAACGCCAGTTACTATTATAAGTCCATGGTGCGTCGTGCGAACACCCGCGGATCAACGCCTGGCTATTCGAGACGATAGGCCAATTCAGAACAACTTTGAATTTATTGGATGAGCGAAGTGAAGACTTCAATTTGACTTTCTTTTTTTTGTTGTTTTTCACTTACGTTACCCCAAGAAAAATAGCTCGGGTGTTTGTTTTTTGTTAGTTTTTCTGTCTGTTTGTTCGCTCTCTACCGGGAAAACGGCATATGTGATCTTGATGAAAATGTGAGGGGACCTTCGAAATCTCTGAACTTAGACTTGCGACGTTTTTGGGTACAATCGAATAAATATTTCTCATGAATATCGTACTTTTACGATTTTTTTCGATTTTTAGTGCGATATTTTCGTCACATTTGGGCCGATTCTGACCAAACGGGCGGGGCTACAACGTTCATATTATACATGGTAATTAAGGTTATGGTGATGTAGTATCTTTTGAAAGAAAAAGTTGAAAAAGTTAGCCAGAATCCATAGAAATAAAGCTTTTAATATCAGTTTTTTACGGTAAATAATACCAATTGACAAGAAACAATAGAAACTTGACAACAATCATCTACAATGCGTAGGCAGCAAAACAAAGCACTTGCAAAAGTAAAGATGTCCCACGCAAACTAAAAACTTTAAAAAGCTCATCCATCAACGCGGTGGGTCTTTAGCGTTTTCCTAGTTAAGTGAATCGTTGCTAGGAAGGTTCCAAAGTCACACTCGCCGTTTACAAATTCCTAAGCCAAGACTATAAAATGTCCACAACAATCATGCACACGTTGTTGTGTGCGACTATACCATTGGGCATTGACTATACGAAGGTCTTCTCTAGCACGCACGCACTATCTGCATTAGATAGTAAGCCAAATATCCTCTTGGGGACAATCGAATGTTTGGTCAATCAAATCTGGGCCTGTTTTTCTTTAAGGCATTATTAGATACTCGCAAATGTATGCGTTATAAATAATAATCAGCGGATTCTTACTCATATAAATCAATAAGACATGATCTTCGGTTATTCAAAAAATGAAATCCGCGGCTTATACGATAAGGGCGCTAGTACGAAGCGACAAGGACGTGAGTTCGATTCCCGCATGAGGCATGGTTGTTAGGTAATCGTCTTCATCGTCATCTATCACCACTTATCGTCTCGAATAGTGCATTAATAGAGACGTGAAGCAACAAAATCATCATCATCATCATCATCATCATCATCATCATCATCATTTATTAGTATCTATCACATTACATTGCGTCAACCAACAATTTATCAATAACAGTTGAAGTTGTTGACTAAATATATACAAAGTTATTACAATACATTGTACATTGTTTTAAAGCATAAAACACCATACATATTGCACCGCACAACCAGCATACACATAAAACGGTAAAATTGGACAATTGTTGTTAACATATTAAAATTAATAACAATAATCTATATCAGGTACACACAATAATACTAAAAAGTACATGCATACAATGTATACTCCTTTGCACCGCTCAAATTGTAACAATAATATAATATATACATACAAAACAAAATAGGTCTAAGATGAACCGTAATGTCAATCCTATTTTTACACCATAAATCACGCAATCTCTGCGTTTGTTAAAACGAATTAAAATATGTATACAATTAGTATTTTTTTTTTTCTCTTACGTCATCAGTTGTATTGTCGATGCCCAGTTACATGTTCAATAAAAATGTCTCTGCTCCACCGGATAGTGTCACTGACCATCAACTTTCTCATTAGGGTAGAGTACCTTTTTCCAATTCCAAGCATCTTCACAACCCGATCATTCCTAGTATCCCACGATCCCAGACTACCCACAACCACTGCTTCAACCACAGTTTCAAACCCCTGGCTTCTAAGCACTTCGGCATGTGGCGTATACTTCCTGATCTTGTAATCTCGAGCAGCTAGCAAGGCGTCGTCGTGGTTCTCGGCGGGTACAGTAACGTCCACTATACAAGCTTTCTTTGTTATGATGTTCGTAATAACTAGATCAGGTCTTTCCCTCAGATCGCAATTTGGAATCTTCTGATTAACTCGGATTGTGTTTGCCTGATACCTCGGAATAGCCTTAACTAATCTGTTCAACACAGCATTATGCCTCTCTGTCCATGCAGCAGTATGATATCGACACGAGTTCAAAACATGTGGTAAAGTTTCGTGCCCATAGTCACACCGGCGACAGTTAGTAGGAGCATTTCCGTACCTCCGAGTACCATTTAGCCCCACTGTATCTAATCGCGCCTTTGTAACAAACCGCCAGTCACAGAACCGTGTAAATCGCCCAGTTGACATGAAATGGTTACTAGCCTGAGATTTACTAGAATGTCTATACACCTTTCCCTGGTCTGGCTTTCGAAAAAGTCTTTCTTTGTAGTTGTGACGGAGACCATTTCTTAGTTGGTTAGCCAAATAGCCGCGAGCCTTTGGCGGTATAGTATGCCTATCGGGTGTCCGATTTGGCATATTTATTGTAATGGCTATCTCACCTCTTGCCTCACTGTACCCCCACTGACACCCAATGCGTGTTTGTAGCCTCCTTGTAGCATTACGTGCTCTAGTCCAAATGGAACTGAAGTCATTACTTCTACCTCCCAGATCACCAACCATGCTTCCCGAAAGGAACTGGCAACAGTCGTGGACCGTAGGTTCTCTACCAATACGTTTCCTAACTACCTCCTTTAGTGAGGACCACGCAATATCCTTACAAAGTGGATCACTGGCCGTAAGAAGCCGAAACGGATGGGCTACCGCCAGCACATCTACAGAGTCATTAGTTGGTAACAGGCCTGCACCCCCCTCTGCCATGGGCATGTACACCACCTCTGCGCTGGCACGTCGAGGGAGTGATAGCCACCGTTTCGCGGCCGCCTTCATTTTGCGGTCAAATTTATAAAAGGCAGTCTTTCTCATCCCTCCCCCACGCATTATAAACTCAAGCCGTGGGAGGAGAAAAGTCCTTACGGCATCTAACTTCTGCCATCATCATCATCATCATCATCATCATCATCATCATCATCATCATCATCATCATCATCATCCAAATAATGATGTTGCGGATAAAAGACGTATCGGGACAAACGTTCACATTACCAGCTCGCATCTCATAATACTCGGTCCCATCCCATTATGGCCTCATTCAGATCCATGAATATGCAACGCATAGAAGATATATTTATCATTAGGAATATAAATAAATAATAACAATTCCAAATTCACAACATCCTATTCCGCTCCTCTTTCTGTGTCACCCTGAATGCACTAAACTTGCCAAGTCGTACGTTAATCGACGACGACATGTGTTGAAAAATATAAAACATAGAGAAACTAGTGCAAATATTAAGAGCTGTGCAGACCAAATAGATTCTATGTCTAACGAGAGCTTTCTTCTATGTCTAAAAGTGGTGATTGTAGCAACATCTAGCGGCAAAGGCAAAGGCATTTTTGATAAATAATTAGTAAACTATTGTTACTATGTAAAATCGAAAATTATATTTATTTCGTTCAAACTTTTCACTCACGAGTTTTCTATTTCATGATTAAAAAGAACTTTAAAAGTTTGATATAATTAATTATTTATGGTGTTGCAGTTAATCAAAATTGAATGTTGTAAAAGCTTATATTCAGGAAACTTTTCTGCAATTATAATAAATAATGTCCCAGTGCTTCATAAATTCGAATACAGTCATAAGTTAGTCAGCTATATTGGAAGGGGATGTGAAACTCTATTGTGTGGCTAACTTTCAGTTACATTTGACCATCAAGAATTTTAATATGTCGGTAGTAAACTATATCCATTCCAATTATTTCATTATCAACATTTACTCAGATTATATTTCTCTAGTCTAATCTCAAAACCCAGCAGTGGGCGCCCTCGCTACAAGAATGTAAAGCACAACAGGGAATATTTATCTTTCCGAATTTATTTAATTTTAGCTTCGCTTGCTCTTTTGCGTCACGAGAGTTTTTGTTAAAAATTAATTTAAAAATAATGTATATTAAGCTAAAAATACGAAATGTTGCTTTAAGGGAGGGATGTAACGTGACGTCATTTTGTAGTGAGCTCACATGGGTGCAAATCAGAAACTTATGGATTCAATACAAGGGACGCTAGTAGTAATTTTCAATCACTGAATCAAAATGACACCACTATTGTGTTTGTGAAGGTTTAATTGTCCTGCTCCTTCATCCATCAGCAACATCAATAATATAACATTTGCTTAAACTCTAGCTAATTATTTTTATGTTAAATGGTAATTTAAAAAATCGGCTGATTCCCAATTGAGGCATGTAATTGGAAAAGGCCAGTGTTGTAAAAGTTACTTTTGTAAAGTAATTCAGTTACAGTTACAGTTACTTGCTTGCGAAAGTAATTCAGTTACAGTTACAGTTACTTTATTGCCACAGTAATTGAGTTACAGTTACAGTTACTTTATGAAGTAACTGAGTTACTTTTTAAGTTACTTTCTTAAAAATGCATTACTAACAGCGTGACGAACAGATTTTTTTTACAAAAAATTATTACTCAAACTGTTTTTATCCTTCATTACTACTACTCATTATGGAACAAAACAATTAATATTTTTTAGTTATATAAATAATATGGAACATTGAAGAAAGAGGGAAATCATGGGAAAGAATTAATGAAGAAAGACTCTGGGAGGATAGAAAGAAATGGAGAGAACTGGTAGAAATGCCTGTCATAGAAGACATCGAAGTAGATGAGGAGGTGTTGAGCCTGGCTAGCAAGCACTGAAAGTCCACAGCCCGAGAAATTGGTGATACGTCACCCCCCGGCCTGACTTATGTTGGAACCGGGTGTTTGATTATTATTTATTATTAATAATAATTGTAATTATAATAATAATAATAATAATAATAATAGTACAGATGATGCAACCATCAACCCTTGCCAAAATAAGTTGCAACATTAGAAAATATCGTTTTTATTAGTTTTAACGATGTAGCATAGTGGGTGAAACCAACTAATCTGATATGATATAATGATAGTTAGAAAAATATGGAAGAGCAAAATATTTGAATCAGGTTATGTGGTGAAGACATTACATTAATTATTATATTATTATTATTAGGCCTAGTTCTGAGGACTCTACATTGACAACTGCTTATCGTGGGACATCCATTCTGATTATGTAGCAAATTAAATAAGCTCTAATATTATATATATATATATATATACATATATATGGATTGTTGTAGGTTTTCGCGGCCCGTCATAGGATAAAAACAAGGATCTTGGGTAAAACCGCGTCGAAAATAAGATGAACCAGGGCAGAACCTGGGCGTCCACCGACGTTTCGTCTGTACTACGTCAGACATTTTAGAGAGTAACAGTCAACCTTGAAAATGTCTGACGTAGTACAGACGAAACGTCGGTGGACGCCCAGGTTCTGCCCTGGTTCATCTTATTTTCGACGCGGTTTTACCCAAGATCCTTGTTTTTATCATATATATATATATATATATATATATATGTTATATCGCAGACTTTCACGGATTGAATATGCAGACATTGTATTTTCGGGTAGTCCGTGTGGTTTTATTATTAGTTCCAACGTTTCGGGCAGTTCTCCCTGCCCATCTTCAAGGAAATTTAAAACATAAAACAATATCAAAACAAACAAAACCTTACTTCTTAACAAACACTGCAACTGGATACAAAGACAATATGAAGATAATAAAAAAGATAAATAAATATATATATTTATAATAAATAAAGATAATATGTTGTCATTAGTACCTATGTTTTCTAAGCTTTTTGGTTTTGTCTTTGTATCCAGTTGCAGTGTTTGTTAAGAAGTAAGGTTTTGTTTGTTTTGATATTGTTTTATGTTTTAAATTACCTTGAAGATGGGCAGGGAGAACTGCCCGAAACGTTGGAACTAATAATAAAACCACACGGACTACCCGAAAATACAATGTCTGCATATATATATATATATATATATATATATATATATAATCAACGTGGATAGAGATAGGAGTCAACAGCTTACCTGAGATGTAGAGGTGGCTGCCATAGTTGAACACAGATAAAAATATACACAAATTTATCACTAAATAGTCACGAACTGACGAACACAAATATATATATATATATAAGAATCACAATTGTAAACTTGTCGGGTTATTTCGCCACGTCGATTTGACTTACCCATGTCAACGTTTCTGGACCGCTCTGGGCCCCGACATCAGGACGACTGAGTCGTCGGGGCCCAGAGCGGTCCAGAAACGTTGACATGGGTAAGTCAAATCGACGTGGCGAAATAACCCGACAAGTTTACAATTGTGATTCTAATACTTCGGGCCACGAAAGCCTTAAAAACTTAATATATATATATATATATATATGTTAGCACGTAGGTTTTCACGAACAGTCATAGGTACATCCAAATTTGGTTTTAGGGTTTTTGTTCGTGTATTTTCTCTTCTCTCTAGCTGGCCTACACAAGGACCATTGTCAGCTGGTCGACGTTTCGGCTGAATCACATCAGCCATCATCAGGACGAGACCCTTACAGCTCCGAAAAAACTACTGCTGCTGCTTCTACTGCAGACGTGGGAATTCCCACGTAGCACGCAGCAGTAGTTTTTTCGGAGCTGTAAGGGTCTCGTCCTGATGATGGCTGATGTGATTCAGCCGAAACGTCGACCAGCTGACAATGGTCCTTGTGTAGGCCAGCTAGAGAGAAGAGAAAATACACGAACAAAAACCCTAAAACCAAATTTGGATGTATATATATATATATATATATATATACTACGTTAAATGAAAACATTCAGATAGGAATTTGCTGTTGATAGTATACTATGCCCTGATTAGTCACATTTGAGCTATGGATTAATAGTGTGGGGTAATACATTTAAAACCATTTTCATCGGATCTTTGTCATGCAAAAAAAAGCTGTAAAAATAACAGGAAAAACTAAGAAGCACTGTGTAGTGTGAGCTGTCAGCTTGGTTTTTGCCAAAATGCCAATATAAAAAAGTGCAACAAATATTTACTCCTGAAGGAATGAAACTAAATTCAATACAATCTACTGTTTAATCTTCTGATGGATTTTTATTTCACTATCTTTGATTCTGCAGACACTTATTTAATTGGATGAGCGAAGTGAAGACTTCAATTTCACTGATCCCCCAAAAAACGGCATAATTTATGCGATATTGATAAAAATTTCAGGGGACCTTCAAAATCTCTGAACTTAGACTTTACACGATTTTGAGTACAATTAATCAAATATTTCTTATCTTTTGATTATAGTACTTTTACGTTTTATTTTTATATTTGGCAAACGGCTACTTCGATCTTAATGAAACTTTATGGGAAAGCTTAAAATCACTGAAATTATATATTTTATGATTTTTTTTTGATTGATTTCTCATGGAAATCGTACGTTTACGATTTTTTTCCCGGTTCATAATACAATATTTTCGTGACATTTGGGACGATTCTGACCGAACGGGTAGGGCTACAACGTTCATATTTTACATTGACATTAAGATTATGGTGATGTAGAGCCTTTTGAAAGAAAAAGTTGAAAATGTTGGTCAAAATTCATAGAAATAAAGGTTTTAATATAAGCCTTTTACACGTCTATAATTAACCAGTAATATCAAGTAACTATAGAAAAAGGATTGAGATCCCACTTAAAAAACGTAATCATTGGACAGAAATATTAAAAAAGCTCATCCATAACGGGACTGGAAAAAGCGTTCGCGAAGCGGCCTAGTAGAATTTAAAGGAATTGTCTATCTATTGCAATTTTTCGTTGCAACTAGCAGTTGCTTTGATTTATTGTTGTCATGTTGACCAAGACAAATTTAGCAATAGGAATACAAGTTGAGTTAGCAGAAAAATCTCGTTCCATACTAGAGGTAAAAAAAAAAAATGTTTCGTTTCAGACGTTGTGATATTATTTTTATTTTTATATTACTGAAATGTAAACAAGAATGGTTGGCAAAAGTAACTGTTGAAAAGTAACTGAAAACTGAGTATAATTACTTTTAAAAGTAATTCAGTTACAGTTACAGTTACCTTAAAATAAAAGTAATTGAAATAGTAATTCAATTACTCAAAAAGTAACTAATTACTTTTACTCAATTACTTTTACTCAGTTACTTTACAACACTGGAAAAGGCTGTAAGTGCCTCGAATGGAAAAAATCACTTTTTTCACGGAAACGAATGAAAATGCCATTGCCAATAACATAGGAATGGATGTATGTGCTTTTGTGTACTGACTTAGTCACAGAGTGGTGGAAAGGTAGCGCCACCTACCAAGATGCATCGAGCCGAACCTGGGGAAGGATCTAAGTGCCAGCGCCATGTCAATGTGTTGTGTGTTCTATGCAGTTACAGCGTTTTTAAATGCTAACCTTGGACTTTCACCCTTTTGGAAAAACACTAGGTGGTACTTATGACTTCCACCTTTATCCATGCATCTTTTATCCCGTTTAATGAAATTTAAAATTAATAAAACATTATTATGCAAAATATTAAAATGCAGTTTGATGCTTTTTTTCCAATGTTGAAGAATAAATTAGCATTTATCAACACATATATTTGATTTCTGAACATTTTGGGACACTTTTCGACCCCCAAAATTTAATCTTTCCGATGTTGTTTACAAAGGATATTATGCTGCGCATGTTGCTATGAGATAGCGTTACAACATGACAACTAGTAGTTTGAGAAAAACTACAAAAAACTCTCTGGTACCCTATTTACGGTCAACTTATAAAAATACTAACTACGATAATGACGTTATATTATGAAAATGTGCTCTGTTCGAGACGTAGGCCTACATGACTTTACACTAGTGCAAACAACAACCCCATGGGACAATCGATAGAGTTTCAATGCTTTTCAGAATAAACCCCTGCATTCTGCATGAAAATCTGGTTTGTTCAAGCTCATCTAACACGTAAATCAACCGTCTTGCATATACCGAAAGTTATACTTATGAATATTGTAATTTTTTTAAAAGTTAACTTGTTTTTAGGAATAGGCTATTACTCATTTTTGTAACTGTTTTCCTAATTTAATAGTTGCCACTTTAGATTTTGGTCATCTGGGACTCCTAAATCAATGACATAAATGTATAATGTAGGCCTACATTTAGGCTAATCTTGTTTCCGAATAAAAAAAGTGTTTTCATACCACTTCGCTGTTAGGACGTTTATAAACGCAAGTATGATAAATCTTTGTATATTTATGTGGACATACTTCAAAATCGTGCCAACTCTTACTAATTTTATGTAAATTGTGATGTTGGCTGTGATGTTTAATGATCTAAGTAAAAATATGTAATAATTAAGTACTTGATTGGCCTCGCGCTGGCTTAACGAGAACGATTGTTCTTCGCTCTTGGATCGAGAACTTAATTCCTAATGAAAGCCACGTTGAAGCAATAGCAACAATATAAAATAATTCTGTATTATGTGAAAAGAACACTTTAAATGTGGTATAGTGGCGTCGAGAGGCCGATCTTGGAGCCACACAGTGAAAAGTAATTGGCCATTGGAAAGAAACCCCACTGAGGGATATGGCGGTTTAATACAGTGTTGCGAAAAGTTGCAAAATTAACACCCACCTACCGTTTTCGGTGCAGGACCACAGAAAAAATAAAAGTTTACTTGTTGGTCTTGTGTTTAGAGGCTCTGCTTTCAATGCAGAAGGTGTAGGGTTCGATTCCCACTTTAGGCAGAAGTTTTTGATACGGACTTCAGTCCATCAGTTCTTGGCTTAGGAATGTGTAACGGTGACGTTTTGAAGCCGTCCTAGCAACAAAAATGCACATAATAAAATTCTAAGGTTTTCCGAATTAGCCTTGTTGATTCTGGCACTGTCCGCGGGTGGAATCGTGTCCAGCTTGATTGATCGGTGTTTCCTACTTAAATATGCCGCTAGTATTGGCGCCTGCAGGGTTGTCTAGGTTGGCTTTAAATTACTGTCCCCCGCTGAAATTCAGTTATGTGACTCAGTGGGTATAGACTCTAAATACGAGTTTATTTTTTTATTTATTCATTTACCATAAAATATCTTAATTATGAACTAACTACAAAGGTTTTTCATTTGAACAATTTGTAAAATATCGAAGTAGGTACTATAAAAGTAAACCTTATGCCTGGTAAATTTAATTCTCTTCGTTAGTAAACATTATTTTTTGTAAAATAATTTACCAAATTACTTTAAACTTATACCCTTTTAATCGAGTTGTAGACCCTACTGCGTTTTCCTTTTACGAATTAGTAACATTATATTCGCTGAAACGGTTGAACGCTAAATATTAATGAAGTGCATATTTGATTAGAATTGATACTCACATAGTTTTTTAGAGAAAATATCAAGTAATATTGTTTCTTTTAGTTTTAATTATCAAACTGAATCTCGGGTTATCCTACACATACGGTAGGTACAATAAACAACAATGTACAATTTAAATTGTACACATTTTTATTCGGAGGTACAAAATGTCAAATAAAAAATACCGTTCTGTGTATTGAGACTTTTCACTCAATCACATAGGATATTACTGAAGGGACAGCTTGTTTTGTTTCGAGATTGCAGAAATGCAATCTGTTGGTAGGTCATATGCGGATGAAATACAGACGTATGTGCCATATTCTTGTAGCTGCAAGCTAACGATTAGATCTACTCTGGTGTATCCACACCCTCCCTGTGGTGTCTCTACGTACGCTGAAAACAAAGAGTGAATCAAAACCTACACATCTTACTCTATTTTCAAGGAACTATTGTATTGTAGTCTCATGGGTTTTAACCTACATTGGTAAAACGCGAATATAGTTTTTAATATACATAAAAGTATATCAAAATACATTTATCATCAGTACGAACTTACGAAGCAAAGCTGTACTTTCCACTTGGAAACCACCAAGTACTTTAGTTTGAGCGCATGTCCTATATTGCGAAACATAATTATCTGTGGTTAGAGGTTTCTTAATAAGATCTCATGGCATATCCGCTAAGACATCGCGTATAATATAAATACGTGCTTAAAGTTTCTAGTGTAAGACAAGATGTGTGAGGAAAGACTGGAAATAATAAATAAATATACTCGTACTTAAGAGTCTATACCTGATTTTCAACGGGAGCGGACCAATTATAGCACTGATGCTATATCGACGAGCGAACAATGGTCAACCAGAGACCGGTATTTTAAAATTAAATTTAAATGAAGCACTGAACTATAACTCGTTGGACATGATCCCTTCCGAACCTTAAAATGTATTATGTACCTCGTTGGCAGGCGCGGACTGGGTCGAAAAGGCCCGGGATGCTGGCATGTAGTAGGGCCCGTATGAGGTCGCGTAGTAAAGCAGGGGTCTGGGGCGAAGCCCCAGCCGCCGGAGGCAATTTCGCCGAAGGCGAAAAATTTTTGGGTGGTTCGTTATATTTTATGGCCTAAAACGCTATTTTAGGACGCGATTAACAGGCGCCAACTAAGTAACACTACCCGAGCTCGCAATTCAAATCTCGCGAAAATTATATTTGAGGAAGCCTTAAAACCAATAATGTAACTCGCAAGTACCAAATTGACACTCGCAAAATGCGAGCTTGGGGGAATGAGTGTATACTGGACATTTTGATTGAATCATGCATAACTTTCCAATAATAATATGTAAGCCTAAGCTGTAACCTGTAATGAGACGATTCACAGTACTACTTCTACATCCCCCCGCCGGGGCCGGCTGCCCCCCCCCCACCCAACGCCATCCCCTTGCTAGTTGGAACTGGCAAACCAAAACCAAAATACTTGCAATCACATCGAAATTTCTTCTCGTAGCGCGGCGGCGAGAAAGTCAATTAGCTATACATGATAGTCACTAGTTCCTACTGAAAACTGAAAAATGAGAACACTGAACAACCATTCTCTTTTGAAGAGCTTCCTAAGGCACCCCATGAGTCATCGTTAATATTATCTAATGTATTTTGTTCGGCAACTCTTTTTCGCAGTAAACAAAATATATACAATCATATATATTTTGTCTGAAACAGAAAGTGTAGTGTGTACAAATGTTCCACAGGGGCCCGGAATGTCAAAAGCCCGGGGTGCGATCGCACCCCAGCACCCCCTGCCAGTCCGCGCCTGTTCGTTGGTAAGACGGCTTAAATTCTTACCACTATACATACACATTATTTAAATTTAAATGACTGCTGAGTCGATATTTAATACTAGGAAGCTTTCGCAAACGCTTTTTCAGGCGCATTGTTGGATGAGCGTAATTGGTGCATTAAGCTGCCATGTGTTATGCAGATTTTCTGTTGTTCTGTAAAAATATCATTACAATCGGATAAAGCATGAAGTGTTATATATGTAAAAAATCGTAAAATTGCGTAAAATTCGATTTTCATGAAAATAATTTTTTTCGATTGCGCTTAAATTCCACACAACATATAAATTCATAAAATTAAGGTTCTGTGAAAAAATCATTACAATCGGATAAAGCATGTAGGTGTTATAAGTCGAAGAAATGTTTTAAAAATCGAACAAAATCGTAAAATTGCGATTTTCATGAGAAATAATTTTTCGATTGCGCTCAAAAACGTGGCAGTCCATGTCAGTCACAATCCAGCAGACTCCAATAAGTTCAGAGATTTCGAAGGCCTCCAGAAAATTTCTTTGCAATTGGAGTATCGGATTAGCCGGAATCGTGTTAACAAACACACAAAAATACAAACAGGAAAAAAAGAGAGAAAAAAACATTCAGGATTTTTTTCTCCTGTGTAGTATAGAATGGAATCTTCACTTCGCTCATCCAATCAAACTGATACCATAACTACATTATTACCACTAATGCTGAGATTGAGTTCACTGAAACTTGTCCTTGAACGTCCCTTCACAGTAACCTTTACACTATAATAATTCAGTCAGTCACCTGAAGATGGTAACGTGGTTAATTAATCCAGCTTGTAATGTACTCTTGAGCCGGCAACCCACCTAAACGGGGTTTGAAAGTAATGTTTGTCTACTGTACAGTTTTATTATACGATAGTTGTTTCGTCACTCGATTCCACAGTTAACCGTTCAACCAGGTTTGATTCCTGTTCAATAAAGAGAGCTGTTTCGAAATTATATTTATTACGTGACCAAACATAAGAAATTGTTATTTATTTTGCGTTTACCTGGGGTTACAAGCTAGGCCTATATGACATTTTGTGTGTTGCCAAAACAAATAATTCGCTGTGTGATTTATTCCTTGGCATAATTGTTTCAAATTGTTGAGAACACAATTGCCGTCCAATACGGTTTTGTTTTTTAGGTTCTTATCGACAGCGACACAACGACAAAAACAACGACAACGACAATCATATTATAACTGTCCTCGTGCAAAACATGCTCATAAGATGCAGAAATCAAGTTTATATTGAGTATCGGAGACTTCCTTGTTGTGTGTTTGAACACGTATCGGATGAATTATTTTGGATATGTTCTCAGACTTATTGATTTTGGAAAGTCTATTGAGAGTAAATCATCTGTTAAAAAGAGAAGATCGAACCACAAATATTGACTCTGTAAAACAATAAGAATTTTGCTCCTGGCAGTGTTTTTCTGTAAAATAGTAAAGGCCTACATAAGATTATTCTCTTATATTTGAAAAGTGGTTGAAGGAAATTGGATATTAGCAAGAGCTGAATTCATTGGCTGCCTAAATTAATTCACTGTGTAACGGTAACATAATATGAACTGTGATGAGATTGAGAACAAAGTTCATCCCCGGGGGCCTTTAGGAATGTGTTAGTGTTATCTTGTACATTTTCTAAGGCTTATTTTCATTGAAATATAATATATACTCAAAATTGAAAAGCATGTGTGGGTGTGGCAAGAAACAAAACACTCGGTTTATGTATCCACTGATTATAGGGTGCGTAATTTAGAAAAATTAAAATTATACCTATAGCCTTACAATCAATATACAAAAGCATAAACATGAACAGAAACTTATCTACTAATTTAATACACATAAAACAATTTTTGTTTCAAGAATCATTTAACAACGCACATTTTTCACAAAATCAGGGTTGTTGGAAAACCATTTCTCTTTCTCTTCCGACACTTTATCCTCAATGCTGGTTCTTTCTGTGTTAAATAAATTTCCGATAAAGGACTTAAGCTCGTTTGGTGGATACAAGATGCATTGAGTATGAAGTGCTTTGCCAGCTTCCCACTGTAGGGTCTAAAATTTATCCCCCTTTTAACCCGAATACATTTCAAACTGATCTTGTTTGGGAGCTAAGCTCTCATAAGCATCACTTTTCTGTCCGTTCGTCCGTCTGTGCGCGTGTGCACGATTCAAACCGAACACGACTTTCGATTGGCATCGTTGTTTGTTGGTATTGCTCTTCAACAAGGATGATACGGAGGGTTTCGTTGACTCTGGGGGTGAGGGAGGGGCGACTAGCCCTCCCCCCCAAGAAAGTATGGGGAATTATGTACCCGGAACCCCCACCAAAATGCACGGAGAATTTTTTTTTTAAATCTTCACCGACGATCTTTTGAATAAAGTAGCTTTGCTTCCTCTTTTAGGTACTCCCGTGTCCGTGCTTGTGTATACGCATCTATTATGTTGATGTGTAATTTCAATAATTCCCATTGCGAACAACGGGTTTTCTTCTATAGGAACATAATACAAAAACGCAACTCTTGTTAACAATTGAAGTTTAAAATATGAATAGATAGATAGGCCTACTTATTTATTAACGATGTATCCTATTTGGTTATGAAAACTGGAACAAGTCTGAAATAAATGCAAGCTTGTATACTAGGACTACAACAAAATAGGGCAAATAACAACACTACATTCTACGTCAATAATGTGTTTGGTAGTATTGTATCGTGTATGCTGTTATCGTAGACCATGCCCACCTATAACAGTTTAGAATAGCATCTTATTCGAAAGCCATGGAGTAAGAGGTCTGAGCCATGCGATATGGTGCATGAACGTGGCTCGACTAGCAAGAGCATTCCCGTACTGTTTCTAGTTTATTCCCAGTTTTGTGTTGTCTCCTGAGTCTGTGCGCTCACAGAGATATGTTGCACAACATTTGGTATAAAGTTGATGTTAATTCCCTCCATTGCCCCATTTCGACTCATTTCGCGAAATAATTAAACTTATATACACCCTTAATTTAGAATACAATTACGAACTAATTACGGGCTTAGAGGAATGCTTGTTGTAATTAAGTATTTAAATAACGTATAATCTATTCTTTGAATAAGACAAACAAAAACTGAGTTGAAACCACGGCTATGGTAATCTACTAGGATAATTCACATAAATTATCTTCAAGGGTTGAACCGTTGAACGATCTTTCTGTTGAGGTGATGAACGTTGAAATGTTTACTTTAGCTTGAAGGTCTGCATCTCTTACAAGGAAAGAATATGTGTGGCCAGCTTAATATTTCTAGATAGCCACTCATCATTCATGTGATAAATTCCGTTGCATTGACGTTTGTTCATGATTCAGTGATAGGGATTGCTTATGCTTATAGCGGCCTGAGAAATGCGAGGCATTCTTCTTGCTCACTTATTTAAATATTTATTATTCAAGTTAAAAACGTTGTAAATTTATGATTGATTGATCTTTATATTCAAATTTAAATCAAATCCGTATCACTCGTTCACTACATTTCCCACATTTTGTGTAGGACCTACACAAAGTAATTAGTAGTTTTATTTATTTGTAATGACAGGTTTTAGTCTCAGGTCGAAAGTCGAAACCTAAGTTTATCCTAGAATCAAATTCCCCATAGTTGTCGATTTTTCGACAAAAAAATAAAATAACTAAATAAAAATAACAAGTTTAAAGTTAGTTCCACAACCAAGTAAACACCAATTTATTTAGGCTACACCAGAAACACTAGCAAATGCATGATTATCTATCCTACATATTCCTAAAAATCAAGTTTCGAGGAAACTGCTCTGGGTGCAATAGTACAATGGACATTGACTACAAACTGAAGTGGTTTCGTTGAGCTATACTGTCGTCATACGTGATTGCAAACTGGAGCTACAAAGCCTACTTGTCCCCATTCAGCCGGCAACTATTATTACGTTGCAGTATAGAAAGAACTATATCTGGCTGTGGAATGACACTTATAGCTAAGCGCGCTTGAGTTCGAACAATAACTTATGCGAAGTACACGTACGTAGCCTTCGTGTATGCATAGAGTCAAATCACGCGTCTACTATTTCATTCCTTGCCTCATTATTCATTCAACTAGGCCCTATTGCTTTTTACTGACAACATATTGAACGTATTCCTGTTTAATAGGTTGGTGGGGCTGGGCATAACGGCAGCTGCTGCATAACCCACTTACTGCGAGTTATTGCACTTTATACATTAATGAAAGCTTGCAATATTTAGAAAATGAATCTTCTCTTAGCTCCGGCTCAATGATATAGATCCGGATAAATATAGAACGAGGAATGGTTATCTAGCTAGGCAGCATTGACTCGCTCTAATTCCGAGTGAAGCTGAAGGGAATTATGTTGGGGAATTCATCTCAAAACAGAACTATTGAATAAAAAGAAAAAAACCACACAAGTATAGAAAACGACGTAAGAAAGAAGAAAAGATACAATTTGTCTGACACAAAAGATATAAACGAATTTTTCAGATAGAATTTTTGTAGACAGTAAAAAACAGGAAACAAAAGAAAAAAACTCTGAAGAAACATTTCACATGGCAAATTGAAATGGCAACGTAATAACAGCTGCTATTTGAACGTCCGCAAAGTTTGTGAACAGTCGCGTATATTTCGTGGCGAATATAAGAGTCATTAAAACTTGTAATTTATTACAATCGTGCCGCCTTATGTTGTAATTGCTGGTTTAAATACACATGTTCCTATTCAAGGAGCGTTGCGCGGTGCATGGCGCAGGGCTAGAAGTGAGAAGTAATAACAGTTTGTTTGTACGGAAACATCGCAACTTCCTGAGCTTCTAGAATGTAATTCCACCGACAACTTTGTCCACCCGTTTTATTATAGTGGTTATATGTTAATATTTATTATTTTGGACTCATTTCCTCATCCTCTTGACGTGACTGTGGATTAGTTTGATATTTACAATGAGCACCCTTCCATAGGTCGACCACAATATAACCTTGCTTGCATCCTTTAGTTTCATGGTACAGTGGAAGACGAAGAGTCACGGAGAAAGCCGAAGGAGCTGATGATAAGAGGCATACAAGATTGGCCTTGTTGTAGGATAAACGAGGAGACATGCAATAAGTCTTTGGATTTAGCTATATTTCTGATTAATTTTCTTCTCTAAACAAAATTCTGTTCTAGATAATAAAAATGTATAATTTTTTCGTGCTGTTTAAAGATATCTCCGGAAGAATATCATAATAGAAATAAAAAAAGGCTAGCGTGCCAAAATAGGAAGCGAAGCTTATACCGTCCGTATTACTTTTATCATAGGAACGTCACTTTCCAACGTTAAATTCTCTTTGGTAGAGGTGCCCATAGAAATATACCCAATCGTTGATGCTCGTTCCTCTCTCTTCATCAATGTGTGGGATCCTCTGTCAATATGAATCAGATTGAGTCTCACCGTTACGCATGTGTCTGGTCTGTCTGTACCAATAACACAAATCCAAGCACGTATACGCTTATTGGACATTATGTGTCTGCCATTGATTAGGGCCTACATATTTAAACTCAAATGTATAATAATAGACTTAGATATTTAAAAAAGTATCAGAAATTCTTTTTCAAGATTCTTTGGCGTTATCATGGCCTAATGGCCAATATGTTAAGCATCAACCACCGTATATCACGTCCCATGTCATGCTAGTTTCATTAGTATTAGTTATTGATATGTTCACAACTGCTTCAACGATACAGCAGTAACTTCTATTCTCTAGGGACCATTATAAATCCTAGCAGAATAATATGTCAGAAAAACCTGGTCACCAAGGAGTTGCTGGTATCTCCATCGGAACCACCTGTTCTCTCTCTAGTATTGCAGAGGTTCATACGCGCAGGCGATCGCATCTCGTTTACACAGATTCTCCAGCAGATGGTCAAGCGAAATGAAAATTGTTTCTAAATCGGCAACTTGCCAAAATCATCGATGGCCAATAGAGTATCTCTAGAAATGAACTTACTTTCTTATCACGTACTCTCCATATAGTCCGAAGAACAAGAGTAAAAACATTTCAAAGCCGGAAAGTAGCACCAAAATTTATGAGCCAGATTAAGACATATTTTAGAATGTAATTTCACCGGGGGACACGCTCGGAAGCAAATAAGTCACCTGGCATTTCACCATCAAGATGGCTGCCGAAGAAATTCTTAAAATTCCAGCAACTCAAGAAGTAAAAATTGGATTTAAATGAACTAGGTGTAGTCTTAATGTTTTTTTAATGCTCTACAAAAAATGTAATTAGAAGTTTTAATGATAACGCAACAGTCTTAATTGTATTTACAAATTATTATAAGTTATCGCAATTATATATCCCTCTTTAATATAATATAATATAATATAAAAAAATTGAATATATATATATATATATAGGTCATAACCTCGCCGCCCCGCACCTATTTTCTATATAACCTCGCCGCCCCGCACCTTCAGCCGAGGCTATATAAGGCGGGCGCTGCGCTGCGTGCTTGCCAACCACTGTGACTCCAACCTCCGTAGAGTCACAGTCAACCTTGAAAATGTCTGACGTAGTACAGACGAAACGTCGGTGGACGCCCAGGTTCTGCCCTGGTTCATCTTATTTTCGACGCGGTTTTACCCAAGATCCTTGTTTTTATCATATATATATGTGTATGTATGTAAAATTATTGTTTAAACTTGGTTATAAAGGGGACGACTATGATGCTGTTATGGTATTATAGACAGAAATTAAATAAGTGCCTCCTCACCGGGCATTGAACCATGGATCTTAGCTGTTCGGGCCCTGCTCTTACCTACATACGTACTGCATGGTGTCTTCGTAGCTCGGTTGGTAAGAGCAGGGCCCGATCGCCCGAACAAACAAGGTCCCAGGTTTAATCCCCGGTAGAGGCACTCTATCTGTCTATAATACCACATATTATATAATTATGTATAGGCCTACGTAAAACCAGTGGCGGAACTTCGTTTCATGGGCCAGCCCGCAAAATTTCTAAGGGGGCCGCCCTATAACAGATATTCACATACAGGCTCAGTGATGAATTCAGGCTTTTCATCCTGGGGGGGGGGGGGGGGCTATTATAAAGGGACCAAGTTCGGGGGGTTTGGGGGGCAGGCTCCCCCTTCGCCCCCCAACAATAGCGACAAAGGCGAAAATGGTGAAAATCAGGTTTTTGTTGCGTTTTAAAAAAAGGTGTGGGCTGAATGCAATACCAAAACAATGATGTAGGTTTTTGTATGTTGTGTTGTGGATGCTTAAAGTTCCTAAATATCCGCTAGATTTCACCTTCAACCCGATAGATTCACAAAACGGTCATTTTAACAACGAAAACAAATACAATATTTTCCAAACGCAGGGTGAAATACTTTTTTTTTTAAACTGAGGTTTTTTAACGGGGCCCCCTAAACTAGCAGGCCTGGGCCATGCGGGCGCCTAGTTCCGCCACTGCGTAAAACTCAATCTATTGTCACGAAATTTTCACACTTAACTAAAACAACGGCACGCCTCCAAATCCAAAATCTCATGTCCCGAAACGAAATTCCTGCAACTTACTGATAAATTAACATTAATTAAATCTCAATCAAAAGTTTCTCATTCACGTACAACTGTTACCCAGTGTATCAAATAAGAACAATATGACCACAATGGACACAAAACTTATTGGTTTCAAAACTTAATTCGAAAACTTTCCCATTAATTGAATCACTGGAATTAATTCAAAATAACGACATTACGCAATCTCAATTAATTGTGTAAAATTAACACAACATGGTCGACCTTGGTATCATTTAAAAGCTTATTTTACGGCAAATAAGTGTATTAAAAAAATTGCATTTATTAATTTATCATTAAATTAATTACATTTTCCTTGAATGCCTGGTTAAATTTTCGTTTCGAATACCTTCACTGCTGCGGATCCTTTCCTATACGAACTTTCATTGCACAATGTTCAGAAGTGACTATACCATTAATACAATTACGACGATTTGGTGTGGTAAGTTGAATCGATAAAGACCACGTGTATTGTTGTTAGAATTCAACAACGCGCTCCACTGCATGACAATATTGTCATAGTCGTAACGTAATGAAGGGCAAAGCTCTGCTTCTGACAGAGTGCAGGCAGAAACACTGTGTTGGAGGGATAACATGATGCTCAGCAGATGAAACTGGAATGAAACATCTAGGCGTAATCTTAGTATATGGTTTTACATTAAAATCACATGAAGTTATTCTTAGTGGTTCGCAAACGCTGTGTTGACAATCGCGTCGGGGGATGAGCGTTTTTAGTATTGGAAGCTCTCTTTTCCAAGCTTTAGTTTTGTACACCTTTTTCCTTGATAAATTGTTTGCTAAGAAGGTCTTCACAAATATTTCGGTCCATGGACCGATGTGTTATGAACTATATTTTGTTGATAGACTTCCTCATATAACGAATCTTTATTGGTCTTTGCAGCCAGCGCTGTTGCCTTACGATATAGAATAACAATCAATTGATAAAAAATACTGAAATTAAAAATTGACATTTAACAAACATCTAAAATATAACCTACTTACTTTATAAGTGGTTTCTAAAAATACGAATGGACCATCGCAGAACACATGTTACGAGCTCACTCGTTAAAATTGTTCTTTTTCCGAAATTAAAAAGCTCTTGGAATTGTCCCTTGCATTCAATTAAGAAAATACAACAAAAATAGGTGGGTTGAAGGACTTATGGAAACTCAAAATATCACGCTTTTACTAAAGCCCTGCACAGCGCGTAGGCCTCTATGGTGACGTCACTGCAGGGCTACTGCTAGGCTGCTCCAAGCCGAGGGAGCGCCTCGCTCAAGCTCGCTGCCGTGCCGTAAGCGGCCGCTTATGGCGAATTTCCTGGGGGTGGCATTGCCGCCCTGACACTTCTAATAACTGATTTTACATGTTGAAAGAACAAGATAAATATCACTGTTTCTGAATACTAACTAAATTAAATTTTTTATAGTATAACAAAAATATAACATCAACACTTTACCAAACATTGACGTTTCACATGAATCTGTACTCCCGTATTGTCAACTCTCGAACGCAAAAGGTGGCCAAAAGACTCATTCAGATCATGGAAGCTCAGATTTCACTTTTTCGATGGTTTATTGTTTGACTTTCTCAATTTCATTAATCGGTAAACACTGTAATTGATTAACCCCGCAGAGATGTTTTTTTTAATTTCTGGATTGATTTCCATAATATTGTTTGACTTAAAGTTAATCATTACGAGAGTAATACTATTCTTTCCGAAACTAGTGCCGAGTGGGGAGTATAGCTACCACTCTCCGCCCTCGTGTCGTTTTATCTGTCCAGCAGTGGCGTATGAACCGGGGGTGGGGGTGGTGGGTAACATATTTAACTTTACGTGCATTTTAAAAGTTTTTAGATCCGAGTGCAGGAAGTTTAGTTTTAGTTTTTGAGGTATAAATTTAAGTTATTTCAAAAATGTCTTTATTATTGTGCAAAACTTACTTTTATACACATGATGGTTTAGTTAGGCAATCAATAATTGACATTCTTTACGTCCAAAATCAACTTAGTGTATATCCTTCATAAACAAAACTGAAATCCCTTGACTTGCCATTTTTTCAGTTAAAACATGACGAAATAGCTGTAGTTATGGTGTAATTTATTTTTCAAATATCGTTTACCTTTAAATAATTTTTGGATGACACTACATGGGCACTGGAGGTGGCCAAATGTAATCTCGCTTACGTTGGCCCTGAGTACAGATATGTAACTATTCACACGCGAGTCACAGTTTGAGTTATAAAACACGAAATAGTAGTTTTGAATGTAAATATGTAATTATTACAAGTTACAACTGGCAACTACTCAGGCTTACACAAAGTTAAACATTGCCACTAAAAACTCGCTCAAAATGTCGAATTAAAACACTAGTGCTAATGACTATAATCACGTAACAGAAACGATGATCAGCGCTAGTATAAATATAGAACATGTATGATATGAAACTACAATTCTCATTTACAAAACTAAACGGCAAACTAAAGAGTTCGGACGTCCGACCTACACACTGAATAGCTCGCTCCGTAGCAGGTAGCAAGAGCGAGGACCGTGCCCAGCACTGACGTCAAAACTATTTCGCGCGGGTTGAAAAGAAAGCCCCATACGACCCACACCACCCTCAATAGGCATTTTTTGCAAATACATTCTTTTCTTATATAATGTAAAGAGTTATTTAAAAGACACATGTTGGAACCCGGACAATGCCTTTAAATTACTTGTAATACAATTTTTTCCCTGAAAGTTTAAAAAAATACTGGAATTGTCCCCCTTGCTCATAATTAATTAATAATGAATTATTTCACGGATTCAAAAATATGGATGTAGCTTTAATGTTTCTGTTCTCACTGGAAAATAAATGTGGCAACATTCACTACACAAATTTGCTTGGCCATCAGTTTTATATGTGTATTTAATTGTGTAGTGCTTTTATTCGACTTTCTTGTACAAGTAAATGTAGGGACTATACCCTATATTTTGTGCAAAGTTTTATTTTTCTAAATATCTCATTTTTCTTCATATCTCTATGCATACCATCATACTATAATATCAGCATAACTTGTAATTTAATTATTTTATTTTATTATTTATGTCTCGTGTATAGTAAGAGGAGCGGTGTATATGTACTATGTAGTTATAATAAATCAGCCTCTCCCTGTGTTTGCTGATCCGATCTACAAGCGCAGAGAAAGAAAGTTAATAAAACCATTGCATAGGTGAAGACTACGTGCCGCTATCTCGTTACCCCTGCTCAGTAATTTCCCTCGTCATCGTCAATCCGCCAATCAATCAATCACAGCTCGTCGTCCGGATTTGCGTTGCTCACGAAGCTTCTCTCTAATCCCCACGCTATCTGTTACACTCGAGGGAGAGAGGATTAGGGTAGAACCTTAGTAGGCCCCTGATGCTCTGATGGACAAACATGACCAATTATGTACGATACAGCAACAGGTTGTGTCAACAATGATTATAAGGCAATTTTTATGGTTGCTTCACACAATATTCTACAAAGTACAGCAGTCAGAAGATCTAAGTCAACCTTGTTAATCTGTGAGCTGCTTGTAATCATTTGGTATCTCAATTAGTAACGCAAATAAATACTAAGTAGATGTAACTAAGGCAGAGTATTCTTATAATAGTGATAGTGTAAGAAGAGTTTCTTAAAATGAAAACAACGTTTATATCCACTAAACTGTTATAATAAATAAATAATGCTGAGTAGCAAAACTTAAAGCAAAGTATAAAACATATGAGTTTTCACTTAGATTTGAACTCGGATTGATGGAAACAGTCCAGAGTGCTAACCGATACACCATGGAAACTATATGCTGTAGCAAGCAACAAATCGAGCATTTACCAGCCATGTAGAAACCAGTGTCTAACGATTTGCCATCAATTTATGTTGCAGACACTTATCTAAAGAATAATATAGATTGTAAAGAAAGCAACATAAAACGAACCAATTGTATTTCAGACACATTTTCGTTCTTCAAACAAATGCTATCCGAATTTAAATCAACCAATTATTTGTTATCAGCATAAGCATCCTTGCTATATTTTCATACAATATATAACATCACACATATAACAACATTAATTGTAAACATAAACCATTATTTTGCAATTATTATTTAACAATTACTACACACAGTCTTCAATTACTAAACAAAGTAGAAACATTTGGAACAAAGAAGGAGAAAATGAAATCTAAATTTATCTCGTCTTTCTTTGAGATTAGTCTTTGATCGCTGGATTGAGAGTCATTTGTTCTGAACATTATATTCTGTGGAACCTGCACCATTATTCAAAGGTGACAAACCATCTTATAAACAAATGGCAATTATGTCATATCTATTACTTCGGTTTGGCCACTCATACGTTGTCGGTATACCAAATGCATCATGCTTTGTCTCTTTATGGGGAAATATGGCGAAGTTTAGCAAATAATATACTTTGAAACCAATAATGAGGTAATTAATTTCGCACGTGCCTGATGTAATGTTAAGAGTTCAAGTTCAATTGAGTAGAGGCCTGTATCAAATTCGTATATTTTTAGTTTGGTTTAATTGTCTTAGTTTTAGTGGAAGTTGTTTATTTTACCAATTCCACTAATTACATCTCTTGGGGATATGTTTGTTATTCTTCATTTGGAACACATTCTAGTTGTTACGGCCCCGACGTCGTTAGGGCATTACATGGGTTTTAGTCATGCTCCAAAACATTGCACGTTATAATGGAAACATCTTCTGGAGACACACTTCAAAATGAAGAACAGAAAACTTTATTTTGATGTTTTTGTGGAAAGAGTTCAAAATATATTAATTTGTGTTCTTGTATTGATTGACAACTATGAATGTTTTCACATGAATGAGATGCTTCAAGGATGCAAGAATAGTTATTTTGAAAACGCCTAATGTGAAAGACTCCATCTAGAGTAAGCCTATCGCATTTATGTGAATGGGCATAGCTCCCCTTTCTTAAAAAGTGTGCTATTTAACTCCCAGAAAATTATTGACGTAGAGGCGGAAACGTCCACTGAAGCATGCGCTCATTTCAAACGGAGCATTGAGATTCAGATGGAAGATATTATCTGACAGGTAAGATACGATATTATGCTAATTTGAAGAATAGCAGGAGAAAAGTTTTTAAATACTTTTAAAATATGTATTATTCGCGTATATCAGCATGCCGCGGCGCGAAAGATGAAACGCTCGAGGGTAAAAGCTAGAGAGAAGAGCCTGGAGTGAGATTCGTTAGGTCTCCTCTTGATGGGCTTGATGTTATCTACATTCTTTATGCTTGAATTATACGTGCCTGCATATTTTATTGTCATTTAAAGCTATTAGAATGTTAATGGATAGTTTTAAGTATAAGATTGCGCGAGCCCAACAATTTACAAATTGTGTATACATGGAACGTGACAAGTTATGTTGAGCGGTATTGAAAATAAAAATATTGGTCTTCAAGTGGGTCTGATGACGTGACTGTGTCCTCGTTGGCGGTACCAAATGTGACATTTTCTGGCGACGCCTACCCAAGATTATTATATATCTGAGGTCTTAAACGTATAATAAGATGTAAAAAAATCTCACAGGCGCTTTTCCTACTGCGTGCGTACATTAAGTTATTGTACCACATTCACAAGGATACTTACAGATTACCTGGCTCTAAATCCGTAATGTACACACCATTCCTGTTTACCTGTTGTGCGTG
The DNA here is from genome assembly GCA_024449915.1 of Sweltsa coloradensis. NCBI lineage: Eukaryota > Metazoa > Arthropoda > Insecta > Plecoptera > Chloroperlidae > Sweltsa > Sweltsa coloradensis. The sequence goes on from JAMZAV010000016.1 coordinate 564,432, forward strand.
TGTTTTGGTCGTATTAGTAATTAGGCTAATTATTTTGAGAGGAATTTAAGCGAAATACTTGACATTCTTCTCATGACTTAAAGAACACGTTTAAGTTAGTGGTTTACCGCTGGTAGCTATAGCTTATCATTTTGGTCAATGAATTATCAGTCACCATCACCACTATGAACTTTGCTACGCAAGCCTTTTGAAATTTGTTTGCATGATACATGTGACCCCATGCAGTTTAAATTATTGAAATATACGATATACAAGCATGGGTACAGGGTACGATAGTACCCAAAAGAGGAAGCGAAGCTAGAAGAAGAAATAAAAAAATAAAACAATTACCCACGCGTGAATTTCACCACAACCGGCAACCGGCAATCCGACCGAGAACTTTTACGGTTTCTTTTCAGTAGTAATAACGAATGTTGGGATTGACTACTCTAAAACACCCTCGCACATTTAATTAAAAACAACTACTACCCTACAACTATGTAGGTCACACTGGGTTAAACTGATGTAGTACGCTACAGGCTATACAGTGGGCAGCATACGAAGAAAAAAGTTACCCGCAGAATTACTACAAATAACGTATTTATTTTTCTGCTGCCTTGCGTCAAGGATACATAAGTCTTGTTGATCATGCGAGAAGTGTGAGAAACGTTTTGTATACACGACTTGACAGAGCTAAGAAAACAATCTAAAGAATAATTTAATGAATCCACTTCTCGTGACTGAGCAACGTCTAGGCTAGCTATAGTTCATGCGCTGCAGTGACTTTTGTCTCATTATTTTTCTAGGGGAGTCATATATTAACAAGAGGAATTTAATTAAGAAAGCATCTTGCATCTATCAAGCATGCGACAGTGTAGCTTCATGGTTGCACTAGCTGTCTTTGTCTCTTTATCTCCGTCTTGTCGTCCGGGTTGTGGCGACAAACGTAAAATCTACCCGGTTCCCATTCTCGCACGTTTCTGTCGGTTCATACGGAGGATTTGGATGGTGATTTTTTTTTTATCATAACGTAAGGTTTCTTAACACACCACAAAAGTGTTTTGGTATACTGGAAATAACAAAAACTTGTAGAAATACAGCCAAACCTTACACACTCAAAAGGAATGAGATCTAAAAAAAGGGCCAAGCTCATCTACCCTTCCACATTTGCGCATTCTTAATTCATAAACGTACAGTGTCCCATAACAGCAATCCTCAAGAAGCTTAAAGCAAAGCAATTATAGTAATTTAAACGTAATAGTTTATCCAAGTTCTTTTTTTTTAATTAATTTAAACGTAAACATGCAAATTCTATTTTGCCAAGCTTTTCGAGGATGCTGTTATGGGTCACTGTACGTTTATGAATTAAGAATGCGCAAATGTGGAAGGGTAGATGAGCTTGGCCCTTTTTTAAGATCTCATTCCTTTTGAGTGTGTAAGGTTTGGCTGTATTTCTACAAGTTTTTGTTATGTGTGTGATCTCATTACTTTTTCAAGTTCCATTACAAAATTATTTGTTAAAATATAATATTTTTATCAAAGTTGATTTAATTTTTATGGTATTAGCAATAACAATAGGATGTAAAATATCTAGGCCCGGATTCATGTACATCCTTCCTGGGTATAGGTGGTATAACCATGGTATAACGACGGTATAAGGACTGGTTAAGTCTAGGCAACTCACATCCAATTAAAACTTTCCCATGTAACAACAAATGCACAACTAATGTTATTTTACACAGCCATGTAAATCATCAGATAATCAAAAGAATATTGAAAATTTTCACCATCTTTTGTTTTACATTTTCATTAAAAGTGACAGGAGATAGCGTGAGTTTATTAAAAGAAAAGGCTTATTATTGCCGTAAATTTTGGAATAGCCTAGGACTATCATACCATTGTTTATCTGCATTACGGAATGTGTCTCAGAACAAGTTATTTGCACGGAATGTGTCTCAGAACAAGGTTGTGCTGGCCTAGGGTTGGCTAAGAAAGGCCTAGGGCATGTCAAACATGTAATGTAAGTACTTATTTTATCTAGTCCTATAGCCTAATGGAACTTTAGACCTACACTGTTGTATTATAAATAATTTTCTACATCTGGGCCTAGGTCAGGGACGGTTTCTGATTTGTTTTATGAGAGTATAATGACAACTTTTCTCGTTTCACACATAGAAGCAAAATTTAAAATGTCCTCCATTTGTTTACGTATCGCACTTTCCCGCCTAACTCTGCTTGTACCGTCAACAAGTGTCAAGTAACTATGGTTACTTGTTGATTGTATGCCTAGAGTTTAAGGCATATTTAAAACCTTTATTTTTCCAGCAAACTTTTTCAACTTTTTTTTTTCAAAAGAGACTATATTACTATAACCTTAAGGCTTAATGTCCATGTAAAATATGAACATTGTAGCCCCACCCGTCTGGTCAGAATCGCGGGCCGATTGAAACCGACGAATTAGATAGTAGTAGCAGTAGCCGTAGCAGTAGCAGTAGCTAACATCATTAAAGTGATTTTGAGCCATTTTTTCACCAAGAAGGAATAATCGTACCCCAATAAAATTTGGCATGTGTTGTCAGGTACCTAAATCCCCTCGATTGTGATAGTTTTCAAGTTCACATCACGTTACATGACGGCTGGGTAACACCTCGAAATCACCCCAACTCTGCTTGGTGTATAAGGTGCTTGAGTGTGTAGCGCACCGCGGCTTGGCTGCGGCGCCCTAACGGGCACCTAGATACATTTATCGTGGCTTTATCAGTATTTGTTTGAAACTGGGCGTCTAAATGAGAAATTACAGGCTTGTACTCATGTACGGTACCACGATTTTGTGACGTAACCGTTGACTCTTCCAAAAATATGTTTTACACAATTTTCGCAGAGAAATTTGAAAGATAATATATTTCTCATGGTAACATTTTGTCTATCTTCCGTATTTTTTGAAATATACGAAAGCAATTACTTTTGTGCAGACGTTCCGGGGACTTTATCTACTAGGCCTACTCTACCAGGAACTTTCTGGAAGGCCTGCGCAAAATTTCAGTTTGCCCTGAATTTTCACAGGAAAAAAAACCTTCGTTGCATCCTATAAGTCTTCTTGAAAGATATATTAACAAAAATTTCATCTAACTAGGGAAACGCCGAAGTCGTTGTTAGACGAGTGAGTGAGCCATGTGTTGAGTACCCGGTAACATTCCTTTTCTTCCCCCTACCTTTGGCCTCCCTAGCCTATCAGGCTACAGTGGAGCATTATGGCCTAAGCTATGACCTAAACTTAAATACCCTATTATTTATACGAATATTATAATCAAACTTAAAAGCAAATGTTCCGGCGCACTCAACACATGGCTCACTCACTCGTCTAACAACGACTTTGGCGTTTCCCTAGTAATATTCGTATAAATAATAGGGTATTTAAGTTTAGGTCATAGCTTAGGCCATAATGCTCCACTGTAGCCTATGATAGGCTAGGGAGGCCAAAGGTAGGGGGAAGAAAAGGAATGTTACCGGGTACTCAACACATGGCTCACTCACTCGTCCAACAACGACTTTGGCGTTTCCCTAGTTTTATAAACAAACAGAAAGCACGCCAATTAATGGCGGCGTAGAATGTGTTTTTGTTTGCTAAAATAACAAATTAAACACGGCCCATACTATGTTTTAATTATTCCTGTTTTAATCTTTAATTGTTTGTACCAAGGCAGTGATCAAGATCCACGAATCACAATGGAGTTTCTACAAACCATGGATGTAACTATTTTAAGTCCATGCACAAACCAATCGTATCTTCTGTCGCTAAACGCAAATTTGTATAGCATAAAAAATTACAAAAGACATAAAAATTGTATGGGATTATTCATGTACATCGTACTTTATTTCGCATGCCAACCATCTAGGTTATAAAAATATTAATTACAAATAAATAAATAATTTCTGTAGTGTTTTAACATTGCAGAATAGTATAAGAAACATTGCCAGTACGAGAACGAGCTAAGATTGCAAGGTTTACTCAATCTCCGTGCGGAGTTTTGGGTAATCTTGAGCGTGCAAGTTTCGATGCATCTTGGCCAGTGCCGCGCACCTCTTGACATTCCAAAAATTATAATTCTTCCCGAAAAAACATTGTTGTTAAAATAGAACCTACACATTTAAGCCCATTTATCAATTTATTATTTACCTACCTAAGGTCTCCCTAGCCTATCATAGACTAAAGTGGTGCATTATTACCTTACAGTTGACGTGCCCTTATACCAACTCAACTTAAAACCCAATTATCTATACCGATATAATTATCAAACTTAAATGCAAATGTTGCCGTGTACTCAACACATGACTCGCTCACTCGTCTAACAACGACTTTGGCGTTTCCCTAGTCGAGTTGGCTAAAGCGCACTTATAGCCGAAATGTGGGAGACGTGGGTTTAATGGTTGGGAAAGATTTTGTAATTTCTGGATTGAATTTTTTAAATTATTTGACATGTTTTAAAATGCATATAACGCAGTGTAGTCCATCATCTGTGACAATACTACGGAGAACATGGCCAGTAGGAAATACGTGAAAATATTGCTAGGTTTACTCAATCTACGAGCGGAATTTGGGGGTACCTTTACGTCCAACATTCGATTAACCTTGGACACGGCATTTCACAGCCAGGTTAATAACAAACAAAATATATTATTTCAAAATGAAAACCATTGTCGTTAAAATAATTCCCATACATTTCAACGAATTTTTCAGTTTTTTATTTCTTGCAGGTTTAAACGTAACAGATTGTGCTCATTTTGTTAGCAGTTCTCAGTAACGTGGTCACTGATGTCTGTTTAAAATTTCAGCTCGGTCTATTTGGCCGTTCGGCCGTATGAGCCTGGACAGACAGACATTTAACATTTAACAGAATTAATCACGACCAAGGACCGATCGAGTAGCGTTGTAGACTACGTTCGCTGCGCTCACTCGTCTAAAAAAAAAAAACCAAAAATTAAAAACTTAGTATATTTTGTTAATATAATATTCTGTAACCTACCCATGCTTTCTTGAGAGATTGGTCGCCCGTGCACATTGTTCTTATTAGAACCCGACCTACGTAATGGATGCACCATATAAAATTATTACAATTATCGGATTTAGCGAGCATAACCATGTTTTGTACTTCTAAAGTGTGTTCCGGTGTATAACACTTGGATAGAAACTGGTCAAGAACATCAAGCACACTGGCGACTAACATTTTCTTTCTTCTCGGCGCTGAAATAAAACCATCAATCTAGACAGCAAAGTTCTGCTGGGTTCCATGCCTGACATCATATCATAAACATTCTCTTTTTCATTAGTTACAATTTGTACTTGACATGTGCTATGTGATTCCGTGTAGGATCAGCGTTTATTTGGCGGTAAATGGTGCTGAGTAGCTTGCCAATATAAGGGCCGTGTGAAAAATGATGGCGTTGTGACAGCTAGGTATGAGAACATATTCGCGCAAATCGCATCACTCGCGCCGACTAACACGGCCAAATGAAAACAGAACACCCTGTCGCCTCATCTGGCAATATTCTTTTCCTGTGCAAGCCACTTACCCACACGCGATATAGAAAGTATAGTCGACACAACCAAACAACGCAGATAGATATGATATTGTTTTACCAACATAACAACTGTCTCAACTAAGGCTCGCCCGACGCTGCCCAAAACACTCTTGGGCTGTCTGTTGTGTGTACCAGGCAGCCCGTCTGAAAAATCTAAAAATAAAAAAAATCGTTTATAGGCTTTGATCTCGCAACTGTTGACACAATAAATATTTAGTAGGGGTGTGCGAGTACCCGAAATTTCGAGTCGAGTCGAGTATTGAAAAAAATAGTGATTTTGGTGGAGGTGCCGGGTCGCGAGCGAGTGTAAAACATCAAAAACTTAATACATTTTTGACGCTACCTCACCAACCCTGATTAGCTATAGTTGGCCCAGTATTTTGATACGAGTTTTTATTTTTATAATAGTCTTGAACTTCTTTTGGCACAAATAATATAAGGTCACTACAAGACTATAATATTTATAATGACATTTTCAAGTAATATGAATGACTGAATTATTTTTCAAAGCCTAGCCCTAATAACAATTTGTGCTTGATCATTAAAATTATCTAGAGATAGATCATATTTTAAAATCAATTAAATGTTACTCTGTCTTCACTTTTGGAGCCTAGGTACAGACTAACATCAATAAATAAAACTATTATGGCACATGTTGTAAGTAGAGTCAAAGACTAACAGTACAAAAAAGTACTCATTTGGATTAAAAAATCAGGACGTAATCATCGTCATTCATGTCACTCTTTATTAAAGAAACAAATATACAGTTAACAGACATTTTGTAAGTTTAAATATTAACTAATAAAACTATCGTAATTAATAAAAAAAAAGCGGGCTACTGAATTCTTAACAGGGCTGCCAAAAAGCCTTATTTCTAGTACTGGTCTCAACTCTGTTCACGCTAGCTCAGAATGAATCTAGCTTGCGGAGGAACTCCGTGATGTAGCTTGTGTTGGCTACACCTATTTCTCTATGGTTGATATTACTTTTGCCGCGCATTTCTACTTCTCCCACAACCACCACTTGTGACTAGAGCATCTGGAGCAGCGTTCTTCGGGTTGGAACCTCTATAAGATTCCTGTACATCGCACATTGATGTTTCTATGTTGTCAAGGGTGACCACAATAGGGAGCAAACCGGTTTTATATCACGTTTGTTCCAGCGTTCAATTCCCTTTGGTAGAGGTACCGACTACATAGATATTCCATTTATTATCAGAGGGGCTAGCCCCGGTCCCTGATCACACAAGGTCACTGCTCAAGGGCAATCAGCAAGAAAACACTTGTCAGTCAGTGGTTTGTCACGTTCGGTTTTTGTCTTGATATGTGATCACACAAGGCAAAAAAGCGATGCAAATAGTGAAGCTTTGTTGCATAAAAATGTCAATGAAAATAACTAGCTTGTGTATTGTCATCCTTAACGCTTTCGTGCATCGAGTTCAGGTGCAAAAATGTTAAAAATAAATAAATAAAAAAACATTACTATGTTGATAGCCATTATTTTGATGCAATCAATTGATGATCATTCTCCCATCAACCAGTAAACAATTGACAATATACTCTTAATTTAATGCAATGATTATAATTACTTAGCACAGGTTAATTATTATATGTGTCACGATGAGTCCGTACACTATTAACATTTGAAGTTGATTTCGTTGCCCACGTAGGTAGAACAATTGGAACACTGATGACTCTGGCTGTTGTTATAGGTATCCCGAGTACCGAAGTCAATTTGTATAATGTCGTTTATTTTGCATCTCAGCTGGGGCAGCTCGTTAAGTTGATTGAGAAATGTCAGTGAGCGCAATACAGCCACGGTTGGTTTAAGTTGTCTCTGGAGAAGATGAATAGCAGTACTCGACATATTTCAATTGTCGATTATTGTGTTCGTCTCTCAATTCCTTTCAAAGACGTTGTTTTATTATTTTCTATTGTCCTGATTCGTGTGGGGTAAAGTCTAGTTTTCATGTCGACGGGCGAGATGTTTTAACCGCGTCGTTGATTGGTCGCTGGTCGTATTCGGTCGTCAGCATGATGAAAAGAAGGCTTTACAGAGATAAAACCCCTGAGGAAATGCAAAAAAAGAATAGTTTTTACTTTATTGTTACACTCCGTGTTATTTCTTTAAATTTATCGTTTAAACAAAAATAAAAATTAATACATTCATATTTAGAGTAAAAGATCTATACAAGTATCATTTTTTCATTTTTTCCCCGAAAGTGTCCCAATGTAACCAGTATACGTTTATGCCTATATAATTAAAGTAAATAAATAACCAATTCGATTCAGTTTTCATCCTTAGAAAGATTTGTACGTATGTGAAATAAATATTTTGTATTGTTTGATTTGCTATGTTTGGATTATGTATTATTCTTATACCATACATGCTATTGGATTTTAATTAATTAAATATAGTGGCATACTTATTCACTGCATTGTTTGTTTCGTTATTACTGTTTTCTTACAACCCAAAACTGTGATCAGTTTAACCATTGAGTTTCGAATGGTTTAACGGCCAGGACACACTCGAGTGACTAGACCTATACAGCTTTGCTTGGAATTGCATTCTTGTTAATTACCGAGGCAGGCCAGTTAGTGCTGTAAGTACGCACTTACTTTGCATACAATTATAATTGTGTGCGTATAATTGTGTGTGTAGGCAAGACTAATAGGATTATCATTTATTGCAGACACTCCAATAAACTGTAATATTAATTGATACTTAGTTTAATTGAAACTTGAGCCATTAAAGAAGGTAGCTCATCGCTATAATGAGAGCACCAATAGCCATCTTGGCTAAAGTTTCCTCCAAGACCAAAATATGAAAACAGATCATAAGCAGATCTGCATCTATTGAAGGTAACATTGATCGATAGAGTGAAAAATGGAAACAATTTCACACAATATTCTATCACGGCACGTAGTTGGCCTTCCCTTCTGTAGAAGAATCTAATTTTTGTTAGTCTAATTGTTCCAATGTCTTCTTCAGATATGACTTATGTTGTAAGGAGTACACAGCTTAAAAAATAAAAATATATATGAGTGGCATCTACCATCAATGCATATGAAATAGTAAGATTCAGACGCGGCTTATCCTAGAATTCTATAGAAAGGAAATTATATTTTCAAAACTTGATCTTTGAGTGAAAGTAATTATAGCTAAGATATCAATACACAACATAGAGCACGGCAGAAATACTTTCGAAACACAGAGTAGGCTGTTGAGAGTGTGTGTGATTCACCGAAAACAAAAACGCTACAAAAAATATCCGGTCGCTTTTTTAAAAACAAAGTTAGAGGCTGTTATAACGAAATTTATATTACGAATTTTTCTCCGCATCCTGTCAACAAAGCTGTCGTAGAAAGAAGCGAGTAGAAATCATCCAAACTTGATTGAAGTAAGGCGGGGTAGGGGTGGGGAGGAGGGGTAATCTCTTCCACTTGAGTTGATGAATCTCAGAGGAGAGATTTATAGCGTACCTTCGCTACTACCCGTTCTAACGTTGATACAGTTGTGTTTCACTTTTACTGATTGTTTCATTTAAATCTAGTACGTTCAAATGAATACTGTTTTGGTGTCTAATCCCTTTCATTCAAAAACGAGTTAAATGATAAATGATATGAGAGATAAGAGATAAATGATGTGGTAACGGATCCTTGTAGAACGAATTACCGACCAGTGATATAATTTATACACACTTAAACTAGTTCTTAGGAGGTGGTATTTCGTGTTAACATCTCCAGTTGTTGTCCTATGCGAGTGGTACACATGAGCACAAATACTTATTTATGAGATATACCCGCTGCTGGAACCCGGGTCTAAGGTTCTATACGTTTCGAACCCGCGGGCCGCGTATACCAATTGCTTGGTTGATATCATTTACCACCAAAATGGTATCATTTGTTTTTTACCCTGAAATTATATTATGTACATAAAATTTCGTCAGGCTCACCTAACGAGCTCGAATTTATTTTAAAATAATCTTAGCAGTAATTTTCTTTTAGTGTTCAGCGGAATTTTGATTTTCTTATTGCTAGCTTTAACTTAGTTTCCTAAGTTGTAAATCAGTTTCAAAACTGAATAAAATATAGTATAGAAATTAAATTAATTATTTAATAAAAAATCTACGTCGTATTTGACGCAGAACGGAAAGCCATGATTAGTTGGCGAAGAGGAATGGAGAGGCAATGCTTCACTAACGATTACGCTTGAGTACCTTATGCTGATGGAGGTATAGCTCATACGAAGCACAAGCAGCATATCACTATCTTTCGAGAGGTCGTCGTTTCGATACTCGCCACTTGAAACAATATATAATGTTTTTTTAAGTCAAACGACCAACACTGAAAACGAGTCCAATAAAATAGCTAATTGTCATTCCCTCTTAAATAATCTATCTGAAAATAAATACAATAATATCTATTTAAACCACAATTAGTGAATTTTTTTCAGTAGTTCCTGCCTACTTTCCAATGACTATTATCTACTAATAATAATTCAAAATATAAAATTTAACGAAAATAAGATTAACTGCACCCTATCTATCTATCTAGGGTGCAGTTAATCTTATTTTCGTTAAATTTTATATTTTGAATTATTATTAGTAGATAATAGTCATTGGAAAGTAGGCAGGAACTACTGAAAATAATTCACTAATTGTGGTTTAAATAGATATTATTGTATTTATTTTCATTTGTACTTAAATATAAAACTTTTTAAGATTCATTGATTTGATTTGATTTTTTGATTTGTCACGTGGAGACGGGCAAAAGTTTTGTTTTTTTTCTTTGTATTGGTTTACTTTTTCGATTAGAGGATAAGCTAATATGCCTGTGCACTGGCCGTTCTGTCTCATCATGGGACAGGTAAACTACAATAAAATTAACTAAGTAATAATATTATGTTTATTGAGTGTTTCTTTAACCAAAGTCACTGTTTATTTCCCGTACTCGGCGAATTTTCGACGAGGGTACAATCATCTTCGTCCGGCCAAGAAAGAAAGATGAGAAGACCCTCGTCGAAAATTTGCCGAGTACGGGAAATAAACAGTGACTTTGGTAAGTGAGTTTAAAGAAAAACTCAATAAACATTATATTTCCGGGCCAAATAGCTAACGAAGTAATTGCATAATAATATTGATGTTCAAGATTATGTTATTATTGACCTACAATAACTTTCTGCTGAGTTTACTTTAAACCTGCACTATATAAGCTATAACACGTACACCACTATAGCCGGAGTCAATTATACACTAATGCCTTACAAGTCAACATCTCGCTCCTCTGTATTAACTTAAGCTTGATCCATGTGCACACCGGCCCGATATTGTGCTCGCACTCACACATCCACATATTGATCAGAGCAAACACAACGAGGGTCCGAGTTCTCCTCGTTCAATGTGTTTACATTTGGTTAATAAACAGTTGAAACACGGTAGTTAGCTTTTAATCCCGCTCTAATTACGTATAATTACTGCTGCTCGCGAAGACTAAACTTCCCGTCAGGGACAGGGGGAGGGGCTAATGGCTGTAGTGCACATCCAGGCACTGGGGTACTGCAGGGGTACGTCACACAGAGCTGGGTCGGAGGGTTGTACTGGCACACTGACCCTGCATGGATGTAGTATGAGCCCCTCGAAGGATCAGTCCCATATGATTTATCCACATCACAAAGTTACCGTTGTCTTATAAAGTCTTAAAATAAATATATGTGTACTTACTTATATGTTTACTTATTTATTTCTTATTAATTTCTGCAATTAGTACACGTACGTACGAAACTTAAGAATTATGGTCTTCGTGGCCAATCCCATGCGGTGATCCTGTCCATCTTGCAATATAAATAATAAAAACATACCAAAATGTGAGTGATAATTGTACATTGATTGGATTATTCAGTTGACATTGGTAGTAGATTTATAAAAATGAAATGGAATGGATCCCTCAAATTATGCCGGTGTCAAAGGGCCATGTCTCATAGCAGTGGTCGTCTTCATTTGAGTTCCGCGCTATTCAATGTTATTTGAAGTTATCCTCATAGCCCTAATTATATTTGGATGAGCGAAGCGAAGACTTCAATTTCACTGACCCCCAAAAAATTTAGCTCGGGTGTTTTTTTTTTATTTTTGTCTGTTTGTTAACTCTCTACCAAGCAAACGGCTTATCCAATCTTGATGAAAATTGGAGGGGACCTTCGAAATCTTTGAATTTAGAGGTGTATTGTTTTTGGGTACAATCGAAGAAATATTTCTCATGAATATCGTACTTTTACGATTTTTTTCATTTTTAGTGCGATATTTTCGTGACATTTGGGCCGATTCTGACCAAACGGGTTGGGCTACAACGTTCATATTTCACATGGACATTAAGGTAATGGTGATGTATTGCTTTTTGAAAGAAAAAGTTGAAAAAGTTAGCCAGAATCCATAGAATAAAGGTTTTAATATGAGTTTTTTACGGTTAAGTGCGATATTTTCGTGCCATTTGGGCCGATTATGACCAAACGGGTGGGGCTATCCAACGTTCATAAAGCGAGCGAAGCGAGCGTTTCCATTTGACTCTGCCGGAAAAAAATAGTCACTGGTTTTGTTTTGTTTTTTTTGTTTGTATGTCTAGCCATAACGTTCGAACGGAGGCTCGGATCGAGTTGAAATTTTGAACATCCGCAAACTTTGTTCCCGATTGAATGCCATTAGTTTTGTGGCATAATCGTTCAAAAAGTTAAAAAGTTACATTAAAGTTAATCGAAAGTTTTTTTTTCAAACTAAACGGCGACAAAATCTGATGTGGCCAAATCATTTGGAATGTCCGTCCGGTCACGAATATGTTAATTTTATTTTGATCCGATAAGTAGTGTAGATGGAAACTACATTATAACAAAGTAACGTTACCATGGCAACGATAAGTCGTACGAGGTTCGCACTATGCACTGCCACCTAGAAATAATCAAAATACTATCGAGGAAGCAGTGTATTATATTTTGTTAAATAGTTTTCCCAAAGAAATGATGTCAAGGTCCTCTAGATGGCGGTGGATTTTATCCACAAAGTAAACGTTTACCCAAATAGGCCTACCTTGCCAATAATAAATAATATTGGAAACATGGCCCCGTGGACAGCGAACGTCGCAAATTTTAAAATTAAAAAAAAGGCAATGTGGGTCTAGCTATAGCACGGGCTCGCTTATCAACGCGTCCAACTGAGCGTTTCCTAGTATTATACATGGACATTAAGATTATGGTGATGTAGTACCTTTTGAAAGAAAAAGTTGAAAAAGTTAGCCAGAATCCATAGAAATTAAGCTTTTTATATAAGTTTTTTACGGTAAATAATAACAGTTGACAAGTAACAATAGAAACTTGACAACAATCACCTTCAATACATAGGCAGCAAAGCAAAGCACTTGTAAAAGTAAAGATATCCCACGCAAACTAAAAAATTAAAAAAAGCTCATCCATCAACGCGGCGGGACTTTAGCGTTTTCATAGTAAACAATAATCGAATCAGCCTTGTTGATTCTGATATTGATCCGTGGGTGTTCGCCCTGTCCATACCACTGATTTCTATATTTCCTATTAATAATATCGATTTTTGGTTGGTTATCACTCACTCGTCGATTACGTCGTGGCCTACAGGGTTGGCTTGGTCGCTTTGATTTACTGTCCCCCACTGAAAATAAGTTATATGACTAAGTGGGTAGACATCTAAATACGAATTTATTTATTTAATTCATTAAACTAAGGCTTTTTATTAATTAAGATGTACAATATTTTAAAGCTAATCTTTAGGTTCAGGTTCTCAACTTGTTCATGATATTATATAAAAATATGCTTTATGAATTATGTCCACAGCACTTAGCTACCTCCTTTTTTGAATAAAGTTCATAGCAGCAGCCTCTTTAATTTTTCTTAACTAGGAAAACGCTAAAGTCCCGCCGCGTTGATGGATGAGCTTTTTAAAGTTTTTAGTTTGCGTGGGATATCTTTACTTTTGCAAGTGCTTTGTTTTGCTGCCTACGCATTGTAGGTGATTGTTGTCAAGTTTCTATTGTTTCTTGTCAATTGGTATTATTTACCGTAAAAACTTATATTAAAAGCTTTATTTCTATGGATTCTGGCTAACTTTTTCAACTTTTTCTTTCAGAAAGCAATACCCCAGCAAACACAAGTAATCCCGCCCGTACATAAAACGTACGTTCAAGAACGTACGCGCACGTACGTTTTATGTACGTTTTCCCCCCGTACATTGCCCGTAAGAATGTGTCACTTCCGCCCGTATGTATAACACACGTTTTTTAATGGTTTACAACATACCAGGGATGCACCTTAACCGCACGGAAAACACACGTTTACGGCACTCAGTAATATTCCGCCCACACGGGAAACACACGAAAAACACACGTAAAACACACGTTTTCGGCACTAATAAATATTTAGCCAGCACCTCGCTTGGTCTGCAGGGAATAAATCCATGGCTCCATCTAGTAGAGAATCTGAAAAGTATAAGTTAGCTATGCCAATAAACAATTACTAAAAATATTAAAAATTATTTTATTGACTTATGAAGTACAGTACTCACATCAATTTAAGCGGCATTTCATTAGATAACTATGTCAGTTTATTCAATTTGGAAATATGCATTATTAGATAAATTTTACTTCATCGTGTGTATTCGAACCTCGGCCATGTGTCGCTCCTTCAACCTGGAATCTGAAAGCCAGTCACTAGACCGTTCGGCCACGGTGAACTGATGACTGAGAAGAGTTAAACTAGCCTGTAGTTGGACGAGGCGCTCTCGTGTTTCGTCAAACCTAATAGGCCCCTATTCGGTCTCGAATATGATTTAAAGTTATAATTCTCCATAAATCAAAAACGTTGTATCATAAGTTTAGAAGGAAATATAACAATTATATTGCTAACAGTAAAGTTTGATGTAGATATATAATAAATTGAATTATACAGAACGGCAGAAGGCATTTATCAGTAGTAATTTGGTTGGAATCCTAAATAGATACATATATCCTGTATATAAATACATTTTGTCAGTGGTATTGTGCTAATATGAAAATGGTTGCATGGTCAATATATGATGATTGATTTGAGTATGAAATTCACGCTAGCAGTGGTGCAGAAATACGTACGTTGCCCATACGTGCAACACACGTACTCAAATGAATTACCCACACACCACACACATCCCACTCGATACGTGCGTTTTACGTACAGTTTACGTTTACATTGAGTACGTACGATGTCTGTGTGGGATATGTGCTGTCAAGCAACGCATAAGCAGTGCAGTGCCTGAACGCACGTTGCCCGCACGGGTAACACACCTCAATATAGGAAACAAATACATACGTTTTCTTTTACGTAGAGTACGTAAAGGCCCTGTGTGGGATATGTGCTGTCAAGCAACGCACAAGCAGTGCAGTGCCTGAACGCACGTTGCCCATACAATTCCCATATGTTCCAAAATACATATATACACACTACACACGAATTACACAGTACTAGTGTGTTTAACGTACATTTAACATACGTTTGACACAGTCGTGTGTTTGCTGGGATCACCATTACCTTAATGTCCATGTGAAATATGAACGTTGTAGCCCCACCCGTTTGGTCAGAATCGGCCCAAATGTCACGAAAATATCGCACTAAAAATAAAAAAAAATCGTAAAAGTACGTTTATTCTATGGATTCTGGTTAACTTTTTCAACTTTTTTTTCACAAGGTACTACATCACCATAACCTTAATGTCCATGTAAAATATGAACTTTGTAGCCCCACCCGTTTGGTCAGAATCGGCCCAATGTCACGAAAATATCGCATTAAAAATCGAAAAAAATCGTAAAAGTGCGATATTCATAAGAAATATTTCTTCGATTGTACCCAAAAACGTGGCACGTCTAAGTTCAGAAATTTCGAAGGTCCCCTTCAATTTTCATCAAGATCGCATATGCCGTTTGCCCGGAATCGTGCGAACAAACAGACAAAAAAAAAAAACAAACACAAAAAAACAACCGAGCTAAATTTTTGGGGGGTCAGTGAAATTGAAGTCTTCGCTTCGCTCATCCAAATATACTGGATACTCTTTTTTTATTTTAAATAACTTGTTGCTCTCCATGGAATAATGTCCACAACTGCCGTATTTGTATTTAATAAACGTCCTTGGTTACTGTTTCTTGAATATAAAAGATACAAGTTTACCGCTTTATTCATGTTAATATTTTCGGCGTATATGGCAGGTTTTTATAATTATTTAAGTTTGAAAAATAATTATGAACTATTTAAAACCTGTTTTAAAACATGTTTATTGTAGAATCTATTTGTCTATAATCATCTGCCAAAAATAGTTCTAACCACACAACAATTACAAAATATGCACGATCTATTTGGCGAGTGTGGTATTTGTCTAACCGGAAAAGGATTGCACTTTATACATCAATTTTAGTGTGATACATAGTTTTTATTTATGGATCAGAAAATTAACTGTTGTTCACAATGATTGTTAGGGTACCTGATCATAATAGCTCGTATTTTGTGTAATTTTCGTGTCACTTAAAATATTGTTTTCACTACCCATACTAATCCTTTATGATTACATTTTTAAAAAAAATTAAAAATTTTGTTACAAATCCATTATACCGTTGCCAAACCACAAACAAACAAACAAACAAACAAACAAACAAAGAGCACGTTAATGCTGGACTTTGGTTCGAGCTTGGATCCTACTTGGAACAGAGATTTTAAAACAGCTTTTGCCTTCAACAATCATCGTCTCACAGGTAAGTGTCTTTATACATTCGTAAAACAATAACCCAATGTTCTTTCATTTATCATCTCCTCTGACAAATGGCTGCTCGATCCTCTTTCTATCTTATCTCACGGCTCCTCAAGCCCCAATAAATACCCCGAGTTCCCCTTGTAGCCGATCAGATCATTGTTTACCCCTCTCCCTCCTGACCTAATTCCAGACAATCTTCCCTCAGCCTCCCATCCCAATATCTCCCCTGTGTCAGTGTCACCACAAACAACAAAATATCTGTGCTCGCGCCCCCACTCCCCTCGCTATCTTCTTAGCCTACAAGTCAACCTTCTGACAGATTCTCTTTATATTCTAGTGCTTTTATCTCGTCTAATATATAAGCTCCCAACACGTTCTTCCACACTCCAATATCCAATATGTGTCACGCATGCGACTTCTACTCCCTATCACTATCAGTTACATTCACTTAGCCCCTTCAAAATGTCAAACACAAAATTTACTCTTTTACGCTCTTTTATCTAGTGGCATATAATTCAATTTCTTTCCATGGCCTATATATATTATTCAGGTGGATGCTTTTACGCTTAAGTATAACCGCCCTGTATGAGGGTTTGAAATTAACGACGTTTCGTGCTAATTACACGGCACATTTCAAGCACTTATAAATAAAGCACGGAAGACTGACTATATCCAAAACCAACCTTACCATCCTCATGTCACCTTCAGTACAATATTATAAAACTTTCAGTCCGCTTAGTAATTCTCCCTTACACCGACCGACAGAGAAAGTAAGTCGCTTAAAAACGCAGGACTTTGATTCGGGATCCTAACTAAAGTTTTTTTAGGGATTTCCATAGTCATAAGCGAATGCTGGGATTGAGGCCTACTACTTGACATTAGAAACTACTTATCAACTATACCCGAACACCGTAATGCCTAGTTAGTCACTTCAAAACAGGGTGTAGTAAAATGAGTGTTTATTGTTTTAACTACAACGGAAATTCCTACGAAAACCAGAAGTCCCCTTAAGCTGTGCCTTAAGGTAAAACCACGCGAAATTACAGTTTTTTAGTGATATCTCGAGAATGATACAAAATATCTAACAACTGATTGCAGACAGCTATTACGGTAATAATCGGTGCGGTTTGTATTTGAAATAAGCATTTAATTAATTAAATATTAATCAAAAAATTAATTACCATCACATTACAATCTTTTTTCATGCATGTTATAATTAGTTCTCACAAAACCACACAGATGTCAGTTAACAGTTTTGCGATATCTTGCAGTGTTCTTGAGATATCACTAAAATACGGAAATTTCACGTGGTTTTAATATTGGTGGTAAAGTCATTAACCTTAACCCACTTTTCACCATTTCATAAGATAAAAGAGGAACGTAAAAGCAGTTTCAACATTTTCAGTGTGGAATCATTTAACTTAAATGGCAATACAAAATTATTTGCAGAGTATTGCCTACAGGAATTCAACCTTATTTGCAACAATTTTATCACGGTTTATCCTGATACTCTAATGTTGTTCTCGGCTCTACCAGCAGTGCCGTGACCACCTGACCACATCTAGTGAAAATAGCCCTCACAATGTAGTGAAATGTGCGTGTTTGTGCGCATACAATACAAGTACTTTTAAACGAAAGCGCTTATCCATTTTCTATTACAGCCGATTTTAATGGTTGTGGACTTTAAAAGTCATGCCTCATTGAATAGCTCATTGACCATGCTTCGGCGTTTGAGTCTGGTGATGTGCTGGAATGTGGTTTGTGGGGGGATAGGCACTCAGTTGATGTTTCATGTGTGTATAAACCCTCCCGGTTACTAACCCCAATCACCCCTTTTATCTCTAAACATACAGCCTATCGCTACGTTTATTAGTACCGGTATTATGTAAATTCATCATAACTTGAATCGACTGCAGTTGGTGTCAAAAACCATGAGGTACACTTGCCATGGGATGAAACAAGAAAATACGAAAAAAACACATGCGCGAAAAAACGATGCTCAAATTTTAGTTCTCGATTTTATCTCATGTTTTATCAATACAATGAAAACCAATATAGAGGATGTATACATAATTATAAAAATGTAAAACGTATTAAAATTCATGGCATGCTTCATAAAATATAATTTTGATTTTTAGTAGCCGACAGTAAATAGGCCGCATCATGGAGGTTTTCACGTGGAATTTCTAAAGTTTGATTAGGGGATAATTATTTGAAATGTCGATGCGTTCTCTGATTCTGACATGCGTATATCCTTTGTAAACAACCTTTAAAAGTTTTCCATTTTTGAGGGTGAGAATTGGAGGTCAAAAAGTAGTCTAGAATGTATATGTAAATTTGCTGGATTTGTTGACCAAGGGACATTTTTGTATCAAAAGACTGTCTATTTTGGAGTATGTGTACGAATCGGGACGAATAGGCTACCCGGCACCTCCACCAAAATCGAAATATTTTTGATACTCGACTCGAATTATCGGGTACTTGCTTGCACACCTCTTAATAAAACACAATTTTAATTTAAAATTCAAAATAAACTTAATAATAATATAATAATAATAATATAATAACAATATACAATGTTCTGGGTTCGTTTAACTATAACAGTGATGACATGTCTGCCTGGCTATTGGAAATGATAAAAGTTCACGTACGAGTTATTTAATTGGTTTACATGAATGTCGTAAAATTGTTTATTAGAGTAAAAATTCAAAACAACATTGCCATCAAACAGCAAAACCAATGTTTTTGTTCCGAAAGATGTTGCTCACATCAATTAGTTTGGCGATGCATTAAGTCAGAGTGCCGTCCGTGATTGGTTAGACTTATTACCCGCATTAGTATTTAATTAGAAAATGATTGTATCAATATCCCATGAATAATTCAGGATGATTGTATTTCGATTAACAACAAGCCCGTGCTGTGTAATTAACACGAGGCTGGAATATCAAACTAATCTACTGAAACTGTTTGTATCGATTTCGTTGAGTGATGTTGGCAGCACTGAAACTAAACTTGTCTTTGTCGAACAGCTGACGAAGCAGAGAGACATACACCTCCAGAAACATGCACCTCCAGTCACATCCAGACTGTATGGTTGTCGAAACTAAATATTGTTAGAAACTTGAACCGATATAAATAATTCGGGAGGTCATTTGTTCGACCCCCCACCGGTAATCATAACTGAAGATTTCCCTAAGGTTTTACTAAATCATCATGGCTATGATGGGATTCAGTCTTCCTTTAATTCCCCAATATCCAAATAAATCTTGGGAATAAACCTTGTGCATTCTACAGTGTGTAGTGATAATAATATATTCGAAAATAAATTTATCTTGTATAGACTAACATTAGTAAGACAAACTTCTAGAATGAAAAAATAATTTGAATTACCAGTATTTCACGAAATATTCGGACAGTGCAAGTAAGTACGAACTATATAAAATCATACAATGGTTGCCAAACACAGTTTATATCTTGCTTGTTGAGTGGTAACTGGTAATATCAACAAAACGCTTGTCATCGGAAGTCGTGTTAGTTTTTTTAATCGTAAAACGTGATTCACGCACAGATGTACTTACAGGGAATAGATGCACATTGTAATATTGCAATTAACCAACGTGAAATGTTTTGTAAATACAAGTATTCAGACGTTTGGGACTCAAAATGCTTAGCCCGCGCAAGCTGACGTATCATGGACAACTTACTGTGAAGGAGAATTATGTAATTGTGTGTTTTAAACCTAGGCTACCATCGAACGCGACATATCCCCATTCAACATTTTGCTTTTACTCCGTAACTTGATGTTCAATATTCAAAGATTAACTTAGCTGCTGAATCTGGATTTTGAAATTAAGGTCAAAAGACAATGAAAACAAATAGATTTTCAGTTTTTATTTATGTTTCATTTTCGGAATACAAAACGTTAAATAACTTTTTCTGATTCAGTAACCGAAAACCAATCCGCTTACTCCGCAAAAATCACAATTAAGTCAAAATACCAAAAAGCGATAGTGTTTTCTCCAGCATCAAAATCACAAGTTTCACACGTTTATCGTAACAATTGCAATTTTATTTGTATAAAAATATGTACACTTTGTTCTGACAAGTACTCTGTACCTCTACGTGGCCATCCAAAAATCCAGGATCTGTTCCGATTGGATACCCATCAATCAATCAATACAGAATTTATTTCTGATTCTCAATTACAACATCAAAACCACATATAATTCATTGTTTTCTGGCAGTATCAACAAATCCTTTATTCCAATCCAGATCACGCTTCTTCATTTCAGGATCATTCTCTGACTAGTATTATTTTCTTTTTGACTACCTCTTCTATATAATTCTCCTGAACAACATCTAGTGTACATATTTACATGACACCACATTTACAACATTTAGTTGTCCTCCTTTGTAAATCAGTTTTTATAACTGAATATAGGATAGACGTTAAATAAATAAATAAAAATACATAAAAATAAACCTTAATTTAGTAATTTTAATCAGCTCTTCTTAAATAACTATAAAAAATAAAAAATAAATAAATTTTGTGTTTATCAAACATTTGTTTAGAAGCGAAACCCAAGTTGTATACTATTGATCAATTGCATTCGTTTCAAGTTACCAGATTATTCACCACACAAAGTTTGGGTCTGTATTGTACTCATCAGCACATAGATTATCCATTCCAAAGATCCTATACTATTATATAACGTCGACGGTTGAACCATTCCTTCTCTTTTCTGATTCTTACCTCAATGTCAATAAAGGGGCACACATAGACACAACCACGCTGTTGTATTCAGCCACTTCTGCATTTTCTTTTGCTTCGATCCCACGTCTTCTAGCATTTATTATTCTATGTTACAATCACCTAAATTCTGTATATAAACGTACATTTAACGGTCACAAACTTGTTAAATACTGTTTTACATTTGCATATAAATATCTCACAGTGATGGTATAACTTACCCCGAATGGGGTTTGAAGCCAAGTTATCCTGCTCCTCGTACCATTCTTTTGCCAACTCTTGAATGAGCAATTTTTAGAATATTTTAGTAAATTGTGTAATGCTATATGGCAAATCGCATGTGTTGCACTAGAGTCTATAACTAGATCATATTATTGTTTGGTTTTAATTGTTGTAGTTTGATAAAGACTGCTGTACAGCATTTGAAACATTATTCTTTTCTTCCTAGTTTGATTAATACTTTAATAAGAGTTAAATTTCCAATTTTATTTTGTCACTTGATATTATTGTCATATTTTGTGACATGAATCGACTGTAAATCTAGGCATCCCCGGTCTCATATTCCACGAGTCAGGCTTTGATTTATCATCCCTACACTGTTCAAATAACAAGAGAATCGATCGCTAGCTTTAGTGCCGGACGATATGAGTTCGAGTCCAAATTAGAGCAAACTTTTATTTGAACTTCTACAACATAATTTCCAGCAAAGCATTGCGCTTGAAAACACATTCATTATCTAGCCAGCACGAAAGTGAAATCCATAGGCCTGGATTGTAACATAGATATTCCGTAGCTCGTCTTCGGGCATATGTGGTTTCCGTGTGCCAATTAGTTAATTTACAACTCGCTTAACCAAGAGAAGGCCCACCATCGACTGGTGCTACCCTAACCGCTATAAATCATTTAGTGATTCTATATTCCACCTCGCTAATGCGTGCTAATTCACAACATCAATAAATACGAGGTCTGCTACAATAGTGGCCATACCTTCTCAAGGGAATATTGTTTCATTGCTCACAATAACCACCCCATGAAGGGGGATGCAAAGTTGGATTGCGGTTCTACCCATTCACGGGATGCTATCCGATCAAAGCGTTATCACGCCCAATCGCTTCTAGAGAAAGGTAAGCTGGAACGCTTAATAGATTCAGAGATACAATTAATTCACTTACATGGGCGGTTTACTTCTAAAGCCCTCACAGCTCATTCGCCTTGGGAATTAACCCGCTCGAACGACCAGAGTGTAAAAAACAAAGTGACATTTTGTTTATTGTGGTAAACTGTTTTAGTGGCGGGTGAACTTCAAGCTAAACTTGTGTGGACGTGATACGGGTTTCGAGCTCATATTCGTAATTTATATAAACTAATCTCATGTGGACTAATTCCAATTAAAATTAAATTATACTTCTGTTAATAAGCATTAAACAATTACTTCGCAATTTATATCATTTATGTGTGAAATATACTCTCGAGTTCATTAATGTTGTTTTTATTGTTTTCCGTTGTTTGTTGTATATAAAAGAAAAAATCACCCCTAGGAACATGGGTAGGTAAACCTTCAGCGCTTATGCCATCACTTCAATACCATAAGTTGAACTTTGAAGAGCGACCTGTGTACACAACAAAGAATCAAAGAAGGTTTTAATATTAAATATTACCAAACCGCAAAAAATAGTTTAAAACAAATTTAAAAAATGACTATGCTGAACCAGCCTAAACAGGTTGACCATTTCACTTTATCACAGGCAGGCCTCTTTGTAATCATTTTCATAGTATGTAACAATTTGGCCCTAACTTAGTTGATGTGGCAATCACTATAAGTATTTAAGTTTTAAACATTACCGTACATATCTCACTATGTGACACTACTACTTTAACAGCAAAGAGAGCTAAAAAAAAATAAAAGTGTCCTTTTTTACAACTAGGAAGCTTCGCAAACGCTTTTTCATGCGCGTTGTTGGATGAGCGTAATTTTTTAAAACGAAAAAAAAACAAAATTGCGATTTTCATAAGAAATAATTTTTCGATTACGCTCAAATTTCACACGAATGTATAAATTCATAAAATTAGGGTTCAATGAAAAAATCATTACAATCGGATAAAGCATGTAGGTGTTATTTGACGAAGAAATTTTAAAAATCGAAAAAATCGTAACATTGCGATTATCATAAGAAATAATATTTCGATTGAGCTAAAATTTCACACGAATACATCAATTCATAACATAAAGCTTCTCTGAAAAAATCATTACAATCGAATAAATCATGTAGGTGTTATAAGTCGAAGAATTAAAAAAAAAAGAAAAAAATCGTAAAATTGCGATTTTCATGGGAAATAATTTTTCGATTGCGCTCAAAAACGTGTCAGTTCTAAGTTCAAAGATTTCGAAGGCCTCCAGAAAATTTCATCCTAATTGGAGTATCGGCTTAGCCGGAATCGTGCTAACAAACACACAAAAATACAAACAGAAAAAAAACATTCCGGATTTTTTTCTCCAGTGTAGTTAAATAGAATCTTTGCTTCGCTCGCTACGCTCATCCAATTAGAATGTTTCATAGATAATTTCACGTCGTATTTGCACTTATCCAGCTACGTAGACCTGAGCAAGCTAAGTTCACTGTATGTGTTCAAATTCCTACTTTATTAATAGGAAATCTAACTATTGCGTAGAATGTTTTTTGCTTTTGCTCGTGTTTGAGTTAAACTTCCTCCAATTGTTCCATATTTTTACAAACGCTTTGCATTGCTGACACGTCGTCATTTATTAATGGCAGCCCGATCAACTCTACATAAATAACTGTCTACGTTGCGGGATATGCACCAATGTGGTGCTTGTTTCACTAGCATCCGGTTATATCGTAACATTCGAACAAAACATTGTGACAGTGACCCTCTAAACGTGTACGCATAATATGCCCTAGACCGTTGGTCAAATGAATAATACAACGAACAATTTTCAACATGTAAAAACTCGAAGACCAACCTATTCCTCGTACGAATAATTTCTATATCTAATCCTGCTTCAATCTATGTTTGTATTTATCTGTTTATAACTAGAGATGTGCAAAAATGTTTTTATTTTAAGTTTGAAAATTCGCGTCTTAAAAAAAATCGCGATTTTTCGTTATTTACAAAAAAAAAACACTTTGTTAATGCAAACTTGGATAAAAAGCCCAGGTTTAAATTATCAGTATCACAAATTCCAGGACAATTTATAATTAATTTAAAAGAAAAAGCACATGAGATTGAGAATCAGTTTTAATTTTAAGCTCAATTTCAGCCTTCAGTTTTCAAAGTTTCCGACAGTTTTTACCACCTGATTGATTTCGACTACCCGGCACCTCCACCAAAATAACGAAATTATGCATTTTTTGTAATGTCAATATTTTATATGAAGTATTTTGAGCTTACTCGCGTACAAACGATTATGACGATCTGAAAATCGCGTTTTATGACTCGGCACCTCCACCATATGTACCAGCCAGGATTAATTTAATTTCGACTACCTACCCGGCACCTCCACCAAAACTTTGAAAAACCTTTGTTCGAAATTTCGTGACCTAATTCGCGTTTAAAGACAATTTTGCTAATTTCGCCACTAGTTCGCGGTATCAACTAAAATATCGGAAAATTCTCGAATTGAAATTGGTACAATTCAATCACAATTCAGGTGATTCATGTGCAAACTGAATTTGAAGAGATTATTTCAACTTAAAAAAAATCGCGAATTTCGATCTCATCATTTTTGCACATCTCTATTTATAACTAACACCAGAACCAAAATTCTGCAAGTACTTCTCATAAAATGTAACACTATAAACGAAATTATTAAAACATAAAACGAATGTTAATGAATAATAATGTATAATTATGCCGTGTTGATATGTGTAGATAAATAAAACATTTTGTTAATAGCGTGCAGTTTTTTCTGTGGTGAAGTGCTGATTGAAGCCAACATTCTAACTCGTCCTGTGTCCTCAATCAACTATTTTTGTGTCACATTATTGCTCCAACAACATTCAATGTGCAAGCCATTCAAACATACATCCTGTTTAATAGGAAACGCTAACGATTCCGATTGGACGTAACTTGTTGTTTGGAATTGCACAATAATTCTACGTTGTTAATTACTTTGTTATTAAGTTTGTGGCACTAGCATAACAAGCTTCATTATGTGTGACTCCATTGACTCTGAAACCGCAGAAGCTGGATTGTTCTGCCCTATTTGTGCTCAAGTTTATGTTGCGCATTAATACTCGGATGGAGCTAAAACACAACACGCTGGTCGTTATGTTCGGTTTACAGTGAGCATTGCAATAGTTAATATTGCACTTTATCGAATAGAGGTAAAGCGAACCGAAACCGAAGTGAACTTTAATTCTGTTGTCGGAATTAAATTGTGTACGAACACGTAACACAAATATATTACTTACCGACAAAAGTTGCATTTCGACTTTAAGCTATCTAGCGCACACACATGGCGCCCCATTGGTTTTCTAAGCAGGCTCCAAGTTTGTCATCAGCTTCAATGCAATAATTATTTTAGGTTCAAATTTGTATCGTAATGTATATATAAACTCTTTTGTCCTGAGGACAATGTGTCTAAGAAATATTTCTCCACAATAAATAACAATTCTTATGTTTGTTATCACTGTAAAAAGGCTTGTAATGTACATACAATTCAGATATACAATTCAAAAGTGTGAAATCAACTCTACACAGAATCACGAATTTTACCAACTTTAAGATTTCTAACATTTCTAAAATATAGTCTTCTGTATTACATCAAATACAACTATTATGTAAAACCGGCATGTGTAGAAGAATAACTGAGAACAGAAAATGAAAATGTACGAAGCCAAGGTATACTTTTATAAAGTTGGTAGTTGTAATGTGTGTAACAAAAGCAATCCTCCCTGATATGTATAGTTGATAAGGGTGTGAAGAACATCCGTCAGAATAGGAGTGTTTCAAACAGTACCACTCGAAACTTGGCTACTCCTATCGTGCTACGGCTGTTAAGGTCCAGACTTGTGTTGTTTGAACAAAATTATGTCACTATTAAACTGGTTCTAAATATTGTGAAGATTCGTTTCCAGTTTGACCACCATTCAATACAAGTGTCCCAGGAGGGTCGAACATATTGCAGCCATTGAATTTATCCGTCCTGCACCCACATTTAGCCGCAGCGTTGGCTGGTTGTAGCATTGAACATTCTGAATATCGTTGGACGTTTGCGTGAACAAGCTGATTCAATTCAGCTACCTTGCAGTAGCAGTGTCTACCCACAGTGTCATACATTGATTACACATTTGTTCGTATAGTTTATTAAGACGAGTGGGTTGAATGGGATGTGATACTGGATGAAGGAAACATCAAAGAGTAAATCTGATCGTATTATGCGGCGTATATGTTTCCTATATAGCCAGCAGGCTTTAAATGTAATGTCCACCACACCCCCCCACCCCCTGAAAATCAGTTTTCATGTCGACGATCGAATGACGCTTCGTGAGCTAACACAATGTTTAAATTATTGTGATGTTGCTGGTTGGTCGCTTGGTCGTCATTGGTTTAGAAGCCATTCGCTCATATTCGCTCGCCATCAAGAAAATGAGACTTATGTTATCTTTATTTAGAAAAGTCCAAGAGAAATTAATTTTAAGTATAAGCAAATGCTTATAAAATGGAGCTGCCGTTTAGATATTGTATTATCTTTTGTAGGATTTTAAGTTTTTGATTGGTGGTTGCAGTGGCGAAAACAAATTACTTTTTATAGTGCATGCAATGATGACTTCATGTAATTGCGCCCATTGAGATACTTACAACTCACTTAGCTACTTACCGAATGAAAACACTTCTTCAGACATCGTTCTTGATTTTACGAAACAGAATAATCCCGCTATTCACTCATTTGTCATATTTAACGTAAGCAAAGTGAGGTATTGTTCGTCACTACTCCGTTTTCATTCATCCAATCTGTTGCAAATCTTTATCCAGTGTAGGCAAGAACTTGCTCAGACCGGAACAGAGGAACGACGTCCTGCAAAAAGTTTGCCTCGGATGTCTTCTCTCTCTCTTAAGATTAATGTAAACGGAATATTCCCACGGGAACGTTGAGATAAGTGAAGGAATGAGTATGACGAACGACGTAGATCTGTTTCTCGACGGCGCTCAGACACAACAGATGTGCTACAGACAGAAGACAAACCCATCGAGACATTGGTTTCCATCACCCACTCGACCAAGCGCACTGGGCAAGACAGGGGAGTTCCAAGACGTGCTTCGGACATGCCAGACTAGTCGTAATGCAGAAACACTGCTGCTACAGTGCAGCAGCTAGGAACACCAGACATGACAGGGCACAGCTGCTAGGAACACCGGACATGACAGGGCAGCTGCTAGGATCACCGGACATGACAGGGCAGCTGCTAGGAACACCGGACATGACAGGGCAGCTGCTAGGAACACCGGACATGACAGGGTAGCTGCTAGGAACATTGGTAATGACAGGATAGCTGTTAGGAACACCGGTTATTACAGTGTAGCTGCAAAAATCACCGGACATGACATGGCATGTGAAAAGCTTGCATCATTGATCCTTTACAACTGTGAGGTGTACGCCGGCTACGGCAGGTCAGTTGGAAGGCATACTATACAAGTGCAAGTACCGGACAACGTTACGATTTGCTCCTTTTGAGTATTACATATACGTCTAAAGGAGGTTTGTGATGATTTGGCTTTGTTTGATAAGAGTTTGTAGCCATTAAAGGAAGGTTCGGTACAGTACTCATGGTATTCTACTTCGATACTGGTACCTTTGTTGTTACTGCTGATAACTAGCGTTTCTATTTATACACAATAAACCTGATAACTTATGTATTTTATTGAAAAGTATCGTTTAAGCTATACATGTTACCTCATTTACAACAAAGTGGCATGGCAAACTTAACGCAAGCAGACGACTTCACATTACTACAAGGAGCGCTTATTGCAAGCACTGGATAGAGGAATATTGCATTGTGTGCACTGCACAACACAATTGACGACCGGATGTAAGCCCTAGCTTTACTGTGCCAAAGCTCTCAACTAAAGTTATTTCCCATCTTTATGAGGAAACAAGCACAACAAACAGGGACGACGAATTCATTGAAATCCTTCAAGTAAAGTTGTCATTTCACTGCAACTCTGTGTAAAGTAAGAGTAAGAGAAGCGAGATCTCGCATGGGTTTCGCGATGAAGAGTGGCAGTGACAGAGAACGCCAGTATGAGGGATCGACTGGCAGTTAGTAACCAAGATTTTAACAGAGTTTCAGAAGATAAAGAAAACTTCCTGGCCAAATAAGACAATCTAGTTTTGTTTTGTAAGTTGCCAAGTAAAGTTTTCGAACTGCCGAAAAATGTTGTTCGTTTTTCTCCCGTGAAGTCAAGGCTGCCACTCAATCTCGTCTCCTCGCGAACAAACAAATGGTCCACAAACTTCCACCGAAGAGCGTGTCAACACCGTTATCACGAGTGAAAAAACCATGTTTCCGTATGCTTTCACATTTCATACGCCATTGCCTCCGTGCCATTTTCCTGGGAACACTTTATCTGAACGCCGGGCCAAACTTTAACTCGGTTTCGTATTACTATTCGGTTCGAGATCAAAAACAGCTTGGATTTTCCCTTTCCTCTTCCTCCTTCTTGCACGCCTTCGCCCTATATCGAGCTTATACTCTTCAAATAATATTTTCCCTCATTCTCACTTAATGGCTGAATCATTTCCTTCTCCCCCCCCCCCCAGATAGAACTCTGTGGCTTCGCACATATTCTTGTGGTAAATCTGCATCTTCATTTGGAAGTTGTCGGGCGTGTTGTGGATTTGTCGCGCTTCTATGCGGCGGCTCGCTAGTCTGTATGCGTGTGACGTAGTTCGCTGTACGTGCGTGCACGGCGCTGCACTCGCTATCACGCACGACGTGAGCGCACGTATGGCGCGCGGGATTCCCCTCCAGAGAGAAGGAAAGTCATCACGTGTAGGTGACAGGTTCGCAAGGAACTTGTTATGTGATACACCTTAAAAACTTAATCGAAAGCATGCACGATTTCTTTTGGTGTTCTAAAAAATCGACTGTGTCTTTAATAATATTGCATAATTTTTTTTTTTTTTTAAAAACAACGCTTATATTTAAATGTACTAAAAAGTAAAAAATAAATTTTCGCCCAACAAATTTTTACCTTACTCGGAAAATAAAAGCGTTGGGCGCTTACGGTATTGACATAGATTACAGAATTTTGTTGTTCATGGAGGGAAAGCGCCCAACGCTTTTATTTTCCGAGTAAGGTAAACATTTGTTGGTCGAAAATTTATTTTTTACTTTTTAGTACATTTAAATATAAGCGTTGTTTAAATAAAAAATCATGCACTATTATTTTATACTTTTTAGTCTTAACGAATGTTGTAATCGAATATGTGCTCACTGGATGTGTCCGAATTTCTGCATCTGGTTGGCCCATTCTCACTAGCTTGACTAATTTCCCATATGAAGCTTTGTTTGATTAATTAACTATGATGAATTAATTGATTAACTAGTGAATGTTATAAATTGATTCATGTATTGTCATCAAGAATATACGTCTGTGTGAAAAATTTCAGCTCGATTGGACATTGGGAAGCGGGTGAAATATCTATTTCCGTATAAAACTATGATTTATTAATTATGATGAAATTAATTGATTAATTAGTGAATCTGTTTGTGTGTATGTTATTGATTCATTGTCATCAAGAATATACGTCTGTGTGAAAAATTTCAGCTCGATCGGACATTGGAAGTGGTGTATTTATCATATACTTTATTATTAATTATGATGAATAATGATAATTAGAAACTGTAATGATTCTTATCAAATATAACGTATGTGTAAATTCGCTCGATTGGACATTGAGAAGTGTGAAATATCGATATAAGATCGTCAACGACAGACAGAAACATAAGCTAATATAAGCGTTGAAACATCACAATACATTTAATACGGTAATGGATCATATAATTGTAACTTCATGATATATTACTTTCATAGCACATTTGAAAATAGTTCGGATATATTTAACAAATGTTTCTTCACTTTTCTTTTGCATTTCACGAACATGTTTTTTTCTTATTTAGATGGCAAGGGTCCTTCTTGTTGAAACTCGGACAGAAAAATGAATTCTTTTCATAGAATAAAGTTGCTTCCACATACTTTTTCTTTTCATTTTACTCGTAGGACAAGAGGTTTGCTCAAATCAGCTATTTCCAGCGCACATGCATTGTGGTGCAGAATGCGCGAGCAAGTTTTTATCCCCTCGCATCATGAGATGTACAAGCAGCAATATGGCTCCCATAACACGTGCGTCTAGTCAAGATCCTGGTCTGGTACACCGTTAGGAAATATTACGTTCAGAATTTTCAATTCAATTGGACTACCCTTTCGAAATTTGTATTTCCGGAATTATTTCTTGAACGACACAAATCTGAATTTCATAACTAGGACGCACGAATCCTGTTTCTCTGCACGTAGAATAATAACGTAAGACGCCACAACCGTATTCATTCCAAACTGTTCTCGGTTACTTTCAAACCGCTCGTTGCATTCTGTGGCTTCAGAGTTATGAGGGTTAACTTTGTGCTTGCTTTATGACATGAGTAATAGACCAGTCTCGTTGAGCTTTATTGCCAACAGATGTTCAGAGATTTAAATTTAATTTAAACTTTGATCGTTTGTAAGTCTTACTTGCAACGAAGTCGAGGCATCTTACAATAGGGATATTTTTACGTCCGTGGTTCTCAAGCCTTTCTCTGAGAATCATCTCAAATAAGTATCTTAGTTTGCGCATCTCTAATTAAACGTTACTATACCCTTGTGATGTAATATGTTCTTACCAAAGTCGTATGTCTCGAGTATATTTCATCTAAAAGATAAAGTAGAAAACTTACTATATTTATATTTTAGTCGGATAGCCATTTCTTTAAGTTAGGAGAGGAAAGTCAGTTACATTTGCATTGTAAGTAGCAGTAGCATGCAAGTAAACCTTCATGTAGGACCATGTTTTCTATTTAATTGGTAATGTTTACGTCGTAAGGCAATCAGCAATAAGATCGAGCATATTATGATGGGTCTGCTTTAAAGTGACATGTTGCGAATGAGTCCTGTACTAAGAACATTTATTTTATCCCCTTTAACCGTTACTGTTACCGGTACCGTTACAGTTACCGTTACGGTAACTTAACCTCCCAACCCAACCCAACCCAACCTGACCTTTATTACATATTTTTAAAGTTATATTTTGAGCCATGGACGTCTGGTCAAAATAGATTTTAGAGTTAAGTATAAGCAAATTAGTAATATACAGTTCTAAGTTCGCTTTTAACACCTTTCTGCCTAAATTTCTTAATTGAACCAATGGCTATTTAACATTTTGCTTTTTTTCCGTTTTTTGCCCCTCAAGACTAAAAGTTACCGAATTTTTCGGGTTGCTTTTGCTGTTAGGAAAACAACACGAATGCTTAGAGCCCAGCATGTTCGGACGATTGAGCATCTTGTCTTCAATATGGTCGCCAAAACCTCGACAGCAGCCATTATACCTCTCTTATTTAACGTGATGCTTGCTTCAGGGTGTTGTATTATTTTGTAATTTCAGTCTGTCACTTCAGTCACCAAATCTACAATTCATATCGCCATTTACTGTTTAATAACAGCAAATAATAATAGGCAGTCACAGGTGTGAAAATAATTATCGTGACATTCTAATGAAGCGCCCGAATGACAGCCAATTATTTCAACAGTCTAAACAAACAGGCAAAGGCGGATCACTATCTGTTATTAAAGCTCGTAACGGATCGATGTTGATTGTCATTTAAACGTCTAATTAAAACGGCCTGTCAATGGGTTATTTGTTATTTCGTATGGGAGATGCCTGGAGGAATGTGGATCGCTCGCCATTGGGGGCTTGACCATGCAACACAATGTTGGCTTTAATCAATCGCCGAGCAAAGCCTACCGCTCCACGGGGGCGATGGTAAATACACATTTTATCACATCATTATTATCCTACAATCTATGTGGTATGATGAACGAGAGGGAAAACTGTCAATAGAAATGGTATACTGATGTCGTTAAAACGGCGAGTTGGAATTTCGTCCCGGTAACGAGAAACACAATTTGGTGTGGTATAATGATGTCGGGTTTCTGTGTCTTAATAAAACTTTGAACATTGTGAAATAAAAACTTTTTATCCTTTGTTCCCGATCATTAAATCAGATTTAAAAACATGTTTTTAAAAGTATGGAAGGTATTCTACACCTTTGTCGTAATACTGTGTGTCTATAGGCAATGATTACGATACATTTTGCCAACGGCGAATCAAAATCATTTACAAAGGTTACTCCGAGTCACATTGCTTCGCAAATTTGTAACGTGTGATCAAGGCTGGCTGACAAAGACTATGAATGTGTTATAATATAGAACTCTTTGCGTGTTCGGTTCCTTTTCGAACATAGGTAGCAAACCATGTGGATATCAGAAAACAATTATTTACTGTTCAGAAACATACAGTAGAACGTAATATGGTTGCCGATCGATGTTACTTTTGATAATCGATAATTTGATATTTGTATTTGATTTATAATCGATTTTTGTGCAATCAATCGATAATATATTATAATCAATTACGTAACCGAAATAAATTAATATGCGGCATTTTATATGTTGCTGATTTTCAGCTAAGCTAGTATACTATAAAACTTTCAATCATTAAAAATTTATTTATTTGTATTTGAGACCTTTTGAATGTTGATGTGGGATAAATAATCAGATACTATCGAAAAGTAATAGATTAACCCATAATTCGCAGCCACACACAATACAATTTTAGAATAGAAAATATATTATGTTAAATTTATCTCCTACCCGGCCCCTCAGACAATACATATTGAAGAACTTTCTCTGAGGTGAACTCTGGAATTTATTTTAGAACTTCTTAGTCTGGTAATTCTTTTCCAACTTTTCAACTACGCGAATGTACGTAGAAAGCCAGACAAGGAATATCTCTTATTTTACTACATTGTAAAGTAGGATTTGTGAGTATTTTGAGACAAAAGGACGACGCAACTATAACCCCAGCTATAAGCCAGACGTTGCGGTTTTGTCTTACTTGCCATTGTCGCCAACCTTACTTAATAAGTTATGCGGACAAGTACCACAACCAACATGTATGTGCACCAGAACGTGGAACGTAACACACAATATGAACATTAGTCAAAACGAAATCAAACTGTGCAATTAATAAATTTAACCAAACATAAAAGCTGGATTGCTGCGATTTAAATATATATAAACTACCTATATATAGTTATAGATTTTCCTACACTAAATTTATTTTTAGGCCTACTAGTAACTTTTTCTCTCTATCATAATTTATCATAAATTAAAATGATTCCAAATGTACATATATTATTCTTAGAATTGTGCTTGATAATAATACACAATAAAAAACTCATATCACGGAATTATTTTACGAGATATTTACGATTGAAATATTAGGTATTTCCTATCTTCTACCATTGTAAGGGCATAAAAACACAGTCTCAAACACCAAATTAGCTGCAGTACAACCAAAATTTAAAAAAAAAACACAATAAAAAATGATTCTTTAAAATTGATTATTCCACAATCTTAATGATAATCGTAAAAAAGTCACCTCACCGAACTCATTGCCGAGATATTGTAGACCAAAGTTACAAAAATTTAAATACAAGGAAAAATGACATGAAAACATGACGACACTGTATGACTTGAACCATAGCAATGAACGTTAGCAAACAAAATAAATATGGTCAAATTTGACAGTTTGACAGTGTCTTTTCCAAATGTAAATGTTGTCGCCATAGTCATAAAGACAAACTTTTATGCGTGTTTTAAGCTCTTTATGTCTAAATTTAAATTAATTTGATTAATATTCACTTTACAAAGAAAAATCAGACCTTTTCAATTCAACTCATTTCTACTGATAAATAACAAGGTTACAATCCATAATTTACATACACATATTTCATGTTACACAGTTGATACTACCATTGTAAGAAAAAACTACAACATGAACCAAATTACAACTAAGCACTGATATCACATTGCTTTCCCTTGAAAAAGCAAAATAAAAATAAACTCTGCATCTATTCATTAATTCATAATAATATGACATACCATAATTATATTTAATAATAAGCAAATATTAAGAAAATATATTTTTATTTAAGTCAATAAGATCTTCTTTTAATGGGTGGTACACTCGCTGGTAAGATTAAGTTAAGTAGTAAAAGAGTTTCAGTTCCAGCAAGTTGTT
Organism: Sweltsa coloradensis; assembly: GCA_024449915.1. Lineage (NCBI taxonomy): Eukaryota > Metazoa > Arthropoda > Insecta > Plecoptera > Chloroperlidae > Sweltsa > Sweltsa coloradensis. The sequence continues at coordinate 598,887 of JAMZAV010000016.1, forward strand.
AATTGTTTTATAAAGATAATTTTATCCTTTCCTGAGTAATAAGAAAATGTCACATTTACTTAACATAAATTGTATGTAGTTTTTGTTTGTTATTCCTTGATTTTCGGAAGTTTGTTTATTATAAGTTATTTCAACATTTCACTTCGAATCAGTTGCAATTTTCCCTTGGCAGTTTCAACGAGAACTCTTAAATCAAGAGATTTCAAGAGTCGAGCACATTATTACAACTTTGCTGAACATATCGACATGAAATCTAGTAACTTTGTAATTTCAAGCGATGGAGATTTATTAACGAAACATACCGACTTCTATATCATACTTCTGACATTCTCCGTCACACAGATACTGAAATATGAAAACAAATTGCGTTTTGTGAAATAAAATAGAAAAAGCAATGACAGCGTGTACAACCTCGGTCCAGTGATTTCCACGGTCGCACTTTGACCTCTCGACTATAATTTTATGAAGCGTTTGGAGGCCGCGCGGAACGTCAGGGCCAGGGGGGGGGGAGTGTTTAATACTTACTACTCGCGTTTAACATCCAGGCTTTACAATGTCGTTCATGTTTTGCGAGGGTTTTTTAGATGGCATGTTTAGCGAAGGAAACTAATACCAGTATAATTCACGTTTTGTAATTAATCATTCCAAACTGAGAAAGAGCCTTGGCGGATTTTCTTCAAATGCGTGGGCAATCTACAAACAACCATAGGAAAAGTTCCAGGCCATTGGTTATAGTCACTGACAATGAAGTCCTACAAACATTACATTGTCGGTGATTGATTCTGAAATACTTGAGTCACATTTCAATTAGTACCAGCATTTATTTAAACTTCGAGCACACCTACAAAAAGGCTCTGGTTTTTTGAACTACAACATTATCTGAATATAAATGAAATACTACAGGTCCCGATTTTTGGCTAACTTCCAAATTGATGGGCTGTTGATGTTTATTATTATCTTCTTTGCCGATCCCTTCTTGATCTTCAATGTAGTTTCATGTTTCATTATATCTGTTTATATTCTTCGTGCACGAGAAATCTCTCTTCAATTTGTTATTTAAAATCAATCAATCTCTTATTTACTGAAAAAAAACACTTCTCATAATTTAAAGCTGCACATTTCACATTAAAAACTTGAATTACTTGTACTATATCTTGATATCTCTTCTTTGTTTGAAAGCAACATAGTGGAGCTTCTCTTTCAATTAAAATCTCATAAATTTTCAAAATAATATTAATAATAATAATAATAATAATAATAATAATAATAATAATAATAATAATATATTTATTTATTTATAGGTTTTCGCGGACATATGTAGGCTCTTTTTGGCCGCGAATAATTTATTAAAAAAATAAGGAGGCACTATAACTTACCACATATATATATATATATATAAATAAATAGACCAAAGCCCCTAAAAACTCATTTGACAAACAAAAGAACTCTAAACTCCCAGTCAAGGCAACAACAAAGATAAGACTCAATGACGTACATAAGCTTTGCGTAGCAAAGCGCATAAGACTACTTCATCACTGCACACTAAATCATTATTTAACAAATAATTAAAAACAACATCAAGGTGCCCGTTAGGGCGCCGCAGCCAAGCCGCGGTGCGCTACACACTCAAGCACCTTATACACCAAGCAGAGTTGGGGTGATTTCGAGGTGTTACCCAGCCGTCATGTAACGTGATGTGAACTTGAAAACTATCACAATCGAGGGGATTTAGGTACCTGACAACACATGCCAAATTTTATTGGGGTACGACCATTCCTTCTTGGTGAAAAAATGTCTTCAAACATGCTCAAAATCACTTTAAGGATGTTAGCTACTGCTAGCTACTGCTAACATCTAATACGTCGGCCCGCGATTCTGACCAGACGGGTGGGGCTACAATGTTCATATTTTACATGGACATTAAGGTTATAGAATGATAGTCTCTTTTGAAAAAAAAAGTTGAAAAAGTGTGTTGGAAGGCTTCCAAATAAAGGTTTTAAAATAAGCCTTAAACACTTGGCATATAATCAACAAGTAACCATAGTTACTTGACACTTGTTGACGGTATAAGCAGAGTTAGGCGGGAAAGTGCGATACGTAAACAAATGGCGGACATTTAAAAATTTTCTTCTTTGTGTGGAACGAGAAAAGGTGTCATTATACTCTCATAAAACAAATCAGAAACCGTCCCTGGCCTAGGCCCAGATGTAGAAAATTATTTATAATACAACAGTGTAGGTCTAAAGTTCCATTTGGCTATAGGACTAGTAAAATTCATACTTACATTACATGTTTGACAAGCCAACCCTATGCCAGCACAACATTGTTTTGATATGAACTTGCTCAACTGTTTGTTTACATAATTGCAACAATCAAATCATTTCATACAACTTGTCTTTCGATTGGCCCGCGTTTATGAAGGCACTGCCATCTAGAATAAATATAGAACTTTTTCGAGCTCTTTGCTATACGCAAATCTTTTTAAAGTGTTTGGATTTCGTGATACTCTTTCAACCATAGACATCCTATATAATTGGCTAGACCAGCAGTCGGTGGTCCACTTCCGGTACAATTAGAAGCCATCTTAAAATGACAGTTTACATGTTAATCAAATGGGAGCGATTTGTGGCCAAATAGTTCTCAAGATTGCCGCCAGGTTGACAGGTAAGCATACTAGCCTTTAACACCAAATGATTACTAAATTCCTTTATGCAATCACTTCGTATTGTTTCTTTTGTTTAATACCATGCTGCACAAGCTAAAACCATATCAAACAATCCAGTAAAATACTTTATTGCATTAAAAAAGCATAAATTAAAACACCAAATCGCCATCTTGAAATGGGCCGGTTGAGTCTTCAATTTGCTACGCTCGCGCCTGTGCGGAGGTATAGGAGACTGCTAATCTAGCCTACTATAGGGGTTTAATATCAATGCTTTCAACTCACAACCCATGACGTTTTCCACGATACCGTTCAAGAATACCAATTCCTTCGAAAACGAAAACGACTTCGTTTTCAAATTGCGTTTTCAACTCATCTCCCACGAACTCAAGAATTGGGGTCCAGTCCTTATACCGTCGTTATACCATGGTTATACCACCTATACCCAGGATGTACATGAATCCGGGTCTAGATATTTTACATCCTATATTGTTACTGCTAATACCATAGAATTTAAATCAACTTTGATAAAAATATTATATTTTAGCAAATAATTTTGTAATGGAACTTGAAAAGTAATGAGATCAAAACACATAACAAAAACTTGCAGAAATACAGCCAAACCTTACACACTCATAAGGAATGAGATCTAAAAAAGGGCCAAGCTCATCTACCTTTCCACATAAACGTACAGTGTCCCATAACAGCATCCTCGAAAAGCTTGGCAAAATAGAATTTGCATGTTTACGTTTAAATTAATTACAAAAAAAGAACTTTGATAAACTATTACGTTAAATTAATAATCGCAAATTCTATTTTGAAAAGCTTTTCGAGGATGCTGTTATGGGACACTGTACGTTTATGTGGAAGGGTAGATGAGCTTGGCCCTTTTTTTAGATCTCATTCCTTTTGAGTGTGTAAGGTTTGGCTGTATTTCTACAAGTTTTTGTTATGTGTGTGTAAAACTAACTGCCTTCTGAATTCTTAAGTAGGTGCCTAGGTTATTTAAATTCAATTTTACGGAGTTAATTAAAAAGGGTGGTACCTACATTACAATTCTATAATATATCATATTTTAAAATATTTTATTTAATGTGTAGACATTATGTAACGCCCAAACCCAATATAGTTAATTTTTCAGGTTGCGAAACAATGTTATCAAAACAATTCGTGGTTTTACTTGTAGGGGGGGGGGGGGGGGGGGGGTCATTAGGAGTTGTACAAGTGGAATGTGCAGGGGAATTTTAAATCGTATTTCGATGAATGTATATAGGTTTTCAACGCGAAATCCGTAAAGTCACAGTGTGACATAGTGTCTCGTCTTTAATGGAGAAAATCTGGTTAAAGTGATATATACAACAAAAACTGTTAGTACAGGAAAGAGAAAAATTCGATACTTTAATACCTGCCAAGAGCATGATGCAAGTCTAAGTAGACATAACTTTCGTTTGAACTATGGCGATGCTTTGAACTTTGCATGCAGCATAATCTTGTTTTTTCCTCTCTAAAAGGTTCTTCCTTGGTCTTGCAACTTTGCATTTCAGATTTCAACAATGCCATGACTTCCGTATTCCGGCAAGGTTAGGTACGTGCTTCTAAGGAAGTATGGATTTTATCGTGATTTCGTACTTTTTCTCATCCTCAATGCAACCTATATGGAATATAAACTGGACACTTACAAAAGAACATTCGTAAGCTGGCCGTAGTGGTACCATGCAGGTCATCGGTAATTTTCCGGACTCCTTTCTTCCGTTCTAGATTTGTTCCAACGTTTAGACCATGTCATCACTGTGCAATTTCTCTTCACATTTCTGTTTTTAGTAAGAAGACTATATGCTAGACTCGGAGAACCCATGTAGCAGAATGAAAAATATTTGAATTTGTTAATGTAATTTGTGTGTGTGTGTGTACCGTGAATGAATGTTTTGCGATAAACTGACAATATGGTCTGAAACGTACAATTTCTAAATATTGTCAACTAGATTCGACTCAATTTTATTCATATATTATATGGATCCATTTTTTTTTAATAATAACTTTACCAAAAAGGTTTTACCAAGTTGTACGTTGTGGCTGGTGTGTGCAATTAGTTCTACATACCTCGTTACCGTTTGTTGAATTCATGTTTTGCTGTGTGGTTTTATTTATTGCCATATTTATTAAACCAGTTTGGGAAATTTCTAAAAAGTGTCAGTGAGAGCACATTATTTCTGGATGTCCGGTCTTAGCAAAAACGGAATACATTGATCGATAAAGTGGGGCATATTTGCATGGAACATTTGTAGAAGTTACAACATCGAAATTCTGACAAATGGTACATGCATATACCAGAACAAGTAGTTGACAATGGTAATGTGACCATATTGTGGAATGAGCTAATAATCACTGATAGAAAGGTTCTTCACAACAAACCAGACATTGTTGTTAAAAACAAAGCGACTCAAAAATGTTTGATCATGGATGTAGCTATTCCATCAGACCGCAACATAGTCCTAAAGGAAGCAGAAAAACGCACAAGATATCGAGACCTTCAAATAGAAATTCAACGAATGTGGAATGTCCGTTGTAAGATTGTTCCCATTATTATTGGAGCTTGTGGGACAATTGGAAGAAGTTTTGAAGAGAACCTCCAACATATCTCTGGCAATCACTGGACTCCAGAGCTTCAAAAGGCAGCATTATTAGGAACCGCCCACATACTACGCAAAGTTTTAGTAAAAAAAATTTGTTTCTGTTATTTCTTGTATGTATTGTATTTTGTTAATGCCATGTATATTTAATTTTTATGTAATAGGGGTTTCACCTTAGAGATGTGGTTCATCTCTGGTGAAAGTTCTTAAATACCCATTATGTAATGTTCATATTGGTGAATAAAAGAAATAAATAATAATAATAATAATAATAATAATAATAATAATAATAATAATAATAATACATAGTAATAATAATTATAATAATAATAATATATTTATTTATTTATAGGTTTTCGCGGACATATGTAGGCTCTTTTTGGCCGCGAATAATTTATTAAATAAGGAGGCACTATATCTAACCACATATACTACAGTCTTTATAAATAAATAGACCAAAGCCCCTAAAAACTCATTTGACAAACAAAAGAACTCTAAACTCCCAGTCAAGGCATATATATATTTTATATTTCTTATGCTTGCGCTTGCGTTTGACCAATAGGAATCCAGAAACAACACGACTCAACACAAACGCCCATTTTCAGTTCAATCAAATTCACAACTATTGTTGTTTGTGTCAGTGTAAAATTATTTATCATGGACGAACTTACAGAAGACGACGTAATTATCGAGTATGAAGTTGAGTCGACGTCTAGCGACGAGCAGCTAATTATGTATTTTAGGCAATATCCGCATCATAGGCTACTGCAAATGGTTTCAAAGACGAAATGTCAAACGCAAAGTTGACATGCAGTCATCTGATAACGAGCATTCTAAAACTTTGCACAGCCTTGTAGTTTCTTTACGCCACGCTTCCGTTATGACAATTGTGCCCGCCTACATTCCTTGTGTTGCGCTTATGTTGCGCTTGCGTTGTGCTGCGCTTATGCTATGCCAATTGTGCGCCGCACTTAAGACTACTACATCACTGCACACTAAATCATTATTTAACAAATAATTAAAAACAACATAAAACTAACTGCCTTCTGAATTCTTAAGTAGGTGCCTAGGTTATTTAAATTCAATTTTACGGAGTTAATTAAAAAGGGTGGTACCTACATTACAATTCTATAATATATCATATTTTATAATATTTTATTTAATGTGTAGACATTATGTAACGCCCAAACCCAATATAGTTAATTTTTCAGGTTGCGAAACAATGTTATCAAAACAATTCGTGGTTTTACTTGTAGGGGGGGGGGGGGGCCTTAGGAGTTGTACAAGTGGAATGTGCAGGGGAATTTTAAATTGTATTTTCGATGAATGTATAGGTTTCAACGCGAAATTCCGTCAAGTCACAGTGTGACATAGTGTCCCGTCTTTAATGGAGCAAATCTGGTTAAAGTGATATGTACAACAAAAACTGTTAGTACAGGAAAGAGAAAAATTCGATACTTTAATACCTGCCAAGAGCATGATGCAAGTCTAAGTAGACATAACTTTCGTTTGAACTATGGCGATGCTTTGAACTTTGCATGCAGCATAATCTTGTTTTTTCCTCTCTAAAAGGTTCTTCCTTGGTCTTGCAACTTTGCATTTCAGATTTCAACAATGCCATGACTTCCGTATTCCGGCAAGGTTAGGTACGTGCTTCTAAGGAAGTATGGATTTCATCGTGATTTCGTACTTTTTCTCTCCTCCTCATGCAACTATATGGAATAATAAACTGGACATTTACAAAAGAACATTCGCAAGCTGGCCGTAGTGGTACCATGCAGGTCATCGGAAATTTTCCGGACTCCTTTCTTCCGTTTCTAGATTTGTTCCAACGTTTAGACCATGTCATCACTGTGCAATTTCTCTTCACTTTTCCCTGTTTTTAAGTAGAAGACTATATGCTAGACTCGGAGAACCCATGTAGCAGAATGAAAAATATTTGAATTTTGTTAGTGAAATTTTTGTGTGTGTGTGTGTACTGTGAATAAATGTTTGGCGAAAAACGTTGACAATATGGCCCTGAAGCGAAACAATTCTAAATATTGTCAACAAGATTCGACTCAATTTTATTCATATATTATATGGATACATTTTTTTTTAATAATAACTTTACCAAAAAGGTTTTACCAAGTTGTACGTTGTGGCTGGTGTGTGCAATTAGTTCTACATACCTCGTTACCGTTTGTTGAATTCATGTTTTGCTGTGTGGTTTTATTTATTGTCATATTTATTAAACCAGTTTGAATTACTAAAAAGGATGTATGTAAAAATACTGAAATAAAATGAAATGGATACAAAATATATCGAATGGAAAAATCAAAATAGATAAAATATTTGTTTGATTTGTTAGATGAAAACGACCCAACCGAAACCGAACACGATGATTTCAAATCATGAAAACCATATTTTCTCGTTTACTGCTAAAACCCCAATAATGATTTTTTATTTGGACCATTTTACATTTTGTGGTTGATTGAATATTTCCCAATGATTATTTCGATTGTAATATCTCCTATATATGAGAAATGTCGGATTGCAAACTAGGTGACCCCCCCCCCCCCTATAAATCTCTCCCACTCGACCCCTAACAACCCAGCTATCACATGTAATCCCCTGCTGAAGATGCCTGGCTCACAATGTGCTAACTTGTTTTATCCTTCAATATAAACCGTCAGTCAAAGCAGAAACCTGAATTGAATATGTGTTGAAGTGTGTGATATACCGAAGCCGTAACGTAATAAGGTTGATTTTTTAATTTCAAAACTGCATCAATTTGTAGCCAGCAAAGGGTGAAATTGCGTCAGGATGTCAAAGGTTGTTAATTGGATATAAATAAAAATGCAAATCAATATAATTAGCATGCAATGGGTATGTATCGCCAATTTAGCTGATTCATTATCAAATAAAACAATCCTAGGATTCTATGCGCCCGCTGTCAATGTACAGAGTAATAATGTGTGTGATACACGCCGTAAATACTATACGTACCAACGTTACAAGAAATATGTCGGAATTTTGGTACAAAACAGCGTACAGTTTTGATATTAAAATACATTTTAAAATATTATTTCTAAAACCTAAACACCGAATGTAATTTTTGATCTGATTTCCCGCTTACCGTCTGAACGTTCCTTACAAAGATTTACAATTTTAAATATTGTATCTAAAAAGCTCCGTTTAATGTCCTGAATGTCAATGTAGAAACGGAACATAAATAAGAATGTTTGATGTCATTGTGAATTTTGGCGACTCTCACTTTTGACTTTACATTTATAATCTTTTTGTGCGACGTAAATTGTACACAAATTTCGTTCCTACAAATGAAAATACCTTTATTAATAAATTATGTTTAAAAAAATTGTATTTAGGTCATGCTTAATTTAACTGAGTTCATATTATTTTATGTAACCTGGATAAATTTTCATCTTTGATTCATCAGTTGTGTAAATTAATTGGATGAGCGAAGCGAAGACTTTAATTTCACTGACCCCTCAAAAAATTTAGCTGCAATGTATTTGTTTTTTTTCCTGTCTGTTTGTTTGCGCTCTACCGGGAAAACAGCATATATACGATCTTGATGAAAATTGGAGGGGACCTTCGAAATCTCTGAACTTAGACCTGACACGTTTTTGGGTACAATCGAAGAAATATTTCTCATGAATATCGTGCTTTTACGATTTTTTTCGATTTTTAGTGCGATATTTTCGTGACATTTGGGCCGATTCTGACCAAACGGGTGGGGCTACAACGTTCATATTTTACATGGACATTAAGGTAATGGTGATGTATTGCTTTTTTAAAGAAATAGTTGAAAAAGTTAGCCAGGATCCATAGAATAAAGGTTTTAATATGAGTTTTTTTAGGTTTATAATAACAATTAACAAGTAACAAGTAATAATCACCTACAATGCATTTAAAAAGCACTTGCAAAGGAAAAGTGGTCCTACGCAAACTAAAAACTTACAAAAAAGCTCATCCATCAACGCGGCGGGACTTAAGCGTTTTCCTAGTATTAGTATATTCTCGATATAGATTATCGAATGGCTCGTGATATAATCACATATGACAGTGCGAAATACTTTGGGTTTAGAGATACTGGTATTATATTATAAGTCACAGTTCGTGAAGAATTTGTGGTTGAAGCACGGGTTAAAGTATTGTTGTTCCACTTCAGGATTTTAAACACAATTCTATTTTTGATGATTTTGATGATACGATCTAGTCGTCTTCTCGATTTGCCGTTTATGACGTAACGTACGTTCTATTTGAAGTGGTTTTGTTTTTAGATCTGCATTCAGTTACAGGTGTTTGTGTTTAGTTTATGTTTGCCGTTGAGCCGTAGAGTAGGGTCAATAATGTAGTGAATGTTTTTACAGCATCAATATTATCGCGATAAACTTCTATATGTCAGTTAAAGATGATAGAGTATGGAGCGAGAAGGATCGTGCATGACATGCACAAAGAGGTAGGAGAGAGAGAGAGAGAGAGAGAGAGAGAGAGAGAGAGAGAGAGATACTTGTGTACTACATGTGTACGTATATAGGCCGTCTTCTAGAAATAATCTATACAATAATGAAGGATATGGCGGACAAAAGGAAGTAGTGTGTCTCTGTATTTTTTATTGTATTCTTCCATTTAATATTGTGTTGATTTTCTATTGCAATTATTGTTAATTAAATAAAATCTGTATGTCTGCTTGCTTGTCCCTGATTTTGTACCTGTCTCAGCAGGAGCGTCACTAGAGATTGGACATTGGGGGGGGCGCAAGTACTTTCGTGGGAAAGGGACTAAGCACGGGGGGTATGGGGGCGGAGCCCCCCATAATTAGCGCCGCAGGCAATTTTTTTGAAAATAAGGTTTTTTGACTGCATTTGGTGCGTTTTAGAAAAAAGCGTTAGGCTGAATGCAATACCAAAACATTGTAGTTTGTGTGCGTCAATTTATTTTCTTGCCATGTCGAGCTTACAATTCACAGCATACATGGCAACATAATAACGTTTGATGTTATTTTCAATTTAGAGACACATTTATTTGTTACTGATGATTTTGGACAATAGAAAGGAAAGATTCAAATGATCGAATTTAGGGCGGACCTCTAAGAGGCTTGTCCCTATATATTTTCTCAATTGCAAGGTAATTTTGATCCAAATCAGTGCGTTTTAGAGCAGTCTGCTCTAAAACGCAGTTGAAAACTATTTATTATTGTTCTTTAAGTAAATTCGCCATTTTTATTGGGCTCGGACAAAAGAAGGAAATGAAACACTTCACAATAGACAATTTAATTGTCGTATGAATTAATTCCAAACTACTGGCAAAAATTAACATCAACAATTTTTTTTAAATCTCGTGTTTTTTAATAAGAAATTACCCACCGGCACATCATTAGTTTAATAAAGTAATGATTATCAAATTATTTTTAGGAGTGATAATTTGCGTAAAGTGCAGCTGTGACTGTGGGTTGTTAATTGGAAAAAAGGAAAACAAGGAAATTATTGGGGGGCGCACGCCCCCCCCCAAACTCCCCTAGTGACGCCACTGCCTGTCTGCCTTTCTACCAATAATCTTACTGTTTGATTGTAGCCCTAAATCTGTGTCTCTCTTTTTTGCTTCTCTATCTGCATTTTTGTTTGCATGTCCTCCGTCCGTCTGTCCGCCGTCCGTCTGTCTATCAGAGTGTCTGACTGACTGATGTATTCGAGCCCGCATTAGAGATGTACAGTTGTACACGTTGGAGGCAAATTGATAGGCCAACTTTCGTTGCGCATTGAGGTTTAAAAACACGATGGAAATAGGGGGAATTACAAAATATGTAAAGTAGTAAACATTCCATGAAATGTGGAACGCGGCCTGTATAGAACTCCCCGGGGTCGCGTTTCTCAATTGTATGGCTACAGGAAATTATTTTCCAATCGATATATCCAATGGTAGAACAGAATGAATCGATGTTGAATGAAAATCTCTTCTGAATTGCTTCGTGAAAAAATAATTTCTATGAACGTGGTAAGTAATGGATGTGAATTCGAAAAAAGCTTACAATTAATATTTAGTTTTTACTGTAATCGCTTTTATCTCTCACAGGAAATCATCGACATATACATACCTTTTAGTCTTGTTCCTTACATTATCTTTTTGCGACTTCTGTTACATACTATATTATTTTTTATAACATTTTATATAACAAGATTTCATTGATAAGGTGTCGTTTATTTCAGTATACTATCTCATCATTGTTTGTCGCCAGTGTACTCTTTATCAAATCCATGTATCTCTGGAACTTTGTTCTGTTATGGATAAACAACTGAACAAACATAAGTATTTTGAATTTCACTGTCCAAGTGTCCAAGCTCACAATGTCGTACGTCGGTGTTCAATGCAGTCAGTTAGTGAAAAGGTACCCAGTTACGAGAGTATAAATCAAAGGGATGTAACAGCATAAGATAATTTACCGATACGTAACCAGGTATTTTTGCTATCTACTGCTAATAAATTTGTATCTTGTTAATATCACTTAATCTTCACTTGTTGTACACAATTTAGAGCTGTAGTTCCAACAAGAAATAAAATAATTGTGGAATCACTTTTCCGATATTCATGATTTTATGGCTCAAAGAAAGTACTAGATATTTTGTAAGTTTCAACGTGATTTTTATTCCTTTGTCCTACACGTATAGTAAATAGTTATTTTTGTAAAGAAGATATGAAAAGAATATGGGTTAAATCAACATTTGAATGAAAATCTATAGATATAGAAGGAATCTTTGTAGCAATAAAATATCAGCACAAACATGCATTTTGATTCATATAGAACGATAGTTGTCACGAAAATTTATTCAAATGCACGTTCCAAATCAATTTTATGGAACCCCCAAAAAATCACGAAATGCATTGTGCCTCCGTTTTAGAGCACGTCATATATTTGAATGAAATGCGTTTTGATTAAAATATAGTTCTATGCTTTCTTAAAGAGTAGAAAATTTTTAAAAACATGTATCGTACGTTCACATGCATGCATAAGTTTCTCAGAGAAATCTCTACCCGACTGACTGGCTTTGCGATGCCGAAATATTTCTGAATGGTTCTCCAATATGTTCGTTGTCGATATGTAGAGGTTAAACATTGTTTGGATATCGCTATGAGCAATATTTCAAATCCCCGCCTCGGTCTGGGGTAGAATTTGGCCCAATGCGTTGCTCCGCACTGATCGTAAAAGGCGCGAAATGAGGCAAAATCCATCTCGCTATTATATCGGATGCCCGTTAAACTAGATGCGAGCTCTGACAGTCGTCGGGGACCACTCCCCAACGGATTTTAAACGGATTGTGAATTGTGCCTTCCTTACGTGTAGTATGTTTTGATATATTGAATGTAGGTTTTTGCGGTTGGTATTAATTTTATAGTTTTATGTATAAAACACCTTTAATTAGACAATAATTGCTTTTAGACGCCACTTTTAGCTGTAACGATTTATAAATCATTTGAAACGTCTTCGGTATTGCTCAAGATAACCAGTTGAAACGTCTTCGGTAGGTAGTTATGGAGGGGGTATTTGCAACCACGCCATTCCACAATAGCCGTTTTATGTATCACGGTTATTTCGTCTCATAAAACGATCTCGTTGTAGTATTTTTATATAGGGACGTTATCCATCTTTATATACCAAGACCTAAATACAACAATCGCTTTCCTGAGTTATTTATTTTCTCATAACACCGGATTACAGTAATTTAATCAAGAACTCTAGGAGTAATGATTTTAGATATTCTTGTAATAAAATAGTTGTGGGATGACCTGACCCTAATTCGTACGATACACAATCGCCGTTGTTTATTTCATCCCATTTGTTTTCCACTGCTGGTGCAGAGATTGGAAAACTGAATAATGTTTCATAACCTAGCAACCAATTTATCAAAGAAAATAATTTTCTCAGTCTCTGTATTTTTGTGTTGAGTGAAACTAAGTTGTTTGTATTATTTTACAGGATTCTCGTGTTAGGGTGCACATTATAATAATATGCTAGATGTTTAGACGCGATAACATCCACTTACCTTCTATAAACGATGTCAAGGTACTAACCTAAATAACTTACACTTAATAATTATTTCTTGCAAGGACTGTGCAGGAGGAATTTTATATGTAAAGAAATCTGTCTTTTTACTGATACAAACTTTGAACAACAATTGTTGGATTGATGGATTGGAATATAATATTGTGGATATTACCTACTGGCGCTCTAGAAAAGTGGTTGAAAGCTGAACCAAACTTTATGGTTTCCATACGGTTTGCTCTTAATTTTCCAGTTCATTTGACCCCTTTTGTTTGTCTTTCTATTTTATTCCAGTTATTGGTATATTTTAGCTCAACATTTCATCCATTCGTGATTTTCAGAGATATATCTTTCATTCTCACTCAATATTATCATCATTGTTAGTATTATTTCCCAACCCACCACCGTCTCTATCTGTGGTGTATCATTGGTGTTGTGGTATATTTTGTAAAAGATTAATATCCCACCCTAAGCTAGGTAATAGAAGCTGGATACGTACCGCGGTTATGTCTTGTTAGCCCTCCGAAGAGTTGAGCTAGGGTTTAAAACCGCAGCGAGCTTTAGTTATTCCCGGATGTAAATCTCGCAGGGCTCGTCTAACAGGTTAACGCTGGCCACATCAGGCTTCCGTGGACAAATGACCTCATGTACAGGACAAACAAACGAACAAACATGTGTGGGTGGACGTAGAGCTTTAAGTCTAGTTGGTTAACCCAGAATACGAGACTTGGCGAAGAATTACGAGAAAACACGACTACATTTTCATTGTGACGTGGGAATAATGTTTCGTAGGAACTATCCCTGGGAAAAGTTGACCAAGTTTAGGGTATTTGGATGTAATTGAGGTGGAATTCAACGACTGTTTTAGAGGGCTAAACACAGCTTTTGCTTTTTGACTGATGTATAAGCATATCAAAGCATTTTCAATCATGGGTAAAAATAAATAAATCAGTGACCTCTCGAATAAGTGCATCGTATGCTACCCTGATCTTGTTGGTGAATATTATGACGTTCAACTGAATCTTCCAAGGTGTTGCCATTCTTATTTACTCTCTCAATAGTCTATCTATACCGATACGTTTCCCTATGTTGGTTATTGTTTTGGTTCCGAACCATCAGAATCTACACAATGGCTCAAGCGCTCAACAAATCATTAGAGGTTCTGTATACCACCTCTAGAAACAACAGGTAGCAAACCATGACTAAAGTTTTAAATTCATTTGGACTACTTGTATTTCAAACCATGACATTAACTTATAAAACGTCTTGGCTTGAGAAAATAGTACCTACATTTCTATTTTAATTAGGTGAAAAGGGATTTTTGTTGCGTCTATAAATAATAAAAATGATGTCACTTTAATTTTATAGCAAGATAAGTGAAATTTTTAAATGAAAATTAAAGAATACAATGTTGAATTATGTCTCAACAATCTTAGGGCGTTAAGAACATAATATAACTTTAGCATTTTAAACGTTTGTAATTTTCGTAGATTTTGAAACGTGTTTGTACGTATCTCGGCAGACATATTCTTCCGCTGATTGCTGGATTCTATTGTTTTATTTTCATCCCTCATTTCTACGTGTATTCAAATAAAACGCCCGCCTTTTGATAAGCATAGCTATTTTTCTTCTTTACATTCTTCATTTATTTATTACCTCTTTATCAACGACATCAAATGGAATATATCATCGCCATTTTAAATTATGGCTATGTAGTTACAGCGTACACTATGTCCAATTGCATAAATTTATAAATATCAACATTAATTCCATAAATAGCGGAGTTCTGGCAACAATTTATTGCTTGGAAGTAGGAGTGGAACTGAGACCAGTACGAAGAGTCGGAAAACACAACGATGGGGCGGGAAATTTACTTTCCTGGCTTTCCAAGTTCTCGGGTCAACAGGGACTCATATCAGTCTCGGGAAATTGGATCAACCTTTCCATTACAACGTTGTCAAAAACGTCTAGTTGAAAAATGTTCGGCATTACCGTGAACATTTCTTTACTCCCATAAACTTATCTGTAAACAACTGGAAGATCCGTCAAGAACATGGACGTAGTTTTTAGACTATATCCTTAGGCGTTCCGGACGGTGATTTTAAGTGAGGGTTCAGCCAAGATACCAGCGGAGAGAGTTTTTTCTATTAAACTGTCTTTCAAATTTTTCTACGCATATTATTCTAACAATGATTTGAATTCAAAGTTTAATATTAAAATAACAATTTTTGATTATTTCGTTTGGAAAATTAATACTTAGGCCTATACCAACTGTTAACTTTTTCTTTAGATAATTCAGTTATTATATAGTTATTTAATAACATAAATAGATTTGTTAGTAGCCTAGCCACTCTGTCATAACAGATTTTCAGGGGATGACTTTAATTTTAAAATCGGATCAGGTGCTTACAAGCCTACGAGGGATAAATGGCCAACAACCAGGAACCGGTTTGTTAAAATTGGTTACACCGATAAAACTAGTACTTATACTTTTCATCGTAAGAGAATGAGCAATACAGTTATTTATTAACCAATATTAAGACTAAGAAGCTAGTTTTAGTTCAAATACACGAGTAATCCTGCTTTTATTTACTTTGTTAAAAGAATCCACACCCAACCCAAACCAAGTCAAATCGTCTACTTGTAATTCTTCCCGATGTGCTCTCGGGAACATTACCTTACATTGTGACGCATAATGATACTCGGAGCAATATTTTACGTTTAGAATGGTAACATGGTAAAAGTAATTAGGGAGCGAAGATCTTATAGGTATGCATCAAGTTTCTGTCCGTGCCGTCTGTGCGTGTGTCACGTCTACGATGAAACCAGAACATAACCTTCGACCTTCGACAAGAATGCCAGCCATAGAATGTTTTTGGTGACCTTTGTGTTTGGGCTACTCTCACCCAAAACCGACACCTACTCCAAAGTGATTTCAATGTGAGGAAATCTTATCTCGTATCCTTCTTCGAGAATCTATCGACTAAGTTGCTTCACTCTCTACTTTCAATATTTCAATACTTTTGTACCCGTGCTTGTCATAATATCCACTACAACTCTACACGAGTGGTACCCAACTAAATCACTATGTAATTTCTTGTACCGTTCATGGCGTGCATGGAAATATAGGGGTTGCTTGAATGTTCTTGTATTTACTGTTTCACCAATTCATAATGTTATTCCTTTATGCTTAATTAATACCAGTTAATATTAGTATTTTATCTAACCAACCACTTAAAGAAAGCTATCTGATCCAACCAAGTAACGCACGAATAATGTAGAACCAACGATCTCCAATCAAAATCGAAGCCCGCTTACTGAGAAGCGTATTTATTTTAAATAATCCTGAATACAAAATCAAATTCAAAACACGAAATAAAAATGTATACTTGTTGTTGTTTATTGTCTATTTGGATCTCTCTGAATGAAAACATTAATTTTGTGTTGTTAAAAATAAATATGGATAATATTGAACGCTATAAACGCCAATTTCAATCTTCATGGTATTATTTCATGGCCTTAAATAAAATACGTACACATCTTTTGCATGAATAATTACTGAATAATGTGATTGCTAGTATATGGCTTGCATCAGTCGAATCAGGGAAAAAGACAAAACAAAATATAGTTCAAACATAGTATTACTCATGTGGATTTATGGTCTCATATTAAAACTCGTAAACGACAGAAAGATGTAAAGCGTATAAACAATAAATTGTGACAAATAACTTTTGAAAGATACTTAATCTGTTGTTATAATATCGAGCTACACACTATTACTATATTCTACTTTATGCAAGTATTGATGCTACATTTTTATTTTTTATTCAGTGCGAGATAAGGAATATTTGCATTTGCATATTGCATTTGCACGAATAAACATCGACATTTTTCAATAGAAAATGTAAAAAAGTTCCGTACGCGATTTTTTTCTATACTCGCCTAATTCAGAGTAGAATAATATCCTGAATAATATTGTGTCTTCATATAATAAAGTTAATTCAATTTGCATCTTTAAATGTTTATTTAAATTTTTGGCCGCTCACTATTTATTGTTTCCCCGTTCTGAACTAGAAGTATCAACGTTACAATACTTTGAGAATTCTTGCATGTAGGTCGGTGTTCCCAGTCAACACACACCCGCAGCAGTTTACTATGCACTTATCGCACCTTATCATGCACTTAAAATCGTCCCCACCTGTGCATTGCAAATTCTTATTGGACTAGCTTCCACATTCGCTTCGTCCTCAGAACCCGTCTGTCTCATTTTATTTCTGAATCCATGCTCTTACCCTCTACCCACTTAACACCAAATTTACCGACAAAATATGATACTTTAAACAATAAAATATGATATAATACCTTGCAAAGTGATAAAAACATTTTAGAAATGTACCTTGTGTTGGGTTAAACGGTTACTTTGGAGCCGTCCTAGCAATGCATAAAATGCTGTATATAAGTATCGAGTGTTGGCTCTAGCGTTCAGCGCGCGACTCTGATTCGGGAGGGCCCGGTTTCAAATCCCGTCGAGACAGGCAATCCTGACTGAAGGTTTCTTCCGAGGTTTTCCTCAGTCGTTAATGCAAATGCAAGGGTTTGAGTCTTAACCTAGTTAGACACATGGCACCCTGGACAGTCTACCCACACAAATATTATTATTATTTATCTGTCTTTCTTAATAAATAAATAAAGATTTTTTATTTTATACAGGATTTTTGTATTCTCGCGTCTCTCGCGCGGGTGAAGTGCGGGTGTGGTGACAATTATCGCTTTTCCTATTTCAAATACCGATTTGCTAATTTTCACTCGTCGATAGTGGCTCGGTCCGCTTTAAATTAAAGTCACCCACTGAAAATCAATTATCTGACTGATTATAATCAATTATATTCTGATAGCATTGGTCTCGATCTGTAACGTTATGTTTTTTTCCATAATTATCTACGAATGAAATAATTGTCCAGACTCCTGATGGTCTTTGTGTATATTTCGTATTGATTATAAAGTGAGTTTTTAATATCATATATTTAGTGAAGCGTCAGGAAATTTTTGTTTTATATCTATTAGTTATGACGCAAGTTTTTAATATGTCGTGAAGAAGACTAGAAAGTTTTGTTTTATATCTGAAGCGTCTTCTTTATTATGAACATAGAAGACAGATTTACAGTAAAGTAGGACATGATTATAAGTTAACCAACATTATGCATACAACGAGAAAAATGGCATCTTGGCTTTTTCTATGAGACTGATAGTTTATTTAAGCTGTGTTTCCCAAGATACCAAGCCCTTCATATTGATGCATGAGCACGCTTAGTCAATATTTGTCTGAGCGGTAGCAAAGCTATTGTTCTTGCTGATGTTTTTACTATGTTCATGAAAATACACGTTATATTTTACACAATATACGTATGGAACGTTTCTTTCACTTTATATATGATAAGATACGCACTTAAGTGGAGTTCTTTATATTACTCTGAGAATTATAATAAACAATTCAATTAGCTTTGAATAAATATAAGATTATAATGCTAATATAGTAAGTTTGTTGGTCAACGTCTGTATCGCTTCAATATTATATTTTGCAGGCGGTATACAATTATTGTTATTATAACACGTTAACGCACTAGGAGCGAATCAATTTACCAATTTCTGAATTCCTCAGGTTTAAAAATGAATGTTATCACTGTTTGATGTGGTTTCTTATCAGAAATCACTCGACTCATCAGTGGCTACGTGTTTATATTTTAGTTTCGAGTGTCAAATAATATAAAGTTTTTGTACATACATAGCACACCAACTTTCTGTTAATATTATATCTTGGATATTAAAGATAAATGTAATCAACGCAATTAAGTTGTATTACAATCAAAAGTTAATTTTGCTGGCATGACAAGTAATGGAAACAATTCAAGCGACGTTAAAATACTTCAATCATTCGTCGAGAATATGAGTGCAAATCAATTTTCATCAGTAACTTAACAAGAAGAAATAAATAATAAATATCCTTCTGTTGTGCGATTATAACAGAGTTACACTTGATAATGCTAGCGTGTTTTTGCCGTTACAATTATTCTCTCTGCTAGGCTAGGAAAAGTAAATGAAGTTTTATGACTAAAATAATCAATTTGTTAATTATCTACTTGTTTGTAATTTGAAACATTCTCTACTTCTCTGAGTCATGAGACCAAGGTTCCTGCAGGTACCCCATCTGTCATAACATCTCACCCGGGTAAACCCCAATACAGCGCGGTCTGGCGTCTCTTAGGAGTAATTACTTCACGTCGGTAGCAATATCTTGAAAGTTCCAGGTAAGTAAGCGCCCGCACACCTGCGAGCCGGACGGACCATGCACACATGGCCATCTCCCAAGCGAGGGCATGGCTTAGTGTACATGTACATGGCGTTCGAACCGAGGAGATGTTGGAAAAAGCCACAAGTGCTCTCGAAAGGAATGGAAAATAGGATTAAGTGTAAACTGCACTTCGCTACACTTTACTCCACCCACTAGGCCAAGTTGTTCCCAATACGAACATGAAGAGTTAGTGTGGTAAAAGTAAGACACGATTCTTCCCAAGTGTATTCGTGAGATTTGAATTCTAGCACGATCAGGGGAAATATTCAAGGTGTTATTCCTTTATTCGAGGCGAGTGCAGAACCCTATGACTATGACACATATGAGAATTAAAAGTGTGTGAAGGATACTTGAACAACATTTACTCTCTAGGCCTTTCTAAAAATATATGAGCTAGCGATATTGCTTTAAGTATGAAGGAACCATATTACCTCAACTAGTATGCAGATAATGTCTACATTATAAAATATTATTATCATACATATTATTAGACATATTATGCAAACAAAATTTACTTTTTAAATATTCAGTCTTACGTTTGGTGGAGGTGCCGGTTCTACGAGTAGTGTTGAAATACGCAATTTTTATTGATAATTAATAAACACTTTTATTTTAATGTATGTTATTTTAAGTCTATTATTTTCAGTTTCAAAACTGTTGAGATGTTAAAAACTTAAGTACATTATTTTTTTGTTCTAAAAACAAATATCCAATGAAACTTTAAAAAATGTTAAATTTTGGCAGTGTAATTAATTTTGTTCGTTATTAAGTTTCAACACACAAATATTTTTGCTTGAAAACCATGGCAAATAATGTGTATATTATATTATATTACTAACTTCTTGATCAGACGTCCTGTTGTTGTGTCCGACATAACCCAATATCAATGTGAACGAAAGAAAATCACTAATATTATCCGTATTAAAAGCTTTATTTGTAACAGAATACAATATTCCATACCGATATTCAGCATCCTCTTACTCAATGCTGCTATGCAATGTTAAAATATCCACGAGGAAACGGAATTTCTTCTGCTCAACTCAAGTTTATTTCATATCTTTTTAATATAAGTTTGTTGACATAGTTACTAAATAAGTTTCTAATACTTGAAACAGGCAATAAAGTATATATATTAATTATAACTCTTGATCACGTCTTTTTTTTTTTTTAACCTCCGAAAATGTCGAGGAACTTAATTTATCTTTTTCTTAAAGATACATATTCTCGAATCAGAACTCAATTATGCTTTAAAATATACAAGAATTCTCTGATTAATCTAATTATTGTTCGTCATTGAATCTACCTCACTAGATTCTCACTGAAATATTTTCAAGTTGACATCGTATATCTTCTTCTTAATTTATTCTAAAACGTCTCTTGTCTTGAAATTGTCAAACTTTAAATTTCTTTTTCTTAAAAGTAGTTTTCTATTCTCAATGCAGACTTGGAATAAGTCACACGTTTACAGAAGCCGTTACATACATGATTATGAATTATTCGGGAGATCGTCGGCTTGATACTCGCTACCGCCAATCCTCACTGAATTTATTTTTCAAAGGCGTGAGCCGTCTTTATATCCTCGGCACATTTCTTCCAAGAACCCTCACACCACATACCCAGCTAGTCACCTGAATATACCTATATACTTTACGTGCATGGGCAGTTACGCATAACGTCGGCCTTCTGTTAAGACTAGCCAATCCACAAGATTACGGTACAGTGCGATGCAAAGGCACATTGCAATTTTAAAGTAAGCGATCAAGTCTTTACACAAAATAAAATTACTGAATACAATTTTATCTACTTTTAAAACTGCTACTTTTATATGTACAAAATAAAAAATAAAATTGATGTTGACTGAATATGTACATAGCTGTAGCATCGCCTCGTTATTATTTCATTCTTACACAGAAGACAAAATGTTTATTGCAAAACTTCACTATGGAAATTCAATGCAAACTCTTTGAAGTCGTATTTTCGCTTTTTTAACGTTTATATATATCTAGTTCGTTATCTCACATGAACTATAACTATTAAAAAAGTTTACATGTGAGATTATTGTCATAAATAATGCTCTACTCAGGCGTGTGTCCAAAAAGCATGTCGAACCGGCGTGGTACGACAGTATATAGGCCCAGACCAACGATTAGAGGTCTGCTAGGGGGCTTGGGGGTAGAGGGTCATTTATAACAGCGTGGTCGAGGCGGCAATCAAGTTCTTGACATGCCACAAGATTCATGGGTCATATGGTTTATACGGAGGAGGTCTAGGGGCCAGTGGCTTACCTAAGGGGGCGATAAACTTTATTTACTTGTCTTACAGTGCACTGAAAACAGACAAACTAGGTGGATTGAGGATGAAATATTGTTAATCTCTTTTTATTTCATTTATTAGGAATATTTTGATTTATATTCAGTTTAATTATGTAGTGTGCCCTGTTAGTACTATGCGTTAACTCGCATCGGAAGCAGAAGGTCTGGAGTTTTAATCCAAACATGGTCGTTCAGTGTTTTCTGAAACAAATTTGCATCCAGCAGTGTGGTTTTGTGTTTTGTGTAAACAGTGACTTAAAACTAGCAGTTCGAGTTGCACATGAGCGCATAATATGTTGTTATAATATTTACACTGACAATTAGTCATGTTGCTTATTGGACAGACAGTTTATATACACACACTTTTTTAAGTTTATTTAATTTATCATTGTTCTGGTTGTTTTTGTGTACACATTATCAAAATTCTACCAAACATTATTAATTTCATTACGTCATTATATCGTCTAGTCTTTTGCACTGCAGTATTACAGTTTTGATTTCACACTCTATTCGTCATAAAGTATACTGCTTCCCCACTTGTATTATTATGATTTACTAAAATAAATACTTCCTGATAAGAACGAAATTATTGTAGCAATCCGTGATTAAAGAGGATTTATGTGTTTAAATGAGTACAAAACAATAACTTCCGACAGTGATGATCATATCAGAATCATATCACCGCTGTGGATAGTTAAAATATGATTTCCCCAGTGCTCATGTGCGCAACACCATGTAGTAATGCTCTATATGTTTGCCATGAAACATTAATTAAACAATTTCCCTTTAAACTCTCATGTTTATTTTATAGCAGGTAGCCAGCCGTGTTTTACTAGCTCTAATAAGGAATGCTGAAAATAGTCCCAGGTCCCAGTTCTAATTACCCGCGCGGGTGTCAGGGAAAGCGCTCGCGTTCCCAACTAACGAACTAACTATATACAAAACTATTTTGTTATCTTCATACCTAAGCGCACTGTGATTTAGCTTTCTGCGTTTTATTTACAGTTACAAATTATTTATCATCCGCTTGTGTGAACTTCAAAACTTTGGTGTTAGTTTTTTGTTTGTAATTAGCATTGAACGTTTTGTACGAAACGTAAAAAGGCAAGATAGAAACTTCAAAGGATGTCCCATAAATTGCTTAGTTTACATTCATCTAACATTTTCTAAAATGCGATGTTGCATTTTATATTCGAATTGATTTTTTCTCGTTTTGTTTACATAATTTCATTCAAGTAGAAAGTTGATATCATGCTTACCATTTGTTGAGAGCTTTTTAATCCCAACTTGTTAGTAGAATATTATGTCGTACATTATGGAGCTCATACGAGGTAATGGAATGTCGTTCCTGTGTGGATTACGATAAATGAGGCTCATTCAAGCGAGCATTATATAACTTACTTGAAGTTTTTCCAGTGCCAAAGTGACTTAAATGTGAAACACAAACACCCGTGGAATTAAACATAATCAATTTATGTTTGCAATAATGGAGGTCTTGGAAAAACAAACATTTATTAACTACTATGATCAGCTTTTCGTTACTTCTAACATGCATGGCACTATTTTGAATAGGATATTTTGCATCATGCTGATTCTGTTTTGAACGTGGTAGTTCCCATTTCATTCGTGTATTACAGCTTATAGATATCCATTTCATCATATTATTATACGTTCATGCTCGCCAAATCTCCCTTGATTTTAATATGCACTCCTGTTTCATACTGTAATGTTGCATACTGGCGTAATTACAGATAGTAACTCATCACATAAAATTCACATTACTCGATTTGACTTTGCTAGGATGTTTAGCCATTAGAATGGAACGTGGCCGGGAAAGATTAACATAGAGATTTCTCAGATGCAAGACTTGGTTGATTCTACAACCATGCCGAGTACATCGTAGTCCACTTATACAACAGTTCGTCGTCTTGATTGGCTTAGTTCTATTGTTGTAAAGTAAATCCCCAAGTTTACATTCTGCTCGGCAAAGTTCGTCTCTTGTCGGCTTGGCTCGGCGATGTGCTGCGTGACCTACAAGTGTTTAGCATATGCCCGCCCTGCACTGTCTGGACGTTCTGTCGTACATACAACGTAGGCCAAGAGCGAGTTATATGTCAGTGAAGTCTTTTCCAGTTGTATTAAATAATTTGAATAGTAATCACAAAAAAAAACTAGATTATTTATAATGGTAATATAAACGCACGACGTAGGTGCTACATACCTAAATTTCATTTCCAGTTTATAAACAGTTCATTGTTATTACATAATAATAATACCACTCATATGCAGAGTAACCTGCGAGTTTTGAACAATTGTCATTTGTTAAGATTAGGTCGAAAAGTAAAAGAAGTACAGGATAATCTATCGAAATAATACAATATATTATATCGCCATTAAGGCTTCAAAGTGAGCCATCAGTACTATCATTTTAGATGGAATATAAAAAAGATCAGTACAACACTTAACATGTTCAATAAAAAAACATCTTGTCTGCCATTTAGTTGTCTAATCATCACTCACATGGGAATCTCTTGCTAAGCTTGTACTCATTAACATTATAAAATCTATGATTTTGTAAATAGAGTCTGATCTTAGTTTAAAACTAGTCAAGGCTGATGTCCAGTCTTTCAAGTCTTTCCGGCAAGTAATTGTTTATCCACCCCCGCACTAGCTGGATCCCGACTCATCATTTTCAAAGCTTCAGCTGCTTATGTGTAGGTAACTTTTTGCCTTATATTGTGACTATGCATGTTACTTTTTTTTAAATACGTGATTATTCTCATACACAAACACAAGAACCTCGTTCGTCGATCGTGTTCGTTTAGCCCCGAGCCATATGAGGGAAGTAAATTATTTAACATAATAAAGAATATTCAGTTATCTAAACTAATTTATAAGGGCGTGACTATTAACAAAATATGGCAATATATCTTATTCTGTATACTTTGCGTGGTGAAGCATCGCTCCGTAACCTAATCTGTAAACAATATTTGATTACACAATTGTTTGATTTTAATATTCAAATGAGATACTTGTCCAAACATAAACTAGAATGTTGCACATAATCGAATTTAGTCTGCAATATGACATCTTGACGAAAGGAAACCGTTTTTCAGGTTGATCAAAATTGGTGGAGGCGCCGGGTAGTCTATTATTTTTTGTCAACTAACTACCGATTTTCTGATGACTTTCTGATCATTTAGAGTGTGTTTAATATTATTTAATTGAAAATAGATGGTCTAAACGTCTTTTAGTTTATGTTTCAATATATTAATTAGGACTTAATAATTTTATGGTATGGCCAAGAGTCTAAACGAAATAACTCGATGCATAAGGTTCATCCATAAATTGAAGGGCATGGCGGATTTGTATTTTTATAAAATGAGTGAAAATATTATAACACATACACGGGAGAAGCTATGTTAAAGCGAATAATTGCGTTTATCTATTTGGGAACGGATATAAAGGGCTACATCATTACTCTATTACATGGCTGTATTTACAGCATTACCTGAATTCCATCTGCTCAGAATAACAAATAAACGTATAAACCCCAAAACGCATCATGGCACACGAAACCGTGTGTATTTTAATCAATTGCGGTCTACTCATACTATATAGATAGATAATACTGATAGAAAAGGACGCGAATAAAATAAATAAGCTTTGTTTTGAGTTCATTTATTATTTTGCCATTACTGTAAACAGTGTGTGTATATACCCACCGTTCTGGTGTTATTTCTTAGCTTAATTATTATGCGCCAGACAGTAACTAATTAGTATGTTTATAAAGTATTCACAAGCTCACTTAATCAAACTGTTTTCTACTTATTATGTCATGTTATGCTATAGGGGTTTTATTCGCCCAGACAGATATCGGAGCTGCATTAGTGTCACCTGTAAAGTATCTTACCCTAGGGAGCACGCGGTCGTATACCATGGCCTACTGCCATTGGATCTCTACCAGCATCGATTCCTACCGTTGCGTTGGATGATATCTAAACTTTTATTTGAAAATTGAGGCTTATGGTTTTATATTCTTGGTGTAAGTAAGCTCTTTCGTAGGCAAAGTGCGAGGCACTCTGGAAAAAAGGTGGATCCCGAACTGGAAGAAAAACACCCCTCTCGACTAAAGTCCAAGGTCGTGTTTTTTGTATTCTATATACTTCTCGTATTGCAATTCTTCGAGGCCGTTTGAATTACTCTCTACGTGTTGATAACCCTCGTATTGTGCAGACGGAGTTTTGTTGTTTAGAACAGTGTCTCGCACACGAGTACGTTGCATTGTGTTGTGAATGTCTCTCTGTGCATTCAGTTTCGTATCATGTAGATTGTACATAATTGTTACGGAGGATGCAATGTGTGTAGATTAGCACTGCAACGTGTATATTATGTGAGTGCAGTGTTGAGCGATACTATTCAGTAATATCACTCGCGAATTTCCCTAGAAAGTAGCGCAATGGATATTGTGTCATTTACACACAACTATACTACTGACGTGAATGATAACAATTAATTCGGTTTAAATTATTGGATGAAAGGAATTTTAAAACGTAACCATGATTTTGAATGTATTTGGGTTATTATATTAGTTTAAAGGATCACACATTAATCAGGAATAATATCTATTCACATTATGCAAACGCAATTTCCCAATCATGCTAACGATTTAATGCATAGTAGACTGCATGGAATAACATTTTGTGTTGTCTACGTGTTTGGCGTTCCTCCAAGCTCGGTATTCATCATTTCATAGACTAGGAAAACGCTAAAGTCCCGCCGCGTTGATGGATGAGCTTTTTGAAATTTTTAGTTTGCTTGGGATATCTTCACTTTTGCAAGTGCTTTGTTTTGCTGCCTACGCATTGTAGGTGATTGTTGTCAAGTTTCTATTGTTACCTGTCAATTGGTATTATTTACCGTAAAAAACTTATATTTAAAGCTTTATTTCTATGGATTCTGGCTAATTTTTTCAACTTTTTCTTACAAAAGGTACTACATCACCATTACCTTAATGTCCATGTATAATATGAACTATGTAGCCCCACCCGTTTGGTCAGAATTGGCCCAAATGGCACGAAAATATCGCACAAAAAATCAAAAAACTTATATTAAAAGCTTTATTTCTATGGATTCTGGCTAACTTTTTCAACTTTTTCTTTCAAAAGGTACTACATCACCATAACCTTAATGTCTTATGTATATATGAACGTTGTAGCCCCACCCGTTTGGTCAGAATTGGCCCAAATGTCACGAAAATATCGCACTAAAAATCGAAAAAAATCGTAAAAGTACGATATTCACGAGAAATATTTCTTCGATTGTACCCAAAAACAATACACCTCTAAGTTCAGAGATTTCGAAGGTCCTGTCAAATTTTTATCAAGATCGGATATGGCGTTTGCCTGGTAGAGAGTTAACAAACAGAAAAAAAAAACTAACAAAAAAAAACACCCGAGCTAAATTTTTGGGGGTCAGTGAAATTGAAGTCTTCGCTTCGCTCATCCAACAACAATACACTACTTCAATAAAACATCTGTCTGTTGTATCTCTCGATACCTACTCTTATACTTGTATCTTGTGTGTCTAACAGAGATAAATATTATTCCTTTAACTTTTAATATTTTTCACCATCGTTATCTTAATGTTAAACAGCTTATAAAACATGTGTTTATTACTATTACAAATGATTTATATTCATACCACTTAAGCCATGTGACATTATATATAGCAGTACAATACACCTCTGGGAAACTGCTCTCGGTCAAACTCTGTTTTTGAAAGCAGTCGACCTATAGTCTTTTGACAGTCGCAATTTACATGTCATGTAGTACTGACAATTTTGACAATTTTGACAACAAATAAAATAAATAAAATAAAATAAATAAAAATGTTCAATAAAGGGGGCGAGAACAGGAACTCAATAACAATGTTTGTAATTTTAGTAGGCGAGAGTATATTTGAATGAGATTTGTTTCTGGAATAGAATCCCATATTATCTTGACGCGGATGTGTACGGCTGAGTTTGGTGCAAGTTTTCGTTTAATTTGAATAATGATGGAGGGTTTTCATAGCCCGAAGCCATTCATTAGGAAACTAATGCTGGGGACTTATACTCCAAAAGTTCCATTGAGTTTAGCTTGAGAAAAATAACTACTTTGTGTTCTTGACATACATTATTTTACTTATTTACAGTTATTATGATAAGGACTGAAACTGGTTTGAAAATAATTGTGTAATGATTTGTAGTTGACTAATAATTATATCAATTATTGAAGATCAATAAACATATACATACATGTCACTTTTTATTCTATTTAAACGTCGTTACAACGAAATACGCAAACACCGAAATACAACGATTACACTAATTTATAAAAAGTTGTAATACCTTTACTACTTTAGTTTTCTTGTAAATTGTAAGAGTCAAATTCCAATAACGAATGATTTATGTTTTATTTGTTACCTTATTAAGCGAAATAACATACAAAAATTAACATTTCTTCTCAAAATCGTTTTCTCTCGAAGCTATGTGAACTGTAGCACTTGAGAAATGTGTTTGTATCTAGTATAAAATGTATAAATTAATTACAACCCACAATTAAACTGCAATAAATTCAAATCAATTAGTGTGTTTTACGTTGCTATACTTAAAAGATTAGCAAGTAGGCGTATTACAACGGATCTAGAACGTAATTATAATTGATTATTGGTTTAAAAGAGTTTATGGAATTACTAAACCACGTTTTAATAATTGATTCCTAAATATTCAATACAATATTGTTATCGGTAATGGTATTGAAAGGGGTTTTGTTACTAAACATAGTAGATTGAAAAGGTTTGGATAGTCAATATTCACATTATTCTCCCCTTTCTTCTCCAACATGATGGTTGTGATATTTTGTGAGTAGAGATTCTATTTTGACGGGTAAGTATGTGCATTTAGATTGCATGATTAAACCATGCACATACATCGTCAATCAATGCATGACATAATCTTCTGATTCTTTGGGATAAGTGTATCGTCTATTCTTTATAAGTATGCGAAAATTTGAAAAATAAAATCATTTGAAAACTACATACGTCATACGTTGATAAAATACGATGTTGAAAACTTAATTTCGTTCTGTCTTCTAAAGCATTGTTTATCTAGTCTACCGAGTACCGACATAAACTACATATTATTATTTTGACTAAAGATACGAGTAGATGGACATAATATAATATCATCAGCTGTTCTTCTGTAAACGCCGTTTGAAAATAGAGAGTGTGCCATCACAATGCGCGCTCCGGCAGGTAGTAATTTAACTGATTACACACAGAGCCTACTGTATTATGTTTCAGAAATTATGCTTATCATATTTATAAAGTAATAAACAATACGTGTGTGTGTAAGTATAGACTTATAATACTTACAAGACTTATAACACAATGCATGTTTTTCTACAATATACAAGTATAGCAGGAATCGTCAACCAAAAAATATAATTTTATCTTGAAAATAAACAATGTAAATACATATAATTTTGATTTTAGAATTTTCTAGAAATCTTCTTTTTGATTCTATTTGAATCATCTCGTACAAATACAAATGCATTACATGGTCACAGTGGAATGTGCTAACAGTTTGTGTGTTTGTAACTAGGTTCAAATTTAACTGAATTTGGATATGTAAAAAAGTTTCACAAACAACTGTACACTGAATGTAGCCTCATTATCATCGTGTACCTACAATACGTGATGATTGATAAACCTAATATACTTTTTTTAAACTATTTACATTTCGGTTTTGGTTCGTTTGATCAGTAGGGTTTCCTATCATTCAAGCCGTCCCTGGCATCATCTGCCTGCCATATTATCGCATGATTTTTCACAGTTCATCTGTTCTATTCACTAGACGTTCCGTTTTCATGCATCATTCTGCATTATACCCTATTGATTGACTGATTGATTGATCTTTATTTGTCTTTATTGTTTGTATACATGGTTGTTGCATTTCGATATTTTGTATGCTTCAATATGATTTTTGATATGTATTGACCATCCTGTAATAACATAAATATATAAACAAAATAAAAGCTTGTTTGTAATGTTGTTAAATATAGCTTTATGGATTGCAAATGTGTGTTAGAACATGTATGAGGGAATCCTGGCTAGTTACGTTAAATATATCCGGTGGCTGTGGAATAAAACGGACTCCGGCGTAGTGCCCGGCGATTTACTTGTCGGTATATCGAACAAAGATCGGGTCAACCCAGTGCAGCAGTTAAGGCGAAATCTCCGCCAAACGCCGCTATTTCGTTTGAAACTAAAGGGACTGAAAGCACGATGTAGTCCGAATAGAATAACAAGCCTTGTTGATAAAATCCCCCCGCCCCTATCGAGTAGGATGAACATGAAGGGGGGAACATGGTGGGGGCTGGAACGATGTAGGCGGCATGGCGCAGGCATGGGAGGACAGACTAGAATGCCCATTGGGATTGAAAACTATCCAACGGATTATCTGGAAAGACAGAAGTAAAGTTCGATGCAAAAGCGGGTTTGCCGTCATGTCGTAAAGGCGATTATCCTTCAAGTCTCCAGTTCATATTGACCTGTAACGGTCTTAAAGCTCACCCTGCTTCCTACAATTCAATGTTCATTCCTTTAAAGGGATTTATCCGCTTCGTTGGAGAAACGTGTCTATTTAACTCCAGGCGTATACTTCAATGTGCTAACGTGGCCCAAGGCAATGTTCTTGCTTTTACCGTCTTGAATTCAAGAAAGCATACTTGTTTTCAGCCTTTCACGCGGCGCGTTAAAAGTGCCCCAAGAGGAGCGCACGATTGAAGTTTGGCTTGAGTGCTCGCTGAATTAAGGGTGGATGGAAGCGAGGAATGGTCGACACCTACATCCACAGACAATAAGGGTACGATATCATACAGTGTTTCGATATTAAAGATGATCCAATAATTACGAAGCAGTCGATCATCATACAGTCGAGGCTTATTTCTCGATTTGGTTAGTCGGGAAACATCCACCAACAGTCCAAATTCTTAAATAAATAATAAACATTTATGTTATTTTGTTGCAGGGTACCTTCAACGAAACCGAACGTGCCAAAGAAGTTCGATTCGTAAGTACCATGAACACATTTCGATCTTGACCGGGTTTTAAATTAAATAACGCATTAGGGATATACATTGGTTCTCAACAATGTATATAATATTTTGATTTTAAAATCTTTATTTTATTTTTAGCAAAGATATAATAATAACACTCACACTATCATAATTTTGTTTTGACTGGTAAATTATATATTTTATATTATGTAACCTTCCTTAGTTTAGACGTTGTAAATGTGTGTAATTATAACGATCAGTCGACCTTCCTTAGTTTAGACGTTGTAAATGTGTGTAATTATAATACTTGTGTTAGGTTTGTCATGACCTGTATTAATATCTAGCCCCAAGGCTTGATTATAGAGGTGTGAGCGTACTCGCCACTACCCACCTCCCAAATCAGAAAACCGCATGCACACAATTAAACTCAATGTACTCGGTTGCTTTATATTAATTGCTAGTCCATGTCTGGCTGGCTCGCTGGTTCGGTTGGTTGATCTCTGCCTCCAATACTCAAGGACCCGACGGGGACCTGGTGCTGGCAGTACACCCGTCAATATACAACTACACGAAATTACAGTTGTCTAGTCAAATCTCAAGAACGCCATGAAACCTTGAAAAAGTGATTGACGAGAATGCAGTTTGTTTTTGTTAGACCCATATTACTCAAGGTAAAATATTCTATTATAACAATAATCACGAGTTTAAAATCAAAATACATCTAATCAATTAAATCCATAATTAAAAAATTACCGTAACATCTTAATCATGTATGTCCTAAATTGAACTTTCAACGTTTTGCATCGTTTTCAAGTTATGACTACAATACCTTTTATTTTGGTGTTTTTTTGCGTGGTTTTGAAGGGGGTCTTCTATCGCCGTATTTATTTTTCCAAGTTGACGTGAACAATATCGATTCGTTTAAGATTCACGTATAAACCGTGGCTTTGGAGCCGTAATACATTTTCAAGACACGATAAATGTACCTTTAAATAATAAGGTTTAATTAGAGGGTATACCATCACTAAACTAGGCCTCTTCGCGAATGCTTTTTTTAGTCGCGTTGATGGATGAGTTTTTTTGTAAGTTTTTAGTGTCCGTTGGATCTCTTTACTTTTTCAAGTCCCATTGCAAAATTATTTTTGTTGAATTAGGATTGTAAAATATCTGGAGACCCAAAGATTTGTTTTTTGAGCGCATTGTAGGTGATTGTTGTCAAGTTACTTGATATAGTTACTTGATAATTATTATACCCCTCAAAAAACTCATATTTAAACCTTTATTTCTATGGAATCTGTCTTACTTTTTCAACTTTTTTTTTCAAAATGCAATACATCACCATAACCTTAATGTTCATGTGAAATATGAACGTTGTAGCCCCACCCGTTTGGTCAGAATCGGCCCAAATATCACTAAAATATCGCATTAAGAATCGAAAAATTTCGTAAAAGTACGATATTCATGAGAAATATTTCTTCGATTATAAACAAAAACGTGGCAGGTCTCAGTTCAGAGATTTTGAAGGTCCTCTCCGATTTTCATCAAGATCGTATATGCCGTTTGCCCGGTAGAGCGCGAACAAACAGACAGAAAAAATGAACAACCAAACAAAAAAACACCCGAGATAATTTTTTTGGGGGTCAGTGAAATTGAAGTCTTCGCTTCGCTCATCCAAAAACACAATTTTGCTATTTAATTAATTCATCTCTTCAAAAACCCTGTAGGAAGTCTATTCTAGATTTTGAATGCTAACTATCGATGTACAATCTGTATAATATATAATAAAATGAGAAGCTCGCCTATATATTCACCCCCATATTATTTCCACTCGCCCGCCCGTGCGTGTGTCACGCTCACGATAACAGCCACACGACGTCTGATCGACACGCGTCTTGTTTGCTGGGATTGCCCTTCAACAAAGATGGTACACAATGATTTGGCAGACCATGGTGGTCAGGGTGGCGTGGTTTAGATTTACCAATAGAAAGAAAATGATAAGAACCGGCACCTCCACCAAAGTTGTTAAATTCGTATCGTATGTAAACGATCTACAATAACTGGAAGCTTTATTCACAAATTTATAACATAACTATATTTAAACGAGGGACCAAAGCGACTGAGTGTCTCTATTTAACTCAAACGGCTCTTCCGTGAGTCTGTGGGTCTGTCTGTCTGTCTGTCTGTGTGTACATCGAAAATCAGACGAATCTCGGAACAGATTGCACTGAAATTTAAAACAGACATCCGGTACGAGTTTACTGAGAACTGCTTACAAAATCAGCTAGATCTATTGCAATTTAAACCTACAAAAATAAATTTGAAAAATAGGCTGCCAATGTGTAGGAATTATTTGACAATAGTTTTGTTTGGGACAAAATAGTTTTTGTTTTTTATTTTTGACTGGCTGTGAAATGCAGTGCTCAAGGTTTATCGAATCTTGCACGCTCAAGGTACCCCCAATTAATAGAGCTGGGAGATTGAATAAACCTTGCAATATTTTCACGTATTTCGTACTGGCTATGTTTTCCATAGTATTGTCCCAGATGAGGAACTACACTGCGTTATATGCATTTCAAAACATGTTTGATAATTTTTAAAATACAATCCAGAAATTACAAAATCATTCCCGACCCGAGGATTGAACCCAGGTCTCCCACATTTCGGGTATAACGGCTAGCCAACTAGACAAGAGAAACGCCAAAGTCTTTGTTAGACGAGTGAGCGAGTCATGTATTTTGTACCCGGGAATATCTGCATACAAGTTGATTGATGTATAGGTATAAATAATAAGGTTTTTAAGTTTAGTTGGTATAACGGCGCGTCAACTGAAGGCCATAATGCGCCACTCTAGTATATTTTGATTAAGTCACCTGTTTAGTACAACTTATCACTAAGGTGAATAACTATAGTTATAGGGTGTGAGGATGGTTGGAGGGAGTGTCCAATGATATTTAATTGAGCTCAAACCTAGCGTTGGCAGTTTGATTAATTACAGAAACTTTGAAAAAACTAGCTGTAACAATATCGACCGGAAAACGCCCGAAATAGTCACGCGTATTTTGGTGGAGCTACCACCTGTTTACTAATAAATTAACGTGGTTTCTCATCCAGTGAATCCAATGAACGTGTACTGAAAACAGGTCACATTATTCCAAGTTATTATTTTTGGAATTAAATGTACATCGCAGTCCTTAATTCTATCATAATGAAGTCAAATTCAGCGTATTTTGTAATAATCAAATGATTTAAATAGCAAAAGTTATATACCTTTGGTGGAGGTGCCGGGTAGAGCGAGAAAAGTTTTTGCTCCATAAGAATAGCATTGTTGGTGGAGGTGCCGGGTCCTCACTTCTTGATTTTAGAGTCTGGATCTTGAATTTGAGGGCAGTGCTAATCCCTCAAAGAGACTAAATTTACAAACAGGCCGACTCGTGTACCAATTATACCATCGTCAAAACGCCGGACCCTCCACTAGGAGACGCGTGGCTCTACGTTGCCAAATAGAACTCGCTTCAAACACGACACATTTAAATTGCTTTTCCATTGTGTTCAAAGTAGTGGAGCCTCCTTATCGACAACGCTGACCGAAGTCTGTTGCGCGCGTCAAGAGGAATGAAGGGTTGACAGGTCTACTAGACTACTTATTCCGCTTGAATGAAGAGCGGCGAAATAGGCACTGCACACAAATTAAAGATCCCGACTGTATTATTTCTACTTTACATCCAATTAAATTACGGAGGGAGGTAATATTGTTGTGATATTTTTGTTGGTAGTGTTAGCAACAAATCGCATCTCAGTACTAGTATTTGCTATAATAATTTTTTGTATTGTTCATTAAAAGTAGGAAAACGCCAAAGTCGTTGTGAGACGAGTGCGTGAGCCTTGTGTTGAGTACCCGGTAACATTCCATTTCTTCCCCTACCTAAGGACTCCCAGGCCTATATTTTTATTATTATTATTATTGGATATTGCTTTACGTCTCATATTTATGCAACTTGGCTAATCGAGACGAAGGGAGGGACGTAAGGGGTGACGCGGGGGGACAAGGGGTGAACAGGCCTGTACTGGTCAGAACCAGCCACAAGCGTATGGGAGGGCAGAGGTTCCCCCACGTCGTGGTCGTCTCCGTCTGTGTCATCATTCGTCCGTGTTGACATAGTCGTCGCCGTCGGGGAGGTAGTCAAAGGGAAAGGGAAAGTTCCCCGACGACGACCCAGAGCTCGCCATTAGTTTCAGGGAGAAGAACTCCCCTAATCACGGGCCAAACCACGAGAAGGTTGCGAGTTGGACATTGATGGCCCCCCTGGCCTATAATAGGCAAGAGTGGCACATTATGGCCTTCAGTTGGCGGAAACTTTAAAAACGTATTATTTATACCTATACATCAATCAACTTGTATGTAGATGTTCCCGGGTACTAAACACATGACTAGCTCACTCGTCTAACAACGACTTTGGCGTTTCCTTAGTTTTAATAAATATAAAATAAACACCTGGAATGTGGGAGATCCGTGGTTCGATTCCCGGTTGGGGCGGACTTTTTTAATTTCTGAATTGTAGTAAATAAAAACAATTACACCCACGGGAGTGTTTCCCGATTAACCAAATCGAGAAATAAATCCA
Source organism: Sweltsa coloradensis (assembly GCA_024449915.1). Classification (NCBI taxonomy): domain Eukaryota; kingdom Metazoa; phylum Arthropoda; class Insecta; order Plecoptera; family Chloroperlidae; genus Sweltsa; species Sweltsa coloradensis. The sequence goes on from JAMZAV010000016.1 coordinate 634,607, forward strand.
ATGTTATAATTGTGTGGAAAATGTTTTGTCACGAGTGAAAGTAAGAATGTAATATTATCATGGTTACTAATTACAATTCCAAGATTATATCATATTTTATTATTTTTGGATGAGCGTAGCGAGCGAAGCGAAGATTCCATTTCACTACACTGAAAAAAAAAATTCGGAATGTTTATTTTTCTTTTTTCTTTCTTTCTTTTTGTATTTTTGTGTGTCTGTTAACACGATTCCGGCTAAACCGATACTCCGATTGTGATGAAATTTTATGGAGGCCTTCGAAATCTCTGAACTTAGAACTGCCACGTTTTTGAGCGCAATCGGGAAATTTTTTCTCAAAAAAAAACGCAATTTTACGATTTTTTTTTCGAATTTTAAAACATTTCTTCGACTTATAACCCTACATGCTTTATCCGATTGTAATGATTTTTTCACAGATACCCTTATTTTATGAATTAAGAGATTCATGTGAAATGTGAGCGTAATCGAAAAAATATTTCGCATGAAAATCGAAATTTTACGGTTTTTTTTTCATTTTTAACCCTTTCAGACCCCAATCAAATCCGTGCACATTTGGTAATTTTTATCAAACAATCTGAGTTTGGCATTTTTTTTCTGAGATTTTTAGTATTTTTTTCATATTTTTAACATGATTTTTAAGGAATTTTGGGAAATTTGGATTTTAAATTAAAGCTACATTTTGAGTTAAAATTCAAATTCTAGGTGCCCACCTAAAACAAGATTTTTTTCTGAATTTTTTGCTTATTTTGGATTTTGTGTATCTCAAATACCTGCAATACTGGAGATATATCAAATTTCCGGGAAAAACCAAAAAAAAAGTTTTTAGCTGTTTTTTTTGCAGTTGTCTATTTTTAATCTTCTGTAAAAAGGGTACCATTCGTACTATTGGCATGGGGGAAAAATATTTATTTTTAATCCCCCCCAAAAAAATTAAAAAAATAGGGGTAAATTGAAAAACCCTATTGTTTACCCGCATTTAAATTTTAAAACTTGATGTCCTCGTTTGGGGACGTGGGGTCTGAGAGGGTTAAAACAATTCTTTGACTTATAACACCTACATGCTTTATCCTATTGTAATGATTTTTTCACAGAACCTTAATTTTATGAATTAATTATATTTGTGTAAAATTTGAGCGCAATCGAATAACTATTTCTTATGAAAATTTCATTTTTACGATTTTTTTCTTTTTTAAAATAAAGTTTATTTTTTATTTAATTTCATTTATTTAAAAAAAAATCTTCGACTAATTAATGATTTTTTCACAGAACAACAGTAAAAATCCGCGTAACACATGGCAACTTAGTGCACCAATTACGCTCATCCAACAACGCGGCGGGACTTAAGCGTTTTTCTAGTTATGTGAAACAATAAAAATAATTAGTCAATGAATTACTGTAGCAGATTTTGAACTCCTGAAAAACAAGCAAAAATACATTGTTGAAATTAATTTCTTTGTTACATGAATAGTCCTGAGGAGGTTAAATGAACTTTGTAACGTTGTCAAATGAGAAACACAAACAATCACAACGAAACAGCCTTATCTTGAATCTCCAATCAACTAGGCCCTAAAACTATACACTTGCTTTCAAACAATAATTCTCCCAGGCTTATTCTCAGGTCTCTTCCAGTGTAGATTCTGAAAAACATTTCACCCTCGTTTTTATGTAAACAACTTTTCTTTCTCGTTTCCAATCATGAACAAAACTGTCAAAATGATTTACGTTTCCGAATTCAATTCATTCGTTGAATCCAATTCAAGAAATAACGACACAGGACGCTGTAACCCAGGCACGAGGTTCTGCAGAACAAGCGAGTTTGAAAGGGACTGTCTTTTAATTTGTAACAAGATAACTTATCCACCTTTAGATGTTTTCGGGGAAGGACACGGAATTTTTCTTCTCGATCTTTCGAGTCTTTCTTGATTTTTTGCCCGTGTGTCACCCTGACCAATCATATTTAGTTACAGAAATTCAATACTTAAAACAAGGATTAGGTCCTACACTGTTTCACACTAATATAGAAAAGAGTATTTAAATAATTATTTAACTTATTACAAAACAGCTTCCAATGTAAAATAAGTAATTAATTACTGTAACTCAATTACATATTCCGTATATACATTCGTTTTTAGAGACTATAATTGATTTTCAGTGGAATACATTCATTTGAAGCGGACCGTGCCAACAATGGCAGCGCAGACCGTTGACAAGCGAACACTTTGGCCAACCAGAGATCGGTATTTCAAATAGGAAATAGCACTCAAATAGTTGAGCGCGATTCACCCGCGGGCAATGCCAGTTCTCACAGAAAATAGTGTTATTTAATTTCTTAATATTTGTTACTTGTTTGATGAAGATTGTTTACTTCCGGAAATCTTTAAGATGCCTCCCCTTGAAAGTAACACGAAGATTATGTAAGCCCATCGAGTTCTGGCAAATGAAACTACCGTCTAGGTGTTTGTGTTGTCGATTTTGCTTGCGTTTATATGGAGGATTGAAACCCCCAACGCCTCGGGTTAAACTTAATTACAAGAGAAGCTTTTTAATTTAGACATATTTATATAACAAGCTACGACTTCCTTCTAGTTTGTAATCAACCTTGAGCGACATCCTAGATAACAAGAGTACTTGCCCCAAGCACTATTTCAAGTCGAAGCTCGGAGATTTTACTTACGTTTATTGATCAAGTAGATGACGAAGTGAATTAAGTTTACCTTCTTTCCTAGCATCTTTTGAATAAGAGCTATATCAGAACTTAAAAGTATGTAAACAGTATAACGTGAAATAATAACGTAAGAGAACTGTGTATTTACAACCATTGTTTGTTTTTATTGGGGCAGTGACACGAAAACTATACAAAATTAGATGAGGCTCCCAGCATAATAATATAGATTTGAAAAAGTCTTTTCCAAGATGTTTGAATGTTAAAAATTCTCTTAATTCCATTGCATGGTTATTTGTGTGTCATAAGGAACAAAAACCATTTGCAAAAATTAGCTACACATTTAGAAATTACCAATAGGCTTTGTATTGTCTTAACGAGCATTGCGCGTTATTAACAGGGAATGTCACAAAATGAGGGTAAATATCGCAATGTTTTCTCCTCTTCATGCTTATTATTAGCGGTCAAAAATATACTTTCTGAAGATTAGGAAGGTGTCCCATTCGAGACTAGAGAAGCAACATTTTAGTCAATACTCAATCTGAACAGCGACTGAGAACGATACCCAAATCTTGGCACACAATATCATCAAGAAATAAACCAACACTTTGTAGCCACTTTTCAGTAACTGTCAGTAAATAAATATTTACATTATTATATAATATGTAGATAAAAGCGTAACGAAATAATATTGATTTACAATAAATGTGTATACAAATTTGTATCTGATGACACTTAAGTGTGAATATACCCTTGGACAACCATGCACTATTTCATATAAATCATAATATGCTTGCATATAAAGTTACTAACTACATGCCAAAGTCCATTTCCATCCATTTCCAGAATTTGGGTTCCAAAAGTTATCTGTCACCCAAGTCGCAGGGGCAGTGTTTCTCCATTAGCCGCTCACTAATGAAAACGAAGGTTTCCATACTTTCCTCAACTCTCGCAAAGTTAAGCACAAGTCTTCTTGTGGGAAATAATAAAAATCCCAGTCTCCGCACTTCAATTTAGGTAATGACATTTCTCGTCTGGTTAGTGTCTGGATGGGTGAACTGGCCACACTCTGATGGCCGAGTTTTAGGGGTAGTTTCGTGAGAGGGGATTCCCTCCACATTAGGCATAGACATATTGCATCATCATCGCGAGTGGAAAGTTAATTAAATGAAAACTTTGCCAGAAGAGTGACCGCGCGCTTCGCAACCATATTCATCTCTGCCATGGCGAAACAAGTTTTTCTTCGGCGTTGTGCAAATCTCGCTCTACGAACAACAAAATTGCTTTCGCTGTACTTATTTGTCATCGGCGTTATTCCCGGCTAGATCCGACAGACGGGGCCCCCGACTAATTGGCGAGCAGCTAGCGCTTGTTAGGGCGGGCAAATACGGAACAGTTGAAAGGTGCGATACATTCCCGGGGTGGTGACCTCAATATCAAACACGGGTGTCAGTGCGAGGGGCTAACAATAAACCAATTAGTGAAGAAAAAGAGACAACAGATAATTTACGTACGCACACGTTCTATGGTGTTACCTTTCTAATTCTGGGTCCTTCCGAGTGTGACCGGAGGACTAACCGTATGTAGGCCTAACCATGTACTATGCATACGCACGGATTGCTACTATTTTTGCTATACGCTTATAAAAAGTTATTAGGATACAAATAATAATTAAAAGTAACAAATAAATCTAAACTTTAGAGCAGTAAAGGTCCTCGCAACCCGGTCATAATATGTTTACACGTTGTTAGTGTTAAAGTACCTACCATTTTAATATTATGATCCAGTAATATTTATACTAAAATTTATCAAAACTATTTTGTGTAGGCCTACTATAGGAATGAAACGTGTAGTTATTGATTATTTAATTTTAAATAAACGTTTTTAAATTAATTAATTCCGGTACAGTATAAAATATAACCGAATGTAATTTTCGTCCAACAAAATAGTTAAATTACACATTGTGGTACCGGTTGTTAAGTTATTTGATCAGTGGTGACGCACATTGTGCAACTTCAAAGTAATGCCTCAGTATTTCTTTAAGAATCAGAAAGTCAAGACAATCAAACAGTACTGTTATGTAAATGGTCAGGTTTTAATTTATATAAGGAAATCTCAGACAGCATTAAAAAAACAAAACAATAAACTTGTTAAATCATTTGTTAAAAATTATTGTTACAAGTTTTGTTTAACCACTGTAGCAGTCAGTGTGTGTACAATTTATTGGTTATTCATTTTTAATAATTTTAGCATGCTTCCAAGTTCCAATATATTAATTATGCACTAACAATATAATAGAGACGAACAAATTTATAATTCTAGTTTCATTGCCGAAAACATGTTCAGTTTTGTCGAAACAACAAGATAAACATAAAGGTCTTGAGCCACATGATCTCTAGTGTGTCGTTAAAGAACAAACACTAAACACTATACAGGCAGTTAAGCCTGGCTAAACGCGGAGACCACCAGCGTTGTAGTGGTTCTTGGAGCAGACCTACACCCTAGAGGGTGTTTATGATTCCTGTTCACATACACTTAAGAATACCCACGAGATTTACTAGGGGGGGGGGGGGGAGGAATTGCGTGGGAGAGGATTTATTGACACTTTGGTTTTACTTTATTTGCTCAATACATTACTGGCAACTAAAACTAAAACTAAATCAAATCAAAATCTATCATTTTAACTCATATTTCGTTGTCATTTTTTTCATCAATTCGAACGCCCACCAATTATCAATCAGCAACGCTTTCGTTTTGCAACTTTTGAAAGTTTTGTTAAAAATGTTTCATTATTTTGTATCATCAATTTATCTCATAAATCACTACACATACTATAATAAAGAAATCAATCTTTATTGACAGCTGACCAATTGGCCTCGGGTATCCATTTTACACATAGGTACAAAGTACGTGTTTGTACAAACAAAATAACAAGTATAAAACAAACTATGCTGTACATATGCAAAATTTGTTACTCCTAGATTGAAAGTTTTAATATAAATTGTATTTGTTCTGTTTCTTCACGTTTATCATGTATTTAAATATTGTTAAATGACAGAAATGCTGTATTAATGCATTATTTGCATCATCATGTATCACTTCTAAAGATAAATAAACTGATATTGTTCGTCGGTAAGCTGCCATCACAGACATGTCATCCCACTCTTACTGGAAACTGTTGGAGAGCAAAATAGAACATGGAATAGAATTCTGAATTTCCATCCATGCTATGAATAAATAGACACAAGAATAGGGGTCATAGTGTTTGACATAAAACATTATCACATTCGTAAAATATAATATGTATGTGAGGTAAACTATGATTTATTTTCTTTAACCCGTGATATTATTAGTCCCGAGGAACTAGAGTATCGTGAGAATGAGATATAACACATATTCATCCCATTTACCAACGTAAAACCTAAACACTAGACCAACTTAACCTGAATACGCTCTGAAACGATTCGCGAGAAAATGGGTATTGAAGAGCTCTTATTTTCAATCGAAACATTATTTATTGAGATTGTGTTTGCGTCGCTAAGTCCCTATACCATCCATTTTTAGATTGAAATACTTTGCTTGATTACAATGAATTCAATCGGAAAAGCTTATTTAGCATGAAACAAGATTAAGTTTCAATTAAATTGAATTGTCTTTCCCTATAACAATGTATTCCTCCTTTTAATTTCAACCCTCTTTTCTTTATTTTGTGCATTTCTTATTCTTTTTCTCTATTCTTTTTTATCACGTCTCTGGCAAATAATGAAATGTTCACGTGACAAATTGCGTTTCTTTTCTTTGTACTTCTGTATCTCTTTGTGAGTGTATAAAGCTAAGAAGGCTCATTGAAATTCAGGGAGGGCCAGGAGGTTCTCTTATTCGTCGCGAGCACTTGAGCCTGGCCGTAGGCGTACCATCATGACACGGGGGCCATGGCTACTCTCTTTCAAGGCGGTGGTAGAAACGGAAAATGACAAATATATTAAGACCGATGCTTTCATTATATTAGCATTCTTCCCGTGATGGTTTATTAATGCTGTCATAACTTTTCTTTGAGGAGACACTGAATGCTGAGAGCGAGGGACGGAACAGATGCTGCAATATCTGTCTGTAGCTACTTCCGTTTTCATCAAACTCCCAGGATCTAAGGACATTTTCAAAGACTCCTTTCAATTACACGGCGTATTATGTTGCACTCATTTGGGCAAACGAAGTTTAGATTAAAAAACCAAACGAAACAATTTTTATTTCAAAACGCGAATGCCATTGGTAATATTAAAATGGATGCAATTGCATTAGGTGTGTTACCTAATTTGCTTCAACTGCTGAAAGCATATCTGATAGGTATATGATTTAGAAATTTTACGAAAACTATTATATAATTAATGTAAAACGTATGTTAAATGTTTGTGATTGCAGTATGCGATTTTTTACTTATATTTTTTCTAAATACAAAATGCTATTCTAAATCCATTTGATTGCCAACCTAATGGTAATAATTACATTCGTTTATTTTATTGGTTATGAGCTGTGCGTTAGGTTAACAGGCTAATGTACCTAAATCTGAAGGATGTAGAAACTTGTCTGGTCCAGTGGTAGAAGAGAACTCAATAGTAAATTTTACTTATAGTAGGACGTAGCTTCACCTTCGTTGTTGAACACGTCTTACAAGTCCATATTAAAATTTATATTTTGTAAATTTGCTAATTTGCTAATGTCCATTTTACAATATAGCATTCGGGAAGTACTCCAAGTTATCACCTATAATTTTTATCTGTAAGCTACAATAAAATATTTATAACTTGTCCTACATCTGCACATTTTATAACTGTCCCTTAGACTTAGGGTATTTAAAATTCATATTTTATAGATTAATTTATATCATGATTATTATTCGAATTCAGAATTCGTTCCGTATCGTAGATAGGTTTTCCGTTTTCCTTGTGCCAGTCCAATATGCCCCCCCCCACACCCCAACCCTAGTTTGATTGTTTTTCAAATACCATAATATTGTTTGCCTTCTTGCTTTACTAATTTCCAACCCGTTACTTTAATATCCAATAAACGTTCTTCCGTTGTATCACCCACACCCCAACTCATTTCAATTCAATCGCATTGAACAACGCTGTTCATTTTATTAAACATCAATTGTCAACAAAAACTGCGTAGGCTAACGATAATTCGACCTTGATGTTATCTTCAGGTATAGTTGAATGTGAATATGTATTTGATATTACTAGGAAAACGCTTAAGTCCCGCCGCGTTGTTGGATGAGCGTAATTGGTGAATTGAGCTGCCATGTGTTTTGCGGATTTTCTGTTGTTCTGTGAAAAAATCAGAACTTTGTTGAAATTTTTTTTAAATTAAATCAAATAAAATAAAAAATTAACTTATTTTTTTTTAATTAATAAAAATGCGCACAAATTTTACACGAATATATTAATTCTTAAAATTAAGGTTCTGTGAAAAAATCATTATAATCGGATAAAGCATGTAGGGGTTATAAGCAGAAGAAATTAAAAAAATCGTAAAATTGCGATTTTCGTGAGAAATAATTATTTGATTACGCTCAAATTTCACACGAATATATCAATTCATAAAATTAAGGTTCTGTGAAAAAATCATTACAATCGGATAAAGCATGTAAGAGTTATAAGTCGAAGAAATTTTTTAAAAATCGAAAAAAATCGTAAAATTGCGATTTTCATGAGAAATAATTTTTCGATTGCGCTCAAAAACGTGGCAGTTCTTAGTTCAGAGATTTCGAAGGCCTCCATAAAATTTCATCGCAATCGGAGTATCGGTTTTAGCCGGAATCGTGTTAACAGACAGACAAAAATACAGAAAGAAAGAAAAGAAGAAGAAAGAAAAAAGAAAAAAAAAACATTCCGGATTTTTTTCTCCAGTGTAGTGAAATGGAATCTTCGCTTCGCTCGCTACGCTCATCCAATAAAACACACGTGTTACTTGTATGGATTTTATTTGCCACCGGCATTTGTTTTGGATTCAAACAGGATATTATTGTATCATTGCTCTTCGTTTACTTGATTTAGAAAGATTTATGCTGGGTGGATGAAATAGGATGTCGCAATCCAACTGTAGTGTACCATTATATAAACTTTGTTGTCAGAGTGAAAATATGTTAAAGACCGATTGTCATACTTTCAAATAAACTGTATAAACTGTTTGATGTCAGATGTCATTTGTTATTGAAATGCAAATCTCAAGGTATATACACAACAACAACAACTACAACGACAACGACAACGACAAGTTGTAACAGTGCACATAAAAGTATAAAAATATGTCATATATTGTTTGCTTGTACATAAAAATATAATTATTATTGAAATATTTTTCTTCTCATTTGGAAACATGATCAGGAGCTAAATCGAATGCATTACGGGAATGATAAAATTCTAAATACCAAGTAGAAACGCGAAACATTTATTTTTATATAATATACCATTAATGTCCACGTCCAAAATAAATTTGATACAATTTTTAAATTGAAAATAATATTCCTTTTAATAATTCCTTTTCGCTGTCAAAGCAACCAATTTTCTTTCACAATGACGTAGGAAATTACACACCCAACGCAGTTCGTTTTTACGCAGGCAGAGGCTGCGTAGTTATTAAAGTAGGAATAGCCTGGTACCTCCCTGGCAAGGATGATATTTCTCGGATTCGGTAACATCCTGGGCGTTCTTTGGAGGTAACTGATGTTGGGTTTGGCGAAGTAGAGCGTACAAAGTTCACACTAACGCTTTTTTATGCTCTTGTGGGGTTTGTATGGACGTAAAAGATAGTCAACGGTAAAATATATTGTTTGGAATTATTCGAAAAAGCGTATAAATGGACCAGTTATTTAACAGCAAGTATTTTTTTTTTATATAAAAAAAAGATGTAACTTTATTTTCATTTCACGTGAGACTTTCAACAATGCAAGTATGGAGATCACCGTACACGTAAACTTATTGAACCATCTTTATAACTAAGCAAAGCTCCTCATCATGCCTCACTTTTATTTCAGTCCTTCCGTCCATGTCCGCGTGTCACGTCTCACTATAAAACTTGTGCATGACATCCGATTGACATGCGCACGTGTTTTGTTATCATTGTCAATCAAAAAAGATTATTTTGGTGCCGATTGTTTTGGCTTGCCTTTGAGGTCAAATCGGCTTCAACTCCGGACCTACACCAACAGATTTGAACGCTGACGATAATGGTTTTTAATCCTTAGATAGTTTGTAGCTTTAATCTCTATTTTGAGTACTCTCGTAGCCGTTCTTGCACGGGGAAAATTATCACGTGTGGTTTGACGGTTTTAATTGTCATCCGGAAAAATTAACTTTGTCACAAAAATACAAATTTTAAAGGTATGAACACCATTATATAAAATTTACTTAACTATGCTCACTGTTTCTTAAATATTTTGGAATTAATTTATCTTGAGAGAAATAAACAAAGTAGCTTATGTACGAACATGTACCAACTATTTTGACGACTTGACTTTATGGCCTCTTGTTTCTCTTATAAAAAAAAAAACAACTGAAGAAAATGGATTGTTTGATGTCATTGTGAAATGTCTCAGTCTGACATATAACCATTATGTCACTGTTAGTAAATATAATAATAAGGTTTCCAACGCATTAAACAGCGTAAATATAATATAACCTTGTTGCTGTTTCAAATTCATTATTGAGCAACGAGTGTGTATCTAACATAATTATTCATGTTCTGCAGAACATCATTTACATTGTTAAATGTAAATGTTATGTATATCTAATCACTTCCCTTGTATAACATTGTTGTTTATGCAGTTCAAAGATGTTTACTAGAAGCGTTAGTATTTATAATATACCGTCTATTTAGGTTAAGTAATTATCAGTTTAACTCACGGTGGATATATAGCTCATGATCGAAGAGCGGAGCAGGTTCTCAAGAAAGCAGGGAGCTATGGTTAATAAGGTAGCGGTCCTTTATCATCCACTTATTACACTCCGTCGCTCATCAGCTCGACTTGCCTCGTGCATAAACTAGCTGCCCCCCCCCCCCCTCCTTGACTAAACAGAAACGAACGAAATCGAGTGTTCAACGTGGAAATAAATCACCGAACCAATAACACAGAGGCAACCAACCAATCTTGCGAGTATATTATCTTCATCGCCGAAGATAGAACTTTGCGCTCTAACGCTATATTAATTTACGTTGATATTATAGATTGTATGACGTATGACATTAGTAGTATTGATTATAGTTCATCAAGCACTATTCGCCTAAAATTCTCATTATTTAAGTAAATTAACTCTTGTGCCAATGCTTGCTTGCTATTCAATGCTGACTCAAAACATTAATTTCTACATAATATGATTCTGCTGGTCATATTCACTATCTGATTAAAAGATAAAATATAAAATATTTTTATTAATATATTATTTAAAAATATATATCAGGTGACAAACTTTTCCTTCTATTTACATATTAATTGGAGACCCGAAATTATTTTGGGGCAAATTAATTAATTAAATAAATAAGACTAAATCCTAATAAATGGTTTAAACGCCAACTTTGTTCCTTTGAAGATTGTTTTATTAAAAGTAGCTCTACAACCCAAATCCTTCAAATTGGGTTTGCCTATTTTGTTGTATTCGCTCCACGTTCTTTTTACAGGGAATGTAACTACCAAATTCCTCCATACGTTTTAATGTGTGTTTACTAGATATAGCCGTGCGATCCTACAGCAGGTACATCGCGGGTGTCACCATACGTCCTAATGAGTCCCCTAGCCGCTCTGCGTGGGCCTGTAATTAACCTCGACACGTGACCATAAACATAAAGTCGGGAGGGAGGGAGGTGGGGTAACACTTACAGCACCCCTCGCCTGCAGGATTGTTTTTGTTTTAAATGCACTGCACCCATTATGTGTGGTCACCTAGTTGTTTTGTTTAATGTTGCGTTATCTGTTGTATAGTCGGCTAATATTGTACTGGGCCGTTTACTTCGAATGAGTTTCTGTCTCGGTGTAAAGCAAATTACGATTACATCCGGCAAAACAGTCTCCATGGGCAGTGTAGGTTTTATTGCTTGAAATAATGCAGATTCTTGCAAATAATGTGTACAAATACAAATATTGAATATAATTATGATACAATTATGTTAAGTATAGTCTGCACATTTAGTTTTTCAACAGTGCCGTTAGAATATTTTTTTGAAAAGAATCACCATGTTTTAAATAAACACACATTTTGTAAATGGAAATCAAACAATAAACAAAAATCCATCAATACGTGTATCGTACCTCCATCTCCTGAATGCCGGTCGGGTGCTTTACCAGCTATCGAGTCGGTGCATTGTTCTGGTTCTTCTGGATTGTTGGTGCATTACACATAATATGTTAAACACACATATGTTTGGCCCCAAAATGTTCCATGTGTATGTAATTATTGGACTGACATCCGAAATCTCTCATGGTTAATATAAAATGTTCCTTAATGTATTTAAGTTTTTACAACCGACTGTTATATAAGATTATTTCGTGACATCAATAATCAAAAACCGATTTCTTGTTATTTTAAAGTAGAGAGTTTGCCAAATACCTTGTCGACACATAGTGAACGAATGTTAAAAATACACTTAAGTGACTCACTCAAATAAAATAAGCTTCCAGTGGATCCAATAGATTCGCTCCATTTGACAACTAAACGTTAGTCTGTCTGTCTGTGTGCACCAAGTCATGTGAACCGCTGAGTCGCAGGGTATTTTCAAACGAGGTAAAAGTTTCTAGCTGGAAGCATCGGATCGTGTCCATTCAGTGCCTGAGGCGGATTAAGGTTATCCCATTGCATTGTGTATGCAACGTTCAAGCGGCTGCTTCCGTTCGTCTTTTATAGCTCTTTGCTAGAACTGACTCAACATTAACCTCCCTCTATTTAGTTAGGACATAATTGGATGACCGAGAGGAGCAAAAATTCTTAATTTCGAAATGTATCTTTCTCGTTTTAAATGTACTCCACCCACACGAATGTTCTCGTAATTTCTTGTTTGATATATTTTTTGTGAATCGCGTATATAATATCCACACAAGCACCACTCGTTGTATAAAATGTTTAGATAACTAACCGTGTTCGCAATCACAACCCGTATATTTTATGAGTTAAAAAAGAAGTGTCGACCTCTGGAGGCATTTAAGTCATTGTTACGACCAAACTTGTTCAGAACACGGTTTTAAACCTCTAAAAGTTCGTATTATCTATCACATTACAATTGCAGTAAGAAGATAGAATAATAAAAACACTTTTCTTGATTCTGCAAACGGAAGCAAACTCTTGAAACAACAAATACAACACAAACTTGTATCTTATTGGAAGAAGTCGCGTCGTAAGCAAGTTTTATCCCAGTATTCCCATGTACTAAAACATTTCCTCGCTCCTTGTGCATTCATGCCCTTGTTCATGCAATCTATTCTATTATACTTACTTTGAACGAGCAGTTATTTCAAAATCGTTCCAATATCGATGAAACTTTAGTACAATGTCTGCTCGGACTACTCATCTGGCTTTCTATCGTCATCGTGTCTGAAATAAAACGATCTCTTTTCATCGTCTTCTCCGGCATCGTTTATACATTATGCCCAAATGTTACTACTTTTTAAAGTTTTAATTCATACGTATGATATATATTTATCAATTTATTTGTTTTTAAGTTTTCGTTTTTTTTTTCAAAGTTTTTTAAAAAGAGTTTCAAGTTTTTAGTAATTCAAATCTATTTGAGTAACTTAAATCGACGATCTTCGATTCAGTGTCACTGGACCAATATCAATAGATTGTCCATAGATTAAATTAAAGTACAAATCATATTAGTTTGCGGTAACATTTTTACCTCTGTACTATTTGTTTAATGCTTTTAATTATGATCATCATCGTCTTTATAATAATAGTAATTTTACCTTTTCCAATCCGAAAATTACTTTGATACAGCTCTCTTCGTCTCCTCTCTTCCACTTACTATTAGTCCCACTATGGTCTTACAGCTCACAACCCGGTAATGAGTTCTACGAATGCTAAATACAACTTTGTGTTTTATCCCTTCTACCTTGATCATATACTATTTGCAAATTTGATTATTATGCAAAGTGTTCTATTAAACGATCGTCACCCCCTTTCTATCTCTGTCTCTCTTCACATAATTTTAATCAAACTATCGCCATGTGTTTAATCATATCGATGCAATATTATACACAAAAATATGGTGGAGTTAGCTGTTTAAAACTGCCCCAGCCAAGTCTGCAACCGATCTGTTTCGTACAATAGCTATACTCGAAATACAACTTCATTGTATTTATGAATGTACGCTGTAGAGTGTTCGGTGGTGACGACCAAGCAATGTCGCGGTACTTTTAGATGTAAGTGTGGGCTGGTCGCGTGGGGATGTACAGCACACCTACGTAGAAACCGGCTTATCTGTAGCGCCCACACGTAAAGATCAAGCTCAACTATACGAACTACCGAGTTAAATTGCTCGTGTTTTTAGAATGTTTAATATGTTGTATAACCGGCGTGTTATGGTGGCAATTACATGATATTTAAATATAGTTTATCTCGAAATGGGTGTGTATATGCACAGTTGGTTATGGTGGTTGTGCAGAAGTGTACAAGCATGGATCTTTTCATCCGTTTAGAGCCATTTAGAGTAGTTTGGTCGGAGTCTACAAGTTCTCATCTTCTAACTTTTGCAATGTGGGTTTAACAACCCAAAGGTAATCTTTTAGTAAAGTTTGAAGTACTTCTAAAATGCATGCTTATGTTGATCCCTTGTTTACTCATTCTTTTAAAATTATCCCTTAAAATGAAATTTTAGAGGACTTTTCTGTCATAGTCGTGATGGGTTGTTATTAAATTTTAAGTATTCAACTTGTCCATCCAAGTAAAATTTACGTAATCGTAGAACGGTATTTTTTAAATTTATTTAACGTGTATCCTATTAACAACGAATGGCAATGAGTACCAAATTCCCTGTGGATAATTTAACTAGTTACTATTGAATGTAATGTTTTTATGTTCATTATTGATGACCATTGCAAGTTAACGCTCCTCTTTATAAATATAAATCATTGGACTTTTCACTGTTATTAATATATTTATTTATTGTGGTATTTCGATTTCTTTACAGAAATCTTTATCAAAACCAACAATTGAAAAAACACGATTATTTTTTTAATGCATTTTTATTTTTATTTGTTTTTATTTTTAAATTTTTTTTTAATTGTTACTTTGATAAATATTTCTGTATAGAATTCGAAATATCACATTAAATAAATATATTAATAACAGTAAAAAGTCCAATGATTTATAACGTTACTACCTGTTATCTAGTTTCATTTTTTATAACTCTTGGTGTAGTGTATTATTTTCGATTGGTAAACTACAATTTAGCGGCACTTATGTGAAGAGATAAAGCTAACAAATGGTTAATAAGTATAAACAATATTTGGACTCGTCATGTTCTTTTAATAAATTAATATATTCTATTAAAGCAAATCAATATTTCGGGTACTTTCAGTACCCTTCAAAAGGCAACAAACAAAAACAAAACATAAAGCAAACAAAAAACAAATGATGCTGTGTGTAATTTATAAAAAAAAACTAGGACAGTTGAAATTATGCGACATTATGTCGTTTCATTATATTGGTTAAAAACCATAATAGACAATCTCAAATTCGATAATATTAGGAAGCAATAATTGTTCCATAGAGACCTACAAAATTAATATGAACATGAATTAAATTTGTTTTTTATTAGTTGCTGACTCTACGGCGGTTGTGATACAATCTGCTGCACTCTTTCTTCGTCGGAGTTTGCTGGAGGCGCGGCAGCTGAACATTTAGTACTCATGAAAATCATCTTGTTTGTGATCTTTGTGTGATACATTTGTTCACACCTTTCCGGTACTCAATGCAGACGATGAGTTGCTAAATATACAATATACATACGCTCCATGTTAAATTAATATCCATATCCTATTAAACGTGCGTCTATTGTATGTCGAGTTCTTGTAATAAATTTTTACCGATTAATCAGAGTTTATGTTGCCAGTTTCAAACAATATCATATTATATTTCAATTTGCACTCATTTGAGAGTGAATCTTAATTATTCAACATAACGTCAAAGAACAATTAAATGAAAACTCAATGATACTATGCTTTCCCACGTTCGAGATACTTTGGATGGGTTATTCAAGCGAAATTATGTAAACCAAAACTAGCTATGTAACTGCTCACTGTCTCGTGACAGATTCATGACAACACGACTCAAATACGTTTGGAAAAGAGGCGGGGGACATTTTTTTATGTGCATGTATTCTGGTTAATATTAAAATTCAGTCTTCAATATTGTTTTTTTTATTCTCATATATTTAAATGCGTGTATTATAGGCGGCTACGTAATGTGTTCTTGGCAAAGCAAAAATAGTCCTCTGGGTTTTGGTGGAGGTGCCGGGTACTGTTTGGATTTGCTGATATCAAGCATACATTCTTCATTTCTTCTTTTTTCAGATGCAATTGATAATACTATTTCTCATTATAACTAAGGAACACAAGTCAATATTTAAATATGTTATTCTGAGGCGAGTTTAATTAATAATCAAGATTGTCTGAGCCAACACTGCAACGTTTGACAATAGATAATTTTGGCTTAGATTTGGGTGATCGAACAAGCCCACTACATTCGATACGACGTAGCCTTTGTGTGCGTTTGTTTGCCAGTCTCTATGTGTATACGCAATATTATTTTCGATTGTGTATCTTAAATTGTATTAAATTATTTAAACAAAAATAATTAAAAAATAATAACAGTTAAATCCCAGTGTGTAATTTTTATTAGAGTAATGTTGTACTTCATTTTATGTAGGCAAGAAAAAGTACTTGTACCACACGGATAATAAATCAAACAATATTTTGATAGTTTTGAGTAAAATAAACGAATTGAGCATATTAGACTGCCGATGTCAAAAGCATGTCAGTCGCAGTTTGCTGGCTTTACGATAAGAATACAATCGGCAACCGTGTGGTCTTCGGCACAGAGGAAGAGAGTTGTCAAACACGGGTCGGTACTGGAAAAAATTACTATTTTTCTTCTTTCTGTTACTCGTTCCCTTGCATTAACAACCTTGCCGAGTTAAAAAGTAACTTACTTGAAGGAAAATAAATAAATTTGTATTTAGAGTCTTTCCACTTAGTCACATAACTGCATTGATATCTTAACACCTATAGTAGGCTAGATTAGCAGTCATTGGTCCACTTCCGTGACAATTAGAAGCCATCTTGAAATTCTGTTTGCATGTTAATTAAATGGGAGCGATTTGTAGCTCAAATATTTTTAAAGATGACCGTCAGTTTGACAGCTGAGCATATTAGACATAACACCAAATGATTACTAAATTCCCTTGTGCAATAACTTTGTATTGTTTCTGTTTGTTCAATCCCATGCTGCACAAGCTAAAACCATATCAAACAATCCAGTAAAATACTTTATTGCATTAAAAAAAGCATAAATTAAAACGCCAAATCGCCATTTTGAATTGGATTTTCGACGCTTCAATTTGGTACGCTCGCGCCTGTGCGGAGGTATTGGAGACTGCTAATCTAGCCTACTATAAGTGTTTAATATCTATGCATAACTGATTTTCAGTGTGGAACTTTATAGGATTTCTATCTCACCTTGTATTTTGTGTTAATAGTTACTGTGTGGATTGTCTTATATGTATTGTCAAAAACTTTTGTTAGCCTATGTATGTTGAGTTTACATTTATATAATATATACACACATTTTGACAATTGGTTTACCTATTTAATCTGGTTAATGTTTCCAAGCTTGTTTTTTTTAAATGAAATTTGAAAATTTGAATTTGAATTTGAAATTTTTCCCAATTCTTCAAAATGATATTATTCGTTGTTCGGTTTCACAGATCAATGCCCCTTTACTGTTAACCCCGACGTTTTGAGAAGCTCATTAAATTGAAGCAGAAGGAGTTAACAAACATCTGCTAGGAATGTGCTACTAAAACTTTAGCTTGCTAATTAAGCTATGTCGTAGATGTTAAAAATTATTCTCACTGTTCAAACTCCGCAGTACACGACGAAATGGAAAATATTTCGTTGAATATTTTCACTCACAACATAATTGTGATTTCTGTGTAACATACTAGTAACTAATCTACAGCCTAATATTAATTTTCACAGAAAATCCAAGCGAATATACGTGAATACTTAAATAGCTAAGAATAACTTACAAAGATACTCTTGGAAATATTATGTGTTTGTGAATTGTCTTTGAAATATAAAACACGTTACGATAGAAACTAATAAAGCTTATTTTACACCACTCATACAACACGTTCTTATAAAAATCAGCTTTATTCAAGTTATAACACAATATTAGGGATGAAAGATCATTATAATTTGTGTCACATACGGTCATACCCCACACAAACCCCTTTCTTCTCACTTAGATAAATTGTGAGGGGAAAATGAATGATGCATTTTAATATTGTCGAATGCGACATAACTACGGTTATAGCCTACTTAGCACGTAGCCCTTTAAGCATCTATCAAAATAAAGAGTGTGTAATTTCATGTCGTGTTTGAAGAGCCACTAGGTAACTAGCCTAGCATTCAAAGCAATGGGCCGACAGCATTATCCGCACTTTGCCACTAGCTGTACCAATTACAAGGATTAAATTCTCAGCGGATAGAGTTCCAATCACTTTCTTTGCTAAATGTCGTGGTTCCAAGACGAGCTACCCCAGCAACAGTTGGTTTCGATTTAGAAACTACATAAATCCAAATTGGATAGACGGATGTGGATTAAAGTTGATGCTGGCCAATATATTCCCATTGGAGATAGCTGGTCTCCGAAGTCGCGTAAATAATACATATCCCACTGAAGAGGCTTCCTGCTGTGACAAACATCCAAACACCTGTGCTGGCCCCTCTCACATGGGTTACAGTGCCTTGACAACAGGCTATTATTGCATCTTAATATAAAGTTTGTAGGCCATAAAGAGGGATATAAAAAAACTTTAGCAGACTTGGTTTGAAAATAAAACATTAATGACACATGGGAAAAAGACCAGCTTTTCGAGTGAAAAATGTGTACCGTGTTTTGTCAAGAAAATAAAAATCTAAGAACAGAAAGGTGAAATAGATAATTTAAAAAGAAATGACTTTCGAACAGAAATATCTGCAACATAAAACAGAATTTTAAATAATGGGTTCTTGTTTTCAATAACATGCAGATTATTAAAAAAAGTAATATCACTTAAATTAAGACTGTTCAACGTATGAAGTTAAGTCTAAATATGGATTAACTTTACTAGGCTTCTACTGAGGAATGAAATACTCCAATGGCTACTTTATGGAGTCAAAGTAAGAATAAGCCATGTCTGTACAACGTATACGTGTAATCTGTCGTTGTTGGGCAACGAACCCGTGACCTCCTGTATATAGATTCTCTTGCTGGCGCCGAGCTAAAGTAATAACGATCCCACAAACTCCCTTAACCACGACGAATATTTATAGACGGAATTCGTTATTACACGACTACGTATAAACAATGTTTTATCCAGGTAACTTTGCCATGATATCAAAATTAACGTGAAGCAGAGTAGAAAATCGCATTATCCCCTTTGATGGCGAACAAGAATATATGTTCGCTCATATGATCTTAAGCTGGAATGCAGCGTCTCATAACTGTGCAAAGTTTGCTTTTCCAGAAACGCGAGAAATCTTCCCGAAACAAAAGAAACTATGTTGATTTCACAACAGCTCAACTCCCAATATTTCGAATCTTGAACTCGAAGTGGGATGTGGTGAATGGGGGAGGCTTCGTAAATATATACCAGCAGCGAACAATATATTATACCAAGTTTTCAAGTGTGTGGGAAAAGCTGAAATTCCGAGAATATTCGCTCTATTCAATGAAAAGCTACGTTTTAAAAGTTTCCTTATAAATAAAACATAAAGGTAGGTTGAGTTTCCATAAAGCGAGGACTCGCTTTTACATTTTTACAGCCAACACAATTGGCCGTGTGCGGTTCAAGATGATATTCAAATGTACATAATAGATTAGCTGTTGTACGGCACGCACATTACGTTATCTCATCAGATGCGGGCTAAAATAAAATAGTTTTGTGTTAACCTCAAAGATAAATTTATCAACACAGTGACACTGAAAATAGCTTTCGAATTTTGACATTTTGTGTTTTATCTTATACAAATTTATGTCAAAATATAACTTTCTTACTATCAAGAATTGCCTCCACGAAGAATTTAATTCATCTTTTAATTAGCCCCGACTACACACATTATTCCATGATCGTAAATACGGAATATGGTTAATTTAGATTGACCTCCGATTTTGCCATGTTTTTTTATCGACCAAACTATCCAAAACTTCGAACAATATGAACGATACATAGTATATTACCTACCTTGCTTGCTGCGCGTTTTAACGGTGAATTGTAAGCCTCTGTCGGGTCATGTAAATACAACGCTGATACAGAAAGGGGTTGTTTTTGCGTAGTGCTTAACAAAACGCTTTATCGAACACGACCTTTTGTTATATACAAGTATGGTGTATTTAAGTTTTAACTAAGTAATTCTCCAACCTTTAATTTATTGACAGTATGTTGTAACTGAGATTTCATAATTTTTTCAATCTTTCATTTGTTGCAGTTTTTGCTTAACGTATCACATAATTTTCAAGTCTTATGACCTGGAAAATCGCAATGCACTATAAAAAAGATATTTGCTCTGTGATTTGAGATGGTAAAGTACAAGAAATTCGGTTTTTACACTGACCAACTAATACTCGCCATGTTCACTATATAACCTACGCTAGTCCTAATATTGCTAAATGTTAGTTTATTCTGTTCTCATATTTAATAACCAAATATTCATTATTTAATGCCACTAATAGAAAGAATGAGAGGAACTACGGATACTTAATTAAGCAATACACCAAGAGCAAAACTCGCTGGATAATACTTTTAAGCTACACAAGTTAGTAGCGTGCCCATAATTCTTTCGCAGTCTTACTATCATTATTACACTGGAGAGTGCTATTAATGCAGATCAAAAAACATTTAAGCATGAATAATTTGAAAACTTGGCCTTAATTACGAAATTATCAGGGTTTTCATTATAAAACGCATAGGCATACTGTATGAATAAACTTATTTATCAATACTAAGTTTAATACATTTGATGATGATGACATTTGATGGATGAGCGAATTTTTAACGAAAAGCGTAACTTGCGATTTTTTCAATAGATAATTTTTCGATTACGCTCAAATTTCACACGATATAATATTCATAAATTAAGTTTCTGTGAAAAATCATTATCGAATAAAGCATGTAGATGTATAAGTCGCAGAATTTTTAAATCGAAAAATCGTAAAATTGTCAATTTCATGAGAAATAATTTCGATCGTTTTTCCCCCGTGCAGATCTTCGTTTAAAAGATTCATAGACCTCCATAAAATTTATCGAATTGGAGTATTGTTTTTGCTGAATCGTGTTCCAGACACACAAAAAAAAGAAAAAAAAAAAAAAACATTCGGATTTTTTTCTCCATGTAGTGAAATGGAATCTTCGCTTCGCTCGCTACGCTCATCCAATAATGACCCTTGAACATGTCAGCCACACGCTACGTTGGGAATTAAAGAATAATTAAAATTATTCACCACCACGACGCGACGAAACATCCCGTCAACATTATAATTTTTCTTTTCTTCAATAATATTAATGGCTATTAAACGTCAGGAGTTTTGAATAAGTGAACACAGTGAAATGACTCAAAAAATATATCATTTCTCTAATGTTAATGTTAATACTAACAATTTGTATTTAAATGACACATACTAAGTTGATTTGGAACCGTTTGTTCTTATCATTCTTTGCTTTGGTACAACATATAAGTAACTTGATTAGCAAATCAATCACCCTTTTTATTTTGTACAGTAAAAACAAGTTTTTAGGGTGTAGGCTGGCTTTTAAACCGTTCCTTGTTATTTCTGCTATCCTTTCAATGTTTCCATTTCTCTATCCCTTGCCTAACTACCCCATCTCATCGGGTATCTGTTCTGCGTATTGGAATAATGTATCGTCTCTACTGTTAACCCTTCACACTTTCTACATTGCACTTAATTATATTCCCAAGTAATTCTAAGAGTAACGAAACGCGTCCAAGTAAACGATCGTTTCTGAACATTTAACGTTCCATACACCCGGGAAATTTCTTTCACGATAATAACGATGATGTTTTGTAAGTCTTCGTTTCATGTTCTGCAAAGACATTAGAAGGATTAACACTCACTTCACGGTTTCTGATACGATCGTTATGATACACACCAGTCAAGCACAATTTGAATTAATGTTGATAAAGCTGCAGTTTTTTAGTAGTAGTGTGTTAGTTTAGTCATCCAGTATTCTGTAAAGTCAAAACATATTATATTGTTGCTATTTACTCCCTTGCACCCGTTGAGTACACATTTGCTTTCCTACCATGCCCGTTGTACCGTAACAATTATTAAATTTAAATTCAATGTCTCCCACTGGCAATCAGTAATGTGGGTGAGTGGGTAGATTCTAAATTCGAGATCTAAAAATATATTATTATGTATTATTGAACTTCTACTACCCCGTCTCATTCTTTAATTTTTTACGTATTATGTGCATTGATTACAGATAAAAATAAACATTAAAAATGCCACGATGTTATTTCATTTAGAACTTTGCTGGCAGATATCGCGTTTGGAATCCAACATATTAATATGATATAACACGCAGCAAACATTATCTTCCGATATATGGTTGTATTATATTATTTGATTTTAATTGTACGGTGTCAATGACCGATGCGCGTAAACAACACTTTGAGGATATTATATCTTTGTAAACAAAACAGCTCCGGGAATTAATTAAATATAATTTAACTAGATTGAAACAAAAACAAAATTGAATTTGTTTGAACAACGGTAAGCTGCTAAACAAATGCATTAATTAGCGTATGATTTCAAATAAATGTATAAACCGGGGAACAACCAAATTAAACAATGTCAATAAACATTCCATGTAATATTGAGCACTTTTGCAAACAAAATAACACTCACACTCACAGAACTTGTTCAGTTGTTACTCATGCATATTGCAATAAGGTCCTGTTGTGTAGGTCTAATTGAAGTTGACAATCCACTTAATTCCAACCAATTAAAATACAATATCACCCCTTTATACTCATGGCCTTAAGGTTATCATGTTATTCATTTCAAATAAAAAACTTAAATGTATTTGTTTACTATACGTCACCACAGAAAGTATTCATGCCACAAAATTTTCCTCTCTACTCAGTTATTTTGGTGCTTTATTAGCGACATATATCTTCTGGTTCGATATTGTTGAAAAAAGTGCCTTTAGTTCACATCATTCACATAATACCTTGTCTTATACAGTTTATTCGTTCATGACGTATGACATTGTGTTTTACTAAATAAAAGTATGAGTGTAATTCTTTACGCATAAAAAACTTTTCTTTACAATGCAACTTGTTTTTCTACTTCTTTCTGACTATTTTTATTCTGTCACGCTTTCCCTATGATGAAATCTCGCTCATCCGACTGTACAGTAGTTCTTGTACTGTAATTAATTTGCAATCGTTATTCTCGAATTTAATTACTTGCTTAAATTAATAAAATCGAGTGCAAACTGTGCATAAAGTAGCAATCTCCGCTCTAATTAAGGCAATTAGTGCCGTGTTGTCAGATTGCGCCTGTATTTGTCTCCGGCTCGAGTAAGTCCTAACAAGTTGACGCCTGCTCTACTTCGACAAACGTAACTAGTTAGCTGGGACACTGACACGGTTTTCAACAAGCATTCAGATGACTTTTAATTGATAGAATTTGATGAGTAATGGAGCTATAGTCAACACGTTACGTCTCGAGGAAAATGGAACCAGAATTCAGGAACTTACTGCGATAGACGTAGCATAGAATATTGTTGGCAATGGGATCTTACAAAAATTCGTCCTTGGATGAAAGTGAAAATATGATACGCCTTCAATTTAATTTTGTGTTAAGTACTGATCTTTAACCAACAGCATTACCGTACCCCTAGTTGTTATAATATCTCATTCATAGGTTAATAAATAGGATGCCCTATATTTTCCTTCAATTACTTTTATGTGTCATCTTTGCGACTCTGCTATATTATCAAAATAGTACCCATGTGTTTTAAAGTAATTGGTCTACCTTGTTGACTTAGTACTTTTGTTAGAAGCCAATGTTATTTATACGAGTCATATTATAATATTATAGTAGTATAATATTGCCCAATCAAAATGCTGTTTATACTTAGTATACATTCCCTTATAACACATAGTCAATGGACATAATTTTGCTCACAATACAAACATACAGACGGTCTTTTGGAATGTACCCTAAAATACATTTATAAACAAAAATGCTACATTGAGAGTGCCCTTTCAATCCAATTTTTATATAGACGATATAATAAATATTGTTGTAAAAGTAAAAGAAATCAATGATGGGCATACATTTTACCAGCTCAAAGCTTTACACGCATACCCAGAAAACAGTCACTTGGTCAAGTGATCCTATGCATTTTGAGTCCGCAAATGTTAAAAGGTATACGTTTAATACTTTTTTATGTAAATGCTTTTGAATGTGTAGGTTTCGCTGTCTTTTTACAAGTTTTTTTAACGTGCCAGATCTTAATTTACTTGAATAATTTGTTGTAGGATTATATTATTGACATAGCTAAACAAGCTAAATGAAGAATACTTATGCCTGTGTTAAAAGTTAGAAGAGTTCATTATTTAAATGATTTAAAAAATAAAAATAAAAATAAATAAATAAAGAGTTGTTTCAACTTAAAGTGTTTAACCAAAGAATAACAAGTGCAGTGTATAGTATAAAACCCCTATTACATTATTAACCTCACATGCTCTAGAAGTTTCATAATTATTATAGCAAAGAATATTTACAAAATATTATTCGATCTATTCGTAATCTGCAATGCGCATGTGAATTGAGCTTCATAACAATATATCTCTGAACAAAATACATAGACATGTCGTGGAATAGGGGGTGCAATTGTGTATATCATAGAGGACGCGGGTTGCGCTGGCAACATAGCACCATGTTGCCAGCACACCATTGGATGTTCTTTCTTAATTTCTGTTTGTTGTATAATTTAAAACCATTTTACGCACACAATACATATTGTTGTTGTTGTTGTTGTTGTTGTTACAACGCTCTCTCTCTCTCTCTCTTTCTCGTTCTACAGCTTCTTCGTAGTTCCCCTGGACCATTATGAAACAGCTGGTCGTTGTTTTCTTATTTGCAAGAGGAAGAATAATAATTTGTAAAATATACCCATACGAAAGTTTCTTAAAATTTGCCGTACATATTCGGATTTTAGCTTCTTTGGAATTATTTCGCGTACACCTTCATACATTATAATCGATCCTGTAATTTAAAGTCAGATACATTGATTACTATTATTGATTTAAAACGTCATTCATTAAAATTGATGTAGCGACTATAGCAGTAAAATATTGCAGTAAAATCATTGCATGCATATTCATTAATTAATCAAAGAATAAATAGAATCGCGTTATTAGAGTAAATTTTGAATTCTTCTATTGTATAATTGAAGCCGCCTTTTAGCAGAGTAATACATTTATTTATTTTCTTTTAGGAGGTAGCTTACAATCTTCTTCTTCGACAATGTTATAGTTTATTCTATTACATCTTTGAATCGCTTCGAGCAATGGATTATTTTTTGGTACGTTCATAACGTTTCCAACTCAATTTTTTCAGTTTCAAACTCAGTGGATATACTTTATTCACTTTGATGAAAGGCCTTACAAAGAAAAAGACTTTTACTTCATTAGTGCTCCAAGATTGATTCAATTGTCAGTTTCTTTATTCAGGCCAGAGAAGAGCATTTGCCGGGGGAAATCTACGCTAAGATTGCTGACTTCGTTTGATTTGATATTCATTACATTCTTTTTCAACATTCTCAAAGCATTAATTTCCATTTTATTAGTTTTCACGTACCAATATTACAATTCGGAATCGAGATAATCCAGGCAATAATTCTTTATGAATGTATCAATTGAAGCGGAAATGAACTGATGTTGCATAGGCCTATGTATAGATAAATTCTCAAATGTGACTTCAATTTTACGAGAAGACCTTTTAATTTAATAACAATATAACGCGGGGGACTGGCTGTTTTATTATTATTGTGTGTATTGTTTTCTTGTTTATTATTCACGGTACTTGTTTTTCTAAGTAAATACCACAGAATTTGGGCCAAAACGCAAATAGAAATAAATAACTGACGCTGCAAAATGTCTTTATAGTTATCAAATCATTTTCCTGATATTGTTCCGGACTCAAAAAACCTCAAATTTGAAATATAATGCACGGCTAATTATCATCCCCGACATTTTTGATAATTTCCCATCTAAGTTAACACAAATATGCTAAATGTATTTCGGGTACCTAAATAAAAAAAATTATCATATAAATATGTCAAGAACAAAGCGATTTGTGGCAAATGAGCTCGTTGTAGTATTTCAAAGCTTTTGCTTTACAGTTGCCTTTTATTTTAATGTGATGATTTACGTTATTGGCGTATTTCTGGACCTTTGTGGGCTTATAATGTAGGACAACATTGATTTGTTTGATAAATGTTTATATTAATCTTTATTTTGCATTTAATCTATTTATAGTATTTAGTTGATACATTTTACTCATCTGAAATATATTAAACTTTTCATCTTTTGTCAATCAATGATGTCGACACTTTGCTTTAAGCGTTGAATATTAAATTTATATCGATTTGATTTAAAAAAAAAAAAAAAAAAAAAAAAACACCAAAGTTAAATTTTAGTGTTGCGCTTTATCGTAAACAATTTTTAGGAAAAAAATAACATTATTAATTAACATTTTGTATTTGTTTCCATAATTCCATGACATGTGTGATAAAAGTTAATCATGGAAAATGGATTTGAATTACCCTGTTATTGTGGTTTATTTACCCATAATTTCCTTTATTATTTAATTATCGCCTAGTACAAAATCATCGACCTGTTAAAGAAATAGGCAACAGTATTATATTGAAGCAAATGATCCATGGTTTTACCTTACAACCGTTCTCTCGTCTCGAAGAAACTTGCTGTACTATTACTATGTTGTGTGTGTTACAATGTTTATCATCGCGTCTAACGAGCTTGCACCTTGATAATCTATTCTCTTCCGTATGAAAGCAGCATCGCGGTCGTTGTGTGGATGTGATTTACTCCTCGCAATACTGACACCGACTCAAATGCACATCCGAGTTTGCCTTCATTTCCCCTCGGAGACGCATCTCACCGACAATAACAAACAAACGAACATTTTCTGTAGTGTTCTGGTTGTCTGTGATTTCAACAAGAGCATAGACGAGAGAAAGAGAATACATTAAATCTCGTGGAAGTTATGCAAATCAAGCTAAAACTTTGAAGACATCAACTTGAAGTTGAGGACGTTGATATGTTCTATTTCATCACGCTAGTTGAAATGTCTGCTTCGTCATGCGTCTTTTGGAATTAATATCTGCTCATTTGTATGCGCATTTTGAAAATCAAAGCACTGTGCTGTTTCTTGGACGTGGAATATGATGTTACATTCCCGATGCAAAAACAGCTTTTCTTGCGGTCTGGTTGCAAATGGTTCGTGTAATTCAATAATGGCATAGCATAGAGCTCGCTCGTTCGTTGAGTAATAGCATATTCCTTCTTGTCATGCACGGTTGTAAGACGAGGAATATTACTGTTGAAATTACCATCGTCCTTTAATGTAAAGTAATATTTCGAAATGTAGTTGCATTCCTAGATAGCCGTTAAACATTTCAGTACTATCATAATACTTTTCCGTGCTGGTTTCTAAAGCTAGAGAATGTATCATAGTAGTATCATTTTGTTGAGGAACCTTCATTATTATTAAATATCCATATTATGTTGTGATTATGGTTATGGTTGTAGCAAATGTGTCACCCGTTCTTCCGTGAGGCGTATAATTGCATTAATTTGTGATTTCGATAATATACTAAACTGACACTACTTACATAATATGTCTTAAACATGAGTTTAAATACATTTACTATTAACAAATTCTAAACGACCGCTGTGTGGTATCCATTTCCAGTTGTGACCCTTAATACATTATTTTACAACTTTCATGTTCCCGTTAGAACGAATGCTTGCTAACGAACACTTACATGAATTACCGGTTTCAGTTTTATGGTCACCTCTATTGATCTCGTTGTAGCATAATATTATACCATTGTTCCACCCACAAGTTGAGGCAATGTTCAAGGTGGCAGCATGTTCCCTGGCATTAGGCGGCGTTCTAGAGAAGCGCCATCAGTACCGTGTTTGCCGTCAACCGTTTCTGATCGATTGATTGTTTAAATGATTGATTGATGTTTGAATTTACATCTCTCAGTGCAATGAATGGTGTAGGATGATTGATTGGTTAAATACAGTGCGATGAACTCAAGCACTCTCCAGTACAAGCCTATGCTGAGTGACCCCCAACACAGGCGATTTATGATTTTAAAAAAAAGTAGGCGATTACATACGTGGTCATATATTAGTCGGTTGAGTGTCGAATAGCCGAAAGATTTGCCAAGATTAGTAGTGAAGCCCATGCAAAAGAGTTTCTTATACAAAGAAACAATACACCACTTAACCACCCATTAAGCTTACCGTAATTGGTGATATATATCATACGTCATACGCCAGTGCAAACTGTAACACGATTTTACACTTAGTGTTCGATTCGACTAAATAGTTATAGCACTTTCTGCCTGACAAAAATATTAATAAGGTCTAACTTTCATTTCGATGTTATTTTATCTATCATATTTTATTGTTGCCATTCAGAACAACTTGAATAAGATAGTAAATTAACAACAAAGGAATACGCAATAAGTTTCCTTCTCATTTTAATCATTTTATTTCCTACTATGCGTGGGCCAGTTACCCTCAGTCCATGGCGTGGGTAAAATGCATTCAAACCCTCTACATTACATTAAATATTTTCCAATAACAAACGTATCATTTTTCTTCTTGAAATATCGTTTACTTTCTGGGCTACGCGATAGAATATATTGCGAATATAAAGGAAATTTGATAAATTACCGAACACCTACAACCTGAAAACAGCCAGTGAACAGCTGCTAGAACGCATTAACACTAGAAGAACAGAGCGCAAATTTATGGATTGTTGCTGATATCGACATGACCACCGCTAGGGTAACTATTAAGTCATATTTTCTTCTCCGTTCTCCGTATGAAATGTAGTTAATGCGACAAATACTATATATTATATAAGACTTATTCAAATTTTAAGTAATAGCGTGCCAATTTTCTTACAATGAAATCCTCGTTTATTAGCCAGACACAATATTTTTCTTACGTCCTTATCTTTAACTATTGGGATTGTACTACATTAATTGATAGTTAGCAAATTATTGGTAAAGAATCATTCACAATTAGTTCTAATGCGTAAGGCGCAAGGTCTAAGTCGCATGGTGTAAGTCGTAAGAAATGCGAGGCGTTTACAACAACATAACAACTATGTAAATTTTCATTGCTTATGCGTATTTCGAAGCAAGGCCGCCTTTGAAAAATGTATGCTGGATGGTTCGTCATGACAAAATATAGTTATGGTTGTATTTCATGTTAAATAAATAATAGGTCTATCTGATTTGTGTCTAGTACCCGCCATCATGAAGAGAATTTATTGAAAAGCAGTTTGTTGCTGCATATGTCATATTAGTCTTGTCTGCCGGTAAGGATAACTTCGAATGATCCATACTGCGTCAAGTCCAGTAGGAGGAGTGGGGAGTTTCCTTGTTCGTGATTGGCTCGTCGTAAGAAACCTGTCGTAAGAATTGGATTTTGGGCAATTCGTTACGACATAAACCTTACGCCTCGCGACTTAGGACGTATTGTGAACGTTCTAATTGAAACACATATACAGCATTTCGTTCATTCATGCATTCAGTTACTATTGAGATATTAATCAGACTTGGTTTTTCGTTTTGTGGTATCACAGTGTACAGCTTCAAAGTAAGCTTTCATCAATGCAAGTATTGCTTATGTATGCATACTATATGAACTGGAAACGTATGAGTACCATAGAATATGTATACATTAATGTTCACATTACCATGGAGCCCATTTCTTTACTACAATGCACTTAAATTCAATCACTTATAATTAAACGTGGTTATAATATATTTGTTTAATATGTATGTATACAAATGGAACTGAACTTTGCAAGTTAAAGTTTGTCGTAAGACAACGGTACGCATTCATACAGAATAAGCTACGACCTCGTAACATTGCGTTATAACATTACAATATTATTTTCAAAAAACCCCTCATAACATTTTCTATAATCAAAACTAACATAATCACTACGTTATCACTTAAAACCTAAGTGCTATTAAAATGAAATGTTCTATCAGTGCTGTTCTAAACATGACCTGCTTACATCATCTCATGCACCACCAAGGTACCCTAACATCTCGCGTAGCTATTGATTGAATTTTATCCATTACTCTCTTACAAACTCGAACATATCTCTCTTCCTAGATGTATTATACGAGCCCTGTAAATAACACGTGGGATATTCTTGTCAAACTCGCGTCGCGTCCCCACCCACTCCTCCGTACAACCAACCACAAGCACTCATATTAGAGTAGTAAGATATTTCACTCTTTACGAGAAGTAGCGGATGAAAATACATGCATGGCTGTTCGATGTGTGCGTGGAAACGAAGTTACGACGTATATGAGTCAACATTACTCCTGACTTTGAAGGAGTGCACGAGGAGTGCGCTCAGCGCCTCATGATGAAAAGAAATGTCTTCCTCTATCTTCAATTTCAACCTTGATAGAATTGCGACGTAGTCAGTACACATATGTGAAGTGTGCGTTATGTGTTAAATTAAAATTGATAGTAATCACCAAACTTCTACACTTTGTCCACATGAAAACAGTATTCCAATATGCCTGCTCCCCTTCAACATCAACATCAAGTTTTACACATACACAACATCTATTATGTATGTGTGAATATTGTTATCTTCACTGATTGCGTACACCAACTCTTCTGTGAGTTCCGTTTAATTGCACTCATTGACGAGGATTGAGTTATAAATTTTATATAACAAAATACAACTTCATTTTTTTCTACACTACATATTCTATCATAATAAATGTAAAACTTATAGATAAATATACAATTCATAAAATAACTTATATAGGGCGCATGTCCGATGCCCCAACTCTCAGATACCCCACCAACCTTTTTAGTATCCGATACCCCACTCTCTCCGATGCCCCAACTACCTGCTTAAAAAGCTCATGCTACACCACGTAATGTAAGCTCACGGTCTGCTAAGCGGCAAATTAAATTTACGAATAGTATTCTCTATTGAATAGCCAAGTCTAGATTACAATACTACACTTTAAAGATAGTTTAAAGAATTGTTTGTAGTACCTGTGACTTTACACGAATTTTGTAAGCTTTTGAATCCAGATTTGGGAACATTTGCGTTTAAGTATATTTCTTAAATTAGCTTTAACCGGCTTACTTGTGTTTCACATACATACTAAAGCACCATACCAACCTAAAATTGTCATTTAGAAAATCTTGTCTTGAAACTGTGCACAAATATTCACGCAAAAATATCCGTTCCGAAACAGGGGTTCTTGGTTATCAGTAGCGATGTGCGAACGTTCGAAATTCAAAGTCAAACATAAAAAGTTCGAATGAAGTTCAAGTGAAAACAAAAGTTCAAAGTTCGGGGAAAAATTATTATCTTTGTTTTTATTTTGAACTTATTTGTAGTGGTGGTTATTTGACATGTCAAAATATGGTTCTCAATTTAGAGGTACAAATAAAAAATAAAACATATGGATGGTGGAGGGGCCGGTCCAGAAGTTACATGCATTCTTGGTGGAGGTGCCGGTCCAGATGTATCACTTTTTTAAAATTTATATAAAAAAAACATTAATCAATAAGCCCAAATAGATAAAACTTTGAGTCGTTTACTTATTAGTTTATAAGAATAGATTCAATGAAGGCATTCATTACTATCGAGTTTTCCAATTTACTTAGTTTGCCAATAAAATGGATTAATTATACTCAAGTCTAAAGCAGAAAACAGCATTTAAGTGGACAATAACGTAAAATTTAAAACGTTCTTGAAGAACAGATTAAAGGAATTCAATTTCAATTTAATGGCACCTTTGTAGAATGCAATTTATACTTTTACTCGAATGTTGTGTAGATCAATTTGGCGACATACTTTTTGTGTGTTTTTTGTAAGTAAAAGATTCTATGATGCTCGTTATACCTTTAATCAAAATAAATACGTATGTTGATTTTATCAGTGCTACTTTGTTTTTTAAACAAAAGATAATTGGATGAGCGAAGCGAAGACTTCAATTTCACCGACCCCCCAAAAAATTTAGCTCGGTGGTGTTTTTTTTTTGTTTTTTGTTTTTTTCTTTTTTCTGTCTGTTTGTTCGCTCTCTACCGGGCAAACGGCATATGCGATCTTGATGAAAATTTGACACGACCTTCGTTTTCTCTGAACTTAGACTTGCCACGTTTTTGGGTACAATCGAAGAAATATTTCTCATGAATATCGTACTTTTACGATTTTTTTCGATTTTTAGTGCGATATTTTCGTGCCATTTGGGCCAATTCTGATCAAACGGGTGGGGCTACAACGTTCATATTTCACATGGACATTAAGGTTATGGTGATGTATTGCTTTCTGAAAGAAAAAGTTGAAAAAGTTAGCCAGAATCGAGAGAAATAAAGCTTTTAATATACGTTTTTTGACTTTTTGTGCGATATTTTCGTGCCATTTGGGCCAATTCTGACCAAACGGGTGGGGCTACAACGTTCATATTATACATGGACATTAAGGTTATGGTGATGTAGTACCTTTTGAAAGAAAATGTTGAAAAAGTTAGCTAGAATCCATAGAAATATAGCTTTTTATGTAAGATTTTTTCGTTAAATAATAACAAATTAACAAGAAACAATAGAAACTTGACAACAATCACCTACAATGCGTCGGTAGAAAAACAAAGCACTTGCAAAAGTAAAGATATCCCACGCAAACTAAAAACTTTAAAAAAGCTCATCCATCAACGCGGCGGGACTTTAGCGTTTTCCTAGTATATTTGTATTTATTTGATTGAAATACTGTTTGTTATATGCATTACAATAGTAACAATGTATTGTTATAGTGTGCCAAACTCATTTACTGAAGAATGGTATCCTTTATATTTAATTTTATAAAAATGAAAAAAATAAAATAGCAACGTAATTTCTACGAGTCTAGTACACCTCTGAGATTGTGAAAGGGACATGAACGGTACTTAAATGTCCCGTGCGGCGTAGATTCATAACTAAAAATAAACAAATTGGATTTCTGTGGAACATTTCTTAACAAACGATGATTGGATGAGCGAAGCGAAGACTTCAATTTCACTGACCCCTCAAAAAATTTAGCTCCATTTTTTCCCCTTTTTTTCTGTCTGTTTGTTCGCGCTCTACCGGGCAAACGGCATATGAGATCTTGATGAAAATTGGAGGAAACCTTCGGAATCTCTGAACTTAGACCTGCCACGTTTTTGGGTACAATCGATGAAATATTTCTCATGAATATCGTACTTTTACGATTTTTTTTATTTTAAGTGTGATATTTTCGTGACATTTTGGGCGGATTCTGACCAAACGGGTGGGGCTACAACGTTTATATTTTACATGTACATTGAGGTTATAGTTATGTTTTGCTTTATGAAGGAAAAAGTTGAAAAAGTAAGCCAGAATCCATAGAATAAAGGTTCGAATAATGAGTTTTTTGAGGTGTATAATAAAAATTATCAAGTAACAATAGAAACATGACAACAATCACCTACAATGCGTTCAAAAAGCACTTGCAAAAGTAAAGAGATCCCACGAAAACTAAAAACTTACAAAAACGCTCATCCATCAACGTGACTAAAAAAATCGTTCGCGAAGTGGCCTAGTACTTTCCACACGAGCGAATGTTATTTCCTAACAATACCCGCGTGTTTGCAGATGAAAGGCAAGGAGATGATTGTTGAACTTTGCGTCTGATGAGGCGGCAAAATGACACGTACGCGTGACGTGCCATCCGGCCTCCTGCAGGGATCCACTCAAGAGTTAGTATCACGCACGTGCATACGACGAGCGTCTAATCTACCAACACCACACACCAACCAGAATAATAAGCAACTCACGAAATCCGTAATAAGTAATAACTTTGTAAATATTCGTTTGAGATTTGAAATTAAATATTTACTCACTAACCTCGTAAAACTTGAGCAGCTCGTTCAGACATTCTAAGGGATTTGTGAACATAGGTAGATATACCGTGTTAAGCTTCTCCGGTGGTAATTTACACTAATTATCTTAATTTTAAACTTGAAGACAGTTAATTACTTGGTGAATTAGATTACTTTGTGTTTGAGTTTGAATGAGGTTTAATTTAGGTGAGTGATGAAAGCAACCCTTCTTATTGATCTCAGGCATGTACGAGTTACTTGCCTTGACAAGCGAATCCGACTGAGTTTGGCATTCGGCTTTTGATTCATGAAATTAATAATCTGCCCCGAGGAGGTTTTCGTTCCTTGTGTGATGTGTACAATCGACACTCGCTGTTTAGCTTAGGGTGGATCGCTCGATCTGCCAGCTCCAAGTTACTCGGTTGTGCACACAAAAACCGACGGTTGCTTCCGGCAATACAGCGAAACAGCTGACTGTGATTGTTAGCAAGAGACCATCTGTATCTTAACCATAATGCACACAAATGATGTTATAATTTATGTTATGAAGATAGCTGAAACTATGAATGGAAAATGGTTAATCAAAGTAATTAATTGCTGGTTACACTATTTACTTAAACTAGCTGTTTAGTTAATGCGACTGTGTTAAGAGAAATCAAATACAAGACATCATGCTAGTTATGTTTACACCGGATATTTCTCTGCTGCTCAAGATTCATGCATTATACGTATAATATATGTTAAATACAAGTTAACATTTATTTTATATCTAACCCTTATCACAGTTGTTACCACATGATGTAATTACTGCAGATTCGCGATGAAACTTTTATTGCGTAGTAATTGAGATTGACATTAAATACTTTGTGTAAAAAATAAATGAATGAAACAATTATAAGAAACATTTTCGTCTGCTAATTGCTTTGTATGTCTACAAGTAATGAGCAAAGTAACAAACTTAGTGGTCAGCTCATTTGTTGGCAATATTTACAAGCCTTGTCATTATAATATTAATAACTCTTCTATTTTCACGGAATTTAATGGGGCAGTGAGGATAAATTAAGTAAAACATCAAATAATTAGTCCCTTTGGTACCTTTTAAAACTGTCATCTCGTGAAAAAATGATTTGAGAAAGGTATTGCGAGCGAGCAAATTTAGTTAGGAAGTTATTCGAAGGGATGGAAATGTGAATAAGAATTGTGTACTTAACTTAAAATGTATCTGTATCCCCAGAGGCTCGTTAAAATTTTAAATATTCAAGTTTTAAATTTATCTTTTGGTTTAAGACGCAGAGCGGGAGTTTTACAAGTCAATATAATAATCTTTTCTCGGTAAAAAAAATCAGTGAAACTAAGAATAAATAAATAAATCTCTGCTGGTATTTAAATTGTAATTAATAATTATATTGATTTTGTACACGTATCACGGTTATTGAGTATTTTATCTGCATGTAGTATTCAGTACAGACATTAGAAGCCAAGAGCAGATCCTATTGAAACTATAACTCAAATTACATCAACGTGTTGGTTTATTGTGTAGCCTAACACAAGTTATGAATAAAGCAGCTGAGGATTGCGAACAGCGGGTGGCGTAACCGTTGGCTTGCCGAGAACCACCACAGTTTGATTGAAATTGGGAGAGTCCATGAAAGTATAATAGCTATATTAGGTGTGAATTTACTCTTTTGTTGTTAATGCCATTTATACCCCTTTACTTCTAACCCCCTTATTTATACGTGTTCAGAACGCTAAGTAATCCACAAATTCTCCCATTCTTGCGGAACACAACTTAAGAATGAATAATTTTCATTCGCCAATTCCATGATGGTTTTTATGATGGTGATGCACATGTATGTATATTTAAAGTTTGGCATATTATCATGGGTCCCCTTAACATTGCTATATGTTATATGTAACCGATTAAAAGAAATCCAGTCAAATACTTCTTTGGAAACGCTTGTCTACATTCAATAACTTTTCTTGATCTGAAGTGTTGTAAATCAGTGAATCGCAACGACCGATGGGTTGATACTCGGCAATGATCTGCGTTCTGCTCTCGCCAGTACACGAACCTGGGACTCACATTGGCAGCGATTAGTCAGACACGCGTGTAATCGTGCACGGCTTCCCGGCCGGTGCCTGCAAGAGACGACTTGTTTTGCCCACGTGATCAATCGCTGGGAGGGATTCACTCCGGTCGGCACCAAACTTCAAGAGGGATTCCCTGAACATAATGTTAACTGAGCGCAGTGACTTTTCAAAAAAAAATAGTGCTTCACAATCATGACTTCGCTCATAATAATGAGTAAGCAAATATCTCGTGAAAAGATACTCGGAGCCAGCGGTTTAGCCGACGTCGTTTAACCGGTTCCCACTCGAACACCGAAGTTAAGCAGAATCGGGCGTGGTCAGGGGTAGATAGGTGGCCTATCTGGCCTGAAACTCGTGTATACCGCTAGTTAGAGCAGGTGGAGGGTTCGAGAGCTAGTGTAAAGGACGGCTTCGTTCTTCTTGACGTCTGCTCGGCAGTCCGGGTTAGTGGAGGAACCTATATGACTGTCAAAGTTACACCATCCTTTCGGATGGGACGTTAAGCCGTTGGTCCCTGATCACAGATAACAGAGTACCGGTAGTGTACTCTATTATCTGTGCCTGATACTTTTCGAAAGGAGTAGGCTACGTGCCGGTACCGAGTTTTCCCTCCTCCCTTCTATTCACACTTCATCCTCATACATCACCACTCATCGTCTCGAATAGCTAAAGTGCATTTTAAACAATATCCAATCAATAACAATATACTCTGGGACAATTGCATGTGTAAATATTTGGGAGTTAGAAATATTGTGTAGAGAATATGTCCAGGGGCTCTTTGAGAAGAATCAATTCCTTGCGTTCGCATAGGCTGAAGAGTACCCTAGAAGAAACTTTTTCTTAGGATTTCCTGTAGCGGGTATCGAACCCGGGACCCCCGACTCAAGAGTCTCCCGCATTACCCTTGAGCTACATCTGTCGGTAATAGCACAAGTATTATATAAAATGCCCGGAACAAATTTGGTTATTTTCAATGATTAGGTCGTTCAGTAAATACAAGATTGAAAACATATTTTAAATTTCAACTGAAATCATAATAAAATCAGATTCACAGCGAAAACTGTGAGAATCGGAAAATGTTTAGTTTTCTAAGAAACCAACCATTCTCGACAATCTTTTAGTTCGATTTTTATGTAAAGAGGAATGAACTCGTTTTGTTTTTACATTAAACATGTTTGCATATTCAAGGCTGCGTCTAGTTTCTAGCCAAGTTTGTACGTTGAGTTGAAATTATTGGTTTTACTGTTTAAATGTTTCTGGTTATGGCGTTTAAAGAATTTAAATCTCTTGTTAATTACGTCTCGGCGCTTTTATAAAAGCTAGGTAACTTAAGTAAGTTCCAAGAGATTGTACAAACGTATCGGATTGCTATTTGGTATAAGCGGTGGAGAGTGGGTATGTACTGAGATAGATAGTGTCCGTATAATTCCTAGAAGTAAGACGTTTGCACTTCTGCTATTACAACCGAGCCAACCTACATTTAGTTGCCACTTGCCAAATAGTTTATGCACGCACAGAGCCCGTTGGGATTGATTGATGATTTAACTTCTAGTTGGAGTTGATGCGACCTGTCTCGAAGCGATGAAGGGTGGTAAGTGCAATATCATGCCTCTCACCCGGAACATTTCAGTGTTTTATTGTCAAATAGTTTCATGACTTTGGACCCTCGAAGTCCCCGGAGCTTCGGCGTGACAGTCAATTCCCAACTTTGTCTCCACCCAGCTGTTACGTGACCTACCACCACGTAATGTTATTAGAGGATACCCCCACTTTACCACAACCACCCTCCCTCTAGGTTAATGGGTGTGAAATACCGGGGCTCACTAACTATTGATGATTGAAATAAATAAATAAATCAATCAATCATAAATGTAAATAACCGAATGAGAGTGTATTTATAATACATATAAAAATAATACGGATTTATTTATTTACTGTGTAAATATCCAAGTAAAATAAACAAAATTATCTACAAAAAATCTGCTTATTATACATTGTTAAATATGTTCCTAAGTAATTTCGTATCTGCGTTTATTGTAGTGTAGAGCCGTTTAAAAATTTTGTTTTTATTGAAGCATTAAACAAAGTAACATTAAACATGTAACGCGTTTATGGGTGACATGCTCATTGCATGACCTTGATACCTTACTGGCACGCCGCTATAGGTTTTGTTTCGTTGTGTTATCCATCTAAGGACATGCCACGACGGAAGTTGGTAAAATTGTTAATAAAATGGTTTAGATTTAGCCAATACTCAAATCCATTTCTCTAAATAAATTTTTGTAGGATGACCGCTGTAGGGTATACACATCAGATTAAACCGGTGTGACCTTCTTCAGGTGACAATATGTATATTCCGGATAGGACAATTGTGAAGGGATGTCCGAGGGCTGTTTAAGAGGACTCAATCCCTTGCATTCGCATTAACGACTGAGGAAAACCGTCAGGATTGCCGGTCTCGACGGGATTTGAACCCGGGTCCTCCCGAGCGCTTAGCGCTCGAGCCAACACTGTCGGTTATATGTAAATGTGTATTCGAGGGCTACGGATTTTAGTACACAAAAAGAAAATACTGCCAATTTAGTGCATGATCTAAACTGCAACAGGATGATCTAACATTTAAAAAAAATGTAATTTACGGACATTTATAGCTGCTCAATGTTGTAAAATGGCTCACAAATCTATTGAAGTAACCTGCTACTCGATATGAGCGGACAGCCACACGTTTAGAAAAGTGATCCGAGTAAATGCTTTCAAAGGTAATGAATGTGAACACACTCTTGACGTTTTCAAATGGGCAATTACAAGTGAACAAGAGGAACTAGCTAACCGGCCAGAGTAATGACGTGATTAGTTGTACCCAGTCTTCTAGTCTGTCAGCCGCTGC
The DNA here is from genome assembly GCA_024449915.1 of Sweltsa coloradensis. Classification (NCBI taxonomy): domain Eukaryota; kingdom Metazoa; phylum Arthropoda; class Insecta; order Plecoptera; family Chloroperlidae; genus Sweltsa; species Sweltsa coloradensis. Next base: position 673,741 of record JAMZAV010000016.1, read on the forward strand.
ACGTATGCACTTTATAACCGTCATCGATTTAACATTCGCATTGCTGCCAGTGAAGTGAAGACGAAGCAAGTGATGGTGTATCGGTGAAAGAGTGGATAGATGTATAATGGAATCAACGAGTAAGTTATTCCTGTGTACCTCTTTACACACAATGAGCAAAATCATTGATCATCAGAAAAAAGTCTGATTTCTTTAAATGGGTAGAACAAGCTGCTGTAAAACTGTAATAATTAGGTAGACAATAGGTAGATGTATAGGCCTACTGTGTCAGTTTCAGGACTATTCAATGCGCTCCAATGTGAATTTAAAAAAAATGTTTGTGTACGTTTTACTCGTTTTATGAATATTTTCAATAAATTATTTGAGCTGTGTGCATAAATCAATCTCTACCGTGGAAAAGGCGTAAATATTAGCAAAATGGATAACCTTGAGCAAAATATAGATGTTTTTTCTTATTGTTTATGATTAACGTGTTAAGTCGTCCTATCAATCAGAAGTTGTCACTTAATTATCAGACCAAAAACTTTTGCTAACCAATAAAGAATCTTGGATTCCTTAAGGTTATTTTAACTCTGTTGGCCCCGGCCTTAACTAATCATGTTTAATTAATCGTTCGTGAGTTACTGTGTGTGCTTCCTGCGCGAATAATCTTTGCTGTTAAAGCGCCCTAAAACTACTAATACTAATGGCTTTTATATTATCTAAATACAACAAAATATCAACATATTACCTACTTTAGATCTGACTTTATTGAAAATGTACATGTTTGGTATGGTTATAGTGATCATATTCGTATATGCAGTTTAGTTCAATATAACGATCGCTGGCTCGTGACGGGTTTTGAATACCAACATAAGAAAAATAATACGTCACCAACTATAGTAACCTGACTAAATGAAGCTGCAATCACACAAAAGTCAAGTGGAGCAGCTTAGATTAGAATTATGGCGTCTTGAGACGTGTTTCAAGAACATGGACTAACTGGTTATCACACTTTTACTTTTATCGTCAAAGCTAATATTTTCTCTATATTTTGTTTTCTTGATGGCGAATGTTTGTATAGCAATTCAAAGTTTTGTGGGTATCATTTCTTTTAAATTTAGTTTCCTTAACTTGTTAACTTGTTATAAAAGCTATTTCCCCTCTTAAAATTAATTTTCTTTCGTAGAGTATTTTAAAAGTTAGCAGTTTATTGCTTTAGGTAACTAACTCTATAAAGACTCGTAGAACTCACGTGCGACATTGATAAATATGCCACTAATTGAACTTTGGGTTTAATGTGCGGTTATTGACTTTTCACATTGGTGGAGTAAAATATGTATTGTCTCAAGTGCAAAACGTACAAGGTACGCATTACAAAATAAATACACAAATGTGTGATTTAAAAAGAATACTCATATTTTAACTACTTGCAATTAGTAAACTAATGAAATTATTTAAAAATCAATTTTAGTTAATTGGTACATTCATAGGAGGCATAGCTTTTATTAACTACATTGAACTTGAATTGGCAAACTATATTAAAAAACTGACTTTAAAAAAATATTAGAACAATATGAATCATACACAACTATATAAACATTTGACATGTTCTTAAATCTTGAATGGGTTCAACTGATATTTATTTGCACAGATACGGGCTTGAGATTACCCAAATTACGGAGATAATCTTTATGTTATTATACAACGTATCTATTGCGTTAAATTATCATTGGTGGAAGAAAGCGCGTACACACGATGACGCCAATGCTGATAAAGCAGAGGTTAGGAGTATTTCATTGCAGTACGGGTCTATATATGAGAGTTTTTCATTAACAAAAATAATGACAAAAAAGCATCAAAAGCAACTAATATTCTTTATAGCAGATCAAATAATAATTTGTATAAAATTGATGATTTTTGTAATCTTGAAACATATATTGCTCGCAGTCAATAGCTTATATCCCATGTCACTAACACTGGCTGCTTGATAACGGTGTTCTTTGCCCGAGGTGTCAATATCTCTAAATTGAATAATACTTCGTCGGTCGACACCGGAGACCTACTCGTTGCGGTGCACATTACCGAAAACTCATTTTATAGGTTTCTGATTGATTTGTGTGCGAGGGGGGAAAGAGGGCCCGCCAGGCGCCCACACTGCGTGTTTGTAAAAGTAATTATTGAGAAAATGTTTTGGGAACGAACTCACGACGCGGAAAATAAACACGGGCCTGGTCTGAAAGCCTGGTGTGTAGAACCGAAGCAGTTCTGCGGGTTCGAGGAGGAAGTATGCCTGTGAATGATGGGGTACAGCACAGAACTTATGTCGTTTACCCCTCGTGGACTGGCTGTGACAAACGCCCTCAACGTTTAAACGTTAAATCACTTACAAGGGCTCCTCTTCATTTTTACAGATAGCCAGGCTCATAGGATTTCACAACAGTTTTTAGTAAACGGATCCCAAGTTTTTTACTTGTGATTTGTTAGTTTTCGTCTACGAGAGACTAAATAGCAAAAATTACAAAACTTTGTTTAAAAACTGAAGTTTTGATTACAACACAAAAAGTCATTTTTAACTGATATTATTTTAACACTTCGTAAACGAGTGAATGCAAAATTATTGTCTGCAAATATTTTGTTTGATGAGCGTAGTGAGCGTAGCGAGCGAAGCGAAGATTCCATTTCACTACACTGGAGAAAAAAATCCTGAATGTTTTTCCTTTTTTTTCTTTTTGTGTGTTTGTTAACACGATTCCGGCTAAACTGATACTCCAATTATGATGAAATTTTATGGAGGCCTTCGAAATCTCTGAATTTAGAACTGCCACGTTTTTGAGCGCAATCGGAAAATTATTTCTCATTGAAATCGCAACTTTACGATTTTTTCGATTTAAAAAAAAAATCTGCTGATTATAACACCTACATGCTTTATCCGATTTTAATAATTTTTCACAGAACCTTAATTTTATGAATCTAGGTATTCGTGTGAAATTTGAGCGCAATCGAAAAACTATTTCTCATGTAAATCGAAATTTTACGTTTTTCTACTTTTTTAAAACAATTCTTTGACTTGACTTTCCTAGTTTATTGATTTGCGTGGACCACAAGTGTCACATGTGGAGTTAAATACTTTGATACACTGTGTCTGTTGTTGGTTGACGCATTTTCAATTGTCTCTGAAATGTATAAACAGTGGAACATATTCTTTGAGCGAATACATATTATTAAATGGCAGCCTGAAAATTATTTCATTGATTGGATGAACGTAGCGAGCGTAGCAAACGAAGTGAAGATTCCATTTCACTACTCTGGAGAAAAAAATCCGGAATGTTTTTTTGTATTTTTGTCTGTTTGTTAACACGATTCCGGCTAAACCGATACTCTAATTGCGATGAAATTTTCTGGAAGCCTTCGAAATCTCTTTACTTAGAACTGCCACGTTTTTGAGCGTAATCGAAATATTATTTCTCATGAAAATCGCAATTTAAGATTTTTCCGATTTTTAAACCATTTCTTTGTAATGATTTGTTCACATAAATACATTGGTGTAAAGTTTGAGCGCAATCGAAAAATTATTTCTCATGAAAATCGCAATTAATTCACGATTTTTTCATTTTTTTAAATTACGATTTTCAATGCACCAATTACGCTCATCCAACAAAGCGCCTGAAAAAGCGGAAAAAACATATCTCTATTCCAATCTATGTTAATTCTAAATACTTTAAAGATCGTCATTATTGTTAACAGTAGGTAATGTATCTTACACGTGCTTTTTTATCCCAATTTAAGACTACAGCTTTTTCAATTCATACCACACAATACATCATAGAACACAACAGTTTGTAACTGTACATATTTTTTTCAGTCAGGCGAATAAGAACATCGGAAAATAAACTATAGGCCTATACAAGCTAAGAAGGCAATAATTTGCCTCCTAAAAGTGATAAATGTAATGTACATGCGAGCAGAAGTATCCAGTATATATTGCTGTCATTTTTCAATTTCAACATATTCTGAACGGGCTGGTGCCAATTTTTACCTTCTTCTAAAAATTCAAAAACTGACAAATATTCGAATCCTAAGAATAACTTGCGATGTTACAAAAAGAAAAAGTAAACTATTCTTCTTGGTGATACGCGTTGAGAAGAAAGTGTGCATAGCCCCTTACATTCATACAAAAGTTTAAAGATCCATGCACATAATCTCGTTTGCGGCTCCGTAGAAATGCTGATTGCAGACGGTAGACGCTCGTGATAAAAAGAAACCACGTTAATCCACGTCTGAGATCGCGGAGCTAGGTTGGGGTAGCGGCTAAGAGCCCAACTCTTCAAACACCGCTCGGGGTGCGCCTTTCAATCTTCGTTCACACTCGTTGAAGCGCACATAGTTTTGAGGAGAAAGGGGTATGTACTTGAAAATATATTTTAATGATATTTCGCCAAGTCGACTTACATGGAATTCGATCAGTCAGCGCTACTTTACGATAAAATCTTAGGATGTAACGAAATTGATCTAATTCTGACAACACGTGCAATCTTGACTTACTTTTTTTCGAATGTTTCCCTTAGTCAACGATTAGGGCCTTCTGTGAGAGTAAGTCGTTACCAATTCCGCACATCCTCTTCCTTGTTAGCATCCTGAACGGGGTGTTTTCCATGTGTGCATGTGACCTACGTAAAATGATTATAACATTAAGTGTGGATGCAGAGCTGCTAAACGATGTTTATACATTTCAATATTAGAGATCGATCTCTCAATTTTACCTGTCTGTGGCTTATGAAACCCTATAGACAAATTAGGGACAACTTTCGACCCAGATATAAAATGTCGATTCTTTTAATAGCTATGAACGTATATTACAGGTTCATCAAGCTAATATTTGAGGCGAGGTGTGGCTAAAACTTTATACGCATAAAACGGTGTGGTATCAATAAAAAATATAAATACATAGGCTCAATCGGACGGCAACGTTTCGAGAGCTGTAAAAAGCATGTTTTTAGTAGCCTCGATGTCGAATATAGCCCACACTAAGTTGGTGGCTCTGTGATCGCGGAGTGTGTAATATAAGCCCAATAAGCACCAATAGAGAGAATCGCATTATAATGCTCGACGAGCGGGAGCGGATTATTATAGCAAGCAGTTGTTTAAAAGATTCCAACACTCGCCTCCAATAATTGTATCGATTGGTCGATCAAGAGTCGAACTTCTAACACCCGTGTCGTGGCTATAAGGAAAGCCGAGAAGGAAATGCGTGAGACAAAAAACAAGCGGGCGGCAAAAAGGAAAGCCACAAGGAGTGAAATGTGTGCCCCCGACCAGTGAGTGAGTGAGTGGGAGCGTGCGGCTCGGGAGTTCAGGACCGTGTCCGTCCGTGGGAGCGCCGAGCGTCAAGTGGACGGGGAATATCGACCGAGCGCGGTCCCGGCCGGTCGCGATCCTCTCCGGAGTCGCCCGAGGAGCCGGCAACTGGTCCAGGGCGGATGAGAGGGCTGCAGTCGCGCGGTGGCAATCGAACGTCTCTAGCGTCCTCGACGTCGTCGTCGTGTCGTCTTCAGGCGCCCGCCCGCCCGCTCGTCAGATAGATCGGCCGGTTACGCGCCGCATGACTGTCATCTGAGAACAACGCTAGCACTTTCAAAGCGGGAAAGACAAAAGATTCAATTTGCCAACGCCACGGGATTGTCATCACTGTTGTTGTGTGTCCGTGTGAGCCGGGAGTGTTATATTCATTAACGGGTCTATTATGTTTGAGACTGTTTTGAATGGAACAAGTTATAATTGTATTTCCTAACAGTTAATAAAGCCCTGCTAGTTACCCCGAGGAGCGAGATAGCCAAGCCACACAACACTCTTTGATCAACGTGGGATGTAAAACGTGTCGCGCGAGCTCAAACAAGTCGAGTTAAACGGTTGTCAATGGTGACACGTCAGATAATTGGATACACCGTTGTACTGTTGTGAAGTCGGTAGGTGACGTTCGTTCATATCGTGCTCAGTCTTGGCCTGGCATCACTAGAGGAAGGTCAGTATCCTGATTGTTCATATTAGTTGCATGTGTAATTACGAGATGACAAACCAATGTTCTGCATTAGCCATATGTTTGAATGCTTAATGCTCTCTCATTGGCGTTAAGTTTGAATGCTTTATTTGTTTTTCATTTGTTTATTCTACCTTTATTGACGAGTACATGATAAAGATGGCACGACTGACATTAATGAAACACATGACGCATGAAATGGATAAATGATAATCATAATTATGAAGAAATATGAAATAGATGGAAAACAGGTACTTGTGTAGTTGGTGTGACCCAACTTTTCAATACCGTTTTTTTCAACTAAAATCAACATAAACACTCACCATTGATGAAATAAGTCAAGAACAACTCACTTTATTACATTCCAGCACCAAAAATCTAAAATAGAATCATCACGTTTTTGGTGTAACAGTAACAAAAAAAACTTCAAAACCTTTAACCTCGCTATTTTAAACGAAAGTAGGCCTACTTTTCCATTAAAAGTCATTTTCTGTTTTAAATAGCAACGTTAAAGGTTTTGTAGGTTGAGTAAAAAAAAAAAAAAAATTTTTTTTTTGAAAAGTTGGGTCACACCAACTACACAAGTACCGGAAAACATATAATTATGTAAACTTAAAAGCAGCTTGTAAAATTAAGTATTAATAATTAAAAACGGCAGCACCAGTTTATTGTTAAGACTCTGATGCAGATTAGTCTACAATTTCCTCTTCCTGGATCGGGAAGATTGCCAAAGCATATTTTGCACTAACTAGATTCCTCAACAACGAATAGTTAATCTTACAGACACCGCATAATTTGTGATTTAATATATTTCGTTGTATAATAGCACATGTATTATGTATATATAGTATGTATATTATGACAATGTCTTGCTCCAAGCTGACATCTTATCTGAAATCTACCGTCTCCGGGGATGCGTAAAAATATATTTTAATTCATCCGATTTGCTCTAATTCTCGATTAATCCGATATCGAGAAAAAACTCTTATGCATCATTCCATATAATCTGACACGTTCATCAGCGTCGTATGTCCCAATTTGCTAAAAGCGTTGTTGCTAATTTCTCCACTGTACAGTAAACTACTTTTTGACCACATTTTAACTGAATTCAATAATTAAAGTTATACACAATCATGTTGGATTACTCGTTGCATCAAACGTCACTAGTGCTGTTTATCTAAAGTTGTTAATTTGATATTTCATGGTTGTACTTTGCAGATTCATTGCGATATTATTGTTCCCGCATTGATTTAGATCTTTTCATTATTAATCTCGACACTGGTGATGTGCTTAATTGATTGTTTTAGTAAGCCCACGTAGCAAACAAAAAACATGATAGCAAAAAGATGGGGTTATCGGCATGAGCTGTCCCGTGAGTGTTGCTCTAATCCCGCACCAGGGTGACTCGTAGCTGATCCAGCCATCATATCCACCTGTGCTTTGAGAGATCTAGGGGAGAAGGCAAAACAACAGGGACAACTGGAATCGAATTACTATCATAATATATAGCCTTCCGATTCAATCGCCCATATCATAAAGGACAATATTATTGCTGAACGTTTAATTAATTTGGTTAATTAACTTTTGAAATGAACGTTTCACATTGATTGTGCCATATTGCAGCAGGTCTGATTAACAAAACGATATCGATACTGGGCGACAAATTACCAGCTTAATTTAATTATTTCGACTCGCATTTTACGGTGGCTTAAAAACAAATTAACTATATAAAAACACAAAGGGTGGTTGCCTCGGGTAACGGGGTCTTGATATCTTGGTGTTGTTTGCCGCATGGCGGAGGCGCGATATCTACACCCTTCCATTACAGGGGAATCACTCAGGCGCTCTGGATCCATTTCCCCCCTTTCATCGCCCCAAGACGTATTGAGAAAGGAAATATTTATAAGGAAACTTTCTTTTGACATCACCTAAACAAAATATGGACCACCTCTATCAATCGAAAGTTTCTATATCTGTTTTTGAAGTGGGGTTATTTTGACGAACGACCAATGTATCGTTGGGATGACATTTTTTATTTGTTTGTTAGCGCTATTATTTCGAACGTTCTAGCGATGGATTTCGTTTCGAAATTTTACGTCAATATTTGTTTTGCGACTTCGCATTTGTGCGCTCGAAATGTGATTTATTACACAATGTCCCATGTATCATGTTGTTGCAATTACATCATTCATTACCTACACAGAAACGCACTTACTATAGATTTCCGTAACATATAGCAGGGAAATGAAATAAAAAGCTCACCCATAATTCAACTAAGGATACTTCCATTGACAGAGCATCGATAGCGCACTAGACTCACACAGATCGGTTTGATTCTCACCTTATCACGTGGAGGTTTCCAAGGAGTGGCGTCAATCAGTGCAAATTCGTAGATTTGGTTTACTAATATATAACTACTAGGAAAACGCTTAAGTCCCGCCGCGTTGATGGATGAGCGTAATTTTTTTAAACGAAATAAGCGCAAAATTGTGATTTTTTTAATAGATCATTTTTCGATAACGCTCAAATTTCACACGAAAATATTAACTCATAAAATTAAAGTTCTGTGAAAAAATCATTACAATCGGATAAAGCATGTAGGCTTTATTCGTCGAAGAAATGTTAAAAATTGAAAAAATCGTAAATTTGCGATTATCATGAGAAATAATTTTTCGATTGCGCTCAAATTTCACACGAATATATTAATTCATAAAATTCAGGTTCTGTGAAAAAATCAATACAATCGGATAAAGCATGTAGATGTTATAGGGCGAAGAATTTTTTTAAAAATCGAAAAAAAATCGTAAAATTGCGATTTTCATGAGAAATAATTTTTTGATCGATTTTTCCCCCCGTGCAGTTCTTCGTTCAGAGATTTCACAGACCTCCATAAAATTTCATCGCAATTGGAGTATTGGTTTAGCCAGAATCGTGTTCACAGACACAAAAATACAAAAAAAAAAAAAGAAAGAAAGAAAGAAAAAAAAAACATTCCGGATTTTTTTCTCCAGTGTAGTGAAATGGAATCTTCGCTTCGCTCGCTACGCTCGCTACGCTTATCCAATAATTTCACTTGTTCCAGACAAATTACTACTGTAATGTACAACTTGAGTTTCCAAAAGTACAGCAGAGTATTGAAGTTGTACTAACTTACTTTGTTCAAGTGCAGAGGTAAATTAAAACGGCATATGTTTTAAAACAATGTGTATTACAAACCTAGAAAAAGGATTGTCTATCTACACCAGTACTCCGTCATTACCAGGCAGCTCTAACGTTTGTTTGTAATTGAGAGTCAACAACTCAGTGGCATAAAAACTCGTAGAGGTATCGATTACACGTCAAGCGCAGAGTTTGAAATAAAAATATGGGACCGTTCTAGTTGCACATTATTTCTATCATGTAGGTCGACGCCTCTTCTTTATGAAGGTGAATCCGTGAGCTACACTAACGTGGTTTTAATGGTAGAGAGTGGAGAATGGAGCGTACACAACTTCCTCCCAACAATATATACTTCACGCGGAGAAAAGTTCCATTTTGAATGCTTTAGTATTTAAACAGCTTAGAACCAAGTAGGCCTAGTACTCAAGTTAATCTAGTTTTCGTGCGTTTCGCGTAAAGTAGTCAGGGTAAGCGAAAAGAGTTTTGTCATCAGAAAAAAATGAAAATTTTCAATCCTTAGCAGTACAGGGTTATTGCAATAGGGTATTGATTACAGTCTTTTAGTTTAAACCAGTTATACACTACGACTATGTATTGTGTTTTTTTTTTGCAACTGGATAATGACAGGAGTGCATTTCTGTGTCGCTTTTAGTATTCCAGATTATTGTATTATTATTGCGAAAGTAGAAGATATTGTAATATGATGCAAACATTAACGTTTCATAAATATCAAATATCAAATATTTAAAGTATTAATATTCGTTTTATATTTTATTAAGCTCGAGACCCCACAAGATTGTGATAATTTTGTGATCTACTTGATCTACAATTAGAATCGTTTTACATGTTTCCTCTTCCGTACTTAAAAATATATATTCCTTCAGTTGAGTTATCATTTAATAATCAGTTTCGAAATGCATAACGTTTATAGAAAAAAATACGTAATTGAAATTATGATTTGGTCAAATAGAACGAGCAGAAAATATTATTTAAAACGGTTTCATTCTGTCACTTGGGTTGAGAGAATAACTCGACAATTAGACACATATACATTAAAGCAGTGACACATTTACCTCGGTCAAACGGCTGGACATTTTTAACGCACGGTTAACTTACACGAACTTAACGAGCTACATTTAATCGTAACAACACTGTTTTAAAAAGAATTCCTTGCTTTTAAAGTGGGTCTACTTGATTAAAATTGCACTGCTATTTTTCTACAGCTGTCACGAGCGACGTTAGGGCAATCCATTTACTTCCGTTGTCAAGTGCAGATACTGAAACGGATCCCGGGATTCCAAGGAAAGTGACTTCTATGCTGTGTGTGCCCGGGGAGGGTCGGAAAAGTACCGTAAAGTTGCCCGTCTAAATGTCTCTCGAATACAGACCTCCAAAATTATTGTAAATAATCAATCTATCCGGGTTTTCAACTCGTCTTTACGATTTGAAACATTAATCTCGAAGCAATTCTCCGACATTCTTTGTGTACGTATTTGAAACGGACAAAAATCAACAATGTACCATATTCTTGTGGACGTTATTATTATTATTATTATTATTATTATTTGTTTATTCTTGTTTGTTAAGATTGCAACAAGAAACGGCGTCGACGCTAGCAAATATCTTGCTAAAACACTCAAAATCTGTGGAAATCTTGTGCCGCGAAGAGCCTTGATGAAGCACGTGAAACTAACTAATTTAGCACATGCAGTTGGTTCTCCCATAAGTGCTCCCTGCACAGGGAAGGGAAATGACTCACTGAGCAGTCTTTGAGGGCGGGCGGCAGGTCGTTCCATTGGTTAACTACCCGGAAAGAAAAAGCACGTCGGCCGAGCAGTCCTTTGGCCGGAGGGGGTTGGAGGCGGGGGTGCCTATTATCGTCGCCTCTCAACACGCGGCCCTGGATGATGCGCGCGCACACGTCAAAATCAGTGGCGCCACTGAGGCATCTTTTAAAAAACACCAGATCGGTGTACTGCAGGTGCATGGTCATTGGCATAACCTGCATCTGGTCACAGGGTGGGGGGAGGTTACGGCCATGTATGAAATGCAGCGCCCTTCTCTGCACCCTCTCAAGCTTTGTAGTGTTCTCGATGGTAGTTGGGTGCCAGGCGGGAAGGCCGAAAGTCATGGAGGGCTTGACTAGCGACAGGTAGGCCATCCTCTTGACGCGGGGCGTGCAGCCGTGCAGGTTGCGGGCCGCGAAACCCAGCACCTGCAACGCCTTGGTGCGCACGATGTCGGTGTGCACGTTCCATCGGAGGTCGCTTGTGATGTGAACGCCGAGGAGGCGCTGCTTGTCGACGTACTCGAGTGGGACACCATCGATGGTGTACATGAAGTAAAGTGGGGTGCGAGCGCGCGTAATGTCCATCATCTTGCACTTGAGGGCGTTGAGCGACATGCCATTTTCGTCGCACCAGATCTGAATGTCGTCTAGGTCTGCTTGGAGGGCGTCTGCATCCTCTTGGGTGCCCACGATACAGTACAGGGTGACGTCATCAGCGTACTGGAGCATTTGGATCCTTGCCGAGGTAGGGAGGTCGGCTACGAAGACGTTAAATAGCAGGGGGCCGAGCACACTGCCCTGGATGACGCCCGAGATGATTTCAATTCCTTTTTCAGTTTGGCATAATTCGCGGTTTGGTTGGTTCGTCTAAAACGGTTGGGTTTAGCCAATCTCCATAATGGTTTTCGTTCAGTTCTTTTTTGCGAACAAGTTGGCTATATTGTAAATGTCTACAGAGTGAATTTTTGGGCTTAAAAAAATGAGCCATCTGTAGTGCAAGTGAATGATCGACGGGAGTGCTTTCGTCATAAAATAATTTATCTTCAACGTCCATTTTAATACATGTGCATACCCGGCGTCGAAGTTTGCTTCGAGAGAGTGAGTACAAGACGAGAATCGAGGAATGAACTTTAGGATCGATGGCTGGTGGTGAGAATTCTTGCCGCGAACCGCCGCATCCGAGCCGAAAGTTGCGTTTCTACCAGCTCGGGCGGAATTTCACTTTCACAGGATGAGTACGGTTATGGGGTCATTAAAATGGGAATTATGCCCGTGTTGGCTGCACAAAACACTCAGGAAACATGCCCGGCCTCTCGGCTCTACACAACTAGTCGGTTAGATATGCTCGGAGGCGTTCTTCTACATGGAAAGATCATTGCATGCAGATCAAATACTTGCGTAGGATATGTGTTTACTTTACCCCTGCGATGGAACAGGAATTGTCACTTATATGACCAAGTCTTGCTGTGGTAGTGGTATTCAGGTTATTTTGACATATTCTCAATACTATGGAATATACTTCTTTATGTGCTACGGTTGTAAACTCCATAGCGATATTGATAGATTCTGATGTATGAGAGAGAGACATTCAGGAGGTCGCCAGTTTGATACCAGCAATCGGCATCAGCTGGCTGAAGGTTTTTCAAGATTTTACTCAGTCAAAAGGATTAAACCCTAATAACTTAAGTTCATTAAACACTTATTTCCCAATAACACCTCCTTCACGTCTAAAATAAAATTATTTAAAAAAAAATGATTTTGCACCACTCAGTCAAAAGACTCACTCACTGAGTGAGTGAGTGAGTGAGTGAGTGAGTGAGTTCGCTTCAAACAGACGTCAGGTACAAGGTGCAGTTTGGTGCATTTTGAGCAAATCCGTTTCGATTTTAAACTCACAAGAAATAACTAGGAACACGCCAAACTCGTTGTTAGACGAGTGAGTGAGCCATGTATTGAGTACCCGGTAACATTACCTTTCTTCCCCCTACCTAAGGCATCCCTATAGCCCATATCATAGGCTAGAGTGGCGCATTAGTTGACGTGCCCATATACCAACTAAACTTTAAAACCCTTTTATTTATAACTATATAATTATCATACTTAAATGCAAATGTTCCCGAGTACTCGACACATAATTCGCTCACTTTTCTAACAACGACTTTGGCGTTTCCCTAGTCTAGTTGGCTAAGGGGACCTTATACCCGAAATGTGGAAGACCGAGGTTCAAACCCCCGGTCGAGAAAGATTTTGTAATTTCTGGATTGTATTTAAAAAATTATAAAACCTGTTTTGAAATGCATACAATACTATGGAAAACATAGCCAGTACGAAATACGAGTAAAGATAACAAAGTTTACTCAATCTCCAAGCAGATTTTGGGGAACCTTGAGCATGCAAGATTCGTTAGAACTTGATCACTGAATGAAATCACAGACTGAAAAAATAATTCGATAAAAATGACTTCTTTTGAAGTGACTTTGTCACGGATGTCTGTTTAAAAATTTGAGATCAATCTGTTTGGTCGTTCGGTCGTATGGGACCGAACAATCAAACATACATTTTACAAACAGACAAGTTAATCACGACGAAGGCCCGTTCAACTTGGTTCGACTTGCGTTGTTGACTACGTTCGCTGCGCTCTGAAAAATATGTGTAGGATTTAATTTAATGACAATGGTTTTGTTCAGATCATTTGTATCGCATCATGTTTGTGAGGCTGTGAGTGGTAGGGCAGGGGTAGGGGTGGTAGGGAAGGTGTATCGAATCTTACACGCTCAAGTTCCCCATCATTCCGCTTGGGGATTGAGTAACCCGTGCAATCTTTACACATTTTTCGTACTGGCTATGTTTTCCATATTACTGTATATGTATTCCAAAACATCTTCTAGACAGAAATAAAAAATCTATCCCGATCGTTGTTTGAACCCGGGTCCTAAAACATTCCGGGTATAAAGGCGCCTTAGCCAACTAGGAAAACGCCAAAGTCGTTGTTAGACGTGTGAGCGAGTCATTTGTTGAGAACCCTGGATCATTTGCATTAAATTGATTGATATATAAGGTATAAATGATAAGGTTTTGAGTTTAGCGTCAAATGTAAGGCCATAATGCGCAACTCTTGCCTAGGCCAGGGAGGAAAGATCCATGCTGACTTTATCCAGCCTTAGATAGGTGGAGGAAAGGGAATGTTACCTGGTACACAACACATCAATCGCTCACTCATCTATCAACAACTTAAGCATTTTCCTAGTATAAAATCACAAATAGATGCGACTAAAATTGTCTGAGAAATTTGAAAGCGCGTAAAATGATTGATTTTATGGCCGAGGGCTGTAAGTGGACTCAATCTCTTGCATTCGCATTAACTATTGAGGAAAACCTCGTGCAAAACCTTCAGTGAGGATTGCCGGTCTCGTAGGGAATTGAAGTCGGGACCTCCTGAATCAGAGTCTCGCGCTTAGCGCTTGCGCCAACACTGTCGGTTTGTCAGTACTATAATATAAGGCTATTAGTGTTAAAGGCATCAACACTCACAAAGTTTTGCTCCGAGTAGTTTGTTGTTGTTATTTTCCAATCAAACGCTACACTTGGAAGTAGTTAGTTATCAATAATTAAGCATTGTTGTGTGGATCATAAAACGAATTCACCACTTTTTTATTGTGTTTCCTAAGATCGAACGCGTTGAACATGTAAGCTATCTAATCTAGAAGACATGTATTTGTACAAGGTGTGCTTTTCTTGGGATTAGATTTTGCATTTTATCTTAACCATTATACATTTTACAACCAATACAAAACTAACATTTCAAAACCTTTGTACAAAATACGCTTCGTTTCCTTTTAAGACATTTGTGCAACTTTGACTACAAATGCAAGAATGGTTAACAGCACTACTAGGAAAACGCCGAAGTCGTTGTAAGACGACTACGAGTGAGTCAGCCATGTGTTGTGTACCTGGGAAACATTCCATTTCCTCCCCCTACCTAAGGCTGGATCCAGCCTGGTTCTTTCCTCCCTAGCCTATCATATAGGCTAGAGTGGCGCATTATGGCCTTACAGTTGACGCGCCCTTATACCAACCAAAATCAAAACCCTGTCGTTTATACCTTATAAAATATTAATCAACTTACAAATGCAAATGTTCCCGGGTACTCAACACATGACTCGCTCACTCGTCTAACAACGACTTTGGAGGTTTCCTAGTCTGACGTTGGCTATAAGGCGCCTGTATACCCGGAATGGGAGACCCGGGTTCAAACAACGGTAAGGATTTTTTTAAATTTCTGGATTTTATTAAAAAATTCTAGAATATGTTTTGAATTGCATATACAGTAGGCCTACTATGGAAAATATAGTCAGTACGAAATACGTGTAAAGATTGCAAGGTTTACTCAATCTCCCAGCGGAATGTTGAGGAACTTTCAGCGTGCAAGATTCGGCACACCTTGGTCACCGCCTTACATTCTAAAAATGTTTCCATAAAAATGTTTTTCAAGAACAAAACCATTGTCGTTAATTACATCATTCTCAATTTATCATATCTTGTAGGTTTAAATCGCAACGAATTTTGCTCAAAATGTTAACTGTACGCTAAATACTTGTACCGGATGTCTGTTTAAGATGTCAGTGCAATCTGTTTAGCCGTTTGGCCGTTCTGGGGCAAAGTCACAGACAAAAAACAGCTCCGGTGCCGTTTGAATTGAATTGTAGACTTCAGTCGCTGCGCTCTGAAATGTGAATAATCTTATTGTCTAGCTAGAGGGAATTGACATTTTGTTCTGAGAAGTTATTGATACTTTACAGTAAATGAGCACTAACAAGTCGGCTAACGTTATTCAGTGATAAATATCAAGATTGAAGGTAAGGTATTACGGTATAGGATTCTTCTGGTTCAATATCGCTGACAATTTTTCCTAATTTGATTCGGGAGAGATGCTCCCGTTTAGAATACTTTTTTGTCCGTCCATCTATGCATGTGTCACGTTTCACGTATCACGATAGAAACCAAACACTATACCTTCGATTACATGAAGTGTTTTGTTACATTGCCCTAAAACAAGAGTGTCACTAATTGTTTGTGTTATTTTTTCTTTGTTCTTCTTCGCCAATCTGTTGGATGAGAAATGTCAACCAGTATTTTACATCGTGCTTGTTTCTCCTAATCGGTCTTCCAGGGACGAACGTTTTTAAAAGTTGACATATTTTGTTCGAATTGGTTTTGGAAGCTAGCCGGCTGGGCTAGATCTCTTGAAAACATTTTACGACTGGGGAAAAAAGTTCATCCCCAAATTTAGTTTCTAACTTTTAATTGCACAAGAAAATTTTAAAGCACAGGGGTAAAGTAAAATGTTTACAGCTACTACCAATAGGATTAGAGTTGGAAAGGGTTAGGCCAGTTGTAAAATATATTTTAAAAGTTCGCATTTCTTTTAACTAATTTGAATGTTTGTTTTAGTTGAAGTGAGTAATTATTCTGAGGGAAAAAACTCACCGTTGACGCTTTTTATATTGAAGTAATATTGCGTTTGTGGGATTTCAGGATTTAGGTTTAGAAATATGTCATGCCTATGACCCGGGTACTAATGTATTAAACCAACAGTGTTGACTGGGTGTGCTTTAAATGTAATGTCCTATACTGAAAATCAGTTATGTGACGGAATAGGCCTAAAGACATTAATTTAGAATTTATTTATATGGCGGAACAAGCTTCTGAAGTATGTGTTTGATTTTTTTAAAAGTAGAATGTAAAGTTTAGTTTTGAAAAATCAGAAAAATCAATTGACATTACTCACTATGTAAAAACTTATATCATTTGGTCAAATAAACGGATATTAAAGTGGCATTTAGAACCCACGTCGATTATACTCTCTCCTCTAGGTTTTATAAATTAAATGTAGTCCTTCCATCAGAAAAGCCATATACACATTTAACTAAAAGTTCAAACTTTTCACATTTAAGCCGTTATTTATTTAAATTTAATTTTACATTTTTAAGCTCGTCCTCATTTTTTTAACACTGGGACGAAATTATTATATTTGTACGTAGTCAGTTATCAGGCTAAACCTCATTTTGGTATAATGCCAAATAAGAGTATTTCAACAAAAAATCAAGAAACTTACTCGAACTTTAAAGCAGGGTGCAAATGATGGAATCAGCAACAAATGTGCTTTAAAGCACGTTCTTTCATTTGTGCTTTTGATGCTTTAACTAATGTACTAAAATCGGTGCCTATTCGTACCATGCAGGCCTTAATTTTCTTTGTGTCTAGTTGAAATTATAAAAATGATCAAACCAAAACATGTTCATTATGCAGATTTG
Organism: Sweltsa coloradensis; assembly: GCA_024449915.1. NCBI lineage: Eukaryota > Metazoa > Arthropoda > Insecta > Plecoptera > Chloroperlidae > Sweltsa > Sweltsa coloradensis. The sequence continues at coordinate 691,019 of JAMZAV010000016.1, forward strand.
TTCATTTAAGATAAGATACCGATTATCAATTTTCCAAATTATTTGAAATAAAACATTGAGATTGGTGCATAAACAAGTTTACGGCTGCGTTGATTTTCTGCCGACAATACCGAACGATAGGAATCGAAGATGAAGATTACAATCTTTCACGATTTTTATGTTCCGATTCAGCCTCATTGAGGTAAAATAAGTGTGTTTATGCGATCAAGGAATTATCAAGTTTGTTGTCTATCTCGGGCTTTACGTCCCATGCATATAAGATTGAAAAGCTGCACAACAACAACAACAACAACAACAACAACAACAACAACAACAACAACAACAACAACAACAACAAACCATTTACATTTGTTTGTTGTTGATCGCTGAAACTACATGGCATGAGTTTGTTTTCAAAACTTATTGCATAACAGTACAGACGTATTCGTAGTTTTAACTAGGAAAACGCTTAAGTCCCGACGCGTTGATGGATGAGCGTAATTTTTTTAAACGAAAAAAGCGTAAAATTGTGATTTTTTTAATAGATCATTTTTCGATTACGCTCAAATTTTACACGAATATAATAACTCATAAAATTAAAGTTCTGTGAAAAAATCATTACAATCGGATAAAGCATGTAGGTTTTATTCGTCGAAGAAATGTTAAAAATTGAAAAAAATCGTAAAATTGCGATTATCATGAGAAATGATTATTTGATTGCGCTCAAATTTCACACGAATATATTAATTCATAAAATTAAGGTTCTGTGAAAAAATCATTACAATGGGATAAAGCATGTAGGTGTTATAAGACGAAGAATGTTTTTAAAATTTAAAAAATCGTAAAATTGCGATTTTCATAAGAAATAAATTTTCGATTGCGCTCAAATTTTACACGAATATATTAATTCATAAAATTAAGGTTATGTAAAAAAATCATTACAATCGGATAAAGCATGTAGATGTTATAAGTCGAAGAATTTTTTTTAAAATCGAAAAAAATCGTAAAATTGCGATTTTCATGAGAAATAATTTTTTGATCGATTTTTCCCTCCGTGCAGTTCTTCGTTCAGAGATTTCATAGACCTCCATAAAATTTCATCGCAATTGGAGTATTGGTTTAGCCGGAATCGTGTTCACAGACACACAAAAATACAAAAAAAAAAAAAAAAAAAAAACATTCCGGATTTTTTTCTCCAGTGTAGTGAAATGGAATCTTCGCTTCGCTCGCTACGCTCGCTACGCTCATCCAATTAATCATTTAAGTATTTTCATTCTATAATCTTAAATTTGAACGAACATTACATTTCTAGAACGTATTTTCAGCAAAATTGCGTATAATTGCATCAAGTAAGACCTATAATGAAACTTATTTGTCCCTCTACACTTTAACAGCGCCTATAAATCTAGCCCATTTGGTTAAGATCATTAAGTAATCTGGCATCACCAGACGACGCTCCGAAGTAAAGTTTCTATTCGCTCGCGGATAATTCTTGTGAGGTTGAGTACCAGGCTGTAACTACGCCGCTTGCTCGGGTGGTTGCTTGCCACGAGAGTTGATAATGATCCATTAAAATATAATCTTCAATTAGTGACATGTGTAACATTTCAAACTGTTCCTCGGTTGCAACCTTAAGGGGAATCCCTAGACCCAAATATGATTTCTAAAGAATGCCGTAAAGACGTCTGAAAAGTAAGAAGAATGTAAGAGGGGCTTAATATAAGAGCGGATAATTTTTTTGATTTTTTTTTTACGGGACATAACCTCAGAATCAACAATTGTATTAAAATTACTGGAATCAGTTGCTCAAGTTCAAAATTAAATTTTTAGCAGCGGTTTTTTGTATATTATTTCTACACTCCTTTATCTACAACCTAATTATAAGTATTATTGGTTTTATATGATTTCAGGCGTTGCACGATTTTTTCCGTTAAACGGCACAAAATTTGAAATTGTACCGGCAGGAGAAAAAAATTGTGCAACGCAACAAACCATATAAATCCAAAAATCCTTTTATTTAGGTTGAAGATAAAGGAGTGTAGAAATAACATACAAAAAACCCCTGCTAAAAATTCAATTTTGAACTTGAGCAACTGATTCCAGTAATTTGAATACAAATTGTTGATTCTGAGGTTATGTCCCGTCAGAAAAGTTTCCAAAAAAATAATCCGCTCTTTTATTAAGCCCCTCTTACATTCTACTTACTTTTCAGACGTCTTTACTGCATTCTTAAGAAATCATATTTAGGTCTAGGGATTCCCCTTAACATGCTTCGCGATTAGAGCCGTGATCGACTTACTTGGCTCAATGCTAGTGCTCCTCACACGTATCGTGGGTGAGAACATAATTCTATCTTCTTTAAATAAGGAACATAGTCCTATCAATTGCTAATTTTCTATTCATATCTTTACTATGGATCGCATAAGATATAATGTTCTCAGTGCGTTATGATTGTGATTTAAATGTTATAAAAATATAAATTTATATTTCATAAGTTCATACTCTCTTATACTTACTAGCACTCATACTCGTACTCGGGGGAAACTGCCCAGAAACAATTGCAAGCCCTCTTCATGAGTCAAACTAGGTGTTTTGTAGTTATGGTAGCTGTGAAGGGAATGTCGCATGTTCAAGGGCTTTAAAAACATGGCTCAAATTCAATCCCTAGAGTTCTCTCTAACGACTGAAGTAATGCTTTAAAAAACTTTCCGTCAGGATTGTATTGTGTTGTTGTGTGTATTCTTGAATCAGACTCTCTCTAGTATTAACGCTTGAGCTGCATTTGTCAACAAATATACTTAAACTCAATCGGCAAATTAAGTGCGGAGTTTATGGTGTAGACTGTAGATAAACATTGATTGTGACCAACCGTTTGTTTTGCTAGTGTGCCTGCCAAAAGTTTGTAGAGATGCATTGAGTAAATTTTAGAAATGTAGAAGAATTTTGTATCTTTTACGGTGCTATGCGTTTTTTGTTGTTTTAAACTATGTATTTGTTTTTTAATTATTATAAAGGTGTACATTTCACACTTCAGGGTCCTCTCAACGTTATGGTAAACATTAATTAAGGGGCATAAGGTCCTCTTCCATACCTCTGTTTACATGTTTCTGTATTAAAAGTGCCATATAATTTTAATTGTCTATGAGTTGTCTGTTTATTAATAGAGTACGAATATTATCTATACATGAGTCACGAGTGAGTTCATAAATAGAATGAGATTGAATAAATCATTAACAACAAAAAATTGCCATTCAAAGTCCCGACGTGCAGCAATCTACAATAGAACAGAATTGCTCGGTTGAATTCAACAATCTAAATAGCTCTAATAATTCATAATATTTTTAACTCGTGACGGTTTTGGAAGTTCTTCAATTTTAAAAACTTTCTGTAAAGTCATTTCAGTTTCATTGAATTAATCTTACTGATATTAATTTTTATCCTCACATACTTTCTATAAAATGATGGTTATTCACAAAGAGTAACACACCATAAATTGTTAATGTATTATGAGAATCACACTTATTTGATCGCAATTCGTTTCATTTCACAATTTATTTATATAAAATATACCAAATATTCAAAATCTTATAATGGTTAATTTCGCTATTTTAATTTTGAAATTGAAATGTTACGTTGATGTAAATGCTGATTTTATTGTTGCATGGTGTTTATGCACCATCAACTATACATTCTCAGCTATAGGGACCTCGTTTCCATATCATGATTAAATAGGTCGTTAAAGTTGTTATATTAATCGTTTTGGAGTACATTAACATAGCATATTATTTCCGAGTGCAATAAGAACGAAACACTCTACGAATGCATGCTTCGTTACAACGTTTACATGCCAGCCCCCGTCTGCTTTTCTAGTACCTTCCATTATGCAATTTACTTCATCCCTCAGGTATACACAACATATCAATTAATTCTTGCCTTGTAGTGTTCTGTTGTTTTTATTTGGAGATTGCAATGGAAACGAGTAATAGAGTACATTTACTAATTGGGTATACTTTTAAGAAAATGTTTGAAAACATTTTGTGTGGTTTCATGTTGTTGTGGTTCCCGGGTTAAGTGAAGGTGTATACACGTCCTGTACCTTAATCGTTCTAATTAAATGAGTCGCTCTATTTAGTGCCAGGCATTTGTGGTTGCAATCAGCTGCACCAATCTTTGGTTGCACAGTCTATCTGTACAGATTTCATATTATCCTTTCATAAGATACAACATATAATACAGATTAGTTAGTCAAACGAATAAGTATTTACATAAGTGATGAAACTTATAATCACCTGCATTTTAAAGGAATGTTTTTCCGGGGAGTACATAAAATAGAACAAGTTTCCTTCTATTTCGAGTCAGGTAACGTTGGGAGGTTACTCGTAATCCGTTTAAGCGAGAATGATAAATTAATTAAACCGCATTTTAACGGAAGTCTTTTTATGAGTTCGTGCTTTGCGGCTTGATTGAATTATGCGTGCGCGTCCTGGCCAAGGAAGGTGTAAAGAAGGATTATCTTGTGTTCTGAAGGACAAAGTGCGGTATATAGGCCCCCACAATATTCCATCAATCATTCATAACATTCTTGGTTTATGCAAAACGTTGCATTAAACTCTGCTGGAAATTGAAAGTTTTTCGTACATCTATAAGGGGACCAAAACAATTCCTATTCCATGATAATAAAATTGCAGTCTCTTGATTCCACTCACTGAAATAAATAATTTTATGTTTTGCCTATGGTAAATTTAACACTTTCATTTAATTTTTTACTTCACCTGACCTAGGCGGATTAATTTCGTATGATAAGGTATACAATTTCCTTTAAAAGGGGGAAATTCTAATAAAATTCGATAAACGCAAGCTTTATATTGCTTTAAAATGCCGTTCGTATATCGTGTGGATTTTATTTGCCTCGCCATGATTTGGAAGATGTCGAATTCAGATAATAAGTATTCTTAATGGTATTTTATCTTATTTCGTTAAAAGAAAATTCAAACCGTGTTTTATCAAGTTTAGAAATATACGGTCCAATCAACGTTTGGGATCACACAATATTATTATTGAGGTGCTCAGTGTTTACAAGAGAGCCTCTTATTTGGATTCCGGAAATATCACTATAAAGTCGTCTCTCGTGAAAATCAAATATAAGTATTTCAAGGAAACAATATTGTTGCTCTCGCTTGCAGATAAAAGAATTAGAAACACGTATATTTTTGTCTTGACAAGAATCACATAATATTGTCCATTTTTTCACAGCTTGGTTATTTTTATCCCGAAAATGTAATACGTGTTAGTACAAAACGTGTCCGCAACTGTTTGTATCACGTGTTCCGTTCATTTGTTTGTTTGCGCATACTTCATGACGGACACAGAAACGATATTCATTATATCATATTGATCAATTATGCGTCGTATGCATTAGACATTAAATCGATCAGACGATCATACATTATAACATGAACACGGTTACACAAACACCCAGTAGCGAGTGGTTTTACTTGTTAAAGCGTCACCGAACACATGTTTTATTGTTATTTGACATATCAACTCTGATCTACACGTCGGTTGTAAATTGTACAATGTACATCACGTGTCAAATACTCAATATTTCTATAATTTTTTAGCTTAATTCCTATCTAGCCACCTGTGGGTGGCGCGTTATACCTAGGTTATACCTTAATCACCGTTTCACTTACAGTAAAGATATGATTTGCAGTAAACGCTTGATTAACAATAAGATGACGAGATTGCTAAGAAGTTGTTAAATACAAGTTTTGCCTTTTTTGTTTTACTCTAAAAGTAAAGATTTGTAGCTTTGTTCGAAGAGTTGTAATGATTCCAAATGGAAATGTTTCTATGCGATCTGGAAAAATATTAACTTGGGGGTATATCGGTTGAATAGTTAATCAACGTTGGCTAACGATGTTTCACCTTTATTTACACTATTTCCATGGTAAATATGAAGTTGTTACAGCAAGGTTGAAATAAATTAATTGATTAATTACAATCTTTGAACAATCCTCATCAAAAATGTGTTTATATAATATTCGTATACTCAAAGTTACATCAAGAACTAGTGTGTAATAGAAATTCCAATAAATCTGTTATCTGCACTTGAAAATTGCTTATGGCTGTCGATCTTCATTATTGTTTATGGTTAATTCCAATGTCTATTAAGGCTTTGCTTGTTTAAATCAATTTGCAACTCCAGAGGTAATTTTACATGGAATTCCAATGTTTATTAAGGCTTTGCTTGTTTAAATCAATTTGCAACTCCAGAGGTCCAATTTTTAAGAGGATTCGATTCTAAGTATACAGATTTCAACAGGGTTTTAAAAAAATACTCAGACCAGCGAAAGAATATTTCTGACACTAAGGTGGCAATGCTATTTTAAATTGCTATTCAATATTAAAATTCAAAATATCTTATTTAATGTGAATAAATCAAGATTTCTATATTTCGACAAGGTGCAGAATTATTTTTACTCTCAAGCATGGATAATTTATCATTATATCAAAACTTTTAAATGCTTTAATTGATAAATAGTTTTTATTTCTTTGCGATAGAAAACTGGATGCCTGTAACAAGTAAATAATAAAATCAGATAGATGATTTAAATTTTAACAAAGTAACAACACAGTAGATTAATAATTTAAGAGGTATAAGTAGAAACAAAATTTTCTACAACACACTGAGAAACTAAAACTTCAAACACACAAAGAGTGGAAAAAAAACTCGAAAACTACAAAACAACGTTTCAATGGACTAAATTCTGATTGAGGTGACATAAATTGAGACATTAAACCCCGCAACGATAACTCATTTCGATAAAGTAGCGTTTACAAACCCTGTGGTGACAGACAACGATATTAAAAGAGTGAGCGATTGTCAATATTGACCGCACATTTAGCGCGACCTCTACAGCACAAACAAAGCCAAATGTAGAAATAAAACATTGTGTTCATTAACTTATATAATCCTGTTGACAAATCACCATAGGCATAACCATTTTCAATAGTTTAATATACCAACAAATTTACACTGACATAAAGCCAATCACAAAGCAAACAAAGGGTTATGTGAGTTGGGTAATTAACCAATTGCATTATTCGTGATGACAAGCCACTTTCGTTATTTCCTTCATTTAACGCTTGTTCGTTTGATGGGGTCGACGTTTATAATTATATTGTGTTTTTTTTCGTAAATTTGTTGATAAACTATTTGACTAGATGACATAGGTCAATGTTTGTCCGTCAGTGTTTATTAATAATGTGCCTTGCTAGTTACTAGGCCGCTTCGCTAACGCTTTTTACAGTCGCGTTGATGAATGAGCTTTTATGGTTGATTATCGGCCCAAATATCACGAAAATACCGTATTAAAAATCGGGGAAAAATAGTACAAGCACAGATAATAGAGTAAAAGTACGATTTCTATGAGAAATATTTCTTCGAATGTCTCTAAAATCAGAACATAATATATAATTTCAGTGATTTTAAAAGTTCCCATAAAGTTTCATCAAGATCGGAGTAGCCGTTTGCCCGGTCGCGGGCCAAATATCACGAAAATATTCCATTAAAAATCGAAAACAAATCGTAAAAGTACTATAATCATAAGGAATGTTTGATCGATTGTACCCACAAACGTGGCAAGTATAAGTTCAAAGATTTCAAAGGTCCCCTCAAATTGTCATGAAGATCGCTTATGCCGACAACAAACAGACAAAAATACAAAAAAAAAAAAACACCCGTGCTAATTTTTTTGTGGGGTCAATGAAATTGAAGTCTTCGCTTCGCTCATCCAATTATCAATATTTCTGACGTAATTCCATAATGACACACAACAAGAAATGGTTGCACAGTTCATATCATATACCTTATTGATACATTATTTTGTGTGCCTTTATAATATTATGTATTTATGACGCCAGCCAGCATCAACTAAGTTAATTTGCGAACAACTTTAGAATTTAATATGTGCTTCTTTCCAAGACGTTCTCAAGGAACATTTGGCATCCGCAACTTTGTTAAATTTGGATAGTTTGTTTTCATGTACACGAAGTATTGAAATAGTGTACCTAGAAAAATAGTAACAGGCCGTCTGAAACAAATCACGAATTAAACATTTCGTATGCTTTTGAAATACATTTTTTGTTGATAAATTATTTTATCAAGTTCCGGTATTGGCCTATACCCGCCCATACTTTCACTTATATATTACTAATAATTTCCGAAAGTATTAAGTGTTGGATATGAAACCACAAATAAAAGAAATATTGCCCTGCGAAACCGTTAAATTAAACCTATTCATAATGCACATTGTCAAACACTTGAATACGTCTTTGACTGGTCTAAGAATCGTTAGTAAATGATTTTCTCAACTTCACGCCAATACAATACTTAAGTGTGATTGATAATTATTGAGCTAACTTCGACATTTCGTCATCGAATTTAAAGTTAATCAATATGGCAACTTATAAAAACATGATTTAAGTAAGTTTAAGCTTTGTTCTGAAAGGTAAGTACGTTATCTCCATGCAATAACATTATCGTTGGTTCTGAGCTATACGAGTCACATGGGACTGATAGCTATTAAAACCTCATCATTGGTATCGTGGTCTACTAGTACATGAGAGCTCATATGAGGGTACGGATTTAGGACACAGTTCCAATCTATAGAACGGTAGGACCATATTGTTTATATTATGATATAAAAATGTGTTTATAATTAATTAATTCATTAAAGGGGTATTTAACCGCTAAACTCAAAAAATATATTTCATTCAGGCTAACTAGTAATGAATTTAGCAATCAACAGAAAATTATTGGGGCCACCATGACCTCCCAAAAAATTGTCAAACATGACATTTTTCGAGCTAGGTCCCATCGGCAAAAATCTCCCATAAGAAATAACATGGGGACGATCTTTATGCCCCCTGACCTTGGAGGATTTTGATCCAAAAAAATATTTGCCATTATTGACGTAATCGACAGCCTTTTCTGTAAATTCTCTATATTTTGTTTTGTAATTTGGGCAAGGAGTTCGGTCAAAATATGCTGATTACCAAGATGGGGTGTGATTTTGGAATGCATTTTTTGCGTGTTTGAGGGTATATTTGGGCACAGTTTCAAGACACGATGTTATAAAGGGGCATTTTAGATTGGTACTATGCTCTAGTATCTATGTGGACCAAAAAAGAAGCAGGTTTAAGCCGATTTAGGAAATTTTCCAAAACACCAATTTTCGCCAATTTCTGGATCAAAAAAATAAAAAAATTCGTGTTAAATCACAGTTACAAGATATAATTTTTTTGGATGAGCGTAGCGAGCGAAGCGAAGATTCCATTTCACTACACTGGAGAAAAAAATCCGGAATGTTTTTTTTTTCCTGTATTTTTGTGTGTTTGTTAACACGATTCCGGCTAAACCGATACTCCGATTGCGATGAAATTTTATGGAGGCCTTCGAAATCTCTGAACTTAGAACTGCCACGTTTTTGAGCGCAATCGGGAAAATTTTTCTTATAAAAAACGCAATTTTACGATTTTTTTCGATTTTTAAAAAAATTCTTCGACTTATAACACTTACATGCTACATCCGATTGTAATGATTTTTTAACAGAACCTTAATTTTATGAATTAAGATATTCGTGTGAAATTTGAGCGTAATCGAAAAATTATTTCTCATGAAATCGAAATTTTACGGGTTTTTTCTTTTTTAAAACAATTCTTTGACATATAACACCTACATGCTTTATCCTATTGTAATGATTTTTTTATAGAACCTTAATTTCATGAATTAATATACTCGTGTAAAATTTGAGCGCAATCGAATAATTATTTATTATGAAAATTGCAATTTTACGATTTTTTTCTTTTTTTTAAGTTACGTAAAAATTACGATTTATTAAAAAAATTAAGTTAATTTTTAATTTAATTTAATTTAATTTTAAAAAAATCTTCGACTAAGTAATGATTTTTTCACAGAACAACAGAAAATCCGCGTAACACAATGCAGCTCAATGCACCAATTACGCTCATCCAACAACGCGGCGGGACTTAAGCGTTTTCCTAGTAAACGGTCATTTAAGTGTAGTATTGTGCTATAGATCACGTGGGAAAAAATAATTTTTGGGGTTTTTAGCCCCTTTAATATCGAGCCCTCTTTCCAACTAAGTCAGGTAGGGGGTGGGAGGGTCCCACCACATTCTTGGCTCCCCGGGCTTATCGAAGCCGGCTAGCCATGCCTGACGCTTCTTCTTCATTGTCTTTTTCATCTCTAATATAAAATTTAAACCCTTGTGTTCTACATGATTTCGCAATTATCAGCAGAACATTTTAAACATCTAATATGGACTTACTTGGATTGGGTAAATGCATGTATTGGTACAATTATTGTAGATGCCTTTGGGAATATATAAATATATTTTGTCAAGTCAGCAAAACATTTTCAAATACGAGAGTTCAAGCTCATGGCTAATATGTAAGTGCGAAGGTCACCAACGAAGGATATAGTTGATCCGCCTTGTTGCTGCTGGATTGTACCCAACTAGGTAGTTTGCTCCGCGGTTTTCTCGGTGTTTCCTATTTAAAATGCTGGTATCTGGTCAGACATTGTTCTCACATCGATGGCGTCGGCGCTGATAGCTGATTCCACTTTAGAATTCCTCTGCAAATTAGTTATGTGAGTGAGAGGGTAAACTCTAAATACGATTTGTTATTTGTTACTTTTTAGAAATATTCAATGAATTATGTATTATGCTTGGTGTAGATAAGAATTCGAGTAGGTATTATATTTTGTCTGTCAGCATAACATTTGCGAATACTAAAGTTCAAGCTCATGGCTAAAATAAGTAAGTGCTCAGGTCAACAAAATTAAGCTATGCGGATGTATAAGTTGCCTGTTGAGTTCACGTTAAGAATGTCAGTTGGAAATGCAGTTACTGCGTTTTAAGTTTCTATTAGTGATTCTTTGGCATTTATGAGTTGTGTAGTATAAGATAACTAAACGGTGTGCTCTGCTAGTTGTTTAGGCTGGAGTGTTACTGTTTGCTGTTATAAGAAAGTTGAGTACGTGGGTTTATTGGGGATTGCCAATATCGGAATATTTTTATAATGGTGAATAATGATAAACCACGAAAAAAATTAATTCATAAATGAATGGCAGAGCCATATTTTATGCGGATTACATAAATATATTGCACCGTTTGTATCTAGATCTCGTGTACATTGCGTCTTCATAACGTAATAAGCCCGTTCATATCACACATCCATGGCACAACATGTCAATGTTGAGCGATGCGCGACAGTAGAATAATTATAAGCTTCGCAAATGTAATCGAATTTTAGTCATATAGGCCGTTTCAATGAATGTGCGGGGTATGCGATTTAAGGTATTTTTAAATCAGATTCTGTCGAATTTTATACGTATACTTCATGAAATACGGGCGTTATTTATTAGAGTATATAGCAACAGTATTTTTGGATCATAAACCTGTTACATTTTATTTATTGTGCATCATAAATTAAAGTTTATAATTCCACAGCCATATTTCATCGCGCTAAGTACGGCAATGTTGTTGTTTTCAAACAACTGACTCTTTGAGATAATCGTGATCTCAAACATAACGTTCTAATTTTGAACATTGTTGTAAATTAAACAATAACTTGTGCTGCCTGTCGTCTCCTACCGGAACCAATGGTTTCACAAAATACGTTTAATATAAAGGGTAAATCCCGTTTCCAAAGCAGAAGGCATGTTGATGTCTTTTTTACGTGATACATTTTGTTTTATCGTATTTTGTTTTGTATAAATATATAAAATTAAATAAATTCGTATTTAGAGTCTACCCACTCAGTCCTATAACTTATTTTCAGTGGGGGACAGTAAACCAAAAAGACCAAGCCAACCCTGTAGGCCCCGACGCAATCGGCGAGTGAGCGATAACCAACCAAAGATCGATATTTTTTAATAGGAAATATAGCAATCAGTGATATGGACAGTGAGAACACCCGCGGATCAACGCCAGAATCAACAAGGCCGATTCAGAACAACTTTTAAAGTTATTATGTGCCTCGTTGCTTGGACGACTCCAAAGTCACCATTTACAAATTCCTAAGACAAGAACTGATCAGAAGTTAAATAACTTCTGACTTTAGCGGGAATCCATCCCTGGACCTTCTGCATTGGAAGCAGAGACGCTAACCACTCGACCAACGAGCGGAGGCGAGGGATTTGCCGGTATTTTGTTGTGCCACACAGCCCACGTAAACGAGTTCCACTCATTATCATATTTGTATTTGTTTATTTGTTTAGGCGAGAAAGCACATGTGATTACGTTTTAAAAATGTATGTTGAAATGCCCTGTTGATAAATTTTTATCGCATAACATTTTTAACATTGTATAAACATGCATACACACCTTATGTGTGGGGGATGGTTTTACAATTGTACATTACAAAATCAGAATTGATTTGTAAATGAATACATTTTGTTATGAACTGAATGATTGTTAGGTAATCGTGCAATTTAAACGTTAATTTCTACAGCAATGAAACAATAATGAAAGAAGGGTAACTGTACCATTTTCAGATAAATAATTTACATCTTTTGTCCATGTTGAAATTAGTGTTATCACTCCATGCATTATCTTCTAATTATTAATATATTGGTGCGAGTAAACATCATTTCACCAATCATCAAGCTTTCAAACGAGAATGTTTGATATCTGGCATTTCCATAACAAATGTCTATTACACATACACACTACGCAATAAAAGCAAATTTAGTTCTACAATCGCAGAGAGTAGTTTTATTGGTCTGGTTGGTTGGTTAGTTTGATTCTGCTCAGTTATAATGTTAAACCTGTTCTTTAATGTCAAATTAATGTGTACAAGCTGGAGCTTGTATTCATAAATACTAGGAAAACGCTAAAGTCCCGCCGCGTTGATGGATGACCTTTTTTTAATTTTTAGTCTGCGTGGGATATCTTTACTTTTGCAAGTGCTTTGTTGCTTTGTTTTGCTGCCCACGCATTGTAGGTGATTGTTGTCAAGTTTATATTGTTTCTTGTCAATTTGTTTTATTTACCGTTAAAAACTTATATTAAAAGCTTTATTTCTATGGATTCTGGCTTACTTTGTCACTTTTTCTTTCAAAAGGTACACTATCACCAAAACCTTAATGTCCATGTATAATATGAACGTTGAAGCCCCACCCGTTTGGTCAGAATTAGCCCAAATGGCACGAAAATATCGAACAAAAAGTCAAAAAACGTATATTAAAAGCTTTATTTCTCTCGGTTCTGGCTAACTTTTTCAACTTTTTCTTTCAGAAAGCAATACATCACCATTACCTTAATGTCCATGTGAAATATGAACGTTGTAGCCCCACCCGTTTGGTCAGAATCGGCCCAAATGTCACGAAAATATCGCACTAAAAATCGAAAAAAATCGTAAAAGTATGCTATTCATGAGAAATATTTCTTCGATTGTACCCAAAAACAATACACCTCTAAGTTCAGAGATTTCGAAGGTCCCCTCAAATTTTCATCAAGATCGGATATACCGTTTGCCTGGTAGAGAGTTAACAAACAGACAGAAAAAAAAAAAAAAAAAAAAAAACACCCGAGCTAAATTTTTTGGGGGTCAGTGAAATTGAAGTCTTCGCTTCGCTCATCCAATAAATTGCTAGGGAAAAAAAAATACAATTACGTATTAAGAATAATGTTATTAATTTAGTATATTCGTACATAAAAACAAGACTGGAATATTCCCTATTGAATTAAGTTAAGTCTTTTTACGTACCAGTGTTACCTGTATATATCCTACCTCCACCCTTAGCAACTTTTCAAATTTACTTTTTTAATTGACAACGGACTATCTCATTGTAATATTAATAAATAACTGTACATTATATTTCATTTCTCTAGTTTCAAACCGTCGTTGTCTCGCTGATACAGCTTTATTCACATTCTCATGGACGTTGATCCGTGGTGAATATAAAGCTAATAACGAAGGCTCTCAGCTTGCTAAAACCAAGTGGCGGTTATTTAATTGCCTTCCTATGAGACCGAGCGGAACTGAACTGAACACAATTACTGTATTCTCACTTTGATGTCGTGCAGGGAACACGGCATTTCCTGGTGTTTCAATATTTTGTCAGCGGAAGAGAATTTCTATTGGTTTTCCCACCGAGAGACGAATATTGTTTTGTAATACTGATCCACACTTGCAGTTTAACGATAGAACAACACACGTATGTAACCTTTGAACTGTTATCTTTCAATATAGAAAAGCGATTACGTTGCCTTCTTGGTGTCCCAGAGGAGTGTCACACCAAACATTCTTGTAAAAATGACTTGTATTAGAAAATGAAACTTCAAGTTGTGTTACCACTGACCTGGTAACACGACGAAACGTTACACATATTACTTGACAAACTTTATACAAAATGAACATGACCATGATGGTAGTTACATTTTTTGTTAAATGGTCTGTTTCACAATATAATATGAATTACCTGATTAACTAAGCTTTCTTGTGAAATATGTAGATTTAAAAAGATGCAATCTGCACCGCAGTGCTATCTCCGACCTTTATAACGATACTAGACTCGACATCATACACAATCGTAGTCTATTCGTGTGAATAGCTTTTACAATATTTTACATTTTAAATAATACCACCGTATTCTTTTTCAATGTGTACATTCGCCTTTGCAATGATTTTTTTAAAATCAAAAACGTAATATTCTTGATTGTGTAGTCACAATATACAACTTTATAAACAACATTAAGTTTTCGATTTAAAATCTAATAATTCTTATCTCATTATTATAAAATTGTTTAGACTGAATTACCAGTTAAGTTTGTAATTGTTTGTACCCCCTGTGTGTGCGTGGTTTTAGCCATCGAAAAGAAATCGCCCCATGTCAGTACTTGAAACTCGCACGCGTAACCGAATGTTAATTGTCAATGCACTCTCCGTTGAATTGAGCGCCCTTTAGCCGTGTTTTGCCCGTGAGTGTGTGGACCTAACTAACCAAACAAACGCAATGCCGACAAACACTCCTACTTGCCGCACTTGACGTTTAATTGCAATTACGCGAATAGTCAGCGTAACGAGGCCACTTTCCCTGTTGAACTCTCCAGGAGCTCAAAGCTGGAATTACGTCAAGGGTCAAGAACAAATTTCAGTTGTATTGACTAACTTGTTTGGTGATCCAATACCCAGGCTAATAAACCTTATATTTGCAGTTAGAAAAATATGATGTACGTTTGTAGATTTTTTGTTTTGGAACTGACAAGATAGAGAGTCTATAGAGAAAAATGAAACGTTCACATTATCTGTGACTGTAATATACGTTTCGTAACCTCCATGGTCTCTGTAATCATTCACAGGATCATCTTCAATCCTATGTAAATATACTTCGGTCACGGATGTCTTAAATGTTGCCCGCTTCAGTTTGAGGTCAATCGTACAAGGTATAGCAACATTATTTAATTCGGCAAATAAAATAAAACATAAACTTTCTTTACCGGCAGTAAACACTTATCAAAGTGTCATCGATAATAACGTTCAATTAACAAATTATATTTGATGGCTTTTTTGGAGGACACTTTGTAAATAAGTTTATTAGTAACACAAAGTCACAATTTTAAATCAAGTCGGTTTTTGAGACTGGATTTTCATGATGCAGAATAACAATAAAATTATCAAACTAATTGCAATTGATGTTTATTTAAAAAAAACTTCCGCATTAATAACTTTCAAGTATGTTATCGCTGCAATATTAGTCATGCAAGGTAGTTTCGTAATTTGTGCTGTATAATTACCATCGTGGATAAAAGTCATACGTATGGACATGTGACGCGTGACCATGCCAGATGCGATTCTGGCGAAACGTGTCTGTACCAGCCAACTCAGCGGCGGAAGACAAGAACAACATATTATACGTCCGCAAAAACCTAAGAACTAACAAAATGCTATTAAGTTTAGATTGTTATTATGGATTATAATATTTTGTCCATCTATTTCATAACATTTCCAAAATGAGTCTGAGAGTTACTCGACTTTATAATATAAACGTTAATAACTCACTTGTCATTTAAATACCAACAAAAACTATGTATCCAAGATTATGCAAACTACTCATAATGTCACTCTAGCACCATTACCCAAACACTTAGAAGTTAGGAGTCGAGAGGGTCATTAAAACTACAGAACCCAGACACTAACTATTTCAAATAGCAAACTACCCCGGCGTAATTGATTGTTGATTGTCCTCGCCAAGACAGATTGAGGCGTAGTAGTTTATTTGCCACTGGATTGATTGCTCTGTTGAGCGCAGACGTATTAGTTGATGCAGCCGCGCCGTCTCCCTCCGTGGTCCCATCAGGGAAGTCTTTCGTCCCCAATCAAGGCGTTGTTAGTACCTGATGAGGTTTCACCGTGTCTTCACTAAAGCACGCGCTTACCTCAACAGGTCTCGTTCTTTAGAAACTATATTAACTTACCTAATGACCCTTTAATTATCACAATGACCTACCGGGCCACGCTAGAAAACAAAGCAATAACATCAAAGTGCCGTCGTAGGGAAATGTTATGTAATTAATTCTATTTCAGTTTGGATGCTGAAAAGAGCAGTATGCGAAACGCAAGAAAATCTACTTAGGAAAATTAAAGTTCCACCAAGAAAAACACTCTTATATACGCACCACAATGGACATACGCCCACATTTTTTATTCTTTCATTCTCTAGCGTCACAAATGTGCTTGCAAGATTTGTTAGCTACAAGAATAATAAATTGGCTTTCTCGGTTGTTATAGAATATGTATTATTATTCTTGCACAGCACTCTTTTTAAGCACATAGTCTCATTGTTTTTATTACTTTTGAGTTTTGAATAAAAATTAACATACGCGTGTATACAACAATTCCATTTTCAATCATAGAAAACAATTCAAACTCACATTTTAGCATTGAAGAACTAGTGAATGTGTTTTTGGTCGGTAAATGTTTCCTTCAACTTACTAATTTCTAAGGTTCAACAATTTAAAATGGGCAGGTTTACTAGTTTAGTTCAACATATATGGTAGTTAAATGAGTTCTGAAGTTTTAGTGAATTAATTTAATAATTTAACACAACATGACAAACAATTGTATTATCAGTTCCTGATTTGATTTGTAGTCGTAAACATCCTTATCTTGCTGTGTCGTGTTCAAGAGCAAATTTTACAAAGATAAGATCTCAATTCCTTTGATCATCCTCTGGAAAACCAGTATAAATTCTTTTGAGTAACTAGGTATGTCACATTAGAAAAATCAGTACCGTTTATTTATTAACACTGTAAAGAAGCTTAGTGTTTATAGAACTCGTTTATAAACTAATTCTTAGAGTTTAAAGTTTTCTCAAGAAGTTACAAGACATGATTTGGTTTCAATTTTCAGTTCGGATTTAATTAAATAAACCGCAGGGAATTGAATTGATGCTGAAACATATTGGCCAAGTAGAAACTTCAAAGAAACTTTGTAGTAACCTTATCTCAGATCTCTTTGATAGTAATGGAACATCCAAAAATAACTTAAGTAACGGCTACTTTTCCAATTGACTTAAAACACCGGAAACATCGATTTAAGAAGTTGCTCCAAGTTTTAAGAGGTTAAAAGACTCGGCACCAAAATCGTTCACAACTTTTCTTCCAGCTTTCTTCAATTTTGCAGACTAGTCTCAAAGTTTAAAGGGTAAGGTCGTTCTCAGTAGTTGACTGTTAAAGACACCTAATAAAGTCAGGGTAATGGTTTTGAGTACGTTCCAAAACTTAAAACTTGACTTTAAAAAATGTTGAGAATGACGAAGTTGCTCGAACCACTTTCCGTTATTTCACCGTCGACTATAAAAAACTTTCACGAAGCCGCAGTAACGAAAACCTCGAAAATAATTTCTCTAATTATTACTTTTCTCGCTTTGGAAAAGTTTTTTATCGTGGTTGGTTGATCTAAGTCTTAGGGCTCATTCACATAGGGAATTTCAAGAATATTCGTATAGATACATTTTATTTCTAGAACGGTGCACGGATTCTCTAGTCCTGCACATTGCTCTCCAATGTATTTACGCTCTATGCTTGATGGATTATGTGGTGCTGGTCGAACAATGTTTATAGGCCTACTCGTGGAGCTTATCGACGACATTGGATGATCACTGATAAATGAGGATACAAAATGAAAGCGAGAGAGACCCAGTACCAAGCCTGGCCAATAGAACAATTGCAAATATCTATAAATCACTTACACACGTCACATTCTAAATGGCTCCATAAATAACGATTGGAACATAATGAAAGATGTTGTTTACGTTTACTGTATCAGAATAGATATTCAACGATGTTGTCCAATTTTTACATGTAAAATAAATAAATGCAATCGTCGTGACGCATGCTTTGAACTCTTTATAATATTATTTTCATGTTAAATCCTACTACCACCATGGGTCATGTGGTTGTTCAATGTTTTCTTACAAATAATTGAGAACGTTGTGAACCTAGGCGTAAAGAAGGGCAAATAACGTAGGAGAGTCTCCCATGTTAAGGAGGTATTTAAATAAAAGTGTGGGATGTTGGCGGTACGCAGTTGGTTGCCGTTTTCCCGATCAGTTCACTTTCGCAACACTAAAGATAAGAAGCTTTTCTGATTTGTTCTGCTTTTTCAATATAAAATTGAATGATTTTCCTGAGACTTAACTTGGAACTTGTTCGCTTGCTTCTCTCTTGTTCGCTTGCTCACTCCACTCCTCGTTGCCATAGCCGCTCAAGTCTACTTAGGCGATATAAGGAAGGCTTAACATTAGTGTACCTGATGATTGATACTGGCCCCGTGTTCCATATTATTCAACGACGCCTACAAGGCCGGCGGGTGATGAGACGAGGAAGGCGAGTGATGTGGCGACGCGACGAAGGAGAGCGATGATGAACTTAAAACTAGCTGTATAACGAGGGGATTTGGACGGTGAGACAGCCAATGTAACTGGAAGAAAGAAAGGAACATCTTATACCATATCCTATCTAGTGTATAATAATTATTTATGTATTTATGTGGCATCATGCTCAGAAATGAAAAACTGATACACAGATGACAAAATACGATCATAAAACATTAAAAATAATCTAAATCATCCAAATTGTCAGTAAAAGTTAAATAAATACGAAAGAAACACAAGACAAATGGTGATAAAATATGAGAAGATATAAACAAACAAATCAACATTTAACAGAACATAGATCGTGAGCATAGTGAGCTATCATTTTCATACCACCTTTACTTATTTATTATTCATCCAATGTTTCAAATAACAACTTCAGTAATTATTAATGCGTAGAACAAGCACAGAACCTACCCACGCCCCACTGTAATAACATAACCTCACTGCGGGGCGATATTCACGCATCTTTAGACCTCGCTATAGCTACACCGCGTGCACGAACGTGAAACAGGAGCTCCCATCAGAGCTGTATCCTGAGTCGAGCAGATAAATAGCACAGATGAACGAGTTAATTTGTGCCGCTGGGTGCAGGGTGGCGCTGTTGTAGGTGCGACCATGTATATTGTATGTTTCCTGCATGGATCATCCGCTTGCATCGTACCGTGTATTTAGCGAGATGTTACCAAGGGAAAAAGACGGAAACGGACATGATGAAAATGTAATAGATTTATATTTCAAATAAAATGTTAAACCATATTCGAGCTCGGAATAGAACTGAAACCATTCAATCAAACGTGGATTAGTTTCGGTTTGTTTTTGTTCTGAATCTGGGTATTGTCTTGTGTAATGCGCTGGGAACAACCCCACAGAGTCGCAGGCTAGCTAGAGTTTTAAAACAAAAGGAACTAAAATCCATTTTGTAATACCATATTATGTTCACAATAAATTTTATAAAAACCAACCGCTTGATCCGATAGTGTTGAAAGCATCATTAGCGGATGCAACATGCCTACAATCTGATTTCTATTCAACACGATTTGGTTCTGTATCGAATATAATTTATTTATTAGCGCTCGCAAAACAAGTGTTCCAATGTAATTTCGACTTGTTATTGTTGGTATGGGTTCCTTTTTGTCACCAACAAAAATTTTCAGTATTCAGTTCAAGTATAGAGCTATATGAATATGATCCTCTATCTAGCTATTTCGTATTTAGCCTAATTTTAAAACATTATAGTATTTATATTTGAAGGCATATTCCTATTCAGTGGAGTACCCAGTAATATGTTTCGGGGGTAGCTAATGCTCATTACACACACACATACACACATACACGCACAGAGTCCACACATAGCGGGGATTAATAGTTGCATTATGCAATGGGGTCCCCACTTTTCAGCTCCGCCTGTAATTTTTGTAAAAACGTGTTTCGGAAAAAAAAATTAATTTTAAAAAGTTGCATACTAGACAGCTGAAGCTTAGCTATACTCATAAAGCCACTATAATTATTCTGAAGTTTGTAACATGTCTTAAGGCAGCACTATGAACGTTATAGGCTAATTTATTTATTATTGTATTTCACTCTTTACGGTTAATGACGGGGGTGGCTACTGCAGGGCACATGCCCTCTGAGTGCACGTATTATATGCGTTAATTTGAATACGGAAGGTACCCCAATA
The DNA here is from genome assembly GCA_024449915.1 of Sweltsa coloradensis. NCBI lineage: Eukaryota > Metazoa > Arthropoda > Insecta > Plecoptera > Chloroperlidae > Sweltsa > Sweltsa coloradensis. Next base: position 711,649 of record JAMZAV010000016.1, read on the forward strand.
AATCAATTTAACTTAATGTTTCATTAGGCCTATTTTATTAAGAGTGGATTTTATTTTACGCATACTGCTGTAATGAACTTTAGCCATCGCTTGCTAATATGTAAAGTAGCGTGATAGTACAAGCTACTAAAAATAACTATAAAGTGTAAATAAATAAATAATAAATAAAATTATATATTAATAAATATAGTATATTTATATAATAATAAATATATGTTATTAAATTATATATATATATTCCAAGAACAACGACTGTTTAATGTTATAAAGAAGAATACGTTTGATATTGTGTCTGTCTGATAAAGTACCGGGGTCACGTACAATCGCTGTGGACAAAATGGCCTCCACGTTCACGATTTAAGTGCGAGTCACGTGACTACATGCCGAATGTGGGCCTACTAAATGCGTTTTCTGATACCACGCACAGGTTCAATGTGGTATAGAAACATATGTCACAGAAGCATCTGCCGGCACGGACGAGAGTTATCTAAAAACCATCCGGTCTGATGTGATTCTAATTCAATGAAGGGACTTTTTGTGTGGATTATAAGATAATGTTTTGAGAACATGTTAATTTGCTAAAGGTTGCTTAGTTCAATTTGAACTGAATAACAGAACAACACAAATTCTGCTGAAGTATAATGAGCTTTTGAACACGGATTGTGTGGAAATTTCTGAATTGTATTAAATATTATCATTGGTTGTCTTGGTAATTAAACGTATGACCAATCAACTGCCTGCTGACATTTAAATTGTAATTTTTATTGAAGCATATATTATGCAAGTGTGCTATGATCTTTTTGATGTTATTGTTATTGTCTTTGCAATAAAAGTAAGAAAACACATTGATATGAGCGCTTGAAAACCAAAGGTTTAATGCAAATTATCTGCTATATTCTATTAAATAATTATGTTTATTCGTATTATCAATTCTCGTTTAAAAAACAGTAATAGCGCGTGAATAATAATAAGTGGGTGGTTATTTTTGTTTTGTGTTATTGGGTAATTTCCTCTACTCAAAACATTGCCAGAAATTAGAATTATCTGAAACTATTATATAAATATATAAACTATTTAAAGCACATATTATCTATTACATTATTTATACTCATGTAATAAATTCATGGGAGCGGCTTATACTCTTCGGAAAATAGAACAATTATTGAAAGGCTACGATGAATGCATGAAGATAGAAAAACAAGTTTTAATTTCAGTACTGGATTTGATTTACGTTTAAAATGTACGTACATTTTGCTTATTTCTGATTTTGCCATGGAAAAATTTCTTTGTTTGCTCTATGCTTCAAGCTTTATATATGAGCGCCAATGAGCTGGATTAACTTCAAAGCTGTTTTAAATGTTTGCTTCTCCACTTGAGCTGTAATCGCTAAATCTATAATTTTCAAATTTTGTAATAGATTATTCCAGCAATATGAACCCGTTACACTTTCAAGTGCTTAACTGGGATATAATAATTCATACTGAGTCCTTTATGTTGTCACACACGGTATTAATACTTCAATTGTTTTGGATTTATAGCCATTACTAACAATTATAAATGCTTTGATATTTTTTTAATGTTTATTTTCTGGCATACAAAACAACGAGCTTGAGGCAGAATGTTTTTTACGGGTAGAGTAACTGTTGTCTGGAGTCTGGACAAGCTATGCTACACACACACACACATACAGGTAAACAATTACAAAATATCTTCGTAACAAGAACGAGAGACGCTATTCTAAAATCAAATGATGCATTAACTTAGGCCTATACTTCGGTGTCGAAGTAACTCTAAAGGAAACGAAAATATAAAACACGTATAACAAAATGTTCATTTATTTCTTCAATTTCAATTGCAAGATGTTCAAAATACTTTAACTTACGGTAATAAATAAAATTATAAATATCCTATATTATTTAGAATGAAAAAATACGTGATGATCGTTTTTAAAGGAGTTTTATTAAAATTTATAGAATATCCTACGTATGAAAAATTATCGTTCCACAATCAAGTTGGTGAATAATAATTGTCACATAACACCTGATGTACATGAGTCACCTCATAACCTACTTACTTAATTCAAATGCAGGTAGGTGTACCTTTTTATTCTTATATCGCTAGTTTAGCGTGGCAACTCAACCAAGGTTAAAGTTCTATCACACCCATTGGGACAGATCTTCCATCATCATTAGCAGAGCAAGATGGAACATGCAGAAAAACCAAATCTGCTCCGGGTTCTGAAATGCAGAAAAACGCAAAGTCCAAGAAACGTCCCACAGGCGACATTATTAATGCATTTGAATTTACAACGAAGGGGTGTTTTTCTTTCATTTGAATCATTAACTTCGTTGAAGTTTATATAAACAAATTGAATGGACTAGATGACGAACCAAGGCTAAGGAACGTGATTGCAAAAAGTACTATACCCATCCAAACAGCGATTGCGCTCTGTTCATCTGAGAAGAACTGATTCATTATCCCTGGAGGTTCGGACTGTAATCTGCATCGAAGCAGGAGAGGTTTCTTTCAATCTAAGAATAAATCTCAACTCATTGGATTTATGTAGAGAGTGGAAGTACCGTACTGAAGAACTGATTGAAACTTGGAGCCCGGGCCCTTTATGTAGCATTGAAAAGATGTAGGAAGATCGTATGCGATGATTGGGAGTTGTTTGTACCAGAGGGTGCAGCCAACACATGAGCGGGCAAAGTATCGAGTTTACCTCCGGGCAAACAGATCTAGCTCATTCACTGAACGGATTCAAATCAGCAATATCGTTTCAGCTGCTTGGATTCTTAGCTGCCATAGAAAATATTTTTCAATAATGATGGAAAGTAGGGCAAGAAGACAATTCAGTTTAGCTGTTCATAATGTTTTTTTTAGATTATCTAGAACCGAGATTAATTTGCATTGGAAAATATTATTAAACACAAAAATTATATATATATATATATATATATATATATATATAATATATATATATATATATATATATATATATATATATATATTATTTTCAGAAGCTATTTGACCCGGATATATATATATATATATATTGTAACTTTGTTTTGTGCGCTTTTTCTTCCGTCTAAATTAAAAGATGTACTCACTTAACAGCCATATTTTACGTATAAAGTTTTCAAATCGTATTTAAAAATTGTATTTTGATCAATTCTCAATAAAGTACAGCCAAAGATTACCTTTCACTGTTGCTTGTGTTACTTATATCTTCATAATTCTCATCTTTGGTCGTCTCAATTGATCTCGTTGCCTCACAGTCATTAAACCCGTATTCAATAATTGGATGAGCGCAGCGAGCGTAGCGAGCGAAGCGAAGATTCCATTCTACTACACTGGAGAAAAAAAATCCGGAATGTTTTTTTTTTCTTCTTTTTTTTTTTTTTTTTTCTTTTTTATTTTTGTCTGTTTGTCCGCACGATTCCGGCTAAACCGATACTCCGATTGAGATGAAATTTTATGGAGGCCTTCGAAATCTCTGAACTTAGAACTGCCACGTTTTTGAGCGCAATCGGAAAATTATTTCTCATGAAAATCGCAATTTTACGATTTTTTTCGATTTTTTAAAAATTTCTTTGACTTATAACACCTACATGCTTTATCCGATTTTAATGATTTTTGCACAGAACCTTTATTTTATGAATTTAGATATTCTTGTGAAATTTGAGCGCAATTGAAAAAATATTTATCATAAAAATCGAAATTTTACGGTTTTTTTCTTTTTTTAAACAATTCTTTGACTTATAACACCTACATGCTTTATCCGATTGTAATGATTTTTTCGCAGAACCTTAATTTTATGAATTTATATATTAGTGTTAAATTTGAGCGCAATCAAGAAATTATTTCTTATAAAAATCGCAATTTTGCAATTTTTTTGACAATTACGATTAATAAATTAAAAATCAAAGTAAATCTTTAATTTAATTTAATTTAATTAAATTTAAAAAAAAATTCAACTTAGTAATGATTTTTCCACAGAACAACAGAAAATTCTCATAACACATGGCAGCTCAATGCACCAATTACGCTCATCCAACAACGCGGCGGGACTTAATTAAGCGTTTTCCTAGTTATATTCATCCAACTGAAGTTGTTTGTTGTTGTTTTTTATTTTTGGATGAGCGTAGCGAGCGAAGCGAGCGAAGCGAAGATTCCATTCTACTACACTGGAGAAAAAAATCCGGAATGTTTTTTTTTTCTTTTTTTTTTTCTTTTTTTTTCTTTTTGTATTTTTGTCTGTTTGTCCGCACGATTCCGGCTAAACCGATACTCCGATTGAGATGAAATTTTATGGAGGCCTTCGAAATCTCTGAACTTAGAACTGCCACGTTTTTGAGCGCAATCGAAAAATTATTTCTCATGAAAATCGCAATATTACGATATTTTTTTACGATTTTTATAAAAAAATTTGACTTATAACACCTACCTACATGCTTTATCCGATTGTAATGATTTTTGCACAGAACCTTTATTTTATGAATTTAGATATTCTTGTGAAATTTGAGCGCAATTGAAAAAATATTTATCATAAAAATCGAAATTTTACGGTTTTTTTTCTTTTTTTAAACAATTCTTTGACTTTAACACCTACATGCTTTATCCGATTGTAATGATTTTTTCGCAGAACCTTAATTTTATGATTTTATATATTAGTGTTAAATTTGAGCGCAATCGAGAAATTATTTCTTATAAAAATCGCAATTTGACGATTTTTTTTAATAATTACGATTAATAAATTAAAAAATTTAAGTTAATTTTTAATTTAATTTAATTTAATTTAATTTTTAAAAGAATTTCAACTAAGCAATGATTTTTCCACAGAACAACAGAAAATTCGCATAACACATGGCAGCTCAATGCACCAATTACGCTCATCCAACAACGCGGCGGGACTTAAGCGTTTTCCTAGTGTTTAATATATCGTGATGTTTATTCCTGATACTAATATCTTGATTTTTGTTTTTGTTTTCGAACCCTTTTATTGAACATACTTATACCTATGACATACACTAAATTTTTAACGGTTAATTGTTGGTACATCGTCTAAATGAATGGAAAAAAGCAGAAATAAAGACATTAATACATAATATTTTACACGATAGAACGTTAATTGCATGTTTTTCTTCTATTGGTATTGCTTTCATAATTCATTGCGCCGTTATGCTTTATAATATGGTGCTAAAAGAAAACCAAGCGTTGTTCAAAATATCCATAAGTGCATATTTTTGTGGTATTGTTGAAATATACAGATGCTTTCTCAGTGGCAGTCGTACGTTGCTCTGTACGTCTTTCCTCAGTTTTGATGCGTTTTGGTGCATTCCCTTTGTCTGAAATAATGTCATGTATTTGGCAATAGTGAGACACACTTGAAAATGTGAAAATAAACCTCATTCTTATGTGAATTCATCAACATTTCTCAATTCGAGTATGACTCAAAACTCTTGAAGTACCGTTCTCATAACACTTCGCTCTGCGGTTTTTATACAATGATTATAAGCTTTATAGCACGGATGGATATAAATTTGTCTAAAAGTGTCTGCCAGCTTAAACTACATAGTTTTGTATTTTACTTTGAGCAAAAACAACCGAACAAGGTACATAGCAACAAAGAGTACGTGGAGCGTAGTGTCCTATAAAAACTTTACTAATGGCTCTGTGCATTAGGCTGACAATACTTTTACTTAGATAAGAGACTTTCTTGCTCTCATTGCACCTGTTTCGTATTTTGTTATCAATAACATATTATAGACACAGCCATAACATGAGGGGAGAAAATTTTTATCAAACTTGAATATTGCTGATTTGCACTTGCGAAACCCTATTTAATTTGAGTAACGACTCGGGAACAAATGCACTGATTTAAAATGTACTTGCAATGAATCGGCTTCAAACTGTTCCTAATAAATAATTTTTAAATACTTTTTCGTAGGAAGCCTGCCCAGGGTACAATTCATGCCCCTCTTCAGGTGTCTATAACAAGGTTAGGTAAGGATAGGATTGTGGAGGGATGTCAGAAGGCTGTTTAAGAGGACTCAATCCCTTGTATTCGCATTAACGACTGAGGAACCCTTGGAAAAAACTTCTCCCGAATCAGTCGCGCGCTTAACGCTCGAACTAGCACTGTCGTTACAAAGCAAATTTAGTTCAAAGCAAGGACGTCAATCCCAAAAATTATATTGTTTCAAGTAGGCCTCTATCATTCGAGTCCAAATTATAAATACATATGTGAGCTTTTCATGAAAGTATTCTTTTACTGGGGTGCGTTAATTTAATATTATTTCCCCTTTCTTGTACATTAAAAAATAAACTCAGTTTTTAAACCTCCCTTTGAGAAAGAATTAAGTACAACAGTTGAAATTTAGTTTTCAATAAACTAGAACCGAGTGAAGTCTGTCTGTCGGAACTATGTCAGTTGTATGCAGATCACACAGTATATTTCTAATCATTGGCAACAGTACCAAAGTCTCACAAATTCTATTGTAAACTTTAGAGTTTTCGTATTCTAGTATTTAGCAAAAATTTTATTAATTTATGACTGCTGATTTATTTTGTTTGGGTGAATGTGTGTGCATATTCGAAGTATTTTGGATAACACATACACAAACACACATTGTCTGAAATCCGAGTGTCACTTACTTACAGATAAGATTTCGCTTCTTTCTATTGGTCGAAGACGACGTATTATACCGACCGACCATGGATGGATTTGGTTATGATGTGGAGTCGATGCTTTTTGTCGCGTTGGCGTTGGCTCACACCGCGTTCACACGCTGGTACAAACCCTTTGATTTTCACATACACGATTCTCTTTTACTACCACTTGCGTAGTTGCTTTTACCTGCCTGGCTTTCGTGTTGAAACGTAGGCCTAATGTAATGTTTCCCCCTACACACTGTGCGTCCATCCTCTCTCGCATGCAGACGACGCTCCGCATGTGCTCGGCAGTCGCATACAGACTTTGCTTGGCGCTGAGAGCACGTGCCGTTATCACAATAGGCTAGACTCACACGTATCGCCGCGTTTTATACATTGCGCATGGAAGTGACTTGGCGACATGGAATAAACACGATACGAATGTTATTATAACACTCCAACGACTTTCGGATAGTTTTTCTACTCTTGGCTCGACCCAAGGGGTTTTGCACCGTATGTTTTGGAATGTATACTTGTAAATCATTTCTAAAAGGCCCCACCAGAGGTAAACCGCAAACTGCCCCCTCGCCCGAAGCACCCCACGAAAATACGTCTGGAACTCTGCTCCCTTATCCCACCTCTTGTCACCAATAAAAACTCGTATATACATAAATCAAATATTTTGAATAAACTATTCAAAATTGTCTTTATGCCTAAACGTCAAGTAAGACACATGTTAATGATAAGGCTATATTCTCATACTTACACCTTTCATAATCACAATTTATTGACTTGATTCGATCTATTGGTATTAATTTATGATAATATTATTATTATACAATATTTTAAACAAAACAACATTTTAATCCATCAAATCTATTTAATTATTTATTTAACGTTTATCCTATTTAGTTTGTTAAACAGTTTGTGTATTTTAATGTTAGAATGTTAATATATTATTATAATACATTTGAGTGAGTGTATAGGCCTAACACAAATAACAAAAACTTGTAGAAATACAGCCAAACCTTACACACTCAAAAGGAATGAGATCTAAAAAAGGGCCAAGCTCATCTACCCTTCCACATTTGCGCATTCTTAATTCATAAACGTACAGTGTCCCATAACAGCATCCTCGAAAAGCTTGGCAAAATAGAATTTGCGATTATTAATTTAAACGTAATAGTTTATCCAAGTTCTTTTTTCTAATTAATTTAAACGTAATGGTCATAGCAAATTCTATTTTGCCAAGCTTTTCGAGGATGCTGTTATGGGACACTGTACGTTTATGAATTAAGAATGCGCAAATGTGGAAGGGTAGATGAGCTTGGCCCTTTTTTAGATCTCATTCCTTTTGAGTGTGTAAGGTTTGGCTGTATTTCTACAAGTTTTTGTTATTTGTGTGATCTCATTACTTTTTCAAGTTCCATTACAAAATTATTTGTTAAAATACAATATTTTTATCAAAGTTGATTTCATTTTTATGGTATTGTATTAGCAATAACAATAGGATGTAAAATATCTAGGTCCGGATTCATGTACATCCTGGGTATAGGTGGTATAACCATGGTATAACGACGGTATAAGGACTGGTTAAGTCTAGGCAACTCACGTCCAATTAAAACTTTCCCATGTAACAACAAACGCACAACTAATGTTATTTTACACCTATTTTACTGCATCCACAGCCATGTAAATCATCAGATAATCAAAAGAATATTGAAAATTTTCACCATCTTTGTTTTACATTTCATTAAAAGTGACAGGAGATTGCGTGAGTTAATTAAAAAAAAAGAAAAGGCTTATTATTGCCGTAAATTTTGGAATAGCCTAGGACTATCATACCATTGTTTATCTGCTTAGGCTTGTAGTAATCAAAACTAGTTATTTGTGCGGGAAGTGTGTCAAAACAAGGAAGTGCGGGCCTAGGGTTGGCTAAAAAAAGGCCTAGGGCTTGTCAAACATGTAGTGTAAGTATTTATTTATCTAGTCCTATAGCCTAATGGAACTTTAGACCTACACTGTTGTATTATAAATAATTTTCTACATCTGGGCCTAGGCCAGGGACGGTTTCTGATTTGTTTTATGAGAGTATAATGACACCTTTTCTCGTTCCACACAAAGAAGAAAAATTTTAAATGTCCGCTATTTGTTTACGTATCGCACTTTCCCGCCTAACTCTGCTTATACCGTCAACAAGTGTCAAGTAACTATGGTTACTTGTTGATTGTATGCCAAGTGTTTAAGGCTTATTTTAAAACCTTTATTTGGAAGCCTTCCAACAAACTTTTTCAACTTTTTTTTCAAAAGAGACTATATTTCTATAACCTTAATGTCCATGTAAAATATGAACATTGTAGTCCCACCCGTCTGGTCGAATCGCGGGCCGACGTATTAGATGTTAGCACTAGCAGTAGCAGTAGCAGTAGCAGTAGCAGTAGCTAACATCCTTAAAGTGATTTTGAGCATGTTTCAAGTCATTTTTTCACCAAGAAGGAATAGTCATACCCCAATAAAATTTGGCATGTGTTGTCAGGTACCTAAATCCCCTCGATTGTGATAGTTTTCAAGTTCACATCACGTTACATGACGGGTGGGTAACACCTCGAAATCACCCCAACTCTGCTTGGTGTATAAGGTGCTTGAGTGTGTAGCGCACCGCGGCTTGGCTGCGGCGCCCTAACGGGCACCTAGATTAGTGAATGACTTTGCGAATGAATGCATTTCTGCTATACTTAAGTTTGAAAACTCTCAACATGCCAATGGGAATGCAGTTTCATCTGTGCTTGGATAGAATCTACGTCGACGGTTTTGGTTATTTTGGAAACAAAATGCAATGTCATTTCTTGTGACATCGACGATATAGATTCCACTTTCAGTAAATTGCAATTGTAACAGAAGATAAACATGCATCAAGATTGCTAACAAATTATAAAGACGAGTTCTCTAGAATACGAATAATATTCCATCACCTTAATTAGCAATTGTGCGATATGAACGTCGAAAATAGATTTTGCCAATTAAAAGTTTGATACAGCTGTATAATAAGTAACTAGGTTGACGCTGGAAACAAAGCAGGAGCGACGGATGGATGCAGCGGAAGACACAGCATTAGAAAAGGTAAAATGAAACAAGAGTGTACCTTTCAGACAAGAGCTAGATAGGTATTTAATTACAGAATGAGTAAGAAGAGAAAATAAGTTCCAAAGAGAATCAAGTAAGTGCATATGCAGAGCTAGACTTGAGCTGTACAGGAAGCAATTTAATTAAAACTCCATATGGTTTTATTAGCTGGGAGAGCGGGAACTCCCTGAGGAAAACCTTCTCAGTGTAAAATACATAAATCATGCTAATACTTACTTAAGCTGTGCTTGAAGCATTGAAGCTTATGGTGAGTACCTCGCGTTAAAGGCAAATATTAACAGTGTGTTCTGAAAAGTAGAACACTAGGACTTTATTCTGAAAACAAACAAGACTTATTTAACTTGTCGAAGAGGTCTTAGTTTATTTCGCCTTTAAGTTATCACTGAGATGATAGGAATACTATGACTTAAAATTATTACATAGAGGGTGCGCGCGAAGACTTGAGACTGATTGCTACGACTCCGCGTCGATCCCCGCCACCGGGATCCCGACTGAAAGTTTTGTTCTAAAGCCGGTAAGGCTGGGACAGTTCAGGGCTCAGTCTGTGATCCTGGGACATTTCATCACAACGGTATTTAGTAAGTCACCTGAAAAGGCCGTCATGAATGGTCCCTGGGTAGGTTAAAAGAAAAACGTATAATAGTTCTAAAATGCGTTTCAAACCTATCTACTTATCTACTACTTACAACTTCTATATGGAGACATTGCTACTAATTTTCTACTCGGTTTTAAGCGTTTAAAAAAAAAATTGACTCATTGCTTGTTATTGGAAATTGATTCATGGATTATTTGTGTTCACAGCGTTTGCCCCCCATCTAAAATATAACTTGGAAAACGTATCTTTAGGTTTAAGCAATCAATACAATGCTGTGGTTGCCAATTGCTACATTTGACATCACACACGAGGAATACAAAATTGTATTAGTTGTGCCTTATGTATTTAAGAGGTCAACAGATTACTTTAGTTGTTAATCGTTGTAAATTGTAAACATTCACAACTGGATACGCTGTGGTTTATTCTTGCGCGTTGGATGTATAATATGACAACTATCGCTCACAACATTGCCAACTCTGATTCAGCCATCGACAGGCGGCCCCATTAGAAGTTTCCCTCTTGGACGGCCCGAGTCTGTATATCTGGTTGTTTTTCATTAATGAGAATTAATGGGCATGTGGTGAACGAGTGAGTAATTAGGAGACAGGGGTGAACGAGGTATAAATGCGAGTCAAGCGGCGCTGCCCTCTGCTGGCCGGCTGGGACATATCACTGATCGACTCGAGAGCCGGTGGGCATTCCACTCCATATATTAAAAGGGATTTAAGAACAACAGAGATTTTTAGCATTTACTTCTCTCACATACACAAAATTGTTTTACAGCACATTTTCGTGCTTAATTTGTTCAAAAACGTGTATCTCTTTACGCCGAACCTAAAAAATTATGTAAAGCCTAGTTTCCTATGTATATACTTTGTGAATTTTGTATTAAAATTTAAGATTTACATCTATTTATTTATGTTGGGTGTAGATTGCGCTTAGAGTAGATAAAGGCACACACATTTATTTAGCAATATTATAATACCGACATTTCCTCTTGGACTTTCGTAACCTTAATATATTATAAATTACCTTTATGGACATTTTCTAGGCCCGTTTTATATAATCTTCTTAATTTGTACCTCTCTTCTCCTTATTCCAACTACACATTGGGCTTAACAGAATCAGTGCAAGATTTCCGAAGAATCGCACGGTTTACGATTTAACCATTTTGACCAATCGTTGAATGCTGGTTTTCTACGATGTTTAAATTATTTTCCTTAGTTTTGAATGACTCGGGAGTATTTTATTATATATTTAGTATAACTACAAAATTATCTCAATTAATTAATTCCTCATATTCGTTTGAGTGGAATCGTCTAATAAATCATATTTTTCTTTTCTTTTTTCTTTTTTAATGATTTTTTCTTAATTTTTTCTTTTTCTTTTCTCCCCCCCCCCCCTCCATGTTTATCTGGTTCATTAATTAATTGCACTTAATATCAGTTTTGAATTTGTTACAAAAATTATTGTATTCTAATACATTTTTGTTGTAATATAAGTATTTCAAATATTTACTTGTGTTAGTTCATTGTTGTGTCTGCATCTATGTAAGAATATTTATTTAGTTGTCCTCCTTTGCAAATCAGTTTTTTAACTGAATAGGATAGACGTTAAAGAAAGAAAGAAAGAAAGAAAGAAAGAAAGAAAGAAAGAAAGAAAGAAAGAAAGAAAGAAAGAAAGAAAGAAAGAAAGAAAGAAAGAAAGAAAAAACAAATGCAGGGTGTTGTTGGGCCTTGATGAATAACAAGTCTCTCTTAAGGAACAAGATGGCCGCTCAGAGTGTTATCATTCTATCAATTTACGGTCTCATAATAAGAGAAACAGTCGAGTTTTTATTCTTTATTGAATCCGCCAGCCATGATCTGAATTTACGATAATAATTTTTGCAATCTCGATATAAAAAATTAGAATTTAATTAATCTGGTGCTAACTCAAACAAAAACTACGTTGAGAAAGGTTTTATTTGATGAACGTTTGCTGCAGTGGATAACATTTACATTTGGACTTTGTCAGAGGTATCCCAAGGATTCGTTTCCTCCAATACAATGAACAATGCGATTACGAATCGTAGCCAGCATTATTCGTTTTAATATAAAGCTATCTATATGGCATCTTTGACCATTGTTCCAGTAATTGGAATTTCATTCATTTTGTTTGATAGCATTGTTTTCGGGTCAGTGGGTTCAGGCTACACAAGATTGATTTGAAATAATTATTTGATTGACAAAATGCAAAGGTTATATTGATTGTATAGAATTGATCAGATTGTGTTTACACGAGATATTTCGCGTCCAAGGGAATCAGAAAAAACTACAGAGGAATGTGAAGCTAGGATTCCGTCTCGCCGTATTGAGAGAAGTCTCTTTAAGTTTGGCTATTTACACAAACTCCAAAATAAGCATGATTAGTCTACCTTATATTTGGCTACATACTATGATAGTTCACAAAATAAGTGTTGACCGTAAAGTACATCAAAAGGAATAGTTTACAAATTAGTTTATAACTTTATAAAGTTGATTTTTACAATTTACCGCACTTTCCAGCGTTTGAACCATCATGCATTTCACATACGACTCTTAAAATTTTATTGTTAATCGAAATAAGATGTGTTCCATTTCCGAAACGGTGCTAATGCTGAATCATTGGTCAAAGTGCGGTCGTGTGTCAACTATGCTAGTGGATCAATTTTCTAGCTACACAACAACGCTCGCTTGTCGCGTGGTCTTAAATTAATACTATATTATATTGGTCTCGTATTCACTCGCCAACACAAAAACGAGGCCTTTCTTCGTGTTGTTTGTAAAGTATGTGGTTAAAAAAGAATTGACCCCCTCGTATCACAGTTGATATATATTACTCGTACGTAGTACGTCATAAATATATATATATGTTATATCGCAGACTTTCACGGATTGAATATGCAGACATTGTATTTTCGGGTAGTCCGTGTGGTTTTATTATTAGTTCCAACGTTTCGGGCAGTTCTCCCTGCCCATCTTCAAGGAAATTTAAAACATAAAACAATATCAAAACAAACAAAACCTTACTTCTTAACATGCTTTCGACAAGGAGCACTGGATTAACTTTGATGAAGCTAAAACCTTAGCCAAAGTGGAACATGAAGTGCCCCGAATCGTAAGAGAGGCGGTGGAGATGGAGAAACGGAAACACAACATGAACACACGGGACGATGCTAAAAGACTTCCAGCCACATGGAAACATGTTTTGCAAGGCTGTCATATTCAACCAAAAGCTCTCCCTGTGGACATGTTTTTAGGGCGTCCACCTCCGACAACAAGAGTTGACAAGAGGAAGAAAACTCAACAAGAACCCTTGAGCCATCTACTCGTACGCTGAGGTCATCTAAAAAGTAATATAGTGTGTTGATGTCTTCACAGTTTTTAAAATATCTGGATGTTCATATTATGTTGTCATTAGTCCCTATGTTTTCTAAGCTTTTTGGTTTTGTCTTTGTATCCAGTTGCAGTGTTGTTAAGAAGTAAGGTTTTGTTTGTTTTGATATTGTTTTATGTTTTAAATTTCCTTGAAGATGGGCAGGGAGAACTGCCCGAAACGTTGGAACTAATAATAAAACCACACGGACTACCCGAAAATACAATGTCTGCATATATATATATATATACATTTTTTATACTCCCCATTGAAGGCATTTGTTTTTATTTAAACCACAATACTGCACCGAAACAATTTTTCACTATTAATGTACAAATATAGTTAAATCTCAATCCATTCAATTTATTGCCAAGGAAGAAACAGTTTTACAGTTTGTGATTGAAAACAGAACAAAATGATTTAGCATAATAATTTCAAAACCTTTTAATGTACATAACTTTTAGCCGCCATATAGGGCCTACATAACATATCTTGCAAGAAAAAATATAAAAATTAATCCGTTACTAATGCAACTTGCTTCTTTCCTTCCCTTCCATCTAAGGTAAAATCTAGTTGTTTACATTAGACAAAAATATTTTACTAAAACATCCTAATTTTATTATTACAATAATGAAAATTGGCTCACTGGTGCAGCGTTTCATTTTAGTGAACCACTTAAGCAAATGTTAGAACTGGGAGGTTTTAGTTTAAATAGGCCCCAGCTTTTATAAGTTTATCTACAAATGTTACCTTGGCAATGGCTTATAACGTTCGATGATGCACGATTACCACTTGCTGCCATGGCATCTTCTGTAAAAATGTTTACACAATGAAGAATTGCTGCATAACAAACAACTGCAAAGATGAAAGGAAATATATGTTTTCGATGGCGCCCGAATAAGATTGACTGCTGATACACCTTCAAAATTGCAGGAAGATTCTCAGTTTCCTCCCACCTCGTTAAATATGATATTATCTTCACCACATTTTACAAAAATACGGTGGCGTTGGACCTAATACGATAATGTAACGCAGTTTTTATAGAATCTCAATGCTAAAGTCTCAAACCATCATTTAGTAAGACCCAATGAATGGTTTAAACCAATTCAAATCAATTAACTGATAGGTTAAAGGTTTTAACGTGTACAGCTGTACTACGGAATTAGAATCTATACGGCCACCTTTTTGTCATTGGGAGAAGCGAAAATGATGACGATGATGTTGGAATCGTCTCTTTGCAGTGTGGCCGGAGTCGTTGGCGATTCTTTTGTAGGATCATCAAGTGGAATATTAAACATCCTTAATCCATTAGAGGGTGGTTGGTGAAGGGAAGGTTCTCACGGTGTTATAACCTTAGTCATTGGGAGCTCGTGCGTGGTGGAATCGTGTCTTTGCAGCTGTCGGTCGTTTCGCAGTCTTGTAGATCATCAGTGGTTAAATCAGTCTTGAATCCTTAGAGTGGTTATTAGTCATGGGAAGCTCGGTGGTAAGACCTGAGTCTGGAGCGTCCTGGTGGTAGCACGTGTCTTGAGCTTCGTGTGGGTACATCGTCAGTCTTGGAGCTCATGGGTACATACCATTGAGTCTTGGAAACGTTTCTCAGTGGTTTAATCCGTAGTCTTAGGAAGCTTCGGTGACGTGTGTTGACATCGTCTCTTTGCATCTGTGGATCGGGATTCGTTCTGAGAATCAGTCAAATTGGATAGCTTTTGGAGGGTGTTTGGAGTCTGGTGGGCGTGTCGGTGGTGGTTAATACCGTAGTCTTGGAGCTTCGGTGTGGTTAAACCGTAGTCTTTGGAGCTTCTGGTCTTTGAATCCATTGTCTTAGAAGCTTTGGTGGTGGTTAATTCCGTAGTCTTGGGAGCTGTGGTGTAATTGTAGTCTTGGGAGCTTCTGTAGTTGTTGTGGGAGCTTCTGTAGTTGTTTGAGCCGTAGTCTTGGGAGCTTCTGTAGTTGTTTGAGCAGTAGTCTTGGGAGCTTCAGTAGTTGTTTGAGCAGTAGTCTTGGGAGATTCTGTAGTTGTTTGAACCGTAGTCCAGGGAGCTTCGGTGGTATTTGAATCAGTTGCCTTGGGAGCTTCGGTGTTGGTGACACCCGGAGTTTTGGGTTCTTGGGTGGTTGTAGGCGTCCCTAACAGTTCCGGTTTTCCGAACACTACGCATATACTTTCCGTTGTAGTTTGTGGTATACATTCATTTGTTGTTTCATGTATACAAATACTTTTCGTTCTTATATCAGGTATAAACGTACTTTCAGTCGTAGTTTCCTTCACAACACTTGATTCCATTGGATTAATACTCGGAATGTTTTTGTTCTTTTTTGTCTTTTTACGTCGCGGAATTTTGTTAGTAATACTTGCCGATATGTTGGGTGCATTTGTTGGTGATTTCTCTGTAGAAGTAGTAAGGTTAACAATAAAAGGATCCAATTCATTGGTGCGATTTAAGTTGTTCTGAGTTGTAGAATCGGTCGTTGTTGGACTGACAGTTGTAGGTTCGGATCTTGTCTGAGTTTCATTGGCTATATACTTGGCGATGGTGGTGGTAGTGGTAGCTTCAGTGACGGGTAAACTAGCATTTATTTCAGATGTAGAACTTGAGGGTTTCTCTGTTATGGACTCGATTTCTAAAACTGACAAGGCTTTTTCTTCGTGTACAATAACCGAAGGAATGTCTGTCCCGTCTTTGTTTACATCTTCTCCCGTGAACCCTGATGCCGAGATGCCGCTAGACGGAATACTGGGTTGAATATCCGCGCACGGAATGTTCCTCTCTTTACAATCTACGTACACAAGCTCGTTCTTTTCCTGGTTAAAATATACTAATTTTAGACAGTTGTCGTCGTTAGGGGCAAAATCGATTGACTGCAAAGTATAGGGGCCAGGTTGAGGGACTTCAGTCAGATTACCGGTTGGAGGTGCTGGGACTAGGAAGTAAACCAGGGATTGCGCGGAGCGTGGGTGAACTGTATGTACCGCCTCGCGCGTTGTGCTTGAATCCAACTCGGTAGTATAAGCATCTTCTGTATCTAGCAACTTGTTTCGTGCTGTCACAAAGAAGTCAGTGATATTAACGTCAGGAGAGTATGTCATATTTCCTAATTTTCTGTAAGCAAAGATGTGCCCAGTTGAATTGTCTGATATGTATTTGTTGTTGAGGTCAGTGGCATTTGTATCAGTATTGGATAATATGTCGTTTAAAAAACTTAGAACGGTTTTATCATAATCAGAGTTACTTTTATGAGCATTATCAAAGTTTCTTGAAGAATTTAAACATACTTTTTCTATGATTACGCCACGGCCAGTTTTAGATGTGTTCATAAAATCCTTGATCGTAATGTCAGAATAGGATTCTTCGTTTTCTGAGATGTCCTTTATATCGAACTTAAGAATAGATGAAAAGTTATTTGACATTTCTTCTTTTCCTTCCAAACCTTTTCCGTAATAATATTCCAACATGTTATCGTTAACGATGTAATCATTGATTGTATCATCAGAAATGTCCTCGTTTAAAATGTAATTATCCATGATATCATTGCCATATTCTTTTGCAGTGTCAGAGTACGTTAAACCATTGCCAAACGTTTCTTCTTCACCTTTCATTAACGCGAGAGGAGGAAGGGACGAAGTTTCACCGTCGTTGAAGTTGTTTTGTGACTTCTGTTCAATTGCAGGATGTTCAGTGAGTCCTCGCGTGGCCTTGTAGTGATCTCGTCGTCCAACGATCGACTTCGCCTGTCATAAACAAACACGGTGTTTAAAGAGTGAATGTTTTGTGAATAATCATAACCGTTACCCTAACTAAACTTTTAACGTATTTCACTATTCCATACAAAGAATAGTGTGGGTTTTTACAATCATTGTATATTTTTTAATTTTAGCAGAGCATCGCAATACCAATAAAGTTTTTTTCTTTGCGTTGTATTTTTTATTGGCTTGTTTTGAAATTTTAAAAAAGTATAATTTAAGAGCTCACCAATATTTTGCTATCTTGTGTAAATTCCAATTGAGTTTTTATTTGTGGAGTCTTTGTTGAAACTTCCCAAAGCAAATAGGCATATTTTTCCTAATAATATCACTAAAATGTTTAGCACTATCCGCCACAAACATGACCTGCCTGCCATTTGCCAGGCGGATATCTTAGCCACACTGGACATGTATTTTATCTACATTAGCCGAACCGTTACATAGAAGTTGTGTTAACAATAAGGCACAATCCAAAACACAATACTATCAATGTTGATGTTGAATAAGTGCTGATCAAGAGTAAACTTTTAAAATAACGTTTTACAAATAGTTCAACCAGACAGCTCGAGTGTTTTCTGTGGAAGCTACATTAGCATACATTCATTAATAACAGGTTCCGTAAACGAAGAACGCATGACACGGCGTACGCAGTTAAAAATACAAAAACATTTTACACGGTCGCAGCAAGTCACCTATAGCGCAGTGTCCATTTCTTGAACCAGATCATGCCACAAATATGTTTGTATTCAAACTCTAGTGTATAATCATGTTGTATAACAATATATGTATCTTCTTTTAAAATTTAAGATTCAGGATATAAAAATATAGTACATAGACAAAGTACATGTGTAAATTTAATATACTATCATGAAATGTCTATTGGTTTAAATGGCAATACCTATTAAATATCTACGTGAATGATATGTTAGCTAAGTAAACATTAAACAATGAACAATTTTCGTATCACGAATACAAAATAAGTAAAACCATTTGTCATTGCATACAATGATTTTGATTTTTGTTGCTTAACGTCTCTATTATTGCAATACTGCTATTTGAGATGATGAGTTACTTATAACAAAAGAAAAAAATCAATTTTTGAAAATGTTATTATTATTATTATTATTATTATTATTATTATTATTATTATTATTATTATTATTATTATTATTATTATTATTATTATTATTATTATTATTATTATTATTATTATTATTATTATTATTATTATTGCTATTCTTGGTTTGTACCGTGTTTAGCTAAACGCATTGTATGCTAATGTGCACTTTAGAATTAGTTCGCCTGCTGCTGTTCAAAGCGTTGAATCAGCATGTTAAGCCACGTGGTGTTAGTATATTGAAATCAACTTACCGCACAGAAACTAAAACAGCTGAACACAAGGATGCACACTAGTACTGGTTTCATTCCCATGGCTCGGCCGCGTTTTCAAGCGATGCTGTGTTCCACACTGTAATGAGTAACCTTCTTAAATACAAACGTCAAAAGTTTCGTAGTCAAAGAAAAAATATGCTTATTGTTAAAAACACATTTCTTTATAATAGGAGTAATACGTGCTTCGTACCTACTTATTCAGCAGCACTCAGTGGCATTACTTAAGCAATGTTGTTTACGTACATTTACCTTGAATCGAGAAACAAAACATGTGCCTACTTGACGTTTATTAATTAGAATAATAACAGTGTTACAAATAGATGTGATTGCTCTATGAATTATAGATACGTACGTATTATATCGAACATTATACTGCTTAAAGGGGTATTTACCCGCTAAACTAATAACTATATGATATATAATTCATGCTAGCTAGTTATGAATTTATAAAGTAACAGAAAAAATATTGGGTCCAGCCTGGCCCAGATTTTCGAGCTCGATCGACAAAACATCTCCCCTAAGAAATAACCCCGTGACCTTAGAGGATTTTGCTAAAAAAAAATATTAACCACCATTGACGTATTCGACTACATATTCTTCTTCTTTTAATCCAACACGTTTTATTTTTGTAATTTGGGAAAGTGGTTTGGTTAAAATATTACGCTGATAATCAAGAAGAGGTGTATTTTCGGAACGCATGTTTTTGCGTGTTTGAGTGTATATTGGTGCACAGTTCCAAGAAACAATTTCCTAAAAAGACCCTGTTAAGATTGGTATGATGCTCTAGAACCTATGTAAAACAAACAATTTGCAGGCTAAGACCGATCTAAGAAATTCATCAAAACGCCAATTTTCGTAAATTTCGGGATCAAAATGCTTTAAAAAATCGTGTAAAATCACAGGTACAAGTTATCATTTTTTAAACGGTCGTTTTTAAGTGTAGTATTATGCTCTAGATTATGTGGTAAAATATAATATTTGGGGGTAATAAGCATGTAATTGATATGGTGCAATCAAAGCTGAGTTGTTATTTACGAACAATATCGTGACGTGTTATTGTGTTGTTTTTTTGTTTTTTTATATATATATATATATAATTTCTGAGATTTTCGTGGTTATTTGTATGTGTTACCATCTTTAAATAATTAAATTTACTTCTTTCGGTTTACCACGTATATTGTTTATTTAATCCGACGTTTCGACTGGATTTCACCAATCTTTGTCAAAGACAGTAAAGCAACTCAAAGTTGCTTTTTTTCTGTCTAAAGTACTAACATAACAGCGTCATAGTCGCCTACTATAAAGCCAAGTTTAAACATATATATATATATATATATATATATATATATATATATATATGACATAATGAAATTCTTTCGAGTTTCCGAGTTAAATAAGTTTTAATACCAACGTTTCGAACAGTTCTCCCTGCTCATTCTCAAGGTAACGACATACAAATTAAAAAACATTGAGTAAACAAACAAGACAATAACAAATAATATAAAAGACAAAACAAGTCACTGCAACTGCTCAGCATTACATTTAAGATCTTTGCGATGACCTTAACAGGCGTTTGGTAGGTGGAGCTTCAGGTGGCTTCTTTCTTCTCCTATCCACTCTAGCTGGAGGAACTACATTTTCCGTGGCAACTGGGGGTATTATCGGCACCACATGGCTATCACGTAGCGCCAGTTTCCAGGTGGGTGCTAGTCTTTTCGCATCATCTCGTATGTTTAAGTTATGCGGTCGTTTCTCCATTTCGACGGCTTCTCTAACAATACGAGATACTTCATGGTCCACTCTGGCAACAGTCTTTGCGTTCGCGAAATCTATCCAGTGCTCCTTCTCAAAATAGTGCTGGAAAAGAGCAGATGTAGTTTGCCTGTTTTTTATTGCAGTTCTATGCTCGTCCAGACGTGCTGAGATTTTACGGTTCGTCCTTCCGATATATGTTTTCTCACAACACCCGCAAGGAATTTCGTATATTCCATGAGCTTCATGAGGAATCACATCTTTCACATTTCTAAGCATTGATGAGATCTTAAGTTCAGCTTTAAAGATGGTTCCAATGTTGTTTTTCTTTAGGAGTCTGCTTATTTTATCTGTGGTGCCTTGTACATACGGTAAATATGCCATGCTTCGGTATTTCTCTACTTCTGGAGGATTTAAGTCCTTCTTCTTAGGAATTCTGTTAAACGCTTTGGAAATAGATTTGTCGGAATAACCATTCGAAAGAAGAGCTTCCCGAAGTCCCTTCATTTCTTCTGTTATATGGTGTTGGTCAGATAGCCTCTTTGATCGTGTAGCGAGAGTGTTAACAACTGAGAATAGTTGAGCAGGATGGTGGTGTGATGAAGCATTTAAATATCTATTAGTATGTGTCGGTTTACGATATACGGTATGGGCAAAGCTTTCGTCATGTGTTTTCATTACCAACACATCCAAAAATGGAAGGCGGTTATCTTGTTCAACTTCCATTGTGAACTTAATATCGTCATGTAAACTATTCAAATAAGTTAGAAAATTATCAAGCTCTGCTCTACTATATACCCAGATGGCAAATATATCGTCAATATATCTTAGCCAAACAATTGGCTTCAATGGAGCATTCTCAAGAGCTTTAGTTTCCAAAAAATCCATGAATATGTTTGCAATAACTGGAGAAAGAGGTGATCCCATCGGCGCTCCCTTGACTTGTTTATACATATTACCTTCATCCCGAAAGTATGTGTTTGAAGAACAATGCTCTATGAGATCTAATATATACTGTGGGGGCTTTATTTGGGTCTTGATAATCTCTAAGGTTTCACCAATAGGCACCTTTTAAACAAAGATACAACATCAAAGCTTACCAAAATGTGTTCCTGCTGAGCTTTATAGTTTTGAAGAAGTTCGATGAAGTGCTCTGAATTCCGAACATAAGAGGCTACTTCTTCTGCATATGGTTGAAGGTATTTTGCAATATGTTTGGCGAGTAACTGCACAGGAGAACCAACTGAGCTTACAATTGGCCTAAGAGGGGCGCCTACTTTATGAATCTTAGGGAGACCATATATTTTGGGACATCGTGACGACTTTTCTCTTGGGATTAAATATTGTTTTACCTCAGGATCAAAGTTAGAAGCTAAAATTCTTGCCTTAGTTGTCTTCTCTAGGTATGTGGTAGGGTCACCTCGCGTGTGTGCTTTATACGCTGGATCATCTAAGAGAGCTTCCATCTTAAAACGTAAACAACGTAAAAACATATATATATATATATATATATAAGATGAGGAACCTTTTAATAAAAACATTAAAGTTATTTAAGTTGATGTTATTATTTTTGGTAAGTTGAACAGCAGAGACAATGCAATGAATCGGTTTTATTTTACTAACTGTGCTAATCGAGCCCAGTATTAAACGTATGGATTATTTGTTAATACTAGGAAAACGCTCAAGTCCCGCCGCGTTGATGGATGAGCTTTTTTTAAAGTTTTTAGTCTGCGTGGGATATCTTTACTTTTGCGAGTGCTTTGTTGCTTTGTTTTGCTTCCCACGCATTGTAGGTGATTGTTGTCAAGTTTCTATTGTTACTTGTCAATTTGTTATTATTTACCGTTAAAAACTTATATTAAAAGCTTTATTTCTATGGATTCTGGGTAACTTTGTCAACTTTTTCTTTCAAAAGGTACTTTATCACCATAACCTTAATGTCCATGTATAATATGAACGTTGTAGCCCCACCCGTTTGGTCAGAATTGGCCCAAATGGCACGAAAATATCGCATACAAATCAAAAAAAACTTATATTAAAAGCTTTATTTCTATAAATTCCGGCTAACTTTTCATTTTTTTCTTTCAAAAGGTACTACATCACCATAACCTTAATGTCCATGTATAATATGAACGTTGTAACCCCACCCGTTTGGTCAGAATCGGCCCAAATGTCACGAAAATATCGCACTAAAAATCGAAAAAAATCGTAAAAGTACGATATTCATGAGAAATATTTCTTCGATTGTACCCAAAAACAATACACCTCTAAGTTCAGAGATTTCGAAGGTCCCCTCAAATTTTCATCAAGATCGGATATGCCGTTTGCCTGGTAGAGAGTTAACAAACAGACAGAAAAACAAACAAACAAACAAAAAAAAAAAAAAAAAACACCCGAGCTAAATTTTTTGGGGGTCAGTGAAATTGAAGTCTTCGCTTCGCTCATCCAAATATTTATTAATTACGTCGATGGTGTCGGCGCCTACAGGGTTGGCTCAGTCAACTTTAATTTTAATGTGCATCACTGAAAACCATGGGACTGAGTGGGTTTTGAATTCTGTTTCTACATTGTGCATGTTGATAGACGTTCACTCATCTGAACCGAATCGGAATTAATTAATTCATTCATTATTAATTAACTGGAATTAATCAATACAATTAAATATTGATGGGTTCAAAAAACAATTGTACTACATGCTATGTTTATCATAGTATGGACGAGTACGTGATGAAATAGTAAAATAGGTGGTTTGGAGATAGTTGCAACACCTGTTCTTATTATTTGTAACAACCAGCTGTTAACTGGGATTGATCAGGATGTTGTTATATGCATTGTTTTAACGCGTGCCGGTTCCTCTATGTATATTTTAAAACGTTGCAATTTTAGGTATTGCAAAAAATGAGTAACAAATCTTCCAAAGAAACTATGAAGAAAGATTGTGTTAATAACCTTCAGCAAAAACAGATCAAGAAAATACATCGACCTCTGGAATTATCGTTTATATTGCACATGAGAAACAACTTTGATATTGTTCAGTAAACAGCAATTCTGGCCAATGTGTCTGAGTTAACATTTCACACGCACTACATTTCCCAATTTATGCCAATGTTTTGGATAAAAATGGTCCATGGATAATAAGTAAAACAATGAGTTTAGTTTCGTGACCATTCATTTGATCGACATCAGTCAATCAGGGGTTGGTCAGAAAACCCTTTTACCCTTTTATTGTACAATTACGATTTTATTTGATAGTCTCATCCAGATATAGGATCAAATGAGTTATGAACGTATTCATGAGTAAGAACTGTCAGCTTCTGTATTGGATAAATGGAAAGAAATCCTTTTCGTGAGGATGCCCGCGCTGTAGGGCTTACATCGATTTAACCCGGTGTGACAGGCCTCTTCAGGACTATCTAGCGTGTTATGTTATTATGAAGGGTATGTCCGAGGACTGATTCAAAAGGAATCAATTGCGCCTGAATGATGATCATTCAGTCAGGATTGCCGGTGGCGGGATTCGAACCAGTGACCTCCCGAGTCAAAGATCTCTGGTCAGCTTGGTCGGTCCACGGTCTCGGTCTCGTAATCCCCCCCCCCTCTCTCTCTCTCTCGATTAGTTTTCCTTTTTTCTGCTTCCAATACCAATATAAAATCTAAATTTAAATTATAATTTAAATCTAATTTAGTGTGGCTCGTTGGTCTTGTTGTTAGCCTACCTGCTTACAATCCAGAGTTTGATTCCCGCTAAAGTCAGTAGTTTTTAAACTTCTTTTTTGGAGTCAATCAGTTCTTGTCTTAGGAATTTGTAAACGGTGATTTTGGAGCCGTCCTAGCAACGAGGCACATAATAAATTTAAAGTTGTTCTGAATCGGCCTTGTTGATTCTGGCGTTGATCCGCGGGTGTTCGCACTGTCTATACCACTGATTGCTATATTTCCCATTAAAAAAAATAATATCGATCTTTGGTTGGTTATTGCTCACTCGTCGATTGCGTCGGGGCCAACATAGTTGGCTTGGTCGCTTTGGTTTACTGTCCTCCACTGAAAACCAGGTTTGCGACTGAGTGGGTAGACTCTAAATGCGGATTTATTTATTTAAATAAGATCAACGTGTATAAAGTAAAACACGTTTTTGGTTTCCTATTTTAAAGTTGAAACAATGTTATTTGACGAATCTTTTGGATTTTGCAGTATTCTTTGAATAAATGAAAAAAAGATGCAAAATTCCGATCGTTTGTTATCTGCCTTCAACAAGTTCATAGACAGTTTAACAGGTGTTTTTTTATCATTTATTCGAAGAGTAGAGGACACTTATCAAATTAATTGGATGAGTGAAGCGAAGTCTTCAATTTTACTTACCCCTAGAAAAATAGTTCGGGTGTGGTTCTACCGGGAAAACGGCATATGCGATTTTCATGAAAATTGGAAGGGACCTTCGAAATCTCTGAACTTGGATTTTCCAAGTTTTAAGGTACAATCGACGGAAAAAATCTCATAAATATCGTATTTTTACGATTTTTTTTACGATTTTGAATGCGATATTTACGTGATATTTGGCCCACGACCGGGCAAACAGCCACTCTGATCTTAAAGATACTTTATGGGGACGTTTGAAATCAATGAACTTAGATATGTTATGATTTTAGGGACAATCGAAGAAATATTTCTCATCGAAATCGTACTTTTAGTGCAACGATAATCAACCCTAAAAGCTCATCCATCAACGCGACTGGAAAAAGCGTTGGCAAAGCGGCCTAGTTATATATAAACACACTTAATCTACCAGTTTCATCACTTTATTGTTCAACGTAAGTTGAATATATCTTAAGGGCCTGTTCCACCAAATGAATAACCTAAAATTAGCATATTTCTAGTTGTTTTCAAACAGTACATTAAAACCAATAATATCCCTCAGTAAACTGGATTGATATTTGATAGTACAGTTTAGTGGACCACCTGGTATATTTAACTGACATATACGGAAGTTTGACGTTTGGTGGACCCGGCCCTAAGAGGTTGAGTGAATATTCATACAAAAACACAGTCAATACATATCACAATAAAACTTTTAATGTCTCGCTACCCGTTGATGACATTTTTATTTATCGGGTTGTTTTGTAGCGGTGGTATTCAACGATTGATGATATTTTTCTGTCGACCCCGAAAAAAAAAATTACAAGATAGTATTCAATGCTTAGTTATTAAAATAAATACCTTATTTTCAAGTTGTAATCATATTCCTTTATTTTAAAGTTAATACATGGTATATTACTAATTTCATCTGTGTTGGCAACGTCTCAAATTGTGTTTAGTCATCAATATATATTGAAGTAAGATAGTTAATAATAACGCTGCATTTCTATTTTCACGTTTAATATCCTTGATGCAAATTCTAGCACTATTGGGTTACAAATAATATTGTACATGTTTTCATATATTCTTTTTAGTTAAGCTTTAGTAAGTACTCAGTACATGGTTAAAAAAAGGGTGACCCACAATTAATACAAAAATTTGAATAAATAAATAAATAAATAAATAAATAAAAGGACCCATTCGTTTTTAAGTACACCCACAAACGAGCAGATATCCGGTAAGGAACAATATGAATGCATAATTAAATTGTCTAGTCTTACAGCATTATTTATAAAATGTGTACCTTATATTACGATGTGTAAACTGGACAGTATGTAAGTCTTCCGCTTGGAGCGTACTGCAAATACTGACTGGGATTTTGTATTGGGTAAACAATGGGGTAGTACGGTAGGTTAGGCCAAGAAGACCACATTGGATAACTGCGGCCGAGATCTGAGAAAGGAGAATGCCTATTTGGCTCATCTGACTCAGATTTGGAAGTTGTAACTAAGAAATTGCGTGGTTCAATTGAGTCAACACGTTTAGGAGACACTGGATTAGTTTCAACTAGAATGTCATTTGACTCAATGGGATCATCTTCTGAAAGATATCCGCTTAGTTTGTTGTTATCAATTGGATCAGTTTCATTGGGTTCATTGGCTTCATTTGGTTCAAATGACTCTGGGTCATCAGTAACAACTGGAATATCACTTGGATCCGATAATTCAAGTGAAATGTTATCTGCAGAACTATTAAGTTCACAAGGCAGTGGCGACAGTTTTAGAACCTCCGAAGAGTCGGTTTGGTTAAGAGCGTCTTTAGTGTCTGTTGATGGGGAAATGAATACAAAAATTATCTCCTTTGGCGTTTTCGTGTCTAGAAGATCTTCGATTGTATCAGTTGAAGATGTATTTGAGTCAAGGTCAGGTTCTTCTACAGTCTTATCAGTTAGCTGCTCGTCTGCAATTGGATTGACATCATCTGTAGGATCCGTAATTTCGGCTGTTTCTCTTAAATTCGGTCTTGTAGTCTGGTTAGTCTGGTTAGCTCTGTCCGACTCAGAGTCTTCATACATTGGAAGGTTACAGAAAGTGGACGACGATTTTGGTTGGTTCTGTGAAACTGGCTCATCTGTTGATAGGTCATCTATGGTCTCATCTACTGGAAGAATAAGACGATTTGTGTATACTTCTTCTACTAGCGGTAGATCATTTTCAGATACTGTTTCTGGTAAGGATGAATTTTTTGCAATGGGTGAGTCATCTGCTTCTTCTTCTCCTGTTAGTGGCAGCTCATCTTCAGAAGCTGATTGTGGTAGGGTTGAATTTTTTGTTAGAGCTGGGTCATCTGCTTCTTCTTCTCCTGTTAGTGGCAGCTCATCTTCAGACGCTGATTGTGGTAGGTTTGAATTTTTTGTTAGAGCTGGGTTATCTGCTTCTTCTTCTCCTGTTAGTGGCAGCTCATCTTCAGACGCTGATTGTGGTAGGGTTACAGTTTTTGTGAGGTTCTGCCAATTTTTTACCTCTTTTGCTGATGGTTCTAGTTCATCTAGGTTATCTTTTATTGGTAGCTCGTCTGCGTTGTCTTCTTGTGGTTGTGCCATATCCTTTGTAGGCTCGTCTTCTGAGAGCGTAGGTTCACTTATAGGATCTTCAGGTTGACATAGCGTACCCGTAGTATTTTCAGTTTTACTATTATCTTGAGAACTCGCAGTAGGTATCTCTGGCTCGTCCTCAGGTTCTTCGTTAGTTGTTTCACTCAGTGGGAGCCCCTTGAATGTGTTTGCAGTGTCATTGCAAGCAGCAGACTTCACTTCAGTTGAACGGGTAATATTTTTTAAACACACAGATGGTGGAATAGGAATTTCTTGGCAGTCGATGTACACAAGACCTTGCTTATGCGGAGAATAATAAACGCTCTTCAAATGGGATTTATCTTCAATATTGTGACGACGTTGACGTTCTAACTTTTCTTTTGGTGACACTATTAATTCTTTGGTTCCGTTGTTGAACAACGACGTGGCGTTTGTGGTGGCCTCATTCTCAAAAACCACAGCTGGTTTCTGAGCGGCTGTTACTTCGCCGGTTAGCTCGTCGAACTGGTAGACGTGTGTTGTGTCGTCGTACAGTGGCAAGTCAGAGGTGAGGTTGGCGATGTCTTGGTTCACGTCGTCGTTGTTACTTCTCTTGCTTATCCTTGGTAGATGAGCACCATTTCCGTGTACATGTTTTGCCTGTAGTAGAAAAATAACATTAATTTGAGTTGATTCCCGAAATAAACGTCCAAGCTTTATCTACACTTTTACATTTGTTATGAATATTTTAATTAAATATGTGCATTTACGATTTGACATATTTAATGGAAAAATGCCCCCTGCTATAATAATAAAATGTTCCAATCCATTTTTATGAAGTGTGCTTTAAAAGAAATGCTGGTTAAAGCTTTTATCTATGCCACTATACGGTATTGTTCGTTTAACAACATATTATTCAAAACGGTGTGATGAACATCGGGTCAACATCAACAAATCCAAGTCACCAACATCGCTTAGTCACCAAATCCAGCGTACTTGACGTACATCCTGGATTATATTTTACCTCGAATTTTCACAATTTGTTTACAGAGGACATTTCCACATTTCACATAAATCGACATAAGATTTGGAAATTATTACAAAATTTATTTTCTCCTTTTTGGCATATTTATAGCCAGTTATACTGAACAATTAAACAATAGGGGAACGGGGGGCAAAACGGGGTCTTCCGTTTATCTCCTACAAGGAGGTGCTGCATCCTAGCGTCGAACATCACAACTTCTTTAACCAGCCTCACTGCTCACTAGACAAGCGAAATAATATGTTTCACTTTTGCAATACTAGGAAAACGCTAAAGTCCCGCCGCGTTGATGGATGAGCTTTTTAAAGTTTTTAGTTTGCGTGGAATATCTTTACTTTTGCAAGTGCTTTGTTTTGCTGCCTACGCATTGTAGGTGATTGTTGTCAAGTTTCTTTTGTTTCTTGTTAATCGGTATTATTTACCGCAAAAAACTTATATTAAAAGCTTTATTTCTATGAATTCTGGCTAGCTTTTTCAACTTTTTCTTTCAAAAGGTACTACATCACCATAACCTTAATGTCCATGTATAATATGAACGTTGTAGCCCCACCCGTTTGGTCAGAATTGGCCCAAATGGCACGAAAATATCGTACAAAAAATCAAAAAACTTATATTAAAAGCTTTATTTCTATATATTCTGGCTAACTTTTTCAACTTTTTCTTTCAGAAAGCAATACATCACCATAACCTTAATGTCCATGTGAAATATGAACGTTGTAGCCCCACCCGTTTGGTCAGAATCGGCCCAAATGTCACAAAAATATCGCACTAAAAATCGAAAAAAAATCGTAAAAGTACGATATTCATGAGAAATATTTCTTCGATTGTACCCAAAAACGTAGCAAGTCTAAGTTCAGAGATTTCGAAGGTCCCCTCAAATTTTCATCAAGATCGGACATGCCGTTTGCCCGGTAGAGAGCGAACAAACAGACGGATAAACAAACAAACAAAAAATAAATAAAAATAAATAACACCCGAGCTAAATTTTTTGGGGGGTCGGTGAAATTGAAGTCTTCGCTTCGCTCATCCAATTACCAACATTGTGAACTGAATTGTTGATATGACAGATGCTGTTATTTATTTCAGAACATTTTAATTTGATTTTTACTGGTTTTATCCAAATATTTTGTTTTGTTGTATTTGTGTATGGATATATCCAAGGATACTATTATACACTTCGTTGGATATATCTGTAATAATGCTTATTGGATTTACATCAAACGTAAATTATGCACGCTACTTTTGATAACAAATTATAAATTCGCTTGTTGGGGCAAAACAGTGGGGGCAAAATGGGGACGGCCTATAACCTTACTTTTGTGGTAATGTGTCGTATCTTGATATTTTCTAGTCTGCTAATGGTCAGGACGTATAAAAGAACAACAACTAGGCATAATTGATCCATAGATGATATGGGCCAAGCGATTGAAGCAGTGATAAATGGACAAATGGGCACAAGGAAAGCTCTTACGCAACGTATCTTCGGAAGAGTGGATTTGTTGAACAAAGTGCCCATCATGGGCTCATTACTCATGTACTGGTGTTGAGAAACATCAAAAACAGTTTATTACAAATGAAAGTGAAATTAAAATAAAATTAGTATACCCCATATTGCCCCGGGTCAAGCCCCATTTTGCCCCGGGGTTGGGGCATAATGGGGTAAATACCATATTTTTTAAAATAAATCAAAACCTTTTGGTATCAAATATTTTTAGCTTTTTTTGAGTGGTTTACTAACATTGCAAAGAAGCTATATACAAAAATTCATATACCTAACCCGAGTTTTGACTTTTCTACATCATTTTAAAGCTTAAGTACCCCGTATTGTCGTATTACGTATAGAAATTTACTGTGATTGAACCTTGCGCGTATCCAGTCTGAACAACCTCACATCGTTCCAAAACTTCACTAGGAAAATAAGAGGTCAAAATAGTTTCAGAATAAACTCATGCTATTCGCATGAAAGTCTGGTTGCCGCTTTACAAGTGACATGGACGTAACTTTATCGGCAGAAGGCATGTCAGATGAAGAGAAACGAGTTGTTGTCTGCAAACTATTTTGTTGGATGAGCGTAGCGAGCGTAGCGAGCGAAGCGAAGATTCCATTTCACTACACTGGAGAAAAAAATCCGGAATGTTTTTTTTTTTTTTTTTTCCTTCTTTCCTTCTTTTTTTCTGTATTTTTGTGTGTTTGTCAGCACGATTCCGGCTAAACCGATACTCCGTTTGCAATGAAATTTTATGGAGGCCTTCGAAATCTCTGAACTTAGAACTGCCACGTTTTTGAGCGCAATCGGGAATTTTTTTCTCATAAAAAACGCAATTTTACGATTTTTTTCGATTTTTAAAAAAATTCTTCGACTTATAACACCTACATACTTTATCCGATTGTAATGATTTTTTCACAGAACCTTAATTTTATGAATTAAGATATTTGTGTGAAATTTGAGCGTAATCGAAAAATTATTTCTCGTGAAAATCGAAATTTTACGTTTTTTTTTTCTTTTTTAAAATAATTCTTTGATTTATAACACCTACATGCTTTATTCTTTTGTAATGATTTTTTCACAGAACCTTAATTTCATGAATTTATATATTCGTGTTAAATTTGAGCGCAATCGAATAATTATTTCTTATAAAAATTGCAATTTTACGATTTTTTTCTTTTTAAAAATTATGATTAATTAAAAAAATTAAGTAACTTTTTTATTTAATTTAATTTAATTAAAAAAATAAAGTTAATTTTTTATTAAATTAAATTTAATAAAAAAATCTTTGACTAAGTAATGATTTTTTCACGGAACAACAGAAAATCCGCGTAACACATGGCAGCTCAATGCACCATATACGCTCATCCAACAACGCGGCGGGACTTAAGCGTTTTCCTAGTTAACAATAAAATTATGTTGTTCATAAATATAATTATCTTAATTAATCTTATTTACATACTTTTTGGATGAGCGTAGCGAGCGTAGCGAGCGAAGCGAAGATTCCATTTCACTACACTGGAGAAAAAAATCCGGAATGTTTTTTTTTTTTTTTTTTTTTTTTTTTTTTTTTCTGTATTATTGTGTGTTTGTCAGCACGATTCCGGCTAAACCGATACTCCAATTGCGATGAAATTTTATAGAGGCCTTTGAAATCTCTGAACTTAGAACTGCCACGTTTTTGAGCGCAATCGAAAAATGATTTCTCATGAAAATCGCAATTTTACGATTTTTTTCGATTTTTTAATTTCTTCGACTTATAAAACCTACAAGCTTTATCCGATTTTAATGATTTTTTCACAGAACCATAATTTTATGAATTAAGATATTCGTGTGAAATTTGAGCGCAATCGAAAAATTATTTCTTATGAAAATCAAAATTTTACGTTTTTTTCTTTTTTAAAACAATTCTTTGACTTATAACACCTATACATGCTTTATCCAATTGTAATAATTTTTTCACAGAACCTTAATTTTATGAATTTATATATTCGTGTGAAATTTGAGCGCAATCGAATAATTTTTTTATATGAAAATCGCAATTTTACGATTTTTTTTCTTTTTTAAAATTACGATTAATTAAAAAAATAAAAATAAAAGTTTATTTTTTATTTAATTTAAATTAATTTTTAAAAAATCTTCAACTTAGTAATGATTTTTTCACAGAACAACAGAAAATCCGCATAACACATGGCAGCTCAATGCACCAATTACGCTCATCCAACAACGCGCGGGACTTAAGCGTTTTCCTAGTAGCACAAGTTTATATTAGACAGTCACAATCAGGGCACTCCTGTTGATGACATGAAGGGGCGTGGGTTTCACTACCAGTTGAAATACACTATAAGCTAGATTCGTTTTTTTCTTCCATCGAGATAGTATCTATCTATGTATAAATAATCATACTCGGGGTGGGTATATTATTGGATGAGCGTAGCGAGCGAAGCGAAACTTCCTTTCACTACATGGAGAAAATCGGATGTTTTTTTTTTCTTCTCTTGTTTTTCGTGTATTATTGGATGTTCGTCACACGATCGGCTAATGACCGATATCAATTGGCGATGTATGGAGCCTTGAAACTTGCAACTTAGAACGCACAAGTTTTTAGCGCTTCGAAATGATTTGCTCACGAATGCAATGCTATCACGGATTTATTCGATTTTTTTGAGAAACATCATTAAAACAGTTATAACCTACAATAGCTGAATTAAAATTAAAATTGTTATCCCAAATCCAATGGTATCAAGCCCAATTTCGATGAAATCGGGTTGGGCAAATGGGAAAAATTAATACCATAATTCTAGAAATTAATACGAATCTTTCTTTTTAAATATTTTAGCTTTTTGTTTTAACGTCTTTACATCTTTGACAGATGTAATATTTTACACAACAAATTATGAATAATAATCCGTTGTGACTTTTGAGCGCAAATGCGTAAAAATTCGTATGATGCATTTACGATTATTTACTTTTTAAATACCGATTACTCGAAAAATTAACATTAGTTATTCTCTAATTTCGTTCTAAATTAATGTTAAAATTTTTTTCAAATAGTTTAAGAGTTTTTCATGCGATCACAGAAAATCGCATAGCCATGCGTTCAATGCACCATGACGCTATCTAACAACGCGAGCGGTACTATGAGAGACGTTTTTCTGAATATTGATAAAAGCTGACAAAAAACTTAAAAACTGCACCGTAGTCCGCTATGGCTTTAGTGTGGATGTTTTATGACATTACCCCAAAAACAATTAATTACAAATTTAATTTAAAGTACATATCACGATACTTGACTGGTTATGCTCGCGTGTTTAAAATGAAATTTAATGCACAATAATATATTATTCGTTTATGCATTGTTTATAAGGAACGCTTCAATAATAATGCGCCACGCGTAGTGGCGCGTAGTGGATCTACTGATTAGGGTGACCAGTAGATCCCCCCGGTTGATACATCAGGAGAATGATGTAAGTATATTAAGAAGATGTATTGGAGAAGAGGTATCTTTGTTTATTTTATAGAAAGGAAAACTTCAGATAATATTATAAATCTTGGCCATAATCATGTACATCAGTAGAGGTATCAGTTTATTGTTTTATTATTAGTTGGATGAACGTAGCGAGCGAAGCGAAGATTCCATTTCACTACACAGGAGAAAAAAATCCGGAATGTTTTTTTTCTTTCCTTCTTTCTTTCTTTCTTTCTTTCTTTTTTTCTTTTTTTTTTCTTCTTTTTTTCTTTCTTTCTTTCTTTCTTTTTTTCTTTTTTTCTGTATTTTTGTGTGTTTGTCAGCACGATTCCGGCTAAACCGAAACTCCAATTGCGATGAAATTTTCTGGAGGCCTTCGAAATCTCTGAACTTAGAACTGCCACGTTTTTGAGCGCAATCGGAAAATTATTTTTCATGAAAATCGCAATTTTACGATTTTTTATCGATTTTTCAAAAATTTCTTGGACTTCATTTTTTCACAGAAACTTAATTTTATGAAAAAATGATATTCGTGTGAAATATGAGCGCAATCGAAAAATTATTGTTATGAATATCGATATTTTACGTTTTTTTTTCTTTTTTAAAACAGTTCTTTGACTTATAACACCTACATGCTTTATCCTATTGTAATGATTTTTTCACAGAATTTTAATTTTATGAATTAATATATTCGTGTTAAATTTGAGCGCAATCGAATAATTATTTCTTATGAAAATTGCAATTTTACGATTTTTTTCTTTTTTTAAATTACGATTAATTAAAATTTACAAAATTTAAGTTAATTTTTTTAAAAATTTAATTTAATTTTTTTTAAATTTAATTTAATTTTTAAAAAAATTCGACTTAGTAATGATTTTTTTCACAGAACAACAGAAAATCCGCATAACACATGGCAGCTCAATGCACCAATTACGCTCATCCAACAACGCGGCGGACTTAAGCGTTTTCCTAGTTTAATTAATGTTTTTACACACCGCGTTATTGATGTACTTTTTCCGCAACATCTACTTATGAAAGAGAACCATACTGTCATACATATTATAATCTTATCATTTCAAAAAGCGAAGACAACAAATCACCAACATGCTCGAAAAATGTATTGAAAATCGTCTATTATGCTAAAAACTATATTAAAACTTTATATAAAGGTCGGTTTTATAAGCAAGCACATCCTTTGATGTAACATTTTTGTGTTTTTTCAGTATTATTTTTTTTAAACTAAATATCTATTACCATTAGGTTGCATAAAAAATAAACATTATCAAAATTGTATGAACATTGATTTTTGTGTATGCTCCAGAGTCCAGATAAATACATTATGAGAGAAAGGTGATGATTATCTACTTCTTTCAAATCAAATTCCGCCATTCGTCTACGATCTATCTTTTATATTCCATTGTTATGACGGTTTATATATATATATATATTCTTCAGCTAAAACTTACCATTAAGCAGCGCAGCAAAAAAGCTGCAATTAGGTGCAGCACCACCAAGTTTTTCATTCTACCCACAAGTATTACTCGCCGTATGTCCGAAACAAAATAAACAATGGCGTTCTCGACTGCTTGTTTTATAGTAAAAACCTTGCTTGTTTACTTGGCCAGTAATCTTTGAGCGCATGAAAACAACATTACACAAGAGCAGACATGCCTCAGCACAGTCAACAACAAACACCCCTCAAAGTATTGAAGACAACTTCTCTAAACATAGTGATTACATTTCTCTGGTGGTCACGTCTTCTTGGAAATTGCGTCTTGACAAACAGATTGTTCGTGCCAACAGCTCCATTTTTAATTAGATATGTTAAGCATCTCAATTTAGATCCAAACAAACAGTTACAACTGTGTTAAGTATCTCATCACACGTCCAAACAAATTATTACAATTACGATAACACTAAAAAAATTCTTAGTTAATAGTTTATAAAAAAAACACTAGCGAAACAATTAAAGTTGTTATGAGTTACAGACCTGTCATCATACCGACACAAATAATTAAAATAAAGTAATCAACGTATAGAACTGACTGCTTAGCAATAATCAAAACTTAACTTCTTATGTGATATATAAAACTTCTTTACGATTTCATCAAAGATTTGGTTTAATAAACGTTGTATGTAACGTCGTTTCAAGGACAACGTCTTATACTGGTAACTTAAAATTGGTTGCTTAGAACTATTTAATAACTGTTGAGGAATAGTACGGTTAAAACGAGGAAGTAATAATTATTAATTCATTCCATTTGACAACAGGGAAAGAAAATCCATTCCACTAACAATGATAATATACAGATCATCCTTTCTTCAACCAACCGCGTATTAGACCGGGATAATACAGGTTAATTATATTATACAGATTCACAATATGAAACGCGGTCACCATGAACACAAGTTTACATTCGTAATAATGAGAGGAATTTGTGAGAGTTGTAATAAATGTCGTGCATCCACTAACGCGGTCACCCTAAGCGTTTAAGTTAAACAATACCTCTCCTTAATTTTATTTCGGTCACTCAACCGTAATGCACCACGAGAAAGTATGAGTAAGTTGTGTTTCCCCACCTTGCTCCCCTCAGCCGTACCATCCATCTAGCTATAGAGGGTTTCAGAGGCGGAAGTCGTTTGACCGGAACTTTTTTGACGTCGATCGAGATTTTGACGTGGGTTCCTTCAATGACAGCTCGTGGTGTTTGAGATTGCCACGTCCCGGGCGTAAGGGCGTCAGTGGCGGATAGGAGGGTGTGAGGGCCTCAGTGGCGGCTGAGGCGGTACGATTGTCAGGACCTTGCATCTCGTACTGGCATGGCGTGCAGGCATGGCGTGCAGGCTTACAGTGGCGTGCGGCAAGGGCGTGAGGTTTAAAGTGGTGTGCTATGAGCTTCGCTAGACACTGTTGAGTGGAGGATATGTAAGGGAATTATGTGATACTATTGTTTGGTATAGATGTACTATCACTATCAACATTTTTATCGTCTTAACGGGACTATCCATCTTACCCGGCACCTACACCAACTTAATATTTAAATGTTTCAGGACTTTTCTTGGTACCATTAATCATCAATCTGTTGATTAAGAAGCGACGCACCCTATATTGTGTCTTTCCTTACCCGAGATAATGTATATGCACGCAACATAAGCATAAATGGCATGAATACATTGAGTTTGATCGTCTTTGTATCTTTTTATACGTATTTGGCAGAAATGTAATGAATTATAAACACAGTATTTTAATCAACTTTCGTATATGGCCTATCTCACTTTAATCTGCTTAGCCCTGAACAAAAAGACGCCAATAGTGATAATTCTACCACATGATCAGCTCTAGTCACGGAGTATAGATGATAAACCAAAAAGTAGTAGGTTATACAATCTGTGCCGATGACGTAGTGTCTTTGTAAAGAACGAGCTAAAGTCGGCCGGATTCTGTCGAATCAATACGTATCCCGTCACGGCATTAGGGCCTACTGTCACACTCCTATGTTTTATATTATCGCCGGCTTCTAGGGCCGTGATCTCTGAGGACTCTATTGAGGACGCTCCATTCATCCCGGTCCTGAATGGAAGAGAAGGGAAGAGAAGGTTACGCAGCCAATCAACCTTCTACAGAGGCCGAGCGCGGTCTGGATTTATTTCATATTCTATTCCCTCATTACAGGCGCTTCAGTTTTGTTCACAGGAGGGGTATACTCTAACACTGGGATCATTATGAAGAGAGAGATATTTAATTTTGCCTTATCCAGGAAAGTAATTACTCTGCGATATTCTTTTCAAAGAACAAGCAATTTAAATTATCTTCACCTTTTCTTACGTTATGTTCTTATTCTAAAGAATAATCACACTGGTGATTTTACTACCTGGTTTTTACCAAACTCAGTCTCCAAGAATGTACGATCTAATTGCAAACGTTGTACTTCCCTCAACGCGTCATGCTCGGAATTAGGTATATCACAGTGTTTCTCGTTAATCTATATCAAAAACGTTGTTTGTATTTGCACACTTATGTTTTCATATGAATATGTGTGTGGTTAATTTGATTGGATGAGCGTAGCGAGCGAAGCGAAGATTCCATTTCACTACACTGGAGAAAAAAATCAGGAATGTTTTTTTGTGAATTTTTGTCTGTCTGTTAACACGATTCCGGCTAAACCAATACTCCGACTGCGATGAAATTTTATGGAGGCCTTTGAAATCTCTGAACTTAGAACTGCCACCTTTTTGAGCGCAATCGAAAAGTTATTTCTCATGAAAATTGTTAATTTTACGATTTTTTTCGATTTTTTAAAAATTTCTTCGACTTATAACACCTACATGCTTTGTCCTATTGTAATGGTTTTTTCACAGAACCTTAATTTTATGAATTAATATATTCGTTTGAAATTTGAGCGTAATCGAAAAATTATTTCTCATATAAATCTCTATTTTACGCTTTTTTTGTTAAAAAAAAATTACGCTCATCCAACAACGCGCCTGAAAAAGCGTTTGCGAAGCTTCATAGTATAATATACATATAATGCTGCCAATGTCTTCCGTCCCAATAGCACCTGGCACTCAACTCTATATACTGATTGACTGATTAACTGCGCGCTAATGCCTTTGAGTCGTCTGTACAGATAATGCAGCGGTGTGGTTCCACACCACTTTGCTTCACTCAATGGTGTAGTAACAGGCGTAAAGCCGTCTAATTAGTCAGCCAACATTGTGTCGTACATGTGCATTTACTAATACGCCCACGTATTACATCACGCACTATTAATTACTATCGATTACCCTGAGATGTGCAGGTGTGGCAATACGTATATCCCCGTGTCTGGATGATGGGCTACATAAATATGATATATTTTCTTTTCAACGTCATTAGTTTATTATTCAATAACACTGTCCGTAAATCAAGATTATGCTAAAAAACATATATTACGTCATTAATATATTAGACCAAATTATTTAATAACTATGTAATTTCTTGCTTGATGCTTTCACAGCCCGAAATATTAGAGAAATCAAATATTTTACGAGTCATTTCGCTGTGTTCGTTTTTTATTAAATTACCTGACGTTTCGATACGTCTGTGCGTATCATCATCTGAGGCAACACTGAAAAACTTTACATTTGAGATTGTTTTTGTTGAATTCTTTTGCTTCTTCTTTGGCTCTGATTTTCATTGTCCAAAGAACTAGAAACATCTTGACTTCCTTGATGCTGTTGCTGCTGCTGCTGCTGCTGCTGCTGTTGTTGTTGTGGCAGTGGTGGTGGTGGTGGTGGTGGTGGTTGTTGTTGTTGTTGTTGTTGTTGTTGTTGTCGTCTTGAGAGTAGTTTCCCTATCATCGGACTCCATGTTTTGCTTAATTTAAAACCACCAATATCCCCATTAAAATTATTGGGGTGCTTGGCAATTTCAATCGATTCTCTTATGAGTCGAGGAAAAAGGTTTTCTTCTGTGCATAAAATTTTGGTATCTTCAAAAAGGATCTTGTGCGTGGGATCATTAGCATTTTCCACCACGTGTTTTGCTACTGCCGAAAGGTCCTCTCTGTAGTGGTTGCAGTGCGCTCTATGTTCTTTAATTCTAGTCCCAATTGTACGACAGGTTTGTCCAATGTAGACCGAACCACATTTACAAGGGATTTCATAAACACCACTAGATTGAAAAGGAATTTTATCTTTAACTGGCAACATACAATTTTGAATTTTCTTCCACGGTTTGAATATTTGATTTCTCTAACTATGTAATTAGTTTTCACTTTGGTTTGGTCAGCACAACTCCAAAAAGTGAGTGTCATTTTACCAGGAAGTATAGTAAAGAATTATCCGGGACAAAATTATTGGCGATCAAATGATGGTTTGAGTAGTCGGGCGTACTCTTCAATTGGTCATAATAACTATTGGAAACCGTTTAAATTACAATAAAACAACTCCACGGAAACGAACTAGATTTTAAAATTTCACTGAATATGATATCTTAAGACCTTATAAAAGGAGGCATAATATTATTTATTTTCCTCCTTCGCAAAACAGTGTTTATATCTGAATAGGACAGATTTGAAATACACATAGACAGTTAAAACGTTGCTGGTTCCAATGCGTATCAACAGAAGTTTAAATATGCCTCATATAGGCTATCAAGATGGGTGGTCGCGTCGCGGCATGGGGCTCATGTATAATCAAATCATCTCTAACATCTCTTTTCGCTGGAACAAAATCGCGTCATCTCACTTGAAGGACCCCTTTACAGTTTACACTAAAGGATATTTCGGTCGTATATCTTGACCGATTAAAGAGTTTTCACATTTCAATGATGTATTAAATTTATAATATTATTATCTTTAAGCGTTGCCACCTGTGTCATACAATTTTGTTGTTTGGCGTTGGTTTACAAGTAATTCATACAGCTACCCTCAGATCATACTAATCAAAGAGGAAAAGAAAGAAATAAAGAAAGAAAAAAGAAAGAAAGAAAGAAAGAAAGCAAATATTTATTTTAAATAAAAAGTATCAATACGTATTATTGTGTACTAATATTGCACACCACCTTTACTTATGAAGTAACATTTATGTGTGCCCGCTAGAAACTTTTAAGGTATTCCTTGACCTGCTTTTAATTGATGTACGTGTGTGATTACTCTACGAGTTGGCTACTAATAACAAACAACCATATTATTATGTATTTATTCTCTGTAATAATCTACCCCAAAGTGAATATTTCTAACAATTTGTTTGTAATTTCAGATCGTGTCAGCTGCGATAAAAGGCAAACCTACAGGCAAGTGTCGAGATTACACATTATTACCACTCTTTCTTTGATGTGTATATACATTCGTAAGAACCACGCGGCACTAATATTGTGTATATCTTCTTCGGAAGCAGATGGTCATGAGTTCTAGTCCACAGTAGTAGTTATAGTCGCCAGCCAACATTAGTTATCCACAAGGTAATTGACCTTGTGGAGCCATCCTATCAGCTAGATACAAATAATACATTATGTCTGTACTGGAAAGTAGTAATTCATGAATGTGCACTGATTAACAATTCCCAGACGAAGTCCCTGGTCGATTAGGAATGTGTCTTGTTTCTGCCTTCCAGGTTCGAAACCTAGTCTTTAGATTGGTGTGTTGGAACGTGTAATCAATGTGTGATGTCCGGGGCTAGTTATAAAAAATAATTAACTTACTAGCCAGAGAGTATTAGGAATTCATAATTATGTTGATAATCCCTTGTTAAATACCTTGATTCTCATCTAAATCAAATGCTGCTCGGCAGTTTAGTTTGGCGAGTTTGACTATCTAGGTGCCCGTTAGGGCGCCGCAGCCAAGCCGCGGTGCGCTACACACTCAAGCACCTTATACACCAAGCAGAGTTGGGGTGATTTCGAGGTGTTACCCAGCCGTCATGTAACGTGATGTGAACTTGAAAACTATCACAATCGAGGGGATTTAGGTACCTGACAACACATGCCAAATTTTATTGGGGTACGATTATTCCTTCTTGGTGAAAAAATGGCTTGAAACATGCTCAAAATCACTTTAAGGATGTTAGCTACTGCTACTGCTACTACTGCTACTGCTAACATCTAATACGTCGGCCCGCGATTCTGACCAGACGGGTGGGACTACAATGTTCATATTTTACATGGACATTAAGGTTATAGAAATATAGTCTCTTTTGAAAAAAAAAGTTGAAAAAGTTTGTTGGAAGGCTTCCAAATAAAGGTTTTAAAATAAGCCTTAAACACTTGGCATACAATCAACAAGTAACCATAGTTACTTGACACTTGTTGACGGTATAAGCAGAGTTAGGCGGGAAAGTGCGATACGTAAACAAATAGCGGACATTTAAAATTTTTCTTCTTTGTGTGGAACGAGAAAAGGTGTCATTATACTCTCATAAAACAAATCAGAAACCGTCCCTGGCCTAGGCCCAGATGTGGAAAATTATTTATAATGCAAAAGTGTAGGTCTAAAGTTCCATTTGGCTATAGGACTAGTAAAATTCATACTTACATTACATGTTTGACAAGCCTAGCCAACCCTATGCCAGCACAACATTGTTCTGATATGAACTTGCTCATCTGTTTGTTTACATAATTGCAACAATCAAATCATTTCATACAACTTGTCTTTCGATTGGCCCGCGTTTATGAAGGCACTGCCATCTAGAATAAATATAGAACTTTTTCGAGCTCTTTGCTATACGCAAATCTTTTTTAAAGTGTTTGGATTTCGTGATACTCTTTCAACCATAGACATCCTACTATAGGGGTTTAATATCAATGCTTTCAACTCACAACCCATGACGTTTTCCACGATACCGTTCAAGAATACCAATTCCTTCGAAAACGAAAACGACTTCGTTTTCAAATTGCGTTTTCAACTCATCTCCCACGAACTCAAGAATTGGGGTCCAGTCCTTATACCGTCGTTATACCATGGTTATACCACCTATACCCAGGATGTACATGAATCCGGGTCTAGATATTTTACATCCTATATTGTTACTGCTAATACCATAGAATTTAAATCAACTTTGATAAAAATATTATATTTTAGCAAATAATTTTGTAATGGAACTTGAAAAAGTAATGAGATCACACACATAACAAAAACTTGTAGAAATACAGCCAAACCTTACACACTCAAAAGGAATGAGATCTAAAAAAAGGGCCAAGCTCATCTACCCTTCCACATAAACGTACAGTGTCCCATAACAGCATCCTCGAAAAGCTTGGCAAAATAGAATTTGCATGTTATTACGTTTAAATTAATTAGAAAAAAAGAACTTGGATAAACTATTACGTTAAATTAATAATCGCAAATTCTATTTTGCCAAGCTTTTCGAGGATGCTGTTATGGGACACTGTACGTTTATGTGGAAGGGTAGATGAGCTTGGCCCTTTTTTAGATCTCATTCCTTTTGAGTGTGTAAGGTTTGGCTGTATTTCTACAAGTTTTTGTTATGTGTGTGTACGATCTACAGCTAATTATTGTGTAAGTTACACCGTCTTCGTATATGAGAAGTGCAGCCGTCGGTCGACAGAAGTAGGCTACAGTTGCTTTCCTGTTGCCGCATGACCTTCCATATGTGTTCTATTTATTTAAAAAAACTACCATACGAGTCCTATGTATAACAATTACTTCAGCTTTTGACTTGTCCTTAAGTATGTTGTGAGAAAGTCATATGTTGCGTATTGTGTTCATCATACGTAACACATAACACTTAACAAATTCATAGTGCTCAACAATATTTATTTCCAATAACAAGCAAAATGTTGTGATTGAATATCAATTTAAAACTACCCGACCAATATTTGTGAATATTCAACAAATATTCATCCAATACATCACGCGGTATACTAATCTGTTTATTGATCAGACGCATGCCGAATGCTGTTATATCTGTACGGCAAATAACACCAGTAACACAATGGAAGCTGCTGGTCAATCCAACCAAATATGTTGGCTTTCATATGAATTCCAGTAAAGATAATATTGACGATAATATTGGCAAATAGAGGGCTTAAATTATTTTGTTATTTGTAGTCGGGAAATCGATATTTAATTAAATCAAAGCCATAATTACTAAAGTAAATAAAATAATAAACGCATTCGCCTGTATCTAAATTACGAACTCATTAATTGATTTTGGGTGAGTGAATTTTTAACTCTACCTGACAATTTCCATGGCGTTGTGAGTTATTAAAATATTACTAAATGTACGATAAAAAATGAACAGTTTATATGTATTTGTGTATCCATTTAACAATTACTATTATTATTATTATTATTATTATTATTATTATTAATCATCAAGTTACGGTATCGTATGAAAACGTATTGGCAGGTTATATATTTTTTGAGTTGTAATCTTCAGATACCATTTAAAAATCTTCCTACGATAACTCATTCTTTCGAACTTTTTCAGTTTGTTTGTCATTGGAGTCACTGTTGCCTAAAGATTACAGTTGGCTGTGGTAAAAGCTGATCAAAGTGTGTTGTGGTGTGGTAGAAGCGTGGTTAAAGATCCGCATTCGTACAGGACGAAAGGTAAACATAAGATTTATTCGACTAGCGTTTATGTTATGTTACAAGTTTATCAATCACAACCATAACTGGCTCAGGCACTAAGCAAAGATCAGTACACCCCATGTAGTTTCATGCGCTTGGCACTCTGCTTAAATGGAATGAGATCGTTCCATTTTAATATCGCAAAAGTTCAAACTTAAGCTTAATTGACTGTGAGATGCAGTGGCGGCTTGGGACGTAATGCAATGGCTACGAGCTTAATGGGTGCACAAAAAGAGAGAACGGCAAACATTACGACTGTAATTTGATAAGTTAGAGTTAAAATACAAAAAGGTACAAAATAAACCCACCCAGACGACCAAAGAGGGAAGAGTTGGTTAATTGTATGCCGCATTGAATCAACATCACGATATTGAGTTATTTTGGAACGTACTAGTATCGTTAGTCAAAGCATCTGTGCTAACACGGGCGCAAAGTTCTTATTGATGTAGCGTTCCTAAATTCAACACGCATACGTAACACGTACACCACCATCTGAAAACGAGCGATTACGAAACTATAGTGGACATTTGATTGATGAATGAGTGTCGTCAGAAGGATGAGGCAGTTAGTTGTTAACTTGCAGTCTTGTTGTTTTGCGTCCAATCACCACTTTTGAGATGCTAATTTCAAATTCGAATATATGATTTTCCGCGTTATCTTACATTAATGAAATAACTGTATCAACCGAATTAAAGTATCATTACAAAACAAAAATTCTATTTCTTCAATAGTAGGCCTATAGTTAATTCGTTTTTAATCATAAAGCATCTGAAAATGGCTATTTGGATTTGGATTTTTACATTGTACATAAAAAATTACCTTCAATCGCAGCGTCTGATTTATTAATATTTTGAACGAGGAAGGAACTAGAGTAGCACAATGTCCTAACTATAACACAACGATCTGAGAGTATCTGAACACTGTCTCACAGATTTCCAACTGCTGGTATTCGATTGTCGTCTAAATTCCGAGTCTTGCAATGCATGATCACAGCTGGATTTG
Source organism: Sweltsa coloradensis (assembly GCA_024449915.1). Taxonomy (NCBI): domain Eukaryota; kingdom Metazoa; phylum Arthropoda; class Insecta; order Plecoptera; family Chloroperlidae; genus Sweltsa; species Sweltsa coloradensis. Next base: position 756,324 of record JAMZAV010000016.1, read on the forward strand.
CTGCTAGTGAGCCTCGTTTCACAACCACTAAACGACTCTCTAAAGCCTAATTATTTTCTTTCTGTTTGCTTTGGCTTTTACTGTCATCTTAATATGGTTCGAAAGGGAGCTGAATATTATTTGAACGGGTTTAAGTTTCGAACGTAATCTAGGGAGTGACGCTGGCGTCGAGGCAGAGTAACGGGGAGGAGAGTCTCTTGCTGGAAAATACAATTTCCAAGACCTCGTTTTATGACTCAGTCGTTTGCAAGGGTTTGTATAAAGTGATAATAGGATTTATCAGGGCGTGTATGCACGTCATAAAAACCTCTAACAACAAACTTTTCATTTATGGATTTTTTTAAATCAGTTTTTTGGCGCGTGACCTAGATTGAGTCGCTTGGTTGTCTACTGAATAGATGGGTGCGACTGGTCGATGTGATATTGATAAGGTAAATTCTATAAGCGATTTATCACGAGGAATTCTAGATTGAAAGTTGATTCCCCGGAAAACGAACATCAACTTCGTAATTGAACTTTTAAACTCGCCCCATCTCTGGACGACATTATCGCAGATTCTGACGTAACGAACGACAAGTAAATCTAGAAAGTTGCAGTCTCCAGAGTTTGCGGGGGTGGATGTTACATCTCAAAATCCTTACGCATAATTATTATAAATGAGGTGCCTCTTTTTTCATGTCCCATCATTAAACTAGTTTAAATATTATTTTATATATGAGCAAAGTCTTGTATCTTAAATTGCACTTGAAAAACCAACTTCACGTCAATTTAAGTTTAAACTGCTTATGTCTTATATTTCCTCGGAACCGCGCCACAAACCTAATCGCGGTTCACCAGCGCAGCACGTTGTGGCTTAGCGTCGGGCACAAGTTGTAGTCACACAGCGGCAGTTTTCGAACAAGTTCTGAGGGAAACGTCACAGATTTCGCGCGGGGGCCGTTACGTTGTACGCCGATTAACTTAAGCCTCTTCTCCAATATATCCTAATAGGGCCGAGCGCACGGGGACCTAAATGAGACACGTGATGCCAAACATAAACTGCATTATTTCAGGTTTTCAGGTTATGCTGGTGGAATGTTCTACTGGGAAATATACTTACAAAACACAATTTCAAATACCGATCTCTTCGTGTTGTCAATTTCTCACTCGTTGACGTGGTCCGCTTTAAATTGAAGTCCCCCCCACTTAAAATCAGTCACGTTTCTGAAGAAGTAGACTCTAAGAATATATTCATTTAAATAAATTTCACTAGGATTTAAAGATCAACTAATTTTTAAACACGTATTTTCTACACTTGAAGATTCTCGATGATTTGTTGACTGTAGAGTGTAGAGTAGAATTTGTACTACAATGCAATTCTGATCCCGCGAAAATAATGACTGTAGCTATCTACTCATTCCATATGTATTATTTGATGGTAGTAGTGGCCTGCAAAACAAAAACTTTGATACCTCCATTTTAATTTATCTCATTTTATGATGAAACATCTAAGTTTAACTAAACTATACTATTTAATAATTTTTATGGACTTATAGATATGATGATGAGAAAAATGAATTCTAATGGCAGACTAATACATCGAATAAAAGGTTAATTTGTACGCTTCTCATCCCTCAGAAGGTTTCGGCAGTTTGCAATGTTTCCAATATTAATTGTGGACAATAATAATGTGTATCGTATCATATTTAATTTTAGTGTTAAAACAGAAAATCCAATACACTCGTTAGTGTGAAAGTACACAATCTGGTATCTATATATATTACTGTCTGCGTTTAGCAGCTATGCACTATAGCACCTGGGTTAACATTGTAAAGTAGTTGAATTCCTAGTTCCGATTCAAAAATATAAATACTGTGCCCCACACCCCGTTTAATGAACAATGTTAAAGCCATTAATTTCTCAATTTTAGACCAAGACATTAAAAAAAAAATGGTATACATATTTTATTTCACCACTTTATAACCAAGTACACATTCTCCGTTTGCTCTCGAGGATTCGATATGGTTTCCTGCTTTCATCAGATTGACTCGTAAATTACATTTAATTAGTATACCTAAAGAGTCGGGCAGCTCGAATATTTCTATTGAGCTGTGTCAATAGACAACTCACTTTTCATCTAGGTAGTTGCGTGAAAGATTTGTTAGACAACTCCCCACCCGTACAGAATATAGATGTGCTACGTTCTTTTGATCAATTTATGGAGTTTAAATTTAGAGTACACAAGAAAATTGGTTTTTACCGACTGGCGCGGTGCTGTGTAAACTTTTTTTCTATCAAATTACAGCCCAACGTAACTTCAGGCATTGCTTGAAGCGAGCAACTTTTTAGAACGTTGCGTGAATTGAAATTTATAAAGAATATCAGAGAATATATAGTCTTCATTTAATGTGGCCACACAAAGTACACGCTTAAATTAACTGTACACAAAACGTGTTTTTATTTTTCGAAGACTGTTTCGCTTGATCCAGAGGTTTTTATATCAACTGCCATGTCGAGGAGACACCAAAGTGGACGCCACTCATACTCAACCTCACTACATGCGCACGGGATGGCCCTGGCCTGCTTACATAGATGTTCAGTGTATGCGGTTTGAGAATAAACTAGATACTGCAGTTCACTAGCGTTGCTATGGTTTAAGACCGCTGATAAAGAAATAACAGAGGTGCTTACTTTTATCTCTTATACCTTCATCCTCAAATCTTTAAACAAGCCAATGACAATCAAGCTATCATACGCATCACGGTATGCCGGCCAATGGCAGGGCGTCTACTATGTCCAAGTTTTATAGTCCTTAGACATCTTTGAAACAACTTTTTATATCTCTACAACTTAATTCATAAAACAAAATCTTACACATCCGTGTGAACGTAAACGCACATCGAACCACAAGAAGGCTCGTTGGTCTTGTGGTTAGCGTCTGCTTCCTATGCAGAAGGTTCAAGTTTCGATTCCTGCTCGAAGTAGAAGATTTTTTATCTTCTTATTTGGACTTGAATCCATCAGTTCTTGTCTTAGGAATTAGTAAACGGTGACTTTAGAGCCGTCCTAGCAACGAGGCACATAATAAATTCAAAGTTGTTCTGAATCAGCCTTATTGATTCTGGCGTTGATCCGCGGGTATTCGCACTGTCCATACACTGATTGCTATATGTCCTATTAATGAATATCGATCTTTGGTTGGTTATCGCTCACTCGTTGGTTGCGTCGGGGCCTACAGCGTTGTCTAGGTCGCTTTGGTTTAATATCCCCACTGAAAATCAGTTATATGACTGAGTGGGTAGACTATTAATAGTAAAATTGTATTAATCAGTTATATGACTGAGTGGGTAGACTTATTTAAGTAAGTAAATAAATTTGTATTTAGAGTCTACCCACTCAGTCATATAACTGATTTTCAGTGGGGGACATTAAACCAAAGCGACCAAGACAACGCTGTAGGCCCCGACGCAACCAACGAGTGAGCGATAACCAACCAAAGATCGATATTCATTAATAGGAATTTTAAGGTATTACCATACCTTTGCATTAAAACTCATTCAGTGGAATTGTCCACTGTAATGGACACCAACTTTCAAAATTTATATCCGGATAAAAGGTAGTTTTTTTCAATTTGACCCCAATTTTTTTTCCGTGCATTAAAAATAAATACCTTTTTTTCCTATCCCGATTGGGCAAAAAGTGCTTTTTTTAAAAGAGAAAACTGAAAATACACACCTGCAAAAAACAGCTAAAAACGAGAAATTTAGGTTTGTCCCGGAAATTTGATACATCTATAGAATTGCAGGTATTAGAGGTACACAAAATCCAAAATATGCAAAAAATACAGAAAAAATCTAGTTTTAGAAATGCATCTATAAACATCTTTACCTTAAATGAAGCTTAAATTCAAAATCCAAAATTTTCCAAAATTCATTAAAACACACGAAAAAAAAATATTTGGAAAACACTAAAAATCTTAGAAAAAATTAGCATTTTGAATTTATTGCTTAAAATAACTTAATTTTGGCCAATTTAATTCTCCACTGAATGGGTTAAACGAATGGGAAAATGTATTTTTAATAATTCATATAATATGTTGGTAGCTTAGAGTCGAATACTTGTTATAAGTTTGGAAACTTTGTTAAACACACAGTATGTGGCCGTTTTATGCTGTATCATATAACAACAAAAACACACACAACACAATGATGTTGACGTATCTCATGCAACAAACATTTTCCAGGAAAATATTATTTTCAGAGGAGTTTTGGAACTACACGTAAAACTTTAGTTAATTTGCTACGCGTTTATAGATAATATGCTTTTCTTTTTTAATGTTGATGTTGAACAAATAGAGGTTTATATTTTAAGGCCGTTGAGAGGAATTATACTAATAAGGTATATGTTTACTACAAACCAACCACTCTGCCTTAATTTGTGCGGCGTTGTTGCAAGTCTTTGAAACACATTTAGTTCAATGGCCAAAAGAGGTCCAATTTACATAATTGTAAACTTGTAATTATTATCCCAACTCCCATTGTCCCTCCAGCAATTACTTTTCTTCCTACTGTATAGCGCTACCGGTGTAGCAGGGACTGGCCGTATATACAAGGCTCATAATGCGGCGTTTCGCTGGTTAACTCTTGGCATGTAATCAACTGATTTACTTCATTTAGGCCCACGTATTAATTCAAGATGTAAAGTTCACTTTTAATGAAATCAAAATGGCTTCACACTTCCGAAAATCTATGCCTAGATCTACATGTTTACTATTTAGTAAAGCGACAGGAAAATTACACATGGAATCTTGCAGACAAACTTGTTCATGCGTTATGAATTATGATTAATATTTTTTTGTTTAACTTATTATTGAACAAATACTAATTATTAGCTGCCAGAATGTAATACACTATAGCAACAAAAAAAGACTCATGTGGACTAACATGATTTTTTTTACCAAATCACAAATTTTAACAGATTTATAAAAATAATTTTGAGCAATGTGTTGTGCAAACTGTGCAAATTGCAACAACTGTGCAATCAGATAGGCTGTGTTAGTATAGAATTAGACTAAAATGCAAGTCTTGTACCTTCTAAACTTACATCATCTGGGAGTTTTCTTCCACAACTTACCATCTGTGGCGAAGTAAAAGCAAACTAGATAATAATGAAGCACGGAATTAGGTTATCCGAGTAAAACTCAATCCACTTCTCCCTGCAACTGGATCTTGAACATGGTAAGCAAGAAACTCCGTTCCTAGCGAGGTCCTGCATTTGATGACCGCTGCAAGCGTAGAACTGCTTTGCAGTCTTCTTCTTCTTCTTCTTCTTTTCACCGTCAAATTGTTATTTAAACTTCGAATCTTCTCTCGTTTTTATTCCCCGATACACACGTCTTCCAGCTAGTGAGCGCTGGCGAATCCTCTTAGTATAGTCATCACCCACATTATCACACCCGCCCACACTGGGCGAGAGACGTCGCGCCTCCTGAGACGGCTTAGGGGGGATTTCATCAACATAGCGCTCGTTCATAGGGGATTGCTTGGTTCATAACAACACTCGATAGGTGTCTCGCTTCATCACCATCAGCATGGTCACTCTCAGTCTAACACGAGCTGAGACCCAAAGAAATACAGATACACAAGGAATCGGGCAAGATTTGATCTTCACTTATTTGGCAAACACGTTTAAATAAATAAAAACAAATAAATACATAAATTCGTATTTAAAGTCTACCACATAACTGATTTTCAGTATTGGATATTTTCGTTTTACATTTTATTATTCGTAAAAATAAAAAATAAATTTATCATTTCTTAAATCTACCCATTTGTCAATGTTGTATCTCTATTACCTCGTCTGCTCGGATATTAAATGCTTTGAAATGGATATTGTATTGACATTTAAGCACTGGCACAGTCACTGTAAGGTTTAATGCAAGCCAATTGATAAACAGCTGGCAACTAGTCGCTCACTATTTTTAAATATTAAAGGCAAAACCTTAATGCATGGAACGTACAACTGCACTTCGCAGTTTCAGTTTCAGTTTTATTTCCATTCCACAGCAGTGATACTCACAATTCCACTCGATTGACAGAATAAATTGCTCTGAAGTTATGAATGTAATTAGTCGTGAAAACATATTTTGTTTTCTTGCTTCATTTCTATCGCGATAAGTAATAATTCAATAACACTGAAGTAATTCCTCTTGCGTTTACCCGTAAATGATCAAAAACCCTTTGTAAATATATTCTGGTATTCAATAACACACATAACAAAACTTGTAGAAATACAGCCAAAACCTTACACACTCCCCAAAAAGGGAAAGATATCTAAAAAAAGGGCCAAGCTCATCTACCCTTCCACATAAAAGTACAGTGTCCCATAACAGCATCCTCGAAAAGCTTGGCAAAATAGAATTTGCGATTATTAATTAACGTAATAGTTTATCCAAGTTCTTTTTTTCTAATTAATTTAAACGTAATAACATGCAAATTCTATTTTGCCAAGCTTTTCGAGGATGCTGTTATGGGACACTGTACGTTTATGTGGAAGGGTAGATGAGCTTGGCCCTTTTTTTTTGATCTCATTCCTTTTGAGTGTGTAATGTTTGGCTGTATTTTTACAAGTTTTTGTTATGTGTGTGATCCTCATTACTTTTCAAGTTCCATTACAAATTATTTGCTAAAATATAATATTTTTATCAAAGTTTATTTAAATTCTATGGTATTAGCGTAACAATATAGGATGTAAAATATCTAGACCCGGATTCATGTACATCCTGGGATAGGTGGTATAACCATGGTATAACGACGGTATAAGGCTGGACCCCAATTCTTGAGTTCGTGGGAGATGATTGAAACGCAATTTGAAAACGAAGTCGTTTTCGTTTTCGAAGGAATTGGTATTCTTGAACGGTATCGTGGAAAAACGTCATGGGTTGTGAGTTGAAAGCATTGATATTAAACCCCCTATAGTGGGCCCTAGATTAGCAGTCTCCTATACCTCCGCAAAGGCGCGAGCGTAGCAAATTGAAGACTAAACCCGGGCCCATTTCAAGATGGCGATTTGGTGTTTTAATTTATGCTTTTTTAAAGCAATAAAGTATTTTACTGGATTGTTTGATATGGTTTTTAGCTTGTGCAGCATGGTATTAAACAAAAGAAACAATACGAAGTGATTGCATAAGGGAATTTAGTAATCATTTGGTGTTAAAGGCTAGTATGCTTACCTTCAACCCGGCGGGAATCTTGAGAACTATTTGGCCACAAATCGCTCCCATTTGATTAACATGTAAACTGTCATTTTAAGATGGCTTCTAATTGTACCGGAAGTGGACCACCGACTGCTGGTCTAGCCAATTATAATATAGGATGTCTATGGTTGAAAGAGTATCACGAAATCCAAACACTTTAAAAAGATTTGCGTATAGCAAAGAGCTCGAAAAAGTTCTATATTTATTCTAGATGGCAGTGCCTTCATAAACGCGGGCCAATCGAAAGACGAGTTGTATGAAATGATTTGATTGTTGCAATTATGTAAACAAACAGATGAGCAAGCTCATATCAGAACAGTTGTGTGGCATAGGGTTGGCTAGGCTTGTCAAACATGTAATGTAAGTATGAATTTTACTAGTCCTATAGCCAAATGGAACTGTAGACCTACACTTTTGCATTATAAATAATTTTCCACATCTGGGCCTAGGCCAGGGACGGTTTCTGATTTGTTTTATGAGAGTATAATGACACCTTTTCTCGTTCCACACAAAGAAGAAAAATTTTAAATGTCCGCTATTTGTTTACGTATCGCACTTTCCCGCCTAACTCTGCTTATACCGTCAACAAGTGTCAAGTAACTATGGTTACTTGTTGATTGTATGCCAAGTGTTTAAGGCTTATTTTAAAACCTTTATTTGGAAGCCTTCCAACAAACTTTTTCAACTTTTTTTTTCAAAAGAGACTATATTTCTATAACCTTAATGTCCATGTAAAATATGAACATTGTAGTCCCACCCGTCTGGTCAGAATCGCGGGCCGACGTATTAGATGTTAGCAGTAGTAGGCAGTAGTAGGCAGTAGCAGTAGCTAACATCCTTAAAGTGATTTTGAGCATGTTTCAAGCCATTTTTTCACCAAGAAGGAATAATCGTACCCCAATAAAATTTGGCATGTGTTGTCAGGTACCTAAATCCCCTCGATTGTGATAGTTTTCAAGTTCACATCACGTTACATGACGGCTGGGTAACACCTCGAAATCACCCCAACTCTGCTTGGTGTATAAGGTGCTTGAGTGTGTAGCGCACCGCGGCTTGGCTGCGGCGCCCTAACGGGCACCTAGATAATAGTGTCTAAATAATGTATTGTAATATAAAATTCTCTGTATTATCTAAACTATATGCTTATAGTTAATAGTTATTGCCAAACAAGATGATTTGATCAGAATTACTAGAAAAGCGAAATTTAACCAATGGGTCCTACACCAAATCATAGCTTCTTGTATTACATGCATATAAAGTTTGTTGATATGTTTTCTTTAGTGCTGTACCTAGACCTAGCAGAATTCATATTATTTTGTTTTTAAAAACAAAACACACGAAAGTACATTAATATTGACACCGTCTATTTAATTCGTCCTAACATATAGAGCCCAACGTCAACCTGTGTGGCTCCCCTAACATCAAACGCAGGTGTTTGAGCTGAAACCCACGTTTGAATCTACGTACGTCAATCTTGTATTACGCGTGGTTTAGGTATGTTGCTACCTCTGAAGTTGTAGCTAGGAACCGCAAGCTACCTTAGCATTGGATTCAAGAATCACCTCACACGACTCACACTCACTGCTACCCAAGCTTCAAAGCAAAACGTGATGACTGAGTCTAGCCACACTAAACACGAACGTGAATATGGTAAACTTTAACTTGACGTAGCATCGCTTGAAGTTTCTAAGAAAAGAAGACATCCTTTCTGTGAAGTTGTGCACATTTTAAAGCTGTTTTCGAACTTGTACGTGATATAGTGCAAAACGTCTAGGGGGTAGAGGGGGGAGGGAGATGTTTGTTGTGAATAAATGTCGGAAAACGTTTTTCGCAGGGCCAGTTTGGTCAAATTTGTAAGTCACAAAGCATTTCAAAAAATATGTATTTAATGTCTATCCTATTCAGTATGTTAAAACTGGTTTGCAGAGAAATACAAAAAATAAAACTTCGTGCGTAGATGCAGTAAAAAATAATGAATTAGAGACCAAAGTTTGACATAGGAACATAACAACAATATATAATAAGACAACAATCTCTGATAATATATTCGAATAGGGGGTTCTATAGACAGAAATTAAATTAAACATATACATATCATAACCGCGTCATAGTCGCCTACTATAAAAAATAAGGTTAACAACATGTTAATATGTTTATATATGTATATTAATATAATGTTCAAAATCAATGGGTTATTTGGTTAACTCCTGCGCCTTATTCAAAGGTGAGGGAAGACAAGTCCTAATGTGTGCTCAATAATAGTTCAGCTTTTTGGGCTGTAGTTCGTGATTCTGAGGTAAAACACAACTACTTGGTGATAATAATATATACTGATCGTATGCTCAAGTAACATCATACAACCCGGGCTATTACACGAGTTAAACTAACTATTCACTCGAGATCAAATAGGAATTAGCTTACTCATGACAAATACCAACAGTTCAAATTTTAAACGGTTATGGGCTCACATTTCCAAAACAAATAATTATTTGCCTATCAAAAAAATATTCGTTCTGTCATATCTTATTTACTAAACCATTTTTCATTAAACCGGTTACCAATGTAAGTTTTGTTTTGAATGAACCACTTTTAATGTAATATAGTTTCCCTTGTCACCGTTTGGATGGAAGTTGAGATCTAAGTGAGGTTGTTCCGTACAACAACAATACAACAATTCGCAACAATTCGTATTTTTCATACAATAATATGTTTCAATCATCAAAAAAAGTTTGTTGTTAATTCAAATGACTTAATCGCTGAAAAGATTAATGTACAAACAATGTGTAACAAAAACTCTAAAACCAAAAGCGTATTAGCTACAACGTATACTTATCAGAATATTTGTTTGTGTTTGTATTCGCTTCAGCATGTTGCTCAACAGTCCTCTATGACGCGGAGTTGAGACGGAAACGAGCTGTTTCGCTGTCTGTTATTTAGAGGTAAAACCTGGAACCGTCTCTCACAATTGGACAAGAGAATGGCACTTGCAAGGCCGGATTTCCCGTTTCCTCTCGCTTTCCATCATTATCACCGCTCTCGGCCGTTTAAAAGGCAAACGTCGCAACAAACCCCAACCCTGGCTGCCACGCGTTGTCAGACCCTCAGTGTAATATTCGGGTCTGTGTAATCACTGCTGCAAAGGACGGGCTACATCTTTGCTAAGAGCTAAGGGTCATGGTGTTAAGAAATGGGTTTCTCCGCATAGTATGTGTTCTATTCGAATTCGGATTCGATATTGCTTAACGTCTCATATTTATGCACTTTGGCTAATCGAGACGATGAGTGGTGATAGATGAGGATGAAGTATGAACTGAAGGGAGGAGGGGAAACCCGGTACCGGCATGTAGCCTACTCCTTTCGAAAAGTACCAAGGGGACCAACGGCTAACGTCCCATCCGAAAGGACGGTGTAACTTTGACAGTCATATAGGTTCCTCCACTAACCCGGACTGCCGAGCAGACGTCAAGGAGAACGAAGCCGTTACACTAGCTTTCGCACACTCCATCTGCTCTAACCAGCTGTATACGTGAGTTTCAGGGCAAAGCGGTCACCCACTCTACCAATGACCACGCCCGATTCTGCTTAACTTCGGTGTTCGAGTGGGAACCGGTTAAATACGTGTTCTAACATTGGGTGGATTTATTAATGGCTGGTTCTCATTGGCTGGGTTTTAGGTTTAAGAAATAATGAGCTAACGAGTTATAATGTTTTTAGCTTCTTTAAACCTTAAGACCTTAAACCTTGGGAAGTCATTTGTAGCTATTAGAAAAGACTGACGACTCGATTCCATGCACTCGTAGACGTGTTATTTAGAAAGTGAAACAGAGCCCCCGAAGAAGCATAATACTTAATACAGAGCAAACTAATCCACGATGGTGTTAGTTTAGTGACATCATAATGGGTACGGAAGGACCCAAAAAATGAAGCGAGGGTTAAAGAATTCAGAAATTAAATCGCCGTTAATTGATTGTTTTGGTGGCGGTACCGGGTTTGCTTACCACTAAAAAAAGTTCCCCTTTACCCCGGGTCACAAAAACAATCTGTAAAGTCCTCGTTGAAGGGCAATGCTTACAGAGAAAACGCGTGTCAATCGAGTGTCGTATTCGGTTTTTATCAAGAGACGTGCCACATGCACAGGTAGACGGACGGGCAGAAAGAGATACTTATATAGGAATTTAGCTACATAATAGTAATTGTAGATCTGGTTATATATTAATGAAGAATATATCCTATCCAGAACTTTTAATTCTGGTGTTGTTCTGTTGGTGCTGGACAACACTGTTTGGAAGGTACTCACAAAGGAAAGAAACGAGAAAAGTCGTGGAATGTTCTTGCATCTTGTGATGAACACTCTTAATCGTACGTTCAACATTGGCTAGCAATTAATTACGTGACTTCACTACGCAAACGAGCGTCTAAAGTTACACGTTAAGCCCGTCTCGCTGTATAGGCATTGCTCGCTTTATCACGGGTCCGCACCAGACTTCTAAGTAGTTTCGAGAATCTTCCCTTCACTTTTAGGCTGGTCCGTGTACAACTTTAAGACTTATGGTTTAATATTTAAGGTTAATTATCTTTAGTTCACATACCGGTCGTAACGTACAAAAGCTAGGTTTGCATTATGTGTTTTGTCTTAAAACCGAGAAGGTGCACGCTCTATGAAGTATTAAGAATTCTTTAACTATACAAAAAGTGATTTGTAAATAAATTAGCATTAAGCATATTTAATTTCGTTATACCGTTTGAAGCATTCATTTGAATAAATAGCTTTGGTCACTATCCTTGAGATAAAAATAAAGATTGTGTTCTATTATTTGTGACTAATCGTTAAAACTTTACTTCAATTTGGTGTACGGAAGTCGTATTAATGACACCATAAAAGTATTTTAGTTAGTTGTATTTAACGTATTCAAGGATTTCGATGTGGTATACACATATTTTGTCTCTCATCAAACTACGTGTGCGTATTTAGACAGTTGAGTATTAAAGTGTAAGGCATTTGGCTTTTGACTTACTTTATCTTGGAAATACTTACAGTCGTAATTCTCACAGAGGACAACGTCGAACGAGTAGACTCCCGCAACCGATTACATCGTGCTACTATAACTGAGGACTTTGGCGTGAGAGGTGATGTCTAAACCATGAGATATGCGTTGTGATGTGGGCAGACTAGACAACATCCAGACTGCCGCTCGTCGTTGATGTAAATTATGCATGTTGGTGAGTTCGCCTCAATAGCACGTATACGTAGCACAATCGTCATATTTACCATAAATATTGCATTTCCAACTTGAAACTATAGTGGAGACATGTTATTATGCAGAACCATTCAATGAATGCGCATTCAAGTTGTAACAACACTGCTAATAAAGGCCGGTTTGACTCGATTCTTGGGCGTATCGCAAAGGGAAAGCTGCCCTTTGTCTTTGTCAACTAGCCTAGTTGCACTAACTCATCAATGATGCGACGTCACATGCCGGCGGCAGAGGAGACTAGAGGCTACTCTGTCTAAGAAGTATTGGGAATCGTCCTTTGGGGCTTGTTTGATAAAAGCGTTTCATCATATTCAAAGCTTCTATTCATGGTGTGGATAACTGAAGTTGTTGGAGCATAATTTTTCATTTATTAGACACAGGAAACATAGTTGTTTTACGTCAATGTATTACATCACAAGTTTTTTTGACAATAAAACCCAAAACACGGTGCTAAAGGGAGTATGCAAAGTATACACAACGAATATCCAAATTCAGTTTTAATATGTGTTCCAACTTCCAATGTTATTAAGAATCATTACAAAATATCGCGAAGCCAATTTTAGTAGACGTTGTAACAATTTGTATAGAAATACAAAACATGTCACAGAAACGTCATGTGCAATACACCAACCATACAGAATGAGCACGGGAAGGTAAATAGCAGACTCGTAAGAAGTTGATATCGCAAGCGTAGTTTTCGTTCATGTTGACTGGTGAAATGTCGCACTACTACAACTCAATTCGGTATTGTTATGTTGAAAATGTTTTTCCCTTTACAACCTATGTTATTGTAGTGATGTTTATTTACATTATCACTTCGTAAATATGTTTGTTTGTTTATTTATCTTTTTCGCATCTATTTCAACATTAACATTTCATTTATGAATTTAATTTTAATTTATCATGTATAGTACAACATACAAAATTAATGAATTTAACATCAAATTAAACATTTAGTTCGCGATGCAATGATATTAAACATGGTACTGAACGGCTAAATACTAATTTAAAAGTATAAAATAATCACAACAGTGAGCAGGTTGATCAACCTCCGGAAACTTGCATTGCCCATGTCAGTCAGACAGCCAACCTATGGCATTAACATGAACAGTATTTGTAATTTGTGAAATACCTGAATTCAATGAGTATACAGTTTATCACAAAAATGCAAAATAAAAGAAAGTAGTAAACAAATCATTAAAATTACAGCTAGTTTAAAAAGACAAAATTATATTATGTATTACTTGCCTATTTGCAATTAAGTTGCCAACTGGTTCTTATTGGCATAATGATTTAACAATTTCAGATGAGTACCTGTTTTGCTATGGTGTAGTAGAAGTCATGTTTTATTGAAGCAAATTTTGTTTATATAATTTTAAATATTTTTTTGCAATACATTAAATTGTTCAATAAGTAGTGTTTTTAAGTATGTAAATTGTAATAGATTTTTGCTCGTGTGATGTATTGGTTAGTTTTCACAGCGAATTATTAGCTTTGGTGGAGGTGCCGGGTCCGATATTTTGGAAATCAAAGGAAAATGGCTGAAGGTTGTTTGAATGAAAGGGTAACTTGAATAAAAAAAGTTTTGTTTTCGGGACAATAGGCCATTGTATTCAAATTTTGGGTCAATACGAAAATGAAAGTTCTAGGTACAATACTTGATTTTGAGCTATAATTTTTTAAACACTCCTTTGTAAAATAATTGTCTGAAATAACGTTTGATGTACGATTTTTTCGACCATCGGTTCAAAACTCTTATTTGTACCATGTGACAAAACAAAATCGCACATAGAATATTTCAGGAAATTATTTTCCCTTAAACTCAGTCCGGAGACAAAGGTGTGTTCAAACAATAAAAAAGCATAGCTAAAAATTAAGTATTGTACCCAAAAATTTGCATATAATGGCCAAAAGGGAGCAACTGTTATGTTTTTTCTTTTTTATTCAATCCTCTTACATTCAACCAGCTTTCAGACATTTTCCTTTGACTTTCAAAATATCGGGGAGAGTGCTATAAAATATAAAATGAATGTTTTGAGTGAGAAGATTGTGATAGGTGTTTGCTCGTGCGATGTAATTGTTAGTTTTCACAGTGATTATAAGTTTTGGTGGAGGTGCCGGGTTGTCTTATTAAACTTGAGGGAATTGAAAATTCGACTAGAAATGAATTAAGTTAATGAAAATTGTGGAGATTTAACTAATAACTTCTTGAAATTATGTATCTATAATCTATATTAACTGTTTCGACTATTTACGAACAACGGTTTTAATGGGGGTAATTGCGAAGTTTAGTGGTGTCATAATCTTTTCGTGGTAGAATCATTCACCATTTTCTTATAACGAATTTATGTGAATGTCCGTTATTTAAAAATAGATATTAATCGACATTGATTCCAAGTTACATTAGCAAGGTTTGATTGAACTCAATATAACGAGTTTATCTATGGCTATTCAAAATTTGAATATCACACAATCTGGTCTTGATAATTAGATTTCTTGAACTTCCATAGCAACTCCATGTCATTTTACTTCGATTTAAGTGAATAGAAGTGTTTTAACTACATTTACATAGAAAGTTTAAAAAGCTCTTGCGGTGAAAAGTTTGCTTTGAAAGTCCAGTCGCAAAATGTAATCTTATTACGTTTAGTATGTAATTCAAATCTAAAGCTTGTAGCATATATTCTTTGGGTATATTTCATCGAAATATATTTATGCACTTTAAATGTAAAGGACAAAATATTGTTATAATTTGTGCTATATAGAGTACCGACAAACATTTCTATCTACTTAACAACACTGTTCTTTTAATTTTGATCGTGGTTAGGGTTCGATTTCCCCTTCACGAAAAAGTTTTTTAACTTCTAACATGGACTTAAATCCATCAATTTCTGGGTGTAACGGAGACTTTAGAGCCGTCCTAGCAACCAAACACACAACAAATTGAAAACTTCTCGATTTGGATAGTCGGAAAACACTCCCGTTGATGAAATTTATAATATGTAATACTTGCCCCGGGTTCGAACCCCGGTTGGGATGTAATTTTTTACTTTCTGAATTGTATAAAATATTATAAATTGTATAGTGTTGTTTCGAGTTCTCCTTGTTCAATATAGCATCGCACTCGGGTGAATTGTTTATTTCAAATTCCTAGTTGGCCGTTATAAGCGCGTCGATGATGTATTGAATAGAAGTCCCCGTTTTGAAACTTGGTTGTCTGGGTAGAACCCTAATTGTTTTCTTCTGTACTTCAGGGTGAACGACAGGAAATAACATTGTTGTAATTCCCATCGATATTTTAATTTGGTAACGAGCTAGAGTATAAATAAAAGGGCGTGATGGGCTATGTTAAAAGTACGACTGTTTGATTGGTTTGGTGGGTGCATGGTGTATTTAAGAGCGAAATGCAAACAATGGCAATACTCGGTGGATAAACACCCAATTCCGCATTCCTTTGTGTAACTCTGCGTAAAGCGATACCAACCTCGACACCTCAAAGCATTCCTCAACTTTCCAATAGCATTCATTCATTATTGCACAAGTGGGTCACTAACTAGGAAGCTTCGCGAACGCTTTTTTTAGTCGCATTGATGGATGAGCTTATTTGTAACTTTTTAGTTGGCGTGGGATCTATTTACTTTTGCAAGTGCTTTTTGAACGCATTGTATAGGTGATTGTTGTCAAGTTTCTAATGTTACTTGTTACATTGTTATTATATACCTAAAACATTCATATTAAAACCTTTATTCTATGGATTCTGGCTAAATTTTTCAACTTTTCTTTTAAAAGACAATACATCACCATTACCTTAATGTCCATGTAAAACATGAACGTTGTAGCCCCACCCGTTTGGTCAGAATCAGCCCAAATGTCACGAAAATATCGCACTAAAAATATTTAAAAAATCGTGAAAATACGATATTCACGAGAAATATTTTTTAGATTGTACCCAAAAACGTGACAGGTCTAAGTTTAAGAGATTTCAAAGGTCCCCTCCAATTTTCATCAAGATCGCATATGCCGTTTGCCCGGTAGAGCAAAAAAAGAGCTAAATTTTTTGGGGGGTCAGTGAAATTGAAGTCTTCGCTTCGCTTATCCAAAGATATCTGTGTTAAAATATAAATAGTATACTCTCAGTAAAAATCAATTTCCGACGTCTGAACTGAATTAAAAAATAATATGAATGTGAGCAGATTCCTTGTTATAGGCCTACGCGAAACAATAATCGAAATGTTATTTTGCCAATGCGACCTCAAGTTTCCGAACGAATTCAATATTGTTGTTGTATAGTTATCGTTTCTCATCATTATATGACATTTTGAATGATCGGCGCTAGTGGATGGACGCACAACAAATATTTTGTTTAATCTAAAACTGGTAATAATATATTGATTCGCCTACCATGCAAACTCTCGCTTTACCACAAAGCCTCCGTTATACGGGTAATTATCTAATTATGTATCGAACTATGTAATCGATGTTTGCAATTACTTGTACATGCATATAGTTCATGATGTACCACTAAATTTCCCTTTCAAGTTTTTATCGATGCCTAATGGATCAAACATGTTAGTTCGTGGTAGCATAGAGTTCACAATAGGTTAATACCGTCCCTTGACGCGTTTATCTGTTCACCAACAAACTGCAGCTGGGCGTAACGTCGAACATTTGTTGTGTACCTTTACCCTTAAATCAAGCCCCACATGGTTCTATATTTTCATATAAAACAATTTCTCTCTATGCGTATGTTGCTTATCGTGCTGTTAATCTCATCGGCTGACGTTCTAATCTCCCATCTGGCCAGTGGACGCCTCTGCGATGGCGTCGGCGATACTGAGGCCCTGACAACAGTGGACATTTTCTGCCGGTTTCCGAGCATACTTCATCCTGATTATATCTGCTTTGGAGGCTTGTTCACCATATGGCTGGATATAAAGTATTATTATACACCGATGCCAGAATAGGCAGTGTCACAAAGAACAAGAGTGACCAATTTATGGTGTATTTAACAATGGCGATGTTCCATGCGGACAAAACAGCACAATAAAAGGTTATTTCCTGAATGAGTTATTTTTGTAATTAATGCACCAGTTATAAAGTTTGCTGTTATTTTCATTTTATTTGCTCATGCGATACGGAATACATTAATTAGTACACATGATATGATATAAAATACCCAATGTACAACTACATGGAGTGACTGATGTGAGATGGAATACGTTTAGTACAACCGATGTGATATATATTATATAAATACTCAACAAGTGCGAGAGTTAAAACGTGTACGTTGGCACTGATAGAAGGTCACGTGTGCCTAGATCCCGGGTCGATTATTCAGATTGTTTAGCATGAACGAGCTCGTTAAGATAAAGTGGACTTTTTAAGCTCTGGAGAGCAAGACATTTTACCTCTCTGGATGACTCTAGATCTGATCTGTAAGGCTACAGAAGTCTATAACAGTCGGAAGTTTAGAAATAAAACCTCCTACAATCCTCCGGAAAAGTAGCTCTGTTAGGTTATCTCTTTTATCCCATCCGAACATTTTTTTACAATTAAGATATTTTAAAAACAAAATGGTTGGTTAATATTTTTCTGTAGTTAATTTGAAAGGGAGAAGTGATTACAAAATGGTGAAACTAAGAATTTATTAAGTTCCAAACTAGTGGTTTGAGTGTATTACCTACACACTTAGTAAGTTTAATTTTTAATTTTAAATAATTGAAAAATTATGGGTTTCTATAAAGCATAACAATATTATAAATAATAATATTGTTCAGTTAACATGTAAGTGCTTGATTGTTATTGTTATTGTTAATAGGGTATTTACCCATTAAACCAAATAGTATAATTAATAATTGAGTAAACTAAAAAAACGGGTTCATCATTACCCAGGAAAAATATTAAAATTTATTTCCGAGCTAATATAGTTAAGATTTTTTTATGCCAATCGTGACCTTCTAGGACGCTGATTAAAAAATATATTCCGAAATAAAAACACTAGTTCATCTTTATTGTAAAAAATATCAATTTTGTGATTTGTGTACCTGGTTCAGTCACAATAAGCTGAGTAAATATGTGTGATATGTGATTTTGGAATTATGTTTTGCATGTCTGTTTGTTAATGAATTTTGTTTCATTATACGTTACTAGTGGGGCTCTGGCCTCTTAACAATAATTGACAAATAAATAATTAATTGAATTAATAAAACAAGAAATTACATAATATGTGTGAGGTGCATTTTTTGCGTGGCTTTGTGTTCAATTTCAAGACAATCATTGCTTAGCTATTTTTCGTTGGTGCCATACAGAAAGTTCACGTAAACAAAAATAGCCAGATTGAAGGTTATTCAAAGACATTCACCCAAAATGTAAAGAAACTCACATAAAATTAAGTTAAGAGATAAAATATTATGTAATAGTTAATTTGCGACTACTATTATTCCATAAAATACGTGGCAAACAAAACCGTTTTTGGGGCATTGCCCCCTTTTAAGATAATTTTTGCTAAAACGTAGTAATATTTTCTTCTGAAAACATGCATAATAATTGATTGTTCTTGTGGTGGTCTACTGTGGCGTTAAACAAAATAATTCATTTTCTAATTATTTGGTTTTTATTAACTTTTTGTTACCCACTAATGGTGATACATGAAGACAGCCTGCAATAATACTTTAATCTACAGCATGCAATAAAATTATAATTGTTTGCCACAAACTTGCATTTTACGTCCTATTAATAAAGTGACGAGCGCTGGAATAACCGTATTAACCTCCTCATGAGAATTAATTTATTACAAAGATTCACCCAGCATTCATAATTTTCTGATCTTGACAGCAACATTATCTGCCGAAATTAATCAAGACATCTTCAAACAAAACCAACTTATCTTACTGTAGAATGCACACATAGAACGTATGAAAACATGTTCTGCAAGCCTGCAGTAACGCTTGTTTGTGAAATTGAGATTAGCATGGTCATGCTTACAGAACGTTGACGGTTGGCTTTAAGTTATTTTTAGACCGTTATCAATTGCAACCTACTTTCAGTCTGACGAACTGGCCAGTTTATCCCATTGCGGTTAGTGTGTGACAGGCAGAGGGGATCTTAGAAAAAATACTAAGTTCTAAAACCTTAAAAAGTAAATAATACAGTGCATTTGTTTGACAATATTGGAAAATGTGTTCCAACGATTTTCAAAATCGATATCCTATTTTATATTTAAATCTTAGTTTCACAAATTTATAAAATGTGTATCATAAACAATTAATTTTCTCCATTCAGGCGTTTATATAATGACTTGTTAAGCATTGTTTTAACTTTCTTACATGACTAAAGATGGTTAAAGTATTTACATACGTACTCCAAAGCAAATCATAACTACCGTATGCAATACAAATTTCTAAACGTACCACCGTAAAAATAATATCGTGAAGCTATCGATCACTACATCTACCAGCGTGTAATATATTTTTTATTTAACGTCTATACTATTTAGTTATAATTTAAAAAACTGACTTACAAAGGAGGACACCTAAAAAAACTAATTACATGTTGAATGAAGACAAAATAAAAAGTAGGCCCTAATTGTTTGTCCAACTAATAGTGAACTTTAAATTAGTACATGTGAACAATTAAGAGCGTATCTCATAACAAGATATTAGGGTTCTGGTTACGATCTAAATTCCAACTCAAACATAATAAAAGTTCGAACTAAGTTCAAGTTCAATTTTTAGTGGTGTGTGTGTGTACCCGAAATTTAAGGCCGGTTTGAGTATTTGGGGGTCGTCCCTAATGTAAAATAAGGGTATCCAGTTTTCGAGTAAAAATGTACATAAATCTTTGTGGAGGTGCCGGTCCAGACTAAACATTACTCGTGTGTTTGGATACAGGATAACGTGACTGTTTGGTGAAAGGAACGGTCCAGATTTGATTTGGAATTCAATAGAATTATAGCAATATAATTTAAATAAGATCAGAAAAACAACACTACCATATCGTTGGCCTCCAGAAGGTACATAATTATAAGCTCCAGTAATTAGAACCATAATTAATTGTTAACCTTTATATGGACACAACAAACTCTAAATCATATGGCAAAAGCTTAAAGGTAATAATAGATTATAAATTTACAATCTTTAAAATTAGATACGCGTTTGTTTCTCTAATACACCTTCACATTCAAAGCGAAACGTCTCACAGAAGCGCGAAGAGTAAACGCACTTGAATCGTATAACAAAACACTCCCTTTAAAGTAGATTATTGACATAATGTGAATAACGTGTCCTTGATTGTAAACTAATCTTAAATGTGTTTAGGGAGGATTGTTCCCTACATGCATAACTTTTCTGTCTGTGCGTCCGTCCGTCCGATCATCCATGCGTGCGTGTGTCACGTCTCACGATAAAACCCGAACATGATCTCCGATTGACATGCGTTTTTGTCGTTGCCCTTTAACAATAATGTTACAGAACCTTTTGGTGGCCATGGGGTTATTAGGGTAACGAGGTTATAAATAAATAATTAAATAAATAAATAAATTCTCACTAAAAATATTATGATATTTTCGAACCCAGGACCACCAACAAAAGAGGTCTTCCGCAGGGTGGGATGTATTCTCCTTCGACATTGAGTAACTGCACACTCAATGCTGCGAACTCCTGCACCAGTGCTATCTGATAAACGGCTTGAAACTCGCGTGTGTTATAGATATCGGTGTTTTAACGTCTCTAACATCGGTTGGAAGTTCACGAGAAATTATATTTCTTGTCGCAGGATTAATTTTGTGTGGTGTTCAGAATGAAATAAACACCATGGTCATGAATACGAGAATAACACTTCTAAATCATGACCGG
The DNA here is from genome assembly GCA_024449915.1 of Sweltsa coloradensis. Classification (NCBI taxonomy): domain Eukaryota; kingdom Metazoa; phylum Arthropoda; class Insecta; order Plecoptera; family Chloroperlidae; genus Sweltsa; species Sweltsa coloradensis. The sequence goes on from JAMZAV010000016.1 coordinate 777,662, forward strand.
CAAAGTGATAGAAGAGAGGAGCTTTTCACAACAGTCATTTTGAATTTACAACGATTTTTCCAACGTATAAATTTTGCATATCCTCCGTAATGGTGTTTTGTTAGTAAAAGCATTATAGGTCTGATACGACGCGTTATTTCCGGCTAGCTGGCTCTAGATATCCACGTGCAAGCTAGCTAGGCGTAAGCTCGTGATACTGGGGATGCATGCATCCTTTCACACAGGCCGCGTTCATTGCAAAACTAAACGAACCAATTTTGCTTTTGGTTGCTGCAAATCGATTATTGCATTTGTGAAGCTTGCATTGACTTTATGCGAACATTGAATTAGATTGAGCTCATGTTTTCAACCATGCATGCATGGGTTTGCTATTATTATCTCCTCTCTCTCCGCTAGCGATTTAGTTTATGAGTTTACATAGCTTTACACCCTTCTCCTCTGCATATATTTGATAATGTGTCTCATTAATACATTCCGTGTACATTTTCACCTACATGTAACAATAAATTATTTTAATTTGTTTTTCACCAAGCTAAATTCTACACAGCTTTATTTTAAGTGAACAAATATTACTGTAGAGTTGAATTGTCCCTTTAACAAACAAATCTTCACATCCATTTTGTATAACAAGACTAAAACATATTTTAAATTTGTAATGTTTGTTTAAAGATATATTTTTGAAGGATATCTCTATAAAATTGCCAATGAATTGGTGCACATAGTTCATTTTTTATAATCGCCATTGATGGTTACTGCATATACACAGAACAATAGCGCTTCTCATTGCATTCTAAGAACCAGGCATGCATATATTATAACCGGGCCTAGTGTTAACTCGTCAGATGAGGCTGTCGTAAAGTTCTCCCACCTCGTCAGAGGACGGTCCTATGGGCTGCGCGGGTGCGGGGTCGTAGTAGCGACAAACATAGGATTGTTTCACAAACAAAGTGGAACAAGTTGCAGCCCCAACGAGACGCGAAGCACTACTGGTGTTCATCAACGCGCGTACATTTCTTGAGTGACGGAGCGTTTGCTGGAGACATGTGGCGTTCCTTCACATGCAAACTTTCGTCAACAGTGGCGTACCGACGTTGCATTATCAGAGACCTACATACCGCCTATTCAATGGTATTCTACGTATTAACATGAAAGTCTGAGCTCAAGATTGACATTTAAAAAATAAATACAATTATGAAAATAATTATTTTGTATGGTAATACCTATTTCTACGTATAATAAAAGTTGGAAATGAAGGTTAACGTAAAAAAGAAATCATGTTCAATTAAGAAAATAATAAATAAAATATTGGCTTGCCTTTTTTACGTTTCGATACTAAACAAATACTAGACTGAGACTAAACAAGACTGAAACTATAATAACCCTGATTTTTAGAATTTTGAAAATAAAGTAAAATATGAATTTTTCCACCCTGTGCGGAACATTGTATAGAATCGAAAAGCAACACAGAATGAACTTGTAACGCTAGAACCTTTCTAAACAATTTCTTTGAGTGTGTGAATAGTGAGGACGATATACGCTCAGTATCATCTTAAGATTCAACTTATGTGTGTATTTATCAATCAGCCGTATAAACATTATGACATTGTATTTCAGTTAGGTTTTATTCGCACCTAAAATACTTTAAACATGACACAGTTTGGAGGCAGCCAAGAAATCCTCCTGGGTCCTTATTTTATGCTTAAGGGGCATTTGTATTCCTAGCTGCAACCACAATATTTATTACCATCGTATTTTGCAGTAAACCCAACAAAAGATACCAAATTTATAGGATGTGGGCATATTTCTGAAGAAAAGTGTAAGTTAATTTTTAAATTTTGTCTTGGACGTCGCAATTTTTCATGTGTGTGTGCCTAGTCGGTTGTACAGGCGTCGTGAGCCTGTTGTTATGGCCCATCTCTAGAGGGTAGTTTCCGCTTCCTCTTTGAATATTACAACAGTGGACGGAAGCAAATGTCCCGCGGCCTTTAGAAGTGGTGGCAAGACCACACAACATCGGTTTCGTTTATTACTATTGCGTAGGGCCGGTCTATGGCCGTGTGGTCAGGCCAGTTATGATTGATGAAGAAGTAGGGAGGGGGTGGGGAATAACAAGCCGGCTCACATGGCTGGCCACTGAGGTCATGGCGATATATCAAGAACGATCCATTTACAAAAATATCTCATATTGTCAAACACGGTTTTCCTTGGAATGGGACGAAAGAGACTTTTTCCTAAATTGGACACTCTATAGGATGCATAGGAAGACGGTTCCACGGGAAAGTTGGATGATGTAATAAAAGTGAAGTGTCTGCTATCCAAGGTAAGGAAGTAATAACGATTATAATTTCCACGTTGACCGAAGCATGTCTAAACGGCTGTAACACGACGTCTTCAAGCACTAGACGAAACTATTTGCCTGTGACAAAGCTATTCTCAAATCACGCCGGGAACGATTTGGATTTTTTGCAATGCTAAAACATGACCATTATGCCCCTATTGCATGAGGAGTCATCAGTCGTCATGCCAATGTACGAGACTCAAAACCATGCATAGTTTTCTAAAGTTTTTTTTTTCTAAAGTTTCTAAAGTTTGTGAAAATATAATTCGAACTCTTGTTTTTAGTTTTTCACTGTTGTAGAGAACGTTGATTTTGTAATGTGGTTGATGGAAATTTCGAAATGCGTTGATAAAAATGCAACATTTGCGGTTTTAGCAATGCACCAGATACATTTGTTATAAAGTAGTAAGTTGGTTGCTACATTAATGTAAATTTGTGCTTTTTGTTATTGTTCTACATTACAAGCTTTGTTCAAATCTCCACTGTCAGCTTTTCGTTTTTACAAATAGTTGACCTAATAAAAACTTACCGATGTTATCTTGCGTCGACCATACATACTTATACAATCCACTGCATATACATAATATAAATAAACTAACGTGTATAATACAATTGAGTATAATACAGTGATTATATATACTCAATAATGATACTGACAGAATTTCCCAGTGTGTGTTTATACATTTCCACAGATGACTTTTTCATTTTTGAAAAATGTGAAAATTTGTAAAAACTTTTTATAATTTGTATTTATAAATAATTCTAATTGATTCACCTATCAAACCAATACAAGTCCATTGTCTCAACTGCGCTTATGTAGGGTGTTCATTTCCAAGCTGATACTCTGTATGGAAATTGGGTTGGAGTGCTAGCGATTATTACAAAAGACTTCCCCAAATTAAAATTATGGAATATTATGAATATGCACGGACTAGCACTAGGCCTTAATTAAATACTTTGCAATGAATTGCAGTAAGAAAAGCTTCAGCTGTGAATTTATTTTTAAAAATGTTCACTTTAGGCATACGTATTGATTGCCCTTCCCCTTATAACATTGATTAAAACTGCTGTATTCCGTTTCTGCGTTATTATTTTATGACAGAACCTTTTCTTCGATAAGCATGTATGTATATCTCCACCTCGCCATGGTGAATCTTGATCGTTTGCTTCTCTTGCTAACATTTGAAGCTTTCTGTTCCGTGTAAGCATCCGTCCCACGATATCAAGAGAAAACTAGCCCATTGTTTTGGATGGCTGCAAGTAAACAAAACCAAAGTTTGCCTAAAGCCCTTGCGTCTGTATTACATAGCCCCCCTTTCAGCTTTTACAATGGCTCTTGGAAATTTGCCACAGATCAGATAGATGTTATTGTATATTTCATAGTTTATGACGTGAAAAGGGACTTTTTCAGAGCGCTGATCCTAGCGATACCCCCCAGATTATATCGCATAAATAAACTATGATTTACGTAAGTCTGCGAGAGATAAACATAGCCAAGCGGACAGTAGGCGATTGAAAAAGATTTTCGCAATATGTAATATTGGAATAAATATGCGATTGTATTCGGTAATTTGAAACTCAAGCCTACTCAAAACTGGCTTAAAATACCATAAGCATTAATATCACTATCAAAAAACACACTCGTTAAGATTAAAATGCTTTTTTATACGATTCAAAAGGCTGCATTCCCGTTTCAACGCGCTCTGCAAATAGTGAAATACCTTTTAAGAGATAGAATGAGCATTTTAGTTTTTATCAACTGAAGCCGAACAAAAGTCAAGAGAAACGTAACCTGCAGATCGTGCTCTTTAATTTATTGTCTTAGTTCACGGGCTGTCACGGGCATAAGGCACCGTCTCGAGCAGTCCTAGGCCGCAGAAACGCCAAGCCACTAAACTTACTGCGATACCATAGGGAATTAATTAAACACAACTATACTAGAATGGTAAATTAAATAGGTTGTTGATTTGACAATTCGCCCATCTTTTCTCAAGGATTTACTATAATAAATAATGGCAGTGTTCGGAATAGTGACAGCCTCGAAAGTTGGCAGCAAAGACGTCGAGGAAATGAAGACAAATAGAGCTAATTTCCCAATGGTCTGGCGTAAGCTTTGTTGTAAGGATGCCAGCGGGAGGGTTTAACTCTTGAAGGAGGTTCGCGCCTAGAAATAAGTTGTATTTGTTTCCATTCGGTGTATATCTTCAGACGAGTTTTGAGGTATATATGCTTGTTATCAACTTATCCTCACCAGTGCGACTTAGTTACAGACTTTGCCTTATTTTGAGCAATGAACCAAAACTTACAGAATTACATAAACTTTAAGTTATGTAACTTATATCACGGTAATAATAATTTTACTCCGAATAAAGTTAAAATGAAGCATTTATGAACGCTATTGTGTGACTGTAAACTTCATCTCTCTCTGAGCTCAGCATTTACGTTCAACTTATACTCTAGATCTCTAAGCTTCCGCGCGCTCCACGTGCAAGGAGATTCAGTGGTCCTTTCAATCTACAATCTTAGGCCTACATAAAACACATATTTTAGTACCAGAGACAGCTCATTAACAAGAGAATCGATGAAAGCCACATTTGTACTGTACGAGTGAATTACTTTGACGAAAAACATGGAGATAGTAGATTGTTTTCACTTGACTGGATAAAGGCTATTTAAGTTTCAATTGTATGATTCGAACACATGTTGAGTATTGAAGTCAATCCATTAGAGGTGTGCGATAGCCTTAGTGACCCCCCCCCTCTCCTCAACGTCTACGCATTGAATGAAGTCAGGGAAGCAAGCGAGTGATTAGATAACGCCATTAAACTAGTCTCTCCGCCTGGTTAGTGTACAGGGCGACTTTTACTGCTCCTAACCAGCATTGAACTAATTCCACTGGGGAGACTGAGTGGATGTTTTGATGGCCATTTAGCGAAGTGGCTTTAAATGCTTCGCGCCCCACAATGGTTGTTGTGAAGGTACTTCAAGATAGACAGAGTACAGACATACCCAGACACTAATCATTTGAATATGGAAATTGTGAGGCGGTGCACACGGAATGTTAGGATTACAGTTTGATTTACAATAACGGGATTCCCATACTTGGAGAATTATCTATAAAGCAATAACTAAAAATTTTGTCAATACCGATTTCATTTTAAAACAGTCTTGCTAAATTAAAGCGGTGTTCTTTTCTACAACGGTAGTTTGTTTCTCAAGAAGCACTAAGAAAATCTTACTCTAGTGTTACGATGTATAAGATATGATAAAATTAGTTATTATCAGTTTCTGTCTGCTTTCAGTTATAATAATATAAATATAGTTTTAAATCCAATTCAGCATTCCAATTTTCCACACATACATATTTTGTACACAGTTGTATCCTTAAGAATTACATTGTTTATTGTAATCATTATTATTAATTTAATACCATAACGCAACAGCAATTACATATAACAACATTTTAACAAGTTTAAAACATTATTGTAAAACATTGACTCAATTAGTTGACAAATTTTGATCGTCATTATTACTGTATTTTTTTCTTGATTTTTTTACTGTGTGTAGAGGGGTAACTATTTAGTCCACTATCATAGCTTTGAGATATAGCCTTAGAATCGTCCCAGATCCTGTTTAAATAGTAGGCCTAAGTAAACGTTGTGTCATGGGTAATGATACAATGAATTTCAAATAATTTTCAAGGAAATACAAATGATGCTTGGATCAAGGTATGGCATCAATGAATGTAGGCGTTTCACGGTTGGCTTCATTATGTCAAATAACTTCCCAAATATATTTTATAACATCTATCGTCAAAGTTCGGATGCTGCAGAAAGGCTCAGACAAAATTAATAACAAAATGGAATGTCACAAATAACTGCCCCAACTGGGGATTGAATCAGTCGCAGCCATATTGTTACGACAAATGCTAAACAATTCCTCATGATTGCTTTCATGTGTAATGCTGGTACAATGTTCCATACACGACGGTTCCCTGTCAAAACTGAAGGATCTGTCTAATCAATTTGCCTCTTCGTATAAAGCATTCTTATAAATTCTATATTGTCTTATATTATTTAAAATCGACCTAAACTCACATCAGTTTATTCCAAAAAAAGGCTTTTTGTTAGTTTTAGAGATTTTCATTTTTATATTTTCATTTTATTTCGTACTTTACACAAAACTTCTCCCAGGCAGCGACAATAGTGAAAAGAAATTTAAAATGCAAAATAACTTTTTTGTGTGGAAATCGAAAAGTGTGGTCCCGAAGCCCGAAGACAGTGTCTCGAAAGTGGTAATATTATTAGGGATGCTTCCCGTCTCCGGCTGCTTCCGTCAGCCCACAAGCAAACAAATGGGTATCGATGCGTGCGGAACGCGGGTGAAATAAAGTGCGTGTGACGGGCCTCTAGTTTATGGGCTACGCACGGCGCAATGCGTGAGTCGTAAAGCTGTAAAACTCCCATAGGCGTGAACATTATCCCTCATCAACGTACGGACGATTAGTTTTCTCATGACAGTGATGAATCTAACCTGTCAACACCATTGAATCTGGCTGACCATAGAAACACAAAACGTCACACGATGAATTTAAAATTATAGTTTTGGTTGTACAGGGAAACCTGACGTGGGACATTACCCATCAGCTTGTAATAAATCTATACGTAAGATTGACCGATGCTCAACGTCAACACGTTTTACAAACGAGTTTTCAGGAATGTTTTGTTGTTTGGTCGTTGTATATACAACAAACCAACGATGGTAAATACTATATCGGCCTTGAAAATCACTGCAGATTAAAACCATTGAATGAAAGGTCCTAATCGAGTAAGCATTAAATGCAGTTTTGATGTATATGCAAACCTCTGCTATTGAGAAACTCCCTTGCCATTATCGATGTGGGTAATATATGATAATGATTGGGGAAAATTTTAAATCGCTGCATATAAAATACATTAATGGCAGAACCTGAATCGTAATTCATTCTGCTGCCTGTAAAAATTACTTGTCAGGTAAGCTTTATTCACATGAGCCCCTTCTCCCCATATCCCCTATAACATAGAGTGGTGCCTTATGACCTAACGGTTAACGCGTCCTTAATACAAAAAAAATCACACACACAAATTAACAATGATTGTATTGTGGATGATTACTAATTTGTATCAATTATTACCGGTCTCTAAGAAACGCCCTTGAAAAATGTGCAACATTGACTTGTTGTTTTAAAGTCGTCAGAGGTATCTGTTGAAATAGTTTTAAGCCCCGCCATACAGTACAAAACACAAAACAAATCTGGGAGAAGTCGTTTTTAATCATATATTGGCCCATACGAAACCCATGATGAACCCATGATGGCGAAACAGTATAATATAATATTACAATTGTTAATTAAGAACCAGCTGGTGAGAAACTTGTTGCTCTGTAGGTGGCAAAACTAAAACAAAGAATTGGCTTCATCAAGGGTAATATTATACTTGATGAGCAGAATTATGGAGAGAAGGTTTGCTTTATGCATCACTTTTCCGTCCGTAGTGTTCGTAGTGTCACGTTCCACGATAAAAACCGAACATGTCTTCTGATTGGCAACCCTTTATTTTTGTTGACATTGTCTTTCAACAAGGGCGACACCGAATGTTTTTGGTGACCCTGGCGAGTTAGGGGGTGGGGCTACCCCATCCCCCGAGTATTAGAATACGTATACACTCTTCACCTCCATCGTTATTGATGCTTGTACGCGCGTGGGATTATAACAGTTAGCTGAGCTACCTACCCCCAGTTCGCCCGTACGGCGTACCCGGCTTCCATTAATTACCCTCAACATCAAAATACCAAATACAACAAATACGTGCACTGTACTCTATGCACATGGGATTTCTCTGTTATGTTGTTTTGTTCATCATCGACGTCAACCGTGCGGATTCAAAAGCCACGTTTGTATTGATGTTGTTATTTGTCAGGTAATATAACGCACTACTCTTTCAATTGGTATCGAACGATCATGTCTAACAATTTAACCAGTATAATATACACTATAGAAGAGAAATACTTTCACTCTGAAGATTATTCATATTTTAATTCAGTTCAATATGTTCTACTATTCGCAACAATGTGACAAGAATTACTTTGTGTGATTCAGTGGTGCGGTTCGATGCCCCGTAGAATGTTAATAACTATATAGGCAGCTTTAACATAACTGATAGCCGAGAGAACACTGCAACGGCGAATCAATGAGGAATTATTATACTGCAGTGGTACTTACACCACGACATGTTCAGCAGTTCTTTATGTTAGCATTACACATATCTAGAGCAACCATATAAAAATATGCCTTTTGAATATTGCTGTTTCACATAAAACCACCATCAGTTCCATGCATATTTCTTTATGTATCCCTGGTCTCAGTCGATTGAAAGTCTGGAAAGTTGTTTTATGTGAATATACTGTGGTAGAAGTTATAAAATTCCAATATAAAAGCTGCACAAGAAGTAACCTAGTCTTAGAATAATGTGATCTTTGTTCGTCAATATATCGATGTATAGCTGTAAAAATAAGAAAGTTAACGTGCATAAGTTTCCCATGTCGCACAGATAATGGGACACAGATGCTCAGTTCTAAAAACTGCTGAAATACATTGCTGTTTGCTAATTTCTATCAAGCATGCCACATAACTGTGTTCTCAGAAAAACTCGTCGGGTATACCACATAGAAGTTATGCGTTTATTAAATTGATACTTCCAAAAAATATATTTCACCCTCTAGCCATGAAAACACGGTTACGTTCGTCTTAAGTAAATGTTTTTTTTTTATTATTCTACATGATTTTACGTGTAATAAAACACGTTTATTATGATGGCAACAAACCAACATACATTAAAATAATGTATTCCGTCCGACGTTGGTTCATTTTTTTTTAAATATACGTACAATGCCAACATGAGCCACTCCTATACACCTTTGTCTCGGCCGAGTTCGTTGACGTCCGTCCCACGATTACCCTCGTTCCTCTTCCCAGACGTAGACTAGCCAGAAACATAAATCATCAGCCTTCTTATGTGCTAGGTAACTTTGCGGGGAGGGTAAACGCAATGCTCTCAACTAACACAATTAAACCCTACATTAATCCTTGACTTACTATCTAAATCAAGTTCCTTCCATTGCCTTCCAAGGGACCGCCTCGCCTCGACTTGAGGTCTACCGAGTCGAGTAAATGAATTAGCCTTACTATTATAATAACAGCAGACCGCTTGCAAAGACCAAGATTAAATCACTGCAAGTGGTACCCTCAAACCGCGTAGCGCAATACGCAACGGGGTTATTTCAAAAGACAAGTTGACCCATGTAATATTATGAAGTTGCCTTACTTGGAATTATTTGTTTTGCATAATTTCCCAATTTTACTCCCAACTCTGTATCTCGGATTGTGATTCTTACGCACGATTTGTCTGAAATACGAATGCCCCGACGTTCCCATTTTAAGCTCTAGTAAAAACATTTTTCTGGCAGATTATCAAGATGTCGTATCAAGAATATCCTGAGGTAAAAAGGAAATATTTTCCTTAAACACGAACCTTACAAAATAACATGTGGTATACGATATTTTAAAAACTTTTAGTGTTATGTGAACCTCGATTAGACATAAAACTGAGTTAGGGCCAATCTCATAAAGATTTCAACTAGCAATAGATAAAATAATTAACAATGAATACTGAACAAGCAAGCAAAAGTTGTAACATGAAAATTTGCAAACATATTTTCAACACTAGTTTTTAGTAAATGTATATTATTTACTTTTCAAGTTTGGAACAAACCAGTCATGTTAATTTGCGTTATTTACTTGAACAGCTCAGTATAATTAACCAATGTGTATCTCCATAGTATGGGATTAAGAACAGCACCTGTGCAACAGCGATAGTACAAATGAATTGTATGTATTTGTTTTAATAACAAACTACACTGCGTCCCAAATGAAGCTCCAGTGTTGTATACGAAAGTGTTTATTACCACGAGACGCTTGGCAGCTCACATAAGATTACATGAATGTACGTATTTTCTCGCCAAGAATTAGTGATACATTTAGCACGTGCCAACATTAACAATTTACTCACAATTAATATAAACGAGTTAAGTCATGCTATTGTAATATTTAATGATAATCATAATATAGTTTACAAGCACTGGTACGAGAGTGTCCAAAAGAGAGAGCAGAGCTACCCCATCAACAGATCGTCGAAAGAGAATACAAAAGTAAAGTAATACGTTTATTTCAAGCTTCTTAAGCTCGTTTTTGGTGGAGGTGCCGGGTATTTAATCGTAAATTTTGGATGACGCTAGCCCTACCCTTCTGACCCCCAAGGGCCACGAAAAATATTCTGTATCATCTTACAAAAGGTGATGCATATAGGAGAGCTTCAGAAGCCAATGGGTATTAAATTGCAGAGTTAAATCTATTACAAACTAAACTGGGACGGCCTATGCATAAAACCGGAATAGGTGCATATTATTTTACTCTTTTAAAGTTTACCACAAAACATTTGATTATGCTATCCCTGTAGTATGGCATGAGAACGTAAAGATAAAAGAGAGTTGATAAAGTTTGTGTCGTATATGTGCAGTGTTCACAAATGGTTCGTTTAGTTTTCATTGCCACTATCTCTCAGCAAATGCTTCTTTAAAACAATAATATTAGATCTTGACTACCTAATTCACCATAGTTTTACAAAATCTTGCTTTATTTCTAGAAGAAAACCACACCACAAATAGTGACTTTTCATTCACAATAAAACCAATTGAGGTCAGAATGTAAGCTTATAAACCTTGGGTTGTTCTAAATTGGATTGTAAAATATGTTAACTTTGAATGTGACCTTAATTCTGAACTTAAAAACTAGTAAACTCAAAAACTTTTTAATTTCGGTAAATTGAGTCAACGAGCGAAATTTGCTAGTTTCGCAGATTTCTAGGTTTTGTTGTGTAGAATTCTTGGAATATAAAGTGGAATTGTGTGTCATGGCGTATTTCCGAGGAAAAATGCTTTGTCATATTGTCTCAATATGTTGATCGTCTTGGAATGTAAAAATCTGGAGAATTCCTTGTGTATTCTCATGTTCCAAACGAAATTACGACAAACTTTATTGTGGTACTCTTTTCAGTGTTATAGTACAAGTCACCAAAGTGGGTCAAAAACAAGTATCATAAAATATGTAAGTCAAAGTTTTGTATTTATTTTATCCTCGTTGACAATTAATATAATATCATGACTATTATCATGACATTCGAATGTGACTTATTTCTTATAAGCCGTCTTCCATCGTTGGGTGAATGCTAGCGATTACCTAAGATGTAACAACAAAAAATAACTATAATAATACATTAACACATACACAAACTAGCATTCATTAATGGTATTTTTGAATCCACAACATTACAATATTATAATCAACAATGAAATTGATGAACTCTATGTTGAGCCGGCCCTAAATAACACATTAAGTTATGTCATATTGTAAATTAAATGATGTTTAAATAAAAGGTTATTCATTGACATTGCAAACTGTGATATTCCGGTATATTGAAATGAATACTACGGCAGACGATGTACTAACGTATTTAGATATCCCGCTCAAGGAGCGTCCACCATGCAGGTAAGATGGTTACAGCTTACTGGAATCGTGTGTACTATCCCAGAAGCTGCCACCTCAGCGCCCCTTGGTTCCCGTGGGATGGATAAGTTTCCCTCCCTAGGGAAGCATTCGAGATTCAGTCCTGCCGTAAATATATGTGGCCCATCTTGTTCCCGGACCCAGGCCGTCATCACATGACGCTACTAGCCGGATTGATTCGTCTCACTAACCGGATAAAATATAATTACTTAACCCGAGAAAATTCAGTACAACGGCCGAAAATAACGCCAATCTTCAAACTAAATTGATATTATTGCATGCAGTGTGAGCGTAGTAACTTGTTATGATTAGGTCTGTTCTAGAGCAGTGGTCAATACATCATTTAGCGAGTTCGTCAGCCTTTGATGGCACACGCAAAGAACCCATAGTTCATTCTTTGTTTTATTGTACATTTGTATCACATTGTTTTGCATTCAATTTATGTAAATGGTAACATTTACATAACCAATAATATAGATAATTAGTATAATGTTTGTATGGAAAGTACAAAACATCCTAGATAAGTAAGACAGCGTTTATACATCAAGATAAAGTTTAAATTTAAGAAGTTTAGGCAATAATGTAGATATTCTACTATCTTATTGATTAACCCAACCCGTTCTATATAACATTCTCTAGATAGTGTGGTACAAACAAATGTATTTTCGAACAATGCGATTTAAAAAACACATCACAGGTCACTTTGCAAAATATAGGAAAACGAACATTAATTGCTTATTTTTATATTAATAAAAGCACGTTGTTTGTATGCTATTTCATATTTGCCGTTTGAAGTTTGTTTATGGATGGTTGCAAGCCACATTGATACGATGATGTTAAAATTAAATCAAAACGCGACCATCATTCCTGACGGCGTTGTCATGTGAACCGTTCGAATCTCCATCTCCCACAATCGAACTAAACAAGAAGAAAAGAGTTATTAAAATGTTTGCTTCTAATTTATTAAAGGGGCTAAAAACCCCAAAAAAATTTTTTACCACGTGATCTATAGCACAATACTACACTAAAATGACCGTTCAAAAATTATATCTGTGCAACTGTGATTTAAACTGATTTTTTTAATTATTTTGATCCAGAAATTGGCGAAAATTTGTTTTGGAAAATTTCTAATCGGCTTTAACCGCTTCATTTTTGGTCACATAGATACAAGAGCATAGTACCAATTAAAATGCCCCTTTATAACATCGGTTTGAAACTGTGCCCAGATATACCCTCAAACCCGCAAAAATATGCATTCCAAATCACACCCCATCTTGGTAATCAGCATATTATGACCGAACCACTTGCCCAAATTACAAAAAAAATATAGAGAATTTACAGAAAAGGCTGTCGAGTACGTCAATAATGGCCAATATTTTTTTGAATCAAAATCCTCCAAGGTCACGGGGCATAAAGATCGTCCCCATGTTATTTCTTATGGGAGATTTTTGCCGATGGGACCTAGCTCGAAAATGCATGTTTGACAATTTTTTGGGAGGTCATGGTGGCCCCAATAATTTTTCTGTTAGTTGCTAAATTCATTACTAGTTAGCCTGAATGAAATATATTTTTTGAGTTTAGCGGTTAAATACCCCTTTAACAACATATCATCAAACTCACTTATAATCATCACCACCAGTGCAATTTATACACACTTGTTTGTTTGTTGGCTTGTTTTTTGCGAGAGGGGAGATTCTCACGACGCCTGTATTGCGTTAGCGTCTGTAATGATGTCACCTGCTCGTTGTGAAATTCATGCAACATAAGCTAGGCCAATCCTAAATCGTTTCCCAACGAATTCACGTACGAGAATGTGAACGTAACATTCGACGAAGTATAAAATAACACAGCGTTACAGTTTCGACTGGAACTCCACAAAGTACACATCATGTCACATACAACACAATGGACTCTGTAGTTGCGCGACTCCCAAAACTTCTTGTTAACATCTACGTCTATTTGAGTTGATCAGGGGTTTCTGTCTGACCCGCGAACTTGAAACTGACCTTCCCTCGGAATAAGAGGGAGGTTGACCCTTACATCTCGCTGCGAAGATTCGTGAAGTATGCAAATACTATTTTTCTTTGCTTATTACTTGTTGTACTGTGACGTATTTTGATGAGCCTGTTTTGATGCTATCTTTTCCACGGGAAAATGCTACTTGCGGGTTCCTGTTGTTCATCATTCAGAGTCACCGATTGTAAACCTATGCGGATAACTGTCAACCGGTCACTAAAGTCTTATAAAATTGTTAGTTAATATCTGTTTATTTATTTCATTATTTATAACTGCAGTGAACAGCTCAACAAATCCACTATATTTACCGAAGTTTATTGGAGATATTTGGCCGATCTTCATGGCTGTCGAGAGGAACTGAGCCAAACGGCGTCCACATCTACGAACGCCCCTAAAACAAACCGAGAACGAACTTGACCAGAATGCTTGAGCATGTAATGGTACTTTCTTTTCGTTGGTGGTGTTTATTAACAATATTGATGTAACCAAATTCTAGTCTTTTGTCTTTCCGCTTTTATGTTGATTACCACGAACGACCTTAACACTATTGATCGTCCCCTTAATCAGGTGACTCATAGCAAGGCGACATTTCCTCCGTCTTAATCAAGTTTGTAAACTACTTGGGAATGTCAACAGCTTGTCCACATAGTTTTAACCATGTTATGCATTTCCAAGCGTTCAAACACGTACGTCGAATTGTTAAGTACCCGTATTGCATGTGCATTGGGTTTATCCGGCACGGATCGTATTAGCACATTGAATGCGTGCGACTTGGGTAACATTCAAAACAAGGCGAGTGGGCTTGTTACTGAAACTGTTACTGAAACTGTGTGTTGTAAAAGGCACGGGATGTAATCCACGAGCAACTTACTTACAGCATCGAGATTATCTAGACCAGTGTAAAGGCAAGCGTAATTTAGTGAAACACTGTTTGTTTGTGTTTTTGTCCTCTGCTTATTGTTACATAACTTTACGGAGTTGAGACTCAAGCTTGCTACAGTTATTAACTGCGGCAAAAACAGAGGCATTGTGTTAGAGCTTCCTTGTACTTCCCGATTATAATTTCAAATAAATCCACTTTTATAAGTTTGTATCTATCTGGAAATATAGATGTATCGGACGTTCGATACACCTGGCAATTGCAATCTGTTGCAAAAAATAAATAAAAAATTGCATCTGTCAAAAGACTAATGCAAGTTGTTGTTCTTCTCTACGCTGCCTAAATTCAAACAAGTCACTGTTAGTGTATGAGCTAGAAACCAGTTAGCTTTCGGTCAAGCATAATCATATATATTCATCTAAATTTGGAATAGAAATGACAGACAACATGCTTACGTACATTAAAATATACAATAAACATTCACAAAATAATAAATGTATCTCTTTTAACACATTTTAAATTAGCAATTTAATTAATGAGAAACTATCAAAATTAAAATAACATTCTTACATTCATAATCATGATCGATGGTGAAGATGAAACATTAGACGAAAATATGATTGTACATTGGGTGTAGTAGTATATTTGCTCAACCGACGATCACTTTTTCACGTTTAGTTTAGGGTATCACTGGACATGCAGTTGTTCTTCATATCATCGAAAACCAGTGGGCTGCAGTTAATTGATTTTCATAGGTTATTTGATATTCTTTAACATTTTGTACCTCAAGCTCTTAGATCAAATTATACCAATTAATGTTATTATATTTTCAAATCTTTGCGAGAAAACATGAATTCCATTAAAAAGTACTTTTATTGGGGTGACATAAAGACTCGAGATTGCTTTGCCTTTCAACTAAATGCTCTTGAGGGCATTCACCTTCTGACAACAACATTATTGTTTCCCTTCAAAATCTCACAGTGAAGATTATTACCCCTCTGATTTGGTAAACGAAACTCATGAGAATCACTTAATTGTTTTACAAGTTATTTTGAAAGTGGGCTTACGGCAGCGTTCAAACTCAAAATTGTTGTCGCAATTGTGCACAACAATGCTATATAGGAGAATGTCGTGAGATGCAATGCTAGCTACAAGTATAAAGCCAGAATACGACTGATGGTACGTGCGCGAGAAAGAAACTATTCGTTTCACAGGACGAACGTGTGAACTGTCAATGAAATATTTAAAGCCGGAAAAAACATTAACTCAGAGTGGTAAATACTTCTTTTTACAGTCAGTACATAATGTATAACAGTGAACGAAAGCTGTGTATTCATGACATGAAATAACGTTATAGGAAAGAGTATGAAATACTTATATAGCTTAACTGAACACTACATGACGACAGGGTATGAAATACTTATATAGCGGAATTACTGCGTGACGGCTGGGTATGAAATACTTATACAGCTGAACACTTTACGACGACAGGGTATGAAAAAACTTAAATAGCGGAATTACTGCATGACGTCTGAGTATGAAAAACTTATATATCGAAATACTGCATGACGACGATTATATCTTGAGAAGAAATAAGACGACAACTATAAGGCCCTACATTAGTATTGAATGAAAATTTTAAAATGAGAGAAAAAAAATTAAAATAACCTTGGTGCTGAAGGTACGTAAGAACAGTAAATGAAATATTTGTGAGATGGTGGCCTGGTTAAATGGTGTTGTTGTTGCTGTTGTCCAAGAAAGTGGGCCTACTACAAGACGGAGTGAAAAAATAGCAAGCTCGCCATACCAGAGCCTCAACACGAGTGTAAATTGATTAAACGATACATCTTTTATAAGAGCGTAATTGGATTCGTTTTCGTTCCCCAGCGACGGAAAGAAACTTTAATTTATAAAGAGTGATGTTTTTTGTGGCTTAGATGAAACTCGGAACAAAAAAAAGAAAAATATGAAAACGAATGACGGCTCAAGAAAAGTTGGAAATTGATTTGACTTGATTAATTGTTTGTCGGCGATGCATGCGAGATCCATCCAAGTCATTTACAGGAAATGGAAAATTACATTTTCTGGTATTACTATTCAGTTGTGGAAAAGACTTGGGTATGTTTTTTAAACAACCGGGGCATTCTAACCACTTAATGAAGACACACACGTACGTCGTCTGCATGTTATGGTTAATATGTGATATAATTTTTTGTATATGTTTAAAAAATATTATTTTCAAAACAAAGTTACTTTCATACTATCACTTGAACTTTTTTGTGTGCTGTGTCAAATCGTTTTAAAACACACAATATTTAAAAAACAAAAATGGATCAGTTAAAATATGACAATTGCCATAGTAAGAAATCGCGGCAATATGGAACAATGTCCATTAATCTCATAACATAAGAGTGGAATTTAATTAACTTGTAATAAGATTGTCGATTAACGTGTTGGTGCGTAGGCTGATACTAACTTTTTTGACACTAATTTTGTTACTAAATTGAATTTTCTAAAATATTGCTTTGAAGTAAAAATTTTGCATAGAAAGTAATTTAGCCTAGTAAAGAATGTTCATAAATTTTTCTTAAAAATCGAAAAATTTATAAATAGCGCTGATGAAAAAAGCAGCACAAAGTATAATAAAACATTATGGTTACTATAGGTAAATACTACCATTATTTCACAAGTTACATACAAGAAATCAGAATATTTGTTGTGGCTTAAACTAAGTATAAAAGGTAAACGCTTCGAAAAGGAAGTAATTTTAAACGGAAAACATAACATTTTAGTATAGTCCCTGGCTGCATATGCGTTTTATTGAATTATATCAAACTATAATCTTTTATGGCAGCCAAGAATTGTAACTGTTCAGTTCAGGTTGAACTTTCCAAACATCTTTTATATTTGTTTTGGAAATACGAGTGCTGTGACATCGTACCAGAACACGTATCCCATCCCAAACGACTCGTTTTGTTTACGTATGACATACTTCTATGGGTAGAGCTAAGCTTATTTTATCGCTTTCGCTTTTTATAACATTTTTACGTGCGGTAAAATATCAAACTACATATTTTGATATGATCACGTATATACAGTGCACCCTGCTTATGGATTCCATTTTGTCTCACAAACAAGGCTTGTGTGATCAACATATCGACAAAGCAATGCTACGTACCCGCGCTTTGCAATAGCTTCATAGCATCGCATAGAGTGATTGACTCGGCCTAAGTGCTACCATGCATGTATCCTAATGGAGTAGTTATAGCGTTTGAGGTAGCCTGATCGATACTAGGGTTTCAAATATGTCTGAGTAGCTGACTGATTGAAACCGTTTAAAACCTTACATTAAAGTAATACATTTTACGGTTTATTCCACTTGAGTTTTATCAACACGAACGACGTTTTAGGAACCACATTAATATAAGTTAAGTAACAAAATATAGTGTGATTCAGATAAGGTGGCGGCCGTCAAGGTTCAAGCGAGAGCACGGACGCCAACGTTGACAATTTACATACAACTGGCATTAGGTAGGGCCTACCGTATTTGGTCATGTTATCGTGATATTTTATCACATAAATCAACATTTTATAAACTGTGAATAAAGTAGTTCGTCCCACAGAGTCAGTATTTTAGCGAAATAATGATTTTAAGTAATCACGATTACGAAAGTGTTTTTTGCCTTGTTGGTTATGCTGTGTCCAAAGTTCCAGCTGTTTATAATGCCAACCTCGCCAGATGTGATGTCAATGTTTAGGAGCATCAAAATGTCTTGATTTTATTCGTACACTTCATAAATACTTTATTTTTAGGATATATTGGGCAAGGCTTGGCTTTAAAATAGTCGTGTTTTTCTACGAAAGCAGTTTTAGAGAACGTTTGGTATAGTAATTGTAACATTGATGAAATATCCAAATGTCCCGCTGCATACGAACCTCATAATGTTCATGCAACTTGTATCACAATGTTGTGTAAACGACCAGGTAACAACATTGTAAGGTGTTATACTCATGTTCATGTAACGTTGTGGTAGCATTTAAATAGTAACATGGAGAAACGTTACTAGAACGTTGCTTTTACACTTCTTAAATAATGTAATAATTATGGTTGCTGCAAATATCTATTTATCGATGGTTAATCGATTATTGGATAATCGATTGATTATCGATAAAAAAATTTAATTGAATAATTGATTAATCGGTGTCCGCGAGTATGTACTCACTGAATTGACGTAAAGATATACTAGTGATTGTGCGTATATATTATTTCGAAACACCGATTATAAATTAAATTATATTTTCGTGTATTGATAATTGGAAATGGGATCATATGATGGCAACCATATAGTAATAATACAGTTTTCAGAAATCATTTGCTAGTGCAGCAACATATTACCTTTTCACACAACTTAGGCCTAGATCAAGAAACGTACAGCACTGGCACAAATTTGAAAATTTTTAAACATTTTATTCAAGTCGCAGCCATGGTAGGTCTATAGCCTAACAGCATGGGACCATAATCAATTTAAGGCTGATACAAACGCGCGAGCGGGCTGGTAAAACGAATCAACTGCTAGGTATAGGAATAAATAGATATATGTATAAGCAAATATAGGTAATCCAAGATAGGGCTTGACACAATTCAATCACTCACTCAGCGGTTTTAAAAATCCTTCAGGCATTGGTCAAAGCATTTAAACACGATCACGAATGAGAGGGGGCAACGAACAAACGCATTTTCCCAGCAATCAGTCGATGAAGATGGAACCCACAGTGGTTCCGAAACGTCAAACTCACACACGAGTAGGAACGACGCGACGCGTCGAAACGACCGTTTCACACCTTTTTTAAAGTCATTCCGTCTCTTCCCGTCCGTCCGCCCTTTGCCGCCGCGCTCCATCACGTTAAACACAACAGCCACATGTACCACGCGTCTTTCTCTCCCGACGACTGATTTTCGAATAAGCAGAGCACAGACAAGACAGGACAAGCTACCCCCACAACCGAAAACCCGTTGGTATTTCAAATTTTAAAAAAAAAAATATTCTAAACGTTCTCAGAATGTGAAATGAGCCAGTTTCTAACGTTTCCACAGGGTTTTTTTTTCCAAAAGACATTTACGGAAAATGGCACGACATTGTGCAACGTCAATTTAATTTTTACTAATTAAAGGTGAATATTGTTTGTTTTTTATCCACCGAAATGTTAGTTACTAAATGTTGCACATCGTTGGTGAGAAATTTTTTGAGTACCAAAGAACATTGTAACATAACATTTTCCGTACGTTGTAAAGATGTTATATGTGAACTAAAAATTCTGGAACATTGTAACATAAAAAGTAAAAGTTTTGAAAAAGTGGTGTGCTGTGTGGGTGTGGCCATAGTGAAGTGGGGGGACAGTGCTGGGGATCCCCTCGGCGACCGCCACCCCTTATCTGAATCACACTATAACAGGCCACTGGAGTACCAGATATAGGGAGCGAAGCTTACCATTATTATAAATTGTTAACATTAATATAAAATGAGCATGTTTTAGTGTGGTAATGTATTTGGTGGAGGTGCCGGGTTCTATGATGTATATCTTCTTTGGGTAAATTGCCCGCTGCCATGACCCCAGAGTCACCGAAAACAACTTGTAGCCTACTATCCTCGTTGAAGGGTAATATCAACCAAAATACCGCATGTTAATCGGAGAATATGTTCAGAGTCTCAGAGACGTGACACATGCACAGGCGGACGTAAGACATGTAGGGGAGTTCGCTTCATTATGCTGTGGTATTTTATTTTTGGTCTTGTCGAGAAGTGTTTAACACATTTCTTGTACGTGTCTGTAATGGAGAGGTGCACTTACTATACGGTGTTGTTAATGACTTGATAATACTTGATGCCATTATGTAGACACGATGAGCTATCAAGTGAAGGAGCTATAGGGCCAGTTCACTGTCAATTTCTGTGGAAATAGTGCGGATTGTCAAAAGCGTGCTAATAATAAAATCTTGTGTAACCGATTAAATTGTAGGGTATGTAAAAATCAAGTTTTTCAATCTCCATTCTTAACTTAATTATTAAACCCATACGCGTTTTTATAAGTTGTGAGATTTTTTGAATAATTAAATTCATTTGTCCTAAAACATCGTTTTTCTTTAAAATATTATGTCCTCGCCAGCAAAGTCTATGAACCCTTCTTTAAAACACATCTCGTCAATTATATTTCTATCTGTTTGACTTGCTCATTGCTCACACGATCTGTTGAAACAGAAAACACACGGACTACAGTAATGAACAACTTTGACGTTTCTCGAGCATTTTGTCACTAATGACCGAGCGGTTCGTTTACTCTTCTACAAACATAGTTTTGTGTTCATGAAAATACCAAATCATTTAAGTCTTCCACTGTGCTGGGTTTCTTGTATTGAAATTATTCACAAACACCGTTGCATTGAAAGGCTTTCTTTGAGTGCGCTAGACGTGGCAACAGCGCTAGGAACAGTTCCAAAGTAAGCTCGCTGCCGACGCCGTTCTAGGATTTACAACCATGTGACAACAATGCTTGTATTTTTTTTTTTTTTTTTTTTATTAAAATCTATGAGTTTTAACAGTACAGAGAACTCCTTTCAAGCATTTCATAAGTTGATGTGTAAGTACCTTAAGGTACAAATGAGTTTTATCTTCATTTCTTATTAATGTGGTCATAATTGCCTCTTTCCAAAGTTGTTAACAAAATAATAGTATATATGGGACGGTCCTCGACGACAAGTTTCAAGTGCAACGCATTCTTTTAACTTGGGTGTTTAAAGTTTAAAGTGACCGCTGTGATGACTGATGAAATAACATTGATTGTACTTGAAGCACTAACTGCACTATGCTAGTGGCGTACCTACCGCCCGAGCTTACCCGGGGTCTTGGTTTGAAGCACATACCACTGCGCTAGACTAGTGATTTCCGACTTCCCGTTCACAACTTGCTTCACATGTCTGGTAGCATTGGATTTATAGTACGCGTTCGCTATTGTAACAATAATCTTAATATCGTGTTGACAGACTATTGCTACAGCTATCCGCGGCTTGAAAGCCTCTCCGCGGAGACGCCAACAGCTCGCCCAGCATTGTACAAATAAATAAATAATTTTTTGTAGGATGCCCGCTGTAGGGTATACACATCGGATTTAATTGGTGTGACCCTCTTCAGGTGACTAACTAGGTATATTGCGGATAGGAAAATTGTGAAGGGATGTCCGAGGGCTATTTAAGAGGACTCAATCCCTTGCATTTGCCTTAACGACTGAGGAAAACCTCGTAAAAAACCTTCAGTCAGGATTGCCGGTCTCGACGGGATCCGAACCCGGGACCTCCCGAATCAGAGTCAAGCGCTTAGCGCTTGGTCCAGTAGTATACACATCACTCCGTACTTTAGCAATATAACCCTACGGATGCACTAACGTTGGCGTCCCTGCTTACAAAGCAGAAGGTCTCGAGTTTCACTCTCGCGCTCGGGCAGAAGTTTGTAAGTTCTGATATGGTCTTGACGCCGTCTTAGCAACAAATCATCACACCCTTCTCGTTTTGCACGATTGATAGATTATACTTTTTTCAAAATATTTTGTTTAAAAGAACATTACAAATAATACAGAGATACTCAACTAATCGTCTTGTTCCTTCCGAGACCTACACGAGTTTCAAATATCTCGTATCAGGATTTTCACAAGCCAGGGACTGGATTACCGGGTTGGGAACTTGTCTTTAGTTGACACGTGTCTCCAAAATGACTGTTCGTAATTTCCTCCAGCGCCTCTGGTTCCAAATGCGCCCTCTTCGTATTACACTGCCTTGCGATTAAGAGAGAGAGAGAGAGAGAGAGAGAGAGGGAGAGGCGGTGGCCTAGGTGAATTCTGTCGGTTCGTGTTACGTGTTAATAATTTTCCCCTGGCGTAGAAGATAGACGGAACAACAAAAACAACAACAACAACAACTACAACGCATTGCTTTTCGAGAGGTAAAATGAGCTTTTCGATAGCCTTCTAGGGAGAAACACATCAACCACTTTCGCGTACACAATCCTTCATTGTTTCAGGTTTACGATTTAACATTGTAAACAAATCCCCGTTTACATCAACTATCTGCTCTTAACGCCCCCTTTAGGTGGTTCAATGTTTAGTTCAAGACTCCTTGAATTCAATGACAAATTACAATTAAAGAAAGGGAAGAACTGTTGCATTTTATTTACTAAATAAAATTTGATTTTTGAATTCAGGAAAACGTGGACGAAACATTGAAACGTCTTATTGGGGCTTTAACCTATAGCGGTTTCTTAGGTTCATTGTCGCTGGCAGGCATCTTAAAAATACGTTTCTCCAGTTTACTCGTAGAGAAAGTGTATGGTTTAAATGAGTAAATTACTGCTCAAAACAGCTTTACATTGTGAGGCCCAATGTAATAAAACAAATTATTGCAAATGTACATCTTCATAGGTACAGCTAAAAAAGGGCCTAATGTGGGCAATAACAGCGGGTAAGGATCAACATTACGTATACAAAAAAAGTGAAGAACATTGTCATACAGTTTGTGAATGAAACTTGAAGAAAAATGAACTATTAGATCTATTTTGAATATAACACTAAAATATTTCATTTAATTTTTAAATGGTATTAAATGTTTAAAAAATCAATGCAGTAAACGATTTAACAGACCTCGTTTAGAAAATTTAGTTGGTTTAAAAATGGTTTCCTAGCTGCACATAAGTGTGTGATACATGTCCCTTTTACCATTGCATTACTGTAATCAATTCCATCCATCAAACTATTTGGTCAGTAATTTTTATTCGTTTACTAGTAAAAAATATAAGTTAAACAATTGTTAAACAACCATTATATAAACTAAAAACACTAATGCCATTGCCTCAACTTCCCATTTTATTGAAACTATGTATTGAACTTCGTCTTCTTCTATGCAAATAATACTATAATGACGTGTAAGCTACTTCTGCTAATCAGACGAATCACTGAACAGATTGCGCTGAAATTTTAAACATACACCCGGTACGAGTTTACTGAGAACTGCTAACAAAATCAGCTAGATCCATTGCGATTTAAATCTATAAGAAAAATTAAATTGAAAAATAGGCTGCAAATGTGTAGGAATTAATTTAACGACAATGGTTTATTTTTTATTTGTTTTTGTTATTTGTCGGGCTGTGAAAATTGCATGCATTGCCAAAGGTGTATCGAATCTTGCTCCCTCAAGGTACCCCCAAATAAAGGTGGGAGATTGAGTAAACATTGCAAGCTTTACACGTATTTTGTTTTTCATTGTATTGTATGAATTTCAAATCTTGTTCTATAGTTTTTTTTAAGTCCAGAAATTACAATATCTTTCCTGACCGCTGTTCACACATTCCAGGTATAAGGGCGCCTTAGCCAACTAGACTAGGAAAATACGCCAAATTTGTTGTTAGACGAATGCGCGAGTCATGTGTTGAGTACCCGGGAACATGTTAATTTAAGTTGATTGATATAAAGTATAGAGTTTTGAGTTTGGTTGCTATAAAGGCGCGTCAACTGTAAGGCCATAATGCGCCACTATAGCCTTTGATAGGCCAGGAAGGAAAGACCCATGCTCGATCCAGCCTTAGGTAGATGGATGAAAGGAAATGTTACCGGGTACTCATCACATGGATCCACTCACTCGTCTAACAACGACTTTGGCGTTATCCTAGTGTATCGTGTACCTCCTAATCTTCGGAAGATATGTGAACCTATAACAGATTTGACAGACTTCTGGAACTTCCGGGAATTGTGCCAATGGTAAAGAAGAAAATCAAAGTCCTTCTGACGGCATCAGACAAAATCAATTTCCAATATGCTCAATATGAAACCATGTGCTTACTGACCAACCATAAAGCGCAGCAAGAGTACTTAGTACAAATGTGATAGGTGACTGATACAACTTACACTTAATTATATTAAATATGGTATACAAACATATCATGAAACATTTTTATAAACTAGGAAAACGCTTAATCCGCGTGTATTGTTGATGAGGTATTGGTGCATTAGCTCATGTGTTGCGGATTTCGTTGTTCGTAAAAAATTATTACAAGTTCAAATTTTTTTAAATTAAATTAAATTAAATTAAAATAACTTAAATTTAAATTTTTTTAATTAATGTATTAAAAAATCAAAAAAATCAAAAATCGGGATTTTTCATAAGACAATCAATTATTCGATGCGCTCAATTTCACACGAATATATAAATAATTAAATTACGGTTCTGTGAAAAGAAGTAAATAGGTCAAGAATGTAGTGTAATAGTAAACATGTTTAAAAAAGAAAATACCCACAAAGTTTCTCTCATTTAGAAAAATTTCGATTGTGCTCAACTATTCACACGAATATCTAATTCAAAAATTAGGTTCTTGAAAATCTAATCGGGTGTAAAGAGTAGATGTAAAGTAAAATAATTTCAAAAAATTTCAAAAATCGCTAAAATTGCAGATTTGTGAGAAAAATTTTGATGGCGCCAAAAAGTTGTAGAGTTGTAAGATGATACAATTCTTGAAGGCATATAAAATTTCATCGCAATTGAGTATCGGTTTAGCGAATCGTGCTAAAAACAGACAAAAATACAGAAAAAAAAAAAAACATTCCGATTTTATTCCGTGTAGTAAAGAATTAACTTCGCTTCGCTCATCCAATAATGCGCAGACTGTAAATAATTATACTTAACGAAATTTAAAACAATATGTTATATATCTTTAAGCTTGATTTTGAAAGATATTATGGAAGGTAATACTTTTATATGATTATCCCGAGTCTTCAAACACACACGGTCACGGTCAGGAAATAGGTCGAAAGGCCCCATAGGAACTTGGCTACGCCCCCACATCAGCCATTCCGGCATTAACATCTATTGACCGGGTCTACAACCCTTATATCTTTGACATACGGGAAAAACACTAACTTACACGATGTCTGTCTATTGGTCCCATCAATAATATGAACCGTTTGCTTTTGCAACATGAAAAACGTTTACAAAATAAAGGTCCATGCAAATCATTGGGCTAATAACTATTAAAAATCGTGTACTAAAAATTGTAATTTAAAATCTTTTTATTATTCTCGTTTGTGTAACATAACTTCCTTATATTTATTTTTCTCAGTCTCGATGTCCGCCCTGTTGTAGGCTTGCAACTGTGATTGTAAGCTGTATACTGTATTCCAAGCTTCTCACTCGCTTGCGGAGAAGCACATTATGTTAAGCCGTGCTGTCTGTACTTCAAACAATTCAAATGAGACTTAGACGCTACTTATCGTACACGAGCGGTTGAAGAGGCTTTCTAGAATATTTTGTTACCGTTCACTTCTAAGGTATTATCTTTTCAATCACGAGTTTGAACTTTAATAATGTTAAAACAACCAAAGCGTGTTGTTTGTGTGGTTTATTTCCTCTACCAATGCCGAAGGTAATGCATTATACTAAAACCCCAAAGTACAGCTGGTCTAATTTTTATTCTTAAAGTGAGTCTGATTTACAAATAAAAGCAAAATTTGGGTGGCTATCCGCTTAGAAAGTTAAAAAAATCAATGTTCCTGTCACTATCACTATCACCAGAATGCAAAAACAAGCGAGGATATTTCTTATGTCAAGCTATGTCTTGTCTTACCCGGCGCCTCCACCAAACATTTTATGCTTGTGTATTCTTCTTCGGCGATCGTTTGATTAAGCTCCCTTTTTAGGGTATCCGTACCCGTGGTTGTTAGTTATATGCAAAATCTAAAATACGTTCTTACTTGTAGACGATCAGCCGGTTATATAAATATTTTGTTATTTCATTAAATACTGTTTATTATATCACGTACAATTCTTTAATCAGAATTCTGTTTATTGTTCTCCTATTTATCGGTTTTTATAACTGAATGAATTATGAACCGTTATTACATATGTCTGCATGTATTTGTTGTATTTATATCGATTATGTGCTGGATGTTGTTATGTGTGTTTCTTATATTATTATTTGTAGTAAAATCAAAATTAATAGTATGTGTATGTTTGTATGACCTTGTAAGTTTCTGAACTATCAGGAATTACCATCACTTCTTGAAACATTAGAACATATAATAATGACTTGCCCCTAAGTGCACAGTGTGGCGTGTCGTGTCAGCAAAATGCAATGCCCTGCAGAGTTCGGTGCAAACACGATGCAGCCTCTAGCGACATTTAGAAACGTCAGCAGTCTGCGATGCACCCTCGTGACGTCAGTGGTGAAGCTCGGGTCCACCGTCAGCACTTCAAGCAGGTGGAGTCGCCACGTTTACTCTCGCTCCCCTTGTTCCAGAACTTGTCTCGAGTGATGTAACGAGAATAGTGATGCTAATGTGAGCAGTAAGTATTTGTACGAGGTGTAATACAGAGGCCTCGGGTGCATGGATTTATTAATTTCTAGATCCGTAATGAATGGAACTGCGTGACGTGTAATAGAACATACACTAAACAGAAGCTAGTGAGGTTTAATTAAGCGTCGATAAAAAATAAAACATGTACTCGAAAAATACTTTTGCATTTAAAAAAAATGGCTATTGACCTTTGTACAGTCAGTAATTAGTAGTTGGGCCGTGGGACAAAAGAGAGTTTAAATAATTTAAGTTTTGACCCCTGCCCCCCCCCCCCCCCCCCCCCTCGCGTTACACACTATTTTTAATGTCAGAGTGTGCACAATCTTTCAACCGTCCCACATTGGAATATGTATTTACCTTTCATTATTTATGACGCAAACGTTAAATGTAAATCATCAGCAATCTTTTATCAGCTCAGCTAAGATTGAAAAGTCTCCTGCTTCTCTCAAAATTGCATTCCAATCCTCTTAAATCAAAATAAACTATGGCGAGAGAATGCCGCACTTACGCTAACAGATGCAAAGTGCATGCAACTGCTACATTGCAAACACGGTAAAAGCTTTCTGGAAATAGGACACAGTCACATAAAGCATCCCAATGCTTTACATAACGTGAATCCAGTGATTCAAATCTGAGATTCAATTTAACTTGTAGTTCAATCTCTTGAGACACAACACGCTAAACTTTGTACACGTATGTTCTTTACCAATTTATTCTCAATACTGAAAAAGCCAATGTAAGCGATTTTTCTCCTTCCCAAGTTGAATTGTCTTGCAACATTTGTTTTACAGCTTAGTTCGTACAATTAATTTTATATGGTTTAATTGATGCAATTTAATATTATGCATATTATTTTTAGTGAATTCACCGTAAAAATCATTTTTGAGACTACTGCTTGCTTCATTTTCTATCTGGTATCTGACGAAATCTGAGAAGATAGGTATACTATATAATCATAACTTAGTCACACGATCCACATAAACGTAATTAGGTTAACGAGGCTCATTACTTTAAGGTCCACATGATTTTAATCTCGTTTGTTTAATGTTTACGATACAAATAGGCACCTTTAAACAAGGAATCGGTATTTTTTCCACAGTGTATTCCAGTTTGCAGTCTGGTTTACAGGGTTCGCCATTGAGAGACAGGGAACTGTGCTGAAAACTCTACAATAAGCCTAATGCCAATTTAAACATTTGGAGAACATTGGTACACACATAACAAAACTTGTAGAAATACAGCCAAACCTTACACACTCAAAAGGAATGAGATCTAAAAAAAGGGCCAAGCTCATCTACCCTTCCACATTTGCGCATTCTTAATTCATAAAACGTACAGTGTCCCATAACAGCATCCTCGAAAAGCTTGGCAAAATAGAATTTGCGATTATTAATTTAACGTAGTAGTTTATCCAAGTTCTTTTTTTTTGTAATTAATTTAAACGTAAACATGCAAATTCTATTTTGCCAAGCTTTTCGAGATGCTGTTATGGGACACTGTACGTTTATGAATTAAGAATGCGCAAATGTGGAAGGGTAGATGAGCTTGGCCCTTTTTTTAGATCTCATTCCTTTTGAGTGTGTAAGGTTTGGCTGTATTTCTACAAGTTTTTGTTATGTGTGTGATCTTATTACTTTTTTTAAGTTCCATTACAAAATTATTTGTTAAAATATAATATTTTTATCAAAGTTGATTTAATTTTTATGGTATTAGCAATAACAATAGGATGTAAATATCTAGGCCCGGATTCATGTACATCCTGGGTATAGGTGGTATAACCATGGTATAACGACGGTATAAGACTGGTTAAGTCTAGGCAACTCACATCCTATTAAAACTTTCCCATGTAACAACAAACGCACGAATAATGTAATTTTACACCTATTTCACTGCACCCACACGAGGGAAGCGATATATCTAGACGGCCTTGACCCACAGCCATGTAAATCATCAGATAATCAGAAGAATATTGAAAATTTTCACCATCTTTGTTTTACATTTTTATTAAAAGTGACAGGAGATTGCGATGAGTTTATTAAAAGTAAAGAAAAAGCTTATTATTGCCGTAAATTTGGAATAGCCTAGGACTATCATACATTGTTTATCTGCATTAGGCTTGTAGTAATCAAAACTAGTTATTTGTGCGGGAAGTGTCAAACAAGGTTGTGCTGGCCTGGGTTGGCTAAGAAAGGCCTAGGGCTTGTCAAACATGTAGTGTAAGTATTTATTTATTAGTCCTATAGCCTAATGGAACTTTAGACCTACACTGTTGTATTATAAATAATTTTCTACATCTGGGCCTAGGCCAGGGACGGTTTTGATTTGGTTTATGAGAGTATAATGACACCTTTTCTCGTTCCACACAAAGAAGAAAAATTTTAAATGTCCACCATTTGTTTACGTATCGCACTTTCCCGCCTAACTCTGCTTATACCGTCAACAAGTGTCAAGTAACTATGGTTACTTGTTGATTATATGCCAAGTGTTTAAGGCTTATTTTAAAACCTTATTTGGAAGCCTTCCAACAAACTTTTTCAACTTTTTTTTTCAAAAGAGACTATATTTCAATAACCTTAATGTCCATGTAAAATATGAACATTGTAGCCCCACCCGTCTGGTCAGAATCGCGGGCCGACGTATTAGATGTTAGCAGTAGCAGTAGCAGTAGCTAGCAGTAGCTAACATCCTTTAAAGTGATTTTGAGCATGTTTGAAGACATTTTTTCACCAAGAAGGAATGGTCGTACCCCAATAAAATTTGGCATGTGCTGTCAGGTACCTAAATCCCCTCGATTGTGATAGTTTTCAAGTTCACATCACGTCACATGACGGCTGGGTAACACCTCGAAATCACCCCAACTCTGCTTGGTGTATAAGGTGCTTGAGTGTGTAGCGCACGCGGCTTGGCTGCGGCGCCCTAACGGGCACCTAGATTGTAAGTTCTTATCTGAGACCGTGTGCTTTCTCTTAGCCAACAAGTTACAAACAAGAACAAGTAGTTCTGTGTTCACAGCATGTTGCACTGACTGCTGGACGTAATTGAGCGAGTATTAAATAGTAATTGGCAGTTAAAGGCAGCACAGGCTGAAAGTTTCGGCGAAACCTTGTGTTTGGTGGATCGGCTGTGCAGTTGACAGCCAGAAACTTTGCGTCAGATGCTTGGCTAAGTCGTTGCTCGGGAGAGAGTAGCAACAAATCGACGGAGCAGTTGACAGACATTTCACGGGATGGTTGTCGTTTAGAGTGAGTTACAGAGATGAAACTATCTGCGGACAGACTAGACAACGTAATTCACTTTCTTCTATAGGTGAAGATAAAACTTTCACTTAAAGTTTCCGAGTGAACCGCTTAAACTTACAAACATACCCGCATGTGAAACTTACTATAGTATATCGAAAAAACTTTCAAAGCTTATAGTGTTTATAGATATAAAAAAAACTTTATTATAGTTGATCAATTACTAAACACCATCTCACTGTTAATGAGAATATTTTTCACTGTGGATGTCAAACGATTCTCCCTTTTAAAAGCTCCAATATTTGATTACTTAACTTAACTTAAAAAGTTAGGTTTAAGCTTAATTTAGCATAATATTTAATTTTAGTTATTTAAAAAAAAAACTCGTGGGTAACCTAACCTGCTCAGTGTGCAATGCACCTGAAAAGGGTCTTCAGATGTATTGTGAAGGGATGTCCGAGAGTAGCTTAAGAGTTCTCAATCCCTTGTATTCACATTAACGACTGAAAAAAACGTCGGAAAAAACTTAAGGCAGGATTTCCGGTCTCGACGGGATTCGAACCAGATACATCGGACCAGATTCGCGCGCTTTACGCTTGAGCCAGTCACTGTCGGTAATCTGAGTTAATATATTGGAAGATGTGTTGCGCATAGGCAGGGAAACTAGCTTTACATCGGCAGAGACAACTCGGTTTTACCTCTTAGTGGACCCAAACCACAACTCACCATTCAAATTAGTTTCCCCTGCGTAAAATCCCTCACCGCGCTCCGCCAGCCACGTCCTTCCACAGCGACAGCGAGAGTCGCCGAGCAGTAAACATCCCAGCATGTTGCTGACTGGAGTCGAGCCACGGCTTGGTTCATCCACTGCAACATCCAGTGAAGCACTGTACCCACGGGGGCTTGGTCTCACTGGACTCGGCTACCTACGAACATTATAGAGCCAGTTACAAGACCTTCCTTACAACATTGAGAGATTTGCAGAACTTTAACGAAACGAAGGTTTTCTGATGTTTTTTTTTAAACATGAAATGTCGACTTTGTGGAAGGAATTTTTCAAAACTGTTTAACAATTTCCCTTATATAATCAAACATCGAATTAATTTTAATTAAAACAATATATATTATACAAAACAATACAACAAAAATTCCCCAATAAATGTTCTTTTGCGAATAGTGATTAATTTGACCATTATGTTTATTTTAAAATTATTTTTAATATTACATTTAAGTCTAGGCCTTTTTTAGTGAAAATCTTTGCACTTGCCCTAAATGTGACAATATACCTACCGTCTGAAAGAGAATTTTAGTAAATAAGTCTTTCTATTTTTGTCAATACTTATGTACAGTATTATTTAAATATAGCCGCTAGGCAAGTCAAGATTTTCTCTCTCTCGCGAGATCAGAGTATAGTGCTTCACCTTCACTGTTATACCGTTCAGCAGCAGCATGCAGCACGCTAAGTGTAAGGTTTAAAAGTGCACTGATAACTTTACTGTTTTGTGCCCGAAAACCCCAATAATAACTTAAGTTCCAATATTATGAGGCATGTTATGGGAGTTCAACAACACAGAAGACAAGATTTAAATATATTATTTCTACGTTACTGAAGAATGTCTATTACCTCCGTTCAAATACTTCAGATCTTCGTGGACGGTTTTTAGGGTTGACTGCATAATGCTTCTATAAAAAATGTAGAGAAGAGATCAAATATTTTAGGTATCTTTCTCTTTCTCTCTGTGGAGCTTTAAACCTCCCGCATATTTGCAGCGTGGCAGTCACCCGTCCTGCAGCAGTTTGTACACTTTGCGTTTTATATTGCTACACATAAAGAAAGTAATGTCCTCACTCATTTGAATTATTTAATGGTGGAGCATTACATGCGTTATAAGGCCTAGTTCATAGTCACTAAGCTACTTTTTACTTCAAATAAAGAACGTGATTCCTTTAGAAACTTTTTCACGTCTTTGTTGTGTACAAATTGTTTTCCTTTTATGCCGTGTTGATACGTTGAGCATCTCTTCTTTCATCCGGTACGGTCAATGGATGGCGTTCATTCGTTAGCCCGTCCTCTGGGCTCTAGATCGCTTCTCTGATCGAACTGGTAAAGATGCTGAGGATTGTTTCCTTCGTTTCCTTATTTCTTCCGTCGACTCCCCCCCCCCCCGCAGATCCGTGGCTTCCCCCCACCACCCGCCGCACTCGACCATCAATTTCCCAGCCAAGAGCACTTCCACAGTAGATTGGAATACTTGAGCGCAGCGTGCTCTAATATAGGAGATTGCTGACAATTAATAACGCGGAGAACTCATAAAGTAAGCAGACAGTTGACAGAGGGAAGCGAGGAGAGGACATAGTAACTGGGTTAGCGCGCCAAGAAGAACGGAAGATGGAAATATAGAGCCACTAATTATTTTTTAAAGGCAATTTAAAAATTTTTCGGAAGACAAATTCAGAAAAGAAAATAACAAAAAGTAGAAATATTTATCGCTAGCCAAGAATTTATAATCATTGAAAATTAATCAGTGGATGCCTCATTCCGTTTTTTACTCCATTGTCTGGTTGAATCCATAGTTCGTGATGGATGGTATTTTTAATTAAATTCTTTCAGAAGTAAAACAGTATGATTTATCTCAATATCGCTCCTAAACGCAATTTAAATCGGTTTGATGTAAGCTGTAAGCAATGATAGTATGAGCCCTTTCACCGGCGATTTGATTAAATTCAAGTCACATACTGTCTATATTAAAATATTTGTCTACGAATTGATAAGAGACTATACCTTATATTTGTAAAACGTTTGATAATAATAAGACTATACCTTATATTTGTAAAACGTTTGATAATAATACAAATTTCCTCATTGGATAAAGTAAAAATTTTCCGTTGGATCATGGTCATCAAATAATCAAAACGATATTATATGCTTAACTCTCAGTTCATAATCATAATGCATGAATTACCCACATTCAGTGAATTGGAAAATATGAAGATCTCGCCGAAAGACGCCTCCGTAGTTAATTTCCATTTCGCGAATTTTCGTGATATTTTAGTTGATACCGCGAACTTGTGGCGAAATTAGCAATATTGTCTTTAAACGCGAATGAGGTCACGAAATTTCAAACAAAGTTTTTTTTTTAAGTTTTGGTGGAGGTGCCGGGTTGGTAGTCGAAATTAAA
This sequence comes from Sweltsa coloradensis, assembly GCA_024449915.1. Classification (NCBI taxonomy): domain Eukaryota; kingdom Metazoa; phylum Arthropoda; class Insecta; order Plecoptera; family Chloroperlidae; genus Sweltsa; species Sweltsa coloradensis. Next base: position 811,356 of record JAMZAV010000016.1, read on the forward strand.
TTAATCCTGGCTGGTATATATGGTTGAGGTGCCGTGTCATAAAACGCGATTCTGATATCGTAATAATCATTTGTAAGCGAGTAAGCTCAAAATACTTCATATCAAAATATTGACATTACACAAAAATGCATAATTTCGTAATTTTGGTGGAGGTGCCGGGTAGTCAAAATTTATCAGGTGGTAAGAACTGTCAGAAAATTTGAAAACGGAAGGCTAAAATTGAGCTTAAAATTAAAACTGATTCTCACTCTCTTGTGCTTGTTTTTCCTTTAAATTAATCATAAATTGTCCTGGAATTTGTGATACCGATAATTTAAAACAAGGCATATTTTTGGCATTATCTAATTGTTTTTTTGTTAAACAACAAAAAAATAGCGAATTTTTATTTTAAGGACGCGAACTTTCAAACTTTAAAAAACATTTTTGCACATCTCTAGCCATAACTGAGGAGTTTAGAAATAAAATACACAAGAAATGTAAACTAAGTTGAGTTCTTCAATCTGTTAATATATTTAAGCTAATATTCTCTTTTCTAACACAAAGATCAGCTCAACACAAAAAATAAACTTTAAGATTAGTATTTAGGACACAATGTTTAAATAAATTATGTTATTTGTCAACTATGTTGATGTTTTTCCTCTGGCAAAATTATTCTGCATAATATGCCTACTGGCCATCTATACTGCAAAAAATACATTTTTTTTCTTATTGCTTGTTGCATGAAGAAAACTGGCAGGTTCTGAAATGGTTTCATAAATCATTATATTTACAAACATTGCTACTGCATATAGCTTAGATTAGTGAGCCATCAAAGTTTAAGGCTATAGCTTAACTTGTAACATAAAACTTTGTTACTGTTCTTGCTTCTTGTATAATAATTAGCTCAGGTTTTAGCCAATAATGCGGATTCGCCTATAAATATCCTAGTTTAATGTCGTAGTAAGAGAAAAACTGTACTTTCGTAAAAATAATCTAATGATCACTAATATATTCTTGACCACTGTCGTGGGAGAAAGGTATAAAATATGTACCACACCTCCATTAGAAGTGGCATACTTCACGACCTATGAAGTCCTATGCTTAGTGAGGTTAATTTGTCATAAAGTTTGTGCACTTTTTCTCTTCGTACAAGAAAATGGCGTCGATTTTTTCTACAAGGTGTACACTTTCCGGCTTGTTTTGCACCACTGAGTGTTAAGTACCGGTAAAATCATCACGACGATTTCTTGATTCCTTGGGCAAAGCGTGCTGAAAGAGGCGGGAAAAGCACCTGCTCCACTTGCATACCGGGGCCTTAAGGTTAAAAAGGCTGGCATCAGGTGAAGGTTTGCCAATGCTAACACAATTATCGGATAATCTGTAAACTTTTAAACGAACGTAACTACCGTTTTAAAAGTGGCTTTTTAATCGTATCCATGCTTTACGTTTGGTTCTGTGTGTTCAGCATCCACAGATAATCCAATTAGTAACCAATTATTAATATTTCATTAGGCCACGACATCGCCGTCGGCGTATAAACATTAATCTATGGCTCTCTCCAAGCACCGTGTATTACGGTCTATGGGCATAGTTATCGCTTATGCCGAGGGCTAGAAATAGATACAGATTGCATGCGGGGATGTTTATCAACTGTTTGGTGCAGACATAAACTAAGCTTGGATTTACCTCACGTTCGTTCTTTGCCACTGGTGAAATAATATATGGGGTATGAGAAATGTCTATTTTGTAAATACCAAGTGGATTGGGATTATTTTTTTTTCTCACGGGCGGTTTAACGTTCGCTGTAGATCACCACCAACTCAAACAGAAAATATAAAAACTACGAACATTTTTTACTCCCTATATTTAACTGGCACCCGAAACTAAATTCTCACCAAAACCCAAACTCAAACCCTAACATGCAGCTTACATGTTTTCAAAACCCGTGAATTCTTAAATTTTCAAATTTGGATTCTGTTTTAAGACAATTTATTTTTATTGTTTACTACAATTTAGAAATTAAAAAAGTCCGCCCCGACCGGGATTTCTAAATTGTAGTAAATAATAACAATTACACCTACGGGAGTGTTTCCCGACCAACCAAATCAAGAAATAATTTAATTTTTGTTACTTACAAATCATTTTAATGCGTTTTTGCAACTAATATAGTGTAATACATTTGTTATATACAGCGCATTTTCAGCTTACAGTCGGATACAATATGTATTGTGCTTAATTTTGGCTTAAACTCAGATATGGAATAACTTTTTAACTTTAACTTCCATTTTTTTTTTACTTTTCGTTTTAAAGTTTCGCTCCCTATATTTATGTACAACAATTTATTTTAGTTCTGTCTGTAACTGAGTGGGTAGACACTAAATACGAACTTATTTATTTTATTTATTTATATGCTAAGGGTCTGATAAAATGCTGGCACACGTTCTAGCTTCTGCTTTACTGATAATTTTCCCGTTGTGTATTAATGATATAATGATCCGCGACACGATCACAATAATGTGAAGAAGGTGCCTCATTATCTCACGCTTTTCAAAACATAGTTCGTTCTGATCTCATGTCGGCACTCTATGGGCCTCATTAGTATCGTCGATGTAAGACGTTTACGTCGTTGCCAAAGCACATCAAAAAGAAATTACTTCGAAAGAAAGATTTTGAAATGGAAATTCTGGCTCAATCCTCTTTTTTAATTATTACTTGACTTTTAATATTCTTGATTAATTTTTCTTCAAGTAATTTGGATTCTAAGTTGAGTTTAAGTAGAGAGGGAAATGTGAAATGGGTTTGTTATAATGCAAACATGGATTAAATGCCAAGTGCAAAGTGTAGAAAAGCAAACTTTAGGCGGATGAAATTTCCGCATTTACAGCTTGCGTAAACACGGCATGAGATGTCGTGAGACCATCAGTGTACGTCCTTGTTTACACGGTGGAACTCGCTACTCTGCAGGGTAGATAGGAGTTGGGAGAGAATGGAGAAGCCTAGAGGTTTGCCCGCACTTGCAATTTGACATCTTTAGAAATGTCAAGGCACATTTTAGCACCAAACTAAGCAAATAATTATACCTTTTTTGGGCTGAAGAAATGTGTTATTCCTTAATTGTAATGTTAGAAACACGCTGAACATAATTTTTCGTGTTTTATTGATTCGTAGCATGAACGATTGTTGTGAGTCCATTGTTTTGGGAATGCACTCAGCAAATCTAATCTCACTATTTTCTTTAACTGTAATGAATTATTAACATATTAAGCACCGCAAGTAAAGGACATAATACACGTTCTATCAAGCTATCGAGTTGTATTTGGCCAATTATTTTGAACACGAGAAAGGACGATGAACGAGCGCAAACTTAAATCATATTGTCAATCAGGCTTATTACTCTCTCCTCAATAAGGATAAAAAAAACTATTTTCAACTCCATTGTTGTCTTCGTTTTGGTCATAGTACGTTTGTATTCAACATTTTTAGAACTAAGATAACATTTTTCTACTTTGCTAGAAATTCGTTTTGTTTGGGTATGTTTTAAACCTTTTAAGTTATACAAATGGTTCACAAAAAACTGATATTCCTAAAATGTGATACATTTTTAACTAGATCAGTAAAGGTGCTCCAAAAAAAAACCTAAAGAGTTTTAATGTTTTCATTAAGCGACGATTAAAAATATAATCGGTCTTACAAGCGTTTGCTAATTAAGTGTGTTCAGCCCGCTGGATAGGTTGTGTAATAAACAGTTTTTTTCGATGCCTACAGCACTGCTATTCAAATTTGTTGCAGATTGCCAAGAGCATCTTGTATTTACTACCTCATTTCACTCATTTTGATAAGCATGCAACAACCAGGTTTAATATTATCCTCCCTCGTACAAACCAGCCAACAATTACACATCCTCTCCAATTAACTGATGTAATCACCATCTGACTATAATGCTTAATTACATGCAGTAATGACAAGATATTATAGCGCTCGTAATGGGTTTGGTAGTAGGGCTACACATATGCGGTACTCTCACTCTCAACGTTACGTTACGTTACGTTACTTACGATGTGTTCGTGTGGCTCATTGGTAAAGGATCTCTGCTTTCAATGGCGAATGTCCCGGGTTCGATTACCACTTCAGAAGGAATAATTTCAGCTTAAGGTATATTAATTTTTGAGTTGTGAATGTGTAAACGGTGATTTTATTTATTAATATTATTATTTATTTATTCATAACACTTAAATACAGCATTGCTGACATTTTACATCACGGTAATACAAATTCGAAGACATAAAAAACACTTAATTTACAACACACAAATTCTACTCAACATCAATACAGATTCTAAACAATGGCTTTAAAACGACAGTAAATATAATGAAATTATACATATTGAAAATAACAAAACACACAATAAACATATAATTAAACAATAATATAACAATATATATTTTTAAATGAGCGTATAGAGCCGTCCTAGCAACGAAGCACATTAAATTCTTAAATTGTTCCGAATTAGTCATGTTGATTCTGGCATCTTACTCGAGTTGAGTCGTGCCCAACAAGCTGGGTCTGCATTGTTCGCACATCGATGGCGTCGGCGCCTACAGGGATGGCTAATCCGCCCCCACTGAAAACTAGTTATGTATGACTGTGTTGTGTGTGTGAGGCTGTGAATGGCTGTGAAATGTTTGTGGAACGTGCAATTATCAACCGATTTGTAAAATGTTTAGTGTTTTACTTTAAGGAAACTAAACATTTCATGTTTTTTGATTAAATATTTTCATCAGCATTATGAATTCCACACTATTTGATAACATGTCTAAAAAGTGATTATTTTTTCAAGATGGCGGCACAATTTTACTTTTTGTATTTTTTTTCAAACTCAGCAATGTGTTTTTAGTAAAATAACAAGTTTCATTTATTTCCAAGGAAAAAAAAAATTTCATACGAATAGTCACAACCCCCTCCACCCCTACAAGGGGTATAAAAGTGACACCTAAAAAAATTATCAATCTAAAATCGTATTTTACTATTTGGAATATGCGGCGTAGCTCCATCACGAAAATCGAGCGGGAACCCTAAATCATACATTTGGGTAACCCACTAACAGATACGTTTAGTTCTCGCTCAGTGCGCTGCTAGTGTGGTTCTAGCCACGGTCGCGATGAATCAAATGAACATCCGTCTTGGTAAGACATTAAGCTAAACAGTGATTAATGGACTTTCCGCGCAGTCACGTTTACGTCAGTTAAAAAAGTCAGTCCACTTAGTGCGATTCTACCTGGACTGATGTGATACAGTGAAAAACATTTCGGAGGGCTTTAGCGCCACATCGTTTATCAGAGATTGTCTACACACTCGGCCGATACCAAAGCCAGAGAATATCGATCTTGGCAAATTTACAATCCCTTGACCGAGATCGTTGTTTACGACTGGGACGAGAAGCTAGCGCATTTTGATTTCCGCTTTTGGCAGGAAGTGAAATGAAATTTCCAAAAAAAGCATTCAGTGTGTCAACACATTCGCCAAATATTCTTGGGATTTAGTGCAGTGCCAGTCAGTGGAATGGCGTTGGATCTTAGAAATCCGAGAGGAAATCGCGGAATCCCTGGCGATTTGTGAACACAAGTTCCACGGCTACGTCATGTTTTTTGTTGTTTTCCTTTCCGCGAAGACGAACAGAAAGACTTGAGCTTTGGCTTCGATCAATTAGCGACGAGCGAAAATATGTGCAGTAAAAGAACCAAACCACAACAGAGTTAAAAAAACTTCCGGTTTTTTCCCGACGAAGACACAAATATATACGATAAAAACAGTTGCTAAAAGTGTTATTGACTTTGCTAGGTCAGGAAGAGAATATCTGTAGTCTGCCGTGTTTGTTTGCAAGTTTACTCATATATCATTGCACGAGGAAACTATTAACGTAGGTTCATATATCACATATGACCTGATGAAATTATCATGTTTTAATTCATTAAACACTAAATTATTCATTATAGGTAATATTAAAACTCACGAATAATTTAAAATGTACTTTTCATTACCGTTAAGTGAACCCGCTTTATTTTGGTTATACTATTTTGCGCGATGTTCAACCCAATCACTGTGATAACTTTAATGCTTCTAGTGGAAGTGGTGGATTGAAATTCTCATTGACACGGATTTACAATGCTATAAAAGAAATTATTTTGCTTACAAAAACTGCATAACAATTTGAAAAATTGAAATATATTGTTTGTATGGTTGTGAGTGGTTGTGTTGTGTCTGTACAGTTTCAAATTTGACTAAGGAAACACATTTTAGTTGTGATAACAGATGAGGCCTCTTCATCAATGAGAATTTTCCAGGAAATGAAAAATATAGTAAAAAGATAGCTCACACAATCAGTAAACATTGTAACTAACATTCTTCCCTCCGTTTCATGTATTGATGATATGGTATTGGGTGAATAAGAGCAAGTTAACACAAAGTTGGAGACTTTGAGTACCATTTCTATGAAGAATTTCCTGATGAAATTATAATATATTGCTACTTTATCAATTTTGTCACTGTGCAAATGTATTTTGCAATGTAAGATACATTTGTGCTATCTCTTAGGACCGTGAAGTACCAATAATTTGTATACTACGTCGTTAATTTAGTATTGTGCTATGAAACATTGTTATTGTGATGGTAAAAATAATACTTTCTGTGGCAAAGATAATATGGCGCGTGTTAGTAACAATTATTTCTGGTTTCGACCTTATAATGTAGGCCTTGATTACGTCCACCGTACTATTCAACAATTAAACGAAATTTAAACAGAAAACTGTACCAAATTGCAAGTTTACGTGTTAAAAAGCTTTTCTGTAGGCAAGTGTTTCTGTCAGATGAAAGAATTAAATGTGATTAGAAGAAGTCTGCAACTCGAGTTTCTTAGCGGGAGAAGAAACGAAATACGCGGATTCTTAATTTCGAGGAAAAACGAAAATGTAATGAAAACAAGATTTTTACTTGTAAGTAAAGTAAACCTCTCTAGAGTCTAGAGCTCCAATCCGAAGTTGGGGTTACAAAGTGTACACAGACACAGACGGCTAGTATGACTCAAAATGTCCGCTCGGAAGGTGACGAGCGCAACCCCTAGAACAATACAGAAGCGAGGTGGCTTTCATCAGAAGAAAAGAGACGCTAGTACACCAACTGTATTTTAAGTAAAACGGTGTTGTGTGGGCTCTTCCGGCTTTTAAGCTCCTTCACTTTAGGAAGTCAGCCTCCGACTTATTTATGGTCTGCAGAGCAAAGCCCATTATTTCTTGGGAGTATAAAAGAGCGTAGATTCTTGTAAGCGTGTGGTTTCTATATTTCTATACGGGGCGGGTAGTTGTACACTTAGTGTCGAGAAAAGGACTAATTGGCAACTCTTGGAACTATAATTGGAAGTTCCGGCTGCTGGTTTTATCAGCCGTTCATTATCATCAGTGAGATTTCAACAGCGCGTTTGTAACTACAATTATCTTTTTATTTACTGCTTTTCGACTATAATAGAAATCATAACAGGAGTTAGATAAATGATCTCAAAACATTATTTTGGGAATCGTAGCAATTGAGCACCAATTCATGTTGAAAATATAGTATTTATTATATTTCTTATTGTATAGTTTACAATTTGTATTTCTTTTCCAATATAAAACGAAATTGTTAATGAATATTCAGCTAAACTGAGCAACAATAATTCAATTATTATAGATAAATTACATAAAGCGCGTGCCACGACAAATATTTCATCAGACACACATTCGTGAATACGTATCACAAGTCGGATCCATGCACATTTTAAAGGTAATTGTATTGATATTTACAAGAACATATCAATTTTTTGTTTGAACATATAAATCGTTTTAGCGAATGAAAATAATTATTGTTCCTTGGTTTATTCAAATGTTTGCAGCCTTGTGTCATCCGTGCGTTCATTTACTCGAAACACAAATTTGTTTCTCATTTATTCCTCAAAGTCGAATGTGTCTTTATGATTTTGACCGTTACTCGATTTTTTTTTCAATTTATAAAACGTTAAATTTAACTAGTAAACCTATGTTAAATAATCTTAATATCAATGCCAGCAGTATATTTAAAATCCAATTGGACACATGATATGTTGAAAGAGTATCACTTCATTTGTCACAGCAGAAGTCTTAATTTCATACCCATCGTGATCACGTTCTTCTATATTATTACAGTGTAAAACTCGCTCTACTTCTAGCCAGGCCAAAGTTTTCCGTTATCGTTACAGTTATCGGTCGATGTTAAATCATAGCCAACATTCCCGTTACCGCTGCCGGGCCTCGTTCCCGGGCTAGTGAGCAGCATCGAGCTAAAAGATAACTTTAGTTATATATAAATTTTAATTAACAAAATATAACACTGGAGCTAGTTTAACCTACTTAGCGAAGTTACTCTAGCGTAGAGACTATAATCTATAAGATCCCCATGAATCTGTTTTCATATTCAAGACTTGTCTTTGTCGAATGAATCTTATGCAACAACATGCAAAGCAGCTGGGGACAATAAACAGTGCGCTCTGATAATTTGCAAGGTAATGTGAAGAAGTAAACCCTGTTGACACCACATTTGCCGACGAACAGTGTCATAGTTGGAGTCAACAGTCAAGTTGGCGGCACATACACTACGAGTATGACGTAGGTGTGAGAGCGAGTGGGAGAGAGAGAGGGAGGAAGAGAGAGAGAGAACGAGCGCGCAATGTATAGTAATGAGAAATGGATGTACTCAAGTTTGCCCTCTGTACACACCCCACCCACTATGCACAAACTTCACGTTGAGAAGGAATTGCTTCCCACCTAAAGTTCAAACACTGCGGGGAACATGGTTTGAACGTACCCATTAGCAGCAAGCCTTTTTAGTTTTAGTTAGATTTGCCAAGGCACTCACTCATCGCTTTGCTTTTACCTCGTGTGCAAAAAGCTTCGTATAATAATATGAGTCACTACTACGACAGTTTCAGATGACGCATCGGTGGGCAAAATATTTCACAGCGCTACCTGAATACAAGTTATTTTGGTGGATTTCATCCAAGGTTTCTCAAAGCTGCATTGCGTTCGGCTGTGAAAATTTATAAGAATAAAAATTTTTTTTTTAGTATTAAATGACCATTTTGGTTGGGACCCTGTAAAAGCAAGTCTTTGCTAGGTGGTCACTGATGTCAATGCTTCAGTTGTTGACCTACAGTTTCGTGGTCCAACATTTATTGCAATCTTATTCGAAGAGTATCAAACTGTCTAATATTTATTGGTGTTGTACTGTATTGACTTTTTTTTTATCTGTGAAGGCGATGAAAAAGACGTGATTTCTTCCCCGCCGCCTGTCATTTAGTCATGTTAAAATTGCATTTATTTCCACCCGCCGACAGCAAGTAGATGCTGCGGCACTATACATATTATACATGCAGCTTTTTTTAAACTCTTATTTTATCGAAATTCATGTTGGTTACTTGCGTAACTTAGTAGGAGGTGGGGTGGTGGATAAGTTTTAGATGATGAAGAAAGATTTCCTTTTATCAGGATTGCCACCTCGTGCACGAGTGAGGGAAGAGTTTTCGAAGGGAAGACGTGTAAGATAAAAGACAGATGAGGAAAAAATCATCCCCGCTGGGAATCGAACCTGATATTTCGCTCGTCGGGTAGACACATTATCGATTTTTTAACACCCGTCTTTGAAGCTTTTCCCCTGGAGTGCTTCACGTTACTTGAGGCGCTCGTCAAGTCAACACTCATTTAGCGAGAGAGGGCGCCGAAGGATATATGCCAAACTTTCACAGCGAGCTGCCAGACTGCTGGAGATACGCCCGACGGAATGATTACCTCATTTTGAGATTCGAAATCTTATCTGCATATACATTCATAAAATGTATACTAAACTAACAAAACTCATTATTTCTTATTTAATTCATACTTTTATATTTTCTCATTGACACGCTTCAATGCAATTCTTCAATGGCTATTATTTTATTAAAATACTTTATGGATTTAGCACAGTGCAGTGTTATATCATATGATGGTTTAAGGGTTTTATCCCAAAGGTCGTCGGGCCAATGCCCGGAAGCATAAATCCTCACTGAAGAATATACTCAGGGTGTTCTCCAGTTAGAAATTAAAGGCAAATTATGGAGTTATTGCCTATTAACTTGCCTTAAATATGTTCCTCCGAACATTTTAGAATGAACGAATTACACTTTATGCACTGAACTGAAGCAAATTGCAAAATAAATTAACGTAAAAAATTTACACAGAAATAACAAACCTCTCGCAGATTTTTACACTTTTCTCCGTTTTTCTAAAATGTTAAATAATGTTATTAACAACAGACTTAGCATACTGCTGCTCAGACTAGTTCGTTTAATTCTGAATGTTTTAATTGAGTTCATGAAACCGACAAATTGAATTGTAAACATTTAAGTATGGACGTTAGTTTTGATAAAATCGAACTGAATGTTACTTTATTGACTTTATCAACGTAAGTTATATGTTTTCTTTTGTGACCAAAGTTATATTTAACTTTACATTTCCGTTATATGTAAGAACAGTTTTAAAATATTTAAAAATGGTTACAACCTTTGCATTTAACACCCATGCGCCTTTTAAGTAATGCAACGTTTCATCTATATCCAGAAGCCAAAATAAGAGATTACCTACGCCTTTTCTACATCTCAATATAGCTTTAAAATAGTATGCAGGAGCTCGTAATTCGTAATACATTCTGATGTGGATTTCCTAACGGCTGAATTATTTAGAGTTCACTGATGTGAGATTTTTTATATTTTTATAAACTTTGTCTTTGGCCTTTGCATTCACAAAATTGAAATAGTTTCCATATGGTTGTATTCAAACCCCCTCGTTCCTCAATCACAAGGGAATCGACGAATCCCCTATTACGTGTGCGTTGAAAAGCGATAAAAACCAATGGGATTCAACGCAAAAGAATATCTGTTTCGAAGCTTTGGCTTAGTCAGGGATGTAAGCCGGTTTCCACAATAATACCGAAGCTAAGCCACCCTAGAGTTGCACATAAGGCAACTGTTTATGTTGACCATTGAGTATTCTTGTCTGGGGGATTCAGGATTCTTTCCTTACGCAATGGTGTTGCTTTGTCCAAGATTTCACGTTTAAAGACGCCATCTTATGGATAAGCTGTAAATCGAGGCCAGCGTTTTTGGTGTGCGCGATTTTACGTCTTAGCAGGTAGCTGCGAGGAAGGGTGGGAATGTTGGTACGCCATAAATGACGATGGGATGAAATAGGGGATTCCCTTTCGAGAAGCAACCTATAGTATCTTTTGGTATAAAAGTATCAAGTACACTCTCCCGAAAGAAGAAACATCGAATCACTGCTGCTTGTAAAGTCTACATTTAACTCTGGTGATTGCAATTAGTGTGCACTAAATTTTAATTTTAATAACATTGACTTGTAAGAATCTAGTATACTATTATTTAGATTAGACGTAATTAACAATTGTTTCATTCTATTGAATAGGCACACGTGGCATAGGCCTAAGATTTCGTCCTCTCCAAAAGTTGATCGTAAATAATTGGTTGTGCGCAGGATTGGTTGTTTCTGATCAGTGTTGTAGTGATGAGATTGCTGAGAGGGGGATTGTGTAATGAAACCAAATGGAATTCATTTTGGCGTGTGGATCGGTTCACGTTGTGACGTAATGTGCGTGAAGGGGGTTGTGCTTGTAGGTTGGCTATCGGGCAGATAATTTAACATAACATTATTTTAATTAACAAAAACGTCATGTACCGCAATTTTAGATTAACATTCTTTCATTTAAAATGTGACAAAAACTTAAATTAAAAACACACCGCGCACATCCGCGTAAAAGTAAAAGTACGATTACGAAGAACTTTCAACACGTTGCGGTTTGAATCTGATTCCATCTCATAAACAACACGCACAACACACAACAACGACCCATTCAAGATTTGTAAACACATTTTTGAATCAACATTATTCAACTAGATGAAAACAAACTTTGTTCGTGCCGTAGTGTTCCGCATGTTTGACGCAATTTGAATTTCAAACCAAATCACATTTCGAATAAGCCTGTCGGTACATCAACGCCTCGGTACGCTAACTCGGACGCCACAATTGATAAAGCGGTGATTACCGTCGTGTATGCTATGCATATGAGTGTTCGTCCGGGTTGTAACGTTAGATTATTCTGTCATAATCCAGTAGCGTAACGATAATGGAACCACCTGATTGGATTATATGGGTATCCGACAGCCGCCGAGGCTTAAATTAAATCAGAAACTGCGGGTCGTGTCTCATGCAGAGAAATTAATCGATTCAAAATTAAAAGATGAAAAATTATGGGTCAATTTTATATTTTGTATTATTCTCTCTTCTGGGTTATTGAGGTTAATTAAGTAATGTTCACTTGTTAACGTCAGAAACTTACAGAGATGAATGAGGGAGAGACAGAGAGGGGGGGAAGAGAAATTGCGTAAAACACGAGACGACATTTCAACGTCCGAGCAAATCTGCGAGCAATTCCAGGTTGTTAATTCAAAGTTGCGATTGGCTACAGTGTTCGCTGCGAGAGATTGAAATCTATTGATTGGAATTTATCGTTGACTGGTTTATCATGTGGGTTTATTCCGGCTTCAATTAACGTATATGATTTAATTCCCTTTATGGAAAAAAATGATTTCCCAACTGCATCTGCATATGAACTCTCTCTAATCGCTATTCACAATGAAAGTCAGTTTATCATGCCTGTTTTTAATCTTATACGTTCATATCTGATATTGTGTTAAACCAAAACCATTATTAACTTAACCTTATTTCCAAAAATATAGGAGCTTTGGTTTTCGGTTTATTAGGGGCGAACTCCCCCCCAAATAAAAGTCACTTTCTATGCGTCCGTTCGTCTATCTGTGCGTGTATCACGTTCATGATAAAACAAAACACGCTCTACCATTGACCAGGGTCCACTAGATACTTATGCCAAGCTGCTTACAGCAGCTGTTAGGTATCTAGTGGACCCTGCCATTGACATGTAGGAATTTTGCTGACATTTGTTCTTCCAACAAATATGGTACATAATGTTTTATGCGACCCTTGGTGTCAAGGTGACAGCGCTATGATTTCTACCTGTGACATTTGTCAGGACCCGGCGCCTCCACCAAACATTTCATTTCACGATACATCGTGTTAATATGTTGATTATGTACATCCGGCGTCAGAAGTAAATCAAGAGCTGGGCATTGTAGATACAACGAGATCCCTTGATTTACTTCTGACGCCGGGTGTACCTTCGCTCCATATTTTAAGCACTCACGTACCCGTGCTTCTACGAACATTCACAAGCTGCATCAATGTAGATTGCATCAAATTGGAGACAATCTAAAATAATGTTTTATTTATCAATTACGACATTAAAAAATAAAAGATAAAAGTTTTTCGACACCAAACTATAATTTTACTATCCAGTAAACATGAAGTATAAGCGTTGCAGTTACCATGCATAGTTGCACGTTTATCAATGTTCAGTCGCCCGTTTATTGTCTGTTAAAGGTAAGTGTTGGCTTAGCGATTCCATAATGGAGCCCCCTCGCGCGATACTTGTCCCCTTTCCTTTGTAATTGGGTTCTTAATTATAAATGTTAGCTGAGAGACTTCAGCTTACCCACTCACTTCGTTCTTTGATGTGAGCGAAGAGCGAACCTAGCTCCTCCGGCACCTCCCGTCTCGGAATGCGACCTGCTTTGCTCGATACTAGTTCAATTTCGTAATTAATTTACACTGCTTTGAATCAAAACATGAGACTTCAAAGAAGAATATAGAATCATCACATTTTGCGCTTTGATTATAAAATAGGTCATGTGGTTTTAACGCTAAAGCTTGATTAGAAAATGTGGGTATAAAATCAATTGCTATGTTAATGTCAACATCCAAGCCTATGGGTAGTGGGTATGGAACTCGGATCTCTTGCTTAAACGTTGCTTAGACGTTAAATAAATAAATAAAATAAAAACAAAAATAAATAAATAAGCGTGGACGTCTTAACCACTAGACTAGACCACTGGCACCAACCATTTAATATTCATTATCATTTTTCAGTGCATCATAATATCAGCATGTGGTGAAAGTTAACAACGGCATTTTAAACAAAGCTTTTTATTACAGTTGATGACTATATTTCATGTTCATCAAACCTTGATACTCTTTGCCTTTAGAGAGTTTCATCGCCAAACGCTATATCCAGGTCGCTTTCTCAACGCACTCGCTGCCGAGTGTTTCAGTACTGGTAGAACATGGATTCTGCGTTTCATGTTCCAATCCTGGCTTAGGCAAGGATGTAACATAACATGTTGATGTTGTGTATATTGTTATTGTCATTATACTCGAAAATATTATGGCAAGTTCCAGTATTTTCATCAACCAATATTATCCTTAGAATATCACACATCACTTTGTTAATATTCCATGTGATTTATAGCAAAGCAACTGGTGGACATTCGGCCTCCTCAACAAAACGTAAATCTTTAACAATATACTTTTATTCTTATATAATTATTATGTCAAAGCCAAGCACAACGTGAACACATAATATGATGAGAGTTGATGCAGATTGTAACAACGCCAATTAACAAGCGTAATTTGTTTCTAAGTTCAGGACAACAAAGTAGACCCAACAAGGTGGTGGAAAATGTAAAGTTTTCATAATTAGATGTATATTGTATAGCATGTCTCGGAACTTTCCACTTTGCCGGAAAACTAAGAAGGAAAAACTATAAAAAGTAGAAAACTTTCTAAAACAGAAAAAGAACTATATGCTCAGCAAATGTAAAACGTTGAGTGACTAATATATAGCTAGAGTCGTAACGGCCTATGCCGAGTGTCTACGGAAGAATTTTCCTCAGCTCATGTAGTACATTGCCGACATGCTAGGCAGCGTGCCCGACAGCTCGAGCGAAGCTACAGCTACCTAGCAGCAATCGGAGTAACTTCGTAGGCCCCCTAGTGGAGAACCGGATGTCAATTTAAATTAGATCGCGCGGAAATATTTTAACATAAGATACATTGATACAAGCATTTCGTTTGTAGGTTTCGCGATTAATTTGATTATACATACAAATAAACTTGTTTTCGAGTGATAAATACAAATGAATATGTCATATATTGTTTTTTTTTTATATATTTTAACATAAAATATTATGTATTTATATTTGAAACTTCTAAAAGTTTAAATTCTCTAAACTGTCATGGTAATAAAGTTATTTTGCATCTGCATGGTATTGTTCTAGGAAGGCCATGCTTATAAGGAAGTGTAATTAAAAGGAAATATACTAGGAAGCTTTGCAAACGCTTTTTCAGGCGCGTTGTTGGATGAGCGTAATTTTTTTTTAACGAAAAAAGCGTAAAATTGCGATATTCATGAGAAATTATTTTTGATTGCGCTCAAATTTCACACCAATATATTAATTTATATAATAAAGGTTCTGTATAAAAATCGTTACAATCGGATAAAGCATGTAGGTGTTATAAGTCAAAGAAATGTAAA
Organism: Sweltsa coloradensis; assembly: GCA_024449915.1. Classification (NCBI taxonomy): domain Eukaryota; kingdom Metazoa; phylum Arthropoda; class Insecta; order Plecoptera; family Chloroperlidae; genus Sweltsa; species Sweltsa coloradensis. The sequence continues at coordinate 826,890 of JAMZAV010000016.1, forward strand.
ATAAAAAAATAAAAAAAAACGTAAAATTGCGATTTTCATAAAAAAAAAAATTTGAATGCCCTCAAATTTCACACGAATATATTAATTCATGAAATTAAGGTTCTGTGAAAAAATCATTACAATCGGATAAAGCATGTAGGTGTATAAGTCGAAGATTTTTTTAAAAATCGAAAAAATCGTAACATTACGATTTACATGAGAAATAATTTTTCGATTGCGCTCAAAAACGTGGCAGTTCTTGGTTCAGAGATTTCGAAGGTCTCAATAAAATTTTATCGCAATTGGAGTATCGGTTTAGCCGAAATAGTGCTAACAGACACACAATAATACAAACAGAAAGAAAAGAAAGAAAAGAAAGAAAGAAAGAAAGAAAAAAAACATTCCGGATGTTTTTTTCCAGTGTAGTGGAATGGAATCTTCGCTTCGCTCGCTACGCTCATTCAAGAAATAACGTAACGATATAATAAAGTAATAATTTAATTTGGCAAGAGTGCCAGAGCTGTCAAATTATAAACGTGAAAATCATTAGAATATGAGGAGACCAATATTATGTCAATCTTGGCCAGCAGCAACATTGTAATTTTCATTGATTGTATCTTCTTACTCATTGTGACAATATTATTGTAGACAATTATGAAAAATTCTTGATCTTCAGGGACGGATTTGTTTTGCATAACAAGCAAGTTTAAACGGTGAGCAGGTCCAGGAATCGGCGTTGGCATGAATTCTATGCATTTCATCATGTTTCACAGACAAGAGGTAACACATAATTGCCAATGTCTCTTCTCCCCGTCCGTTTCGAAAATCTGATTTGTATCAACGAATACGATTTATTACGTTACCGGCTTCTAGTTTGTGTACACATAACCCACTAGACCCCCCCCCCCAACCCAGATTTGGGACAGTTCATTTTTTAAATGAACTTTCTAAACGTTCAGTTCACAGCTCAAATAAAGAACTTTTTCAAAGTTGAAGTTATTTTAAAACCTAAAATTTTTAAAAAGTACAAGTTCGTCTAAAATTTTTAGCATAAATATGAGACGTTAAGCAATATCCAATCAAAAATCAATCAAATTATGAATTTAAGTTCTTTTACATATTTCCATTATTTTGTTAAAAGTAGTATGCATAATAGAATAATTACGGTACCAGTAGTTTTCTCAGTTCGTAGTAATTGCATAATTCGTAATTTATTAATTTGGTCCAAAGATTTGGCTGTGAATGTGAGGCTTGAGCTGTGCCGTAGGACAAAAGTATGCCTACCTTCTTACAATGGTCTGGAATTCCTCAGAAACAGAGACGCGCGCGGGCTCGGCTTCTACTCCGACGTTGCCAAATGCTAAGTATAATAATTGTAATGCAACCGCGCATTATAGTGATACTGATCGCTTGACCAAACGAAGCTACTCTTGTCTTCCGAGGACTTGCTTATATTATCACGGCTTGCCGCAGGCGGTCGAAATGCGATAGCGAGGGGTGGGGAGTTTTCATGAGTGTGGGGACTACTGAGGGACTATGCTCTGATGGGGGGGGGGGGGGGGGGGGGGGGGGGGGGCATGTATTTCCGCAAAACTGAGCGCATGGAAATTAAACGTGTGAAAGATGCAAAATAGCAGTTAAAAAAAACATTTCTCAGAACCATGTTTACATATTATATTCGCAATCTGCTTTAGATCACAGTGGTCTCTTCGTAAATAATCATTGATTAATGATAGCTTATGTAATCAATGTCGTAAATGTATCGTACTAAAGATATCCTCCCTAAAGATCAAATACAATATTGTAATTGTCAATGATCAATCTAACTCAAACACAAAGCTCTCGTTTGCTAGACGGTCCCGAAGGAGAATCTTATCACATAGGCGGTTTGAAATACGTTGCCTGCTGCGGACCTTGTTTTGATGATTGAGAGAAAATGTCCCTTTTCCTCTATGTCTTTACGTGATACGTCATACGTGGTCATGCTTTGTAACGAAGTGATTGGGCGAGGGGGAAATTATATTTTATGAACACATTGCAACAGGCATACGCGCCCTCACAAGTGCAATTACCATCATTGGCATGAGTATTATGAGATTTTTTCTTCCACATACAACACTCTAGTATTCTGACTGTATAATTATTTTCTCAGTGTTGTGTATCGTTGTGATGTACTCTGTGGTGGTGACAGTGTGGGGTACACTGGAAAGGGGGGGGGGGGGGGGGGGGGGGTACCCATCACCAAAACCCATCTTCCTACGCGACTGTCTGCATGCACACATATCACCGGGAATATATTCCATTGAATATTTTAAACAGTGTTCATTAAATTAAAACATAGTATTATTTGAGGTATTTAGTGAGTTATGGTTATATACTAGGGAAACGCCAAAGTCGTTGTTGGACGAGTGAGTGAGCCATGTGTTGAGTACCCGGGACCATTTGCATTTAAGTTTGATGATAATTAGTTATGACATGTATAATTAATAGGGTTTTGAGTTTAGTTGGTATAACGGAGCGTAAACTGTAAGGCCATAAAGCGCCACTCTAGCCTACGATAGGCTAGGTAGGCCTTTGGTATATGAGGAGGAAAGGGAACGTTACCGGGTACTCAACACATGGCTCACTCACTCGTATAACAAAGACTTTAGCGTTTTCCCTAGTATAATCATTGAACAAACATTTGTGATCACAGACACTTGATCAACAGATACACCCCAGGCTAAATGGAACGGCCAGCTAGTGTACGACTCCTACACTTGTATAGATACTGCCTCCAGCGTCAATGAAAAATTAAAGACAATTTCAGCTTAGGGAGGCGAACAGAGAAAATGGTTTTTTAGTTTTGGTTTCAGGGCGCGTCAACCGTTCGGTTATGATGCTCCACTTTAAGGGATTTAGGGAGGAAAATCCTATGCTGGTCAGAACCAGCCACGAGTAGGTGAAAGAAAAGGGGGTTCTCACGTCGTGGTCGTCATCGTCTTTGGCATCGTTCGTGTTATCATCTGCATCGTCGTCAAGGGGGTTGTCAGGGAAGGGGTAGAGGTCCCCGACGACGACTGCCAGAGGTCGCATCTTTTCGGGGAGTATATAATATACTTCTCTTTTGTACTTACCAGCTGATGTTTGCGAGATGAGATACGATATGCAGAGCAATGCTCTGTGCCAAATGCACGACCATATGGTTTAGGCCTACGTAAAGCGTACACATATCTCACATTCATGACGTAGGTTAGAATAAAGTAGGTTGTATAGTCTACGATTTTAATTATACCTTTATATGGCGTAGTACTGCGTGTATACTGTATAGGGTCTACTGCGGTATTGCACTGTATCTTGTGGATGGTCAAGTGGTCATCATTATTAATTAATTGATGAATTTAAACAAGAATAATGACATTACCTTTAGAGAATGACATACCGTATTGACAACAAAAACATACGAAAAATCACCGACTGATAGCGACTATATCTGAATTGTTTTTTTATATCGTAGGCTGTGGCCTATTTTTCATATGAAAAATCTAAACAAACGCTACCGATATTTTTAAAAATCCCATTTTATTTATTGTAGGTTTAAATCGAAATGGATATTGCTCATTTTGTTAGCAGTTCTCAGTTACCTGGTCACGGATGTGTGTTTAAAATTTCAGCTCAGTCTATTTGGCCGTTCGGCCGTATGAGCCTGGACAGACAGACAGACAGACATTTAACATACATACATTGGACAATGCTCACGGCCAAGGCCCGATCGAGTATAGCGTTAGGGAAGACTTACGTTCGCTGCGCTCACTCGTCTAATTATTTTAAATTAATTTTTTCGCGATCTTTTGTTCAAAAAAAAATTTTGATTGAGCCAGACCTCTTTGTCATTTGTTTATGCCTTGATTATAAAAAAGCGTTATGCTCGGGGAAATAGGTCAGGCTCATTCTAAAACATATCGTTACAGTGAAATATATAAATAATTTGCGAAATTGTATTGCAATCGTATTTTTCTCTGGGTTAGTATTCTTTTTGTACACGAAAAATACTACTTCTGTTGACAGCATAATATAGATTGCCAGCAAAGTCCAATCCGGTCCAATCCACCAAAAATAAAATAATCGTTAGATTTGAATAAAATCGATGCACAGACAGTAGAGATTTTTTTGTAAATTTATGGCTTAATACTTGTCCCAGTACCTGAGCAAGACCCTTATTTTAATTACTTCCGCTCCGGCTTGCGAGTGTTCCGAGAATTTACCTTTACTCTTGTCTGTGAAACCTGATGAAATGCACAGATTTCATGCCAACGCAAATTCCTGGACCTCACAATGTGACGTTGTTATGTGAAACAAATCCATTCTCAAGAAGATCAATAATATTGTTTATAAAAATATTGTCACAATGAGAAAGAAGATACAAACAATGTAAATTGCAATGTTGAAGTTGTTGGCCCATTAACCACCGAGTAGGATATTGTCATAATTATCCTTATTTCGTAAACAATCTGTCAATATCCATATCTTATTAATTGTGTATACGCGTTTCCAAGCAAAGGGGTTGCTACCTGGTGGCGAAAAATGCAACTGTCCGATCAGTGATAGTCGGAGGAGCGCGCTATGTGCTTACCTGAAGAACACATGTCATTCCGTGTTTGTCACTTATAAATATGTACAATCACAGGTACATTGTCGTTGCTCTCCCAAAATGTTGTTAATTGATGATAATCAAAAGCATGGGGGTGCACCAAAATGATAAAATCGCTCTCCAATATGCGGGATTCGAGACCATGTTCACCAGAATAATATTACTATATTCAGACCTGCGCCCCATGCACCTATGAGACACCGAGGATGGCATTTGTATCCATATTACAATTCTCTAATTGTAATATCATAATAAATCATTGGTATTTATGGGCTATATACAAAATATAGGCTAACAGGGTACGATAAATACTAAATCAAATTCAAACCGTCAAGAATGTTCACAACTCATAGTAAACACACACATACAGTATCGCTCGCTTCTTATGGCACTTTTAATTGAGATATACTTCTTTAGTTTTATTATGATGATTTAATATAAATAAAGTCATAATAATAACAAAACAATAACAAAAATAATAATAATTGCAAAAGGGCTTATGCACAAGTCCCAACTCCTTTTCTACCTTACATAATTAATGTAGGCCTACATATACCGTTTACTGTCATTGTTCATTTATTACATAATATTATACTGTACATAATATCATAATAAAAAATACGATTTATATTATTACAATAGAATAAGTATAAATGATATGACATACAAGATTTTTAAGCTGTCTGCAGAATGACGCGTCATGCCATTATTGACATACAAAACAATAATAAAAATAGGCCATCAGCTATTCAATAGGCCTACTTTTAATAAAATTTATATTTAAAAAAACAGTAGTACCTAAGTGTAGGCCTATAGTAGATATATAGGGCCTACTCCGATTGCGTTTATATTGTAAAACGATGTAGAAAACGTGCAAAACAAGTGTAGGACTATATTTGCTAGAAGCTCTTTTGATTGTGGATATCAAGTAAATTATTGAAATTATTAGTATTGGGCAACATTTTCTTGGCAAAATATCATCGATCTTCATCCTTCAACATTATTTGATACACTTGTTTTCTATATCATCAAATAATCTCAATTATTTGTTGTAATTTAAAATGCCATTAAATTCCCGTTTTTAATAAAGCCGATCCCCAAAACTTACGAATTTTACTAATAAAATACGCGGACGATATGACATAATCATCAATGTTTTCGCAAATGATCAGAAATGTAACAAAAATCAAGTTGAACCTAGCTGAATATACAGCGCCCGCCGTAAGCAGCTCGCCTCTATCACCGATCGGTCCGACATGTTGCGTTTTAGTGCTGCCATCTATCTTTGCTTGGAAACGCGTATAGTCTCCTCATATTCTATTCTGATGATTAGCATGTGATAATTTGACGGCTCTGTTGCTCTTGCTAAATTAGATTATTAATTTACTATATCGCTACCTCCTTTATGTCCTACCTTATAAAATACTTCTTTATCTTCTTTATTTATTTATTCCTTCACTCAAGTACAGCATTGCTGCCATTTTACATTGAGGTACAAAGATAATAAATTTAAAATCATATTATAAAAACATAAAACGTAATAAAAACAGTGGAACATTTCAGTAAACATACAGTTGTAGGGTACTTTTATCTTGTAATTAAGTATAGATAAATAATATGAACTTTGCATGAATGATTATGTGAAAAGTGGCACAACAGTGTGTGCAAATGTGAGGCCTTTCCGAACCTGCTGGTGAAGACAAAACAACATGATAATAATATGATTCCTAGAATTGTGATGACGATGGTTGAATGCTCGCCGAAGAATCCCCTCCTCCCACAATTTGAAGACTGATGGATGAGCTCGTGCAAACCAGGTTTTGACGCGGAATGCAGAGGTATTTACTCTGGAATGCGCCACCAAGCGGGTAATTTGTGGAAATTTACCAAGCTCGTGAAAAAGACAATTATTTTAAATGTTGATAATATTTTATTATGATCTGATAGCGCAATTTGCATAGCCTTTGTAAACTTAACCTGTCAATTTGATTTTATGAACATAACTTTAAATTTTTTTTTTTTTAAAGTTACAAAAATAAATAGATTTTGTGATTTTTTTCGGGCTCTTACTAGCTGATGTTTGCGAGGTGGACTTCTTTTCTTGAATCGACTTGTACGATTAGCAGAGCCATGCTCTGGGTCAATTCTACACCGGGCCCAGACGGGGTAAAGAAATTGTAAATCACAATGCTAATACTCGCGCCAGGGTGGCAGGCGATCATTAAATTGAAATACAATATGCTTTTAGTTTTAATAAAATTTCCAAAGATTTACGAAATATAGATAAAAACATTGTACATTGTTATTTTAACCAATAACAGGACTTAAGGCTGAGTATGAGTGGAGTTTGAAGAGATTGAGTTTGTCGGCGACAGCATGATATTAATTTAATCGTTTGGTTCACGGGTTGATGAGTCAGAAAACAAAACTTGTTCCAAACCGTAAAGTGAACCAATAATAGTTAACGTTGCCGGTACCCGGTGCGAGTGACGTTGACAGTTCTATAATTATTAGTAATTTGACCAGTGTTGTTCATATTTGGGTGATACTCACTGATTCAAGTTTCTAATTAGTGCAGTAATCAAGGAAATAAGTAGTTGTTTCATTGCACGTTCAGTTTTGAACGCGCAGCAGAACGCGCAATTTAAAAAAATATTTCTCATGAAAATCGCAATTTTACGTGTTTTTTTTTGTTTTTTTAAACTTTCTTCGACTTATAACACCTACATGCTTTATCCAATTGTAATGATTTTTTCACAGAACCTTAATTTCATGAATTAATATATTCGTGTGAACTTTGAGCGCATTCAAAAAATATTTTTTTTATGAAAATCGCAATTTTACGTTTTTTTATTTTTTTATTTTACATTTCTTTGACTTATAACACCTACATGCTTTATCCGATTGTAACGATTTTTATACAGAACCTTTATTTTATAAATTAATATATTGGTGTGAAATTTGAGCGCAATCAAAAATAATTTCTCATGAAAATCGCAATTTTACGCTTTTTTCGTTAAAAAAATTACGCTCATCCAACAACGCGCCTGAAAAAGCGTTTGCGAAGCTTCCTAGTATATTTCCTTTTAATACACTTCCTTATAAGCATGGCCTTCCTAGAACAATACCATGCAGCTGCAAAATAACTTTATTACCATGACAGTTTAGAGAATTTAAACTTTTAGAAGTTTCAAATATAAATACATAATATTTTATGTTAAAATATATAAAACAAACAATATATGACATATTCATTTTGTATTTTACACTCGAAAACAAGTTTATTTGTACGCATAATAATATTAATCGCGAAACCTACAAACGAAATGCTTGTATCAATGTATCTTATGTTAAAATATTTCCGCGCGATCTAATTTAAATTGACATCCGGTTCTCCACTAGGGGCCTACGAAGTTACTCCGATTGCTGCTAGGTAGCTGTAGCTTCGCTCGAGCTGTCGGGCACGCTGCCTAGCATGTTGGCAATGTACTACATGAGCGGAGGCAAATTTTTCCGTAGACACTCAGCATAGGCCGTTACGACTCTAGCTATATATTAGTCACTCAACGGTAAAAGTGTCCATAGGGTTAACTGAAGACCTATGTAAAATAATATTATTATAATAAAAACATCCAAAACCCTATAATTTTAGATAATCAGCTTGTTACTTTTTCCACATTTTCTTACATACTTCTCTACAAACAAGTACTATTTGACGCCATTGAAAACAAACAACCACTTTTTGTATTTACTTCGTCTTTTCGTGTCACACTAACGTCTGCAAATGGTGTTGGTTGCGCTTACTTGACTCTTCTAGCTGATTTCAATTCCTAGCTATTTCATTGACTTCATTGCTTTCAATTTACAGCTGATTTCAATATCTTAATTTTCATCTTTTTGCCAAACTAAACACCAGTGAAGAAATATAACAGTAGTCAAAGCTTCATTGTAAATTAGTGTGTTGGCAGTATGTTTCAGGTTGCTTCTTTTCGTAGAGCCTGGGCACTTTTTGAACTCTGACATAGCCAGACTAGACGAATGATTTGTGGTATGTTAAATATAACTTTTGCAAACTTTACTGAAGAGAATTACACAAATAGTCTCTTGTTCTTTTATTTGAAATACTTATGTTTTCGTCAACAAATTATCGACACCACTTTAATTAAATAACACAGCTTGTTTTTGATGGTCTGTGAGTCTTGAGGTTACCATGCATAGGTGGTGTGTTTGCGAGGTTAGGGGAATAAGCTTTCCCTGACATATGTCATAGAACTAAACACCAAAGCGCGTGTAGGCCCAGTAATTTATATTGTTAGGGTGGCAGGCAGAATATACTGCTCACTTCTTGTCAGCAGTGATGATAGCACGTAGGAGGAGGTTTCCGCATGCTGATGGTCTTTTTAGTGTGTTATCCCATGAACACACTTAACACTCGCTTTTACTGACCGAATCTCACCTGTATTTAGACAATGTTTACTTTGCTAGTTCAAACCTGCTATCGGAGAACTGGTTTATGTATTGTTGTATTGAGGTAATCGGTATCCACATATAGCTTTGAAGCGGGTTATACTGATCGCAAGTAAGAAACAAATCTTTGCTCGTGATTTGTGAGTGGTCGAACGAAGTTCTGCTCCGCAATGCTTGTTTTTGGAGCAAAGTCGTGACTTAAACTTAGCCACTTGGCTGGAGAGCCGATAACAAGTAGAACAAGAACACCAGGTAATTGATAACTTCTTAAGAGTTATACTGGCGCAAACTTTTATTACAATGTTAAATGTTCATTTCAAAATCGCTTGATCGTCAAATTCAGCGATTTCCCGCACATTCCGTATCACAGTTGCAGGTTGTTTCTTTATCTTTCACCATTATCATTGTTTGCTCTTTAGGAAACTTTTTAAGAAGGATTTTCTCTGCGCATGGCTTTATCAGACAACATTTGCACGCTTTAAATAAATACCTCCAACACGAGCATGAATAATTACTACAAATTGTTACCCGTATTGGATATTTACTGTTAGAAAATCGATAGTCTAATAATTTCTCGATTTGGTTAGTCGGGAAACACTCTAGTAGGTGTAATTGTTTTTATTTACTACAGTTTAGAAACTAAAAAGTCCGCCCCGACCGGGACTTGAACCCGGGTCTCCCGCATTCCACGATGCGTCTTAACCACTACTAGACTATCAGGACGGGTACATTTTAATCTCTGAATTGTAGTTGAATTGTAGTCCATTGAGATGTATAATGCAACTACAATTCAGAGATTTAAATGTACCCGTCCTGATGGTCTAGACTCTAGAGGTTAAGACGCTCGTCTGGAATGCGGGAGACCCGGGTTCAAATCGCGGTCGGGGCGGACTTTTGTAATTTCTAAATTTAAAATAAAAAGTCCAATAATTGTCGCGTAGGCCTAAATAAAAAAAATCAACCAAATCTGTAGCCAGGAAAATATGGATATTCAAATCAAGGCGAACTTTGTAGGTGATCTTTTGAAAGTACCGTATACTATACTTATGAATACATTTATACTTTATTCACGAATCAGTGGCAGATAGTCGAGCTATAGACCTGGGCCAGCTACGGAGTATTTCATCGAGGATCTGGCCAGGTGACGGATGGATAAACTTCAACAAAAGAGGATTGCTCACTAAACAAACATAAAAGAATGTTTTGTTTCTTCGCTGTGATGATCTTCTTTGTCTACTTCCTACGCTCTCAGCTTACGATTGCGTCAATTGTAAGACGCCCTAACACCTTCCTATTGTAGACAATCGTTCCAAATAAAAGAGCTTTCGTTCGTTAATACAATACGAGTTTTATAGACTCCAAATTCATTGAAGACATTAATCAAGTTTATCTTTCGTTTGGTAGCGTCCTCTGCAAAGTACGAAAACGATTTGTAACGTGCGAAGTCTGAATAATGAGTAATTGTCGGTAGTACCTATACTCTCTTAGTTGATTTATTAAGAAAGTTATTTGAAATATTTATAATTTATCGAATGCCCATGCTATCGAACTAAAAAGTCACATAAAATGTGTACTTGACGCAAAGGTTATTGCAGGTGCAACTTTCGTATTCAAAGATTGAGCTACATATTTCGGGAATCAAATCTTATTCTATATTCAATTAATTTTCATCGGAAATTATCTACTTTGAAACATTTCTTGCACGGTTAGTGTAAGCACTGCGCCAACTAACTTAAATCAGTTGTAAAACCGTTAATATTATTATTGACGCCAGGGAGTACTGCCGTTCACATTTGAAACCTCGAATACCAGCAGAAACGTATTCGAGGCCAGTAACCACCCTATAACGAAGAAAAATGTTAATCATCGACGTAGCAAAGTAATTTATTAATGGTATGTGATATATAATTGTTGGTTTGAGAATGTTATATTCCGGATAAATTGAAAAATGTTGTCTTACGTAAAAACATTGAGAAATATCAATTTGAAATCTTATTAATCAACAGTATAGTTTAAAAAAAATGTTACATCTGTTGGCCTTAGACTGTTAGTACATTTATTATTTTTTGCAATATAAATAGTTACAAATTAATAATGCTTTGAAGTTGGGCTTTCTAACTTCAAATGAAGAAAACATAAGCTACAAATCAATATGATATTTTACGCTTTTTGTAAATTTGTACTTAAAATCTTTTGTCGTATAACTTGCTTATATTATTAAGAAGTGTATATAATCCTCAAATGATAAAAGATAAATGATCAGGGTAATTATTGTGAGATCAATGAGCATGCACGCTCGTGGAGATAATATTCCTAAGCGGCGAGGTAAGTAAGGGACTGGCTCTAGCTAGAGGAAGGGACAACCCGCCCCCGTCAGATGTTTACCTATGGATTTTGAACGTGGGGTAAGGTCATGTGTGCAGTGTCGTGTTGACTTGACCGAGCGCACCTTTCAGTCTGGTCCGGTGATCAAAACCCCACGGGAGGTAGACTATAACACAATGACTGACTATAGATGTGGCGGTATGATTAATTTAATACGAAAACTGTGGACGGATTTTAGCAAAGACGAGGTAAATGGAACAACGTATTCCCAGATTATAAACCATAGGTGCCACGAGTATCATGATAATTAATCCTTTACACCATTGGTGAGAAGTGCGAAAGGCAATTACTTCCACCATTAACATTTGAGATTGGTAGCTTGCAAGTTATGATGCAATTCTCATAATTGTTTGTTGAAATTGTAATTGTAATTGTTACTACTTAAGTATAATTATATATTAGCCCATTTTCCCAGTTGTAACGTTGGGCATCAGCACATTGCCATCATTTGCTGCATTAATGCCAATTTTAAAGTAGTTGTCAAATTTATCACAAATGCTAAATAGTTCAAAGAGAAATAAAAGCGAAAAATAACATTTCTTTAGATTACTAGGAGTGTAGATCATGATCCACATTAGTACAGGCGGTGGAATGTAAAATAAGCAAGGGCACAGAAGTACCCATAATAGGTAGCGAAGCTGTTCTATCAAATACAGGAAACCCAAATAAAATTACTCCAGCATTCAAGTCTCCTTAGAAGAGAAACTAGGTATAAATACCACCTTTGGGTGGGGCTAACCGCGCCACTCTGACCCCATGGATTGGCAGATATATTCTGTAAGCTCTCGTTGAAGGGCAATCTCAACCAAAAAAAACTACAAATCAACCGAAGATCATGTTCGGTTATATCGTGACATGACACCCTAGCTTACAGCTCCCTAATAACTACCCTTGTTTCACTCATGTGAGCGCGATGTGGACACTGCTAGATCTACCCTACCTTCCTTCAACCAAATAGTTGTGATTTGGTCGTCCAGACGCGTGCGCCCTGAGTTTATCTTGCCACCCCATATAATCGTCATCGTGCACGAGTCTTAGTGCGGTTATGAGTCTACACCGCAATACTCGGTTTACTATATTTTCATGTCATGTGCTGATGGAATGGGGGATAAAGTTGAGAAAACACTCCCGCACCAGCCTCGTCCCTCAAAGTGTGTGACATATTGGGTCGACCTCTGTTTCCTCTCCTCCGTGAGGCATAGCTTCCTCCTGCCCGAGTAGTTCCCGGCGTTGCCGCCGCGCCGCGCTCTCTGGCGCTAGTGTTCCCCACCCGCACACCGATAATGAGTCTTTCACAAGCCAGTTCACAGCAACCCCCCGCCCCCCCTCATCCGACTCAATGTTTCTAGAAACGAAATATTTTGTTTCATTTTACATTTTCGTCTCGCATTCCATTGGGGGCGCCGAAAGCGTAGGAAAAACAAATAAAATAGCCGAGTGCTTTTTAAAATGTAATAAGTGAACGTCGGACCTCGCCGCTTTGTAACTGTTGCGGTGTGGCCATTTTGGCCATTTGGTTAAAAGAATCGTGTTTTGAAGGCCAGTTAGAATTAAGTGGTATGCGAGATTTTTAACGGAGCAATAATTGTTTTCCAAATAAAACAGCTGAAAATATAAATTATTATGACCTCAAGAGACAAGTAAGGTTTTGTCTGGAAACAATCGTACGACGGATTATCAGCCTGCATCGTACCATTAACACTTATATGTGAAGTCGTCCAATGAAAAATTACTAAAGAAGACGTGTTTTCCATTTTTATTTAAAAAACTAAAATTGAAATAAGTGACAATATAAAGCAACGCAATTTCTTCTGTACTTTTGTGTAATTAAACAAACATTGCATGTTTTTACAAATCGTTTGCATTGCGTAATAAGCACGAATTAATGGAGGCTTTGTCTGTAAACACAACAATAAACGGATTGCCTGTTAAGTATGGCCTACCACCGTTGGGGTGGTGAGAAGAGAGGCCCAACTGTTTGTTGTCTTGTTCGACGACCTAGCGAATGACAAGTTGGGCATAACGCAAGCAAAGAGTCTGTCCAACACAGTAATCGAAAGAGTTAGTTTCTGTTGAATCGACTAGTACGTTTTAACGTTTGTGTCTGGTAAAATATGAAACCAAATACTAGTAAGAATTGACATACCTTTACCTATGCTTTGGTTTGATTGTATCTGCGTTTTAAAATAAATAGAAATACAAATTAAAACACAAACTAGATCAGGAATAACTGTGAGGCACTGTCTCCTATATTAGAACTAGCTACCACTTGTTGGTTGTATTATCTAGGTAGCAGTGAGGAAAGTTTTCTTCGTTTTTTACCACGCTATTTTATTTGAGAGTAAATGTCAATCAGCTTTTACAAAAAATAGATTACATGATCCATTTGCAATATTTTACAAAGTATATTAAAATGTGAAAAGAAGAATCGATTTTAATTCAATTAAAATTAATCCATCAGTACATTTTGACAAAGTCATTTTTAAATTAAATTGAATGACATGTAATAAAGAAAATAAATGCCTTTTTTACCATTGCAACTTTTACAGTCATTTTAATAACATTATGTGTATGCTTTATAGTTTATATATTACTTGAGAATGAATTAAGAAGTCTCTTTCGTAAAACTTTTCAATAAGAAAATATATATATTCAATTTTACGAATCTGTCAAAAAATTCAAAGATACCAAAATTATCTTCTAACTGGTTTATGACAAATTTTGAATATTTGCTATCAGAGGGATGTGCATTTATCAATGATTATCAATCCTACAAAGTCAATTTAGATGCGCTGATTTATGGCTGCCGGGACAGAAATGCGCTGACATTAGATCAGTCACCCTCCCTCAAGTTACAAAAAATATATAAACGAAACGAAGAGAAAAAACTTCCTCGTGAGACCCTCCTACCTCAAGAGAATATGGTGATTGCCAAATTACGGAAACAGCAATCAGGGAAATTTAATTAATTAAGTGATGTTTACATTACAGCTTTCACTGTTTCTTAGGCAATGCTGAATTTTGGTTGCATTTTCTTTTAAAACAAGCTGTGTTAGAGGCAGCCCTTAAAGACTGAGTCAGTATTTATAATTTCCCTTTGAGAGTCGTTTCGTCAAAGAAATCAAAGCAAAGACAGGAAGTTACTTGGAAGAGAGTGACTACAAACAAATGGAAATGTTAGCGCAATATTCATTAGGAGGGCTGTAACTATAGAGAATGAAAACGAGTCGACGCGAAGTACGCGGACGAATTGTTTTGAAACCTTTTCAGACCTCTTGTTATTTAAATGTTTGCAACATTTCATTTACATTAATGTTTTAAAGGTATTTTGCATACTCCTCATTCTGTTGATTCTAAAATACATTACATTATTGGGCAAAATAGAGTAAAATAAAAATTTTTAAAAAATTATGTATCTTCAAAACTGTATTGTGAAATTGTTCCAAACTTAATATAAGTGGTGTGCGGGTAACCGAAATTTCGGGTCGGGTATTTGGGGGACGACCCGACATTAAAAAAAATAGGCTATTTGATATTCGGGATAACGGGGATGGTGGAGGTGCCGGTCCAGGATTTACACGCATTATTGGTGGAGGTGCCGGTCCAGACATGTTTTTATTTATAACCTACTGCAAAACGTACTTAAATACAAATCCAGACAATAAAAAAAGGAATTCGATAAAATTATACCTAATGTAAGATTCTTTACAAGTAAAATTTGTTATCCATTGTTAATAAGCATCATTATAAAAGCTGTCATTTCCTACTCGGGTGAATCTGATAAGTATCCAAACACGACCCGTCTGTCAAAACCTGTACCCACACAGCCCTACCTTACATATCCGTTACATTGTCACATTGATCGGGTAATGAGTTGCTACGAGTTATTAAGATTAACACATTCTCCTCGTGTATAATAAACATTGTTCGTTACATTATCATTCTTCGGCTCAGAATATTTTTTTTTTAGCTTGAGTTGACAAAATATTTTAAAATAAATAATATGACTCGTTTGCGGGCATGTAGGCCTGGTTATTTAAACTTTTATTTAAGGTCGTTTTTAGTTTGACACATTTTTTTAAGTTTCGCGTCTTTTAATTAATTCCGTGCTTATGAAATAGTTGTTTTTAACTATTTTACAAGTGTTTCTATATTATTTCGCATTAATTTTAAATAAAAATACCTTGTTATATCTTAGATATTTTTACTAAGGTATTGGGTATTAATAATGACTAAATTCACGATTACATTGAAACTTCAGTTTCTCTCGGTTCCTCTTATATCCCTTCAAGTAAGTCCCCCTCAAACCAAGTCATAACTAATGGATGAATCATTACTTGAGAGTTGGGTGAAAACAATATTATTGCTGTTTACGCATTGCTGTTCGCGCGTGGACTCCTTACGATACAGGACACCAACATAGTTACCTCACAAGTATCACACGAAACTGGATGTTTCTGGAATTCAGGTCATCGTTGGATTGCTCCCAGCCACCAGTGCCAGTGTTGTCCACATTTATACAGTCAAAATGATCGCGTGCCAAATTATTGTCCTTTATTATTCCCTCCCAAATATTGTCGCACAACGTTAGTTAGTAATCAGAGGACGGCCAAGTTGTCCTAGGGTAAGTATTCTAACTACATTAATCTAAATAGCATGATAACGAGCTATGACATCGTGATTTGTATTAGTGATCACAAAATCAATTACTTCATTTTCAAAGAATCTTTGAAAAATCACGGTAATAAAATGCTTGGCTGTAAAGTGTGATTCATAAAATGTTTACACATTTTATTTGAACGGACGTTATTAACATTTCGCATTTTGTCATTGCATAATTGACAGCAACATTTTAAACCAAAACAGTGATTGAATTGCATATTTCTTATATTTACCGATCGCGCATCCTATTGATGAAACAGTTTCGAGATAGATGTGTGTTTCCAATTTTATTTATCAGGATGTCAGAATCCAATCCACATAGTTTGATGTGAAAGTAAATTAAAACAAACATATAACAAAGTGTCTCTTCACTTTTGTATGTATTTTGTGAGACTTTAGTTGCCACACATTTAAAATGCATCACTTTTGTCCTCTAAAATGGATGTATCATAAATGTCTAAGGAGCAAAGATTTATCGCTTGTGCTTGCTAACGTCTATAGTTTCAAACGTTACTATTTATAATTCTTTCTTTTCACTGATTCATTTTTATAATAATTCATAGAAGTGTATACTTCTTAACCTTATTTTCCATGTTTGATATAGGTAAGCTAATGATTGTAATAATGTTGTTATTTTATATTATATTTATTGTTACAAGGTTGGAGTCACCAAGTGTGTTTGGAGCTCTACTCTTTTCTGTTTCCTCGTGACACATTTAATCAATGAATGTGTTGCGGAACACATAAAAAAACGAAAAAATAATTACTTTTTTGTGATTTACAAATTATTTTGACAAAATACGGGCACGTAAAATTTTGAAAATTTCATTATAACGGTGTAGTTAAAATTTTCATTTTGGTGGAGGCGCTTTGAAAATCAAACAGATAATTCTCTAGTACCGCTTCGAAATGATGGAAAAGTGAGACCGACATCTTTGGATGAGTGTAATGGAATGGGGGCACGCAGAAAATGTTACTTACGGTACGTTTTTTGGTGGAATTATCGAGCATCCACATCAATACTTTACATATCTTCAATTAGTTCAATATGAACACGAATTTTCAAGTCCATTCACATCTTTATGAAATATATTATAACGTTTGAACTAGTATAGATCAGATACTATGTTATTCCACTCTTTCGAGCAATATGATTCACTCTCGTATTCCACCTATAACAAAGTTTTTCCTAAAAGGCTGTGTTATCCCTACAAACCATTCACGCGCGTTTGTTTAAAGTCGCCTCTCCAACATAAGCAAATGTTTAACCACCAGAGCTCAAGTGTCAATACAGTAATTCACTGATGCGAAAAGTTGTGCCATGTCTGCCGTACATTCACCCTTTTCTGCCATTCCCGCTGTTTCCTCGACACAAAATATCCTTACTGACTTTAATCCTGTGGGAAGGTAAATTGCGGGTTAGCGCCGAATTGAACAATGGTAAATGTAATTTGCTTCAATCTGCAAACGATTCAGCGGTTAAACGATTGTTAATTTGCGAACACGAGGTATAAATCGTCGTAATTTGAAAAATCACTACGCTCCGACGATGCCAATCACCATCATTGATTGAACTCTACACAAATTTTAATTATTCGAAACATTGTTGAACAATTAATATTACGATATACAAAACAAAATAAGCACATATACAAATGTTTGTTTATTCAAAATATGTTCTAATACTAGATTGTTGGTTTACTTTCCGTATATTTTCTAGAAAATTGATTGTTACTAATGGTAACTACCAACTGCTTTTACTAATAAAATGTAATCTTTGTAACTTTTCATGTTGCCAAATGAAAATGTGAATGTATTTTGCTCAGATATAGGATGAATGGTATATTATAATCACAATTGTGTAATAAACATGAGTGCTATTCTTTGTACATGTTCAAACACGTAACTAGATTTTTTTTATTTTTTTTAACGTCTATCCTATTCAGTTAAAGAAATTGATTTACAAAGGAGGACAACAGATTTACAAAGAAGGATAACTATTATATATACTAATTATATATGTATAACTTATTATTTTTTGTCTAACTGTTGCACATTCTTCATATTACCTTTTAATGGCTGTATGTATTTAAATTAAACATGTGACCCGCTACTACAACTAGAGACGGGTCAACGAAATGGCCCAATCGATGCCTAAAGTATTTTCTTCATTTTTTATGAGATGTAGGATGCTGGTTATTGTTAGTGATTTAGAAAACAAAGCAATTTAGAGACTTGTCTTCTTGTAATCGGTTCACGATAACCATTTGCATAACTTATTTCTAATTGGGTAATTTCTTCAGAGTCGCAAGCTTTTCTTTCGTGTGTTCAATTGTTCATCTTAAAACAACTTCATTTTTGTCAGTATCCGTGTAAACTAGGAAAACGCCAAAGTCGTTGTTAGACGAGTGAGTGAGCCATATGGTGAGTACCCGGGAACATTCCCTTTCTCCCCCCTACCTAAGGCCTCTCTAGCCTATCATAGGCTAGAGTGGCGCATTATGGCCTTACAGTTGACTTGCCCTTATACCAACTAAACTCAAAACCCTATTCATTATACAAACTTAAATGCAAATGTTCCCGGGTACTCAACACATGACTCGATTACTCGTGTAACAACGACTTGGGCGTTTTCCTAGTCTAGTTGTCTAAGGCGTCATTATACCAGATATGTGGAAGACCTAGGTTTAAACCCCCAGTCGGGAAAGGTTTTTTAATTTCTGGATTGTATTTCAAAAATTATAAAACATGTTTTGAAGTCCATACAATACTAAGAAAAACATAGCCAGTACGAAATACGAGTAAAGATTGCAAGGTTTACTCAATAGGTTTGTTTGGTTTGCTACACGAACCTACACTTTACACTAGTGTAGGCTCACAAAATCTAAAAAGCGTTTTCGTATCAAGTGTAGTGTAAAGTGTAGCCGTTTGGTTTGACTTCGTGTAGTGTAAAGTGTAGCATTTCTACACGAGCTCTAGGAGGTCGTGTAGGTGTAGAAATTTAGGCGCAAAATTTGAAGAGAAGCAGATTAAAACATGATGAATTACACATTCTTGCAGTGGCAATCAATATAGTCCTAAAATCAACCAATAGTCTACTATATTACGCATTAGAAACCGATTCGGAGTATTTTATATGGGACTATATTTTGTGATGAGAGCAAGTAAATAGGGTACTCTTACCTCAAACAGTATAAGCTTATTTCCAAATAACTTTTCATCGTCTGATATGGTCTGAAAATAGACCTATACAATTAATTTGACTCATTTAATGCCTTCAACATGTCCTGTATGAGTTTATTATGTCTTAGAAGTTGACAGTTCGATGTGGGACAATCTAGTGTAGAGTGTAGCTTAAAAAGCGTTTGGTTATCCTTGGTAAAGTGTAGTGTAATTTGGTTTGAAGGCCTACACCTACAATACACAAGTCTACACTACACTAGGTAAACCAAACAAACCTAATGTCCCAGCGGAATTTAGAGGAACCTTGGTTACTGCTATGCATGTTATCACAGCGTGCAAAAATAATTCGATAAAATGACTTCTTCAAGACAAAAGCATTGTTGTTAAAATGAAACCTACACATTCAAGCCCAGAAATTTCAATTTATTATTTCTTTAAGGTTTAAGTTGTAACGGATTGTGCTCATTTTGTTAGCAGTTCTTAGTTACCTGGTCACGGATGTCTGTTTAAAATTTCAGCTCAATCTATTTGACCGTTCGGCCGTATGGGACCGGACAAACAAACAAGACAGATATTTAACATTTAACATTTAACATTAAACATACAGACTAATTCACGACCAATGCCCGTTTGACTTGCGTTGAGACTACGTTCGCTGCGCTCACTCATCTAATGAATACATGATGCTGTGGACAATAATGCAAAATAAAATATAACAATATTAACTGAATAGCCATAAATATTTATAATATGACGTATATAACGTGTGCGCTATCTCTATTTCGGTGTAGGATGCCTCGTATTAAGATCACATTTTGTGTTCAACTATATATTTGTATCGTCAAGGGGAAAACAATACATATTTTAAATAATTTATTACAACCAACAAAAGTAGGCCTACTTAATTTCTATACACAATGATGGATACTTTTAATAAAATATAGCTCAATAAAGTTAAGGGTGTTCTTTTAATATAGAAACGATGGCAGACCTAGGAATAATTTATATTTTGCTAGCGCTAGTAGTTCTAGCGTCCGACCACATATAAACACGCATAAATTAGAGGCGGAGTAAAATATAGTAACGCAAATGAATAATGCGTTCAACACGCCTCGGCCCAAGAAAGAGAAACATTTTATCTTTCTTTGCCCCTTACGACATTCTGATCCTACAGCGATGTAGGTAAGTGTTGGCGACTGTCACTCGAGTAATTGTACGGTCTGGGACCTGGCCCCAGTAACCATGCAGTGTTATGCTCGTCAGTCGTCTCTACGTCTACCACCATGTCCGGAGGATACGAATTGCTATCAAATGCAGCACTTGACACAGAAAGATTCGATATGCACATTCTATGGCGACAGGACTTTTAATGGGGCATTTAAATTTCTAATGTTTTTTTTCCCATAACCACCTTTCAAAAACAAGTAGGGCTATATCATTCCCGAGTTGGCTGTAGTTTGAAATAAAATATTCCAAAATATAAACCTTTGTGCTTTTTGTTATTGTTGCTATTCAGACATCTCTCGAAGAACCGTACTTACAGTGCTGTTCATGACATATGACACTTATAATTCGACTTCTCCCAAATCACCACAATCTGATTCAACTCCAATTAGTTTGTAAAAAAGCTATCGTTATATACATTTATATTTCATTGGTAAAACTGTAAATGACCTGCTGTTTGTTTCAGCGTCGAATTATAGACACTTATTATCCATATGTGTCCATGGTCCATAATATTATTAATATAGTAAACATTATTCATGGAAATAAAGGTTGGAAGGTTGTACAAACTTTGGTGCTTCATTCCCCTACCGTAAGTCCACTAAATAGTAATAGACCTATGGTTTCAGCTTGAACTAACAGGTTTTATTTTTAAATTATAGAATTTATCAAAGTTTTCTGAAAACATTGCAAATGACAAGAACCTATTTAAAAGTACGAAATTTCAAATTAAAAAATATCTGAAAACAAGGATATACCTATAGTTCCGATCGATCTAGTCGAGTGGTGGCCTTCGCTCGCCCGTCCAATTAAGAAACACGCACGTTTCCTCACCCGGTTGTTCCGCTTCCTGGATCGAGACTTTATTTCCCGCCATAACAGAAGCGGCTGGGTTTTATTTCCTGGGATGAAGAAGTTGACCAGCCTAGAGCGGCTGCAGTGCACGGGACTCGGGTAGGCGCGAGTCATTGTATGCGTGCGTTCAGTCCATACGAGCAGGCAAAGTTTTGATTTGCACCACATAAGCTTGTGTTGATATAAATACCAACGTGCATAGACAAATGTGTAATATTATTTTGTAAAGGAGTTTAGCCGTAAGTAGACGGTCATGCAAGCGGCTACTTCGCGGATATGCGAACTTAGTATGGTGTCACTCTGAGCTGAACATACTTAGGTAGTTAAATCTTACCGTGTACTTCTAAAGGCAGTAATAATGATACTTACTTCTCTCTTTGAGACTGTAAACTCACTGTTTTAGGGGATACTGTTTTTTAAGCATGCCTAAGTTGAGCTAGTACACTTAATTCTGTACTCTATAACTTTTAATGAACTACTTTTGTGCGAATTTGTTGCTATAACTTCCAAATTTGAAACTAAAAGCTTTCAAGAAGTTGCTTTAGTATGATATTAAAACTGTACGAACGAAGCGCTACATCGCTGAAAGATTTGTGTGATATATGTATTCTAAACAGTGTGTGTGAAGCTGCAATACTCGTATAATTTAATCTATACTTGATGCAAAAGTACAAACGAACTAGTTTTAAAAATGTTTATTATCTTGATACAGGCTTGTATCGATTCCACTCTGTACGATGTACGAAGAGTCATACTTTAAAAGCGGAATGTAGTCGCAATCAAGGTTTACATATTATGGACAAAGCGTGTTTTTGTTTTATTTTGGTGGCAAATCAATGAATGCTAATATGGCCGAGACTAGTGATGCGCAACCAATATCAATCCAGCAACATTATAACAACAGTCACTGCATCATTTAGTTAAACTTGTAACGAGCGACAATACACATTGCATGAATATAAAATGATACGTGTACGCTTTCAGACTTAAAATAGGTCAACAGAAACAAAAACTAAATTGACGGGGATAGCTTGATATGACAACAGTGATAACAGTAACACAACAATAAAAGAACAAAAATAGAAAAAACTCTCAAACGCAAAATTCGCGTTATAAAATGAGAATTTCAGGAGAGGTTGCCCTCAAGAAGTGCTCGCTACAGACCCATCCATAAATTACGTCACGCTTAGGAGGTTGTGTTGGTATAAAAAAATGAAAGGAGGTTTCGCAGACAACCCTTAAAGCTTCACAAAGAGGAGGGAGGATGTTGAAAATGAGCCAAATGGCGTGATATAATTTATAGATGCCCTTAAGCCCGTAGGTGGCCTAGATAATTCATAATAATGTAACTTGTTATAGCGGTACCGCTTGTTTTTGTTTTCTATTATAGCTCTATGACACAGGCACACAGGGGACTTACTTTTGGAGTTCAACAAAAGAAGAACTACAAACGCTCTTTTGTGCTAATATTGTTGATTCATTGAACCCTTTTAACTGATGGATTCGTTCAACTTTATTAATAATTTACTAAACGAAGATATTACAGTTACAAACTTCTCGTGTTGGGAACTCATCCATCTTGACTCTGAAGATGTATGGTTAGATACAAAATGAAATTTTAAACCTAAAAGACAAAATGGCTCACTATTACTATGGACAATCTGACTCATTATCACATTCCGTATGACGAGGAAAACAACAAAGAGGATTTTGGCGTATTATATATAAACACTATCTTCAGAATGTTGCGATCATATAATTTGAAATATTAGTATAATATTATGTAACTTATTAAAGTTTTCATATAACACAAGTATACTGTTACACCCCGATGACGGAGGAAAACACAGCGTAGTGAGCTCGAATCCAGCAAAGGTCTCTTACTGTTGTATATTTTGTCATGTATAATTAAAGCGTATCCACTCACATCATAATGACTGAACACTCTGTAGGCTGATGGCATTGTCGTGTTCGTCGTGCGTAGGCTGTTTGTTACAATTTACAAGTACTTGTCTTAAAGTGGCGTGAAAGAGTGTTACTAATTATTAAAAAATATGTTTTCTTTTCTGTAAGAAAAATTTAGGTCAAAGTTGAGAAAAGCCAAATACCATCTTATAATGACTAATTACTATTTAAACCACTGTGCAGTTGCTGAGTTGGTGCATGACTGGACTCAGAGTTTGAATATTTTTACTGAGAATATAAGGATTTAACGCTTTGGCCTCACTTCATTATTCATTGTGTTAAGTTTTGGAAATTACATTTAGATAACTTGAGTGAACTCTTTCACGCAGTGTTTTTGTATGTAGCATGTGGTGTACCAGAAATAAAAGCTTTAAAACAAACAAGTTGGATGGGCCCACTTAATTAATGAAACAAAGTATGCATTTCTTAAACCCCTGAAGTGTTTAATTTTCAATTAACTTTTATAGGTATAGTCACGACAAGTCAAGTCTTAAATTGTCAGTAATTTTTCTTGATTATACTAAACCACTGTTGGTTATATCCACTGTTGAACTGTTTAATGTTTTCATAATATTGTAAACATAAACAGCGATATATTATAATAATGACAGAAAAGTGATCTTGTACTAATAAAGTTGAGTCGTGCAAATTGTAATTTGACTAAAAATCTTGTGACAATAAACAGCAATCATTAAAACCAAGATCTATCGTAAATAACAAATGTACCATTCTTTATTTATCTTTGATTGTATTATATTTATGTGGGGAGAAAATTGGAATCGTAAATCACACTTTCAATCAAAAACTTAATAAAATGATGAATAAAAAACAATTATTTGTTCGAAAAATAATTGACTGAAGTATTTTTAATCCAGAAAGGCAGTAAAATACTCCTATAAAACAAACTTGGTCAATGTTGTGTTAGGGAGAGAGATCCTATGTAGCAGTGTAAACAGTCATGTATTTTCATTTAAAAGTCGAAGAGCGTTTGTGTTATGTTTTATCTCATAAGATCTGCTATGCATACAAGTTTTTCATTTTGTTTCTTTGTAGGGGTTACTTTTGAAAGTGTTTACTTTTGCATGAAACGGACTCACTGTTTAATTTAGACATTTCAAGATAAATTGCCTTTGTGTCTGAAAATAGGAGAAGGTTTACAATAACACAGAAGGAACAAGGGGTCGACTTCAATCCAAAATATAAGTACAAATACAAACAAACATTTTATGAGTAAGTGATCTCCCGTGTATACGTCCCTAGTAAATAGTTAGCCACATCCCTAGCCAACCCATAAAGAACTGGTTTGGGCTTGGCAATTACTGACAATAATTGTATTAAAGCACGTTCAAGATTTGAAAAGAAAAATCGGAACATCAAGCGTTTTTCCCCCTCTTTTCGTCTTTATGTTTCTAGATTTGGTTCTTCTTTTTGACATTGGATTTGATAGAGAGACAACATGTGTTTTATACCAGTCCCTTGCATAGAACCATTCTATTAAAATGACAACGTTTGTTTTACTGTTCACAGGAGGATAACCGGGCTGTTCGGTGTTCCTGAAGGACTCTTGAGAGGCTAACAGCGACTCCGAGTGAAGAATGATCTTGTTCGCAGGGCTCGTCAACAGATGAACACTTTGCCCACACTTCGCCCCATGATGCTGGTCATAAAAAATTCATAAAGGAAAGAGAAATCGGCCATTTTACGTTTTCCTTAGACGAGAGGGAGAAAGTTAAATCTAAAGGTGGTAATTTTTCGAATCATTTCCAAAGTTCCGCGTAGTGCTGCGATGTGGATTTAAAACGCGCAACGTTGCCAAGTGTGTTGTGTAGGGGAGTGAAAGTTAAGAGCGACGTTTCGAACAGCTGTGCTCGTTTAGTCTTGAGAAAAATTGTTGTCCACCTTGAGGAACCCCTGACCCCGACCGGATCGCCCTGGACTGCGGTTGGTTTTCGCTATGGCCGATGGAGGATTGACCACTGACGTGACACTTTCTCCTAGCGTGGTCGAGTCATCATCAGCAGGACGGTGGCGTGAGGCGTCGCCCTCCTCCTCCGCGCGGCGGTGCTGAGAGCGTCGCCATGGAGGAGCGGCGCCGTGGTAATCCCGGGTGACGCAGACTAGTCATGCTTCTGCATCCGCGATCGCAGGCAGCAAGAGAAGGCGTCCTCCCGATCTTGTTCACCACGTTGCTGATGTTACCCGCATGTTGCATCCTGAGCGACGCCCAGGGCTCGACGGGCGCGCTCCACGTACACAAGTATAGCACCCGCGTCGTCAGGACCAAGTACGGACCGTTGCGCGGCGTGATCCTGCACCAGCTGCCCAACCACCCCCCGGTGGAGGCCTTCCTCGGCGTCCCCTACGCGACGCCGCCCCTGGGCTCGCTCCGCTACATGCCCCCCGTGACGCCCTCCATGTGGCGCTCCACGCGGCTGGCCGACGCGTTCTCGCCCGTGTGTCCTCAGCGAGCGCCGGATATCGGCAACCGCACCGAGGCGCTGCTGGAGCTGCCTAGGGGACGCCTCGTGTACCTCGAGAAACTTCTGCCTCTGCTGGTCAACCAGAGCGAGGACTGTCTTTATCTCAACATCTACGTTCCACGGGATGGTGAGCAACTCATTATAATAAATCTTATTTTACTATATTTGTACAGTTGTTTTCAACTGCAGACCCATAATATGTAGTTTGTATGTCGTTTGGCCAATCTGCCAATACAAGAACGTCGTCATATACAACCAAATCATGTGGCATCTCTCTAGTATTGCACTTTCTCCCCCGTTTGAATTGATTTGATCAATCTTTGGAGGTTCTCTCAAAACAGTCGTTTGATCTACACTACTATAAAAACTCTTCTTTTCAGGGAGCCATGCCTTCTCAATTTAATTTTTATCTCTCACAACCACAAAATATTAAGGTGACTGTATTCCGTCATCGTGTATGTTTGAATAAGCAATTCCATCTCTAGCTTCCTATTGGAACTATTTGGTTTACTTTGTGTTGTTTGTGGATCCGAGTGTAAATTACTAGCTCGTATTTCCTGTGTTACCGTCTCTTATTCATGACTCTGATTACAGTCTTGTGCTAACGGCCATTAGAGCCGTCCCCTTTTACTCTATAATACTGGTGTGGTGTGGTCACAAAGTAAGCTTAACTGCTCGAGTAATAGCAGGGAGCTAACGTTGCAAGCTCCTCTCTTCAGCTACATTCAATACATATATAATCAAGCGGTGTTGGTTCCTGGCTTCATGTGCTTGGAAGATTGCTATCATGGGAGAAGCCAGCATGAACATTTAGGACAGTTAATATTAATCTAAATCTCGGAACTTGCGATACTTTATTTAAGGAAGTTATAAAGGGAGAACCTACAACACAGCTGGGTCATCTGACTAGATTGTATATTCTGTATGTGCCGTAAAGTAATTGCAAAATACGCTTTGTTTATTACTCTAGATAAATGTTCGATTCAGAGTATCTTCCTTTTCTAGAAAATACGAAAAAGTCCGCTTGAAAAGGCTAGAATGTGAAAAAAATTCGTGCAAAGCGAATGTTCTCAAATTGCCAGTTACGTAATTCTAACTGAATGCTTCATGAATTTTTGTATTTTTCTTTCATCACATATACTATCTGTTTACTCTGGTTCCCCGTGGCTGAAAACACACCCCTTGTTTGAACGTCTGTAACTCCTTTTAGATCTATTGGGAATCTAAAAAATATTATTCTCTCGTAACAGAATTGTACAGTACAATAAACTAACTTCTTAGCACTTGATTAAACAATACAAACAAATTAACAAAACGTATACAACTAGTTAGCATTGTTGTGGCAAAACAATAACAGTAAGATTAAATTTCCTTACTCTCCAGTTATGCATAGCATATTATTTAAATGTGGTGAATGTAATGAATATTTCGAAACGGCAAAGTAAAGGAGTGAATTATAATACTGGGTATGTGGAGGGAAATATATGCGAGGATGTAATAGCTTGCGCAGGGTTGAAACATTGAGCGTATATGTGTATACGTCTTCTCCGTCGGGATGGGATGTATAAGTCGCGAGAAGAGCAAGAAACGTCGACACGAAGCAGGCATTTATATCGCAGCCATTTTGTTACAGAAGCGATGAGTATTCTTGTCCTGCAGAGCCACTGCGTACTAGGATAGTAATGTAAACGCTCCAAACGCAGTACATAATTTGGGGGAAAAGTTGCTATTTTCATTTAAACAAAGGTGCAGTGAGGCTAGTATCTCCGCACTGCCCACCATTTAGAAGCGTATAGGTATAGATAATTCTTTTAAATTTTAAATTTTGGTTGAAGATAGGAAAAAATAAATAGTTAAGCGAGATGATTCACTGCCTATTACGACTTGGTATACACTTCAAGATGTTATTTTCCACTAAAACTAAGTATGTGCTCTTGCTATTGGAAGTTATACTATAATAAATAATATTTTTTTAATTTTTGTTAAGATTTTAAATTCTTTAGTATCGATTTTGTACTCAATTTGCGGTAACCTAATTCAAGTACAAGAAACCTTCATAGACGGTTTTGAAGAGAACAACAAATTACCAATTCACTGCAATCTGCTAGCTTTGAAAAGTTAAAACGCCCCAAAAAGGTCCAAAGAGTAAATTTGAGAATCAAAAAGCTACAGAATTGGTTTAAAATGCTACTCACACCCGTCTCCAAATGTAATCTAAATTTAATGTTCATTTATGGGCTTACTACCAAAAAAATAATGACCAGCCTTTGCAAATTATAATTTTATTTTATTATTATCACTTCTCAAAAGTTTCCATTTAAATCACTGAGAACAATACACATCATAGCCCTGTGTACTTTGTTCAATAAGTTAGCACGTTTTTATAGTTATTATTTTACAATAATAAGGCACGTGATCTTTTGCTAAATAAATTAGAAAGTTACCATTTTTTGTTCAATATGTTAGGACTTCATCACATTTTGTTCAATAAGCTAGGATGTTATCATATTTTGTTCAATAAGTTATCACGTCATCATACTTTGTTCACTTAGTAAGTTCGTCATCATATTGTACAATATAGTAGCACGTCATATTTTGTTCAATAAGTTAGCACGTCGTCACATCAACAGTGTAGCCTAAAATATAGAATCAGGAGCTAATATAGTAGCAACTATAATCAGTTCTTATCTTCTTCGACTATTTATCAACCCATCGCCCACCACATTCGATGTTTAAAAACAGTGGTTCGGCACCATGGCGCCCTAAAAGTTATTGTTCGAGTTTCGGTTGTAGAGAGACTCATAAACTTAGGATTAACTATAAAATGAATAGTACGATTCTAGGCAGCTTCAAATCTTTATTTCGATTCGCATTATATGAACCTATCATTAATACTGAAATCTCATAACATTAGAGGCCAGACTATGAGTATTATATCTGATTGAACTTACATAAAGTCATAATCATAACAGAATACAATAATAACTGTTAAAAGATTATTCTACCGCATACGGTAATATTATACATTCTCCGGACATATGGAAATGCTTAAGGTGGATGGAATTTTACTATATTTTCTTAGTTTTCATGGCAGTTTTGAACTCTGCTTCTCATAAAAGTTTATTACACCACTTTTATTTACACATTTCCACTTTATTTAATAAAAAAATATAAACCGCATAGAATGGCTGCCGTAGGTCTCTTTTAAATTTAAATTCTTCCAAAAATTAAAATAAATTACTCTTACTGGAAGCAATCAAATTAATGATTCATAACTTGCATGCTTTTAGAAATATAATACTCTAAAATCATGTGCTTTTGCTTCGAATTCTGGTAAAAATAACTTATTCGTGTTTTTATGTTTTGGTCCTTAAACGATTAATTCATTTATGTGTTAATTTACAAATATATTGTATGAACGTACAACTTTAATCGTAAATTTGCAATTTACCCATTTTCCTTGCGCCTGCTGATAAAGTTACCATTTGTCGAATCAGTTAATAAGCGTAATTTAGTAAAAACAGAATATTGGCGTAGCTAGCTCAATACATAGTTTACAAAATATATACTGACGAAATTGCTAAATTAAACGATAATTATTATTAATTTGTTCATTAAAATAAAATATATCAATATAAACGTAATTCTCTGTGGGTCTCATAAGAACAAACGATAATATAGATTTACGAATCGCATTGTTCGTCTGTTCGACCGCAATTGATTCTCTACATATCGACGTTTATCCAACGACGATTATGTAGTGTCTGAGTTTACTGTCCAATTGTTGAATGAGTTAGTGCGGTGATTTTTTTACTGTGTCATGATCATGGAATTTGCATTACTGAGTAGGTGTGTATATATTTTTTAATTACTAATATGATTTGAAAATGTATAAACATGAAAATGGTAAGGATTTTGTGGCGTATAAAAAAAGGTTTACAGTGTTCTGTGGGATCAAGGAACAAATTGCTCTAATTGCTTTTTTTGTATAATAAAAAATTTATGAATGTGGGTCGATATACCCCAAAATTCAATTCCGTAGCTTATATATGACTCAAATAATGAATAGTAGCATATTTTGGCTGTGGGGATGTTACTTATCTGCTTGATGGTCCTTATAGCATAACAAGACGAATTAAGTTTTGGTATTAATGTATTGATATGATCGTGCCATGTTAGATGTTGGTCTATTGTTAAGCCTAGAAATACGTTTGATGAAACTTGTGTTATATTTGAATTATCTGAAAAATTAGTTAGGTATGGTATTTTATTTAAAGATTTAATCTTCTGAATTGAGTGGAATTGGATATAGTTTGTTTTTTTGGAGTTTAAAATAAGTTTGTTAGCTGTAAACCACCCATTTGATTCATTTAGTCTTTCTTCTGATTTATCCCGAAGAGCTTTGCTTTCATCAGCCTTTATGACTGTGGAAAAATCGTCAGCAAAAAGTTCAGCATCATCTATACTTTCAGCTAGATCATTGATAAAGACAATGAAAAATAAAGGGCCAAGAATTGACCCTTGTGGTACACCACATATAATTTTCTCATAGTCCGAAATGGTATGTGGAATTTTATTATTTTCATTGCTAGTTATTTCTACATATTGTACTCCGTTTGTTAGGTATGATTTTAACTAGGAAAACGCTAAAGTCCCGCCGCGTTGATGGATGAGCGTAATTGGTGCATTGAGCAGCCATGTGTTATGCGAATTTTTGTTGTTCTGTGGCAAAATCATTACATAATTGAAATTTTTTAAATTAAATTAAATTAAATTAAAAATTAACTTTAATTTTTTAATTTTTAAAAATTAATTGAAATTGTTAAAAAAAGAAAAAAAGCATAAAATTGCGATTTTTATGAGAAATAACTTCTCGATTGCGCTCAAATTTAACACTTATCTATTAATTCATAAAATAAGGGTTCTGTGAAAAAATCATTACAATCGGATAAAACATGTAGGTGTTATAAGTAAAAGAATTGTCTAAAAAAAGAAAAAAACTGTAAAATTTCGATTTTTATGATAAATATTTTTTCAATTGCGCTCAAATTTCACACGAGTATCTTAATTCATAAAATAAAGGTTCTGTGCAAAAATCATTAAAATCGAATAAAGCATGTAGGTGTTATAAGTCAAAGAAATTTTTAAAAAATCGAAAAAAATCGTAAAATTGCGATTTTCATGAGAAAAATTTTTCCGATTGCGCTCAAAAACTTGGCAGTTCTAAGTTCAGAGATTTCGAAGGTCTCCATAAAATTTCATCGCAATCGGATTATCGGTTTAGCCGAATCGTGTGGACAAACAGACAAAAATACAGAAAAAAAAAAGAAAAAAAAAAAAACATTCCGGATTTTTTTCTCCAGTGTAGTGAAATGGAATCTTCGCTTCGCTCGCTACGCTCGCTACGCTCATCCAATAATTTTAGCGCAGCACCACGTACTCCATAATATTCTAATTTAGTGAGGAGTATATTGTGATCAACACAGTCAAAAGCTTTGGTGAGATCACAGAATATACCCAGAGTATCAATATTTGAATCCATTTCACTAGTTACGTTTAATAGAAATCTTCTAATTGTATCACTAGTAGATTTTCCCTTTCTGAATCCATTTTGTCTTTCTGTTAGAATGTTGTGCTTTTCTAAAAAGCTTATCAATCTGTTATAAATAATTCTTTCCAATATTTTTGAAACAGCAGGTAGAATAGATATTGGTCGATAATTACTTGCAAGGATTTTACTTTCTTTTTTATGTATGGGAATTATTTTGGATATTTTTAGTGCTTGTGGAAAGACCCCATCTTTTAGACAGGTATTGAAAATATCACATAGAGGTGCAGCTAACATATGGATACATTTCTTTAAAACAATAGTTGATATGCCAATCTACTCCTGCAGAGTGAGATGATTTTAACTTACCAACAATATTTTTTATTTCATTAATATCAGTTCATAAAAATATAAGAATTTACTGGGCTCTTGTTTGTCTTATGCAAGTAATCAATGAAAGTAAGATTTTGATTACTTCCTTGATTTACTAAGTTATTTGTTAGGTCAGAGGCTTCATTAGCAAAATAGCTATTAAGGATTTTTGCTACCACTTTAGAGTCATTCATTAATTCATTGTTACTATGAGTAGATTAATATTTTCACGGGGCTTAATAGGTTTTCTGTTTGTCTCTGAATTTATAATTTTCCAGATACACTTTGACTTATTGTTAGCTTGAGATATACTGTCCTTAATTTGATTACTTTTTGCTGTTTTTAAAACTTGTTTTTAAAACTTGTTTATAAATTTTTAAATATGATTTAACGTAAGTTTGAAGGAATGTCACGTTTAGGAAATGAGTTTTTATATAAAGAAGACTTCTCTTATTTAAACTCGAGATTTTTATACCCTTCGATATCCAGTTTTGCTTTTTGTAGAATGGTTTATTTTTTATAGTTTTAAATGGACAATTTTCACTGATATATGACTGCAGCTTCTGTATAAATGTATTGTATTTATCATCAGCCAATTTAGCTTGTGATACATCATCCCACATTCTTCTCAAGTCTCTCGATAAGATTATCTAATGTGGTATCATTTAATAATTGAATTGTTTTTGTTGTTGTTGGAGGAATAAAATTGTTACATTGAATTTTGATTTCTTGAGCATAATGGTCGGCAATACCAAGGTTAAGTACCTGTGTCTTGAATGGAAGTGTAGTATTTGTTGCTATGTTGTCAATGATGGATGATGTTTGCCACCTTTGGTCAACTCTAGTTGGTTCATTTATGGTGAGTATAAGGTTAAATGAGCTAAGGAGATTAATTAGTTGATCTTTATTCGGGTCTTACTATTTGGAGAGACGTTTACATTAAAGTCACCCAAAACTACTAAAGTTTATTTGATTTTATAGTTTAGAGATAATTTTTTCACTTTTTCTAGAAAGGTTTTAATGTTGCCATTTGTGGACCTATAAATTACGACGATTATGATATTAGATACCGCTAGTGTTTTTTTATTTGTACTTAAATTCAATTCAATGCAAGCACATTCAAATTTAAATCACAACTATAGTTAGTAATTGTTGGTTTTGAGTTACAAGCTCAAACAGTGTGTTGATCACAAAGATTGCAACCCCTCCATGTATATGAGAATTTCTGCAAAACGAGGGGAAACAAGTGTGTAGTTATCAATCACAATACTGTTTATACTTTCACTTTTTTTCCAGTGCTCTGATATACATAGCACATCAACGGTTTCATTTTTCGTACTGTGCTCTTCTAAAATGATATTTAAGTCCCTACTTTTGTAAGTGTAAGGCCTTGAATATTTTGATGGAGTATTCTAATAAATTTTGTACTTTTATATTGTTGTTTATGTTTTCTTTGTGTTTTGAAGGGTGTGTTAGAGGCGGAGTGTTAAGGCTAATGAGAGGTGTTTTGTCATTAGTGTTTTATCAGCCACGATAATGTCATTATGGCTTGGTATGTCAACTAGTCAACTTTGCTTAGATTTGGATTTATTGTATTTATATGAATATGATTTAAATGAAGAGGTGGTGATCTAATATTTTTTGACGCTTTTTTGCTTCTTCCGATAATGATCAGTACGAATTTCTATTAACTCTCTGGGGACCATGGTTTTGAATTCGAAGTTTTTGCCCAAGACCCTCACTTGCCATTAGTTCCCTTAGTTGTTGATAATTATAATTTGGGGAATTGCCTTATACCACTACTTCGGGTTGTCATGTGGTGGTAGGTTGATTCTCCCAAGAAGAAGCAGCTGGTACAGCGTCCTGCTTGGAAGTGGACGCCTGGGCCGTCTCAGACGTTCGCAAATAGGCTGGCATCTCTTCCGACTTTGATTCTCCCCAAGAAGAAGCGTATCTAGTTAAAACAGAATATTGCCGTAGCAGCTAATACATAGTCTTCACAAAAATTTACTGCGTTTCTAACTAACGATAGTTTTTTTCAAAAATAAAATATCGCAAATAAACGTTAATTTCTCTGTGGTCTCAAAGGCAACAAACGAACGAACGAACGCATTGTTCGTCGTACGCCGCATTGTTCTCTACACTCATCCACCGCCTTTTAATCCAACCGAAATGTGGTCTTGCGCGGCCTCTAATCCGTTCACTGATTAACTCACTTAAAGCCACCAACTTCCATTGACTTTTCTCTCGCCTCTGCACTCTGCTACGATGGCTCTTGCAAACCACAGCCACGGAGGTTGATTAAAGCGAACGTGACATTCTGCTTTTCCACAGTCGCCTGGATTCTACTTGTCTCGTCAATCAAATCGCAATTATTAATGTAGTTCCACCAAAGTCATCGTCTAGTTAATTTACTCTCAGCACCGTTTTTTTGACAGGTTTTTTAGAGGACTAGTTTTACTATACGAAAAATTAAATAGTATTTAGCCATACTCAATACATTAAATCAAGGGCCGAAAAAGGAGAATTGCGGTTCAAGTTCGGACCGCGAAGAAAAGTTAACTGGACAATTAAACATATTTTGTACAAGACCTCTTATACGCCAATCAAGAGACTCTCATATTTGTCTTGTGTCAGGTAATATAACTCTAAAACTTCAGGTAAAGAACTTGTGCATTTTCCCGGCGTCAATGATGGAGGCGCCGTGTCCGAGATAGCATAATAATATGTCGATCGACGTTGCTTCAGATATAATCGTACCCCACACACCTTCCGTCTTCTGCAAGTACTTACATTTACGCCACAAAAATATTTGAACTTGTTGTTTACTTTTTAAAAACCCGCCAATTAATAATTAATCAATAAATACATGTGAACAATGACAAATAATGAGGGGATTATGCCTCGTGTTGCATATTCGGCTATGCTCCCGATTAAACCATTTTGTTATAGCTGAACGAATACCAAAACTAATTTATCAATAACACAAAATGTATCAAAACGGAAG
This sequence comes from Sweltsa coloradensis, assembly GCA_024449915.1. Lineage (NCBI taxonomy): Eukaryota > Metazoa > Arthropoda > Insecta > Plecoptera > Chloroperlidae > Sweltsa > Sweltsa coloradensis. Next base: position 861,647 of record JAMZAV010000016.1, read on the forward strand.
GACTTAATCCATCTATTGCTATTTTAAAATGCTACACAATTCAAATCATTGTGCATTATTATTGTGTACTATTATTTGTATATTCAGAACATGTTTGCTAAATTATAACATGTGTAAAGTTACGAATATTGTTAATTTGTTACATTAATTTCATCCACACATGGTTTAACGCTTGCAGCGTCGCTATGAACTTGTATTAATCCGTTATGTAGATATGTAGGGCCTAATCTGTGTGCAGTAATAATAGATGATATACAGTGGCGTTGTTGAAGATGAGTAAATACAAATAAATGTCTATTATCATTCAGGTACAGAACTGATTTCCAGCAGAGGGTTTAAATTTTAATGGACTGAACCAACCCTGTTGGCTCCAACGTCATCGCCGCGTCATTAAAGCCCAGCCCATGTATAAAGATATTATTATTTATTTTGAGACCATGGTTACTTTTCGTAAATTTTGTAACTTACTGTAAGTTTCTCGGCAGCTGTCGCCTATAACGAAAGCAATGACATTTTATCTTACGATGCTACAAAATAACTCGAATTCGACATTTATATCAGAATCTATATAATAAGAGTAAATATCAGAAATTTCAGGAAGATGATAATATAGTTCTCTCTACTGTAGAATGGCTTTATATCAGTGAGCGCATTGTTAGCATCCACGTACGCACGCACAGTCCTTTGTTCTCGGAGTTCCCGTGTGCCTTAACTTCAATCAGTCATAACTCCGCGAGATCTCGCTTGAAGAGGTTTCGTCTTTTAAGCATTGCTGACTCCACTTGAGATATTTAAGGGTTGCTTAGTCAGCAGATTGCGCATAACCCTAATGACTCTCATCGGAAACGTGGGCTGTTTTCGTCACATTAATCTCCCCCCCCTCCGCCCCCCCCCCCCCTCCGCGAATCTGTTGGCGAGTGAATCCAAACCAATGAACATGGCACCACTCATACGTCCATCCATCGGTAACATCACGTCGTCATCAATCCGCGTCGCCACAGGTGGGAGTGAGCTGAAAACTCAATCCATCCAGCCGGCGTGTTCTGATCATACTTGGCGACCGCAATTCACTCTTGTCCATAAATTACTGGTACATGTTACTTTGACAAATACATGGTCACTACGTGTAGCATATAGTTATGAAGCATTGCTCTTGGCCGGAACTCGAGTGTTCGGCTTTGTTGCCAGATGCGAAGGCGGCCGATAGAATAGTTCGGAAGTTGGCCGCAAGATTATCCGAGGGTGATATTTCTTAGTGCCGGGTTACTGGTAAGAGACTGTTAATATATGACTCGAGGTTTACGAATGGACTCGAATATCAAATGACCTGTACGAATAACAAATGATTAAGATGCCCTAGGGATATCACGTTTTGTAATTTATCAAATATAATTCTAAGATTACATTAATCGTGTTGGTGGTGGCCTTATCTAATATGCAGGTGGATTTAGAACAATGTGGACTTGTATCATTTATTATTTCAGCGAAGTAAAACTCAGCATTTTACTAGAGTTATTTTTAAGTAAATAGCTGCGCAATTCTCCGTCTAAACTAATGCTATGTCAATGTTGAACGTGGGCAATCTTTCTTTCAAATACAATTACTTTTGACTTAGCAAGCCCGAGTTCTGGAGGGCAGCTGAAGTCTGTCTTGGCATTGAAGATGAAATGGGTGTATTAGCGCAATGGGAGTAATATATCACATACGTTTCATCATGGGAATAATAATGTTTTTACAACAAGAAGAGTAATAATGCAACAGTTAAACAAATGTTGTTTGTCATGATCAAACACCACTCTAACGCTTAGGGCTTGCAGAAAATGAAAAGAACATGAATTATTTTGTTTTGATAGAAGCCATGGTAAACCTTTGTGAACATGTATTTTAAATATATACATGGTAGACAATTTAATCAAAAGTTGGCTCTCGTGGATTAAACCATTGGATTCGTATGATTTTTATTTGTTTGCTTGCCTAAATACATCAAACCAGTACATTAATGCAGAATTTATTCAACCCAAAACTAGTTATATTGCAACATTAATTTTGAAACATAAAGCATAAATTAATTATTAAATTTACGTAATTTGCATATGTATATAATCTAACAATGTTCCTATTCCAAGTATGTATTGCTAAAGTTAAACCCTTTGCGTTGCGCCACAGAGCGAGCAGTGCAAACTTGTGCACATAGTCCTGTACAGCTCATTAGAGATCTAGCCGTACACGACGTGGCGCTGTGTGTGTTGCGGAGATTAGCGAGTACCAACTCTTGCGCTAAACCGTACGTGGTGTTTAAAGGGCTGCGTTGCTTATTATGTAGAACTAATCAAGAGGAATAAGGGGAGAGACCGGCTGAACTTTAACTTTAGTGATAATCATGTAGCTCACAGTCAAAATAAAATGTCGGGTTGTCTTTCGCTGGAGCATCTCCCATAATGTATACTTATTTATATCCTCTTGTTTGAATGTTGTCAGCTATTTAATTTGTGTACTACATAATTTCTGAAATCTTTGAATATAATTATATAGGAACTGTTTATTTAGGCGAATGATCAAGATTACTAACACATGAAAATGTATTTCAAAGTTTCCTTCTATTTTTATAATGGGCTACTATACAGATATCGCGATTTTGTTATTAGCTAAAATAGTCATAATGTTCCCAATAATTATCTTCTCCCATTACTTCAATCTTTGCTTCAGGTTCACTTCCAACTATTTCATATCGCTAGGCATTTAACGTAACTTGTATGGTTGAATACATAAATGATGTGAGTAAAATTACTCTTGATAGTAAACGTACATATTAACTAGAATTCCACTCAATGCTGAGAATAATAATTGTTTATTTTTAATTACGTACCAAAATTACATAATAAAGATTTACTCAACGTTTGCAACAATATCTAGATCCGTTCATGCTTTTATAATTTATTCGGCATTGTTGCTTATTTCATCTTTTATTTTCAGTGAGCCAATTAAGTCATAAAACTACAACACAATTAGTTATGTCACATTTAACATGGTATGCCAAAAGGAAATAAGTATGCATTAAAAACCGAATAAGCGCTTATATTGTATTTTGTATTATAATCCTGAACACAACCGTTATAGGCTTACTAATCTCGTGTTATTGTCTGACTAGAAAGACCCGCTCGATCAAATATTGAAGAGTACCTCGGCCGCACAAACCGAATACGAGCCGTGAATTTCAACAGAGAATACCCTAGCCATGAATTATTTGGATTCCCAACACAATAATAATCCTGGCTTGTTTCGCCGACCAACTTCCGGAAAAGAACTTTATAAAAACAAAAATAGTACTTTCCCCTCATTATAGCGGGGCACCGTCCTAGGCTAGTATAAGAATGAGATTTATGTTAACACGCCCAGCAATACAATCCTGTTATATTCCATGATGTAGACTCCAACTTTCTATCTTACGTATGTGGTACATTATTTTGAAAGTTGGAAGTTGGATTCTGTTCTTTATGCACGGTGGCATAAAAGCCTTTTAACTAGAAATTATATCCTCATTTCTTGAAGATGTAACAAACTTTCTCGGCATTATAATTCCAGTTAGAAACAAAAGTGCATTCGGTCTGGAACCTGCACCCAAGTCGGTCTCACCGATGCCAGACGTCGGGCGAAATAAGTCTTCATTTCCATTTTTATCTCGTCCTAGATGTACATTTCACTAAACCTCCTCTTTTATTTCCCAAAATGTCCACGTTTCCCATCCAAGTCTCGTTCTTGGTGAATGCCCCTTCGAGGATATCAACAACTTGATTGTTTTCCAGCTGGTAGAGGTCACTCGAGGTCAAAAAGGTCGTGACCGCTGACCGATGTGATTCGTTCTGTTTAAACAGTGACTGTTTAATTCTTCGAACGGATGAGATCTCTGTGGATTGCGACATTAACTCAGCGCACCAACACAGACGACAAAAGTTTACGATGACTTCACGGAATTTATATAGTCTTTTCTAGCAACACGGGAAACATATCAACACTGTTTGAATAGCTCCCATATATACATGTACACTATCCAAGAGCTATATATGATTGGGAAGAAGTGTTCAACCAAATCAAAGCACACGTCCATACTCCATACCAGTAAATGATTTAACTAGGGAAACGCCAAAGTCGTTGTTAGACGAGTGAGTGAGCCATGTGTTGAGTACACGGTAACATAACTTTTCTTCCCCCCACCTTAGGCCTCCCTAGACTATCATAAGCTAGAGTGGCGCATTATGGCCGTAAATTTTTTGAATTTTTATCGTGGGAAACCTGTTATAGGGTGCAATTAGCCCCTCTTCAGGTGAACTAGGTACGTGCGGATAGGACAATTGAGGAGGGATGTCCGAGGGCTGTTGAAGAGGACTCAATCCTTGCATTCGCCTTAACGAGTGAGGAAAACCTCGGAAAAAACCTTCAGTCGGGATTGCCGGTCTCGACGGGATTCGAACCCGGGACCTCCCGAATCAGAGTCGAGCGCTTAGCGCCCGAGCCAACACTGTCGGTATGGCCTTACAGTTGACGCGTTCTTATACCAACTAAACATATACACCATATTATTTATACGAATATAATTATCAAACTTAAATGCAAATGTTCCCGGGTACTCAACACATGACTCGCTCACTCGTCTAACAGCGACTTAGGCGTTTAACTAGTCTAGTTGGCTAAGGCGTCCTTGTAGCCGAAATGTGGGGGACGTGATTTCAATCCCCTCGTCGGGAAAGATTTTGAAATTTCTGGATTGTATTTTAAAAATTATTAAACATGTTTTGAAATGCATATAACGCAGTGTAGTCCATCATCTGTGACAATACTATGGAAAACATAGCCGGTACGAAATACGTGTAAATATTGCAAGGTTTACTCAATCTACGGGCGGAATTTGGGCGTACCTTGGGCGTTCAAAATTCGATTCACATTGGGCACGGCATTTCACAGCCAGGTAAATAACAAACAATTTTTTTTTTCAAAATCAAAACCATTGTCGTTAAAATAATTTCTACACATTGGCAGCCTATTTTTCAGTTTATTATTTCTTTGAAGTTTAAATCGCAATGGATCTAGCTGATTTTGTTAGCAGTTCTCAGTTAACTCGGACCGGACGTCTGTTAATTTCAGCGCAATCTGTTCAGCGATTCGGCTGATTTTCGATGTACACACAGACACACACACACACCCACAGAATCTCGGAAGTGCCATATTTCAATGTTGCGTTCTTTAACCTATTAATCTTTTTGTTGTAAGATTCACATAATTTTTTCGCACAATTGCGAATTGAATTAATGAAGTATAATTTCGCTGTAGTAGAATGCAAATCATATTCAAACCCCACTAACTAATTACGGTTGAATTGTGTAAATTCAACATCAAGATTAATCTATGGGTGGTAAGTGAATCTTATTCGAGTCGCCTCATGCACTTTTATACGGAAAATTGAATTGTGTTATACCAGCATGTGATTGATCTTACTGTTGTATGAAGTACATTTACTCGTAAGAGCCACTGCACACTTACAGGCAAATAGACTTAACTAGGAAAACGCTTAAGTCCCGCCGCGTTGTTGGATGAGCGTAATTGGTGCATTGAGCTGCCATGTGTTATGCGGATTTTCTGTTGTTCTGTGAAAAAATCATTACTAAGTTGAAGATTTTTTAAAATTAAATTAAATTAAATGAAAAATTAACCTAAATTTTTAATTTTTTTAATTAATTGTAATTTAAAAAAAGGAAAAAATCGTAATATTGAAATTTTCATAAGAAATAATTATTCAATTGCGCACAAATTTTACACAAATATATGAATTTATAAAATTAAGGTTCTGTGAAAAAATTATTACAATAGGATAAAGCATATAGGTGTTATAAGTCAAAGAATTGTTTTAAAAAAGAAAAAAAACGTAAAATTTCGATTTTCATGAGAAATAGTTTTTTGATTGCGCTAAAATTTCACACGAATACATAAATTCATGAAATTAAGGTTCTGTGAAAAAATCATTAAAATCGGACAAAGCATGTAGGTGTTATAAGCTGAAGAAATTTTTTAAAAATCGAAAAAAATCGTAAAATTGCGATTTTCATGAGAAATAATTTTTCGATTGCGCTCAAAAACGTGGCAGTTCTTTGTTCAGAGATTTTAAGGCCTCCATAAAATTTCATCGCAATTGGAGTATCGGTTTAGCCGGAATCGTGTTAACAGACACACAAAAATACAGAAAAAAAAAAACATTCCGGATTTTTTCTCCAGTGTAGTGAAATGGAATCTTCGCTTCGCTCGCTACGCTCGCTACGCTCATCCAATTAGAATGTATATGTCTTGTAAAATAATAACTTTAAAATACGCACTTTTAGGCAATTGGTCCAGAATAAAATGTATCAATAATAATTTACTGATTTACTTAATTAAAACTTTTGGAAACCATCAACCAAATCAGTTGAAATTCTACAAAAACAAAATTGACATTTTTCTATAGCATAGTCTCGATTATTTGCATATTTTAATGCACCTTCACTGTTTTGGTATATAGGAGCTCGAGTGCTGTGACAAAGCCCAACAACTGATCTCATTAATTCATGTTACTTTTTGCAACTTGAATAGCCGCGAATTAGATAAATAATTCCGATCAGTTTTTAAAAACAATTTACAAATAAATTGTAATGGAAGAATGATTTTTTCATTATCTGTATTTGTCATCCCTTTCGTTATTTTAGCTGTAAAGTCGGGAATATAAATAATTGGATTGTAACTTTTTCCAATATGGGACATATTCGTTTGATCCACGATTATCATTGATCAGTACAATTTCTACAACTTCCCTCATTATAGTTCCTTTGTGAACTGAAGCCTATAGCAAGTTTGTTAGTGAAGTACACGGGGCTCGCCGCAGGACGTAACAAACGCTTCTCTAATTATTTATGAAGAGGGCCGAAACGTCGAGGTCACACTAGTGTACTTTATGTTGTCTCTACGAGGGGATTGAATCATCGCGGCGCCTCTTTTATCACGTCGTTAGCCAGCTTGGGGCGGCTGCATACCGACGACCGGTAAACTTACTTGCACTCAACTAGTTAATCTTGGTTGACTTGTCTTTACAGCTTCGACTGGTATTAACACGTGGGCGATGTCTAAGGTAGAGTCTTCATTAGGAGGTGACGAGATTAAATTATTTCAAATTAAGCATGACAAGGGTGATTACCCTGGAACTCTGAGCAGTTAAACTGAACGGTAGGTAAATATACTAAATTATGAATTGCTGGAAGCAAGAATAGAAGTAAAAATCAAATTAAAAACTTATGAAGTTAATTAATTTTATAATTAAATTTAATGTGAAAAAACAACAGAATGCAGTATGAAGTAGTCGTGACATTTGCGCAAATGCGAGTTGAAATGTACTTTTCACTGATTATGTTGAATTGGCTAGACACGGGTGATGAGCAGTGTTCGATGTACTCAAACCACTGCCTTGTATTGGGTGATGATGGAAAGATTGGCGGGTGTTAACACGTCCACACACGCACATAGCCCCGTGGGTGCGTGACCAGAGTCGTGAAAACCTCTCGAAGCTTTATCTCATTTAACGACCTTGACTCGCCAATAGGCCTGCTCTATGACACAAATGCACAATTAATATATAAATTTTGTTGTATTAATGTTATGGTATTCACGAATTATTGTATTCTGTCGAATATCAAATCGGAATTACTCAGTTCAAACAGCGTCCTAACAGTCGATGTTACACAGTTGCTAACTTGGCATTGGCGTCACTTGATAATTTGAAATGTGAGCCGGAAGGGCAGCAAATGAAGTTGTACATAATTCAGGATTCAAATCCCTGTCATAAAATAAAGATTTAATAATCCCAACTGCAAACAAAACAAAAAATATTATACTGAACATATTTATGGTGAGAATAAGTATTGTATGTTTGTAAACTGCTCTTATACGAAATCGTTCACTTTTTTTATATATTTATATTTATACATACAGCTTGTGTTAAAATTGCTATTTGATAAACTTTAATACGCTTTCATTAATGCTAGAGTACTTTCATTTTAATTAAATAATGTAGCATGTTTTATTGTTGTTAAATAATATATTTCTAATAGGATTGCATCGTTTTTGTCAGTCACTGTACTGTAGATTGATCGGTCAAGACAAGCTTTTATAGAAGCTATGCTAGCCAAAAAGAGGCGAGCTCTAGTTCACAAACACAACAAAACACACAAAAACGTCGACCATGACCATTTCATAAAAATACGAATATTCGTGTTTGCTCGCATCCATCTTCCTTCCTACGATTGCGATATAATACGTGCTGGTACGCTGGCTCTCACCAGACGATGGATGGAGACAGAAAAACGCGTCTGGATGAAGTGAGTTGCTGTAGTCCACGGTTGTATTTCTAGTACCTTTTTAAATTACCTCCTGTATCTGTTGGTTAATCAATTTAACTCACATTTCTATGAATTTATAATTTTACATCAAAATAATCGTAAAATAATCTCATATGGGATACTTGCCATACATCAAATGAACATTGTTTATTGGTACCACTTTGATTGGACTAGTTACATTTTAGAAAGTATTTTTTAAAAAGATACAATATTATGCAGTGCTTACTTTATAGTAAAAGATATGATTAATTATTTTTCAAGTATTTCCAGTAGGCCTACTTTTTCATAAATAAATAATAATATATACACCAAGGCCATACTAAATATTACATTGTTCACACACTTTGTTTAAGTATTACGCATTACCGTCAAACGTTTGCGAGTAAGCCCTATTTGCTAATGGTAAGGGACTAATTTCAATTGTGAAAACAATTGTACGGTACGGGAGAACCCACAACAAGGAGCGAAGCTGCTTAGTAAACAGACTGACGAAGGATTTCTAGTTTTCAAACGTTTTTGGTGGAGGTGCCGGGTCCACGAATTTCCCTCTTTATGGTGATCGCTCCCCTGACCCCAAAGTTCAACAAAAATATTTTGTATCATGCTAGTTGGAGGTAAATGTCAACAAATAATTAATGAATAAAACTCTTTAATGTGATTATTATTTTATGATTATTATTGTATTCACACAATTTCAATGTACATGTTATAAACGATTACAAATGTGACGATTGCCAATCCAGTCCTGGCCATAAGACCCGTAGGAATTTCGACCTCGATGGAATTTTTCTTCTGGTCCTATTAGGGTATACCTTAGGGATAAAAAAAATCTTGGTAGACATCTGGCATTACGGGCCTAAGTTTTTACGACGCCATCTTGTTTTGGGCATATTCATAAGTACACGCTCTAGGTTTTCATACATTTTCTATACTTTTGATTATAGATGTAATAAATCTGACGTTATATTTGGATTCTTCATAAAATTTCAAATAAAATAAAACTAATTTGGTCTTCCTGGGTACATTGTGGGATTATTTTTAGGGAATTACATATTATTAGTCCTGCATATAGGTGCACTAATACACACATACAATCCCTGACCATAAGACCCGTAGGAATTTCGACCTCGATGGAATTTTTCTTCTGATCCTGTTAGGGTATACCTTAGTGATAAAAAAAAACTTGGGTAGACATCTGCTTTCCCGGGAAAACAAAGTTTTTTTACGACGCCATCTTGTTTTGGACTTATGTATATAGTGCACGCTCTAAGTTTTCATACATTTTCTATACTTTTGAATACAGCTATAATAAATCTGACATGTGATTTGGATTCTCCGTGACATTTCTAATTAAATAATACTAATTTGGTCTTCCTGGGTACATTTTGCGGCTATTTATTGGAAAATAAAAAATAAAATTCATCACAAAAATTGTATATTATTTTTTATTTATTTTTTACTCGTCATGGAATGCAAGTGGAATGAATAGACTGCAACTTATTTTACAATTAATAATACACAAATATAAAAAAAAAACTTGGGTAGACATCTGGCATTCCGGAACAAAGCTTTTTACGACGCCATCTTGTTTTGGGCTTATGTATATAGTGCACGCTCTAGGTTTTCATACATTTTCTATACTTTTGAATACAGCTATGATAAATCTGACATGTGATTTAGATTTCCCGTGACATTTGCAATTAAATAATACTAATTTGGTCTTCCTGGGTACATTTGCGGCTATTTATTGGAAAATAAAAAAAAAAATCATCACAAAAATTATATTTTTATTTATTTTTTTACTCGTCATGGAATGCAAGTGGAAATAATGGCGTTTTCCATTGGCATGCACTCGGCGAGTGCAGAGATGTCAGTGTTGTCGACTTCCACTTGAATAACATTGCTTAACTGAACAAATGTAGAGACAAGTGACGATTCTGTGCAGACTAGGGCGCACTAGTGCGACCTGCGAATGAAAAACACCATTAGACTGAAATTGTACCCCTTAAGAGGGCAGGGAGGTGGTGGTGGATTTTGGTTGATTCTATTGTTGTAACAAAAAAAGAATCGTTGCATGTCCAAATATAGTATCCTAGCAGCAAACAGCATTGTATTTGTTAAAGAAACAACAAAGTGTAATTAATAATAATTGAATTATATTGTTGAAGATGAAAGTGATAGAAGTAATTGTGATATATGTGGTAAGTTTTTTAAGTTTTTTTTTAATCTTTTGAGGGCGAATGATTCGGACAATGACAGATAAAAAGGTAATTGTGGGGCTGAAATTATGTCGAGGTGTAGCACTAAAGGCAGTGACTGTAGATATATCTAAATGCATCATATGCCAAATATATCAACCAGGACAGAATTTAACTACTTCCTTGGAAGGAAGACACAACATTTTATCAGCCGCAGAAATAAGAAAAGACAATATTTTAAAATGTTGCGTCTTTCTTCCAGGGTAGAAGTTAAAGGGGTATTTAACCGCTAAACTCAAAAAATATATTTCATTCAGGCTAACTACTAATGAATTTAGCAATTAACAGAAAAATTATTTAAATATTGGCCATTATTGACGTACTCTACAGCATTTTCTGTAAATTCTCTATGTTTTATTTTGTAATTTAGGCAAGTAGTTCGGTCAAAATATGCTGATTACTAAGATGGGGTGTGATTTTGGAATGCATATTTTTGCGTGTTTGAGGGTATATTTGGGCACAGTTTCAAGACACGATGTTATAAAGGGGCATTTTAGATTGGTACTACGCTCTAGTAACTATGTGGAGCGAAAAAGAAGCCGGTTAAAGCCGATTTAAGAAATTTGCCAAAACACCAATTTTCGCCAATTTCTGGATCAAAAAAATTAAAAAATTCGTGTTAAATCACAGTTACAAGATATCTTTTTTTAAACGGTGATTTTAGTGTAGTATTGTGCTATAGATCACGTGGTAAAAAATATTTTTTGGGGTTTTTAGCCCCTTTAAATTCTGTCCTGGTTGATATATTTGGCATATGATGCATTTAGATATATCTACAGTCACTGCCTTTAGTGCTACACCTCGACATAATTTCAGCCCCACAATTACCTTTTTATCTGTCATTGTCCGAATCATTCGCCCTCAAAAGATTTAAAAAAAAACTTAAAAAACTTACCACATATATCACAATTACTTCTATCACTTTCATCTTCAACAATATAATTCAATTATTACTAGGAAAACGCTTAAGTCCCGCCGCGTTGTTGGATGAGCGTAATTGGTGAATTGAGCTGCCATGTGTTTACGCGGGATTTTCTGTTGTTCTGTAAAAAATCATTATACTTAGTCGAAGATTTTTTTTTTAATTAAATTAAATTAAATAAAAAATAACTTAATTTTATTAATTAATCGTAATTTTTAACAAAGAAAAAAATCGTAAAATTGAAATTTTTCATAAGAAATAAATATTCGATTGCTCTCAAATTTAACACGAATATATTAATTCATGAAATTAAGGTTCTGTGAAAAAATAATTACAATAGGATAAAGCATGTAGGTGTAATAAGTCAAAGAATTGTTTAAAAAAAGAAAAAACCCGTAAAATTTCGATTTTCATGAGAAATAATTTTTCGATTACCCCTCAAATTTCGCACGAAATCTTTAATTTCATAAAATTAAGGTTCTGTGAAAAAATCATTACAATCAGTTAAGCATGTAGGTTTATAAGTCGAAGAAAGTTTTTAAAAATCGAAAAAAATCGTAAAATTGGGTTTTTTATGAGAAAATTTCCGATTGCGCTCAAAAACGTGGCATTCTAAAGTTCAGAAATTTCGAAGGCCTCCATAAAATTTCAATCGCAATCGGAGTATGGGTTTAGCCGGAATCGTGTTAACAGACACACAAAAATACAGAAGAAAAAAAAAAAAAAAACATCCGGATTTTTTTCTCCAGTGTAGCGAAATGGAATCATCGCTTCACTAGCTACGCTCGCTACGCTCGCTAGGGCTCATCCAATTAATTACACTTTGTTGTTTCTTTAAAAATACAATGCTGTTTGCTGCTAGGATACTATATTTGGACATGCAACGATTCTTTTTTTGTTACAACAATAGAATCAACCCAAAATCTACCACCACCTCCCTGCCCTCTTAAGGGGTACAATTTCAGTCTAATGGTGTTTTTCATTCGCAGGTCGCACTAGTGCGCCCTAGTCTGCACAGAATCGTCACTTGTCTCTACATTTGTTCAGTTAAGCAATGTTATTCAAGTGGAAGTCGAACCCAAAACTGACATCTCTGCACTCGCCGAGTGCATGCCAATGGAAAAACGCCATTATTTCCACTTGCATTCCATGACGAGTAAAAAATAAATAAAAAATAATAATTTTTGTGATGAATTTTATTTTTTATTTTCCAATAAATAGCCGCAAAATGTACCCAGGAAGACCAAATTAGTATTATTTAATTGGAAATGTCACGGAGAATCTAAATCACATGTCAGATTTATCATAGCTGTATTCAAAAGTATAGAAAATGTATGAAAACCTAGAGCGTGCACTATATACATAAGCCCAAAACAAGATGGCGTCGTAAAAAGCTTTGTTCCGGAATGCCAGATGTCTACCCAAGTTTTTTTTTATATTTGTGTATTATTAATTGTAAAATTAGTTGCAGTCTATTCATTCCACTTGCATTCCATGACGAGTAAAAAAATAATAAAAAATAATATACAATTTTTGTGATGAATTTTATTTTTATATTCCAATAAATAGCCGCAAAATGTAACCAGGAAGACCAAATTAGTATTATTTAATTAGAAATGTCACGGAGAATCCAAATCACATGTCAGATTTATTATAGCTGTATTCAAAAGTATAGAAAAAAGTATGAAAACTTAGAGCGTGCACTATATACATAAGTCCAAAACAAGATGGCGTCGTAAAAAACTTTGTTCCGGAATGCCAGATGTCTACCCAAGTTTTTTTTATCACTAAGGTATACCCTAACAGGATCAGAAGAAAAATTCCATCGAGGTCGAAATTCCTACGGGTCTTATGGTCAGGGGTTGTATGTGTGTATTAGTGCACCTATATGCAGGACTAATAATATGTAATTCCCTAAACATAATCCCACAATGTTCCCAGGAAGACCAAATTAGTATTATTTATTTGAATTTTATGAAGAATCCAAATATAACGTCAGATTTATTACATCTATAATCAAAAGTATAGTAAATGTATGAAACCTAGAGCGTGTACTTATGTATATGCCCAAAACAAGATGGCGTCGTAAAAAACTTAGGCCCGTAATGCCAGATGTCTACCAAGATTTTTTATCCCTAAGGTATACCCTAATAGGATCAGAAGAAAAATTCCATCGAGGTCGAAATTCCTACGGGTCTTATGGCCAGGGACTGGATTATCTCAACCGTGGTGCACTTGGTATGGGTAGTTGATGAGTTTGAGAGTGCTAAATTAAATTAATAGGATTAAGAGCTAAATTACAAAGTTAACTAATAACATTTAAATGCTTTACCTAGCATTGCTGGTGGCGAAAATTAAACTTGAATTAATTCGATGCAATAAATGAAAGTGTACCCTAAGTAGGCCTATACATTATTTGGAACAGCTAATTGATTTAAAAAATCGAGCCATTAACTCTTATACTAGTTTGATTTGGCTTTGGTGAAACTTGTAACGATGAAATGGATGCAGCTTCCGGTGGCAACATTCGAGGAAGAAGATGAAGCCAAGATGAAAGCGGTCCTTCCACTTCAATTCCGTAGTGCATTGCAGTGTTTGTTGTAGATCTGCAAGCAGTGCGGAAGTGTGGTGGAAGAGGCCTGGGATCACCCGCAAGACGGACGGCGGGGGAGAAGAAGAAGAAGAAGAAGAAGAAGAAGAAGAAGAAGAAGAAGAAGAAGAAGAAGAAGAAGAAGAAGAAGAAGAAGAAGAAGAAGAAGAAGAAGAAGAAGAAGAAGAAGAAGAAGAAGAAGAAGAAGAAGAAGAAGAAGAAGAAGAATTGATAGGGTGTGCGTGTAAATACTTACAAATATGAGACTAGCATACTTCACTCACCAAGGGAAATTGGATGCAGAAAGTAGACGGGGAGGGAAGAGGGGAAATTGTTGAATAGAGTTCAGATGAATAGATCGTTGTAGCGGAAATGGAGCATCTGCATAGGATCGTTACGTACGTTTTTACATAGAAATGTGAAATAACATTCTCAATGGTCTCATTGAAATGAAAAGAATTACTTCTATGTAGTTGTTGTCCATGTGTGGTCTAAAATATTACATATTAAAATTAAACTTGATCGATAATAATACAAAGGAAAGGATTCTTCGACGTTTTCGAAATACGTATCTCGTATTACACAATATTCTAAGCGGATATTACAAAAAATTGGCCACCCTTTGAAATTATTATCCCAGCTTGCTAAACTTCCACGGGCAGATTATAAATAGTAATTTAAAAAATACAGATTGGCAATCCCGTCTTTACCTTCGTGGGTTTATCAAGAACTCCTACACGGTTTTCTGTTACGCTGTATCAATATTTTATCACTTTCATCTATGAAGGGGTGAAACGTGTGAAAATAGCGTCTGGTCTACAGAGTAAAGGTCAAACATAAAACCGCGAAGTTTAGTAATTGTGATTTCGAGCCCACTTCGTGTTCTGTACGCTCACTGTGTACTACGGTATACATCCAATGAAGCTGCGTTCACAATGGGTTCCACTTTCTCGACCTATCACAATGCCAATGTTGCTCTTACATACAATTTCAAACATTTTTTATGAAAACTTATTTTAAATTAAGTCAAGCCTACATGGCAATAAATTAATGACTTGACAGTAATGATGGAGCTAATTACGCATTTATAAGATACAATTAAAGGTGTAACGAGACCAAGACGCGTCCTTAAGCTTTGAAATTCCAAAATAATGCGATTTTTTTTTATCAAAAATCACATTTTAGATTGCAAATGAAAATATTCATTTATTATTTATTTGAGATGCTTTAACTTCGTTCTCATAGTTAAATAAAACTTGAATTGCAAATCGAAACAAGAGAGTATTAATTGGATTTGATTTGTGTTGCTAACGTCTCATATTAATGGACTAAGGCTATTTGAAACGATAAGTGGTGATTGATGAGGATGAAGGATGAATAGAAGGTGGGGAAAGGCACGTAGCCTACTCCTTTCGAATAGTACCAAGGGGACCAACGGCTTAACGTCCCACCTGAAAGGACGGTGTAACCTTGACAGTCATATAGGTTACTCCACTAACCCGGACTGCTGAGCAGACGTCGAGGAGAACGAAGCCGTTACACTTGCTATCGAACCCTCAATTGCTCTAACCAGCGTTATACGTGTTGTGTTTCAGGGCAGAGCGTTCACCCACTCTCGCCATGACCACGCCCGAGGTTGCTTAACTTCGGTGTTCGAGTGGGAACCGGCTAAGCGACCGTGGCTAAATCGCTGGCTAAGAACGGATTAAAATAACAACAGCAGCTGAGCCAAAATACAAAATGCTTTGTTTTTTACATTTAAAAAAAGATAAAATTGTTATTCTTTATTTGTAGCTTCTGCTTTTTGATGATACAAACTTTGAAGGTGATACCTCGTGGATTGTGATAATTAACAACATCGCAACGGATCAATCAACACTGACAGAAACCTGATATTGAATTTCCTGGTTCAATCCTCCACCCAAATCAATTCACATCCGAATTGGCTGGGGTAGGTTTCAGTAATTCCCGATGATTACTGGAACGGTTGGATACTCAGCGGAGATCTAGCTAGGGACTCTTTGTCCACTATTCTGCTCACCCCACAGAGTATCGGAAAGTGCATTCACGCTACCCGACGAAGCGTAGCCCATTTCAAGGACAATTCGAAGGGGAGGTTCTAGGTCTACATTTATTTATACCTCAAAATACCTAACGAATTAGTTCCCTTGAAGAAGTGTCATTGCAATTGGCACTCGTACTTTATAGGTATTTTCCTCATGCTCCATATCTAAATGCTAGACCGGTCGATACAAACTTCTAATTTCTCCTGGGAAACCTTCCCAAGGACAATTGCGTTCCCCTTTTTTGGTGTAACTAGTTATTTTGGAGTCTGAGGAAATTGTGAATGGAATGTCCGAGGGTTATTTTAGAGGTCTCAATCCCTCTATTCCCTGCATTCGCATTAATGACTGAAGAAAACCCTGCAATCATTTGTCAGTAAGAATTGTAGCAGGTATCGAATCCGATATCTCCAAATCATAATCCTTTGCTTTACGCAATTGATTGCTTGAGATAGTGCATGAATTTTGGTTATTATTAGAGCTGTTGTTTCCAGCTCATCAGTTCTAACTCATCTTGGTACAACTTTTAGTTCATACATCTTATTTTGCCAATGTATTATTTATGTCGACAACTTGATATATTTGTTGAGCCACAAGTAGAAAACAATTTGTGGCAAGCTATGAATATTGCTTCACTTGATTCGTATGTATTTTATGCATAATTTTCTAGTAACGTTGTTTATAAATCTTGATTGCAATAATATAAAACTTTTTTCCTACTAGTGGAATGAGTTTGTAATCGAAAATAGATTATAGGGTTAGCACTGAAGAACCCGAGCGATATTGAATAAGGAGATTGAGTAGGAGCGAGAGTGTGTGTGTGTGAGAGAGAGAGAGAGAGAGAGAGAGAGAGAGAGAGAGAGAGAGCAGAGAGGTGTGTGGTGTGTGGTGGGAGAATCAAACTCGTGTGTTTGTATTTTTCTCTTTACATCCAATGATGAGCTTAATAATAAGCAGTCGTTTATAAAAACGAATAATGCTTTACTGTGTATTGAAATTGCGTTTCAATGGTCTCTATTTCACTCTTCCTTCGGAACTAATTGCATGCTGTATTTGTCGAGTATCACGTAACAGAACAATACATCATCCAGTCAACTGTATACTCTTCACTCTACCGCATTGGACGTATCTCAATGACAATAGACCAAGCTTTAGAATTGAAAAGTAGTGAACTTTTCTACACTTGTGGGATTTGTTTTGTGTTTGTACGAGCTGATTGCAATTGTGTAAATTATCCGCTAGGGTAGTTTAAAAAAGAGGAAATGATGAGATTTGCCATTATCGTACTTGATTTAGATTGGAAATTGTGATTATAAATCCGTAGATGACGTCATGCGAGGAAAATACGTCATTAGATAATCTCTGAAACTCAGTTTAATGGATTTATAAGTTATCAGTCGAGCTTTGTGGCGTATACAATATCACGATCCGTACATATGCATCAAGTACGCGTTTCAAATTACGATGAAATAGCAGTATTTAATGTTTGTCCTATGTTTGAAACCAGATTTTGGTTTGCATGTGGTTAACTAATGAAAATAATGGCAGTGTAAGTTTGATTAAGGTTCTATCACTATAGTCCGCGTGTGTACTACGTACAAAACTACATACACACACACACACACACACACACACACACACACACACACACACTTAAACCTCCCCACTCACTCCTCCAATAGCTATATGGCACTAAATGCTTCGCATGTTGGCTTTGGGGTATACCCCAATAATACCTATAAGTATGTTTATCCTGTAATCTTTATCTGTGGAATGCCTAACACCTAGTACACAATGCAACTATTTAGTTCACATCATTAACGCCATTGCTACCTCTAGCATGCACATTAATAATGAAAATGAATTTCACATTATTTCTACCTCACCCCATTTGCTGTGCTTTAATTAAATTAATATCACGCTGATATAGTTGTGCGCGTTGGCGAGGAAGATAATATGAGACGTAATTTAATTAATTAACCAGCCTAGTTCAATCTCCACATTATATATTTATTGATCTCTAACAACAGGTATTAACCCACAAGTGTCAGGTTACTAAAACTAAACAATACAAACATTATACAAACCATTAAATTCGTGAACAAGTACTATAAAATTAAAACTATGCAACAAATACAATAAGAAAAACTTGAATGACAAAAGTATAAACATTAAAAACAGCAAAAAAAATCAAATGAATGAAAATTTAGCTGATGTTTGAAATACAAAACTGTTGGTAAACTGGCATAACAGCTGCTTTAAATTAGTTAGGTTTCATGTGGTTGATGTCAATTTCTGTGTCAATGGCTAATAATTTGTTGTATGTGTCTTGAATTCGGTTGATGGGGAAAATTAAAAAAAAACGTCAATACGAGCGATCGATACTATGTTATTTCTTAAATTTGTTGTTTGTGTTGAAATTTGGTTCAGCAGAACAAAAGGCCTCATGGCCTTAAGCTTCGCCAAGATTAAAATAAAGACTCTTTTTTTATTATTATTTTTTTGTGGAATCTCGAGCAATGCTACTAACACATTTCCTAATTCAATACACAGAACTATTTGTGTCTTGCATTTTAATTTCGGTTTTAAAGATATGAAATTATTAATTGTCGACTTACTTAATGTGACAACTTATTATGGTTTCAATATGTACGTGACAACTCGATGATTCATACTATTTCTGATGTAGTAAATTGTAATCTATGAACAGGATCTATAGCCGGGGATGTGCTGAACATTTTAGAAAATATAATTTTTTGCATTGCATACAAAATATTCTGCTGTGGGTGGCACAATTTCCTTTGAGAATATAACTAGTTCTGTACAATATTGTTGAACTAAATGTACTCAGTTTTCGTATCTTTAGCATATTCCTGGATCTTGAAGTTAACAGTGAAGAGCGTATGTCTTCCGTATTAGCAATAGGTTTGTGCTAAGTTAATAAACGGCCCTTGCGCATTCTGTCCTCCTCTGTGTTTACCACACAATAATCGTCCTCGTCTCCGGCTGCAGGTTCTTATTGGTGAGGCATTGTCGCGTAGTTCACGAAATTGCCGGCGTGCAGGAATTACGTCGCCCTTGCCTCCCAATTCACCCATATTTATTACCCCGGCGTGTTATCGTCGGTGAACCGGCCGTGCATGGGCCCAGCCGCTCCGTCCTCGCAATATCGCGCAGAGCTGACAGATTTTATAAAGCAGAAGCAGAGCACTGAGCTAGATATAGAGAAGAGCAATATTCTCAAAACAGAATTTCTACGGAGAAAGAGAAGATTTGCTGGTTTTACGGAGTGAAACGGGAGGGAAGATAGGGTGATGTTTTATATTTTTCTTCGGCCTTGTAGTGTACACATCCATGTTGGCCCGTATGCTTCCTTATGTAATTGAATCGAGGAAATAGCTCTGTCTCGCGAGCGATGCGAGAAAATAGCCCAATTCTCCCTGAACAGACCCTGCGCGCCTTACAGCTTAGACGCAACGGCCAATTTATATTGGATTCCGGTTACTCCATCTTTCTTAATTTGTTCGTCTCTTAGCGTATCACAGAAACGCGACCCTCTACTTTCACTCTTGTTATATAACGAATTAATGAGTGTTACATACAAAGCAGCTTGACATGATCAACACGCCTCTCAGATATTAAATCAGTTGAATTATTACACGGCTCGTGTTGCGATTATGTTTTCCATTAATGGTTGTCTTTATCCATAGTTTAATTTCCATAGAGGAGTGATTATTCATTCTGATGCGGGTTTTTGTCGCCTCCAGTTGCGCGGCTGTCACCCCAGTGATCATTAGAGGGGTAGGGGGGATAAGGGTTGGGATTCTTTCGCAATCACGCCTACGTGATTTGGCAGAATGATTGGCACTTAATAGATAAATAGAGTTTTAATGAAAACGAGGAAATGCTTTGTGAATATTGTAACACAATATGGTTTTCACTTGTAAAGAATGATGTGAACGTTCAAAGACTTAATAAATTCTATTATTCGGTATGATTATCTCTTACAAAAATGTAATAGTGAATTTGCAACTATCCCGAGTATTAATCTCTTACAATTTCCGAACATCTTTTTATGAAGTGTAGGCCTATGTGTAATCTAAAAGTGATTTTAAGAGACGGGTGACGAGAACACAAACCGCTGCATCTCACGATGGTTTACCCAGGGTCTGACGAAGTAACGGGGTGCACTGTGCATGCCGAAAATTCACGCAAAGAAGAGTTAGTACGCTTGAGCTATAACTTGATATGGCTCTTTGACTTTTTATCACAAGCTTTCGTATTGTATGGGAAAGGAAATTAAACTTTTGACTAATCTTGTGAATATAACATGCTAATTCATTTAATAAATTGCTTGCATTTTTAAATCTTCTTAACCTGTTGGGTAAACCTTGCTCCATCCGAACCTAGGTTGCACAAATTGTCAAACATTCTGCATTAATTAGGCTGGCAACTTTCTATTCAAAGATGGTACTTCTTCTATTCTCCACATTATATTATTATGTTGTTCGTAAACTGTTGATCCGCAAATTTTAGGGCCAAGAGTATACTTTCATAATATATTGATGAAGATTTGTGCTTATTTATTAAGCATTAACATAGGTCGATTTCGTTATTAACTTGGAATAATTTAGCTTTTCGAAGTCGAGATCGAGCCACTCGACGTTTCGCTTAATTGCCTAATTAATGCCGCATGTTGCAGAACTCTTTCAATTTAATTTCACGTTTTCTGAAGCTATTATCTTTTAAGGGGAATTAAATTTTGTCTTACTTGTTCTCATACCGAAACCAAGGGAAGAATCAGAGTCAATACAAAGTAAGAATCGGGTCTCACCGCACAGAAATAGTAACATACAGGAGATAATCTTAAACTTGTCCAGGGAGAGTTCATGAGAGTATCAGTCGATATGGTTGCATTCGTTTTTGCTCACTTACTAGCGTACCGTGTCAGATGGGGTGGGTCATTTGAAGCCAATGCGATTATGCTAAAACTTTAAAATTACAACGTGAGTACGGTTGTGTCGTTCAATGTTGCTAGAGTACACCCAACTATGTTGATACATCGGGCCAACGAGCTATTCAAATTTTGGAAGGAAATCATCTCGTTTACGTTGTTGTTATCTGTAGATAATATAGATAAAGAGAGCTATACTATCGAGTCACATCTCACTGTTAACTTTTGCAGATGACTGTACGTCAAATCTACATAGATGCAACGGCAATTAATATGTATACGCATACCCCATAAGTGAGTTACCTTAATTCAGCTGCAAGCTGCTCATGCCCTGATTGGTGCAATGTGCCGTAATCTATCGTCGCATCTACCTCGTGTTTGCACCTGCCCAATAGACCTAGGTAGATCTAGCCATGGTGTTAACCTGTAATGTGTTAACCTTTGACCTAATACCGCACAATCAACGGTAATCTAAGTAGCTTGAAATTGAAATGCGATAGTTTAGGTATTGCCCTAAGGCGAATTGTCAACGCGAGCTTGCAATTTCTGACCTATAATACTGATCGTAGAGATGAGGGAAATCCGGAGTGTACTCCTAAACTACTAATTTTGAGTACCAAAATATGTACAGGAACGGTAGTTTCATAATAGAATTCAGTACAAAATGTATTAATGTTAAACAGAACACATTATAAAAAAACAATATATAGGGACTATATTTGTTTATTTGTGGCCACATTATAACAGTACAAAATCCCCACAAGTGCAATTTACCAAATCTTAACAATACAAACTTCGCACATCACACTATCTTTATAAGGAGAAGGACCCACGCTTACAATTTTTTTTTTAAATACAGCCAAACCTTACACACTTAAAAGCAATGAGATGTAAAAGAAGGGCCAAGCTAATGTACCGCATTCTACCCTTAACACTACCATTATTATACCAGTAAAAGGCTTATGGTTAAACCTTTATTTGGAAGTCTGCCGTTTAAATTTGTTAACTTTTTCTTTCATAAGGCACTACATCACTCTTACCTTGTCCATGTAAAATATGAACGTTGTAGCCCCACCCGTTTCGTAAGAATCGCTGGCCAATTGAAACTGACGAATTATTAAGTATAGTAGACAGTATAGTAGCCAGTAGTAAGTAGTTTCCTAACATCCTTAAAGTGATTTTGAGCATGTTTCAATCACTTTTTTCATCCAGAAAGAATAATAGTACCACAATAAAATTTGACATATGTTGTCATGTACCTAAATCCCCCCGATTATGACAGTTTTTAAGTTCATAACACGTTTCATGACGGCTGGGTGACACCTCAAAAACACTCTAACTTTGCTTGCTGTATAAGGTGTGAGAGTGTGTAGCGCTCCGCGGCTTGGCTGAGGCGCCCTAACGGGCACCTAGATATATTTTGGTCAGCACTCATTTAGCTTAGCAGCGGCGAGATGATTAAATTATAAAAAAAACAGCGTCAATTTAAAAAATAATTCACATTCAAAGTCATACTGCATTAAATTGAAACTTTCCCCTATACCACGAATTAATGATACCTATTCCTACTACTTTTACTACACGACTCAAATCTTTGAAATACATTTTTGTCACGATTTGAAAAGAATATTGCTGTCGTTGTATTGAAAAGAAATCCACTTCTATGTCGCTAACTCCCGCAATAATTGCGTCGTGTCTTTCGAAAGAAATCATACTTAAGCTTTTATACGTCCACGTAAAGTAAATAAAACTTTTTTGACCTGTTACTCGTATTGAAAAGAAAGTTGACGTTCTTTTCGTTAAAGCAAAAAACCTGTTAAGCGAAGTGAAGGAAAAGAGAAGCCAACAACTTTTCGAAGTAAAGAAAGAAGGAAGGATGTTGGTAATTCAGCGAGGACTTCAGTCACTTCATGTTCCAAAAACTTTGTAAAATATTATCGCTTGATTACTTAAATCGTCTAAAATCATGTTTAAGTGTCCAAATGTCGTTTCTTAGCAATGTTACTAAGTAGGCAAGACTTTAAATTTAATTTTTTTTAATTTTTAAAACAAATTACCTTTGATTAATTAATTGTAGGCAGCCTTAATTATTAACTATGAGAATATATATTAGATCTTGATGCGTATTGATAAAACTAAAAGTAGTTATTTAGAAGTGTTTCTTTTTAACATATTATTTTAGTAATCTTACTATTTTAATTCTTATAAGCCATTACTAAAATGAGTCATTAGTGTAAAGAATGGGACAACAACGCAAACAAGAAACAGAATTTAATACATTTTAATCAGTTTCGTTTATCTTGCTTATGTGTTTTAATTCAAAGAATACATCACTTTTATGAGTACATTTTTAATAACGTTTTTTAGTTAACAAAGTATTAAATAATCATAGAAAAGCTTACTAGTATAAATTAAATTAATTATAATAAATCGGAGATGAATATAAATAAGCCCAAGCCGTGGGCAAAACCGAAGATTTTTCCCAATCTAATGATTTTACTTTTAATTTAATTATGTTACTTAAATTTCAGCTATCCTTAATGGAAAATATTATTGACGTAATAAAAACAATTAAAAAATGTTAATGTTACTATAACAATGTATGTTTTAATGGTTTATGCGATTTGCAATTTGAAAATAAAACATAATAAAATAAATTATATTCTAGGCATCAATAATTGGTAAATGTGGCGAATGAATTTCGGTTCGGTGCTCTGAGTAATTGTTCTCTGGAGTTGCAGCGCAAATACTAAATCTGTAAATACTGCGTTTTTCGAAGAATGGAAAAGAGAATTAGACAAGTTATTGACAGATAATTGAATTGGACAAGGTTGAAATGCAAGATAATTGTACACTTATCCTGTCAAACATTTCAATGACGTCAAGTTTAAAAAGCGAATTGTAATTCTCAAGTAATGCATTTATAAGCGGAGCAACTTCTCCAAAGATAGATATACACAATTCTGTTTGCGTCTGTTGCAAGCGTGGGTCGCTGTTATTTTTGAATGGATTTGCATAAGCACCGTGTTCACCTCGTACTTTCCCCTCTCACTCCCCTCCCCCTTCATCACTCCTTCCATTACGAATTCACCTCAGTACCTTTCTACTACAGCTTTCGATATGCCGGGTGCTAAACAGAAATCTTGCAGGGCTACGGATCAAACTACTGCTTTCGATGTGCCAGATGCTAAGCAGAAATCATGCAAGTCTGCAGCGATTCTATCCACTTGCTAGGCTCACACTTTTCTAAGGAGGAACTTTCCCACAAACGAGTTTCCCGGTCCGTTTGCTTCAGTCTATTTCCTTCCAATTTCCTTGACGGGTGTTCTTGATCCTAGGCTTCAACTGACAAGACAACACGTTCTCTCGTCCTTTAAATGGTTGTTGTTATTGAGCAAGCAACTGCTCCTCGCTTAGGCTGGGAAACCTACAAACAAGGAGAGTAACACAATAATTTATTCCCCTACGGAAACCATGACTTTATTTTTTATGAGCCTTGTTCTTACGCAAGACACATGGTTCGTGCATACTCCCTTAAAATAGGGTTATTTCGTGTTTTTTATCATCTTCGTGTTGTTATTAAAACATTTCATATGACGTTGTATGATACATGTTAGTGTGTTACCGTTCTGTATTTTTAATGTGAAGAATGTAATTCTGTAACCAATTATATACATACGAAAAATAAAAATGACTATTTAAAATTTAGTTTATGCTATGGTATTCATGATTTGAGTCACGAAAATCTGTTTAATAACCAACCCTTTCAGACAATGTTTCCTCCATGTGTTTTCATACTATAGAGTTTGCACCTTGATGTTACATGTAACATAGGCCAGTTCCAGATTTTAAATAAAGATCACTTGTAAAATGTGCAGACTGCTTCTAACTTTCTCATGCAATTTTCTTTTCTTCAAATACATGTTATTTAGAAGTTTTAGATAGGACAAGAGCGATACTAACCTTATTTAATTATTCATATCTTAAGCCTCGAAAATATATTTTCAAAAATTATTAGTAACAGACCAATTGAATAAAACTCTTTATTCTACTTCTATTTTCGTTCCATTAGAAAAAAAAATACGTTTAATGGGAATTCCACGAATAGGAACTCATATTTTGGATTTTCAATTTTTTGGCTAAGTGGGCTTATGTCCCGCAATTATCGTTTAGACTATTTGTTTACAACCGAATGTGGATATAAATAGAACGGTTGTTTGTTAACGTTGCTGCTGAACATGATGATGGTATGAGTAACCGTTTAGCTGCAATCATCTGAATTCTGAGCGTGTGCACTCGACTCCTCGTCGACCCGGCACCTCCACCAAAACTTGAGAAAATAGACGTTTTTGCGACGCTGTAAAGACAGAATTCTTACGTGTACCAATAACATAATTTAAATGTTGCTCATATTTCATCAGAATGGTGAATTGTATTTTATTTACAAAAGAAATGCAAATTCGTCTTCCCCTTCCAAGCAAGCAAGCGCCAAATCGTGCCTTTACATTGGGCCTACTTAAAGACGGGAGATTCGCTTAGCAATGCATTTCAATTAATTACACGTCGTGCCTAGTCCGGTATTGTGAAGGGGGAACCGTTGCAGAGCAGAGTGGAGTGGAGGCTCATCTCTAAGCCAAGGCGAGCAGCATAGCTGGCAAGGCGTTTTATCCGGGTCAAGTGGCGCGGCTACTCTAAAGGAACACTCACAGCACTAATACATTTGCAAGGAGAGCCGAAACCCAATCTATAATCACAATCACAAGATAACTAGTGCATTTCAAATTTAAGAAAATAAGTAAACTGGAACATTTTTACCTCATTATATTATATTTAAGAATGTTTACAGAAGTCAACACGTTATAGACAGCATTGTAGTAAAATGTACTGAGATCAAATGTTGGGAATAATGAGGCAGTAACAAGCGACCTAGCTTTAAGGATTGAAAGATCTAACATCATTATAAAATAGTACGAGCTTGTTAAAAATATTAGTTCGTTAAACCTCGATCTGGCTTTCAATAAAATAGGTCGGTAACTTCTGGCGGTTGTCCTCAGAGAATTTTAATTACACCATCAGCTCAAACAAAATTGTCTTATACTACACGATACAAAAAATCGTTTTATAAATAAATTGTATTGAAATTACTAACATAAAGACAAATAGTTATATAAAGACTTTACATTTCATTTCAAAGTTAATTATTTACTCCGTTTGATAGATTGGTTTGTGTATTAAAAAACAAATTATACTAAATAAATAACATTTACAACACATTTCTCACTAAATGGTATCTTATTAACTTTATAGCAAACTAAATTTCAGTTAAAATTAACCATCAAAAGTGTATCATCGAATATATTATGTTATTATGGTTTATTGTTCTGTTAATATATCAATTTTATAAACGCACGTGTTTGTTTTGTTTTAGAAGTTGAAAATAATATTAAATTTCAAGAATCAATTTTAAAAGATGGCGTTAATTTATTTTACTCCGTACTTTGAGATGTAAATACTGGTTTTCACTTTCTCATCAATATTCTTGTTTGAAAGGGTCATTTGTGTGTTAAAGTCTATGTCGTTACTCATACCACTTTTACGTATTTAGTCTTAGAAACTGTGCTCAACGTGAGTTCCATTGAATGTTCCGCTCGCCCATCGAGCGTTGAATACGTGTTAGCCGTGCAGGGTCTGGGTCTTAGGGGCGGATATCACCGTCATCAGGTGCTCCAGTAACGAGCCCTGGCGCGATTCTTCACGATTGACGCGCTACGCCCCCGGCGAACTCTCATCTAACCAGCCTAATCGTGGCCGGGCACGTAGCGTCGCTAGCGAGAGGACACGCGCGCTTGCATTAGGCGTAAGCCCGTCACTGAGAGATGTAAGTCTTAGACACACGAGAGGATTACTGCGTTTTAGTGCAGAGTTTCCATTGGATTAGACAATGAAAACCTAAGTTAGGGAGATTGCCATTTTACGCCTGTGCACAGAATGGTGTTTGTATTACTTTTGGTTTCATATTATCTACATTTCGCTATCACATTTTTATAAACTTTAAAATACTATTTATTACTTAATTGTTTAATATTATCATTGCAAATCTGTTTCTTTACATATTTTACGCATTAATAAAAATGGAGCATACAAGTATACTATGCAGTAATATCCCTGAAAAAGGATATTACACTGCATGAACGAACAGATAAAAAAGTACCCTATTTTTCACATTCAGCAAATACGTACCTTATATACCAAAATAACGCATTTTATATTAAGTTTCTTGGTACTAAATTCATGTTTCTATAATTTTGTGTAAAGCATCCTCTTTAAAATGGCGCGTTTAGTTGCAGCAATAGCTCCCGCCCGTGTGGGCTTACGACCCCCTGTGTCACGAGGCCGACTGACTCTCATGCATGTGCGGCCTAGTTAATTATGCACAACGCTTACGCTGTTCTGTCTTTAACTGGCAGTCGTCCTTATTCCACCCCCTCCGCAGAGGTCTCTCGTGGACGTCCCCCGAGGTGGCCTAGCTGCCTGGCCTGGCTTGGCTTGGAGAGCAGCCAGCAAGTGAGGTTATCTGCAACGCCGCATGGTGCTCAGGTGTACGGTGACTGCTCGCTTGGAGTAAATCAACAGACAAGATCTTACCTCACCGATAAGATAAACAGAAAAAAACAATGTGACAGTGGAATACTCCAGTCTATTGTGTTTATCTATTAAATGAAAATCCAAACCCAACCGGGAATTGAACCCACGTTTTATACTTTCTGGACCATATTTCGCGTCAATTGTAATTTCTTTCTTTCTTTTATTATCCTTACGTCAGCTTATCTAGTTTAGTTACCGGTAATCTTGGCAAGACACATGTTCAAGTTATATGAAGTTGTGTTGAATAATCATTTCCACCTACGAGCGTGTTGATCTAACATTTTCAAACTACTTTATTGCTGAAGTTAAGATCCATGGAAATTTTCTCCCTTTGAAAGACGTTGTTTCTTCCCCTATTAATTTGGTTTAACTAGTATAAACAAAATAAGTCTGCCCCTTTAGTTATTTATGAAAGCTGTAATTGAATGTTTAGAGGTCAGACGTGAAGCAAGGGTATAATGCGATGGCTAGCGAAGTTATTTGATCAACATATTGTCGGATAAGGACACATAAATAAAATATTGGCTGGTATTCAAATCTCTGGTGTTGATGCTGGGTACGGAGATTTGGGCCCCTCGGATCACCGAAACCATTCTGTCACTTCCTTGAACTGCTCTGGGTTATCGTGAGACGTGACACTCGGCCCTGACACACGGCTGAACGGACTGAATATTGTGTTACATATAGGAGAGCTTCGCTCCCAAATAATTGCGTTGTGCACTTATGTTATGACCAACATTTTGTTAGTCTCAACCCAACTCTGCTTTCGTAGATAAATGCAAGAATCAGTAGCCACGTGATAATAAGAATTTTGCAGAAGAATTGCTACAGTAAATGACATTGTCGGCCCCTTATTAACTTCTGTCCCCGAGCTGTGCAATGCTATATTTTGAATGTGATAGCCACATCCAGGCGGGGCCTTGACTTTATTTGAGTGCAAGATACGCCGTCTGCCACGTATTTAAAATAAACATTTGTTGGAACAGGCGTTTACGATTTGCATATAGACATAAAAATATCAGATAAATTTAAGATCATTCTGATTTACGTCCTTACTGAACCAAGATAAAAATTCTCCTCCATAAAATAGAACGTTAATGGCATTATTAAAGTGTTCCCTACTTTTATTGTTTATGTAAACTACAATGTGACATTAAAACTGGGGCTTATGTGTATTACGTATGCGAACCAGTTTATGTGTTCTGCTAATACTACATCCCCTTTATCAACAACATATCATTACAGTGACAGTTGGTAATTGCCTCTTTAACCACCTCCCCAAGCTAGAGTTAAAACATTCGTGGGGGGTCGTAGGCCCACTCCATACCTGCGAGAAGCACTAGCTAATATCCTAGAAAGTGGCTGATAATGTGCTGTAGGATTAAAACGATATTTTGCACGGAGTAATTCGTGCGCTTTCTCTTTTCAGACATATTTCGCACAAGTTTTACGATAAAAGTGTAAGCTTGTAACAAAGGGAGTTAAAATGAATAGAGCTTTTCTAACAGATTAAAGAAATAATTTAGTTATTCATTGTCTCATAGCTGGTGATATTTTGTGGTTTTAAAATGCAAAATTTAGTACGTATTTATTGTGCGTTTGGGTGTTTATAGCAAGTTTAGTTTCAGCAAACGAAGTATTATCTCTTTTTTGCTTCAGGTAACAGGGTTGCTATTGAAAACCGATGAAATGTTTTTGCAATGAGGCTCTGCATTAATGTTCAAGAAACCCCGAATTTATATTTCGTCTACGTCTGGATGATAGCGAACATTCCTTACAAAACGTGTCGTCGACTCAAAAGCGCATAAATTATTACAATTTCTCGGAACGTCTTTTCATCGAGACTTTCAAAGTCACAATTCACGTTCTGACACTTATTGAAGAAATCGTCTGTAATATTAGTTGTCGTTTCTCCCCCGAAAACTCGAGTGTCATTTTGACCTTTTCCTATTCCATCGCCGCTTTCACCGGCCGGAAAAACGATGAGTCGAATGGCTGTCGGTGGGGGTGGCGCGAGTGCTACGAGATTGATATAGTACCATCGTAATGTGTGTGCATTCATTTAAATGCGGTCTGTATGTACACACTATTAAACTAGGTATTCATTTGTCTCCATCCATTCATTACTTAATGCTATTTATATCTCTGTGTGAAAATCGCATGGCGGAATAAAATAAGCTTTCTGCATAAAGTATGTTATCATAGAGAATTGCAACTATTTGTTGTATTAGTTAATTAAATTTTGAAGTACATAATTTAAATAGCGGAAGCAACGGATTCTATTATTATAAGTTGATTTATCAAAGTTTTAGCTTTATAACATTTTTGTATTGTATGTAAAGAAAATGTTTTCTGAAATGTGTCAATTTTCATGGTTTGATAAGAAGGCTAATTTATTTTACACTAAAGGACCTTATTTTATAATATAGAATATTCGAATGATCTTCCCAACCATTCCAATGGGAATTAATTTAGTAAATATTTGCACTGTTTTATTTATTTCTATCCTATTTAGTTGATATATCTGATTTTAGTCCATAAATACAAGTGCAGATTTTATATTGTTGATTCAGTCAAGCATTGTAGGACATACGGATCAAAAAATTCTTTTCAATTATGGTTAAAATAAAGAATTGTAAACGGATTTATTTGATCCTTTCAAATTCGTCTTACTTTAACAGAAAGCTTAGCATAAGACTCGCTAAGTCGAGGTATAAGTCAGTCGGGAAACTGCGAGCTTAGAAAAACACCTGAAATAGTGATTACACGATTTGTATAGCTCGTCGTTGCGTCTGGACGAGCATGGCGTACGCGGCTCGCATCCGCTATGAGCAACTGAGAAGTCGGAGAGGAACTGGAAGGTTTATAAACTTGTAGTTGTTTTATCTGGGGATTGGACCACGCCTAGGGATTTACCATTCGACGGGAACGGGGAGTTTCCCCTTTATTCGTACTGTGTTGCCGCCATCTTATCGGACCAAAAACAAAAGAGTTGGGATTATTATTTGAGAAACTTATTGCCTACATTGTACACACTTACTGCTCTGTCAACGGTCTCTAGAGCCATCCCATACATAGTAACATCGTCTCCCAAATATAATGTTACGAGGGCATAATACTTAAAGTAATTGTAATTACTCTTATAAAGTTGTACTTATACGAACTTATTGTACATTGAGTGCATTAAAATCGCATTCGCTTTATTTATTAATATTGGTACAAATTTGCATTTATTGGCCGTAATTTTATTTAGTATAGTATCTGCATTAAATTGATTGAGAAACTTTAAGACTAACAATGTACTTTTCACTCTGGTTTTTCAGTAGTAAAAATTATACTGTATGTTTCATTTCAAGATGCCTTGTAGAGTAGCTATCACACAGAAAATATTTAAAAACCTAAGTCTGTATTAAATCTATGTTGGGTATGTTATGCATGTCTCCTCAAACAAGTAACCGTCAAAAACGGTTCTAGAAAGGATTCTCATAACTAGGAATCTAATATTCATGGTACATGAAAATATCGTCTCGTGCTATTTTATTTACAATTTTAAGTAGATGTTAGAAAAGTGCTCTAGAGGATTTTCACTTAAAAATGTTTTAGCTTTAAGTAGAAAGGAGGTGAAATCCAAAATAGTTTTCAAATGTGCCCTCTCTCGCATTGACAAGTCGAGTATTGACACCGCGGCTTGACAAGGATTGATGGCGCCGGCGCCGGGGGACGAGTGTATCCGTAGATACCTAGGTCCCGAATTATTAATATCCCGGACGAAATCTCGCGTCCCGTCTCGTGCAAGTGAATCTAATACGATGCCACTTCACACGAGCAAAATAATCACATCACTTTTATAAGCGCTTCTTGCGTAATGAAATTCCGGGGCCAGTGTGTTGCATTCCATGGTAAGTGCTCAAGTCAACTAGGACGAAATTATTAAACTTGCCATGATGAATTCGTGGTTTTATCTCCTGCTTGGATGAATGCCGACAGGAATTTACTGGCCGGCCGACAAGCTATGGTGTGAGTCTGGATATAATAAAAATTTGGCAAAAAGATCCGCCGTGCAATATGAAAATTGTGTATGTGGTTGTTGGAAATTCGAACACAAACATGTATTATATACTTTCCTTTTCATAAAGAATGTGTAAATTATTAGAGGCACGTCGACATAGATTTTTGTACAATATATTCTAAATTGGGAACAATTTCTTTTTGATAACAATACGCCACCAATTCAGATGCTTTATTACTGAAACAAACGGTTTCCCCAGATATTTGATATTTTGTATTTTTTTTAAGGACGCGTCAACCGTATGGTCATAATGCACCACTCTAACCTAAGGGGAGAGGTGCCCATGCTGGTCATGTACATTTCAGAACCAGCCACGGGTATGGGGAGGAAAGGGGGTTCTCACATCGCGGTCGTCATTGTCTTCGTCATCGTTTGTGGTGCCATTGTCGTCATGGTGGAAGGCGATCCCAGCGTTGAGCCTTATATGGTAGCAATCAATGCCCAGATGAGCATTTATTCTCTCTAGTACAAATAATTGATGTTATAATTATACACTCAATTTTTGTGTGCATCTTATGTACACGTATTATATAAATGATAATTTCACTGACTCATTTCACACACAAAGAAGCACATGGGCAAAAACTTAGATATTAACCGCAAATAAGCGTTAAGACTCATTTAAAATCTCGAGGACGTGTACAGGATTGTCTGTGGCTTGCTTGACAACCTATTTTTAGCTTTTTCTAAGAGCGGAAAACCCTTTTTCGGCAATAATATAGTTTTATAAACAAACTAATGTTTTACTGAGATAAAATTATCAGCTCGACACCCTATTTGCCACCTGTGCACTTCTTCTAGTGCCACTATAGTATATACTTAGCCAATACGTAAATATTTGCACGTATTCGTTTAAATCCTAATGGTGCATGTGTTTGTTCTATTCGTATTTGTTGTTGAGAGCGGTTTAATCCGTCTCTGAGGGAGAAGGGGTACGTATGGCGAAGGAGGGGGAGGGAAATCCATTGGGCGTGGTGTGAGCCACCGTATTCCGAACTCTGCCTATGGGCAAGACAAAGAATATAATTCACTTTTCAAAGCGCGAGACTCGAATTAAAATGAGCTACAGTAAAAACTTTCTCCCCAGAACAGCTCGATTTTATAATTAAATCAAAGCAAGCTGGACTGTTTGTTTTATGCGTGGGGGCGGTGAACGAGGAGGAGGGGGATTAGGATATCGGCTCAGGTAGGCGTAGACGTTTAATAAGAAGGAAGAACGGGTTTTCTTATCTCCTTCAAATATAGTAGCTCGTATATTTTATAGGCAATCGATGATGGCATTCTCAGTTGTGTAAAGGTGGCGGTGGATTGGGAGTGGGAGGGGAATGCCGGAAAACCGCTCGGGGCGTCCGCACGGCTGAGAAAATTGGATGTCGCTGTAAGACGCAAGCTGTGCGGATCGGTCCGCTAGCTGATAGTAACGAGAGGAGACTTCTTGAACAGGAAGGGAACTCTAATAGCTCGTGAAATGTGTTTCCCGATGTTGTTTTTTTTATTTTCTCTGATTTACGAAGAAACGTTGAGAGGACTTCCTCACTGTTGGTCTTCCACCTGTGATTCATATCACAGTGGAGCTGCAAAGGATGTCTATCTAGATCTAGGACTATAACTTAGGATGTCGTCATATCAAACTAGAACTCCAACTAACGATGTCATCATGCCAATCTAGAACACCAACTAAGGATGCCATCATTCCAATCTAGGACACCAGCTAAGGATGCATCATGCCAATCTAGGACACCAACTAAGGATGCCATCATGCCAATCTAGGACACCAACTAAGGATGCCATCATGCCAATAAGCTAAGACTACAAAGGATGCCATCATGCCAATCTAGGACACCAGCTAAGGATGGCATCATGCCAATCTAGGACACCAGCTAAGGATGTGACCCGTATAGTCTAGGGAGATTTCGCCGAAACGTCGGCATTCAAATCATTAATCAAACATATATTATACGGAATATACGAAAAAAATAGCACGTGTTCATCGACTATCCGCAAAAGCCTAAAGCACAGCCTAAAGTTTAACATGAATATATTATTTACTTGAAACAGGATCGGGGTAAGGCCGAAGGGTCTTGATTCACACACATTTCACATTTTCTGTCAGTTCATTCTTGTCCTCAAACCAGCCGTACTCTTAGAGATAAATATTTCATATATAGGTATTAGACTTGAAACTCAGTTAATTGCAATTAATTGTAAGATGTTTATGTTGTTACAATTTTAAATTAAATCTAAACATTAATTTCCTTAAGGACGGTCGTGGGGTAGTTTGATTCATGACAGCAGAGTTGCTTTATTTAAAGCATTTCGTGGTTTTACTCTACATCGTCTCTGTTTGCTATGTATTTTATTTCCGCTGACATATTATATAGCTTTACTTTTTGCAAGTCTGCATTTTCGCAACGGGATTCATAAATAAGTAAAGTTCACCAAGATAAGGTCATATGTAGTAATACGCTGAAGAATATTTTTAAAATGTGAATATCATTTGAAATTGTGTAAGAATTGCTTATTTTTAAAGTTGCATAGAAACTAATTAAAAGTTGAAAAACTTTACGTTTTACCAGATTACAAACTCAAAATAAGACCTAATTGAACGGCGAAGAAAATTTGTCCCAAGAAAAAAAACAGTTGATAATAATCCATGATCGCAATTTACTAAAGCTGTGCAATTTATATCTAAAAAAAAAACTCCATTCCAAAAGCTTTTGACGAAGGTAATTTACTTTAAATTTAGTTTCCCGTTTTCTTACTAGCTTTAGAATTTAAACTTCGTAAATGGGTTTACCATACTTTCTCCGAAAAGAAATAAAAATAAAGCTATACTTTATATCGCAGAGTAGAGACTTTTGTAATGAAATAGTTTCCCAAATTAGTTACTACAATTCGAAACTCAAAAGAAAATACTATTAACTTCCCATCGAAAGCTATTTTCGAGAATGCAAACTTTGAAAACTTTTGTATAATTAATTCAGAGAAAACTTTACTTGATAATAGTTAATGTTAATTTTCAATACACATGCAACATTCAATAAGTAATTTTACCTTATTTCCGTTTTAATCAGAGTTGGAAACATTTTTTACTAGTATGATAGATCTTAGTTGTGTAACATTCAATCACAAGTATTGATCTGTATCCGGATCAAATTCACTCCAAGAGTCTGTTCTTTATGGGTAAGATACATCAGTAGTCTTGGGGCACAGGTGCATGGTGTGTAAGCTTCTATCAGGCATTGCTGGTTGGCAAGAGTAGTTCGTATGTATTTTATTGGCGAGCAATTGGAAAGTTGCTGTTCAACTCACCTCATTTAAAAGGTTCATTTGCATATGTTTATTGGTGCATATAAACTTTTTTATTATCTATGTTGTTAATAAATACTTATTTTGGAATAAATACTTTTCGTAAGATACTTGTTAGCTTTCGTCACTCAACTGTATAGGCCCATGTGAAATGCTTTATTCTCAACGAAAGAGGCAAAATAGACTGGAAATCTGTTCTAGTAATCAAGTGAACCGTTGGTTCATATCATTCTCAACTAACTAGAATATTAATTATTACATAATATGTGCGACGCGTGTACAAATGTTCTTGCTTGAACTTACTGTTCATATAATTGTTTTGTTAACGTCTTACACTATTTGGCGACGTTGCCACTTGGAAGTGTGTAGCCTGGTACCTAAGAGTTGTTACTAAAAACCGTAAATGTTGTTTTTATAAGGAACATGAGAGCCAATATATTACATTTCTTCCTAAACACCCTTTAAAATTATTTAAAACACGTCTCAATGTTGTTTTGCGTATTTATTTTGTGAGAGGCATACACAATACATTCTCTAATCCTTTCTATACACTCGTGCTTAAGACATTGACAATGTGACTCCACTTTGTTTCTATGTTTTACGGATTGACAACGAAGTCAAACAGGGAGATGTCTGTGTTATTTTGTTTCCGGTTCCTTGTGCGACTCTAGGTTCTGACATTTAAAGGAAATGAACAACTTCAACTTTTAAAAGACATCTTTGAGCTCGGATATTACCTACTGTTTTGACAAAGCTGTCCACGATCACTGTTACCAATGTGTTGTCTACTCGTCTTTCTAAGTCTGTCATCCGCAGGACATGTTTGACGTGCATCATTTCGAGTCTTTCCCCCTGTGAACAAGTAAGTAGGTAAGGGGGTTTGTTAACTACATTAACAGTCACAATGACTGTTTTAATGGCGTTTATTATTATTATGTTATTTATGTCATGTAAGTCAACAGTCACAACAAATAGCAGTTTCCTAAAGGTTTGTTCTGTGGTCCCGGTAGCTTAATTGGTAGAGCTATGGCACGTTAAGCCGGAGGTTCTGGGTTCGAACCCCAGTCGGGCAAACTTTTTCGACAACTGCTATGAATCAATAATAATAATAATAATAATAATTATTATTATTATTATTATTATTATTATTAATAATAATAATAAGTAATAAGTAATTGTATATTATCGATTTTATATTATGTTTCTGTGATATTTTCAGATTAATTCGATGTTTATTGTATTTCCTTACGTCTCTGTGTGTACCTTGTCACTTATATTATTGTGTAAAATTGTTAATTTTAGTCATATTGTAGAATGTTTCAACGGCCTTCAGCTATGAGCTTAAACCTAAGTTATTTTGATACATTAATGTGACCCACTGATAAGCCTTCGGGTTTAGTGGGATAATGTATGCTATGTTTGTACTCTTATGTTTTTGCTACGTACAATAAAAAAAAAAAAAAAAAAAAAAAAAAATTATTATTATTATTATTATTATTATTATTATTTTTATTATTATTATTATTATTATTATTATTATTATTATTATTATTATTATTATTATTATTATTATTATT
This sequence comes from Sweltsa coloradensis, assembly GCA_024449915.1. NCBI lineage: Eukaryota > Metazoa > Arthropoda > Insecta > Plecoptera > Chloroperlidae > Sweltsa > Sweltsa coloradensis. The sequence goes on from JAMZAV010000016.1 coordinate 898,445, forward strand.
ATTATTATGATATTGTAATATTCACCCCCTTCTCCTCAATTAATAATCATTATTTGTTTTTCTATTAAAATAACTTTTGTTTAACAATTGTCTTGAGAATGGAATTAGTGATTGCCGATTTGTAAACGCCAAACCAGTGAACTTCATGTAAATTTACAACTGAAATTCAATGCCAATTATTATTGGTATCTTATCTTCAGAAAGTATCTGGAACTTTTCAATATCGTTGTTATTTTATCGAAATTTAGAATTGTATTTTTATCACAAGATCATTTAAATTTACTAATTAAAAACAAAAGCATTTAATAACCATTTCACTTTTGCGTAGACCTGCCATGAATACAATCTATATACATTCTTTACTCGGGCAAAAATCCAATATCGTTATCTCCATGGCAACATGTTACAATATCACGGTAGAATATCCAAAAAAAGCATTGAACTTAACCGATTCGCTGTGTCTCAGTTCAAGAATCTCCCTTATAAGTGTATTCTAATGTAATGTACCCAAGCCCACAGACTCCATAAGAAACCCTTGCGACACCTTGGAGCATTAGTACAAGGCCTTGTCGTTTGGTAGTCAGATAGGCTTAGTACGTACCAGAGTCGATAAAGAAGTTTCCCCGTTGGGGAGGTCCTCCAACTCCCTATACCGCCCTGGGTTAAATAAAAAGTCAGTTTTTGGCGTTGGGAATCTAACGTTCCGCGCGACTCTGTGTGACGATTGATGGAACTACTTCAATAAAAGTACGTCACTTTTCTACTAGTAGTTAACAGTCGATGACGACAAATGGCGGAAACGTCAAAATATTAAATACGATCGAATGTTGGCGAATGTTTTGGCATAAAGCAAACTCTCTTTATTAATGAGGATATTTCTGATGGAGTAGACCTAAGCTTAGGACCTAGGCCGACAATATGTATTGTTCAAGATTTCGATTTGAGTGCCTAGGGCGTACTTACGTCTGAAAACTGTATTGTGGCCTTGGGCCTTGGCTACACTTACGTCCGTTAGGCTTGAACAAGGCATATCTCAAATTAGTTCGCACGAAAATGTCACTGACGCCTGCGCAGCACTTTATAGTACAATAATAAATCAAAAGTAAATCGTTTTAAAAGACTAGGGCCCAGGGCTAATATGATTGAAATAAAATTGAAGTTTGACGTTTCGTCTGTTGTTTGTTGATTTCAGCGTCACTGCACATCGATAATCTACTGACCGTATTTAGCGTGCAGTGCTTTTATTAGTTTCACATTGGAGCCGCTCTCAGCGCGCAGGACGTTAGATTCCGTTTTGACTTGGGAGTAAGGGGACCTCCCCAAAGGGGAAACTTCTTTATCGACTCTGGTACGTACGGTTGCCAGGCAACGGTCACCGCCTCACCGCCGCCCAGATGTGAGACCTGTGTCCGGATCCCACCGCCTTCCCACGTCCTGAGCCTCATTAGCGACCGCTAGGCAACGCCACATGACACACGGGCATACGTCATCTGGTCGGGGGTCAGGGAATATAAATCACGAGAAACGGTCAAAATGTTGTTAAAGCAAACTTTTTACTTCATAGCATAAACTGGTGGTTTAAGAATACATTTTCGTGGGAAATATAGGTTGGGTAAAAAAAAAAAAACGTATTTCAGAGATAACACCCTGGGGGGTGTGTGGTTTGAAAGCAGGCACAACATTTCAGCAAAAAAACATTATATTATAATGTCACTTTGACGAATGAACGATGCTTCAATACCACCTTCATAATAGTGTAATGAAGTTATCAACCGCCATCGGTCGTAGAACATGGTTTCATTCGTGCATTAAAGAATAATTGACCAAACGAGTGTATTACATTATAGGTGACAAACGCTAAAATGAACACGGCTAATTTTGAATGCTTGACACGTATTTAGCCATCATCCACTACAATGTTTATTTATATATAAATAGATAAGTTATATAATCATTGTTATAAATTATATATTTATCTATATACTAGGGACACGCTTAAGTTCCGCCGCGTTGATGGATGAGCTTTTTTGTAAGTTTTTAGTTTGCGTAGGACCACTTTTTTTTAATGCATTGTAGGTGATTGTTGTCAAGTTTCTATTGTTACTTGTTAATTGTTATTATAAACCTAAAAAACTCATATTAAAACCTTTATTCTATGGATTCTGGCTATTTTTTCAACATTTTCTTTCAGAAAGCAATACATCTTCATTACCTTAAAGTCCATGTAAAATATGAACGTTGTAGCCCCACACGTTTGGTCAGAAACGGCCCAATAAATGGCATGAAAATATCGCCCTATTTTTTTTTATCGTAAAAGTACGATATTTATGAGAAATATTTCTTAGATTGTACACAAAAACATGGCAGGTCTAAGTTCAGAGATTTCGAAGGTCCCCTCAAATTTTCATCAAGATTGCATATGCCGTTTGCCCGGTAGAGAGCAAACAAACAAACAAAAAAACAAAAACACACGAGCTAAATTTTTTTTTTTTTGGGGGGGGGGGCAGTGAAATTGATGTCTTCGCTTCGCTCATCCAATAAATCTTCTTTCTTTGTTTCTTCAGGCCCTGACGAAAACACAATCTTTTCAATGTTCGCGCTTATACCGTCGAGATGGCTAATCTATAATGTTTGTGATTCGTGAATGTGCTCGAATTAATTGCTGTTACAAAATGCATACCATGTTTAAAAACAGACTGATGATTCATTTATTTTCAATGTTCACAATAATATGTATCAACACGAAAGAGCATTGTTTCACTTCTCGGAAAATATGCTCCCAAATGTTTATTTGCGAAATGTCTGTCACATTAATTCGACAAAAAATTACACCTTAGTCATAATCCAATTCATATTTCAAAAGCAGTCACTGCGAAACGATGAACGATAAAGTGTGACTTTGCTGATTTTGTGAGGCTCTAAACGTCAATGGTGGAAACACCTCTTTACGAAATGTTGGGGTGACGTAGCGATATGCCTACATATAAATAACTCCTCTTTAGTGACAAAACTCCAACCAAATTCGCCAGATCCTACCCACGCAGCACGAAAGCTTCTGATGCGGAGTAATAGGGTACCCTGAATGAAAGTCTTTGAATGGGATCCTCACATCGTGGGTAGCTATTCTCGCAACTCGGTAACGATAGGCCTACTATGGCGCGTATGGGGCCATTGAACCGAAAGCAGATATAACCAAGCTAATTCCTAAGTGCTATTTCCTATACGATTATTGTGTCTCCCACTGAAAATCAGTTATGTAACTGAGTGGGTAGACTCTAAATACGGATTTATATATTTATAAAAGTAATTATAGGATCAACTTCAGTATTATAATACTAAAATTAACAATGACATAGGCTATACTAAAAAATCAGCCAACCAAATAATTCTTAATTTAACACTAGAATATGATAACCATTAAAATATATCCTAAGAATTGGAGTCAATAGGTCCAACTCATGTTATATATTAATCAATTAATAAACCCGTCCCCTACGTTATGTTAGGTAAATTATTCAATAAAACACGTCATATGTTCTTATACCGAGTTTCTACTGAATGCGTAAGTTTTCAGTAAAGACGTGTTTTGTAATCGTAAACAATTACATTGAAACAATTACTTCGCCGCCTGTTTTGTTCATTGAAGCTTCCGTAATCAACTTGGAGTATTTTAAATTGCAAGACAAACGATTCACCATCTCCCTTGACTCAACGTGGAATTAGCTGTACTCAACACTGTGACCTAATGCGTATCTTAGTGCGACAATTGATGATTAATTCAAAGAGGGCGCTCCCTACTTGATGTAATTAATAAGGACTTTGGTGCCTCCTAAGTTAAATGCCTGTACTCTCACACTCAGTAACAAGCGTTCACTCTAGAGCGCGGAATTAGAAGGGGGACAACGTACGCTCTCTCTCAAGAAAGTAATTTCAGTCAACAGAATATTCCTTGAAGGCATAAGGCGTGTTTTCAGCTTCTTGAAGATTTAGCTGTCACATGTTAATCTCGAGTAGGAGGTAGAAGAGTAGAAGTGGTAAAATTTGAAGGAAACACATTTTCAACTGAAAGAAAATTAAATTAAATTGAAAACATCTGATATGGATATTGCATTTTGGTTGTAGTGTGTTCTGAACACGCCATCCTTGAGCGAGATACACAATTAATTGTGAAACATTCTCCACTAAAAATCGGTTTTTTGAAAATGGATTTGTTGACATTATGTTAAAATGAAAAAAATACACATTTTAATACTAGGAAAACGCTTAAGTCCCACCGCGTTGATGGATGAGCGTTTTTGTCAGTTTTTAGTTTGCGTAGTACCACTTTTCCTTTGCAAGTGCTTTTTAAATGCATTGTAGGTGATTGTTGTCAAGTTTCTATTGTTACTTGTTAATTGTTATTACAAACCTAAAAAAACTCATATTAAAACCTTTATTCCATGGATTCTAGCTAACTTTTTTAATTTTTTTTTCAGAAAGCAATACATCACCATAACCTTAATGTTCATGTAAAATATTAACGTTGTAGCCCCACCCGTCTGGTCAGAATCGGCCCAAATGTCACGAAAATATCGCACTAATTTTTTTTAAAAATCGTAAAAGTAAAATATTCATGAGAAATATTTCTTAGATTGTACCCAAAAACGTGGCAGGTTTAAGTTCAAAGATTTCAAAGGCCTCCATAAAATTTCATTGCAATTGGAGTATCGGTTTAGGCGGAATCGTGTTAACAAACACACAAAAATACAAACAGAAAAAAACAAGAAAATCGAAAAAATCGTAAAATTGCAATTTTCATGAGAAATAATTTGTCGATCAATTTTTGTCCCGTGCAGTTCTAAGTTCAGAGATTTAAAAGGTCTCCAGAAAATTTCATCGCAAATGGAGTATCGGTTTAGCCGGAATCGTGTTAACAAACACACAAAAATACAAACAAAAACAAAAAATAAAAACAAAAAAATCGTAAAATTGCGATTTTCATGAGAAATAAGTTTTCGATCGCGCCCAAAAAGGTGACAGTTCTAAGTCCAAAGATTTTCAAGGCCTCCAGAAAATTTCATCACAATTAGAGTATCGGTTTAGCCGGAATCGTGTTAACAAACACACAAAAATACAAACAGAAAAAACAAGAAAATCGAAAAAAAATCGTAAAATTGCAATTTTTATGAGAAATAATTTTTCTATCAATTTTTCGTCCCGTGCAGTTCTAAGTTCAGAGATTTAAAAGGTCTCCAGAAAATTTCATCGTAAATGGAGTATTGGTTTAGCCGGAATCGTGTTAACAAACACACAAAAATACAAACAAAAACAAAAAATAAAAACAAAAAAAATCGTAAAATTGCGATTTTCATGAGAAATAAGTTTTCGATCGCGCCCAAAAAGGTGACAGTTCTAAGTCCAAAGATTTTCAAGGCCTCCAGAAAATTTCATCACAATTATTAGAGTATCGGTTTAGCCGGAATCGTGTTAACAAACACACAAAAATACAAACAGAAAAAAACAAGAAAATCGAAAAAAAATCGTAAAATTGCAATTTTTATGAGAAATAATTTTTCTATCAATTTTTCGTCCCGTGCAGTTCTAAGTTCAGAGATTTAAAAGGTCTCCAGAAAATTTCATTGAAATTGGAGTATCGGTTTAGCCGGAATCGTGTGGACAAACACACAAAAATACAAAAAAAAAAACATTCCGGATTTTTTTCTCCAGTGTAGTGAAATGGAATCTTCGCTTCGCTCGCTACGCTCATCCAAAAAGTCATGTAAATGTAGTCATTATTTTCTGTGGTTAAATGGAAGAATGGTCATTATAGCCCCCAGCAAGTGACAATTTAGTTTGATCTACATATCGGACCATCTAATAAACACGGTCTATCTCACCGCAAGTAATTATTAAGAGACGTTTATTTGTACATTTTTATTGCCTTTAGTGGTTGGAGTTTTTAATTGAAATTCTGAATTGAGTTCAGCGATCGCCGTTTAATTCCCATGCAGCCGAGGTGGTCAACTGGTTAGACCTACGGTCAAGATACCCAGTGGAGATCCTGCGGTCGTGGCCCAGTTGGGGTTGCTAGACTTTGAATTCCAGCCCAGAGAGTATTCCTCCGTGAGCAATTTCATGGAATACTCTTTTCCTCCCATAATAAAATTAAAACTCGAATGGCGTTTAGTTCCCATCAGCCCAAAGCACTAAAGTTGAGCCACTTTGTAATTTAAGAGTTTTCGGAACTTTATTATCAGCTATTTTGCACAACCTTGCATTCTAGATATCTCTTCTTTATGGAAATAAAACAAAAAATCATTTTCCTATCTTCCTTTAAGAGAGAATAATTTGAAAATAACAAAAACCAAAACATAAACAGAATATTAATTAAATTACTAAATTAACATCGAAAGCGGCATAGAAAGGCTTTTTTGTTTAGGTAAAAGCACATTATGCCTGTACCCATACTTTTTACATAGATGTAATGATATACACGTTTATTTAAGTTGGTTAAGACCGGGATGCAAATTAATTAGAGTACGACAAAAAAGTTTTAAAAGTTGTTGGTTTCGTCTTACAATCATCTGTGAAAACGTAGAAATAAAACCACATTCTACGTAACTTTTCCTATAGGCACGTCACTATAAACAGCTGACCTCTAGACAATCATAATCCGTAAACATTGATATCTTTGTATTTATTTACTCGTGTATAATTAGCTATACACAATCATTTCTCAGAATCCTTCTATAGGGTAAGCGATAGCTGGTTTGTGTATCTGAATTAAATATTTAAATATCTCATATTATGATTTCAAATTATATGCTTGAGCAAACTCTTGTTTATGAAATAATATCTATACATTTTTATTATCAGTTTATGTGATAATTCATCACATAAACTTACTGACATTACCATCTTACTGGTCCTAAATATACAGTATTGTTGAATGATGTAGCGATATCATTAAGATGGTAATTTAATATATCGCTAAAATTTGATGAGCAGAAATCTGTGTTAAAGTTAAAATACTTCCCGATGTTATCACATCCCTAACCCATATGCCGACACTGTTCAAGCTGGGATGGATTTACTTTAATATAAATTATTTAGAATTAATGTTAAAAATATTGCAATGGTACAATGTATTTCTCTCCCTAGCGACGAAAGAATTGTTTGGTTGTCTCACAGAAGTGCTGTGAACAACTTGCCAATCTCTTCGTGTGCGTTTCTAAATAAAAGCCCCGTGATCCATCAGAGTTGTGTTGGATTATTTATCTCGGCTAACAAAGAGTGATATTGCTCGAGTACTCGAGGTCTGAGACTGATGTATGATACTTATTCTCCAGCCTCTTGAAACTCTTGAACTCTGAGATAATAAGCTCATGTCAAGAGTCGAAAGTGTGTACGTGAAAATGTTTTCAAATTCCAAGTTAAATAACATTTTTAGTTTTTGCATGTTGAGAATGCTAGAGATGCTTCCATTATTTACGTTCAAGGAATGTTTATAAAAAATATAACCATATTTTTATCCATAACTCAGTCGTTAGTTATCTTTAGTCGACATCAATAAAATATAGTGATAACAAAAGTTTACAGATTCTGATTTAACTAATCTTTTAAAACCGTTTCAGACTTGTTTGCTAAATGGTCCAATATACATGAACTCATTCTGTATTTTTAAGGGTGATAGAAGCGAGAATATTAAAGTAGATGTACTACATGTTTTGCTCTTGCCATTTACAAATCTGTGAAATACGTTATTTTATTTTGAAGGAAGTCATTATAAATCAAACATGAGTATAATGGGCATTTCCTCGCGCCTAAAGTAGCGTCTTAGGACACGCACAAAAGCAATCACGTGTACTATGCGTATGCTGTGCGAGCGCGTTCGTGATTTCTCGCGAGGCTTCGGACACCTCGCCCGAAGTATTGGGCCGCATTTCACCACCATTGAAATAAAGTTTAGCAAAAGACGAGACCGAACCGTAAATAAGAGTTCAAGTTGAATACGAAATAAAATAGAAAAATGTAAAATAATTTCGAAATGAGCATCCTTATTGGGGCGTTATAATTGACGAATAATGAAGGGGAAAAGTTTTTCCGCGACGCTGAATAAGTAATCGACATCCGCGCTATTTTCAATTAACATTCCAATTTTCTAATGCCATTACTTTCTGAACTCTTGTGCCGGCGTAGGCGTCCATTCTATTCGTTATTCGATTATTTTCATCCTTCTAATGAACTCCGTCTCACGTCATTAAAACACAAATCAAAACTAGTACGGTCGGGCAGAAGTAGCACTTCTATGATTCTACAAGCTCGAATGACACGCTGTTAATTAGCTCAGGGAAGTCTCATTAGTAGCAACATGATTCGAATCAGTGCAACGAGCGCTGCATACATTTTCACTTGGCCATTACTATTCTGATGAATTCAATTCCACCCTTCCGCAACGTTTGATGTTTTGTTTTGTTGCAATTTGTAATTCCGTAACTCGACACAGACGTTTATTATTCACTTGACATAACTTCATTCCAAGATTTGCAAGTAGAATTGGAACTTCTGGACGACAGTTTCGTAATTGTCGTTCGTATAGTGATAGACCGAGCTGTCACTAGCAGATATGAGGGATGGTAGCGAAGCTGCGCATGCGCCAACTAAACTCTATTGTCTCAGAGTTCATGCTGACGCGAGAGAGAGACTGCTTTTATGTAGACCACTCTTTAAAGACGTGTACAGTCGTGATCAAATGGAAAACAACGTCTATCTTCACATATCTTGCAATGAGTTAGAAAATTGTATCAGTGTGCACGTAAATCACAATAATCATATACAAAGCACTAATGGTACATAACTAGAAGAACTAGAATCAAACATTGTTTTTACAATGTATATCTCGTTATATCAAAGTAAAGGTAAATGATCTGCATTTCATTCGTAAACCAATAATAGAATATAATAAACTGAATTATTGCAAATACAATATTTGAAAGATTTTCTTTTTTCTGCATTTTAAACTCTGTTAGGTTAACTTTTCTCTCGACTTTTCTTTTACAATTATACCTAAATATGGTAGGTTATAAGCAAGTAGACGCTTTGTGACTGAGTAACTGTGTAACTGTCGTTTCAGTATGTAACTCAACCCCCACTCATCATGTTGTCTTGTTATAACCACAGCAAGCTACCAACACATGACGCATGGTTAGCTAGAACTGCTCGCCACAGATTTCAGCACTACTGTTCAACGGATGGATAGTACACTAATGTGTATTTAGTCCTGGGCGTCATAAATTAATGTGAGCGTGTCTTGGTTGTTTGTGATTACAAGCGCGAATCCCTGGGGTCGAAACTTGTCCTTTAGATCGTGTTTTACTACAACACGTCGTCGGAAAAAATTGTTACGGGGGTGCGTTCTGGCAGTTTGCCGCTATCGTCGGCACTGATTGTTAGTCCGATTAAATTAAAGCTAATACGTTCTAATTGCACGGGTGGAATATTCTGAAACTGTTTTGCGTTGGATCGAAGCACGTTTATATCCAGCAATTACAAAAGGTATTGAACTGTAAAAATGCTTCCTAATAGCCTACTATGTTCATAAGTTCGTAATGATTATTAACCATTATTGCCACAGACAGGCATTTTTGGTACAACTGGAAATTGCACCGCTAAAAATAAAATTCATAATAATTTTCACCACCAATTCACCGCTTGCATAACAGATACAAATAATACTTTCACAATAAATACCTACGTAAAATTCGTCGAAACTACGTTGTATTGCAACCTACATGTGCTTTACAATATGCCAGTTACAAAATTTCCCGGCATTATCATGGAGCCAAAAATGTACTAAACTAAATGTATTATTTTTACCGACAATTCACAGTTTGTTAGCACAACTAAAACGAAATTTCCATTCATTTGCACCCCAAAAAGCTGCCTCTGATTATTGCTCACAAGCCAAAAATCTAATCTAATAATACCTGTGCTAATAATTTACAGCATAGGTAGCTAGAACCCGTAACAGTAAACTGATATTTTAGCTAGTTAGTTTCTTTGTAACGAGCTCAGCTTACAAAACTACTCCACTTCGCTGTAGGCTGCACTAATGCATAAGCCATAATAATCTGTCAAAAACGGTCTTGCTTCCACATGACTAGTGCACTTTCACACGAAGTACATAGAATACAATGCCTCGCCGTATGGAAATGTATTGCTGAGCCCTCACAGCAAGTAACCTGATCCTTCTTTGCTTCCACCTCACGTCGCGATGAGAAATCGGTTATTTTGTATTCATGTCATCCGAAAATGTTTCAAAAACAGCATGTAACGAGTATAATTTTAAACATTTTTTTTACAATTTTATAAATTAAGGTTTTGCGTTTCCTTCATAGTTGCTTAGAGCATGTAAGAAACCAAATTGATATTAGGTGACACATCATCTTACTATAATATGGAGGTGACTGACGAACAGTTTGTTTCAGGTGATGGTGTGCAAGTGTTTGATGCACGTTTTGTTTATATCGTGTACATGGAACTGGTTTTATTAAATTATAGTGATACAAATTACCATGACATTTACATTTGCACAATTCATAGGCAACCTACTCATTTGTCAGATATACATACAGTGACAGTAATACCTTTGATAATACACGTTTTATAACCCGGGGTTTTGATATTAACACATTGATTTTGTGAGTCAACAGAGTATTCATGCACTGCTTGATCAAATTTTACCAAAGTAGTGACATGTCAGCCGTTTACACAGGTTTAGTATATGTGGCCTGGGTTTTGATTGGATGGGGTACTTTAAATTTGAAAAGCCACCAAACCTGCATTGTCAATAAACTTGTAATAACTTATGTAAATAAATATACATTCAAAATTTCTAATCAAAGTGATACGTAGGCTGATTGTTGGCACACACATTAATGCATTTATTATTATTATTATTAATATTATTATTATTATTATTATTATTATTATTATTATTATTATTATTATTATTTATTTCAACAAATCAAGCTACAAAGTACACTTAACATGTTGAAGAGAATCAGGAAGGGCACAGCCCCATAGCAAGAAATGCCTGATTCCCTTCATTAAAACTAATTTAAATAACTTAATGTTATTTGAAAACAAAGAATAAAATAGTCAATAAATTTACATAATGTAGTATCAAAATATGGTAGGTCTAATATAGTACACCGACATAAAAAAAGACAATTTAACCAAAATATTATTTTATTGTCTTCTTAAAGTTTGTAGCATCTTTGATTTCTAGAGGAATAATATTCCATAAAGTAACAGCACGGTTATAAAAATGATTTTGATAGATAGATGTTCTAGCACGGGGAGGATTTATAATTAGGCCAGTATTATAACGGTTAAATTGTCTGTACTGAATTGAAATTCTTTTAAACGGATCAAGGTCTGTTACACCGGTAATTAATTTTTTTTAATTCAATCTATAACATCCGTTTACTTACAATAATTTTGGATTGAAGGCAGACCACATTTGTTCAACCGCTCAGAGGCACTTTCTGAATGAAACACATTTTTTAAATATCTTTTGTTGCACAATTATTAAGTCTCCAAGCACAATCCACGTACATCTTATTAAGCAATGTAATAAGTTATCAGGAAAAAATATATCGAATAAGAATTTTTATGTATTTATTTATTTTACGTCTGTCCTACTCAGTTAAAATAACTGAATTACAAAGAAATACATTCAACTCTTAATGTTGCCCTCTTTGTGTACAATTCTGTCTATGTATTGCTGTGAGTTCGCCTATAGCTGTGTTGTATAGTTAATATATAGTTCTAAAAAATTGTTAATAGCAAATGTAAATTTGCAAGTAGAACGGCATTACTTTTCTTACACCAAACAGAAATACATTGGGCGGTAAATGTTTTAATTCTCTTTAGTTGCGCTAGTATTGAGCCGGTTTCATTTTATTTGTCGTCAGTTTGTATTTAGAACAGAACATTAACATGTAAAGCCCAAAGTTCTCAAGGCTTAAAATTTAAATAAATACTATGGTTAATTGTATTACGGCTTCACCTTTCATTTCAGGACATGAATAACTAATTATCACATTTTCTGAAGACGTCTAGTATTAACAGGGTGTTCAAAAGAAGATTTGAATAAATATTACTTGAAACCATATGCCAACACAAACGCCAGTCATGAAAACATGCGATTTTACAACTATTGAGCCACATTTATTTTAAAATACTGGATATATTCAAATAATTAAAACGCCACTTTTAGTTTTAAATTAGTAGGATAATGTGTTTTTGTTTTGGATTGACTTCGATTAAACTATTGATCAACAACGCAATAAAGAGACGAGAGCTGAAAAGCCAAATCGTATTTCCCAAATGAATTCTATTTGCCAGAAGAAATTAAAATACAATAATGAACCAATTATTTATATAGCCCTTAAGCTGTGTTATCCTGTTTTGTGGTTTTAATTTATAATTTATACATCATAATTATAATCGTTTTTTTTTTAAATTCCTACTTGTTGATTTGTATTCGTTGTATTGGTCGAAACTGTTTTTTTATGTATACATCAATACTGTTCGAATAAATCAAATCAAATCAATTATGTCGTTTTTAAGTAAACATCTTCGTATTAGAAAACTATTTCATCGCTTTCCGTAAGTTTTGGACATACAATGTAGAAAAAATACCACATGAAATAAAGAAACAAATCATAAATGTGTTTTAAAGATTACTTTGTGTTATCCGTGCCGTGTTCTGTGACCCACCTGTATGTGCAATAGTCAACTAGCACTTCATTAACCGCTTGTCTTCAGTGTAAGTGTAGAGCTTTGCTTTAGAACTCTTGTAGGGCTTAATTGATGATACACCTAATACCACATCAAAGGCTAGTTTGCAAACCGTGTAATTGGAATTTAACTTGGTCTACCGTCTCAAGTTGCAGACTCTTAGTCAACTGAAGTTAAATCTTGTTAGTTCGGCAGCTGTCAAAGATCGAAACCTCCCATGTTGCGTAGTTGGTACGGGTGCAAGAGTTGAGCAAGGAGGAACAGAGGAGGGAGATAACTTAGGCATTGTACAGTCAACCTAGAGTTCGTCGATTTTCAAAAATGTTACATCCTTATAATTTTCATTTATGCTAGAAAAATGTATCATTGATCATGGCAATAGCAACACACATTCTACCATCCACACAGTATTGTTTATTTAAAAAAATATACAATAATTCATTTGTTGTGTATAAAATAGTCGTATGTGACACAATTTCAATACGATTAATCAATTAAAAGCGGTAATGTATATCTCAAATCAATTTAGTTGAATTGAACAACATAACTATAACATGGTTACTATTTAAACCAAAACCATTATGATAATGTTCTTAAATAATGTCCCACTTGAATTTGTGGAAATATGTGATAACCCAGAATCTTTCTATTTTAATAGACTAGGTAATACAAAATTATTCTAGTAATAACAATTTAAAACCTAACCTCACATTGGTAAAAACGCGTTCGACATACACAATTCTGTGATAAGAATTCACAATATAACTGCCATCATACTTTAAGTATGAAATAAAATAAATCGGTACCGAGAGTATCATTTTTATATTGTGTAATCTGTACGAGAATCTCATAGAAACGCAGCATTTGAAGACGTCGTTACCATCGTTACAGCCCGTGCGTCTGTAAAGAAATAACCAATGATATTTAACATCTATTAGTATAGGCTAGATCGCCAGTCTCTAATACGTCCGCACAGGCACGAGCGTACCAAATTGAAGCGTCAATCTTGACCTATTGAAGATGGCGATTTGGCGCTTTGAAAATGTTTTAAATGCGATTAAGTATTTTTCTCGATTATTTTATATGGTTTTAGCGGTTTTACTCGTGCAGCATGAGAATGCACAACGGAAACAATAAGAAGATAATAATATGCTAATATGCTCACTTGTATGTCACCTGTTTCCACTGACAGCGCGCTTGAAAAAACATTTTGGGATGCAAAGCACTACAAATTAATAGAGATGATGGATAGGTCATTTTGAACCTAGAATTGATCTTTAGCGAGCAATGGAGTGGAACAGTTGCGTTCTCAGCCGCCGATTCGAATTTCCCCCCGTAAACTGACCTATTCAAGATGGCTTCTAATTGACACGCCAGTGGACTGACGATTGGCAATCTATGTTAAATATCATTGGAAATAACAGTCTCAACAAAACGTCCAGTTCCTTAGAAGAAACGTTTTCCGTTAAAGCACTCAGCGCTGTTCATTTGTTCATTTGGAAGCAGTATAGAGTCGTAATCCAATACTGTAAAAATGTTAGCTGATATTGAGCGATCACCTCTGAGGCCACTTTCGTGTACGATTTCGTCCCTTTAACGAACTAGAGTGTTCTGTTTGATTTATATTACTCAGCGTCTCCTTTTAGTGCTATGACGCTAATATGTGTGTTCTTGTGATATTACACAGCGCTTGTTGTATAGAAGCTACAGCGACTATTTTATTATTTAAATGATTATTTGTACGCCGCTAGGCGAGAAGCCAGTAGGATACCAGCGACAATAGACACTCCCAATGGGATTTATTTGATAGATGCTCTGCTGGCGGGACCCGGCACCTCCACCAAATCAAGCAATCTTGTCAGTATGGTGTTTGTTGAGAGTAGATGATTTGCTGAGAATACCCGGCACCTCCACCAAATGAAATATTCTTGTGTCGTATGACGTTTGTTGAGACTAGATGTCGTATGCATATGATGCAAGATGTTTTGCTGGGGGACCCGGCACCTCCACCAAATCAATCAATCAATCTTGTCGGTTTGGCGTTTGTTGAGACTAGATGTTTTGCTGGGGGACCCGGCACCTCCACCAAATCAAGCAGTCTTGTGTCGTATGGCTTGTTTGTCGAGAGTATATAGATTGCTCTTCTAAATCAATGAAAACTATGAACAATAACAAGTCGAATTATAAGATGTGAGAAATATTATCGATATATGTATTCCGTTTATTTTCTCTGCTACATTTATCACATATTGAGTTAAGGTTAAATATATAAAACATTATCTATATTAGGTTATATCTCATACAGTGCTAATATTACAAACAAATAGTATTCCAGGTTTAAGTCTCTGTTGTAAATAACATTCACTTGCACTATCACTTGGTTGCTCTGTTGTTAGCATGTTGCTTCAAATGCAGAATAGTCGATATATGTATATTAAATATGTTTAATGACGCATACGAAACACATATTTTTATGATAGAATTACAAATATCCTTGTAGAAATTTAAAATCTAAATCCAAAGTGAGAAAATGGTAGTTTTAAATCTAGTATGTTAGTGTAAATTAAAACAAACTTTAGCTTGTTGGTGTATTTTGTTATATCCAAACGTAGACAATTGTGAGCTCCGTTTCTATTCAAAAGTTCATTATATATGGAGAAGGCAATAGAGATTAATCCCATACCCCGTATGAACGTGTTATATATGTCTGCTTTAGGCTGCTATTCAACAGAGGGAACGGCAAATTAAACTCAGCGCGAGTTGACTAATGCAATGAAGCAGCAGACAAGGTTAGTGTACGGTGTGAATCAGCTATGTCATGTCTTGTTATATGAGACAGCTCTAAGTGGCAAGCTCTCGCTTCATTCTAAAGTGGAATCGGCAGAATAAAATACAAGTTTCAAGTACAAACACTTGTATTCCCCCTCTAGGCATTACTATGCGTTGAATTATTTTGCTTGTGGCTGTACATTTTACTTTTGCAATGTTTAGGGGATAGACGAAGTCTTCCAATGAAATTCATTTGAATTTCGACAATATAAGGCCAAAATCAATTAGTTTTTAAATTGTAGGAACAGGTACTTTAGTAATCAACAATGGTAGAGCAAATTTTTCATGCTGCTTTTGGTAGGGCGAACATATGAACGTTGTAGCCATATATTTTTTATAAATGCGGTACATAAAGGTTCTTGGTTCGATCTCCAGTCGTGGTAAAACTTTACGGCAGTTGCTATCACACAACTATGAGCGAACAGTGCTCAAAACTCGCCTTAGTATTACTAATTTTCTCCCCACAAAAATGTTGACTTCTTATTATGATTCTCAAACCAACTTAATTCACCGCTGACAGATTAATTGCAAGAGAGTTTGAATAATTTTTAATTCGTACGGCCTACTGTTTATAACTCCGCGTTGTTTTATTTCATTCAAATGGCAGTATTCTTCTAGTTTTCCATGGCTGTGAAGACCTACTTTATGCCATGCACACATGGGTTGCCAACCGAGGAAAAGTAAAATATGGTGCGACAGCTTAAGAAGTCAAATCGATACTAGCTCCAACAAAACTAATTAGTTAACTGTTTTCTTTAAAGTAAGTAGTTAATTAAGGCAAAGTGCGGCTAGAATAAATTTCCTCCTTGAAAATGTGTTTGCAAAATTTCTCTAAATTAGAAATGAGAAGAAATGGCTCTTTTGAAACAACATTGCCTTTGAAATGTGCTTTTACTCAAACCACGGTGGAATGTTTTTTAACGTTGTAAAAGTTAATATATTAATCAAACTTAACTTTTGCTTCAAACACAACATTTCTGAATTAAAATGAAAGATTGATGTATTTTTAATTTGTTCTTGCTTTACCTTTCTAAGAATCTCTTGCAAATGTTATGACAAACTGGTTCATTATTGGATGAGCGTAGCGAGCGTAGCGAGCGAAGCGAAGATTCCATTTCACTACACTGGAAAAAAAAATCCGGAATGTTTTTTTTTTTTTTTTTTTTTTTTTTTTTTTTGTATTTTTGTGTGTCTGTTAACACGATTCCGGCTAAACCGATACTCCGATTGTGATGAAATTTTATAGGAGGCCTTCGAAATCTCTGAACTTAAAACTGCCACGTTTTTTGAGCGCAATCGGGAAATTTTTTCTCATAAAAAACGCAATTTTACGATTTTTTTCGAATTTTAAAACATTTCTTCGACTTATAACTCCTACATGCTTTATCCGATTGTAATGATTTTTTCACAGAACCTTTATTTTATGAATTAAGATATTCGTGTGAAATTTGAGCGTAATCGAAAAATTATTTCTCATGAAAATCGAAATTTTACGGGTTTTTTCATTTTTAAAACAATTCTTTGACTTATAACACCTACATGCTTTATCCTATTGTAATGATTTTTTCACAGAACCTTAATTTTATGAATAAATATATTTGTGTAAAATTTGAGCGCAATCGAATAACTATTTCTTATGAAAATTTCATTTTTACGATTTTTTTCTTTTTAAAAATTACGATTCATTAAAAAAATAAAGTTAATTTTTTATTTAATTTCATTTATTTAAAAAAAATCTTCGACTAATTAATGATTTTTTCACAGAACAACAGTAAAAATCCGCGTAACACATGGCAACTTAGTGCACCAATTACGCTCATCCAACAACGCGGCGGGACTTAAGCGTTTTCCTAGTTATTCATATTTGTGTAATTTTCGAAGTGATGGATGCTCATAAACGAATGTGGTGGTAAGATACTACCATGAATTTAAGAACATTAATCCAAAATATTGATATTTCAAATACAATTTAAAAAAAATACTCAGTGTGTTTGTGAACATCTTTCAATCAACACAATTTTAAATATTTTGTATGAAGATATGCTGAAACAGCTGTGATATCGGCTCAGCACCGCGGATTAAGGTAGTTCAATTACTTTGTGCGAACAACAAGCAAAGTTCACTTCGTAAATAATAAAAGCATAGTAGAATGCTAGTTTGTGCGCTGCATTGTTACACAAACAAGGACACACTTTGAATAATTAAGAAAGCTTCACATCACAGAGCATCCGACCGGAAGGCACCTGCGTCGCCGGGTGACTTCATCCGGTTTGAAGGAGCTGCAGCCAAATAGCAACACGAGTGTGCGTGGAGTTACTGCATATTTTAAATTTGTTCTTTCGTTTTTTCATACTACTTTTTATTGCAATGTTATGAACGTATTTTGTGTGGCTATATTCAATTTGATAAAACCAATATAAAGAACAGACTTCCATATATTATTACGATTATTGATTTAATTGCTTATAAACGTGTTTTAAGTAAATGTTGACCCATTAAGTGAACACATTAAGTTCTCGACCATTTCGATTTTGTGATTTAACCACCCATATTAGTAAATGACCTGAAATCATTATAATTTTGTGTAATTTTTATAGATTTACACTGCAGACAGTTGCTTAATATGTTAAATTTGATTATAATTTATTTTAAATCTATATTAATTATACTTTAAAAGAAGCTAATACAAATTGCTCGTAACAACATTAATGTATTACGTGTATTTGCTATGTGTTAATATATAAAAGTTGCAATGTTTCTTTTAATGTGAGTATATCCATAGATTTAGGGTTCCATTCACACTTTTCGAAAAGTCCTTCATTTTTTTACTACTATGTACATATTTCTGATTCATATTTTATCATCTTTGAATTCATCTGATTCGAAGTAGATAATTAACTGTTTTATTCATTACAAATCGCTAATTTATAAACTGAGTCGATATTATTTTAATTCGCCATCCCCGATGAACTTAATTGACTTAGTTTCGGCTTCGGAATCCATTTTTAAAACCCAGAAATTGCTAATTGCCTGTAAAAAGCTCTTCGTGTAAAAGTTGTCTCGTGGCTTCTCTTTCATTGTCCGGGACGCGGCGTGTATTTTAAGGGGCGCACTCTTTCAACCTGTCAATGTGCGTGAATGAGAGACTGTCCCCGAGAAGAATTGAGTTAATTATAACAATGAACCAGCTCATTAAGATTGATAATTAAGTTTAGAACTGGGTTCGAAGGTAAGTAAATTACTGTTTTAACTGACACAATTAGGTACGCATTGTTTTCCACGAACGCGATGCCGGAAATTACATTAGGCTTGCGATTTATGAACGAAGTGCCAAATGTTGCACACATATATGGTTCAAATAAGTAAAGGTTTTAATTAATTTCAATGTTTTGGGCTCGACTGAGTTTGTACGAATTCCAAAGAATATTCATTTAGCTCGCTTTAAATTTTAAAAAAGGGAATTAGGCATGTAGTTCAAAGAAAGAAAGCGAGTAGAGCGTTAAAACGACTTTTTGAAGACATCGATTTTAATGAGCTTGCTTTTACCATTCTTAATTGACTTTTTAAATGGATATTTTAACTAGGAATTGGAGAGTTATATCGTTATTAACCGTAGAGACTGCTTAAATTTTTAATGTGTTGTGTATCATTTAGTCAGTTACTCAAACTGCGTTTCAAAGGAGGAACATGCATTAATCTTTAAAATACTTTTGAATATCTAAGAAAATAAATACTCCTATTTGTAATTTGCATCAAACATATTTCTACAATCCATGTAAGGAATGTGTATCAGTGCTTGAAAACATTATACAAACGATTCGTATTGATCTCAACTGTTGCGAACAAATATGTTAAATTTTACACTTTTGTTACCTTTTGTTATAAAATATCGACAATTAAATAGCAGTTAGCAGGGATAGCTTGTCTTCTCAGACATACCTTCATGGCTACATTTTTATGAATTCAAAAATGTTAAGTATACATTTTTGTTTATGTAATATAAACTTTAAAGGACAGCACAGATTTGGATTATTATTATTATTATTATTATGGAACTGGCGTAAATACCCAAATACCAAAGTAAATGGGGAAAAATACAATTATAAAAATAGATTTTCAGGGTGTTTATGGGCAGAAGCATATTACATAAGTAGAATGTGAAAGAAGGTATCGGTACTTAGAAGGCACCAAAGGCTCTGATAACATGTAAGCTTAAATATCATTTATAAAGTGAAATTTTATACAATGTCAAAAGATTTTAAAAAAAAACATAACCTTAAACTAAATTATATACCTTATCTTTATTGCAAGCAGTAATAAGCCCACGGTACTTTACTTATGTGTGAAATAAATTCATGTTTCTTTGGTAAAGAGGAATAATTTTGCTACATTTCCGTTGTATTTCCGTCAATAAATACATAAATTTGAAGAAAAAAAGAGTATTCTCAATGCCATCAAGAATTTGAGGGGGAGTTTAACTCAAACCAGTTATTTCGCCATATTGTCTTACGAATGTCGTCTTAGCGTTGATCTGTACCCAGAGGGAAAAAGCGGAAATCGAATCAAACGGGGTCTTGTCAGACACGTCGTCTCGTCCTAATCCAATTAGCGTCGTAGTTAATGACTGTCTTCCCTCTTTTGCGAGCCTCGAAATACTTGGAGATGTTTTAAGTGCGTATGTGTGAGTGATTGATTACGAGTGTGACGTATTCCAAACGCGAGGCTGACATCAACGGAAATGTTTGTCTGACACTACCGACATGCGATCAAAAGTAATCGAATTTCATGACACGCGAGCAAGTTTTTGGCGGAAAATTCTTATATCTGTTCCCTGACAAAATTTTCTGAAGATACAACAATTTTACCAAATAGATTTCGTTTTATTTTGATCAAAATCCAAATTGAATATTTGTTGTTTTTGTCTACATAGAACTAGTGAATTTTAACTTTGGAAGTGATTAAAATAGTACCAAACACTCAGTGACAATTCAAATTAATATTTATGCTTGGTCTGCTTTGCTTTTGATATATTTTTAAATATATTAAATATAAATACAATATTTAAGGATGATTAGTAATTCATTTAATTACGACACCCTTTTTGTGAAAATCCGACTTTTTGGCATTATATTTCATCCAGTTTAATTTTTAGGAAGCAAAGCCACCCATTATGAATCATTTTTACGCCCGTCCGTCCACCCGTTTTTGCGTGTGACTGTACGTCTCACGATATAAACCGATCATTACCTCCAATCAAAACGTGTTGTTTGTTTTACATTATCCTCCAACAAGGACGATACAGAAGGTTGCAATAACTCTGGGAGTTAAACACATAATTTGCGTACCCGGCATCTCCACCAAAATAGCAATCTTCTATGTGGTTGCATGTTACTTGTGTGAATCCTTCTACGACAGTGTGTTGCATATTATGTAACTTCGATCTCCATGTTGGGTATTCCCGTACCTGTGCGTTTTACAATACGAACATTTGTACTGGTATTGGTAAAAACTTCAAACAAACGACTGGATAACTTTTTCTATTTTAAAATGATTTTAGAATAGAATCAGTAAAGAAGAAAGATTCAAAGTTTTAAACACTTGCAACATTTAATAATAAAGAAGTTCAAGAATGGAGTCTTTTTACATGATTTATAATTTAATCATAACTGTTATTTACTACAATTCAGAAATTAAAAAAGTCCACCCCAACCGGGAATCGAACCACGGATCTCCCATATTCCAGATAGGCGTCTTAACCACTAGACCATCAGGACGGGTACATTTTATGCTCTGAATTGTAGTTGCATTATACATCCGAATGGATGGAACAGTACTGCAACGAATATCTGCTGCCTTTGAACTGACCACCAAACATTAATTATAATGTCATTACCTTTACGCAGGTATGAGCGAGGGTTTATTTCTCGATTTGGATAGTCGGGAAACACTCCGTAGGTGTAGTTGTTATTATTTACCACAATTCAGAAATTAAAAAAGTCCGCCCCAACAGGGAATCGAACCACGGATCTCCCGCATTGATCCCGGTTGGGGCGGACTTTTTTAATTTCTGAATTGTAGTAAATAACAACAATTACACCTACGGGAGTGTTTCCCGACTAACCAAATCGAGAAATTAATCATCACTATTTATTGAATCATTTTATAAAAATATATTTTCCAAAGAAATCCCCCAAAAATGTATGAATTCAATTTTTTTATGATTCTGCGTCCAAATATTCCAGCTAGGCGGAGCATCAACTATGAAATACCCAATAAAGTGATAGTGACGTGTCCACTGGTTTGTAAATACCTAATACGCTAGAGACTAAGTAGTAATTCCACCTCCGGTATCTCATCAAGCTGGTAATTCTCCGGGCCGTCAATCAGGTAGCTATACAGAAGCGAGATGCAATGTTCTCGGGTCATGTGCTCCGTGACACATCCATCGCCTGGTTGTCAGTGTTCGTTCTTAGAACGCCACTGTAATCAATGGAGCAGATAGCGTCGTCGTCTGTTACTGAGACGCCACTGTAATCAATGGGGCTGATAGCAGTTCAGCTTGAGCGAGTGGGCGAGGCGAGCTGGAACACTAACATGAAGACGGAAGACACACACTTTGTAGAAAACAAGCGTCTGGTATTACAATCGTATTTGTTGACAATTGTAAGAAACGTTTTGGAAATAAAAAAATAATTAGGGTTTTTAAAACTATTTGCACCGTTTAATGTCATCAAATACTAAACTTTGCATATTATAAGTAATACGAACTTATTATTTACTACAATTCACAAATTAAAAAAGTCCTCCCCACCGAGAATCGTAACCACAGATCTCCAGCATTCCGGCAGGCATCTTAACCACTAGACATCAGGACGGGTACATTTAAATTTACATTTTTTTGGGGAGACTTTTTTAATTTCTGAATTGTAGTAATTAATATCAATTACACCTACGGGAGTGTTTCCGACTAATTAAATCGAGAAAGTAATACGAACTGTTTCGAATTTTCTTTTAAATGATTCAAACTTATTAAACATACATTGATGTTTCAAATTTGTTATAAATTAAGCAAACGTCAGTTTTTATTATTCTTTATGGCTTTTCAGCAAAAAGTTTTGTAACTAAGTTACAGTTCATTATTTTGTGTGCATCTGACTTTAATTTATGTGTTGTGCTCCTTTGAAAAAAACTTTTTTAACCGAATCGTATAAATGTTAAACAAATAAATAAACAAGAAAAAATAAAATAAAAATAAAATACTGAAGGAGATCCTACACAAACTTGCTCAACCCTTTTGCATCTCAAAATCTCACACCAACGTTAATTATATCTTTCAAAGTTATTGTTTTGTTGCATCTCTACTTAGTGAGCATGAGATTACCGTGCTAAGTATTCTCTGAAGAACACTTAATAAAGGAAACACTCAGGAAAAAGTATTCATCCTGGCTTATCACCACCGGACAGACGGGCACATAACTCTTAATTACTAATCGCCCTATTTCTCGCTTTTTAAGATTATGTTTCGGCATGGTTAGATGCCCCAAACGAAATTATTCATCCAGATGCTGACTCGGCTGAAAGCGAACTTCTGTGTACATGGGAGTAACGAAGTACATTACTCGCGCTGAAAGAGAGTGATAAGCCAGGATACTCCACACGCTACGCTCAACGATGTCAAATTGGAGATTTCGTGACCATCAGCCTATAACTTTACACATAACTAACCTCTTAATATTTTTCTTTAATATACTTTGTCGGATAGACTCACGTCAACTTGTAAATTAAACACTTAATCATTAATGCCAAGATGTTAAATTCAATTCTCCTGAAATATTCTACAATATGAAGAATATAATACAATATAATATAGTTGGATGATCGAAGCGAAGACTTCAATTTCACTGACCCCCCAAAAAAATTTGCTCTGGTGTTTTTTTTTTGTTTGTTTTTTTATGTTTGTTTTTGTTCGCTCTCTACCGGGCAAACGGCATATGTGATCTTGATGAAAATTGTTGGGGACCTTTGAAATCTCTGAACTTAGACCTGCCACGTTTTTGGATACAATCGAAGAAATATTCCTCATGAATATCGTACTTTAAAAAAAAGAATCGATTTCTAGTGCGATGTTTTCATGACATTCGGGCCGATTCTGACCAAACGGGTAGGGCTACAACGTTCATATTTTACATAAACATTAAGGTTATGGTGATGAAGTACCCTTTGAAAGAAAAAGTAGTAAAAGTTAGCCAGAATCCATAGAAATGAAGGTTTTAATATGAGTTTTTTTAGATATATAATAACAATTAACAAGTAACAATAGAAACTTGACAACAATCACCTACAATGCGTTCAAAAAGCATTTACAAAAGTAAAGAGATCCCACACAAACTAAATACTTACAAAAAAGCTCATCCATCAACGCGACTAAAAAAAGCGTTCGCGAAGCGGCCTAGTAATATAATAATATATAGTTATGATTCTATAAACAACATAAAACAACTTCAAGTTACACATTTAAATCGTCTAATTGTTTATATTTTGTAAAGTGTGGCAAACATGTGAACATGTGCAACACATTCATTCATTCCGATACTTGGTTGTATTCGATGTGTTTAATTTTTTGTTGGAAAAGCGGGCAACGAATTAAACGATAGATGAATGACGCCTAACAATAAACCCCATAAAAGTATTCGTATTATATATTATTGAAATAGAATGCATATAAATTAATATTAAGTATAATGTATAATATATGGGTTAAGGTTCTCTTAAATGCATAATTTCCTAGAAATTTCAAAAACATTTCAAAACAGTCGTTTATTTATTGGTGTATTTAGTTAACGTCTATCTTATTAAGTTACCAAAACTTTTATATAGAGAAGGAGAATCTTATTATTTACTTGATTTTCCTTCGCAAGAGTTTCCTCCCTCTAATCTCCCCGACTTCTCCTCCCATCATGTAGACGTTGTTTCAGTTTGTCGGCCTACTCGCATGAACTTCTGGTCGGCCGGCTATCACTGGTAGGTTCAGAACAACACTCCGTGCGCAGTGTCTGGTTTGCGTGTATCCACTCGAGACGAAGCGTCGTCTAGCGGGTAATGTAAGCACCAGAGGGGCTGGAGTGTTCCGTGCCACTTTGATATCCCCCACTCCCGAGGAATAGTTCGCATTTTGCTCACACCTACATGCAAGAAGCATTCGATTTACATAAATCATGGCATTGTTGTCAAAATAGGATTTAGCACAGCTTACAATCTACAGATTCGAACTCCAAGGAAAGAAGATGTAGCTAAAATTTTTACTCAAAACCTAAACATCTTTGTACATTCTTGCGAGAATAAAAACATAACAAGATAGTTCTTGAAACGGAGCCTGACAATGGTAAGTTGGCTTGAGGTAGTTTACTTAGTCGCAAAGTATATTAAAATCTCACGAAATATCTTTTTCTTTTAAAAAATCATTTTTAAGTATCTCGTTTGTTTCAGAGTAACAATAGTAATTTTCTTGAAGAGTATTCCATGAAGCGATGAGGTTTGTTTCATTAAAGAGCTATTCTTAATTAGAATAATACCATTCAACTAGATTCAATTGTTTGCTTGCCCTTAATTAAAAGAGACTAAGAAATTTCTACAACACTGTGTCATGTATTTTTCATGCACTATGTACGCTATAGACTGAATTATTGTTTTACAGTTAACCTTTAGATCTTAATTTTGTTAGTTTATTTACATTTTCATCGATTTAGGTATTTGTTGGAATCAACTTGTGCATCTATTTTTCACCTCCATATACTGTTCGTTTATTTTTGCATTATTCTAATGAGTATGCACTTGTGTTTGTTATTATAATAGTAACCAAGCACAGGAAACCATGATAATCCACATAGATTCAATCACAAAATAGTGTAGTATCATCATGAAATCTCTCTTCTGAAATCAATAATGTGTTTAATTGTTAATGTACTACAAAATAGATATAAACCTACATAGATGGGTGGCTCAGTAAATTTATGCCACTTTATATTTCGATGGGAACATATAATATTTCTCTTTAAAATTAATTGTTGAATCAAATATTTGTTCATTTTTGCACACAGTAATTAAAAATGTTGTTTTGTTGACGCTTCATAAACAGTCATAGATACAAACAACAAGCAGTAATTTAACGAACATGTGGACACTGAGTGTGGCTCGTTGGTCCAGTGGTTACAAGTCTTGCTGAAGGTCACGGGATCAAATCCTGGTTGAGGCAGAAGACTTGATTTCTTATCCATCCATTTAAATTTATCAATTCTGGGTCGTAAATATGTAATCGGTGACTTAGGAGCCTTCCTAGTAACGAAATAATAAATTTTGAAGTAGTTCCGAATTGATTTGATTGGTTGATTCTGCCGTCTCCCGCAGGTGGATCATGTCCAACGTTGGATCTATGATGTCTATTTCAAATACCGGTCTCTGGTTGATGCATTGATCTATCGTCGATGGCGTCAGTGCTGACAGGGTCGGCTTGGTCCGCTATAAAATTAAATCCTCCCACTGATAATCAGTTCTGTGACTGAGTGGGTGGACTCTAAAAACAAATTTATTATTTTGTTCCTACTTTTGGGTAGAGCTTTCACTTTTAAATGTACGATTTCTAGAGTGATCGAATCGCAAAAACATAGTATCTATATGACATTTCTAGTTTTTTTAAGTAACTTTTTGTCTACAACTGCCTTGATTTTTCGCTCTCCTGTGCATATCGAGAGGTGAAAGAAATGTTTATTTTAAAATAGAAAAAAACATGTTTTCCATCGTTTCTCAATTGCGTTAAAAGTATTTTTTATATACATTTAAAGTAAATTTTTGTAATTGGGCTTACTTACTTTATCTTTTATTTGCAACTCGTAGAAGTCAATTTCCATGATCTGTTGATACACGAGGAACGAGGATGCTAATTATTCAATTCTATCAACGCAGATACTCGAACGAGAGGCTTTTTCAAAAAAGTATTACGAGATTTTATCTTCGCAATGATGGCTGATTCCACGCAGAAGTGCTTCGATCGGTGTGCACGAGCGCATGATAACGTTAAACTCAAATCGCATTACCTTCAGCAATATCCGTGGGAAATATTCAAAGCTTAGTTACTTCAGTTTGTGATCATAGGGATCGAAATTTTAATTTTTAGTAGTAAATTGAAAACCGCTTACGGGGTCGGCTAAAAAAACACTATTTTTAGTGAAATCAAAACTCAATATGTTTCGGCAGGGTGTATAATTTTCGAAATGTTTTGCGCTCACATCAACGCCATAGCTAGAGCACTCTTATGCCCTGCTGTACTACATCGACACTACATCACAGCTAGTATGCAAGCGCAACTTTTGGTTTGATTGTTCATGTTTTCTAAGTTGCAATTTTAAAATTAATTTTAAATATATTTGCGTAATTGAAGTTATAATGCGATTTTTTCCCCATTTCAATTAATTACTCAGAATTTAATTATGAAAGTGTAATTATTTCTTTATTAATATCCTACATTTACAATAAGATTTGATTAGTACTTCATTCTATCCGGATGTTTGATCGTCACTAATCCTACACCAGCTATAGATACAGAGCAGCGGCAGCGTTGTTTTCGACGAGACGTTTCTACGGAGTATTACGTCTCTTCGTTCAGCTAATTCTACAGTCAAGCCAGTTCAATTATCTGCAGAATATTTGCAATCATAAGGAACAGGAACATTTTTAATGAAGATGATGAAGAATAGGAAATAAATCTTTTGTTAGAAGAATAGGAAATAAAAGTACAACATTCTTTCTTCAATAAGTACGAACAAAGTAAAAATCTACCTCATTAGGGTTTCATTTTGAAATACTATAACCAAACGTCTGAACTTAAGAATGAAACTGAATAATCAAAAATAATGTTTAAATATTTGTGCCTCTGTATCCATAGGAATTGAATCAGAGATACTAAATATTCCATCGATATTGAGTTCGTCTCGATGAATGTATGAATCATACGAGGGGCAAAGATGGCGGACACGGGTAACACGCGTACCTAGCTTCCGTTGCTCATTGGCACAGGATAGTTATCAGGGTGATTTGAGGTAGCTTGTTTGTTGTAATTGCAATTGCGTTCGCAAAGAATACAAACTCATACTATAAAGATAATGCATTTGGTATCACATACAGGCTCAGATCAACTGTCCTTTATTGATTGTAAAACATTGATTGATATTGTTTTAAATTCAGAATCTCAGGTAGGTTTCACCCAGACAAAATATAGAACCAAGATTTTTAACAACAACTAGTTGTTCTGAAATGTTTTTAAGAAACTGTACTTAATCTTCTTGTGCAGTGTACTCGCTTGCGTTCCATTCTAGATCTCTTTATTGTTCACCAGTGGAAAATGGAAAAGCTCAAATACACCAGATTACGGATTGTCGGTGAAGTACACCGGCAACATTGCATCTTTCTCGTTGGAAAATAAATCAAGCATGAAGCTAAAATTATTTCAAGTGAGTAGATGTGAAATCGGAAGATGTAACAATTCTTCACAAAACTATTTTCTATCAATACGTTCTCTTAGTCTTCTTATTTGTTGATGTGGTTTTTCAATTCCTTGAGATTTGTCGGTATTCGTGTTCAATAGCATTTTCAAATAACATTGTACACTGTATGCTGTCTCCTAAGCTTATATTGAATAATTTTTGTTAACTCTGGTTGAGATACTAACGAGCGAGTAGATTCGTAAAGAAAAATTTCATTATGTTGGCCTTAAACCAAGCTATGTAGGTCTACACTGAAGTAGTTGTAAAACTTACCTAACAACTGTAACGTAACCACCAGCTCTCGCCACGTTTTGAGCGTTACAGAGTTCACAAGGAGATTTCTTTTCATCTTACTTGTGATTACAGCATAAACGTTGTTGACTGTCGTGTTACGTGGTGTTGTTTTGTTTTGTTGTTCATGCCAGAACACGCACTTTGTGTCTCACGGCCCGTTTTGTTCATACGCACTTTAAACAAACATGTAATTTAACGTACCACGTTATAAGAAGATTATCTACCTAGGCCAGCTCACCTGGCATATTCATGCTTAAATAGCTGATCGCAGGTCGAGGTTCGTATGTGTCGTTATTTTACGATTCTAGCGACGTCAAAAGACACAAATTTGCTGGCACACTTTACGAGCTCAATTATTAAACATATTTCACTCAAGGGATCCATTTTCGCATTACTAATATTCTATTTAATTGCATTTTTTGCTTAATGGGTCTTTACTACAGAGGAATATGTTGTGATTTTTGTTACGATTAAGGCGAAAAAGTCTTGTTCTTAGCCACAAAACAGAAAAATAAATTTAATGGTCTTAAAACTCTTTTGAAATTTCCGTTCCTTACAATATTGGTTGATACGATGCCCAGCAAACACAAATGTGATGTACCGGCCGGTGCCCGCTCGGGCTGCTCGTACGGGCCCTGGCCGGGCTGCCCGTACGGGTACCGCCTAGGAGTGTCCCCTCGGCCGTGACGGGGGACCGCACGGGCTACCAGTAGCTGCCCCGGCCATAGCCCGTGCGTGCCCCGTTGTTTATAAACCGCTTGATGCCCGCCCGGTGCCCGGCCGTTAACCGTACACTCTCACCCTGTCCACGCCCGCACGGTCCCCGGCCAGTCCCCTGCCTATGCCCGTCCATTGACAATATCTAACGTAGCATCCGTAGCGCGATCTGTGAGCTAAATGTAAAACCTAGAATAAAAAGTTTTGATTGATAAAATATCAGTATTATATAGCTATATTGTCTCAAGCTGTGACATCAGTCGATTGCCTGTAGGTGGATATTCAACACATATAAATTACAAGTTGTTATAAAATTTCAAGTGTAAGTGTCTCGAACTCGATCCAGCAGCGCGCCTCTCCATCTGTAAGCCAAGCCGTTAACCGTTACGCCACGGAAGAACTTGATGCTCGGAGGGAATATCCACCTATAGATACAACAGCAAATCGACTTGACTGAATTGTAGTAACTAGGAAGCTTCGCAAACGCTTTTTCAGGCGCGTTGTTGGAAAAGCGTAATTGTTTAAAAACGTAAAAAGAATAAAATTGCTATTTTCATAAGAAATAATTATTCAATATTACGCTAAAATTTCACGCGAATATATTAATTCATGAAATTAAGGTTCTGTAAAAAATTATTGCAATCGGAAGCATGTAGATGTTGTTAGTCGAAGAAATTTTAAAAAATAAAAAAAGTCGTAAAATTTCCATTATCATGAGATATAATTTTTTGATTGCGCTCTAATTTCACACTAATATATAAATTCATGAAATTAAGGTTCTGTAAAAAAACCATTACAATCGAATAAAGCATGTAGGTGTTATAAGTCGAGGAATTTTTTTAAAATCCAAAAAAAATCGTAAAATTGCGATTTTCATAAGAAATAATTTTTCGATTGCGCTCAAAAACGTGGCAGTTCTAAGTTCAGAGATTTCGAAGGTCTCCAGAAAATTTCATCGCAATTGGAGAATCGGTTTAGCCGGAATCGTGCTAACAGTCAGACAAAAATACAGAAAGAAAGAAAAAAACATTCCGATTTTTTTTCTCCAGTATAGTGAAATGGAATAATTCGCTTCGCTCGCTACGCTCATCCAATTGTGCGCTTGCTCTGTGGCCCATCAGTATCGCATTTAAACTATTTTGGATGTGTTTTAATAGTGTTCAATATATTACACAAATGGTAAACAGTTTATTTTTTTAAATGGGTGCAATAAATTATTATGCTATTCCAAGCAGTTTCTGTTTTGAAG
The DNA here is from genome assembly GCA_024449915.1 of Sweltsa coloradensis. Lineage (NCBI taxonomy): Eukaryota > Metazoa > Arthropoda > Insecta > Plecoptera > Chloroperlidae > Sweltsa > Sweltsa coloradensis. The sequence continues at coordinate 928,856 of JAMZAV010000016.1, forward strand.
CGCATGTTCGAAATTTTGTTCCTGTAGTTGATATAGGCCGAGGCGGGTGCATATGCATAAATAAAGTATATGCTGTCCGATGCGATGCTGAATGATACGTTCATAAGAAAACGGTACTTATTCTATTGGTTTATGCAACCAAAATTAAATGACTTCATTAGAGATGTTCACATCTTTTTGTGTCAGTTGGTAAAAAGTTAAACTATAGTATACAGTGTTGCATTTTCTTTTAAGCTGTATAACAAGAGAAAATGTAAGCAGGCCAAAAGCTACTATATTGTAAGCAATGATAATTACTATGAAGCTTCGCAAACGCTTTTATAGGCGCGTTGTTGGTTGAGCGTAATTGTTTAAAAACGAAACAAGCGTAAAATAGCGATTTTCATAAGATATAATTATTCGATTACGTTCAAATTTCACACGAATATATTAATTTATAAAATTAAGGTTCTGGTAAACAATCATTACAATCGAATAAAGCATGTAGGTGTTATAAGTCGAAGAAATTTTCAAAATAGAAAAAAATCGTAAAATTGCGATTTTCATAAGAAATAATTTTTCGATTGCGCCAAAAAACGTGGCAGTTCTAAGTTCAGAAATTTCAAAGGCCAACACAAAATTTCATCACAATTGGAGTATCGGTTTAGCCGGAATCGTGTTAACAAACAGCCAAAAATACAAAAAAACGAAAAAAAAACAAACTAAACATTCCATATTTTTTCCAGTGTACTGAAATGGAATCTTTGCTTCGCTCGCTACGCTCTGCGCTCATCCAAAAATTCATTGTAGAGGAATATACTAACGAGTTGTTAAACAAGAACAGAATTCATTTTGTGTCTTGGTTAGTGTGCAGGGCAGCTAATGGAACAGTTACATTCAGGGCCCTCCGGGTAATGCCGGGGGAAAAAAAATTTGGGGGGTAGGCCACGCCCGGGCAGCCAAGGGAATGTTTGCATGGCCTGGTCCCGTACGGGTAATGCCTGGGCGGAAAGAAGAAATACATTCACGGGGCATGTACTGGCTACGGCCGGGGAGCTAACGGGCTAGGTCGGCTATATTACCAAAATTTGCCCGGTCGGGCCCCGCACGACACCCTGAGCTAAGCACCCGACGCAGCCCGTAGCCCGCACGATGCCCAGAGTGCCCGGACCAATACCGGTGTCTCCCCGCACGCTTGTGTTTGCTGGGTGATTATAATGGCATTTTTATTGAGATATATTTAACAATCAATACCGCTTGGTGACACTTTGCATTATTTATCACCGTTCCTCCATCAACACATTCGCTTGATGGTCATCAATCACGCGTGTGAATTGCTTCCTCGGAGCTGTCCATTAATTACGTTGTGCCAGAGACTGAGAGGGGTGGGGGTGGGGGGAATTACTCGCGAAACGTGTTACACGTGAAAAGATGCGTATAGGGTCGGAAGTAGATATCTAATTTGTGGCATTGTTTTTTTATAAATTACATTTTTACAGAAGGGTTACATTATTAAAACAAGACCGACAATGTTTCAGGCGCTGCAATATTAAGCTTGTAATTTTGAATCTTTGTTTTATAACCGGCAGATTTGTCATTGTCAGTGTGACTTTTTAGTTTTTGTAACACACAAGTTTGAAATAATGTTGCTCGTAATATTCACAGGCGAAGACATGCATGTGTGGAGGACGTCATATTAAGGCACGCTCTATAAAATCTTAATCAAATTATTACAGTTAGCGCAAGCATTGGGTGCGAATGCAAATGCTTCGTCCAATCTAGTAGTTGTTTTTTTATCTAAGAAGAATTTAAAAATATCAATGTGCATTTTCTCGTTGTTGTTATATATCTAAATGAATTGTGTATTATCTAGCTACTATGAGTGAATAGCAGTTTTGAAAGAAATGTTGAACTGAAGAAAACATCATAAATTCTATGTTAACCATCGATCATTGTGAGGTAAGCAAGTCTCGTTTCTCGCAAGGTTCTGGAATGTGACTGGCATACGTCGCATTCTTTCTAATATCAGAAATATATTGGGGCAACAATACGGTGAACGTTGACCGTCTAAACGATCCTAACGCGCAGGTTGGTCGGTATTTTATTGTCAAGGAAACACATAAACTGTCAGCGTATTAATTTAATATAGGTACTTCCGTCCGCCTATAAATCTGAAGCTGGAGACACTTTCAGTCTTCGCAACATCTCTATGTCTGAACAAGGGCTTTATTCAGTTTCGTGACGTCATTGTTTTCTTACTGGAGTTTAATGAACTAATACGTGAGCGTCAGAACTCATAACACGTTGATAATACGAGGTTTACGACGATCACCTAACCCTGCATGGCCAGAGCTCGGGCTGAAGGGGCGGAGGGCAACGGGTAATTTCATTCCTTTCCACGCAAACCGGCGAGGCAATATAAACAATATGACGTCTTTAAATTGATACTTATTGCTTCAATATCTTCATCGTCTCATCGATAAATTGACAATCTCAAACCCTTATTGCTGTTGACTGTCAATAAAGCTTTATCACGACGTATAACTTGCTAAACTGCGATGTCGTTGCAGTATTTGAACTGAATTTCTTATATTCTCCGTACATCAAGGTGATTCCGATTCCATCCTCATTCGAAAGATATGAAACGCCAAAATCCGTTTAAATCTAACCTTGCTCAAAGTGAAGCCAGCACCATCCTGTTCTTTTATTCAAAGGTTATACAAATAAAATTTTTATTGGTTTCAGAGAGGAGTAAATAAAGTGTGTTATTGACAACACAGTTATCCTGTGCGCGATTGAAAGATTCTTCCATAAGAGTGCCCCAGCTGCAGGGATGCTATGTCCAAGCAAATAGTTTTGCTCACATGAAGTTTCTTGCTATGAAGGAGTCTTGTTTACATCCCTCCTTCTCCCATGTAATCATACCGCTCTTAGCTCCTCCATCTCGCAGATGCAGGTATAGCTTTGCTCCCAGGAAGTATATAGCTTGTTATAGACGACGGTACTCGCCTCAGACTTGTTTATATCCCATATAATAACACCGCTCTGAGATTTAGGTTGATTGGTATAGATAGAATGGTTGGTCGTCGAATGAGAAAATATTATATAAAACGTGTTGTGTTTGTTTATTTATGTCGTCGTTCTAGAAAGGTAGAATCAGCTGTTTTTTTGTTTTTTTAATTCCACCGGTGGAAATCGGTTCCTGTTAGTCATGTGAGACTGATTGTTATAGTATGGATTTGTAATAGAACTTTCGAAGAGTAAACAGACACGAAATTTATCTCTCTATAAATTACGATTGTCTTAAAATTCAACGAGAAAAGTTGTGGTGAATGGAAAGGTTTTATCTTTTTCACCCTCATATTAAGGGTTTAAAGCTGCGAATTATAATAGAATTGTGCCTTAGAAATATAATTGTGATGTTTGCTGTAGATAAGTGTAACATTGTCGAATATGCTTTATCAATCGTCATATGATGCCTTCACGATTCCGTTCAACTTCTATTTTCTAATACTTCAAATCTAATTTCCTAGTTCAACCCTAGACTGTGCTAATACTTAACCCTACACGCAGAAGTGTCCAGCGTCCAATCCTTAAACCCTTTGAGATCCCTAAATTGACTGCATATTAGCAGCTTGTGTGATTATGTGATCGACCAAGCATGAAATTGAGACCCGCCTCTTCAGGAAGAGGCTCACCACTATACGAAGAGCATGGTCACTAACTTTTATAACGATGCTTAAAATATTACAGACATCAGAATGAGTTTTGTATATTGTATTTTAATAACATATTTTCATAACACTTTTTCATGAAATATTATGGTTATTGTAAACACCGATTAGAATTATTTGTAATAATTATCTCTTGATCCAACGATACATTTTAACCGTTATTTTTGTTGTGTGATGAAGTGTTGCTTGTTGTGAACACATTAGTATTTTCCTTCACACTTCAAAGCGTGTTAAAAATTCCGGTTAAACAACTTAAATAAGAGCGATGCATTTATTCACAGTGACGGGGTGAGTCAGGTAATTGACGGATGTGATTGACATGAAAGGAGGTTGTTATCACTAACAAACCCGTGAACATATTCATGCACTGATCAATAGCATTTGAACTCGAAACTTTCATGAAAGTTAGCTATCGCATGTGTTCAAATGTCAATGAGTTCCACCAATAATTTGTTGTTTAAAGACTCACCTCTCTCAGCTCAAAGAATAAAGATTGTCTATAGTTTAGAGCAAATAGATTGCGCTAAGCAATAAATATTTACTTTTTTTAAACTCAAGCGTTCCTCTTTTTCATGTTTTATGCGAACGTGTCCCTAGATATGCCGTAAAGGTTTTTTATGATAACTGAGATAGCCTAACCAGCCGAGCGCATCCCCTCCATTCGATCCACTTCCATAGAACAGTCTGAACATTATACATAAACGTCGAGTTTGCTCAAAATGGCACGCAAAATTATGACTTCCATCTATCGAGGCACCGCATCTATGGAGATCTGCATGCAGCAATAATTGCCATCTGGAATCTCTTGCCTCAAACACTTTTACTAGAGACATAAACTTGTGAGTTTTGGCCATAACTAAAGTTTATAAGATATGAAGTCTCTGATATTGGAAAGACTAAAGTATGTTATTCTTCTTTGATGGAAAGAGATATTCACTTTAGTTTTTACCGGTTCTGTGACTGATGAGTCTATTCGGTTTAACGACTATAGAGAACTCTTCTTGTTCGATGGAACTTTTCCATTTTCGTGCGGGGATATTAAAAACCAATACCTTGGTTTAAACAAGCCCTCGTCAAACATGAAGCGGTCTTCGCCTAAGTGGCACATCGATTTGAGAAACTTCCGTCATTAACAACACGATTCCGTTTCAACAAAGTCAGCAAATTAAAGTGAAAACTCGAGAAAGTGAAGAGGGGCTCTTAAAAATCTAAGGACGGGGAAATATGAAATTGAATATTAGGCATAAACTCTCCTTTATATCTGAAGACATGCTTCAGGCTTCTCGTTATGAGATAGAATGCTGGTAGTAAGATCCTCATTCAATTGCTCGCTGTCCTTAACGAGGTGAAATTGCCACACAAATGAGACCCGCTAATAATGAACGTCCCTGCCTCCTGGTGAATAACTTGTCCCTTACAACTCTCGAGGACTCTTAGGTGAATCGTCTAACCCAGGAAACGTGTATATAAATACAACCAAAAGTAAGAGAGTGTCTATCCACACTCAATATTTACTGTGTTGGTTGGGCGGATGGGTTGTCTCTCTCTGTAATGTGGTGAAAAATATTTTGGTGGAGGTGCCGGGTCTTGAATATCTGTTGACAAATACACGGGCTCATTATCTTCAAACTCATTCACATTTGTACATCCTTGTATGGGGAGTTCACGTACTAAGACGCAGTATCTTTGTATGCACGTGACGTCATAAACATTGTTGGCTGACATATTGCCGTACATCAGGGATTGCCTTCTCAATGAATAGCGGCCATTTTCCCGTACATGAAAGCATTGTTGAAGACGAACAAATGACGTTAATGAATATGAAGAAAACAGAAGACAGCGAATTAACGATTTATTGAACGAAACAAAAAGTTTAGATTATCGGTTCTATTTTATATTATTGTTATTATTAGGCCTAATACATTTCTAATTTGATAACCATCTAATGACTTAGGCCGCGTTCCCACAAATTGGTTTAGTTATAAGGGGATAGGAAATACGTGTTAAATTGTTTACGTTTTTGTCCTAAGAAATTGTTATAACAAAACATAATTCTTATGACGGACCAATCAGACGTTTTGTTATCCATACGACGACCAATGAAAAGGAGTTACTTCATTATGACAGGCCACTGAAACATTACTAACCAATCAGGATATCGATTTCTTGTTACCATAACAACCAATAACAATTTCTTAAGACTAAACCAAAGTTATGGAACGCGGACTTACCGAACAAAGAATTGATTGTAATTCCAACCTGGTTAATTTAGTGGCTGACAGTTGGAAATAAAATTTAAAGAACTGAAATATTAAAATGAGTGGGAAAGACAACCAGGTTTTAACACAATTAAAAGAGAGGTTTCAAAATTACAAATATATAATGAAATGAAATAAAGATACATTTACATCCAAGTTTAAGTTCTCAAGATCTCGAATCCAAGTTATCAATTTCAAAAGTTTTATCAAAGTATTATTTTAGTAAGACATTTTATAAAAGTTCAAAAGTTCGTATTCGTAGATAGAAAGTTTGTGTTACCGTGCAATCGCCGATAGGCCTATCGAGCGTCGATACCTTTCCGTCGCTGGATTGTATCAGCCTCTCGAGGTGTGGTAGGTGGCTCCTAGGTAGGCTAGTGTGAATTAGTGGCTAGTGCTCAGCTAGTGACGAGTGGTCCAGTCACCGTGTGGTATGTGGCCACCAGCCAGGAGGCCCACGTCCAGTCGTAGTGTCTGCCTCAATATCACTTTCAAAGTGTTCTTCGTGAGCATTCGAGCACTGCTTCTTCGTGACTATATAGTACGGCTCACGGTTGCACAGCGGGAAGATCACATGAGTGTGTTGTGACGTATTGTAAGGCGGAGCTAGTTTTTAATTCGTTACTTTGTCATTTGCGTCACTGGTTGCCATGACAACGGCAGGGGATTCAGGGGAATCACTGGTTGTACTGAGATTTAGTAAGGAATCAAGATCCCACGATACAGGAATGTTATGACGTAAATGGACTGTTCTGACGTCATTGATAGGTTTAGATACCAGCATGGCATAATTTTCCCACACGCCGAGGAGATTCAAGATCACAGCCTGTATAAGATTATGCACACGTAGTTAATAAAACACTGATTTGTATATCGCATTTGGCTGATGAAATGCATGACTTGAAAAGTAATATTATTCGCTGAAATATATATTGTTTTTTAAAGTAAATTATGATTAATCTGTAAATTAATAGACTTGGACTGTATGTGACACAGTTTCTAGTTTTGTGATTCCATTGAACCGGCACCTCCACCAAAAGTATTGTGAATTAGGTGTGAATTGAATATCTTATGCTGGAATCAACTCCCCAATCTCAATAAAATAATATTTTACTTTTATTATTATTTGTATTTATTTGTTTACATAACAATATTATACATTCATGGTAAAATTTTGGAATTTAACAAAATTTTAAACATTGTTGCGCATTCCTGCTGGTAAAAGGTGGGAATTGAATAAATGAAATAAAAATCTTTGACGTATAATTTAGCATACATTAAAAGCAATATTAAAATTATAATTTAATGATTAATTATTTAATTTATTCACTTACTTCTTTTACATAAGATGTATCCTGTCTTAGCGTAAGCAAATAAATACAAATAGTAATAATTATATTGAACATTTTATGATTAATAGGGATGTTGGTTCCAGTGGCAGATATTTGATTCACTCATAATTCACAATACCTTTGGTGAATGAATGAAGTGAATAAAAAAATAGTAACTACAAGTTACCATCACTGTCAGCCACCGAATTAAACAGGTTGAATAAGTAATCAATTCCTCATTTGGTGCCATATGGTTTTCACAAAAAAATGTATTTGTCCATCGAACCAACGTTCAAGTGTTACGCACTTGTGGAGAAAAAACCTTATCGTAAATAATATTTTATTGATATGTTATAATAAAATAGAACTGTTCTTAGCTTGTTTCTTGTAATAAATCTTCAATTCGCTGTCCTCTGCAGATAAGTGTTCTGTGAATACTACGACTGAGTACCTGAATTCCCCTTTTGCCCATTCCGGTCGTCGTGCTTAGATAAGCCTGCTAATAAACGGCGTTAATTGGTCGTTAACCATTGCATACTTAGTTAAGAGTGTAATATAGTTATTTCATTGAAATAGTCGCCAAGCCGTTTCATCTCTTGTGGGCCTAATCGCGGAGCAGAAGCTCGGCGCTAAAGCGGGACGTCTATTTGCGAAGGGGGTTGATTACACAGCGAGGCAAGCATCCCAGTCCCGCGAGACGCTTCGTGTTACGCACTCTGTTAATGTGATGAGTGTTTAAACCGTGTACTGTAATAATGTAACGCATATGTTGTCTAAGTTACGCAGCCGAGTCGACGTCTTTGTTCGCAGTCACAGGAAAAGCACGAGGGATGGGTTTCATACACTTGATAATGTTTGTGCTTGTAATGGAGAACAATGACGCGTTTATGCTAGTCTAGTCTGCATACTGTATAGTACCTTGTTTGCTGTGTTGCCTTCCTTCGTGTTATCTAGGAGAACAATCATGGCTGCCGTGCGATATGAACACTTCAAGTGTTGAATTGTCAATTTTGACTAACTAACAAAAGGAATTGAAGTTTTCTTGGAAATTATTTTTTACATGTACAAAGTAAGCTTACATAATATGTTACGCGCTTCCGCCAATCTTCCTCATCTTTCGCTTGGAAAATTTAAATTTAAATTAAATATTTCCCGTAATACCCAAAAACTGTACAGTTAATGTGTGCACAAGTTTACTCTGGAAGCAGTTTTCTTACACGCCCAGTGAATACTTTTCCGTTTTTATTTATTTATATAAACTCTGTTCTAATGAGTTTTGTCTTGATGAGTTCGTTGTAGTATCGTATACATCACATTCACATTAAATCTTGGAGATGACTTTATGTGGCCAACCAGTTATTCGGCAGCCAATCATATTAAATAAATGAACGACGTTCATAAAACTAGATTTGTTGTGTATACCAACTAGACGTAGCACAATCTTATTTTATGTGTCCAACTTTATAGTGTTCAGTCTGTTCCTTCATTTCTTAAAGCTACAAAGTCATCCATTCATATTATGGTAGAACCAATGTGATAGCTAAATTAAAATCATCATCCGAGTTTAAGAGTCAAACCCATGACTTTTACATTGGCAGCACGTTTAGCATTAGGCATACACGTACACACAACGCAACTAGAAGTACATATTGTCCTATTATAATTTAACGAATGAAGAATCTTCCTTCAAATTGTATTTGTTTAATCTGTGTTTCGTCATTTGACATTAGTTTCAATAACAAGAATGACGTATTGGTTAAAAACTTAATATCATGCTATGTTGTAGCTTGTAATTGTTGTATGCGATGCAGCGATGCCCCACATACGTTTCTCGGAGATAATAGCCCCCCAAGGCACCACCCTGCTATGTGGAGGATGAGATATCGGCCGCCTGAGCTGTAAGGCCTTCGCTGAAACTTGAGACTCACCAAGACTATGTGGAGCTAATTAATTAAATTATGGTAATTTATTAAACAAACCAAATTAATGATTACGCTGCTGCTTTGCTGTGAAGTCGTTTTTCACTGTCCAATAAAACAAAAGAAACTTGAGTTAAGCAACAACTAAAGTTTAAATTAAGTCTCGTTTTAGCCACCCCCGTGGCTCATACAACTTACGAGGTTTAAATTTTAACCAGGGGATATCTTGGCTGTGCGGGTCGTCTATGAAGTGTTACGTTGAGAGCGAATGCGGGGAAGAAGCTCTCTCTCTCGGTTCTATACGCTAGCTATAATTCCTTGTTCTGGGAACAGTGTCTTGAGGTTTGTATGTGGTGCACCTCTGCAGATGCCATATGACATGCCCCCCTACTCCCCCCCTTCTTCTATACATGACGACACAAAGACAATGTGAGGGCCTGACATCAGACAATGCCTGGGCGGGTTAAACTCCACCGCCCCCATCCTCCAACTCATCTTCTTCATCTTAGCTTTTTAGATTTTCCGATGTCAAGCCTCAGAATTCTTGTGTTCTCATCCACATAGCCGAGATTATAGAGAGAACATGAGTAAAGCTGGAAGGAAAGAGCTTGCGTTCAAACTGCTTCAGATTACAATATTACATCCATGCTAATAGCGCATTGTCACGTAGTGAAGCCTATCTGAGATCTCAATTGCTGGGCTATTCTTCTAAATCCTCGAACTATAAACCTTTACAGTGACGTACGGGAAACCTTCGCCTTCAAACTGAAAGCTTTGAGAAACGTGAAGGGTACGTGTTATTCGATAGCTTTTGAATTTCTTTGTATGGTCGTATGATGCTAAACGTGCATTCATTACGCATGTACAGGCAAATGTTAAACACTGGCATACACAATGCTATCGTTTTATAGATGATGCCAGTGCTCACACATAAACGTGGTACAAAATTACAATGTAAAGCCATTTACTTTTATGGTAAAACTTGTATAGTTAACATCGCTCAAACAGACTTTCATTGTACTAGTTGAAATTGTTTTGCAACATTAAACTAAGGGAAATTAGTATCGTACTGTCGGTGTTCTTGATGATAAAGACGTATTAAACAACTAAATGCAGCTTATGGAATTTCGATTACCCAGATTATAACCAAACGCAAGTTACCCCTTGATTATGCAATTAATCAGTTATCTGTAATGGTCGCACCAAAGTATGCACACAACCGATTTGCAACTACTAATAATTGGTATTTAACGCTGCCCGTTACATGGTTCTTGAAGTCGTGCACCTTGGCCGGGTATTAACTATTGCTGAAATCACTTACTACTACTTTAAGTTCTTATTGGACGCAGTCATACCTCATTATACAACTATTAATTTGTACTTTAAGCTTCACGTTACTCGATTATACCGATGTCACACCAGAAGTTCCATAAATACTTGTTGGTATTAAACGCGTACTGAAGCCAAACTTTCATGTGCAATAACTAATAGGTATTGATCGCGGCAAGCTACACGCTCACCAAAGTCACATAATGCAAGTACTAGGTTTAACGTGGCACATTAACGAGCTCACCGAAGTCACATTATGCGAGTACTAATTGGTTTTTACGTGGCACATTACACGTTCACCGAAGTCACATTATGCGAGTACTAATTGGTATTTAACGTGGCACATTACATGCGTACAAAACCACACAGTGGCGCAAAAAAGTAGGACAGAATCGTGACGGAATTCTACGCCGCTCGCATCGTAAGAATTGATCAATAATTGATAGTTCACCCACCGGGTAGGAGCAACCCACCCTGATCGTCCCTCATGAACAATTCATGAACTGGGAGGGCGGATTTGCTCCTTCATTATTCATGAACTTTTCTAAAACTGCAAGGCGTTGTCATGTAACGACAGATTTACAATTTAGAATTAACTTTATTTAATTTCTGCCACTGGCTTACTTGTCAAAAACTTTTGATTTGACCTACTTTTAAAAAGTAAACATTTCGCTCTTCTCTTCAAGACGGCGAGATATAAAATACGTTCACAGAAGACATCTTGTCTTTACATCACATTACACTAAGGATGTGGCTTATTTTGCTATTTTGCACATTTTTCATTCTTGTACGTGGCATCTCATCGATAACAACATCTGCATGTTGAATTGTTGTCTGGTATATTATTGGACATTTCCAACTCACTCATAACTTACAATAGTTCTGCTACTGTAAATTATTGTGAAGCAGCTAGCCTAGACTTGTGTGGATAGATCCACTTACTACTATCAAAATCGGTCTCATGTTAAGCACTCCCCGCTGGTTGTTTCCGCAGGAAATTGAATAAGATAAAAAAATCTAAATTTTTTGTTCTGTTGCGAAAAACATTGCTAAGTTTTTTGCTCCTAATTCAAGTAACAAATTTGAATGAAATGGCACAAACATGAATTCCCTCTAATGCTATCAGTTTGTTTTGTTTGGGTACGACTAAAATACATTCCAGAATAAGAACGCTTCTGTGTAATTGATTTCCATTGTCGCAATGGTAGGTTTAGTCCGGTGGGATACGTATCAATATTAGTCTTTGGAAACCTTTCAGGGGAAATTGCTACAATATGCATTTGTATTTCGCAACAAAAGGCCGGCTTAATGATCGTGTATTAAGCTAATGCTTCTCAGAGGGCTGTTACACGAGAACTGGATTATTCATTCACATTGAGACTAGAGGAAAACAATTGACTGCAGATAATCGGCTCTGCCAGTTGATGGGAATTCACAGTTGGATATTTCGTAGGAAGACGCGAGACGCAGACTTTATTGTTGGTATTACGACGAAGTATCCGGCTTAGCCTTCATCCAATTTATCTGTTTCCTTTATATGAAATACAGGCTGAAGTTATGAAGGATTTCTCATACCTGCTGGGATGTGGGGTCTAGTTTTATGATTGGGAGAGAGACTTAATGGATGAAAAGCGTAAAGGAAGTATCACATAAATCAATGATTAGGTAGTTTTGGAATCGATTTTAGCGTATATTTTCTTTAAATACACATAAAATGCATGCATTTCTTTTCAAATATAATGTAAACCTATATTAAAATATACTAAAAGTCACGTCTTATAAAACACAACATGTGGTCTTTGTGTGCATACCGCTAGCGCTGTGCATTATAACTTTGTATTTTTAAGCATAATTGGATGAGCGAAGCGAAGACTTCAATTTCACTGACCCCCAAAAAAATTAGCTCGGGTGCTTTTTTTTTCTCTTTTTCTTTGCTCTCGACCAGGCAAACGGCATATGCGATCTTGATGAAAATTGGAGGTGACATTCGAAGTCTCTGAACTTAGACCTGCCACGTTTTTGGGTACAATCGAATAAATATTTCTCATGAATATCGTACTTTTACGATTTTTTTTCCGATTTTTAGTGCGATATTTTCGTGACATTTGGGCCGATTCTGACCAAACGAATGGGGCTACAAGGTTCATATTTTACATGGATATTGAGATTATGGTGATGTAGTACCTTTTGAAAGAAAAAGTTGGAAAAGTTAGCCAGAATCCATTGTAATAAAGGTTTTAATATAATTTTTTTTTTATGTATATAATAACAATTAACAAGTATCAATAGAAACTTGACAACAATCACCCACAGTACGTTCAAAAAGCACTTGCAAAAGTAAAGATATCCCACGCAAACTAAAAACTTAGAAAAAAGCTCATCCATCAAAGCGACTAGAAAAAGCGTTCGCGAAGCGACCTAGTGTAATAATGGTTAAAGTGTTAACTGTCGTTTTTAGACCAGTTTCGTCTTATTAGCATGGGCAAAAAACTGTAGTGTTATGTTTAATTAATTTGGTACAAACAACCCTTTAAAGAATTATTACTTTGTAGAGCGAGATATTTTTAAAACTGATTACTTTTTAACTTTCACAAATATACCTCAAAAGAAAAAATGTATGTATAATGTATTGAGGTGTTATGTGGAGTTTATTCAAATGCAAGCATACGATAATGTTAATTATGTGACATGTATCCAGCCTCTGGAATAGCTTTTAAACTGTGTTATATAAGCGTAGGTTTTAAATACATGTTAGTACTTTACACCGGGGCCCGATGTAGGCACTTCTTTAATTTCTGTCTAAAGTACTAATAGCGTCATAGTCGCCTACTATAAAACCAAGGTTAAGCTTTCGTGATTCATTGTTAATATTATTCTACACTTTACGGAACTAATCACGCAATATAAATGTTTTAAAACAAATATTTCGACGTTTCAAAAGATATTTGGTTTGCCTTTGTAAGGCAATTTTGTTTGTTATTTTTTATTGTAATGCTGATATTTAATTTTTATTGTTTTATGCCATGTCTTTTTGAGAATTAAAGCCAAGTCTGTTGAAACGTCGAAGATTCAATTTAATATTTGTTTTAAAACATATTATATTGCGTGATTATTTCCGTAAAATGTAAAATAGCATGTATAGTTTGATTTTTAATCAATATAAATAGGTTAGCTTGTATGGGAGTAAAGCGTAACTTTCAAGTCCAGCCCGTCTGTGTGTGTGTCACGTCTCACGACAAAAACCGAACACGACATCCGATTAACATACTTTTTTGGTTGACATAACCTTCTACAAGGATGTTAAGAATGTATTGTGACACCGGGGTAAGAGGTGACTTATAATATCTCCCTAGAAAGTTTGTAAATTCACCACCCGGCACCTCCACCATTTTCAATTAACAAGCAAGCAAAGAACCTTTTCTAATACTAGCTTACTCGGCACCGCTGCCTTGTCATTGTATTTCATGTCTCTACCTCGTCTTTATTATGAATAATTTGGTAAAGGTAAAATGAAGAAAAGACAAACCGAAATGTATAATACATTCGTCGTTAGAACTGCCAGTTTCAGGCACCCATCCCCCTTTGTTTGTTTATTTTATTAATGCCATTGAAAGTGTCAAAGCCGACTATGGTTTGAAGCGAGTGATTGTGGTTTGTTGTTGATGGTTTAATAATTACCAGCCCGCGGCGAGTGAACCGCTTCGCTATGTCAGCATCAGAGCTGTCTTCTTGTTCGCCAGAGAAGGTTACCATAATATGTACTGTGCCGTGTGGGCAAATATTTGTGCGCCTCGAGAGGTAATCTCGCCCATCGTGATTCCGCACGTGATTTAAGCGCTTACAGTTCAAGGCGAGCTCATTTAGTCGGACTAGATCAATCAGATCCTCTGGCGATTCGGCAGGGGACTCGTCAATCGAAATAGAAGTTAGGAAAATAAACAAACGGGAGTCACATAACGCTTTGAAGTTTACAGAGACATCATTTGAACGGTATTTTAACAACTTCGACATCATCATTATGTTTCTGTTTCGATATTTTACACGGTTTATCTTGTTAAACAAAAAGGCAATGTATATTATTATAAATTTAAATTGAGTTAGTTGTTATTTACACTACACGAACATAATTAAAAAAACACAAACACGCTTTTAAAAATTATAATAAATAATATTTAATTTTCAACAAAAGCTTTCGATCGCCCTTTGTGAATTTGTATTTAAGGTTGTGACAAGACTACGATTTAGTGTGCCGTTGTTGGATGTGATATTTTGCTAGCCAGTCCTTGCTTTCTTGCGACGATTTGTTGACCTCTTCAATATGGCCTACAGGAATCACGCAGCATAGTTGAGATGGACGTGAATTCGTTTTCTCTCACGCTATCTCGGCCTGAATTAACCCGTGCAACATTGTCTAAGGTCGGGTGTATTTACATCTGAAGAATCGATCGATAAGTTTTCCAACTTCCCACTAGAACAAACCTGAAGTGTCAAGTCGTATATCCACTTCCAGCCCTAATTGGCGTTATAGAAACTTGGGTATTGATAAATAAAATACGTTCTCTTAAATTTGTGTGCTCGTTTCGCTACAATGATGAAGTAGATACAGAACGTGACACTTTCATGGCTGGCAATCAGACACTATGACAAAACATATGTCAATTAAAGCTCCTAAATCAATAGAATTACCCCTGTGGGATAAGAAGAATCCACGCCCACAAACAATAAGAACCATGGGAACGGATAAAGCTGTTTTCCAATCAATACACAAGAAACACATTTTCGCACTTAGCAGACTGAAGCAATTTTCCCAACTGATTATGAAAAGTGCGTCCAGGAAAGTTCATCGGATGCTAAAACTAATCCGGAGCGCTAATGCGATTTTATAATCTTGGGGCGTACGTTGAAACGAGTTTCCTTTAAGAGTTAATCAATGATCGTAGTTCAACCGGGGATGAACGACTAAAGTAACTTAATGAGCTGTAATCAAACTTTACAACTCGAGAATCTCAACCAATCATTCGTATTTACCGTGTTACTCATTGTGAGAACTGAACAAGAATTCTATCAAGTTTTAATGAGTTTACCACAATACAGGTCAACATTCCTTGGTGGATAGGGAGCAATTTTCTTATGAAAGAGACATTTTGATATCTTATTCACTGTTTAATATCATTTTAATTTGCACCTGATTATAATTCGACATCTTGGTAAAAGTTTCCCACACCACATGTCAAATGGTAATAAACATATCGATTTATCAATCTGACCTGTAACCTAAGCCACATTATTTCTGTCAGTCACTCTAAATTGATATCTGCGTTTTTCATTGAAAATCAGTTGTGTGCCTGAACGGGTAAACTCTAAATACGATATTGTGTCATCGTTTATTTCAATCAACGCGTGTTGTCTGTTTCTAAGTTTCTATTATTCTTGCTTATTTGTTGCTATGTTTTAATGTTAATTGACTACTCATCATTGGAAATATACGGAATAAATAAAATTAATTTTGTACCCTTAATTACTTATCTTTATAAATTATGGAAAAAATTTAAATTTTTACCGTGGGAAACCTGTTATAGGGTGCAATTAGCCCCTCTTCAGGTAAACTAGGTATGTGCGGATAGGAAATTGTGAAGGGATGTCCGAGGGCTATTTCAGAGGACTCAATCCCTTGCATTCGCCTTAACGACTGAGGAAAACCTCGGAAAAAACCTTCAGTCAGGATTGCCGGTCTCGACGGGATTCGAACCCGGGACCTCCCGAATCAGAGTCGAGCGCTTAGCGCCCGAGCTAACACTGTCGGTAAATTATGGAACATTCTTAAGAAATAAATGTCTTATTAAATCTTCATAAAACAAGTTGCCAAGTCTATGTTTTTTAAACAATACGGATGCAAACAAAACAGTTAATTATATCACGTTTTGTCAATTTTATTGAGCTTAATATTTTTATTTTTATACAAATCTTTTATGGAAAATGTATATTTTTTATCTCTTTAATTTTACACATTTCTATCGACGTGTGCTAAAAAATTGTTCAAAATAGTTTTAGTAGAGTAAGTTGTTGAATATATTTTAATTATTATAACAAACGTTAGTTCTTCAGCTTCAGCCTTAAATTAATATTTACTAGGAAAACGCTTAAGTCCCGCCGCGTTGTTGGATGAGCGTAATTGGTGCATTGAGCTGCCATGTGTTATGAGGATTTTCTGTTGTGCTGTGACAAAATTATTACTAAGTTGAAGAATTTTTTTTAATTAAATTAAATTAAATAAAAATTACTTTATTTTTTAATTTTTTTTATGAATCGTAATTTTAAAAAAGGAAAAAATCGTAAAATTGCGATTTTCATAAGAAATAATTATTCGATTGCGCTCAAATTTTACAAGAATATATTAATTCATAAAATTAAGGTTCTGTGAAAAATTCATTACAATAGGATAAAGCATGTAGGTGTTATAAGTCAAAGACTTGTTTAAAAAAGAAAAAAACATGTAAAATTTCGATTTTCATGAGAAATAATTTTTCGATTGCGCTCAAATTGCACACGAATATCTTAATTCATAAAATAAAGGTTTTGTGAAAAAATCATTAAAATCGAATTAAGCATGTAGGTGTTATAAGTCGAAGAAATATTTTTAAAAATTGAAAAATTCGTAAAATGGCGATTTTCATGAGAAATAATTTTCCGATTGTGCTCAAAAACGTGGCAGTTCTAAGTTCAGAGATTTCGAAGGTCTCCATAAAATTTCATCGCAATCGGAGTATCGGTTTAGCCGGAATCGTGTTAACAAACAGACAAAAATACAGAAAGAAAGAAAGAAAGAAAGAAAAAAAAAAAAAAAAAACATTCCGGATTTTTTTCTCCAGTGTAGTGAAATGGAATCTTCGCTTCGCTCGCTTCGCTCATCCAATCAACTCTTGCCTAGAGCAGAGATGATATTCTGTACTTTGACTGAATATGGAATCTGTCCTCAGTTTCGCTTTGCATCAAGTGCGTCGTTGAAAGTAAAATATGCATCCCGAAATGAGCCGAAGCTGTGCAAGAACACTACCGTTAACATGAGCGAATGAATTCCCAATTTCTTTTCACGCATTGTTAACTCTTTCGTTCCATCAGGTAGGAGTTGTTCAAAGGTTGTGCGTGCTGTGCTGATGGGATCTGAAAGCTAACGCTCCGAGGATAATGAGCTGATTTGATTTGCCAGCGTACGCTCGTGAACGGTGACGTGGATTTCAAAGAGCTTACAGCATTGTTTCCGTAACACATCCTATCCTCTCGCGTAACTACCAGGTACGTCGTGCTCATGTCGGCATGCATACAGTATCTTTCATTGATTAGGTGCCCTTTGTTCTCTCATTTGTACAATGGTATCGCACAATCTTGAAATAAAACTGTGGTAAATTTGAATTTAAAAAAAAAAACAGGATTAATTATATCTATGCTGTTGTCACCAACGAATTAAGCCACATAGAAGTGAGATAAGTTGCTCATTATATGTGAACTTTTTCATGTTGTTCTTGGTTTTAACATTTTTTTATTGAATGTGATCCACCTGGAAAGAAAGTTTAATTATTTCACGCAGTAAGTTAGTTGAATATAAATTAACTAGGAAAACTAGAAAAAGTCCCGCCGCGTTGTTGGATGAGCGTAATTGGTGCATTGAGTTGCCATGTGTTATGCGGATTTTCTGTTGTTCCATAGAAAAATCATTACAAAGTTGAAGATTTTTTTAAATTTAATTGAGTTAAATGCAAAATTAACTTAAATTTTAAATTCTTTTGATAAATCGTAATTTTAAAAAAAAAATGAGATTTTTATAAGAAATAATTATTCGATTGCGCTTAAATTTAACACAAATATATTAATTCATAAATTAAGGTTCTGTAAAAAATCATTACAATAGGATAAAGCATGTAGGTGTTATAAGTCAAAGAATTGTTAAAAAAAAGAAAAAAAACGTAAAATTTCGATTTTTACGAGAAATAATATTTGGATTGTGCTCAAATTTCACACGCATATCTTAATTCATAAAATTAAGGTTCTGTGAAATAATCATTAAAATCGGATCGAAGAAATTTTTTAAAAATCGAAAAAAATCGTAAAATTGCGATTTTCATGAGAAATAATTTTTCGATTGCGCTCAAAAACGTGGCAGTTCTAAGTTTAGAGATTTCGAAGGCCTCCACAAAATTTCATTGCTATTGGAGTATCGGTTTAGCCGGAATCGTGCTGACAAACACACAAAAATACAGAAAAAAAAACATTCCGGATTTTTTTCTCCAGTGTAGTGAAATGGAATCTTCGCTTCGCTCGCTACGCTCATCCAACAAAGTTAGCTGAGGTTTTTGTGATGAGGAAACAATCTCCTTTTTTCGAATGAGATTTCGAAAGTGACGTCATTGTATGGTGACATATACCCACACGCGTGAATGTAAGTCAGCTCTCTCTCTGCACTTGGGCAGAGGTTTCGATAAGTCCAAACAACGCGTTTGACATGGAGGTGGGGTATAGGGGGGACTTTCTGCTCACATCAAATAGTATTTTAAAAGTCCCAGTGCGAGAGAAATCATGAAATTTAATCGTTTTGACACATTTCTATCAACTTCGTAAATGGTGGAGGTGCCGGGTAAAGAAATTACACATTCCATCAAAGAAATGGAAGTTCTCGAAATACTTTTTGCCGTAAGGTACTGTTAACGATAAAATGAAATGTTTTTCGTCATTTTTTGTAATAGGCCTACCTAAAAAATAATTGGTGGGTTGAGTGTATTCTACGAGTAGTTATTGAGGAATTTGTTTATGCACTGCACGTGGAACTGAATATTTTTATATTAATGCATACACTTCCACCTACATAATAATAATATATAAATAAATTTTGTTTAATAGTTATAAAATAACCTCATCTAATAATCATAAGCGACCGCGGTGCAGTTCCAAAGATATCTGTTTCATTATTATAATATAACTTTTATAAATTATGTTGGATAGTTATGAAAGTTAAGAATCTCATCTCTTATAAAAAAAACTTGTTATGTTAGGTCTTATCGATTAAAAACATTTTATTCTTTAATTAGTTTTCATACTAGTAATAATATTTTTATTCTTATTCTTGCAATTCCAAAATATCAATTTGAAATATTTCAGGTTTAAAAAAATCAATGTTTTGATCGCTATTGCATATTTGTTATTTTTTCGTTTTGTAGGAATATGGTTCAAAGTTATTCACCAAAAAGCATAATTCTTTTCATTAAAACGGATTAATAATTATGCTGTTGACAATGACATCATTTATCTTAAGTGTTCCTCTCTGAATAGAACCCCTATCAACTACGTGCAATTTAGTAGAACGATCTATTAAAATACGCTTAATAATTCAATACTTCGTGACCTGTCATAGAAGGAAAAGCAATTTTCCCCTTAAAACGTGTGAAATGAAACCAAGTCACAGAACTTTGGAAATAAGTAGCTCAGAAAGCACTCTCTCACTTCAAATATTCAGATGAGGGTTCAGACGAGGGACACTAATATACGTTGGGTAAAAAAGAACAAATCTGAATTAATTAAAATTACAAATTGATTATAAAACAGTGTTCCATTTTCGTATGCGAAATCTAATTCACGATTAAGTTTGAGATAGGTATATATATTCTTTTTGTACTTTCACATACTTAAGAATTTCTACTCATATTCAAAGTCTCGCTTCAATTAAAACACTTCATCCGGCACTAGAAACTTGAATGCAAACTCCATATATTCAATGGAAAAATTTTCAAGTAGATTATCGCGAGAGAAAAGAATAATCTTCAAACTATAATAATAAAATATTCCGTTGCTAGTTTCTGAGTTTCCTGTATTTGAGTCACTTCAGTATAAAGTTTATACTAATTATTGCACTTTGAGTTTATTTTCCAGTGATATCATTATGTATTTAAAACCGCTATTGATTGTATGCTGTAACATATAAATAAGTGTTTATTTTCAAATTCGTTTTTGTAAATAATAGCGGTGTAGGTCCAAAAAAATAACAGATATTCGGATATATTTTTGCAGATATGGTGGAGGTGCCGGTCCAGATTATTTGATTTATTTTTCATAATTCCGTCCAATTAAAATCCAGATGGTAAAAATAAATATGAAGAATATTAATAAGTAAGATTCTCCACAAGTAAATTCATTGTCCTATTTAATATCCAGTATTATAACGGCCGTTTTACCCCTACCCGACCTGACCCGAAAACCCGAAGCAGTTTAGTATCCGAACCCGACCCGACTGTCTAAAACTCTACCCTCACAGTCGTAGCAAAAACTGTTTAAGATGTTTTTCTTTACCTTATTTAACAGTGTATATAATTTGAATACCATTTATATAACTTAATGAAGATAAACTGCACGGAAACAAGCTACTTTGAATATTGAAAATATCGATATTTATTATTAAAAGTAGAAGAAATATTTAATAAACAAGTTAAACTAGTTTTTGTGATATTAAAATGATAAACATAATTTTACATCCACGTAATCCATTACTGAACTAAGATTATCATTGCGAGTAGTTCGCCACACTCATACATGTTTGTCACGCTCATACTGCTCATATTAAAGTTCCTTGGAACTATAACTCTTCTGAAGTACCATTCTGTCGCAGAAGAGACATGACATACTTTTACAACTCTGATTTTAGCTTCAAAGTTTAGAGAATTACTTTAAAGACTGGTGCACACCCTCTTCTTACTTTCAGGGTTACAAATACAGCTCTAGCAGGAAAGTACGACAAACTGTGATATATATATATAGTTATTTTTAATTTTTTTACCAACCATCTTTATCAAGTATAAATTATATTATCAATAATATCTCTGAAGGTGACTTAACTTGAATTAATGGAAAACCTTAATTAAAAACCGACAAGAACCGTTAAAAGTGTTTTCTTGTGTACAACTTATTTTTCTTCTATTTTCTGGTAAAATCATTTTAAACTTTAAACGGTTTAAATTAATATAAATATTATAAAGTCACTAAGTAGTTTCAAGAATATTTTTAAATATTGTGGTACACCACATTGTTATGTATAATTTAAAGTTTATTATAAGTTTGTATGGACCTTGAGTGGTCGTGTAGAATGATATTGATGTAGTTTCCAAATTTAAAACTCTTTTTCTCTAGCGTCTTTATATTTATTAACGTTTTGGCTGACATTAAAGGGTTCAATTATGTTTGTTTTTTATCTTGTTTCAATTTGCTATGTTATATGCCAATTAAAACACACATTGAACGTAAAATATAATCTAATTTACAATTCAGTGGGAATTGGTGTGAGGTTTAGGCCAGACTCAGCATTAAATGGGAGTGCTTCCACTAGGCTTGGCTATTTGTCTTCTGCTTGATAACTTTTAATCAAAATCTAGGTCAAGTGAAATAAAAATAAAAAACCCAAACGCAAAGATTTCCCGAGTGAGCTATTTTATCTTTTTTTCTTCGAGCAAAATTTTAACATTTCTTTAAAGTCTTCAATTCGCCTCCCTCGAAATAGCTAACTGCCTGCCGCACAGCGAAAAATTCGCTTATACGAGATCTTTACATAGAATTGAATAAAACGAACATGAGGTGGCAGAACGGACCGTAGCCTCGGCCTGGTGAAGAGGTGAAGCGATGTAACGTGTCTCGATGACAACGAACCGCCGGAAAGTATCCGACTTAGGCCCGGTATTTCAATGTCCAGTTAAAGTGGCAAGTAAATTTAACTGACACATAACTTGTTTTCACTATGGCAACCACCAATCAGAAGCCTTGTAAATATTTACTGAGAGGACTAACTGGCAGATAAATTTTAACTAGACATTGAAATTCTGGACCTTACTGTTCAGGGCGTGATAAGCACTTCATCAATCGACGAGGCTGCCCGGGTAGGACGAGTTCTAGTCTTGTAGACGCAGAGTTGATCCAAGGAATGTCTATGATCCGTATTTCGTAAAAACAATAAGTAAATAAGTTTTATCTAAACAATTAAGTATTTATTTTTAAAAAGAGGAAACCCATATTATCGAGTTTTAACATATTTGTATTTTAATCGGAATATATATGGAGCGTTCCTTTGAGTGCGAGTATATCGAGGAGTTAAAAAAAATTATACGTGAAATATAGTATGTGTATAAGTATGTATACAAGATAAGAGAATATAAAATATCAAGGGAAAAATCAAGTGTAGTGTCGTCATTTGAAGCCTTTATTCTGTCGTCAAAAAATGCATATTAATAATTTAATTATAGCTGCGTTGCTACACAACATCGTACAGAACAGTTTCACCTTGCGACGCTCTATTTTCGTAACTATGTAGACGAAAAGTAGTGATTAATGATGATGCGTTACTAGTGACAGTAAGTGATTATGCCTGTACACTTAAGCTGGTTAACTATGCGTGGGTGTAAATGAACACACAACCGCGTTGTTCTGTCATTCACTCACTTATTAATTGCAGAATCAAACAAAACAACTATATTTATTCAAATCCGTTAGTTCTCATGTCATTTGTCCGATTGAACAAAATATGTCACTTTATTTCCATTTTTGACATATCGGTAATTTTGCATATCAAACTACCAATGTTACGTCATAAAATTCGTGTTGAGAGTTTTATCATGAAATAGGTCACTAATTGCTGATACTGCTTGACATCTTGTGCCAACGTCACCCAAACTGGCTCCCGTTTGACGAGTGTAGAGTTTCTCCCTTGCTGCTATTTCCCAAGGATTCATTTAAATAACGTCAACGGTGTAATCGATATTTTATCAGACGACGTTAAACCGCTCTGTCCACATCGTTTGCTGTGTTTGGCGAAGCTTATCTCCCTTTCATCACCGCAAATTAAACGAGTGGAGCGGATTGCTAGACGTAAAACTGGAGTGAACATTCGAGCATTGCAATGCTCGGCGTCGGATGCGGGAGCGGGGAGGGGAGGGGAATCACGGTCACAAAACATGTCTTCCAGTTGATTAAGCGAGCGAAGCGAGCGTTTCTATTTGACTCTGCCGGAAAAAATAGTCACTGTTTTTTTTTTTTTGTTTGTTTGTTTGTTTGTTTGTTTGTTTTTTTTTTTTTTTTGTATGTCTCGCGATAACGTTCGAACGGAGGCTCGGATCGAGTTGAAATTTTCACCATCCGCAAGCTTTGTTCTCGATTGAATGCCATTAGTTTTGTGGCAAAATCGTTCAAAAAGTTAAAAAGTTACATTAAAGTTAATCGAAAGTTTTTTTTTCAAACTCAACGGCGACAAAATCTGAGATAGCCAAATCATTTAGAATGTCCGTCCGGTCACGAATATGTTAATTTTATTTTGATCCGATAAGTAGTGTAGATGGAAATTACATTATAGTCAGGTTCACTATGTCGTAAAAACGACTTTCGTAGGATTTTTTTGGAGATTAGCAAAGTGCCATATTTTTGGAAAGCTTGAAACGTCAGGAATTAAAAAATCCATGTTTACATTTGCTCAGATGTTCGTATGGCCGCCATTTTGGCTAATCAAAATGGCCGCCCGAAAATATTAATTTAACTATATCTCGGCTTCCAAGTGACATAGAAAGTTCATATAAAATGCTCTTACTATGTTTTAACACCAAGAATATTAAAATCAAAGTTAAAATTTGTAAATATGCAGCACGGCTGCCATTTTGAATTTAAACTATGGCTGACCCTAAAATACAAATTTCACTATAATTAAGCTTCCAATTGACATAGATAGTTCATGTTAGTTGTTACTACAATGTATTTACACCAGCAATATATTATTAAATGTTTACAGTTGCATAGATGCCTCTATGGTCGTTGTTGGGAACTGAAAAAATTGGCGACCAGAAATAAAACTTGCTTGATAGCTCGACATGTAATTGTCTAAGAACGTTGGTGAAAAAGGCTCTTAATTTGAGTTAATATCATAAATAACCATAAATCCCTACTAAAAATTGCTTACATGCCCATATCGCCGCCATTTTGGATTTTAAAATGACCACCGTCAAACGAGAATTTCATGATATCTCGGCTTCCAAGTGACATAGAAGGTAAATGTTAGATTCTTCTTCTATGTTATAACATCAGGAAGATGAAATTTATATTTAAATTTGCAGACAAGTCAATTGTGTTGCTATGGCCGCCATTTTGGATTTTAAAATGGCGTCCGATAGTAGGAATAACTTGAATTTTAGCTTTTATTTGTTTTTGATAGATGATATAACACGCAGTTTTACATAAGAATAAATTAATTTATCTTTTCATTTGCACAAATCATTTAGGTTGGTGCTACATGATGTGAATAGGGATTAGAGAAATTGGATCGTTTACGAAGAGCAGACAGTGGCCCAATTACCGACTAGCAGCAACGTCTGTCCTATTGCTGTTGAAAGGGACATGTTGTACAAGTTCATCACAAATGCATGTGTACCACAAGAGTGTGTTCAGAATATCTTGAATGCTGATGAAACTGGTAAGAAACTTTATTCAAGCTACGTCCCTGAACGCATCAATGGAGATGTCAGCCTGTGGGCCCCAGTCAAAAAAAGAACAAGATGTACATGTCTGGAAGCAAAACAGCAATTGATAAAGCTTTGTAACTAGACAGTTGACCTGCGACTGCGATATACCAAAAATCTATATGATCACCTGATGGTTTTGAGCTGATCCAACAGAGATATATTGACCAAAAGAATGATGTTGGTAACTTTGAGTTTAAATTAACTCCGAGAGCACTTTTTGTTCCAGATGGGTCAATGTTTCCACGTAATGACAAATCTAAGCTGATACAATATCTTCAGAAGTTGGCAAATACTGACGAAAGCAATGGGCAGACAGAAACTCCAGGAACCAGTGTGCAACGACCCTTTTCATCAACAAATCCGAGAATCACCGTTGTTGACGGAATGGTTCTTTCCAGAAAATTACGGGAAAAGTAGGTATACTCAAAACAGTAAGAAATCTTGCACAAAGTTTCAACGACAGGATTACGAATTTGATATCAACGAACTGATATTCTTCACTCCTGATACAGATATTTTGGTTCTGGCTCTCGCAAACTATGACAAGCTGTGCAAAAAACGCTACACTCGATGGTATCCGGTATGGTGGACATAGAACCAATCAGGAGAGCTTTAGGCACGGACAAAGCGCAAGCTTTATACCTATATTCCACGCGTTCACTGAAGCGGACAACGTTGGGAAGTTCTCAGGAATAGGTTACACCAAACGGTTTCAACTGTACTTGAACGCTGATGAAACCGTCCATGGAAGGTAATCTTCAGTAGGAGGTGAAAGACGAACTGGGAAACTTTGTTTGCTCAATGTACTGTCCGAAAAGTCTCTACATCAGAAGCATACCTGATCTAAGTTGACATCTGTTCTGCAAACAACTCGCAGAATGAGAAAGCAACAAGTTACCACCTACATTTTTTGCACTCGAAGAACACATCAAGCGCGTGCAGATACAAAGCCAGGTATGGTGTCAAGCCACAGTCATGCAGCAACAGCTTATTGACCCCTCAAAATTCAGTTACTGTAAGGATACAGATGGAGATGCTGCCATCAGTTACTACAAATGTTCTTCAGCACCACAGGCTATCATCGAGTTGGTCAGATGCCAATGCAAAACCAATTGCTCCACGCAAGATGTTCATGTAGAGAAAGAATAACTTACCATGTACAGAACTTTGATTGTGGGACACCGAATGCGAAAATGACGATGACGGCAGCATTGTTATTGCTGACAGTGACAGTGATGAAGATGAGGTCTAGTGTAATGAAGATAAAGAAGATAATGTTTTCTCAATGCAAATAATTTCATAATTTCACATATACTTAAAATATAATTCATAGCTTTTAACTTCTGAAAAGTATGACTGTAAAAATACTGCGATCAGTACCTTACATTTCATTCTCCTTACTTTTGTGCTACAAATAAATTCAACTACCACTAAACTACTAAAAATTAGCTACTACTACTACTACTACTACTACTACTACTAGTATTTTATATTAATCCAATCATTTGTAAATTCCAGTAGTCCGACAAAATGAAATCATCACTTTAAATGAACTGTGCAAAATATGTAAACTTCAAGATTCCTTTTCTTGATGTTGAAACATATGCTTGTTCTTTAAAATTTTGATGATAAAGGGAGGCCATTTTTAATTCAAAGTGCCAGCTTCAGAGGAATCTATGTAGATGCAGGCGTAGATTAATATATTCCAGATTTAAAAAACGTACAAAGACAGATTCACGTTATTCTTACGTATCGGACGCCATTTTAAAATCCAAAATGGCGGCCATAGCAACACAATTGACTTGTCTGCAAATTTAAATATAAATTTCATCTTCCTGATGTTATAACATAGAAGAAGAATTTTACATTAACCTTCTATGTCACTTGGAAGCCGAGATATCATGAAATTCTCGTTTGACGGTGGTCATTTTAAAATCCAAAATGGCGGCGATATGGGCATGTAAGCAATTTTTAGTAGGGATTTATGGTTATTTATGATATTAACTCAAATTAAGAGCCTTTTTCACCAACGTTCTTAGACAATTACATGTCGAGCTATCAAGCAAGTTTTATTTCTGGTCGCCAATTTTTAAAGTTCAAAAAAACGACCATAGAGGCATCTATGCAAATGTAAACATTTAATAATATATTGCTGGTGTAAATACATTGTAGTAACAACTAACATGAACTCTCTATGTCAATTGGAAGCTTAATTATAGTGAAATTTGTATTTTAGGGTCAGCTATAGTTTAAATTCAAAATGGCAGCCGTGCTGCATATTTACAAATTTGAACTTTGATTTTAATATTTTTGGTGTTAAAACATAGTAAGAGCATTTTATATGAACTTCCTATGTCACTTGGAAGCCGAGATATAGTTAAATTAATATTTTCGGGCGGCCATTTTGATTATCCAAAATGGCGGCTAAATGAACATCTGAGCAAATGTAAACATGGATTTTTGAATTCCTGACGTTTCAAGCTTTCCAAAAATATGGCACTTTGCTAATCTCCAAAAAAATCCCACGAAAATACATAGTGAACCTGACTATTATAACAAAAGTAACGTTGCCATGGCAACGAAAAGACGCGCGAAGTTTCTAATGCACTGCCACCTAGAAGTAATCAAAATACTTTCGAGGAAGCAGTCTATTATTTGTCAACAAAGAGTTTAAATAGTTTTCCCAAGGAGTCAAGGTCCTCTAGATGGCGGTGGATTTTAAAGTAATGATTTAAACACGGGTTTACCCAAATACCTTGGCAATAATAAATAATACTGGAAACGCGAACGTCGTAAATTTTAAAATTTAAAAAAAAATGTGCAATGTGGGTCTAGCTATAGCACGTACTCGCTTATCAACGCGTCCAACTGAGCGTTTCCTAGTACGTTTTGTAATTAGACAACAGAGAGATGAGATGAATTTTGTAATTTCTGAATTGATTTCCATAAAAACAACAGAGTATTTAAATAGAAGAGTTGGTATTTTTTTAAAATCATAATCATCCCCATCATCCCCATCATCATCCCCCCCCCATATTAACTCAACATTTGAGAACAAATATTCGTTTAATTGTTTGTATGTCTCTATTGATATTTGAGATACAAGTTTTAGAACAATTTAATTTGAACAATTATTAATTGTGTTGTATCTTACATTGTCCTAGAAAGAAGAAGCTGTTCTAAACGCTTCGTTTGCTATCAAACAAGTATTTCATAGACATAAAATAACAGTCTGTAAATACAGATTTTCAATGATTTGAATCGTCTATTCTACAAACTACCTCGATGTTTTGATAGTATTTATCCGCTTGATTAAGCCACAATGTACAACCAAGTGTATATTTATACAAGATAGTTTTCACGAATCACTTGGTTGTTGGATGAGCGTAGCGAGCGTAGCGAGCGAAGCGAAGATTCCATTTCACTACACTGGAGAAAAAAATCCGGAATGTTTTTTTTTTTTTTTTCTTTTTTTTTTTTTTTTGTATTTTTGTGTGTCTGTGAACACGATTCCGGCTAAACCAATACTCCAATTGCGATGAAATTTTATGGAGGTCTATGAAATCTCTGAACGAAGAACTGCACGGGGGGAAAAATTGATCGAAAAATTATTTCTCATGAAAATCGCAATTTTACGATTTTTTTCGATTTTTAACAAAATTCTTCGATTTATAACACCTGCATGCTTTGTCCGATTGTAATAATTTTTTCACACAACCTTTATTTTATGAATTGATATATTCGTGTGAATTTTGAGCGTTATCGAAACATAAATTTCTTTAAAAAATCGCAATTTTTGGAATTTTTTTGATTTTCAAATTTCTTTGGCTTATAGCACCTACATGCTTTATCCGATCGTAATGATTTTTTCACAGAACCTTAATTTCATGAATTTATATATTCGTGTGAAATCTGAGCGCAATCGAAAAATTATTTGTTATGAAAATCGAAATTTTACGATTTTTTTCTTTTTTTAAATTACGAATAATTAAAAAAAATTAAAATTAAAGTTTATTTTTTATTTAATTTAAATTAATTTAAAAAAAAATCAACTAAGTAATGATTTTTTCACAGTACAACAGAAAATCCGCATAACACTTAACAACTCAATGCACCAATTACGCTCATCCAACAACGCGGCGGGACTTAAGCGTTTTCCTAGTATATTAAAGAGTTGTTTACTGTTTAGCCATCCCTATCTATAGTGCGAGCGTTCTTTACGCGCATGTATTCTATTCACCGCAAGTGAGGCATAACAATGCTGTAATCCATTCAGGGGTGGAGTGAAACACCAGCTTGTTGTGTGTTCATAACCCCACTCACCTCCGTGGGGTTCACCGTGCATGTACTGTGAGAAACAAGCCACTAATGAACAAGAAATAAATTAATATCTAACACACATAGAGCTAGGAAGTTGTGAGTTTGCACAGTGAGTTTGGAGAGTTCACGGATGCAAATAAAGTGCTGTACTCTCTGCAGCCGCGAGCTTCAGAGTCTGTTCACACTGTTTGGAGGAGCCCTCCTTACTTCGCAGGTTCAAAGGAGACGGGGAAAAGAAATTACGAATACGTACAATGTTCAAGGATGACGAGAGAGAATCCTTAAGAATCCTACTATCCTCTACGTGTTTATAAGTTTGAAATCACAAAGTCTGTTTACTCGATGACAACAAGTTGGTTATCAATTAATGTATAAGAGGCACTCAATATAGCTTGTTCGACACTGTACTATTTTCCAACGAAAATACTAAAAACTTCAACTGTCGTATACATGAACGAAATGCACACAACATTATTTTAGATTAATGCAATTAAATTACGCGTAGATTCAATTTTTATTAATACCATGATTTAAAATTGTGTTATATCCGCAATAAGTTGAAAAATGGTGACGAATATTCCATATTATTACCTGTTGAGGTTATATGGTTAAAAGATAATATAGTGCAATATTAGTTATAAAGTAATTTGTTAACGAATTACAAATTGTTTATTTGTATTCGCATTGTAATGTTTCTATAGATTGGAATCAAATACACATTTCCGTGTTATGGGAGAGAGAAACCACAGGCACGATCGAGAACCGAATTTACGATTGGCCGAGCTGAACTAATCCCAAAGACCACAAGCCATTATTGGAATACTCGAATGTTTGTTGTCACTGCCATGCAGCATCTGTCTGGGCACACAGAGGCCTGCCCGAGTGCCCCGGCCCCCTAGCCTTAAGTGCTTTCCGTGCCTTAAAAACAGGGTGGAAAAATCGTAATTGTCGAAGGTTGCATAGCGAGTGAAAAACTGGTTGTTGACATAAAGAGACGAGGTTCCAGGGCAGAGAGAGGCGATTCGAATAAAAAGTGTTTTCTGTTGACCGAACCACCATAGAAAGCGATCTCGAAAGACAAGGAAACCAGGAGAAACACGAAGAGTGCGTGGAATCTTTCATAACTTCCCGTAGGAAGAAGGCGGGAACAAAGAAGCGTGACAGAACGCGGGGAAGCAGGAAACAATTTCCATTACACATCTTGGATCATGGATGTAAAGGAGGCGCAAACCACGACCTCGGTCGGAGAGGTCGTGTTGCTTGAGGGAGCACGACCTCCGAACCCGGCCGGAGAGGTCGTGCTGCTTGAGGGAGCACGACCTCCGAGCTCGGCCGGAGAAATCGTGCTGCTTGAGGGAGCACGAGGAGCGTCGCGACGCCACCTCTCCGTCTCCCGTTGTCTCTCTCTATAGTCGAGCCGGGGATCTACAATATAAATCCAAAATATATTTTTAACAAACTTTTCCTAGTTCACTTGTTTTGATAAAGACCAACTCTTAACGACCGTCATTCTGATTGTGCTCAATAGACTTGAATCACGTTCTCCAGCGGCCCCCTGCCCCCTGCTTCTTTCCCTTCAATCAAACACACCACTGGGAAAGTGCAAAGAACACGCGTGCCCCCATTTTGAGATTCGATTGTACTCTCAAAATTAAATTCCTGTCCCATCAATCGTCAAATTACAGGCAATCGGTCGCGTCACTCTATGCTAGGCAGTAGAATCAAATCCGCTTGAGGGCACGATGGCGTATTTTTTTTTCTTTTTAATGAGCACCGGCCGCCAGCGACGGACGGACGGTCGGCGGACGGACGGACGGACGGACGGACGGGAGTGATGCCAGTGGCTCTGAAGCGCGCTCAACGAAAGTGAGAGAGTCGAGTGTGTGACTCCGCATTGCGGAATCTTCTCCTCTCAGTCATTGTTTCCCATAGGCGATCGATCGCAGTGGCGTACCGTCAGGCTACGCGTGACTCACTCGTTGTTTATCACTGGTCGGAATGACTTATTAGTCACGTGATGTCATTTTCATTCACGGATCTGAGGAGGGCTAGATAAAATACCAAAGTGTCACCATACATGCAGAATTAGACTTGTGATCTGCGCATATAATTGACTTAAGTTGTTATCAACTTTACAAGAAAGAATGTTTTTATCGGTAAGAAAATTCTGATACCCTTTTTCTAAACATAAAACTCAATGATTATTAATAATTATTTATCTTTATTTAAGAGGAATGAATTGGTTCAATTTCATTTAGACCGTATTATTAAGAACAAAATGCATCCAAAAATGATTAAAAATTAGAAAAAAGACAAGCTTAGTAAGAGATGATTCACCATCCCTTAGAAAAGTTGAGCAAGTTCGGTGCAACAAGGAATTACATTTAAACTTCTCTGAGTGTATAGCACAACAATAGCAATAGACGGGAGTTCGAATCCCGAATGAGATTTTTCTTCTTGTCCAACATATTTTATAATGCATCTGTCGTCTCCGATAGAATTATGTATCACTTTATAAACAGATAAATAAAACAACATGGTACAAACAAACTACGAGCTGATATCAGAAAGTTTGTACTTGACGTTGCATGTTAATAGAAACTTGTTGCTATAGAACATGATGTGAAGCTAGCATCGCTTGAGGTGGGTTGGAACTATGCTCCTCATATTGTCGTCAAGACTTTCTCATCCGTCATCTGAATTGCGCGTCAAACGACGGGAAACGAAAACAGACTAACTCTGATAAGGAAAAAGATTGGAACCGAAACATCACAATCGTTTTATTACCCGAGTGGCAAACGAACAGATAGCTATAAACGTCTAGATACGACCAGAAATGGCTCGCTCAAAAAAAGGACAAACTTCGTAAATGCGATTTTAAACCTACGAGTTCCAAAATCTCTTAGATTGATAACGATTTATAACATCTAGTTTTAAAAAGTATCCCTTTGGCTTTAGTTTACCTTTTTATTTTAATGGTTTAGTTCTAAAAGAGGCGACAGTTATTCCGCATTTACTGTTTTTGGCTTGAATATATAGTTATAGAATTATGGATGGATGAAGTTATCAATATTTGTATATACTTTTAAACTGATTAACAAAGTGTGAAAATACCTAACGATGTACAAGCGTAACGCGCAATACTCTGATTCATGTCACGGATTGGAAACTCGCCTCTGGCAATCCTGACTGAAAGTTTTCCATGATAATTTTCCACGAGAATTGTGTAGGAATTGGGAAAATATAATATGTAACCATGGCATTTACAAAAAAATACAAAATGTCTAACCATATAATTTTCAAATCATTATTTCTACTAAATAACCAGTACCTTGGATAATATGATAGAAAATTAATTTTATAATAATTTCAGGTATTATCCATAAATGAATTGAATTGAGTTACGTGGAATTAGATGGAAATATAAAAAACTGTCAACGTCTTTGGTGGAGGTGCCGGGTCAAGGTGTACAGCATATTGGAACAAAGTGTGATCTTACCTGTACTGCACTCATCTTGCAGACATTCTACCTCCGTGAAGGTGATCTAGTTGAATGTTTAATACATCACAACCTCTGCCTGGTCCTAACCCTACTAACTTTCTAACGCTATGATAGTAATAGTGTCAATCAACAGGTGTCTGCTTGCCAATATCTTGTTTACTCTCTGCCCCGCGACGCTTCCAATCATCCGTTGTAATCGTAAGTACTCAAACTTGGTAGATGAATGTTAACTATCTTGTACACAGCTCAGTAGTCTCCACGATTACTCTCAATGTTTTTGTAAGCTTGTGCGTGAGGCTAATAAAGGGTATGCGTGAAACTGAAAAGTATTATTGTTTGACGAAAAAACGTTACATATTCCAATCAGAAGAAGTCGATGGTTGTAGACAGAACATCGCCAATTTTGACTGAAGGGATTTTATCGGACTAAACCGAATTCTGAGATTTTAGTACGCCTCCTTAAAGAGCCCTTGGACATTCCTGACAACTATTGCTACACTCGAGAGACTTCGTTAACAAATAATTATCATTATCATAACTTGAGGTGAACACTTACAGTTTGCAGTTTGTCATTTAAGGTTTAAAATGTCAGTTAGCAAATAGTGTGGTTTAGTATTACAAAAATTAAAAAATTATATTATACATAAAGTTTTAGAAACAAACAAATCTTGTAGTAAGAAGTTGTAGACGTTGTGGATAAGCCAGTTGTCAGAGCAATGTGAGCAGGTTATGTGGTAAGTGTGTCATTTGGATTGTAGCTTCGGCTCCTTCGAATACAACTTTATTGACAATGGGTTCCGTTGGCAAACGTCAGCCACAGGTTGCTGCATTGAAATGAGAGTTTAGTAAGAACCTATTTTCAGTATCGTAGCAAAAATTCTCTTCACCAAATGGAGAAGTAAGATAGTAACTTACAGTTTTTAACAGCTGATTGAGAAAGATCTTAAATTGTCAATAGTAAAAGACCTGCATGGTATCAGTAGAGTAAAATACGTTTTTCAAAAATAAAAATATAAACCACATAAAAATAGTCTCGCTAATAAATGTGATTTGTTTCGAAGAACGTTTGGTGGTGACGTTTCGTTACCCAGTCAACACCCAAAGTGTTCCCGGAGTTATGAACTAAAAGTGCTAAATTATGTAGTGCTCTAGTGGTAGAACGGGATAAATAGACGAGTTTGTCTCTGCACTGCTGAATACCCGCACGCTTGAGAACCACCTGTGTTTCAAGAGAACGTGAGTGACGTCTGTAGGGTCTCTCAAAATGCTAGCAAACATCTTTTCAGTTACTTTTTATCGGCGCAATACCTGATACGGGACAGAAATGAGTCTAGATAAACTTACCTCGAAACATTAGTAAAAAATCTGAAGTGGTCTAGGCTTGAACGAGCAATTTACAGCGTAGTCAAAAGTGGATAATTTCATCATTTTCAATAAAATAACTTCTGAACTTGAGTGCTAATACCTGTGAAATACCTTACATTATTATATTTAGTATAAACGGGCTGGTGAAGATTACTACATAGGTTTTCTGGAATACATGTGTTACTGGATGCATGAATACCTTACGACTACGTACATGTGATTATTATCAAATTAATAATATAATGTGATTACTGGTACACGCCGTGATTGCAAATCGTATGTTAGCGCTTGCGTTCTTACTAGGGCGCAATAGATTTTATGGGACTCCCAGATCAAACAAACACACTAATCTTTGCGCGTGTCAAGGAAAGGTGTAAGGATAAAAGGCCAGCTACGCTGCTAATTTTATTTTGTAACACATGTTAAAAGTACGATTTAATTCATGGTTGAAATCAAAATAATATGTATGCCCTATAATATAAATTGCCTATGTTTCAAATGGCATACCACACGACTGGTATTGAATCGTGATCAGACAGGTTTTGGACGTGGTATCGGGGTTTCTTTTGTACTAGATATTTCTAACTCGCCGGGAGCTCGCCGGTCCACCGCGTAACGTGACAATTAGAACTTAAGAACTTCAAGGATTCTCTCTTAAGGCTATTCCACCGCGTTTTTCTATTTTCCAAAATATGCTACTAAGTATAAATATAGTCAATGGCTTTGAAACATGGCTATTTTAGAAAATCAAAATATTTTTTTCCAAATTTTTCTGATCCGGTACACGGCCAATATAGCCACCTCAAAATAATTTCAAACTTCAATTCGCCAGGGCACACCATTCAACGTAGGGTTATGTGCTTTTGTGACATTAATTTTCAACTGTTTTTTCTTTGGACTGACTGAGAAAACAGATTTATTTTAACAATTGTCTTTCCTCCAACAATTTTTTCGTTTGGCGGTACAAATCGGTAAAAAATACCGCCAAACGAAAAAATTCGCTGGAAAGACAATTGTTAAAATAAATCTGTTTTCTCTCAGTCAGTCCATAGAAAAACAGTTAAAAATTAATGTCACAAAAGCACAACACCGTACGTTGAATGGTGTGCCCTGGCGAATTGAAGTTTGAAATTATTTTGAGGTGGCTATATTGGCCGTGTACCGGATCAGAAAAATTTGAAAAAATATTTTTGATTTTCTAAAATAGCCATGTTTCAAAGCCATTCACTATATTTTAACTTAGTAGCATATTTTGGAAAATAGAAAACGCGGTGGAATAGCCTTAATTATCTTATGTCTCACGAGTATTTTCATTGTCGGTCTAATGAGTATTTTCATGGTCTGTTTTATCACCATCTGTCGACTAAAACACTAATTCTGCGGTCGTTTGACTATTATTTGTGAATAGAATGAACAATATTGTGCAGATAATTATGCCCCGCGCCTCGGCAAAGCAAGTATAATTCACCCCTGTGAGTGCATCCTGCAGTATACCGGCTCCCATTTCCTTCCCTTTCATCACGAGTCGCGCGCATTACTACGATAACTTTTGTTGCATGCCTGCGAGTCCCAAGTTTTATTCTCTGTGGCGTCTTTGATCGTCTTTTGTCCTCGCTTAACTCGCTGCAAAGTCTTGGCGAGATTACGTATTTGTTTAAGCTGTGATTATAATATTAATTACGAGCGACCCGTATACGAAGCGACCGCATTGTACCTCTAATCCCAACTTGCAGTACTCGTTCTCATCACGTTACTCATGCTGGATTGATCCTGCAATTAACTTTTTCCTCCGCCTCGTTTTTGTCCGTCTGCGCTCTTTATGACGTAGGCATAGGACCTTTAGCTTTAGCGAACCTTGTCAACGCTTTTAATGAAGTAAATATTGTGAGACTCAGTCTGCAACCCGTCACGCATCTTGTCTTAAACAACCGGCTTACCCAGCCTAACCTTCGGCTTAATTTGCATAAATTTACTTTTATCAGCGGTTACGCAACCGTTTTATAAAATACGTAAAAACGGTTAAGAGTTTCTAGAAATATTCGATTAGGATCCATCACAACCCGGAAATTTGTTTTTCCTAAGAGTAAAGAATTAACATCATCAACGTTAGATAAAACTAGGTATGGGTAGAAGAAATCAGAGAACGTCGTTTTCTTCATTATCCTACCTAACTTAATCACTAGAAGGCAGAGAAAAGGGAACAACTTAAAGTGATCAGATTGTGAACGTTCACACGGGTGATGTTCCCGAGGGGTGGGGTAAGGGAGGTTAAACGTTTCTCCCGTACCTTGGCGAGGGACGAGGAGGGAATAGGATAAGCCCTTTGTGGCACGCTTGCTGGCAGGAGACGATACTCCCGCGGCATTATGTCAGCTCTGACGAAGCATCATAAACCACCATGGCCTTGTCATCGCAACGTCATGAGATCACTTTGGAAATTCTCATCATCGTTCTAAAGCGATGAAGTTCAACAGATAAGCCCCCTGAATCGAGGTAAAGTCGGCGCGTCTTGCGCGTACACCAAAGCAATATCAGTTAATTATTTGTTGAAGTCACTTTGATTTTGAATCAAGCAAAAGTGTTCACGCGAAGCTACCTAGTCGCGTAGTTTCAGGATATTGGATGGCTGAATGAGTCTTACGAACAAGGGGAGGGATGCAATATCTTCACCAATGCATCTGTATACACGCGTACCTAGTTTTAATCAAGATTGTCTACGTGGGGCTAGGCGCAATTTGTAGTTTTAGGTTTTTAGATATATTTTAAACTATGTGCATAGTTATTGAAATGGAATAGATTTAATTTGTTATGTAATGAGTTGAATAACACACAATATGTTATATTTTTAGTGTTTGAAACAGTACAATGTGAGTGTGATGGTAGAAGCAAGAAGGAACAGAAAGCGTGGACAAACCTTTTTGATCGAACTGTACAAAACAAGAAAAATATTAACAATAATGAAAGTGTTTTCTCATAACATTATAAGAAATTGTTCATACGTGTGCATCCTCTACAAAATTTGCAGAAATAAATAACATTTGTTCCACAAACAAAATCCAATCTCTAGGCATACTATATAGTATGAAACTGTGACTGGCAGACGAATTGCCAACGTGAACGGGACATTTTTACGTTTTGTCTTTTTCACATTTCCAGCTTCCGAATATAATGAAATGTAATCACGAATGTAATTAAATACCTTTCTGCGGACTTCTCGTGACTTCACTGATAACACATTTTGTGGAGAATTCCTTGCGAAAACAAAACTGGAAAGCTTCGTGATTAATTATCACACATGACAAAAACTGTGTAAAACTCTAAGACACTAATTGAAAAATGTGTTTGCCGACAAGATTATCCCATGAAATGTTTCACAGACAAAATCCAGCACACTGACATAAAGTTTAGATACAAACGACAATTTTGGAAACAAAATGGCGGAATCTTTACGATACTGTAGACCGGAAGCTGGGTAACTTCACATGGATTCGGAAGTACGCGCCTTTCCTTGGGGCTGCTCACATTATATTACTTTGTATGCTTGCGAATTGAGAGCGGTATATAGTGCACGAATTCAAGGCCGTAGGCAGAAAATAATTTTGGGGGGGGGTTTACATTTTTAAAATCTAAAAATTGGAGAATTCCATATAGAATTTGTTGCGGTACCCTGTACTTACTGTACATCCCTACTGGTGAGAGGGGAAGGGGGGGGGCGGGGGGACTTACAATACTCCGTTTTATATTTTAGTTATACTCGTTATTACAAGTGTTTCACTCACCTAAGAAAGCATGGTGTAGAAAGTAGCATTGCAGAAGTATGGTGTCGCGTATAGCGTTAGATGACACAATCCAATCGACGTGAAGCTCTTGCAAAACGTGTTGTGACGTCGTTTGGATCCACGTTAATGTACTTAATAGAGCAAGTCCAGAAAACCTCTCCGTCCCAGTGCTATTTCTAAGGTAGGTTTTAAGAAAACCTTCTCTCTGGGGTTGAAATTG
The DNA here is from genome assembly GCA_024449915.1 of Sweltsa coloradensis. Classification (NCBI taxonomy): domain Eukaryota; kingdom Metazoa; phylum Arthropoda; class Insecta; order Plecoptera; family Chloroperlidae; genus Sweltsa; species Sweltsa coloradensis. The sequence continues at coordinate 967,123 of JAMZAV010000016.1, forward strand.
AACGGCACAATATAACAAATTATAGGCCAGCGACCGGTCGTATCCGGTGGTAAAAATATATAGTTCTGAATTGAAGTATTTCTAAAAGACTGAGATTTTGTTAGAGTAGTGTTATTATAAAACGGAATACGACAGAACCTATAGGCATATATTGAAATGTGTTATTCCCGTCTTTTTGGCAGAAGAATAATTTCGGGGGGGGGTTGAACCCCCAACCCCCCCCCTGCGTACGGCATTGTGCACGATGCATACCAATAATTAAAATTTTCAACTGTATATGTTACATAGTGTTTTTGTTATTATTTTCTTAAAATGGTTTTACGCCTTAAAATATTACATAGGTTTATTTAAAATGTAATAAGAAATATTTGTGAAAAAAGTTAATTTTTCATGAATGACGCAATTGACAGTAGTTGTATGACGCCGGTTTGTTAATAACCATAGAGCAACGTCCTGTTTATTATTATTTATTTTTATTTATAAGAGGTTCGTATACAATCACAAGCGTGAAAATTGTCAGTGTGAAAATATGTTACATTCCCGGTTATGAAGCTACATGTGTTACGTTAGAAGTTACATTTTACAATATAGCCTATAATAACATCCTTCTAAATATAAAACCATAGCAAATGTTTATAGACCCTACATATTTTATTTACATGTCGTTACTTAGTATTTTATTCTTGCCTTATTATTGTTACTAAAAATTTAGATTCTTTTGCTCGAACATTGATTGCCAGTTTCCACACTTAATTGAGGTTTTTGACTGTAGATTAATTATTTTGTTAATTGTGTTATTTGATAATCGGGGCAGCTCAATAATTTGATAAATAATAAACTCAATGCGATTTTAATCCGATTCGGTGCGGTTGTGTGTTTTGACAATTTCATTTTGCACGAGACTTATGTCCTTCAGTAGTAGAAACCTTTGACAAACTAGCTTGCATGCGTCTTAGCTTTACGTCTTCCATGGCGCACAGTATTTCTACCAAGGAACGCCAAGACTGCTGACAAGGCTGCGGGCCCTGACGATGAAGATTTCACGCCGCAACACATTACTCTTCATTAAGACTAATAAGTTTATAAAATGAAGGGCCACAGTAATTAAGAAACTGGAGGCTAATTAGTTATTATCATAATAATACTTTCAGGTTAGACTTGTAAAAGGACGGCAATTATATTGCCCCGGCTTTCTTATGAGGGTAGAGCTAGCTACAGTTACTTAGACGCATAAACTGACTATAGAGTAGGATTCAGCCTAGATTGAACGACCTTCAAAGTTGCATTTGTTTAAATCGGCATAACCAACACAGAAAAAATAAAATTGCTAGCATTATTTTTCTACTCCGAGCGCTGCGTACATGTGGCGAGGTGACGAACTAGGTGTATGTCAACAGACCATTCCAAACGTTGGAGGTTATGTTTCATTAGGATACTGTCATTGCGTGTTATGTTTTGTCACTGAGTTGTTTTGGATATTAAAATTCTTTGTCTTATATTATTGTTATTTTATTTTAATCAACACAATTCTATTTGCATAAAAATTGAACTAGGCCCTAGCCCCTAGGGCAAGGATACTATTATACACTTCGTTCTAGCCTAGCCTAGGGCCAGGCCTAGCGCCTATGCAATTTCTCTTTGGGGGTTTGGGGGGGGGGGGGGGGGCAAAAGCCTAGCCCTAGGCATAGGCTATAGCTAGATCTAGTCCTACATTGATAAAACAGGGAAATTCTTGTGATATGTGTTTTATTTGGAGAAACTAGGCCTAGCCTAGGGCTACGCGTAGCCTAGCATCGGCCAAAAAGCCTAGGCCTAGTATTTATAGCCCTACCCCCCAAAAGGAATATTAAAAGTATTTTTTCTAAAAGCCTTGGGTCTATAACCGTTGTCTTGTACGTATTTACTGTTTAGGTACCTAGGCCCAACCTAATTGGTTGGCTTACTAGACTGTTTTTTTCCCCCGCGGGCCCTATTAGTGCATGGCTTAGGTCCAGAATTTCAATGTCTAGTTAAAATTTATCTGCCAGTTAGTCCTCTCAGTAAATATTTACAAGGCTTCTGATTGGTGTTGCCATAGTGGAAACAAGTTATGTGTCAGTTAAATTTACTTGCCACTTTAACTGGACATTGAAATACCGGGCCTTAGTGGCAACAAAGACCTACTTTACTTCAACATAAGACAATTGATAGACCTACTCATTTAATCAATACTTAGGATAGGCCTACATAACAAAAATATTATTAATTAATAATTAGTCAAGCCCAGAACTCAGAAGAGCAACCAAGTAAAGAAATAAGTCAGAAACAAGATTAAAGCAGACGACATAGACTAGGGCCTAACTGTGCTGTGCAGACGACAGGCATTTAGTAATATTTTAGCTGATTGTATGAAAATGGTAAACTAAGCCGGCCTACTCTAGCTCAATTTCAAGCCGAACTAGCCACAGCCTGCTAGACCTACTAGAACGTCGGTTTTCAACCACTAAATTTACCAAAACAAAATTATTAAATGAAACAAATTATTAAACTGTAGCTATATTTTGCCTTATGACTTATTTGCATGGAAACGCATCTATTCTCGCCCGATTTGTTCTAGAGCGGCACCTGGATACTCATAATCCTCCTCATCAAGTTGCAGTGAAGTGTTTATCAGTCTGGACTAGTTCGTTTGAAGCGGTCTAGACTCGTTGGCAAACGAGTCTAGATCGGTTCCCATCTGGGCCGGTGTAATGGAATATCTCTACCTTTAGCATATTATTACCTGAGTAAAAATAGAATAGCTGATTATTACGCGCGTAGTACTTTCCAGCCGGCCAGTTATTACCTACCCTGGTATATTACTACCTAGCATTTAACAAAGAGAAGGTAAAATCAAGCTATCACAGGAGTACTACTACACTACATCCGTTACCTCGTTGACTGCGATCAAGTGAATGCGGTGTTAAGTATAGGGTGTTACAAAAGTTAAGCACTAACATGATATTTTAAATAACATCAATGCTATAACGTTTATTTCCTTGTTATTAATGAGTAATGACGAACACGAAAAAACTTGCAATTAAAGTTTAAAAAAACTACACAATGTATAAAGACGTAAATGACATGGTAATGAACGGTAAAAATCAGCCGGCATGTCATTACTTTATTATAATATGTAACGTCGTTGTTATGAATGACATACTCTTAAAACTTGCAATTATGGTTATCAATCAATGAATGTATAGGTCAACATAAGGAACGGTAAAGATCAGCCGGCATAACAATACTATTATATAATAGCCTATGTAACGTTGTTGCAATGAATGACAGACACTTTACCAGTAATTAAGGTTATAAAACTTATATATTATTGTAACGTTGTTGTTAATGATATAACATATAACATATTCATAATTGTGTATAGCCCGAACGAAATATATAGTAGTACGATCCAGCTGGTATATTAATACTACTACTTTATAATGAATGTCAGACTCGTAAGGAGTCAATGATATAAACATATAACATATTCATAGTACTTGTCGTAGGCTTTCGCGGCCGGAGTCAATATAAAACACTTGGCTGTCGGGTGTCGCCGCGTCCATGATAGATGAAAACTCTGAAGATGGACCGTGTAACCGGTCCGAAACGTCAGTTTTCATCTATCATGGACGCGGCGACACCCGACAGCCAAGTGTTTTATATATTCATAGTAGTTTATAGCTCCACCAAATATATAGTAGTACGATCCAGCTGGTGTACTAATACTACTACTTTATAATGAATGTTAGACTCGTAAGGAGTCAATGATTGGATGAGCGTAGCGAGCGAAGCGAAAACTGCAATTTCACTGACCCCTCAAAAAAATTTAGCTGTAATGTTTTTTTTGTTTTTGTTTTTGTTTTGTTAAATTGTTTTGTTTTTGTTTTGTTTTTTTTTTGTTTTTGTCTGTTTGTTCGCACGATTCCGGGCAAACGGCATAAGCGATTTGATGAAAATTGAAGGGGATCTTAGAAATCTCTGAACTTAGACCTGTCACGTTTTTGGATACAATCAAAGAAATATTCTCATGAATATCGTACTTTGACGATTTTTTTCGATTTTTTGTGCGATATTTTCGTGACATTTGGGCCGATTCGCACCAAACGGGTGGGTCTTCAACGTTCATATTAAACATTGAAGTTATGTATTGCTTTTTGAAAGAAATACTTGAAAAAGTTAGCCAGAATCCATAGAATAAAGGTTTTTATATGCGTTTTTTGAGGTTTATAATAACAATATTAAGAAGTAACTATTGAAACATGACAACAATCACCTACAATGCTTTCACAAAGCACTTGCAAAGGAAAAGTGGTCCCACGCAAAAAAAACTTACAAAAAAGCTTATCCATCAACGCAGCGGGACTTTAGCGTTTTCCTAGTATAAACATATAACATATTCATAGCAGTGTATAGCTCTATTGAAATATATAGTAGTACGATCCAGCTGGTATATTAATACTACTTCTTCATAATGAATGTCAGACTCGTAAGGAGTCAATGACAAACATATAACATATTCATTGCAGTGTATAGCTCCATTGAAATATACAGTAGTACGATCCAGCTGGTATATTAACACTACTACTTTATAATGAATGTCAGACTCGTAAGGAGTCAATGATATTAACATATAACATATCCATACTTAACTATAGCTTCACCGAAATATAAAGTACGATCCAGCTACTACGTTTAAACTACTGCTATATGGGGAGCCGTATTATTTTCCCGTCAGCGTATAGCGCTGCGAGCGATACGGCCATTTTCTCGGGCGGGAAAATGGTCGTACGGCACCCCATAATGAACGTCTGGCTCAGTAGGAGAGTCAATGATTTAACTGAAAACACAAGTTAACTATTTTTTTTTATCTGTCACAATTTTCTTTCACTTTTAATAAATGCTGGGCCAAAGATGGATGTTTCATTATAGATTAATTGACAACACTTCATTAGTGTGTTTTTATTCCAACGGAAACATATAGTAGTTTTTTTGCTGCAATTTTTTTATTTGTTTATAACTTAGTTCGGCGACACAATATGTTTCAAGATTTCACATTGTGCTAAAATTTTTGGATTCTTGATGTGATGAAATAAGCACACTAAAAATATCGTCTCATATTAATGATTTGAGTATGGAGGTCTTGTGACCTTTGAGACCGTTTGGTTTTTCACTCAGGTCTCTTTTATGCGAAAGAATCATGTCACAACACAATCAAAACTAAACAGCATGTGGGATGTGGGTAGTGGGTTTGTGTGTTTCTCACTTTCGTTCATAACAACGAAGTAACAAATAGTAGTATTAATGTACCAGCTGATCTATACCGTTGCTTCTTATAAATTATAACATTATTAATTGGTTGTTCAATAACCTTTCAAGTTTTATTTGTCTCTCCATAACACCAATGGTACATATACATAATAGTTATGATATACTGGCTGATCTTTACCGTTGCATATGATATATCTGGCTTTTTTCTAAAATAATTTTGTAACACCCTATACTTAACACAAGTTTAGATTTAACGGACCAATTCAAATCGTAATTATATTCTGGCTTAGTATTACCCTTTCCTGTGTGTAGGTCTAGGTAAAAATATACTTCCTTGCGTAATAATATTATAGCTCCGTTTTACCTTTGCGTGAAGCTGGTATAGCTTAGTTTAACTAGTGGTAAACCAGTGCTAGAATATCTGTACTCTTGGGTAAAGATGGGCTTTGGTACTCATATGCCGCCACACCGGCCTAGAGCTAGGCCGGCCCAGTGTAAGCCGGACTAGAGCCTGTGGTAAACGTAGTGTGTGAAAACGAATTATGACTTGACATTTGTTTGTTATTTATTACTTTCAATAAATTTGTCGTCCAGATTACATTAAATTAATCTTGTAAACAATAGTTTAGTATTTTTATTTAATAATGCACCGTGTATAATACATTAATTTTGTTAAAGTACATTTTCAATTAGACCTCCAATTTTGTTCTAGTGGTTCACATGAAAAATGGCCGCCGAACAGTGTCAAAAGGTCATTCAAAGTTGTGTGATTTCTACTCTACCATCATCGTCATAATTCAATTCTTGCATTTGTCTGTGAAGCCACTCTTTTATTTCATTTTTTGTTTTAGTTCACGCTTTTTTATCGAATCAAATGCCAACTGAAATGACAGTTTGTCGATCAATTGTGACACTTTTGTAAATAGAATAGCTTATAGGCCCTACTCATGCGACAACTTGTCAATCGACAAGTTGTCGTTGTACATATTAATTGGATGAGCGTAGCGAGCGTAGCGAGCGAAGCGAAGATTCCATTTCACTACACTGGAGAAAAAAATCCGGAATGTTTTTTTTTTTTTTTTTTTGTATTTTTTTTTGTATTTTTGTGTGTCTGTGAACACGATTCCGGCTAAACCAATACTCCAATTGCGATGAAATTTTATGGAGGTCTATGAAATCTCTGAACGAAGAACTGCACGGAGGGAAAAATCGATCAAAAAATTATTTCTCATGAAAATCACAATTTTACGATTTTTTTCGATTTTTAAACAAATTCTTCTACTTATAACATCTACATGCTTTATCCGATTGTAATGATTTTTTCACAGAACCTTAATTTTATGAATTAATATATTCGTGTGAAATTTGAGCGCAATCGAAAAATTATTTCTTATGAAAATCGCAATTTTACGATTTTTTTCAATTTTTAACATTTCTTGGACGAATGAAACCTACATGCTTTATCCGATTGTAATGATTTTTTCACAGAACTTTAATTTTATGAATTTATATATTCGTGTGAAATTTGAGCGTAATCGAAAAATTACCTATTAAAAAAATCGCAATTTTACGCTTTTTTCGTTTAAAAAATACGCTCATCCATCAACGCGGCGGGACTTAAGCGTTTTCCTAGTTAAATATAATAACAGGTCTGTAGTCTACCCTGATACTTGAGGAAGCAGGGGAGTTTCACCGAAAAAGTACACAGTTTGAGAAGAGTGCATTCTTATTCCTTTAATTGGTACATTTAAGCGTGTTTCTGATTGTATCCCCAGTGGAAGAATTCTAAGTACATTTTTGTCGCCTTCATCAAAGCATAATCCCCGAGCAAGTGTGAACTAAACATACCTGAACGCTCGGGGGAATTACCAGGTGACCCGGTTAATGTCGGCAACCCCTATATATCTGCAGCGGCTGCGGTGTGCGAGTTAGTCTAGTCTAGCAGTGCACGGTTATTAGATTGCACTAGATTGCTCCGTGTAGCTCCGTATCCTCTGCATTACGCTGCCTCTAACGTGCAGGATAAGCGCAACCTCGTGTCACAGAGAGCGCTGCTAGATGCTGGGACAATGAGCATGCCGTATCATGCCACCCACCACCTTCAATTAATTAAATCCTCTAGGTTCGCTATGCCCGAACAACAAAGCTCGGTCAAGTGTAGGACTGACAGACAGAAACACCCGCCAAGTCGTAGCCAACACGTTTGAAGCATAAGCCACAATAAAGCTTATTAAATATGAATTGAAGTAGAAAATTCAATGAGTTGGAACAAACACATATTAAACTCGTTTAAACATGTAATGAAAAACAGTCCGGAAAAATGTATTGCGTTGTGTGGTGGAGTTGTATTGTGGCAAGTAGCACGACGCGAGGGCTGAGAGCTGGACTCAGTTTACTAATTAAAAAATAACATGGTTTTAAATGTAAAACACGTTGTTGTGTGTACCCGCAAGAGTTGCGTTGTGTTGGATGTAACTAGTGTGATATTCAAAGGTTTAACAGCGTTTAAGCTAGCAGGTTGGCAACATTGCAGTCAAAGCTTGAAAGACAGAAATGACTTTTCAAATACTGAACTTCACCTATCACCCAGACGGCAAGGAATGCCAGCGTCCAAAAACATGGATAAAATCGTATTTCTCTTTTAAATGGGCCTGATATAAATTGAATCGCTCTTTTAAGATTGGCCTTTTCTGATATGATAAGAACGAACGATTGAAAACAAAATGATAAAAATCAAATAATTTTCAAGCAAGATGTAGCGTTGTAAAATGTGAGCTTCCAGCGACTGACAAAAATAACAGTGAGAGAATCGCATGCATGTTCAGTCCAAGGTCCTATTCATTCCTTAGTTGACTTCACGGAACAAAGTTTACTAATTAATTCAACTTTGGAGAACAAAATCTACTAAAATTATTATTATACAGCGAACTTTTGGGAACGAAGTGCCCACAGACTGACTTTGCCAACCGATTTCTTGAGGTGGTGATTTTGGTTGAATATATAATAAATACATAGTATATAATTATACATTTTACCTTTAAGGATTCTATAACTTTTTTAATCAAACCAATTCATGTTGATGAACTTTTTATAAGGCAAAATGTTGGGACCCAAAATTTTGCTTTCTGCCTTCTCAATTTAAAATTTTAGATTTAAGATTTTTTTCTCGATGTTTTAGGGGAAAATGCTGATTTTGAATTCCAAAAATTTATATCAAACTTGAAAGAAATCCAAAATTTGAGTCTATTTTTAAAATTTGATATTGTTGGGAAATTTTTCATTATTTCCCCATTTGTTTTTAAATGTTCAAATTAAATCTACTACAGGCAAAGAAAATATCCTCCTGGACATCCCTGAAATTTGTGTATTTCTTTGTTATTATACACAATTCGATTTTTGAACCATTACAAAAATGGATCTATCATTAGAATTTTGTAAGAAAAAATGTTACCAATTTCGGACAAAACAAAGCAGATTTTTTGACAGGGCTAAAAGTATGAAAAGCTGGCTTATTTAATTGTGTAGATTTTGATAAGTAGTGGTAAATATGAAAACCTCTGACCTAAAAAGGGTTTTACTTATGTTTTCAAATGACGAAGTCCTGTAAATTCTATTGAGCGTGATGCTCTTTGTCGGAGGGTGTCAGTTCTCTGCCGGTCAGTGTAAGTTAAGACGGAGCTAATTTCTAGATGTTCCTTAGTCACAAGTCCATCTGGTATTGATAGTATAAGTATTTGAACTGTTCAACTCTACGCTGGCTGTCAAAGGCCTCTCATGTGTTTTGGGATAGGGCGAACCACTGTGAATAAAACGCGTGTTATGTCTCGACGTTAAGCAGGAATGAATTCTGGCAAACAAGTCAGCAGGATTTTAAAATAACGTTTCGGTCTACCCTTCCGGGGATAGAATTTCAAATTGAAACTAAAACGAAACAGTCGTTCCCTACTTATTTGCCATACGCTTTCGATCTGATGCATGTAGCCGGTATGTTTGGATACTGTCTGCCATTGATTCGCCTCGTGTTTGTGATTTCGAGAAGGATTTTGTTGTCTCCATGCATTAGAGAGAGTCGAGCGTATACCCACCCGGGTAACGACGCATTGATGGATAGACGCGCCCTCAGGATTTCATTTCCCAGCTACACGAGGAGACAGCCGTCCCTCAGAATCTGTTCATCTGTCGTTGAAAAGCGACGGAATTTAGAATAGGTAGAAAGAATTAGAGAAGAGTGCCAAGCTGGAGAATAGAAGGGGAATGTCACGCGACCAAACTCTTTGGGGTATTTTAAGGGGGGTGGGGGAACTTTTCAGTGGTGTCGAGTTGCGTTCGGAAATTTACTCGCTGTTGGTCGCGAACTCCATCAATCAAAGTGCATATTTCAATCAATTAATCCACGCGTTCTCGCTGTTTGTGGACGTGATGTCCCTGACTCCGGAGGTTTGTCTGATGAATGCGGCCTTACAGTCATACTTCTTATCATACTTTCTCTTGTTCATTCATCTGGAAACCCTCACGTAGGCCTAGATGTATTATACGTACATTTTTAATCCAGTTGGGATATATTTCTTTTTCTGTATTGTATTAAAAAGGAAACATGATACTCTTGACTGCGTAAGTAAGATTTACATATAAATTTACAAAGAAACCAACTACTTTCTTGCGACAAAAATAATTTCAACATTTAATCATATTATGCTATTTATTTCTAAAATTTGTATAGCAGCGTTTTTAAAGTCGCATATTTCTGAAGCTCTTAATGTAATATTCTTTATATTAATCCTAGCAAATATAATACTGAACTGTGTATTTTATAGAACATTATTCGATACGTGCTTTTGAGCTAGTGCGCATGTGTATAAACGGGGACACAATATTAAATTTGTCTTCGAAATGGGATATTGGCTAGACATATAACTAAGGTTGACTGAAGCCACTGAATCGGTTTTCGTGTGTATAGGCTTTGTTGTTTTTACCGTTTCAAATTGAAAAGTTATTGTTGTGTTTCGTTATCTTTGAGGCTTTTCTCTCGCGACCATGGACGATTCCTCGAATCAATTTACGCGGACGTGTTGTTTGTAAAAATAACACTTCGAGGTTATTGCTAGGCTCTACGTTTGGTGGCAAATAGTGAACTGAACATAATAGAATGTGTGTCTTACTTGTTGTACATTCGGATTGATCCGGTCGCTGAAGATACAGTAAAAGTATTCAAAACATGCCGATAAAGTTTGAAATTGAAATTAATTTTAAAGTCTGACATATAAAATGAGAAAATGTCTTGATTCTGAACCAAGATTCTGAACACGGATTTAATATAATAATTCATATTTTAATCATTGACGAAAACACTACATCATAGATACTATATTGTTAACTAGAATTACCAAAGCAGTTAATACTACTAATATCTAATTTAACAAAAAAGTAATTTTGCAATCAAACTCGAAAAGGTAATGAGATCCCACGCATACAAAAACTTTGTAATTATTGGACAGAAAAGGTCAACTAAATATAAGCTCATCCATCAACGCGACTGGAAAAAGCGTTCGCGAAGAACATAATACGAGGCGCTTAATATATCACCTACTTATAACCTCATTATTAGCTTAGTTTTTTTTAAACATATGACGATTGTTGATTATGTTCATACTTCATATTATATTTTTTAAATGTGTCCATTAGGATTATAGCTTATTTATTATTGCTTATTTTTAAGTCAAATACCGAATATTCCTCTAGTGAATGGCGTCTAAATTTAAACAATAATGAACACATTAAAAACAAACGCACATGTCAAATTCATTCAACACTTACAACATATCAACAAAAACAATAATATTGTATAATTAATATGTGAGATAGAAAATGTGTAAACTTTATTTCTTACTTTTGTTTTATGAGGATAATTCAAGATGTGTTTAATGTGGTGAGATATTTCCACGATTTGTATTTAATGCGAGATTCACCTTGGTCTGGAAATATGCGAACTACTTGGGTGAGCATCCATCTTTCTCTCTCGCGTTGATTAATGTTTAGTGTTTAATTATGCAGAACGACCAACTGTGTCCATCGTGGCTCGTTACTGCGACGCGACGATATAGTTCGTGCGATGAGAGATGTATCATTAACTATTTGCAAGTGTAAACCAATAGGAGCTCGTCTTCCTCAGTAATAACCCGGAAACTCACAATACGTCATGAACAAACCCATTACGTTTGTCATCTTTGTGTTTGTCATCTAGTTGTTATACCAATTGTCAGCGTACTACAGAATACAGTTGAATAGGTAGTTGTGCATTTCAAGCTGAATGCCTCGAATATATTAATCATTATTTATGGTATACTCGGTCGTATCAAATGTTTGTCTTGTAGGTTAATAAAATACATGCAAATGAGCTATGGATATAACCCAGATACATATTGATGAAATAGCATTTGACAAATAAATGTGACACTGCTACTTCTACTACTATTACTGCAATAAATTAATTTAGAAATAATTTCGGGTATTATACACAAATGAATTGAGTTGAGTTACTTAGAATTAGATGGAAATATAAAAACTGTCAACGTCTTTGGTGGAGGTGCCGGGTCGAGACGTGTAGCAGCATATTATCTATGGTATACTCGGTCGTATCAATTGTTTGCCTGAGGTAAATAAAATACATTCAAATGAGTTATGTATATAACCCAGATATATATTGATGAAATAGCATTTGCCAAATATGATGATACTACTACTATCACTATACTACTATTACTATTACTGCAATGAACTAATTTAGAAATAATTTCGGGTATTATACATGCACAAATGAATTGAGTTGAGTTCCGTGGAATTGAGGGAAATATAAAAACTGTCAACGTCTTTGGTGGAGGTACCGGGTCGAGATGTGCAGCAGCATATTATCTATGGTATACTCGGTCGTATCAATTGTTTGCCTGAGGTAAATAAAATACATTCAAATGAGTTATGGATATAACTCAGATATATATTGATGGAATAGCATTTGCCAAATAAAGATGATACTGCTACTATAACTTCAAAATAAGCACAAATCACAGTTTTTTAAACTTAGTCAAATAATGTTTTTATTTTACAAAAACGAACAATAATTTTTAAATTTACACCAGCTTCGTCTTCAGTTCCTCTGTGAAGAAAGACTTCAGGATGTTTGAAATAATGTTAGTTTTTGTAAAATAAATAAAAACTCCTGGATAAGTTTTTAAAGTGTATAATTTATTATTATATCCAGGTTAACAAAATAAGCATTATGTTTTAACGAATATTCTTTTACATTTTTCAGATTTTTTTTTTCGTATATCTTATTCGGTTAAAAAACTAATACGAATTAACTCTCATAATAAAAACAGTGAGCTGGTAATCTGATGTAGAATTTTAAGGACGGTATTATTTTGTATGTTTTATCATCCCATATGTAAGCATCTAAAACTATGTATATTAAATTAGAGACATAGAATATGACAAAAAATACTTTAGGGTCACTGATAACTCTACTGTTGAGTGCCTCAAAACAACACTAACTAGCTAACAAGCATTACATAAACAGATGCCATGAGAGAACTGAAATTAAGAAAATGTTCGCTTTATCACCCAGTAAAATAATAAACCATCGTTTCATGGGTTCTAAACTGCTTGATTTAATTTTACCTCGTTCATCTGAAAACAACATTGAAGTTTATGTTGCCTTTTCATTCCCTACTAACATTCCTGTAAACAATTTTAATTAATGATTTTGGAGATTTTATATGAAAGCTATCCTTCGGGAAATCAAAACGTTTTATGAAGTATTTGAATAACAGTTGCCATCGGGGTTGTTCTAAAGCATGCCGCACTACCTTGCTTTTCTAACTCATTGTTATACACCTTTGAGCGTGTATAATAAATTAACATATTTTCTTACATTGCTATTCCGTTTACGTGCTTTTCATTCGTATACCGAGGACGAGGGCATACCTTGCTGTTTTGTTTGATTTTCTGTTCATTTACATACCTTAATCTATTGTTTTGCAAGGTTTGGTCTTGTTATAGTCGAATCCGGGTTTGGCGCAGCTAATATCACCTTTATTTACCTCTCGCCCAATAATATATATCCACTCGTTATAGATTCCAAACATTGCTGCGATTGAAGCGTGAACCGAATTCATCGGGGTGGTGCAGTTCTATCAGGGGGAGGGGGGGGGGGGGTTGATTGGTCGGTGATCGAGGAGAGCGGCTCATTGGAATGTGGATGAGTTCTGCATCAATTAGTATCACATGTAGCTAGTAGAAGAATGTTTGGCGTGGTGGATGTGAATAAATGAGGGTGATGGGTGTGAACAGAGTGAAAACATGAGTGAACACCACATAGGACGGGACGGACGTTGTGCAGATTGGAGATTTTCTTTTGTAAAACTGTTTTCCTGAGTACATTATATTATAAAAATACTGAAAAACAAATGCAATGTTTACCGTTTGAATCTCCTACAAAACATAATATATTATTTGTATTATTATTAATATTATTATTGGATAGGATCCCAAGACGAACTTGAAGCAGGAGAGAATGGTAAAGAAAAAGTAGGACGGAAAGATGGAGATTGATCGAGAGACGTTGAAGAGAGAGGTAATCGTGGACCAGTGACGATTGAAGCTGTGGGGACAGGAAGGAGTGAGAATATTTGTGGAGAGCAATGATGCAGATGAGATGACGAGAAGATGATGCGATGATGTGTATTATATGATATATGATTGATGATGATGACTATGATGATGATGAGAAACGCTGAGCCGGCAACTCGCAAAAAATTTGTGCCTAGTCGTGTGAAGAACACCACTCAACCGACATTGTTTGGAATGAGTTTGATTATATTATTATATACTTTTATTATGTAAAATTAAAATTAAAAAATATGTAAATTAATTATAAAATATAAATTATAAACTTTAAATCGTAAAGAATATAATAACTGATTTCGTAGAAAGTAATTATTACTAATTCGTCAGTATTTGGGTGAAAACTCATGTAATTATTTTTTTCTCTTCGAGCTGGCGAGAAATGCACAGTGTTATATTTCATATCCAATTAACTATTGATTAAACTTTCATCCAGCTTAACTTGAGCGTCAGAAAATAGTAAGCATTGTTCTGCATATTTGGCCATTGAAAACCTTTGCGCCCATGATCGTAAAGATGAAAATGAAAAAAATAGTTATCTAGATAAATTGTATAAAGGACTTCTGCTTCATGCACTATTAAAATCTTTTGAACAAAAACATATTTTTAATAATTGAGAATCATAATATTATTCAATTTTGATCTGCAAGAAAAAGACTCGTGTACACATCACTTTCAAAATAACCGAATGTGTACCACTGCCTCTTAGGTATTATATATTAGCTAGGAGCTTGCGACCTCAAGATATACCTGGTGTGATTATACCCTCTGAGTACAATAACGTTCTTCGTATTTAACAGGCACAACTTCATTAACGGAGATTTGGACACCCATCACACGTATTCCCTCAGATTTCCCAATCGTTTATGTAATCCTGGATATTCTCACTTGAATAAATGTTCATTAATTCTTTTATCTTACGGTCGGTAATTGTAGATTATACTAGGAAAACGCTTAAGTCCCGCCGCGTTGTTGGATGAGCGTAATTGGTGCATTGAATGCTGCCATGTGTTACGCGGATTTTCTGTTGATCTGTGCAAAAATCATTACTTAGTCGAAGATTTTATTTTAAATTAAATAAAATTAAATAAAAATTAATTTAATTTTTTTAATTCATCGTAATTTTTAAAAAATTTAAAAAATCGTAAAATTGCAATTTTCATAAGAAATAATTATTCGATTGCGCTCAAATTTAACACGAGTACATAAATTCATGAAATTAAGGTTCTGTGAAAAAATCATTACAATAGGATAAAGCATGTAGTGTTATAAGTCAAAGAATTGTTTTAAAAAAGAAAAAAAAACGTAAAATTCCGATTTTCATGAGATAAATTTTTTGATTACGCTCAAATTTCACACGAATATCTTAATTCATAAATTAAGGTTCTGTGAAAAAATCATCACAATCGGATAAAGCATGTAGGTGTTAGAGGTCGAAGAAATTTTTTAAAATCGAAAAAAATCGTAAATTGCGTTTTTTACAAGAAAAAAATTTCCCGATTGCGCTCAAAAAAGTGGCAGTTCTAAGTTCAGAGATTTCGAAGACCTCCATAAAATTTCATCGCAATCGGAGTATTGGTTTAGCCGGAATCGTGTTAACAGACACACAAATATACAAAAAAAAAAAAAAAAAAAAAAACATTCCGGATTTTTTTCTCCAGTGTAGTGAAATGGAATCTTCGCTTCGCTCGCTACGCTCGCTACGCTCATCCAATTATAGAACTGTATGTAATTAATAGTCGAATATAGTTCATGGCATTAGAAAAATAACTTTCATTATCTTCGTAAACTTCTTGTTGAAATGACTGCGCTGAAACGACGGGAACTTGGAATGGATTGGTGCTCATCAATTTCTTATGAGTTGACTCGTTAGAGAATCTTCTATCTTGGGAATAAACTTCTTTGCTCTTCCTGATTTCCTCTTTGTGGAGCCACGTGCACGGTGGTGTTGAATGCGAGTGCGTTCCTTATCACTCGTAGCAACGAAACAGTCGTCATCATAATAAATTATTAACCTTGTCAAACTGCCTAAGTAGAACATTCCACGTTGGTATAGGGTTGTTAGTGAAAGGAACGTCTTGAAGCGCGACGACTGATAGGTAATGGAACATTATTCTAGTACATGTAAACATATAATGTTTCGCCCCAACCTTTGGAACGTTTGCCTGAACTAAATTAAAATTATTAATTTTTGTTTAAATTATTAGGATAGCAAAGATTTAAACGAAGATTCATTTTAAAACTATGATTTAGCAAACTTAATTCAATTAAATAATTACACCGATCATGTGATATATAACGTAATTTATTTTCCAACACGAAGTTTTGCTTGGCATTTAAACAGTGGAGAAAGTTTAAATTCTTAAGTAGCAAAGATTGTAAACGAATAAACATTATTTAGAAACTAATCAATTAATAATACACCGATATGTTATTATTAGGTAATTGGAGTTAAAGATATTTTCTTTGCATTATAAAAAAGTTTGGAGATTTTATCTCATGAATTTCTTAGCAAATAGTAGTATTGATTGTGGATAATAGGAGAAGAACGATTATTTTTGATCTATCTTACTAAAACCGCTCTATAATAGCTACGTGAAGTTAAATTAGGCTACTGTAGGGCCCGAAAAATTATGGTTTGTATTTTACTTTGATGTAACAAGAAGCAATTTTTTGTTATGTCTTTGATAACTATTTCAATTTTTCATGTAGGCAATATTGTTTTGCATTTCGTAACTTACGGGTAGAATAACATTATTGTTTCATTCATCATTTCATCTTTTACTAAACGTCGACTAGTCGATTTGTTTTAACGTGAATAAATGTGAGGTCTACTTAGAGCACCACTATGGGAAACAAAACAACAGACGTGAGTTAACAATGAAAACACTAAAATTGCCGCTCGTACCAATTGGGCCACCCTTTCCACTGTGACACAAAAACAAAACGAGGGAGTCATTTCAAGCCGCTCAGCGGTACGGCACGAGGGAATGTTGTTTCTAAAGGTAAGTCCACAAAACTAGCTTCACGTTTTAAGGTTCGTTGGGTTCTGGTTCATATCTCGGTTATCGTATAATAACCGTTACCCGGATTAAAGTTGAATCACAAAGCGTTCAGCTGAAAGCATCACAGCAAAGGAAAGCCGATTGTCTCTCGAGGCAAAGCCATAACAGCAAGCGCTCCCAACCGCCGTCGGATGAGCGAGCATATAAATATAGTTTGTCAGTTTAAGCAACTTCTGGTTTCAAAGGCTCTATTGAAGGCGGAGACCTAAGATAGGGACTTAGAAATGAGTAAAAATGAGCCAAGTAAAATAATAAGTGAGTCGAGGACGTCTGAACGGTGCGCCGACGAGACGCCGCGCATTCTGCGGGGACAAAGCAGAAGTTTCGCGGATCCGAGGATCTCGAGGAGAAATCACAATGCAATATATAATATACAGCTAATAGAAACTATCTGAGGTTGTTTTCTTAAGAAAGAGAAGAGTAGGGAGGAGTTTTGAATAGTTTTAACTCTTTGTGCTCGGAATATGCAAGGCGTGACCTTAATAAGTTAAGAAGACGTTGTTCAAAAACCTTTATATTCCTTTATATAACTTATATTCCTATCATTAAGTCCCCTCGTTAGGAACAAACGCAGTTTCTTAAACGACCGCTCATTAAGTAAGTATGGATAAATAGCGCTATCTTCTGCTCTGCCCACAAAGATATGCATCGTATTAGGAATTATACTCAAGCATGCTCAAGTAATATTGCTCATAGGTTATACTTGTTCGTAAAATATTACGAAGTGATTGAATAACTCACGGCATATTACGTTTACCATTTAACATTCCATCAATATGTGGGCAGACGCAATAAACGTCAATCGTCATTTTAAATACGGTACCGAATACTGACGTATATGTAGGCCTCATTCTAAACATTTCAGTATCAACACAGGTTTTTGAAATTTATTAATTGAATAATCACACGCTATATTAGCATGTTTTTTATAAAGATTTGATATATAAATGAAATCGATACTAAAAATAGGATAACTTTTAGAAGGATTTAAACTCGTTTCAAAGAATTCGTAAATAAGTGAGAATAGAAAAGTGGCCGGCGTTTTGTTGAGTGAAGTTGGTAAAACGCAATTTCATATTCATCTGTTCCATTCAACTAAATGATAATACTAGTTGTCCTCATAAATACCATCATCAGAATGCCACATGTCTATACGCTATCCTTCCAGCCCAAATTGATGTCAGTTTGTTCAAGTGAAATAAGGTTTCTCATTTATTTATTTAACTTCTGTATTATTCAGTTATTATTTATATTCGCTATGCATGTAGCAACACATTCCACGCACACGGACGTGTCAGCATACCTCAAAGTTGTCAGCAAAATGTTACCAGTGACGTTTTCGACAGTCTCAAAATTTCCATTTTCTATATTGTTCTCAATGTAATTATACTAAAAGGTTGAATGGTCGTTCTTGAGAGCGATCCAAATATGTTTTCTCACCAGTGAGACACGTGGTCTCTTATATCTCAAGTCTCCTGGCGGGAAATATCGATTCGAGTTTAGCCACCACGTAACCAGAAACCCCATGGTTCTCTGTAGGGGATCATCTGGCTTAGATCTGCATCGCCGGGACGTGTTTGTTGGGCCTCAACCACCTTTCATTACGCGTCCACTTGTCCACCCGTGAAATTAGGATCATGCGATGGGGGTGTACATTAACATCCTCGAACTCTCTTGGCGGGGATCTTATTACTGTGGCGAGGTAGTCGTCACACCTCACAACTTGCCATTCCATCCACTCAATCCGAACCTCAAACACACCCTTACTTAAACAATGTTTGTTTTAAACATGCCACCTTACTCCCAAACCTATTCCGAATGTAAATCATGTTTGCGTTTAACATGGCACCTAAAATGAAATCTATTACTAATGTAAATCATGTTTATTTTGAACACGACACCTTACTTGAAAACTATTTCTACACATTTGTGTTAACATGGTACCCAAAACAAAACCTGTTTCTTGTTCAAATTATTTTAATTTCAAACATGGCAACTAACTTTAATTTTTTATTGTATAAAATAATGAATGCATACCCTAAACATGGGACCTAAAATTAAAACCATTTTTCCAAACAAAGTATTCTTTCAATGTAGCACCAAAACAAAATAACATACCTGCGTAATAACAATAGTGGCTTAAAACATGGCAGCTTACTCAAAACATCTAGGGAATTCCTTTTAACATGGCACTTTACTTTAAACCAACTTATTTTACATATATGTTTAGTTTGCACATACCTTGAACTTGCACCGTTCATGTTGCTTTGAACACGGCACCTTACCTTTAACAACTAAATTCTACTTTACACTTGGCCAACCGATAATATTTAAACTACGTATTTGTACCATTCATTTTTACTTTAACTCTGAGCCAACTTTCGTTATTATAAGTGTTGTATTGAAGTTGTGTCTAATAGTAACATTAATCAGACATTGTAACAGTCTTTCTTATTTAAAAATTCTGCAAACCTTATTTCAGTGTCTTCCAAAGTTACGTGTGCCATAGACCATCGACGTCAGTTCTTGCACTCCAGTATATGAGTAAAGGTTTTTTATATGAAATTTATTGATATTACTGACTACTCAAATTTCGGGTCGGGTCGGGTGTTTGGGGGACGACCCGACAGTCAGAAAAGGGAAATACGATTTTCGGTTAACGAAAAAATGTATTATTTTTGCGGGGATGGTGGAGGTGCCGGTCCAGAATGTATTTGATTTATTTTACATGTTATGCCATTCATTGAAAATCCAGTCAGTAAAAATAAATATGGTGAAGATTAAATAAATAAATAAATAAATAAATAAATAAATTGTATTTAGAGTCTACCCACTCAGCTATATATCTGATTTTCAGTGGGGGACAGTAAATCAAAGCGACCAAGCCAACCCTGTAGGCCCCGACACAATCGACGAGTGAGCGATAACAACCAACAATCGATATTTTTAATATGAAATATAGCAATAAGTGGTATGGACAGTGCGAACACCCGCGGATCAATGCCAGAATCAACAGGCCGATTCAGAACAACTCTGAATCTATTATGTCTAAGATTTTAAAATTTGCAGTATTATAATCGCCGTCTTTTCCCTACCCGACGCGCCCACCCGACCCGCCCGAAAACCAGAAGCAGTTACCTAACTCGTCCCGACTATCAAAACCTGTACCCGCAGAGCCCTATAGTTATCGAACTATAACTGTGAGTAAAGATTTCTTATAGGAATTTTATTTATGCTGTTGAAGTATTTAAAACACACCACGTTTTACCTTATGAATAAAATTATTCTATTGACTAAAGTGAAAAGATTTTGACGTATTTAATTCTTTGTTGGTGAGTTTGGTCAGAGCGAGATGTTGTGCATGTTAGACATTCTTTCTTTCATTGTAAATCACAAAACAATGCGTGTGTTCATCAACGTCAGTGGGGATGCTTGTGATGTGATGAGCTTGCGCCGGCGTTGTGCGATCCCACATCAACGCGTCGCTGTTGTGGTCACGGTTGCTGATACAAATTAACATGCCGAGGGGTATAACGTCACGAGCTGATTGTTCGCTGCAGAAGTGGGGCAAGCCAGTTCGCTGATCTGTCTGATGCGCACACAGAGATGACATCAGCTCGGTATATTGTCAAACAATTAAAAAATCGTTTTATTTCTATTGATTGCGAGTAAGGAAATCTTGCCCGAAGAAATTTTGTTAAAAGGTATGAGAAATATTCGTTTGAAAAGTGTCTTAGTCGTGCTACAGCTACCGCCGAGTCAGAATGTGGATTTTATGTCTTTATTTTGCACGTGTAGTCCATTTTAGTCTCCGTTTGAGCATGAAATCTATAAAATTGTTTGATGTTTAATAAAAGTTGATTCATGTTGCTTGTTGCTCAAGGTAGACAGACTGACAGATACGAACAGTTGCTTTGTTACATCATTATCTCATTACGCCGAATCGTATCACAAAATAACACGTTAACTCGAACTCACACATATCTTTCGAGTCCGATACAAATAAAGAAGACCGTTGGTGCAGATGAAAGAATTTTAACAAACGCAAGAAGTATATCTATATATTTCTCTCGGCCGCTATAAAGCAGTAACCAACTTTATTGCAAATCGTTATTTAAACATAAAAATATTTTTTATGTTTTTTGGACTATAATAGAGATTGTCTTCCACTCAGAAAACTCGAGTATATGGCCGTGAAAAAATCGAGTGTAAAGATATAGCACTAGAGGAAAGTTGTATTAGCTTTGTTTCATTTGTTACAACTTTTCAAGAATTTCTTCATGCGTGAAACTCATCCTGGTCCAGTTTTCCGACAGATCCTGATGCCATTTCCCAACTTTAGTTTTCGTAAAACAAAGAACGAGCTTTGTTGTTGTTGTTGTTGTTGTTGTTGTTGTTGTTGTTGTTGACTTCCATCAAATCACGCTCAGTCATGAGCTCATGCTGTAGCTTTGATTAGTGCTCTCTGCAGCTCCAGCTATATCGGTACAGTCACAAGTCGCTCACTACGAGCGCTGAATAGTAAGCTACGTGGGGTGTTGGGGGTGGGGGTGGGTGGGGAGGTCGCAGTGGGAATGTTACGGTGATTTTAGGGCCAATCATTTGATTAGGAGATCTTGGTGAAGACAGCTAGCGCCGTGGGGTCGTGGTTGGTTATTCGGAAATGCAGAGGGGGAACGGATTGCAAATTAGTTGCATCAACTCCACAGACTAACACCTCGCGAATTAATAATTATTCAAATCATTGAGCTAGGCTGTCTCTACTAATTACCTGGTACCTACAATTCGTGGACATGTTTCTATTGTTCTATTTTATTAAGATGGGATATATTACGTTTCTATTATCTTTCTGTTATGATAGAAAGATGATTTTCTGCTTCAAAAAAACATCACTTAACATGTTGTTTATTTATTTTCTCAGATTCAACCAAGTTTAGTGATAAACTGATACTTACGCTGGTAAAGTCATGACCAATAGAATACACCGAGATATTCTTTTACCAGCTCGGTGGTGTATAGTGTTAATGACTCCCACACGGCAAGTGGGAGACCCGGTTTCAATGCCCGGTAGGATTTTTTTTTAATTTTTGATTACTTAAATCGTGAAGTATATTTTGTAATAACAA
The DNA here is from genome assembly GCA_024449915.1 of Sweltsa coloradensis. Lineage (NCBI taxonomy): Eukaryota > Metazoa > Arthropoda > Insecta > Plecoptera > Chloroperlidae > Sweltsa > Sweltsa coloradensis. The sequence continues at coordinate 989,279 of JAMZAV010000016.1, forward strand.
GAAAACGAAATTATTTTTTCATGTATTTGGTACGTTTGATATGTTGCACGTTAGTTGGTGGCTGATTCAAATGCAGAAGACACCGGGTTTAGATTCCGATTCAGGCTGAGATTTTGTAATAAATATAATATTTAATGTAGTAATTTAAATAATTATTATTGGTGTAATGAACGATAGAGACACAGGATTCAGAGTTTTACTAGACGCTCGTTATAACGTGTATGGTTTTATGAAAAATACATTCTTATATATGAATGGGTAGACATGCAACACATTAGACTAAAACCATTGATAAGTTTATGTTATTATTTATATTCAGGACTCATTTGAGTCTATTATTACTTCCAATCTATTTGTTTTAGTGGTGTGCCTCCTCAAGACGGAAGAGTTACCAATAAGACGATGCCTCTGTGAGTTATCCAGATAGGTAACGGTAATAGTCGTCTACCGCAAAGCGTGCACATTCACGTGTCAATGTAGAAATATGGCTCTTTATAGTTCACGTGCTAAACTGAAATTTTGTTAAATCACAAGTAGATATGCATATCAATTATTTTAAGTACATTTTCACATCAGATAGTAAAACAGCAAACCACTTCGTAGTTCTAGGTGATCTGTTTGGTTTTGTTTAGTTTTAGAATATGCATCGAAATTTGTTGAGATGACCTGTTGACTTGATATCTAATATATCCATTTAACGTAAACCTCGCTTACTGCACACGTGATCGACCCACTTCAATAAATGCTCATTAATGACAAACTCATGCGTTTCAATTATATGGTTCGTTATCTAAAATCAAAGGCGTCTCACTTGCGCGTACACAATAGTGGATGGTGTCTGTCACAGTGGCCTCAACAAGCCTTCCCTGTAAATTAGCCGTCCAGTAAACCTAATAACACGCTGCATGAGCTAATTTGCTACTGCAGTAACGCACAATAGTGTCGGATACCTCGATAATTGCATATTATTATATCTGCCCTCGAAATTAACTTGCACCAATTCGTCGCCAAATCAAAATAACGTATCAGCGTGGTGTTTCGCAGTCAAACGTATATATAGGCTATATCTATAGATACCTTGGAAGCGGGCAAAGATAAAATACAAAGGACGACCATTACAAACACAATTGAATGAGTGGCTATACGGGCTAATTGAAGTCATAAAGCAAGAGCACATTATAGTGGTGTTTGAATCTGGGTCATGTTCCAGTCATTCGGCGAAGTTATTATATTTGTCAGCGCATACATGGTTTCCTTTATTGGGTAAATGTCAATTGAAAATGCACGATATGAAATTTCATTGGTCTAGTTATTGCCTGCCGATATTCGAATCAAATTGTCCTAACGACTGCGTACATTTTATTATAGAGTTCAAACCATGATAAGACTCATTCACATACATCCCTATAACACTCATCCCATCTGAAATACTCCAACTTTCCAGCGGTGCGTCAGGGGCCGTTGGGTCTAAATGGTTCGTAATAGATAAATTCAATACCAAGATTCCACTGTAAAGTGACAATAGTTAATTCATAACATGCATGAGTCCAATAGTTTCTACTATTTTCCTGTGTGTTGCACGAGATGTATGAGATTTGGAAAGTTAGCCATCGGACTAAACTTGAGAGAAATCCCTACTAAACTGTTAGCAAACTCTACGTGTAGCCACCCGTAGTAGATCCGTGACATATAATATTGTAAATATATCGTCCGTCTGTTTTGTAAACGGTGTGTCTGTTTTTCGCTAGATTACACATCTTATTATATAGAGATTGTCGATTTAATTATTTCACTGGCTTTCCTAAAAAAGGATTTACTCACTATTTTAAATCAGCAAATTGTAAATACACAAAATGTTCTGATCGAGTCATGAAATATAAAGATTATTGGTTATTCCTTTCCAACTATCCTCACACCAAATATACCTATTGAGTCACGTGATGAGGTAAGAGGCTCCAGAGTACTTTTAACACTGTATTTTTCATTATTAGCACAATTTCAAAATTGTCTATTTTAAAAGGGTAATACAAAAAGGTGTAGCAGCCTTTTTACCGAAACACATCTGTGGGGTTTGCAATGTTATTTTTGACGCGATCACCGGAACCCCTCTCCTCGCTGAACACAGACACTGTACAAAGTACTCACGTACTATTCGACGGGCCCCGTCTGCCCGGGTCATAAATTCTAAACGTGTCAGTCCGATGATGCGTGAACCCCCGCGATTCTTCCGTCGAGTCAACCACATGTTGCCTAGCTCTTCATTAGACGTTCGTCATCGGTAACCTCCGATGAGAGCGGTGTGTCGTCGCCCATTGAAGCCGCGTTAAGTTAATTGCGCTCCTCGTCGGCCATATGTTGACTCATTAGATGGGTCATTAGTGGAGATCGAGACGCTCCCTCTATTTGCATATCGCAATCATTATTAGAACCCCCCCGCCCTCAAGGCGCAAGCGCCAGAACACGATATCCAGATAACCGCACTCGTGTATATAGAGCGTTGCACGGAGACCGTTTATTTTTCCCGTTGCTCATTTTTTACTCTTCGTCTGTTGATGTACGGCCGTGAGAGAGAAGAGTCGCCTCGCGCCAAGTGCTTGGCGGGAGTCTGCTCGATTCAAGATGGCGCCCGAGCTGGGCATCCATCTTGTGCTGACGCTGGTAGAAGGAAGCGCGTGATGGAACTCCCGCCTGATCCCTTACATCCACCGCGGACTTATCCAAGCCGAAACGTCAGTGCTAATATGGTTGGATTTAACGCAATGTGCTATGTCATCTTCACGAAATGTCACCGTATGAAGCCGGTAACGCGAGGGCTCAAATACTGTGGGCACGTCAGGCTAACCCATGACGTTTTTGCGAAACATTGAACATGGAAGTGCTAATACTAGGCGCTGTCTGCTTTACACAGTATTGTTACGACATGTCGACCTAATCTGTACTATTACAGAATTGCCATGTCAATTTGTAGCTCGTCGTTTCCACGCCTACAGGATAGCTGATTGGAGTTATTGCCTTTCATTTGTATTGCTTTTTTTCATTTAGTCTGGTGTAGGCTCCCTTCTAAAACTTAGTCTACAAAAAAAGTATTTATTTATTTAATATGATTTAATACAGCATTGCTGCTATTTAACAGCAATTGTACTTAAAATTTATGAACTCAACACATATAATGTAGGCTACAAATATTAATTTTAAAAGATAGTTCACATATTATAATGATATTATGTGTCATGTTTAAGTTAAAGTTTAAAGATAAAAAATAATTGAACATTAAAAAAAATCAAAACGTACAATAAAACAATTATTGCATAACGAGCCTGTAATAGTAATAATGTTTTGTGGTATTCATGACACTAAGGGAAGGAAGGGCTCTGAGAAATATGATCAGGGAGTCTGCATTTGTCAATTTATCTCATTAAATTTATATATACCCTTCTTTCGTCCTTCTGTTGGTTTCTGGCAATCAAATCAGTAGATAAATTATACACCTAATGTTGTACATTTACTCGAGATGATATTACCCAGATAAACTGTTATATATACAGTTAGTAAATGAATGATTTGTTACAGAATTACATAATGCGATTCAATAGCAAATACAAAACAATGGCTTAATGCGAGACTCGACACATGTCAATTTGTAACACACGCATTGGTTCTGTGCACGAACAAGCCACGCGTGGATCATACAAAAATAATGTTGCCAGCGTAAATCACAATGAAGCCAATATACAATCCCCCTATCCATTCAGTATGCAGGTTGCATAGATAACGGCTACTCCGAATGAAATCAGTAGCTTGAAGTGTGGGCCGGGCACATGTTGCAATTCCATCCGCTCTACTCAAATAAATAAATAAATAAATAAATAAATAAATAAAATAAATAAATAAATAAATAAATAAATAAATAAATAAATAAACAAATAAATACATAAATAAATAAATAAATAAATAAATAAATAAAATAAAATAAAAATACATTCATATTATGAGTCAAACGACGATAAGTTTTGTTCCTCTGTAATCCGCTATTCTCATCAAATTGTCGATCTGTTGTACCATATTATATAAAAATACGATTTTCATTAAAAATCACATTTTAAGACGGAGTTGATCCATGAGTAATGCAAGTTGTGTGGTGGTAACGACCGTGATGTTTGTTTCTATATTCTATTGGCAACGCAGATTGTTGAGGTTTACAAGGCAAATCTAATAAACGACACCCTTTCTCTTCCTCGCAGGAAAGTAAAATCGCCAGGATTTCCTGCAGATAACCTCTTTCGTGCGTATAATATTTTCTTTTTGTTAGACCGGAGAGGTTTAAGGGCTTTGGGGGTCCACTGCACATAGCCGCAGCGTATCATAACGCTTGACAAAGTTATTGTTCGCTCGCGCGCTATCGTACATAAGTTTCGAGAGGATATTCGCCCTATAATAATGTCGGAGAAATAATTTGTGAGCCACTGCGACGTATTCTTCTTATTCGTGTGGCCACTAGAGGGTCATAGCTCAGAGACCACCTAAGTCTTTCGTAGATACGTTTTCGTCGAGTCCCGCTGCAAATAAAAAGCGTTTACCTCTTATTTACTACCGAGAGATATCTGCGCGAGATGTAGAAGAAGAGAAAGTAAAATATCATTACGGTGTGACACAGCTGGTGTGTTTACTTCAATTCCGTTTGTTCAGTGGAGTGGAAGGCAGCCGCCGCTCACGCTCGCCCAAACACCGCCGAGCATGGAGAGAAGATGCGCCAACTTCTTCTCAGGGGGGTTGAGAATTAACGTAAATTACGGACTAAATTTACTACATTTGCTCTCTGGTTGGAATAAACCATTTAAATTGGAGCGGGTCGAGGTAGTACAGAAGTTTGGAGCCTTCTTTATATGAGATGTAAAAATATTCCTGCGGTAACACAGAGCTTAAAGTTAAACGTATACGTCGCTGTGGTTGTGAATGTTGGAGAGTTTCAGCTGGCTCATCGTGTGACCTAGCACAGGCCACATACGACCTTGGGCTTGACCTTCGTGTGTGCAACGAGACCTATCGAGATGCACAGGACGTATAGTTGAGCTGCTGTGATGTGGCTCCTCGTGTGATGTACCGAAAAATAGAGAACTAATTAAATTTAAATTGCAGAATGAAGTATAAGAAATCCTTGGAGTTGCTGATGTGCTTTTGTCGAGTCTTTTTTTTCAAACAAAACTTATGTTATCAGAAATATATTTCTTATCGATTCATCAGAGTGAAATACATATTTAGTGTATGTAATATAGATTGAACATTAATGACTTTAAAGAAATAATGTATACGTTTTCAATGTATTAACCTTTTTTCTAAGTTAATAAAATAATAAAAGATATTACTACATTTGGGAATGGGGATTTGTGTGGTTGTGTTTAATAAATTAAACCAGGAAAAAATGAAAAATTCAGGGAATGATGAATTGTGTATAAGATCACTACCAACCACGCAAAGTAAGCCATGTATGTAAACAATGGTGTGCTTTGTAGCCGAGAAGAAAACGCAAGGAGCGTGGGCATTAAATATGCACCGCAGATGTAGGGGACAAATCTAATTAAAAACACGGGCTCCGAGAGTTTACACTGTATTCATAATTTTTCCGTCCACCCATAACAGAGACACTTGCGTGCGTGGTAGATCCTAACAATGTGAGATCAGATTAGGCCTGTGATCGTTGAGAAATCCGCTCTTGAGTTTATTCTTCGTGGGTCGGAGTGTCGCAAGTAAGAGTCAATTATATCATACATTTCACACTTGAAGTACCTCGTGAATTACGTTATTGCTGGTGATCTTGCGACGTGTTTAGCTTTCTTTTCCTCGACACTCCGCAAACAGCTGTGCTCTACAGTCTGGAAGGCAATTAGGAAGAGATTAGAGGGGTTTGTGGAAGCTTCATATCCATTTTAGCGGAAAGCGTAATACAACACAAAGGAATTTTATTTCTAAAGGACGGTGTGATTCACATTGACATCGTAAGCTGTTTTACAATTTGAGATAAACAACGCGGGTGGGTGGACCAAGAAAAGAAATCACTTCTTCTGGGCTCGGTTGTGTGGGGGTGTGAGAGATTGAGTGGGGGGTGCGGTGGGGGGAAGGGGAGATCACAAATACTCGGTTTAAAAGGCTTTAAAGAAGATTCTACAAATGACGTTGACTTTGTTATCAACAGTGCTAAGTGACTTATATGCGCACAGAGATCGGTATTCGTTTATCCAACTCGTAGGTCTATTTGGCAAGCGTTCAATGTTTGGCATAATAAACCGGGAAACTAGAACGTCAGTAGGTTCCGTTTTAATATCTTTGTTACAAGCTGGAAAATGCTTAGAATTTATAGGCATACTGGAAATGTTTAGTTTTTATAATGTTTTGCAAATTTTCTGAAATATTACCATTTAAATTGTAATTAATATAATGATTCATAGCAATGCTCTACGTTCGAATTTTCTCCGTCAAACCATACCACCAGTTTGTTTTGGCAACTATTATATAGGCCTTCATTTGTTGATAAATGAAGGCAAAAAAATAGGATCCTAAACAAACTTACTCATTCTAGTTACATATTTCAATTTCAATGTTCGTTTTATGTGTTATTTAATCGATGCGCCTTCCGGCGCTCGAGAAAAACTTCGATTCTGGCGTTTTTTTTTCTGAGTGATCAAAAGCAAACAATTTATTATTCAGTCTTCACATTGATGGTTGCCAAATAAAGTTAGTGAAATTCCTCTGATATCGATATGATAGGCAATCAAGCGCGATTAGTCGTTTTTATTGCTCTTTCCGTAGTCACAAAAAAAATCGAGAAAAACATGTTCTCGCTAGTTGAGGTGAACCTCGCCTTCTGTTTTATCGTTAATCGTTGTTAATCCTCGTAGAAAAAAACAAGTTTCGTTTAGTTCTGTGTGTTGCTCCACAAATATTCAGCACATAGTTAAATCAATCTTTATTTATAAAAACAGCTCAATTGCTAGACAATGAGATTTAGATAATCACTGAGAACCGACGAAATATAATCAATTCAATAAAAACTTGAATACGGACGTGTTATTGATTCAAAAAAAAGGGAGATGTTACACTGCATCTGTATAGATAGTGGTTGAATGGTTCTGTCAATTATGGAAAATGTAATAAAATATCGATTAAGAAAGGGGGCCAGTAATGGCTTTGTGGGTTCCCAGTTTCTACCATGGGTCCTTTACTTTTATACAAGGTGACATTGCTAATAATAATTTACCGTGTGTGGAGTAACAAATACCCCCGATTGAAACGAAGCATCAGTTGTGAGATCTCAACCCACAGATCAGACTAGATACATCTACGTGGGGAATTACGTCTATGAAATGGATTTAACCACAAGCTCAGTAGGCCCACTCCGCCCGTTACAATTCTCCGAGAAGAGAAAATCCTTTATCAAGTAGGCCTACTCCAACGGCAACGGTTACAGCAAGAAGCTTAATTTTGGGTGTGGCGGAGACCACCCGTAAATACAGAACCAGCTACGCGATCAATCTCAAGAGACATAAGCCTTTTTAAATTGCCATTCTCTCTTGATTTTAAAAATCAAAATGCACCAAACATCACCAACTCGGTGCAAAATTAAATGTTCAATATTGGACGTTTCGTTTGTATATTATGGTGCATTTTTCGAGTAGGATTAATAATAATGTCAATACTTGTTTTTTGTACAACGTTGATGAAAAATATTAGTTTTTATTTCAACCTTTTATTACTTGTGACATGACTGATTACACATTCGCAAAGTCTACACCTGAATAACTTTCCACATTTTAAAAAATGAGTGAACAAAAATAATACTAGGTCTAGAACATTTAATACAACATTATTTTAACAACTTATATTTTTTTCATGTCCACACTATATTTCAAATGTGTCTTTTGATGCGTTACGCAGTGCCCGCAGCGCACAGTACTTTACTACAAAAGCCGGCGCGCTGTAAACAACTTACTTCCGTGGGGCTCTACTAATAAAACATGTCTCTTGATGTGACAGTTAGTTGTTCCGTCGTGTCTGCCTCCTTTTGAGCAATCCAAACTTTAAGGTCCAGCTACGAGTCACAAACTCCTCCCATGCACGAGTTCTGCGGACAGGGAAAAAGAGTTTTAATATTTTAACAGCTCTCTCGGTGGAACTTGTCAACAGCATTCATATCTACCACATCCGTCAACTTTATGAAAACTGAAAATTGCGTTTAGTTAACTATTGAGTGAACGGATTTGGCAACACTAGAGACGCCCGTCACACCATCAATAATCACGAGGTCCGTCGACTTGGTGTCACGATCAGTTAGGGATCTGCCCACAACTTTGCACTGATAAATTAAGCCATGTCCTTTAACCCTTGTTCACACTAGCGACAATTAACCCAAGTTAAGCTTGCTGTAGCTAACTGTTTACAACTTTGAGATTATGGTGCTTATCGGTGGCCACAGAGCCAACTTAAATCTAGCTCAAGGGAAAACGGAATACTATATACAGTGGGGTAAGACGATTATATTCGATTTGGAAATATAAATTCCATCTTAACATCAAATGCCAGTTATAGTTGAAAACTATGAATAATCGATCAGACAATTAGGATCTATCCTTAATTAACAAATTGTGTTTATTTAAAAAGGGGTATTAGTTTATCTTACCATTTTTGTAAAATAACAAGATATTTGTGTTAAACATTAGATGTTCTTGAATGTATGCTATATAAAGAAAGTGTTTATAAATGAAAGTACCTACACAGCAGTTAATAATTATAAAATATATACACTTAAAATAAGGATTAGTTTGTCTTGTTTCAGATGCTCCCTATACTTTCTTATCAAAACATTTCATCTTACACATTGCCTGGTGAATATTTGTTTGTCTACAATTGAGGAGCAGCGTGCATAAACCTTCTAAGTGACAAAACGTTGATCTGAGATTCGAGCAGTTGCGGCGGCGGCAATATCGGTCGGTACAGCTAGAAGTCATGCGTAAACAACTGCATGGTAACACATAGTATTCGTTCAGTGTAGGGCTGCATAAACCAGCTAACTGCCATTAGCTGGTTCATGCACGCGGCATAGGCGCAATGTTGAGTGCGTATCGTGTTGGTCACATTATTCAAGCGATGCTTCAGATGTGATGATTATAGTGTTATTCTCAGTAGATTTTAAGTTCAACGGTTGCAAGTGTAATTTAAAATTTCCACTCAAGGATACACATCAGTTTAACCGGAAATACTTTATTCTCGTTAGGCGACTAACATGGAAATTGAGATACTTAAATAAATTTTAATGATGTTAGCATGCTTTAGCCCGAGCATTGCTTATGACTGACGTGAAGCCTGTAGCACATTTCAGTCTTGTTTGCCGGTGTCTTGAGTTCGAACCACCGACCTCGGACCTCGCATGCAAGCAGTGAGCCACTTCCCAGTGACGTATATTGCTGTACAGCGCTTGTTTCTGCAGGGGTTCAGAGGCTAATGAAGTTTACATGGTCAACAGAGAACTAGTTAGGAAGTCTTCGAACAAAGGTTGCGTGCTTTGTGGACATTTTAGCGGTGAGGTTTATTTATGTTCAAGAAGTCCCAGTGGTATACTATTATGTTTAGTTCTGTTCGTTTCATCTATAACATTCAAAACAGCATACAACACACATCACAACAATAAACTGTTGAGTAAATAATAATGATTACCCTTATACCTACCTAACCTATTCAGGCATCAATCTTGTAAACATTAAAATATGATAAAAGTTATATATCCACCTTCCAATAAAATAATAATATATTTAGCTCAGAATATTTCTTTACGTTCGAACATGAGCAGTATTGATTTATATTATTCAGAAAACAATGTCATCTTTAGAATAAGCAATATGTATTACGCTTCAAAATTCGAGTACACAGCTTTGGAAGATAACTTCAATGACCATTACACCTAAAAAGTAATTTTCATATTCATAATAAATAAAAAGTTAATTTTAAATAATTTCATGTACACTACAGCGCACCTTTGCTAAGAAGTAAAACTACATGTTGATATTCCAAATCTCCTTGAAGATTGGCGCCATGCTGCTACTGCAGCTGGCTAAAGCCTGCTCCATGCAATTCTACACCTCTTACATGAAGTTCCCTCTTTTGTTGTAACCGCAACTCTAAAACACCCGAGTTGGATTTTCTTCAACTATTTAAGATACTTTTCTTGGCATCATGTTGGATACATTCATTGGAGTTTGGTGCCATTTGAACTTTCTTCAAACTTAACCCTACTTCGAAACTTATCTCGGGTGACCCCGACACGTAAGAAATGCCAGACGTAGATTGAGTTCTGAGTACATCATCTAAACTTTCATTTATAACCTCGACGTAAAGCTTTGAAGGTGGCACTTCGGAACCCCAACCCCGCCTAGGAGCCATTCGGTAACTCCATTCCCCTAAGAACTCTCCAGCAGCAGTGGTTTCCATTTAGAATGTTACCAACAAGCCATCAAGGAAATACAACATTGACATACTTATTTACCTCAAACGTCTGCGTTGTGCGTATATCTTCATGTTTTTGATACTACTAGACTAGTGTATTTTTACTCAAAAGTCATTATTGTTATTTCACAGTTGAATTAACAAACAACGAAGGAAATACAACAACAAAATATTAATTTAACTGTTGATGTTGATGTTTCACTTGTTGATGTTAGAATGTTTTAAACATTTTGTTATCGTATTTTTTTCCTATTATTTTATTATTTTTTTTCAAACAAGTGTATTCCTATTTCCTATTATTCCTATTTAATTTCGAGCGCTAAGCCTCGACTAAAGTCCGACCGGGGCAATCTGACTGAAGGTTTTTTGAGGTTTTTTCTCATCGTAATGCGAATGAAAGGGTATTGAGTCCTCTTAATGCCCTCGGACATCCTTCACAAAATAATTGTCCTATCCGAATTACCTAGTTATCACCTGAAGAGCCCGATAAATCGATGGTATCCTACAGCAGGCATCCTACAAAAATGTATTTATTTTTTATCTGTATAGAGTTTTAATCATTATACTAGGGGAACCCCAAGTCGTTGTCAAACGAGTGAGTGACCCAGTGTTGAGAACCCGGGAAATCCCCTTTCCTCCCCTATACCTAAGGCTGCCAGCCCAGTATGGGGATTGAACCGGTACTCAACAATTGTCACTCACTCGTTTACACGTTTTGGCGTTTCCTAGTTATTTAAATGAATTTTAAAATGCGAATCGTGTTCAAAACGTATTACGTAAACATTACAAATTTCAAGATAAACAATCACCTAACTTTTATTCCCATTTAACACCCTCAAAAATATTGTGGATGTAAAATAAAAAAAGTTCAAAACTAACGGGAATCGAACCCAACCCTCCGTGCGGTAGGCTAAATGCTTACCCACTGGCCATTTAACACGCAAATCACATTCCGCTAGCTGCCACTAAACAATGCATCGAAATTTAAAAATCACTTTTTATTTTTTGTAGGCTTAATCGCATGGATAAAGCTGATTTTGTTAACATTTCTCAGTATACTCTACCGGGTGTCTGTAAAATTTCAGCTAAATCTGTTCAGCGGTTCGGCTGATTTTCGACGTACAGACAGACAGACAAATCACAGAATGAGAGCCGTTTGAGTTGAATGAGACACTCGGTCGCTCCGCTCCTCTTTTAATTAATAAACTATTTAAACTATAAAACAATTTTAAAATTTATATGAAACAATTTTAGTGTGTATAATAGAATATATCATATTATGTACCTAATGTAATAATATTCTACTCTTTTCTGATAAATAAAATATGCTTATTTAGCTTGTTACACATTACACAAACATTCCACAAAGTAAGAAATATAAATGTATTATTTAAGTAACAATGGTGTAAGATATAATAATTTCATGTGATTACATTATTATTGTTTTGTTTTTTTTACCAGCTAACTACAACGAGCCTAATACTCTAGTTTTTGTTTTATTATTTATTACATATTTTTTGTTAACAGTAACGACTCGCTTAATATTTCGAAAATTCATTTATATTTTTTGGTTTATACACATTTAAAAGATAATATAGTTAGTCTGACGGATGATGACACAGACGGAGACGACCACGACGTGGGGGAACCCCTGCCCTCCCCATACACTTGTGGCTGGTTCTGACCAGCACAGGCCTGTCCACCCCTTGTCCCCCCGCGTCACACCTGACGTCCCTCCCTTCGTCTCGATTAGCCAAGTTGCATAAATATGAGACGTTAAGCAATATCCAATCAAATCAACAAGTGTATCTAGCCCTGTTGTTTGTTGTTCCAGGAGGGCCTCCCGACCACCCGGCCGTCGTGTACGTCCACGGAGAGTCGTACGAGTGGAACTCAGGGGAACCCGTACGACCGGCAGCCCTCCTGGCGAGCATCGGGAAAAATAGTTTTGTGAACAAGTGTACCTATCTAACCCTGTTGTTTGTTGTTCGGGGGCCCCCCCCGACCACTGCCCCCCGTCGTGTACGTCCACGGAGAGTCTACGAGTGGAACTCAGGCAAAACCCCTACGACGGGAGCGTCCTGGGACATCGGAAAACATAGTTAGTGTAACAAATGTATAACCTGTTGTTTGTTGTTCCCGGGGGCCCCCCCGACCCCCTGCCGGCCGTCGTGGGACGCCCGGAGACGTACGATTTGGAACTCAGGCAACCCGTACGACGGCAGCGTCCTAGCGAGCATGGAAACATAGTTAGTGTAACAAGTGTACCTAACCCTGTTGTTTGTTGTTCCAGGGGGCCCTCCCGACCACCTGCCGGGCCGTCGTGTAGCCACGGGGAGTCTACGAGTGGGAAATCAAAGGGAACCCGTATACGGAGCGTCCCCAGCGAGCACGGAAACATAGTTAGTGTAAAAGTTGCATCTAACTCTGTTGTTTGTTGTTCCAGGAGGCCCCCCCGACCACCTGCCGGCCGTCGTGTATCCCCGGAGAGTCGTACGAGTGGAACTTTGGCAACCCGTACGCGGCAGCGTCCTGGCGAGCATCGGGAAAATAGTTATGTAAAAAGGTAAACCCAACCCCGTTGTTTGTTTTTCCGGGGGGGCCCCCCCCGCCACCTGCCGGCCGTCGTGTACGCCACGGAAGCGTACGAGTGGAATCAGGCAAACCCCTACGACGGCAGCGTCCTGGCGAGCATCGGAAACATAGTTAGTGTAACAAATGTACCCAACCCTGTTGTTTGTTTTTTCCAGGGGGCCTCCCGACCCCCCTGCCGGCCCTCGTGTACGTCCACGGAATCGTACAGTGGAACTCAGGCACCCCCTACGACGGCAGCGTCCTGGCGAGCATCGGAAACATAGTTAGTGTAACAAGTGTACCTAACCCTGTTGTTTGTTGTTCCAGGGGGCCCTCCCGACCACCTGCCGGCCGTCGTGTACGTCCACGGAGAGTCGTACGAGTGGAACTCAGGCAACCCGTACGACGGCAGCGTCCTGGCGAGCATCGGAAACGTGATCGTCGTCACCATCAACTTCCGTCTGGGTGTTCTCGGTGAGTCTTGTTGTTGCTCTTTGTTGCTACGACCATGCGCGTGACGTCACTGTGCACACCAGTGCTCGCTCACGCGTCTAGTCGGAGAGAAATCAGGCGGGAGTGATGTCCTCTACCTAAAACAGACACGACAAGATTTTAATTATTTCTCTATTTTCTTGTTACTATTAGTTAACCGTCTTATATACGTAAAATTAAAAACCGAGGTATGAAAGTTGATCAGTTAACACCGAGAAATGTTTTATGGCGGCATTGATAGGCCTACAAAAGGATTTTTAACGGGACTATCCGCATGACCCCTCAAATAGAAGCATTCGTAATTTTTTAAATCAAATATAACAATGGAGTGAAGCTAAACCTCACGTTTTGCCCATCAGTCCGTCCGTGCGTGGGTCACATCCCATTATAAAATTGTGGTTTTGTTGCAATTTCCCTTCGACTTAGATGATACAGAATGTGTTTGTTGATTCTGGGGGTCAAAATCCCGTCGGCTGGCGTCAGTCAAACTCGATGTAGAAATACCCGGCACCTCCACCATCGGTGGTATTTTATTTTTGTATTTATCTTCGATGACCTATTGGTTAAGAACTCCCGTATTCGTGCTTATTGAATAAAAATTAAAAATTGAAAAATTCAATGTAGTTTTTAAGCTCTTGGGTTACGTAAAGAAATGTAACAATAAAAATCATCATTCTTCATATTATCTACAATGACTTAATATTTGCGTCGCACAAAAACAAACATTGATCCATTTCCATTATTAATAAAACATAAAACAGTTGTGCCCATATCCAATTCTTTGTGACTGCACGAATAGGATAATGCCGAGTGTAAATTAAGTTCTACTCCCGCTTAAAGAATTGCGCAATTGGAGGCGGTTACGAAAGGGTTAAAATTATCCGTTCATCGCGTATAAATAATGAAAGTAAACTCGTTTATATTTCTCGACTGCGAACAAGCAGCTTATAGGATTAGAGGGCGAAACAATTTTTAATATCAGTATACATTTCGCACGTATACCTTTTGCAAGAGTTAATACGCACTACGCAGTAACAATAAATGTATTCCCAACATAAACCAACGCTGGCCCTACCTATTGAGCGTCAAGTTGAACTATCTGAAACAGTCGGTTGGCTTGTTTTTTAAAATTTATTACAAGTTTAAATATTTAACAATGACGAATCCGAAAAGTGATATGTAATTACATGTAAGGAACAATAACGTAAGCCGCAATATGTTTATTAAGTTGAAAACAGTAGGGAAAAACATAAAACCCAATAGATTGTGGCACCTTCACGAAATCAATGTCGAATCGTTACGTTCTTCGTGTGGACAATATGTTAATGGAAAATACTTTTGTTTTTTTAAGTATTGTGTTTTAATAAACTTGATATAGACTATTGCATTTTGCGTAATTCCTCCTGATTTATTTGCCATCTACGTTCTAATACTAGATACGAGGTTTGTGTTAGTTGCATTTGTTCGACTCCCGCGTGACAAGTGTAGATTTGTGCATCTAAAGAAAGCAAACCTTATTGTTTTATCACGTCAAGTTGTTTAGTCTTCATTTCATACGTTTTGTTTCCTGACTGCTCAACATCTAGCCTAGTCTTGCTCTTATTGCACATAACTATTACAATACTATTTCAGTGAGATAGAAAAACATATAACTCGTAAAATCAAAATACACGTTCATGACCGTCACAGTCATAGAGATGTGAAAAGCAAAGAAACTGTCTGAGATAGGATTAAAACTGGGATCCTGTATGTTCCGGTGATCAGTGTTCTAATTTCTATCTTAACATACAGTCTAAGTATTTATTTCATTTGTTTTTTTGTTTTTTCGTACAAGTACGTTAATGATTTTAAATTAGTGGAGTACCAATTCGGGGTTAAATAGCTTTATCTCAATTTTAATTAGTTTTATCGATAATATGCGCATTTTTTATAGCAAAAGGAATTCCTCAATAAGCTATACACAAATTGTATTCTTTTAATTACAATTCATTGGCCTCGTAGTATTGACTTGAAAATAGTACTGTGATTTAGATGAGCAAGAATTTCATTAAAATTAAGCATTACATCTTTACATTTGAAAACACTCTTCTTGTAATTCTATTGGAGGAACGATTGCTCAGCGTGTGTGAAAACACAGAGCACACAGTGAACGCTTTATGCAATTAGTTACTTCTAAATGTGTTGTTTACACGGTTAACAAAGGAACAAAGAGTTGTTTTCAAAACAACTTTGCATAATGTCATTCTTTTAGAAAATACGAAATGGAGGGCAATTTATTTCATAAGCAAACGTTGTCATTCGTGCACGTTATGACCTAAATGTATTTTGTTTTATGTTGATAACACTGCGTTTAGCTAAAAAACTAAGACTTTAAATAAATAACATACACATAATATATGAAGGAGTACAGTCCAGTGAAGTACCCTAACTCTCACTTTTCATTGGTATGGAACGTGTTATGCACGTGTTATGGAAGTACTATGGACGTGTTATGGAACGTGTTTTGGAACGTGTTATGGACGTGTTATGGACGTGTTATGGGACGTGTTATGGAACGTGTTATGGACGTGTTATGGAACGTGTTATGGGACGTGTTATGGAACGTGTTATGGACGTGTTATGGAACGTAATTAATGTCATAAAATTATTCGAAATCCATCTAGCCTTATTTCTGTGTAATCGGCACCTCCACTTAGAGATTTCAATGCCTGGTGAGATTTTATTTGTGTCTTCTTCAATGTTCTGCTCATTAGGTAGCTTCATTCTCTAATTTTGGTACTGCCGTTCCCCAAGCTTGTTATATTAAAACACACCAAACATCTCAAATAACCATACAAAATTATAGGTAATTTTTTCTGCAGTTCTGCCTGTAGATTGCAGGGGTTTGTGCATTCAGAAGGGTATTCAAAAATTATTTGACGAACACAAAATATTGTTATCAAGTGTTCTCTCATTGGTTGAGTAGTCTATCGTCCACCTGTGGTTTACTAAAAGTATGATGCTTAAAAATTATTCGTTAATTCTCATTGAATAGTATTTCCATGTGGCATCATTTGTTTTTACATTATTGTCGCTAATGCATCGACTTTTAAATCTCTTGCCCTAGAGATTAAACGAGACAGAGGTTAGATCCCCGACGGTTTTTCAGCACTTTAGTTTTGACATAAACCTAGTTCCGATTTAATTCAAGCCTGTAACGAACCCAGGTGGAACTGGAAGCTTATTTACTTTCCCTGAGTGAGGATTTAGTTCTCAACCTCTCGGAGAACCCTGTGCATGCTGGAAATGTCAAATAATATCAAGTTAACTGTGGCTATGCAAGCCCTCCACGCATGCTATTGCTAGTACTTCCATTAACAGTGCGTATGCAAGTCCAAGAAGCCAACGATTTCTTACATTGATGTGCATATAGGCCCAAGATTCCTGACACTCTTAAGTTTTCGGTGCGCATGTAGGCCCAATATTCCTTATACTAACGTTTTTGGGGCGTATGTAAGCCCAAGATTTCTAACGCTTAAGTTATCGGGACGCATGTAGGCCCAATATTCCTTACATTTAAGTTATCGGTGCAAATGTAGGCCCAAGATTTCTGACAAGCCGACAGTTACGCTACATTGAGTTTTAGTAGAAGTAGAGTTTATGAAACCTTAAGTTTATAATTCACATTTTGAAACTGTACATACAAAATCAAAATAGGATCAGTGATAAATGAATGAATGATGCTGAAGTCATACACAAGTACTTTATATGATAACTTTATAGTCCCAGTTACCCACACAGGAAATTGGTTGCAGTCTTGTATTCCAGCATCATAGAATCTATAACGTTATTTTAAAGCAATGAATAATATTGAGAAACATGTATTATATGCATTATTTTACATAATCGTTTAATTAATGTGTTAAACACGCTTTTTTGTAACAGTTTTGTTCTCTACACACGCTGTGATACTTGTAATTCAGCGTTAGTATGTTGTCAACTTGTACCAACTTCAGTACTTATAATGCTTTAAATTAATCATGGCGATATGCGCAGTTATCACTAACAGTTTGTCCTTTTGTGTTATTTAAATTATTACTATGTAGTATGCATACTGGAAGTTGACCAAGCTTTACATTGAACACCATGCCCAACAAACAGCTCACGATTGTACGGGGGATGTGCTACATTTTATTTGTTTAACTCGAGCGCTGACGTTGATAAATATAATTAGATAATGAAAATAGAGCAAAACATGAATGTGAAGAAGACGAGTGTAATGGTATTCGGAAGCTGACGCTGAAGAACTGATTGTATTATATCTGTGAATGTTACCTGATTGGACAGGTGGGAGAGTTTGTGTGCTTTGTAAGTTTGAATAGGCGAGTTGATGGCGAGATAGAAAGATGAGTAAAGGTTGGCAGAGGCAAGCTTACAGCGATGTAACTGATTGTAAGAAACCTCAGTTAAACGGGATTTATTTAGTTTTTACCTGTGGTTTACTTCACTGTGAAATATGTTCCTCTGAAACACTGTAAAATGAGTTTTTTCGTAGGAAACTTTCCCAGAAACAATAATGTTTGCCTCTCTTAATGTGACTAACTACGAATAGGTTGTGAGAACAATTGGGCTGAAAAGTCCCAAGATAAAGAATAACTTATCCTATAACATTCGCCTTATTGCATAAATTACACTTTTAAAAGAATAATTGTAGTGTTGTCATAAAAAAACATTAAATTAAAATACAAGATGTCGTGCTGAAAGAAGGGTTATGTACAAATGGAGTAGTTGTGAAATATTGTTTCTAAATTTTGATAGAAAACCTATTGGATGATGGCTTAAAGTATTTAATATTATCTTGAGCATGTTTAAACTAAGCATGGATTGTCTGAATACATTATGTTAGTTCTAAATAAATAGGCGTTCAAAGAATTTATGAAAGCGTGTGACTTGTGTTTGATACGTAACGTACATTTCTCGCCTCCTGTGAATTAAAAGTCCAAACAGTCGAAAACGATAAATTGTGAAGTTTAATTTAAAAAATAGATTAGTTGATATTTATGTTGGTGTTAGTAAATATTACTAGAAATTGGATAATATATAAATTAATTAATTTTAAAACTCGTATTAAGAGTCTATACCCACTCGCCCAGAACTGATTTTCAGTGTAGAACATTAAATTTATAGCCGACCAAGCCAACCCTGTAGGCGGCGACACCATCAACGAGCGAATAATGACCAACTAGAGACCGGCATATATAAGTTGGAAACACCGATAAATCAATCTGAACACGATTCCACCCGCGGACATCACCAGAATCATCCAGGTTGATTCGGAACAACCTCAGAATTTATGTGCCTCGTTGCTAGGACGGCTCCAAAGTCAACGTTTACAAATTTCCAAAAAAAAAGAACTGATGGATCTTAGTCCAAATCTGAAGTTAAAAAACTTCTTCCCATGGTGGCAATTGAACCCTGGACCTTCTGCGTTTAAAGCAGAGACACTAATTGACTAACTACTAACTAAGTAACTAAGTAACTAACTAACTAACTAACTAACTAACTAACTAACTAACTAACTAACTAACTAACTGTATAACTCCGGTTAACTTTACTTTGAATTCAATTTGCTAGTTCGTGGTTGCAATTAAGGCTTTTCGACCGCGTTTTTCTATTTTCCAAAATATGCTACCAAGTCAAAATATAGTGAATGGCTTTGAAACCTGGCTATTTTAGAAAATCAAAACTATTTTTTTCAATTTTTTCTGATCCGGTACGGCCAATATCGCCACCTCAAAATAATTTCTAACTTCAATTCGCCAGGCCACACCATTCGACGTAGGGTGTTGTGCTTTTGTGACATTCATTTTCAACTGGTTTTCTATAGGCTGACTGAGAGAAAAAAGATTTTTTTAACAATTGTCTTTCCTGCGAATGTTTATGTTTTGCGATATTTTGTAACGATTTGTACCGCCAAACGAAAAAATTCGTAGGAACGACAATTGTTTAAAACAATCTTTTTTCTCTCAGTCAGCCTATAGAAAACCAGTTGAAAATGAATGTCACAAAAGCACAACACCCTACGTTGAATGGTGTGCCCTGGCGAATTGAAGTTTGAAATTATTTTGAGGTGGCGATATTGGCCGTGTACCGGATAAGAAAAAAAAATAGTTTTGATTTTCTAATAGAGCCAGGTTTCAAAGCCATTCACTATATTTTGACTTGGTAGCATATTTTGTAAAATAGAAAAACGCGGTCGATTAGCCTTAAATACTCGCTTTGCACTATTCGTTAACCTGATGATAATAATAATAAAAGGTTTCGTGTTACAAACTTTTCACGAAACTTTAAACTTTATATTGTATTTACTCAGTAATATTTACATAGAAAATCAACACAGACTCAACATGCAGTAAATAACTTGGATTTAAAAAATAAACCGCACCCACATCAGCTATAAAATACATGAATTGTTTGTGTTTGATATTGTTAAGTCCTCGTCGATGCAATCTGCAAATCTGATTACAGCATTTAAAAAGCGTAAGCACCTTATGCCCTCGACGTACTTTCTTCTATAATTGACCACAAAACATTTGGCGCATTATGGTATTTCATCATATTCCATAACAGAAGGGAGCTTTTTGCAACTTGGTTAGCTTGTAATTTCCACTGCGTAAAGTAAGCTTATGGTTTCAGACTGTGACCAGTAAGTATGTAATACGATTTAGATGCGACTTCACTACTGACGTTAAATAATACTGAAGATATACGCAAATCTGTTGTAACCCAGAGTACGGTATATAACAATTCCGCTAATATTATTGTGTAAATTAAATTGGATGTTGATTTCTTTTAACGCAATTAGCTTACCGAGTATACGGGGCGGTCTTACAATGTGTAATGAACTTCCAAACATCAATCAGATGGAGTTTAAAGGTCATTCATAAAGACTTCAAAATGCTTTTTTGCGAGTTATTTAGTGCTTATTTGAGCTGACTGTAAGATTATGAATGATATGCATATCAATAACTTAATTGCTCAAATAAACCAAATTCTATTGATATGTTTTATTTGGCAGATACACTGTATGAAGGGACGTCAATATTATTATTGATTTCTTAAATTAAGTAATAGCTCATGCACAAGTGGGGTTATTAATTGAACTGCACTCATGTTATTTATGTTTAATCTTTTACTTTCTAGAAGCCAATTGTCATGACATATTGGTGTTTTGTAGCCTTTATTTTAGAAATAAAATGTAAATAAATTTTAAAATTAAGGGATTCATATTTTGCTTGCAGCACTAATTTCCATCGATTGTTATCTAATGCGTACATATAAGATAATATGTGCGTATTTATCTTCTTGTGTGTTCTTCGTTACCATGTAAGTATATCCGCCGACGTGATTTACGGCTGTTTTTAGTTTCAGCACTCTCAACATAACTCAACATAACTCCTTACTTAGTAAAAAGGAAACCCTGAGAGTGAACGATGCCTCAAAAGAGACCGTGCACTCTCCTGTAAAGGTTTTAGTGCGAGTATAATGAGGCAATTCTGCACTCACCTCTCCAGCTCCCTGCATCAGCCACTCGGTGAGCTGCTTTCCCCCGCCAAACGAGATCACTGGCGGAAGATAATTACTTATTTCAGACCTCTTCAGTAATGAGTTGAATCAAAAATTTTAAATTAAAAACTCGCCCCTTATTGGGTAATGAAAAGATTTTTAGCTCTCGCAGAGTGTTTGATTTGATCAATTTCGCTTCTCCCATAAAAAACAACGGCCTTGAGAGAACATTTTAACTTTTTGAAATGAGAGTGTTGGCTCGTTTTAAAGCAAAGACCGGTTTTCACGATGAATACGGCTAAAGAAGAATCAGATCATCCATAAAACTCTAGCTCTAGGTAGTAATCAGATAGTATATAAGATTATGGCGGTTCGTTATACCTCGATTTAAGGAAAGTAGTTTAAGGTTTGCCGGCTTCATTTCATTTCTTCGGATTGCTCCGAGTCCCACACTGTTTACCCTCGCCTTTCTCCTTCATCAATCACTCGCCCTCCCACGCCCCAAACAGCACGAGCGATAAACACGTTGAGGCTAGCCGACGAACTGTTTTATAAGAACATAGATAAGGCCAATCGGGTGATTCTGATGTACGTGGCGCGGAAGGTAAATGATGATCTTTTGCTTTGAACCCGTTCAAACACTCAATGGCTGATGTACACAATAGGTCATTCATTCATTCATTCATTCATTTAATGATTGATGTTGAGCTCTTTTCGACCAATTGTAATACTTACAAGTTTCGATCATCCGCTTATTAACAATTATGCTTTCATTGGTTTTTTTTTCCGATACATTTATCTCGCAACCTCCTTTACATTTTTAAGATTTGCCAGTGGATGATTATATTGATTTATGCTCCACCCCAACATTCACATTTTTATGAACATATTAAACTAGGTTGTGTTCTTTTTGCAAGGATGTGCTTCTGCAATGTGGGCTGAATAAATAATGCGCTGTTACGTACTACGAATAATGTGGTGACGCTAAGCTTGGAGATTAGAACATGTCGACAACGCCGTCGTATTTTTATTGCGGGTTACAATTTTCTGCCAAATTTGGTATAATTTTGTTTGAGATGTTTTATTTTGAAATATACGGATTTTGACTTCGATATTGTTTCAAAATGCAAATAAGGAAGTCTTTGTGGTGTATGTAGCCGAGTGACTTTTTAGAGCACTTTTATTCGGTTAATTCAATTACGGAAATACTGGTAATTTTATGTGATATTGAAAGTCTAGAAAGATGTTCTAAAAACAATATGATATGGTAAATGATTCTCATTAAGAAGTTTTCAAAAGCTTTTAGAGTAATCAAAAATTACAACAAACCCGCAGTCAAATCATCCGGCTAGTATACAAACTCCACTTTCCCACAACGGCGTCACATACTCGAGATTAATGGCGCGCAAGGCAAAAAAGTTGTATTGCAGCAATTTAACTCCGGTAGTCTCCTTTAAAAGATGGTCTAGTATTACAATAATGTTTCACTTGTGCATAATCATTTGAACTGTAAATATTTAGCACCATATGTTGCATACTTGCAATGCGAGTTACAGGACCTATAAATACAGAAATTGTTCCCATGTAATTATAGATGTTTCATGAATGAAATGTGATCTTATATTGAAGCGCAATATTATATTTGATCAATAGGTTGGAGGATACATATTGATTTCAATTAGCTGGTTGTGTTCATATAATTGTGAAATGTTACTTCCAAAGTGTGCCCAGTCGCAGATATTATTTATAGCAAACGACATCAAAATTTAAACTAGCACCATAAAGACAAGGATATTTTTGAGCGAACTCTTGTATACAGTACAGTTTGAGTGATAATAGTAACGGGTATATTTACCCTTAAAAGTAGAATTATGATGTATCCAGAGGGGATAACGCTTTCAATGACAGAATTTGATGTGGGGAAAGGAGGCTATGGGCTTAGCTGTCATTCAGCTGTTGAAAGCGAACTCTAAAAGATAATAAACTTTTGGCGAAAACAACGAAACTATGGAAATCAATAACACCTACGGGAGTTTTCCGATTAATGGAATTGAGAAATAACTCCCCAAAATCCTTAAATGAATTACACACAACTAAACTTCTTTCGTGTGCAATAACAGTTAATGCTTTTAAGTAATAACAGCTGTAAACTCTGCAGTATTTTGTGAATTTTTTATAAGTTTTGTCAATAAAATATTTATATATTACTCTTTCCAAACTTTGACGATTTTGTTATGCTTTTGTATTTGTTCATTTGTAACAATGAATTATTACATTTCACAGTTTCATGATACATTTGACCCCTTTTTCAGAGTTTGTACTTCTAATCTATAAGAATATACCAAATCAAAACGAAATCATTTGTAGGCCTAATTATTTATGTTTTTTAAATTCAAGTTTTACATTATTAAATATTGAGCTCGTGATAAAATATTCTTGAGTTATAGTAAAAAATGTACGCTTTTGTAGTTAAATATTGCACAAACTTAAAAACGGACGTATGTTTAACCAATTTCAATTTGAACTTGCGCATTTACCAGTGTCCATGTCAAGCTTTCAAATTCAATTTCAATGTATTAACCTATAAAACCGGATCAAATATGGGATTACTAATCTAGTCTAAGATATACACGAGTAGTCAATTGTAAGGAATTTATACATCCGCCAAACCGTAACAGTTACAGATTCTCATATCCATTATTTGCCATGACTCCATCTTGCATTAGCAACTAACTATTCATTACCAATAAAACATTGATTCTAGAATTTCAATAGTTAACCACTGAGCGTGTCGACTCTAAGAGCATTGCGAACTTTGACCTAATCGAAAAGTTGTTGGTGGTAAGATAACACTTAAGTCGAGTTAATGGAATATTGCTGGCTTGGGAGAAGTTCCTCCCTATACGTAATAAGGTCTTTAGCTCTCAAGTTTCAAGTTTTAAGGAACTTCCGTCAAATTCCAAGCATGTACGCGCGAGGGCTTGAAGAAACACCCGTTGTTTAAGACGAGCTCCCAGCTACGAGAGTTCCAACTATTTACTTTGCGGATCTTTACTTACATTCCTAGACGGCGCTGGAGACAATTAATATTTTAACGATGCTGTGACGCTGTGTTCCTGGGATAAGTATTCAACTCATTTAAGTGACGAATAAAAGAAATCATAATTTTCAACTCACTCGAATGAAAGTTAGATGTAAACAAAAAAAAATTATTATCCGTGCTAGTTAATCTGCTATTGTCAGAGCTGGTAACACATAAATCCTGAATACGAATATGAAAATCTTCAAGTGGCAAATATTGCAACTTTTTTTAATGTTTTATAAATTGAAACCCTATACCAAAAAGTTGAAATTACAAAGTATCCTTGGATTTATTTTTGTTTTTATGGCTTCATAGTTGATATTTGTTCCAATCGTGAGTCCCGATACAAAACACGATATTACATTGAAACATGTAATTATGTCACCCCCACCTCAACTATCTTGCCATGTGGTAAGACAATAATGTTCGTTATGAGATGCGAAAGTGGTATTGATGCATGCAACTCATCATATGACAGAAAAACTGTCTATATTTTTTATTTATTTATTTGACATCTTTCAGTTAAAAAACTGATTTACAAAGGAGGACAACTAAATAAATCTACTTACATAGATGCAGATACAGCAATGAACTCACGGTTAAGTAAATATTTGAAATACTAATAGTACAACAACAATGTATTAAAACACAGTAATTTTGGCACTGACTCCTAGATGCTGCTCGTGGCTCCTCGTTCCCTGCCTGTCCACGCAACAAGTTTTGATTGTTGACCATTCTAGCGCTAGTTACCGTCCCCAAAAGCTCTGTTTTGTTTTTGTTGTCAAGTAGAGACGATTAAAATGTCATTTTAGTGTTTTGTAAATTCAGACTTTCTATGTTCAATTTAAATTCAATTTTAATTTAATTTAAAAGTTCAATCTAAACAACAACAAAAATAAAACTGAACTTTTGGCCCGCAAAAGCTCAGTTTTATTTAGGTAACTAGCGCTGCCAGGACAACAATTAACACTGTGCGCGTAAACAGGAGCCACGAGCAGCATCTATAGGAGGCAGTGGATTTTGGTAACAAATTCAAAAAGGATATTAAATTCAATTAATTTATGAACTAAATAAAAAAGGGTGGGATGTGTGGTTCTCTGTTATAATTGACAGAACAATCTGAATTTTCCATGGTTTTACGTTTGCGAGTGTTACCTTCTGAATGTTTCTTGATGACGAAATAACAAAATCTCCGTGAAATTAGTTTTTTGTAGTCCAAAATAACGCGTACTTTCCTATTTACTGTAACTTTTATTACAGTGCTTTGTAACATTATGTTTGAACATGGTATGCAATATAACGTTGCTTCTATGTGAAAGCATGTTAGGTTACGTCGGGTTTAAGTATACGACATGGTTGTAATGTCATGTTGGAGTCTTCTATCTGACATTGTTTCTCTTTCCCGCATGAAAGTATTGTTGGCGTTCTCCTTGCTTCAGTATCTGGTCTCAGCGGAAGAACTTTTACATCGTCAACATTTTAAACCGTTCCAGCATCTAATGGCCTTTGGAATTGACCACTATTTTGGGGAATAAAAAAACTGAAAGAAAATTGCAAGTTTGTGTAAAAAGCGGGGAGTAGGATAAAGCCTCTTTGTTACTTATCGACAGAAAACAGCGCCGCGACGCATCAGGATGTTCTCCCTTCCTTCTCCCGTTCTATCTATTCAAGAACAGCCCACTCGCCGTTTTTGCGAGCCGGGTTGATGCATAAATATCAGACCTTCAGCTTCTATATACACCTATTATGTAGAAAAATAATTTGCATTCCCTAAAGGGTGCGTCATTTATCACATGCTGTCTACGCACCCTAAACATGCGTGGTAGAACACTTGGCTTAGAAATTATTTTTAAAAACATTAGATTTTACCTTCTTTCTTAATCATGATACTAATTTGTGTTTATCGTGATAATAAAAGCCTTCTCAAACATTACGTTAAGTGATGTTTCTTTCTCGTTAGCCAAGTCTCAATTAAGTGTTCGGCGCAGGAAGAATACATCGCTTTAAAGGAATCTTTCATAACCAACTATATACAATCACGAATCTGTCCGCAGGAGACACGCCTTCCGGCTCCACTATTCTCACATATACTCCTATCTTGCACCATAGGGTGTTTAACGTGTAAATTCACTGCCTTACATTTCAGTGTTACAATTCATATCTTTGAATTAGTTATCTTACACATATGGGATATGTACATGTCAGCGTATACATTTTAATTATTAGTTTTTTAAATAAAATTGTTTGCTTTCATTGTTCTTTCTCTCTATCCCCCCCCCTCTCTCTCTCTCTCTCTCTCTCCTCTCCTCAACTTGGTCTCATTCTCTTTATTGTCGTTTCTAGTCCAAATCTGTCAGCCCGAAGTGGCGAGAAAACCTTCACGTTTGTTCTACATACCATTTGATGTCTACATTGTGCTCCTACAAAATGGAATATTGTCTAGTACTAAAACCTCACCGTAGTTACTATACAAGTTAATAAAGTAAGCTTTAATTTTAATCATGTCAGCTAACCTTAAACACTTTCAAGCGTTGAGAATATCGGAGTGTAAGAACATTGATAAAAGAAGGTGGGGACGTAATTGGCATTTAAACTTAAATATTAACAAAATATTTTAAGGAATAAAAGGTTTCAAACAAAAAGTTTCATATCAAAATTATTTTAGAAACTGTAAAAAGATTAGAGCATTATTTTGTGTTAATTTAGAAAATGAAAGTCTATAAACTGTATAACGTCGATTTAATGAGACGACCGTCAAAGTCATAGATTAATTTTCCACCATTGTTGCTTGCAGGATTGTAATCAACACCAATACAGGATACAGGTTTATTTTTTATTTCCTGTTGTTTTCATCTGAATACCATGCAATTACCATAAAGCATACAGCCACCAGACCAAAACTCACTGAGACAGCGGCAATTGATTTGGATTTGTAGAATAGGGAACTGGCCTTGGTTTCAAATATATCTTACACGTATTTAGTAATTTGTAACATTCAATTTAATAAACATCGCAACTAAAATAAACTATAAAAAATTAAATCTTTAGATTCTATGCATGTTCAAAGTTCCTGGGTTTTGACTTCCCGCACAAAGACTTAAGTCCGCGCTCTTTTGGTTGTGACGTTATCGTGAGGTGAGGAGGAGAAGCTGATTGGCAGAACTGCCAGCTCGTCGCCTCGGCAAACCTCACGATCACGTCAAGCCCACCTGCAATGGCGCATGGCCGTTTTTCGGCGCGAAGCCCGGTTCAAATTTTTCCTGGGGCACAGTGAACGCCAATAAAAGCCGGAAGCATAAAAACTTTACTGGTCGGTATTTGAGGTTATTATTAGGGACATATTCAAATTTGGTAATGAAGGACAGTTCCCTATTGTGTATACAAACGTATATAAATTGGTTGATTGGTTGGATATTGCTTAACATCTCATATTAATGCACTTTGGCTATTCGAGACGAATATAAATTGGTAAACTTAATTAAATTTGAAGTGCATTGTGATTGTCTTGCAATCAATCTGCGAGTTGGATTGAGAAAATCACGCACTGATAATTAACTATGGTTTTACGTAAGTCTTTTATTGCTGGTGTTAATACTAATACGTATTACAATCCTGGTTTACCAGGAAGAGTTTTATCTTCCGCTTTCCGTATTTCCGTATCCGCTTAATCATATTGAGATGTGCCACTAAGTTTACCAAACTTAACAAGCCTTCCTTTCCATCAAAGTTCATTATCCTCATTCTATAAAATGTTTATATATAAGCGTACGTTATGTTGGACAATCTTGTTTAATGTTTTGATTTATTCACTAAATAGCTCTTTTCTTTTTAATGTGTTAATAATATTTCGCAGTTACTAAGTTTAAAGCATAATTTTTGTTCAGACAGAAGAGTACCTTAACTGATAAGAGCAGAAACGCAGATATCTTCTGACTCATAACCTTTTAAATCTGTGGCAGTCAACTTTCAATTGAAACATTTCGAATGACAACCACAGCGTGTCTTCTTGTTGGCCACGAGTGTGAACATGTAAATGAACCACATCAAACAGCTCGTTACTTTGCGATAAAGTGAGTTCATTTGCATTCTCGTAAAGTTAGGTAAAAACACGCTTGCGTACTGCTTTTCTCATTCGTGCAAGCTTATAATTTATAATCATTTCTACCGTCTTTATCAAATGTATTTTGTCAGCTGCAAATAAATTATCGTTGTGTGTATTTCCGCTTCCCCGGGGCAAATAATCATGTTTCGTAGGATGTCGGCTATGAGGGAAGCGTCACGCGTCAACCTACTTTCTGTCACCGATTAACTAGGTCGCGCTGTAAACATACACCCTGTCACATAATCACGCCATGGCAATGCCGAAACATATTACTATAACAATCAAGAAAGATGTTTCGAAAGTTAAAATAAAGAATGTAAATCAACCACATAAAGTAATCCCGCAAGCCTTGTCCTAATTTCTCGTTGAAATCTTTAAATAGAACCAAACACATATTCTTCTGAGAACTCTTCAATGATTTAAGTATATAACTACAACAGATAAAATTAATATTTTGGTAAAAGCTTCGTAATCCTAGGCTACATATTGCTTCCTCGCCTGAGTTTTTGATTGCCGTTGGCATAAATAAGGCTTCAAAGTTCATGCCTGAAATTAGATTCTCGAGTGTCAGTTGCTTTACGAAGTTAACATTTCACCTCCGCTTTGTGGAGTGACTTTCGTAAGTGGTGATAGCTTCAGAAGGTATGTGGAAGCGGCAGTCACCACCGACGAGCTTCGGCTCTGATATTGGAGTGGTTTTTTGCTCCCCCGAGCGGTTTAGCTGGATATGGGTTCGAGATAAATATACATAACCTCGACCCGGCGCCTCCACCAACGGGCGACTTTTTTGCCGGTATCCTCGTTATATGATGGGAAATATCAGATCGGTGTTTTTACTCGACTTTGTGCTTTTATTCCGAGTCTTTTGCATAAAGATGAAACGATGAACCCGTTGAATATTTTTGGCAATTTGGAGACTCGATTGTATAAACATTCTTCTATGGGATCGTAATAACTTTTTCATTTCTAAAAAACGTGGTCGTATGGTAAACAAATAATCGTTCGGTCGATTTGTGTGACGATGTTTTGGTATAGTATTTGAACCTTTCTATAGATATGAATGATATCTACAAAAACTGTCATTATATAGGCGTTTCCCAGAAACATACAATCGCCCTTCTGCTAAAAAATGTTTCGAAGAAATTAATATTTTGTTTTTCCTCCTCATATTCGTTGGGGTAGATTAAGATCCCCCCAAAATACAAAAATTTGTAAAAAAAAAAAAAAAAACGGCAGCCAAGCTCTCCTTCTAAAGTCTTAGGCTGTGAATGCTGCGAGATATAGAAGTTGAGCCAAGCATTTCATTCTTTCTCCCTAGTTTCGCATTGAAAAGAAGTAAGATCATTTCGCCTGTTGACGAGCGCCAAGCCAACCATTTTCGTGGTAAAAAAAGTAAAAATTTTAAACACAAAATCATAAAAAAATTTACTTGGCCATTGACTTTTTAGAGTCCTCGTACCAAAAAAAATCACACGGCGTGTGCAGATAGCTGAAAACCTCCCAACTCGAGTAGGAGTAAACAGGGTCGAGTTAGTCATCGCCTTCTAAGCAGTCGCGTGTGCTTGGCTGCGGGCGAACGACCGTCGCCCTAGATTGTGTCAGTAAACTTTTTCGAGACACATTTCATATTATTATACTATATGATACGATCAACCTTCTTTATGGGATGAAAGCTCTTGAATATATCTTTAATTTTTAAGTCGGTGAGTTTAAGTAAGTTGCAATGCTGGGTTTCAACATTTGCTTTAACGCAAATGTGAATAAACTGTGTAGGCCTCCTACCCTTATGATAACGGTTTGCGATACATACATTGTGTATAGTTTGGAAAACAGAAACGTGTAAACAATAAACCCTTTTTTACCATAGGTACAAGTGTAACTTACTGTGAAGTTAATTTAACATTTCATCCTCAAGATAAGCTACCCCTTAAAAATGATTTCCATAAAACTTAAAACTTATCGTCTGCACCAAGAGAAAACTAGGCGCATTAAGGAAGGCCTAATGGATTTTCCAAACGACGAAAACCCACGGCTGGTCCCCTGCTAACTTCCCTCTTTGGATATTCCACCCCATTGATTGGGAAAATCACCTTGCTATTCTATGTGGTAATTCACGCTATTATAGTATTAGACGTCTACTCTAACAAAGCGGCTGATGGTGTGCTCACATCAGTGTGAAAATAGCTGCTTCGCTCCAGGGAGCTCAAACTGCTTAGAAACTAGCACCCAAACAGGTTTGATATTCATCTCGTTGATGTAGCTGAAATCAGTATAAGACAGTGTACATGCGCACAATGCAAGTTATAATTTATATCGATGAACATTTTGGAGTGAGAATAGTTTTTTTTATATCGCGTTGCTTTCTATTTAATATCTGACATTGTAACGATATTACTTCGACATCGATACGTCAAATATGAAAAAGTGCAGCCATTTCCACACTCGTCTTTAAAGTATCGTCTTACAAACGAACTTTTATTCTAAACATTTTTGTAATAAACATGTAAATAAGCTTACATAATAATAATAGTAAAGTATTTTGGAAGGATTAACGGAAATTAGCTATAACTTCATGGTTAAAATCTAATCTCAATACATTTGTTAACAATCTCTTAAATGCATGTGTATGGGCGAGTCACACTACCAGTGATCGTTGAAAAAGCGACACAACTATAAGAGGTTCGTAAAGAATTTTCTTATTTGAATATTTTATTGACCAACTTTAAAAAAAACTATTATTGGATGAGCGTAGCGAAGATTCCATTTCACTACACTGGAGAAAAAAATCCGGAATGTTTTTTTTTTGTATTTTTGTCTGTTTGTTAGCACGATTCCGGCAAAACCGATACTCCGATTGCGATGAAATTTTATGGAGGCCTTCTAAATCTCTAAACTTAGAACTGCCACGTTTTTGAGCGCAATCGAAAAATTATTTTCATGAAAATGAATTTTCGTTTTTTTGTTTTTTTTTAAAAATTCTTCGACTTATAACACCTACATGCTTTGTCCGATTGTAATTTTTTTTTTACAGAACCTTTAGTTTATTATGAATTGATATATTCATGTGAAATTTGAGCGTTATCGAAAAATTATTTTTTACGAAAAAAGCAATTTTACGACTTTTTTATTTTTAAAAATTTCTTCGGCTTATAACACCTACATGCTTTATTTGATAAAATAGATTTGTTCACAGAACCTTCATTTTATGAATTAATATATTTTGTAAAATTTGAGTGCAATCAAAAAATTATTTCTTGTAATAATCGCAATTTTACGATTTTTGTTCGATTTTTATCAATTTCTTCGACTTTTTACCACCTACATGCTTTATCCGATTGTAATGATTTTTTCACATAAACTTAATTTTAGGAATAAATATATTCGTGTGAAATTTGAGCGTAATCGAAAAATTATTTCTTATGAAAATCTCTATTTTCAGCTTTTTTCGTTAAAATTACGCTCATCCAACAACGCGTCTGAAAAAGCGTTTGCGAAGCTTCCTAGTCTTAGAAATACCGTCAGTAACTGACATTACAAAAAGCACACCGTTTTAGGCCTTCCCTAATGAAACTTCAATAACATTGCTGTGCACACAATGTGACATTGCGTTATATTTGCTAGGACAGCAATACATTACAAGTTTATTGTTTGTCTTTAAGCATTAATTAAGAGAATAAACAATGCTATTTAACATTGTTCTGACGGTAAATGAAAACACAAAACTCCATCACGTTTACTGGAAAAGCAATCCCTATAGCCTATTTAAATTTACTCATTTGGCTATCTTGAAGGACCAACTTTAAAAAAAGCCAATTATTTTACAAACAACTGATGATTACTGAGGAACCCTTACTTATCTATTTCCATAGTTAAACTTCATTTACATTGTTATACGCCAGTGTGACATCACATTTATTGGTTATTTTTATAAATAGACTAATTATTTACGAAAACATTGGCTAACAATCAATAATATTTCGGTTTATTTCAGGCATTGAAGTACATTTTGTGATATATTTTTTTAGTACATTTTTCCATTAAGAATATATAAAAATATTTTATCTTCTACAACTACTATTCTTTAAAGCACGGCGCCGATGACGTTGACTTACTAAAGTGTGTGTATTATAAGAGATAGTAGAGAGTACTACGCACGCCATTTCAAAACGAAAATACTGAACCGTCACATTATTCATTCAGTAGTGTTCTGTTCTCTTACTTTGACAACTTAAATCCCTAAAGCTTCTAAAAAATATTCGCTCATGAACAGAACAATTCTAGCAGTGAAAATAAAACATACTATTGTTGTTTGATAAAGAGTCAATCCTCTTTTCCATTTAAATATTAAAAACTTTGTCCGTGTTTTGTATTTTGCTTTTCAATTGGCTTTATGCTGCATGAACCAATATTTATCGTTTCGTCATAGCAATAACTAATGTGTTTTAATTGTGTAAAGTTACTTTGATGTGTCAATAGTTATTTTAGCAGTGTACGGAATATAAGGATATGACGTAACTCTTTATAAGATGTAATTCTTATTTCTTACCGAAGTATGGAGTTTTGCGTTTTGTTTTGTTGACAATATGACCTTTATCTGAATAAATTTCCGAATAAACGAAATGGCAAAATTATTTGCTTGATTGTTTGTAATTTCCACATAATTGGAATATTTAATTTGATATTCCAAACCACTGAAGCAATGTTAATAATAACATACTGTTGAGCTTTCAAACGTTCAAGGCATTATAGTGAATTATATCCGGGTGCTATACGTTTATAAAGTTTCTTTTACGATTTTAATTGAATATACACAAATAATCATAATAAAATCTAAAATTTTTTTCTTCTTATTGTGTGGATTCTATGGACTCAAGCCAAATGTAGAGTTAGTTTTTGCGTTTAAAATAACGTTTTATTTAGATTTTTCATTAAATCATATTCATGTGAAGCACTGGTTTATATAGTTTACATTTCCATGTGTGTTGTAGCTTAAAGTTTGTTCTATAGTAATCAGAGTTTAGAAGTATAAAAAGTTATACCGGCATATTTATGTTTTCATAGCCAAATTAGTTTGTGTTTTCATCCTTGATGTTTCGGTGAAGGTAAAGCCAAAGCGTGTTTGCGATGTTTTGCGTTTAAGCGTCTTTTCTTGTTTGTTGTACATCACTTTTAGTAATAAAAAAGTAACAGGATAGCACTTGCAAGTTAAGTACGGCAATATAAACAAGCCTACATCTTGCATGGAACCAAACCCTTTTTTAACTGCTGACACTGAAAAGACCTGAGAGACCTAAGGCTGTAAAAGTTTGACTTTTCTTGGTAATTTGATGGATTCCCATTATTTGGTCAGCCACCTCACAAACCCTCTAAACTCAAATACAGAAGGAAATATGTAAGAGTGAACAACAAAATAATACATAGAAAAGGTAAATATGGTGGTAAAGTCCCGTTGTTGTTTATACTTCTTGGCAGGCGTTCCCAAATGAAGTTTGACGTTTAACTGCAGCAAGAACTGCATTGGCACTGTAATTGCGTCTAGATCATTGCAATAAAACAATCTTTATAGATATCAAATTTAATTGCTTGTCCATATATTATATAAAACGAGATGATTTTTAACATTGTTTTAAATGTCATTTGCTATATTAATATCCTAAGAGTCACGTAAATCTTATAACAAGATTTCTACCAATCGTTAAATTATCGCAAATGTAACCGTTTATTTAAAACATGTCATTTAATATTTAAATTCTAACAACAGCAAGACACATAAATGTTTTTGTAGTGCTTACATAATGCTCGGTGTTTCAAGGAGGATATTTTGAAAAAGAAATTGAAAATTGTTAAGGCAAAATGATCATAATGTGGCACTGTTTTATTATTTATATATAGTGTTTACTGTCTTCCTGTATATTGTGTAGTATGGTTGTTGCATTCATTACCTTTTTGTAAATCTGTTTGATAACAATAAAATAGCAAATACAGAGATGCATTCACATGAAATGCAGTCGTTAGCTAACTCTGCAACAGCACTGCAAATAGGGTGCTTGATACTCGACAATATACGTACAGTAACAAACATACTTTTATTGTCATACAACATGCCCACTAGAATACATATCAAAGGTCCCAGCCATCTTTATTAATACCCTTTAAAGTTTTGTTGTTTTTGTAGTATTCCCAGCATCCAAGTCTAAGTCGAATAAAACTTGTACGTCGGCAATAGTGAAAGGTTTTATAGGGCGCGTCCAACGAGTTTGTCGTCCTCTCCACAGTATAGCACACATTCGTCAACTATTTCTCCTTGCAAAGTAAAATAAAAGCCACTATGCTGTTCTCGTGGGGCTGTTTGTCTAGCGGGGGGGGGGGGGGGCGTGGCCATAGACTCGTGCAAACATTGATTGCCTTCGGAGGGCATTGTTTACCGTTGATTCTCAAATTACTGGCCCAGTGCGTGATGCTACACACTTAGTGCGGGCAATGGTCACACATCGTGTTTGCCATGATTATACCACCTAGACCTAATTGCATAGGCTCGACTACTGTAACAGATCCAAATTACCTTGCCAAACCTGAGTTTAATGAAAGACAAACACGCCACACTGATATAACACTGAACAAATTAATCATTTGGCCAGCATTGAGATACATTGTTACTAATTGTGAACCACAGCATACTAAGGCAAACTTAATCAAAATGTACCAAATATATGCTATATATGCACTGGAATTCTATTAAGCGTAGAACTATTTATAAGAAAATACGAAAACAGATGATACTTAGGTTTTACCATAGGAATACTGTGTATAGGCAGAAAACTTTTACTTATAGGCGACTATCTGCAAAAATAAGTACAAGGTTTCAGTACAGTTGGTAGAAAATATCTAACGGCTTTTAGTTACATAAGACTCAATCAAGTTGTCTAGACATTCGAAACAAGATTTTTTTATGTAGAACAAACGCCAATGTCGTTTGATTGAATACCACATATTTTCAATTTGTTATTTCTTGCAGGTTTTTATAGTGACGGATTTTGCTGACAATTTCAACAGCACCTACAAAACTGGTTTCGGATGTTTTTTTTTGTAGTGGCTCGACTTGAGTTCGACGAACAAACTTACAAACATTCAGACATACAACTCAAGTAAAAAAACGAATAGAGTCCCGTTTGAGTTCCGTTGTAAGACTTAGACGCTACGCTCCCTCGTCTAATTAAGATTTTTTTATTATTAAGAAAAAAATATCTAATTCTGACCCAAAGCACGGGAGATACCTAAATAAACGCTTTCTTGAGAAATGTTTGGAGATGAGATTTCAGAAAGTAATTTCAAGTTTGTGATATACAAAATCCAAATATTGAAAGCCTTATGCTCCCCTGGGATAAAGTTTGAAAAAGAAAGATGCCAATTTGCCTTCTCGCAAATGTTTTTTCTAAGTAAAAGAAATACAAGCACCCCTTTAGCAAAGATATAATTGAATAGAAAATCCAATTAGAAATGCACGCAAAGTAAAATTATCTCAACGAGACGATGCTGCGGAATCACCTTCATCGATCAAAAGACTGATACATTCAACGAAGTAGGTTGAATAAGATTCCGAACTCGATGGCTGAATCTTGTTGGCCTGGAGAAGAGGGGAGAAAACCCATCGACCTACACTAATAAATTGCCAAACAAAGTTTTCAGATCCTAGGGCCCAGGCTACAATAAGACGAAGCACGGTCAAAGCCACTCTGTGCATTTACATAGAATTCAATGCTAAACTTATTCATTGAAGGACAGAATATACAAGTGATTAAAGGCAAGAAGCTCTTAGGCATCATTACTAATTTCCTCTACTATACCTACAGTGTATCCAACAGTTTATTATAATTCATCCAAGGAGACTTAATTCGTCCATGAAGACTTTAACGTTTTATTTCTCTGTTTGGCTTTCTTAGAAAGGTTTTGTGAAATTTTTTAAAGTAAATTTGCAGTTGTTTTTATTTTCATCTGTTTCGCAATTCTTTTGTGTAGTAATGATGTTATTTGTAAGTAGAACACAAAGTAAACTAATGTAAATTACGTGAATAAACAGGTTTGTGAGTATTGTGAAACGAATCGTCAAATTTCATTCGGAGTGGAGAATAGCATTGTATCTCATTGCCGTGAGAAAAGAAACCAAGATGATAAAAGTAGTTCACACAAATAAACGTATTTCATATGGTCTGTATAAATTTTGTTTAGACATATTTAATATATTTTTATGCAAAAATATTGACTCACACATATATATACATACTAACATTGACTTGAATAACAAACTTGAATCAATGATGAGAAACTTCATATGCTATGTTCAGATGACACGAGAAGCCAACAACTAGAAGGTCCCCATTACGTTCACCTTCCTCTAGTACGAACACAAAATTAATACACCACAAAATTCAGATCGAATTTAGGCGCAAATTTTCTTTCACTTTGGTGACGACCATGAATCAAAAAGGTATCGCATAGAAATGAGTCATTAAAAATCGCTGCCTACAACGTTTTAGAAGCTATATATTTTCGTTATATAGATTACTAGGAAGCTACGCAAACGCTTTTTCAGGCGCGTTGTTGGATGAGCGTAATTTTTTTTAACGAAAAAAAGCGTAAAATTGGGATTTTCATGAGAAATTATTTTTCGATTGCGCTCAAATTTCACCCCAATATATGAATTCATAAAATTAAGGTTCTGTGAAAAAATCATTACAATCAAATAATGCATGTAGGTGTTACAAGTCGAGAAATTTTTTTTTGGAAAAAATCGTAAAATTGCGATTTTCATAATATAATTTTTGAGTTCATCAAATTTCACCGAATATATAATTCATAAAATTAGGTTCTGTGAAAAAAATCATTACAATCGATAAAAATGTAGTTGTTACAAGTCGAAGAAATTTTTTAAAATCGAAAAAATCGTAAAATGCGTTTGAAAAAAAAATTTTTGAGTAGCGCTCAAAAACGTATTTAATTCATTTAAGTTCGGATATCATTCAATCGCATAAAAATGTAGTTGAGTATAGTTAGCCGGAATTCTTGTTAAAAAAAAATAATCAAACAGAGAAAAAAGATAGCGAAAACTCATTCCGGATTTCCTTTTCTCATGTATTGAATGTAGGAATCTGTGCTTCGCTCCATCAACAAAAAAAGAATTACTTCCATTCAGATAAATAAATCTCGACTCGTCAAAATAAATTGATTTTCGACAAAGTTACCTTTTCATTATCGTAAGATTTTGCCAAAGTGTCTCGCTTTCATTTCATTTAATTTCCATTTCAATGCTTAGTGCTAATTATTTCCTGTGAACTAATAACAAGGAGAATAGCAGTCACAGTTCCATCATTTCCCTAAACGAAGCTTCATTCATGCATCTCCATTGACTCAATGGTGTGCGCCAGCACCCCGTACGTCCTACCCTTTCATCAAACCATTAATTAATTAGTTTATCTCTAGGTGAATGCATTACATCGACGTCCTACGACAAGAGCGCAGGCGACACTGACGATGCGGTCTGTGTTATTGTTCCACCGGTGACCCGGCCCCGAGCTTATTGGTCAAATGAGGTACACTTGAAATCGATTTCACTCAAAGGGTTGGCTGCTTTAATTAAAATAATAAGGTAACGAGAGACGTTAGATACAAAGCGCGCTTGCTTGGAGTAAATACACCGCGAGCTCACAACAAGAGGACTCGAACGGGTGGCTTACATTCACAACAAGCATCCACCTAATGGCAAGCTAGTTACCGCAGGTTCTCTGTTGTAGATCTACAGAGTACACATTACATTCTTAAAAACTGTTTTACTTTTATTTGATTTCCTGGATACAAGATTAAATTACAAACGTTGTACGTTCTAAAAACATGATTATGGAACCGGACGTTATTTATTTCACATAATTATATTTCTTGTGAACAAGTGGACCAATCGGAAGTGGCCAGCGTCCTTCACACAGATATTCTATAGGGCGTAAAATTAAATACATACAAATTTTCTATACATATTATTATGTACAGGTATTGCAGGTTAAGCAACACAATTGTCTTGAGTGGACAGTATTTACTTGGCGACTTGACACTTGACGACTTGTCACTCAACCTACGAGCCAACGATATATTTTCTACATTGTTTCGACGTTTCTCGTCTTAATGGGCATTCAATGTTTGTTAAAGTTGTTGTATTCGAGCATCAACTACTCAAGTTGGACCGTGTCATACAGATTTAACAAGCTGCCTTGTACACGGTTACGTAGATTGACAACTGAGTGCTTTGCACACACTACACGTTTTCAACATACCTAACACGTTATTCTCACAATAATAAGCTTCACAAGGTATTGACCACATTCAAACCTGGCTATATAAGATTATTTACATTTCTCCCGTTGTAAGTGAAACAAAGTTAAAAATGATTGAAATGTGAATGTGGTGTCCTGCCTCACAAATAATGAATCTAGATTACATTTCTCACATTTTACAAGACAATGCTTAGGAATATATTTTTACACAACTCATGATGTAGTTGTCCCAAGCCTTGGGTAATTAAATAACCCATTGATTAATAGCAACTGGGAATATAACTATTTTCACTAAAAGCTTGAATATTTGCTAGTTGACATGTCCGGCCAACCCCAACTGCGTCGCAACCTCACACAATTAACAGAATTGTGCGAGCGAGGAGGGCGAGCTGATTCTAAACAAATTGAAGCTGGCTACCCAAAAAGCTATTCACGAAAGGTAATTGGCTTACGCGGCTTCAGCTTGTAAATTGATAAATGCGTGAATATGGCCACTCGGCTCTTCGCTATAAGCGTTAACCACTTGCCTCACCCCAACCCCACCCCCCCCACAATCTCATTCGTTAGAGTTAGCAGGAGTTGGACTAGAGTTTTATTCGCCATCAATTCTAGCCTTCCTCAAATTATCAGTAGAGATGCTGAAAATAACGGGACAAAGAGTTTCCACAAACCATATGAATAAATGAAAAATTATTAAGGATTAGCTTTATACTTCTGCCACTGGCAAAAGCGGACATTGTGCGCAGTCAGTGATGTGATAACTCGTACCAGCTAAGTAACATGGCCATTGAAATGAACTCGTAGTCGTCGTTAGCATATTATACAATTATATTTACTTGATGTTTTATTAATGCAACTGCAGGATGTTTCTGTTTTGTTTTATTATCGTGATTACTGTTTTCCCCTAAAGTATTGACATAATAGCTTGAGCTTTTGTTGCTATGACGTTTGGATGTTTCTTATATGCTCATGAACAAGAAAATCAAATCGAAAGATGTAGGCCTACGTATAAAAGTTATTAAACAATAAAGTTGTGGGGAATTTCAAACGTTTCGTCCTAGCGTCTTATAGCATTGTCATTTCACCCTACCGGTTTACCTTCACTTCCAGGAGCTAGTCTCGTCGATAAATGGTTAGATAGAAGTTTTATTTCGATAAACTAAGATACACACTTTAGTTTTACCATCACAAGACAATTGTACGATTTTCATAGGTGTATGTGGAGAAGATTGGCCTGCGAGGAAAAACTTTAGAGTAAATAACTTATACGTGATTTTAGACAAGCTGCATTATCTTTCCTATTTTCTATTCTGCTCTCGTTAATTTATCGCTTTATTTATTTAACATCTATCCTTTTCATATATTGCAACTGATTTAAAGAAGATAATCATAAACCATCACAAGACAATTGTACGATTTTCATAGGTGTATGTGGAGAAGATTGGCCTCCGAGGAAAAACTTTAGAGTAAATAACTTATACGTGATTTTAGACAAGCTGCATTATGGTAAGCTGTATTATCTATTTTTTATTCTGCTCCGTTTATTGCTTTATTTATTTAACGTCTATCCTTTGCATTTATTGCAACTGATTTAAAAGAAGATAATCATAAATCATCACAAGACAATTGTACGATTTTCATAGGTGTATGTGGAGAAGATTGGCCTGCGAGGAAAAACTTTAGAGTAATAACTTATACGTCATTTTAGACAAGCTGCATTATCTTTCCTATTTTCTATTCTGCTCTCGTTAATTTATCGCTTTATTTATTTAACATCTATCCTCTTCATATATTGCAACTGATTTAAAAGAAGATAATCATAAATCATCACAAGACAATTGTATGATTTTCATAGGTGTATGTGGAGAAGATTGGCCTGCGAGGAAAAACTTTAGAGTAAATAACTTATACGTCATTTTAGACAAGCTGCATTATCTTTCCTATTTTCTATTCTGCTCTCGTTAATTTATCGCTTTATTTATTTAACATCTATCCTTTTCATATATTGCAACTGATTTAAAGAAGATAATTATAAATCAAACACACAAAATAATAAACCATAAAGTTAGTTGGGTGGGTACATTAATAAAAATGAAATATTTGTTCTGATGTGTGATCTGTTTTGGGTCATTGTATTATTAATTAAACAGTGGTGCAACATTCATCATCAATCTTTGTTTGTGTAAATGATCTCAATTTTCAACTTTTTTAATTTGGTTTATATTTTCAATATAATTCTATTCTTCTCTATATTCTCAACTTATACATTAATGGATAAAATAAAGAACTACCTAAAAAATTTAAATAAAAAATCCCCACTAATAATGGTAAAGAAGCCAACAAAGTATAAAACAGAAGGTATACACCAGCCTGTAAACGCTCCGGTTGATACCCCCTCCCTAAAATTAAAAATAACGTCGGGATTAAACTACTTTCAAAAAAAAAATAAAATACAAATAAATTTATAGAACTTAATGTACAATAAAGCAAAATTAATAAAACTAAAATTATTAATAAAAAAAAATCCCTCATAATTACAATAACGATAAACAGATTCTCTGGCTATGCTGTTATGAAATGTTATGTTTATATTACATTTTATACCGTTTTAATGTTTTTTTCTGCTTAAGAGACTGAGTTAATTAGTGGAAGGTAAATAAGAAGAAATGTTTGTACAAATAACAACGCACCAATCAATTTATTACTAAAACCACCCAATAAACTTGTACCATTGAAAAGTGTACGTACGATCGTATGAATTAGGTTTCGGTTTTGATTCGATTCTATTCGAATTAATATTTTCCAGCATCATTGTCATGAACTTGACTTTAATATAGCTGAAGATAGTGCATGAGTTATACATGAGGAGAGGATAATTGCCTAAACATGGAACCTTCTGGTCTCAACTGCCGTATGTCTAAAGATTATGTTGGATCTACAGTATCCACACTCTAAACATATTGCTAACTTTGCTCCTATCTTAATTTCAAATCAAACAATTCTACAAGAATTTGTGTTTGGTTGGAGCAGCTTGTTAATTCTATAGTACAAAAATATATCAAACCACAACCTCGAGTTTCTTTCTGCCTAACTCGATCTCCGGAGCAAAATTCCATTAGACAAGCCCCTTCTATTATCCCCATCCCAAACTTGAACAAGTATTCTCCAAGGAGTTCTTTGAAGACGAAACCACAACATGGTTTAAACATATTATTGGACATGTTTCGTTTTCCAATATCCACGCTGCTACGGACTACCCAAGTTTACTAAACGACGAGTTAATACTTAGCATAAAGTGCCTTCCAACAACTAACTTAATCGTGTGCCCACGCTTACAAACAAATTCAATTAGCCGTGGCTTTATGACAAGTACGGTAGGTTCTCTATAATCTCGTCCTGCAAACTTCCATTATGCAATAAAACGAAAATGTATCTTAAATAATTGGGTTAGCACATGTCCTAGTTTGGAGACAAAGCTAGATCATATAACTAGACACGAAGAGGCTTGTATGATATAGGGAACTGATAGAACATTATAACAAGTGAATACAATATACAAAATGTGCACCAACAAGGAAAAACTTAAACAATTAATAATTTAAAACGTATTTCACATTTTTATAAGAATACTAAAGCAGTTTAATTTTATACTGTGTCACTATTTACTAATAAAGTGCATAACTATTCCTTATACATAATATGAAAACTGGATGACTCTGGAATACATCCAATTGTACTTAATACCGATCAGCCGAGATGTTTATCAATCAATCAAGTTATTTATTACCAGCATTAATACAATAATTGTAACAACATTAATTTTAGACACAATTCTTTATTAACCATTATAAAAACGCATTATATATACAAATATACACACCATACATAATACAAAAATGGCTTACAAATTGCCCTCGAAAGACATAATGTAATAAAAGCTTACATAAGCTTCTATTACATGACAATTAAATCTTAACCCAGTCCAGAAACCCCACATTCCTATAACATCATTTACAACAGAAACGCCATCCTTGTCATATTTCGTTTCAATGAGTAGCCTGTTGAAAATTTGCATTCCCTTTGAAAATATAGTTATTACCAAACTTCGGATTGTTCCTATTAATGCCAAAATCATTTCTTTGCCTCGTATTATTACTACTAGATTGCTTTTTGTATTAAGTTTACTTCTTAAATACCGTGGGACATACCCCTTACAATTTTATAAAGAAGTGTTTAGAGTATTAAGAAGACTAGGTTGCCTTACTTTGAGCCAACCTAATGAATTTAACACTTTCACATTTTGAAGTACGCCTAGTCACGCAAAAAATGCTACGCGTAGTCTTATTTTGCAATTTATGTATGTTTGCAATACAATTCTGGCTGCAATAAGCTGCAATAATCAAAATGGGGTGTTATTATAGCCTGGCAAATTATTATTTTACTTGCAATTGGTAAACAGCTACAAAATCTCTGAAATAATCCCACTTTTCTAGTTTTGTTAAATTATATATTGCGCATGTTGGATAAACGTAAGATTCTCATCTATAACTATCCCTAGATATATTTTAAACCCATGCACAATTTACATTGCTTCTCCTTCAATAAATTTTTAATTCACAATTTGTTTCCTTACTTTGTTATTGCAAAATACCATTACTTTGGTTTTATTTTCATTTGGCTTCTAAATCTTTTAGATCCTCTTTAATCATAGCTAGTACAAAAGCTAGATCTTTACCACTACAAACAATAAGTGCACCATCTGCATAAAAATGGATAGTACAGTGCTTAAGTATATTTTTAAGATCATTAATATAGATTATTAAAAAATATAACCATATTGATAACAAATTATAGCCATGTTTCGAAAACTTACATTAAAAAATCTCTAATGTAGGCCTTCAGATACAGTTGCCACATGACAATAGAATAGTGGTAAAGTTTAAGTTGAAGCTTTCAAAAGTGAAAGCTATGCTGCAATTTCATCCCGAAACCCTCTCCCCTTTGGTAGTGTATGCATTATTTATTGCTTAAACGAGCTCGCGGCTCAATCCCCTGGCCTATTAGGTTATATCATTGATGTTTGGTTGGTCGGTTGAAAAGCAGCGGAATGGCAACGGTTCTATATCATAATAATATAGGTCAGATAGGACGGAAGTGATAATACCAAACGCTGTAGCGGCCATAGCGTCATATCGGCAATTAGCTAGAGTATAGTTGGGGGGGGGGGAGGCTGCTCGAATCCTAGAAGCAGCTATATACATACAACACAGTGAGAAATATATCATGAAAATTATCAAGTTCATTGGATGAGCGAAGCGAAGACTTCAATTTCACCGACCCCCCCAAAAAATTTAGCTCGGGTGTTTTTTGTTTGTTTTTTGATTGTTTTTTTTTGTTTGTTTTTCTGTCTGTTTGTTCGCTCTCTACCGGGAAAACGGCATATGCGATCTTGATAAAAATTTGAAAGGACCTTCATATTCTCTGAACTTAGACTTGCTACGTTTTTGGGTACAATCGAAGAAATATTTCTCATGAATATCGTACTTTTACGATTTTTTTGCGATTTTTAGTGCGATATTTTCGTGACATTTATGCCGATTATGACCAAACGGGTGGGGCTACAACGTTAATATTTCACATGGACATTAAGGTAATGGTGATGTATTGCTTTTTGAAAGAAAAAGTTGAAAAAGTTAGCCAGAATCTAAAGAATAAAGCTTTTAATATAAGTTTTTTGATTTTTTGTGCGATATTTTCGTGCCATTTGGGCCAATTCTGAACAAACGGGTAGGGCTCCAACGTTCATATTTGTTTGTTCATGTGTGTTTGTTCATGGACATTAAGGTTATGGTGATTTAGTACCTTTTGAAATAAAAAGTTGAATAAGTCAGCCAGAATCCATAGAAATAAAGCTTTTAATATAAGTTTTTACGGTAAATAATACCAATTGACAAGAAACAAAAGAAACTTGACAA
This sequence comes from Sweltsa coloradensis, assembly GCA_024449915.1. Classification (NCBI taxonomy): domain Eukaryota; kingdom Metazoa; phylum Arthropoda; class Insecta; order Plecoptera; family Chloroperlidae; genus Sweltsa; species Sweltsa coloradensis. The sequence goes on from JAMZAV010000016.1 coordinate 1,033,859, forward strand.
CATTCACCTACAATGCGTAGGCAGCAAAACAAAGCACTTGCAAAAGTAAAGATATCCCACGCAAACTAAAAACTTTAAAAAGCTCATCCATCAACGCGGCGGGACTTTAGCGTTTTCCTAGTTAATTAGCATACTAGCTATTTTTACACGTATACAGATTAATACATTTTTTAAACTAGGAAAACGCTAAAGTCCCGCCGCGTTGATGGATGAGCTTTTTAAAGGTTTTAGTTTGCGTGGGATATCTTTACTTTTGCAAGTGCTTTGTTTTGCTGCCTACGCATTGTAGGTGAATGTTGTCAAGTTTCTTTTGTTTCTTGTCAATTGGTTTTATTTACCGTAAAAAACTTGTATTAAAAGCTTTATTTCTATGGATTCTGGCTAAATTTTTCCACTTTTTCTTTTTCTTTCAAAAGGTACTACATAACCATAACCTTAATCTCCATGTATAATATGAACGTTGTAGCCCCACCTTTGGTCAGAATTGGCCCAAATGGCACGAAAATATCGCACAAAAAGTAAAAAAACGTATATTAAAAGCTTTATTTCTCTCGATTCTGGCTAACTTTTTCAACTTTTTCTTTCACAAAGCAATACATCACCATTACCTTAATGTCCATGTGAAATATGAACGTTGTAGCCCCACCCGTTTGGTCAGAATTGGCCCAAATGGCACGAAAATATCGCACTAAAAATCGAAAAAAATCGTAAAAGTACGATATTCATGAGAAATATTTCTTCGATTGTACCCAAAAACGTGGCAAGTCTAAGTTCAGAGAAAACGAAGGTCGTGTCAAATTTTCATCAAGATCGCATATGCCGTTTGCCCGGTAGAGAGCGAACAAACAGACGGAAAAACAAAAAAAAAAAACAAACAAACAACAACAACAACAACGGAGCTAAATTTTTTGGGGGTCGGTGAAATTGAAGTCTTCGCTTCGCTCATCCAATTAATACACAAGTACATTTTCACATGTACATTAATACATAACAGTAGCTCCAATATCATAAACAGTTCATTATATTGTGATTTTCATTTAAATCCATGATTGTATGATAATTAATTATAAACATACATTTTGTATCTCCTAATTAGCCATATTAAAGTCACCTCAATTGCCCCAAAATCCATGAAAGCAAGTAACTATAGGCATCAAACCATATTGATAACAAATTAGCCTTGTTTCGAAAACTTGTATTGAAAAATCTCTGTTGTAGGCCTACATGTACAGTTGCCTCGTGAACACTGAATACAAATTACATTTAAGTTTTAGAAACGTATATTGTAAAATTAGGGTTTAAATACCAAGATACAGTAAATTAATGGTCTACATATTTTACCCTGAACTTTCGGTTAGCTTCGTCTTTCACTTGATGAGACAAAATCAATCTTCTTGCTATAAATCTTTGTTGTACATTTTGCGATTTTATTCGCATATATAATATGATGTGCATTTTACCGCTTAAAATGTTATATATTCTATTCTATGTACATATTGTGCCACGATAAACACACATATAATCAAAGGTGCTATATCTAAGATGAGATAGATAAATAAATACTCTTGTACTGAAGACGATGTAGGGCGTACCCTCCCATATCATATTATTATGTCAACTGAAATGTGTAACTATGTAAACTGTAATATGTCAATGCTCATAAGAATAAATGCCAAAAGTATGATGAGGTAGGAAATGGGAATATATTTCATGCAACAGTTCATGTCTCCATTAAAGCTCGTTGCTTTAGAAATGACAGGGTAAATTTTACCGATTCAAGTGAATAAATGTACCAATAAAATCCTGTCAGCCGCAGCGCTATGGCTCATGTTTCTCGTACGCTCAACATGTAATACACCTGATAAAACCTCCCCAGCACCACAGCGGGTTAACATTCTTCTGCCACTCTGTTACTTCGTATTCCGGTGTATGCAGATTGAATGGGGTTCGGAAACTGTTGAAATACAAGCACACATCGTGTTCGCTAGGGAAGGGATTAATGGCTAGTCGTACCTGGTAGGCTGGCTTTGTACGTTACAGCCACGCCTGACCATTTGTCAGAGCGCTGTGGACGGTTGAAGGGGGAGGGATGAATGCATCCGGGAGTTATTATGGCTGTCTAGGGCAATATGTAAACAAGCATGCAGTTCATCTAGCGATTATGTACACCATTTTAAAATATATAAGTAGCACAACTTTATTTTTTAAAACAAAGCTCTGCCTTTACATTAAGGTTGCCTTAAGATACAGAATAACAAACATTAATTAATTTACATTTATACAATTACGTTTAACAATAAGTAAAATATATTTACAGATTATGAAAAATGGAATGAAGTGAAAAATGAAGTGAGAAGTATGATTTGTAACGTATAAAAATAACAAATACTGATTTATACTTGTTACTTCTTGCTTTGGCCATATAGATGATTTCTAAAAATCAAAATCGATCCCTTTAAAGCAAGGAGCACCAAGTCATAAATAAAACTCGCATTTAGTCTTAATCGTTTGAAAAATTTAACAAAAAAATCCGGTATCGTTCCTCTTGCTCCTATTAAGAGCCCGATCACCTCAATTTCTTTTATATCATATTTGGTGAGAAAATTATGGGACGGTAGCCTCGTAGATGTCTTTCTTTTCTCGATCCACCTTCTCCGTATGTCCAGTATCACCTTCAAATCTTATGGTAGGGTCAATGATATAGCCGTGGCTAGTTATTAAAACTTAAGCAAACTAACTTCACTGAAAATATCAATGAGCGTATTCATAAAAATCTATTTTTATTCCCAAAGTTTCGGAAAACTAGGTTTCCACTTTCAAGGGATAATAATTAAACAAAAATCAATAAAACAACACAAGCATTATGAAAATAAAAAAACTCACACTACCTTGCAGCAAAAATGGAATTTGTAATGATCTATTGTAGTGACAGTAATGTGATAATCACTACAACCAAATCTCTGTGTGGCCTTCGTAAGGCGCGATCCGTGCTGGATGAACCGAATGAACCAGTGAGCCAGCAAGGGTCGGTGTACTTGCCGACCCCAAGCACTAGTGCTTACTGCGCCCTGTGTGACTTCTCATCATCATTCTGGCAGGCCTATCGCGCAGTCCTCGTTTCTTTGTATCACAGTCGGCTTATAGTACAAGCAATTGTCGAGAGCTGCAACTTCAACTTCAGTTTGAGAAGTTACATGATAAATCTTGAGTTATACTGGGTGCATACGAACACTGTGATCTATCTTTAAAAGAATGCATTTTCAATGTAAGATGACCTTAAATTTATTATTAGGCCTACTCTCATTTAATATTGTTTACCTTCTTAAAAACGTGTGCCTGACTTTGAAATACTAGCACTTAATTTGACAAGAAATGTGATTTGAGACTATCCTTTACTTTGACAGTATTACATTCTGTTTTTTCACGGTGTATCAAGCTCATCAGGGCGTAACTCGCAGTTTGTTTAAGCACCGTGTAGTTATAGCTAACTCATAAATAAGGTTTTGAATGAAGGCACTTTTAAATTTTAATCTCGTTCCACGTTATAAATCAAAAGTTTAATTCTATTTCTTTAATCTTCTCCTGCCTTGTCAGGATGTAAACAAGAGAACAGTGAACTTTCAGCTCGAGAAAGACGTTGGATTTTCCTCCCATTATCTCCTTGTTCCAATTTCTTTCCAGCTATTTCACCTACACATTTCCTCACTTACTTCTTTTGCCTTTACTGTTATCGATTAACTTTTTTCAATAGTTCTTTCAGAGTTTATTCTTTAAAAAGGCGTTTGATTTTATTTACCGCTATTTTATTCTTAAATCTCGTAAGATGTTTGCCACAATTTCTATCAATCCTTTCGTTTGTCAATTTCGTTTCTGTCACTTTCAAATAAATACGTATTTCCATTTTCTCTTGTGCTTTATTTGGTATACCTTGCAGTGGTCTTGGCTAGGTTAGGGAGTTGGGGACGAGTAAGTGTAGGCGAATGGAGTGGCCTTAGGACCCTCGAGACTATATCTTCTCCCTGAATAACATAATCACGTTCCGTCTCTATCTTCGAGGAGTATCTTCTCATTTCTTCCACCCAGCCAAGCATCTAGGATAAGCTCTATATTTCACTTTCCCTCAAATGTGGTCCTCTTTGTTTAGCTTAGGGCTGAGGAATAGTGAATAGAACTCGATGTTATATTAAAAAAGAATGGAAACTTGTTATCGTTGTTTATATTGTGAAGAGTCGGATGAGAATGGTATTATTTGGATAGAAGATTCTCCTGGGGGGAGTCCCCGTGCGCCGCGCGTCACAACTCCGGTGGACTTGGCAGCTGGGACGCTCCGAGACACCGCGCGCTAAGTAGGGGCTCACCGCGACCACCTACCCCTTGATTAAATGAAACTCGACGGTTTAGTCTATAATGAAACACAGTCACCTAGAATGGATTAGCAAGACGAAGCTAGTTAACAATTCAAAGCTCTTCTGGGCTCGGACTTGGCCCTGGGTTGCGTGTGGTGCATGGCCACGAGACCGGGAAACTCCTCATCCCAATAAGATGGGGTGGAGTGGAGTGGGGTGGGCTCTCACACTTCGGCTTGATTTGAGTAGGGAAACATTTGGCAATTGCTTTGGTAACCTCTCATGATTAACCATAAGGCTTGTCAAGGGAGTGTTGTCTTGCCCGCTAAGCAGTAATCACGATTTGGTCTTGGATGGACGTGCATCTTAAGTCTTAAGACCTATTCTATATCTTGAACATTTACAAATACAATTAGTGTTTAATCTTTACGGCCTGAGCTACGTCGGTTAAAGGTTAACTAAAACACCTTATGTCAAGTGCTATTTTATAAACAAGCATTTTAACCAACTCAATTATCTTATTCTTTACAAAAGTCTTTGAGACGTTTAAAAGTTATATAGAAAGATAATTTATAAAGCGGATTTAAAAAGTTGGCATTTGGACATTTTTCTTTTAAAACCCCAAATTAAGTTTTTATACTCTCTTTCGGTATCCGCAAAAACAATCGCAAGTCCTCTACTAATCGATGAGGGCTGTGGACTGCTGACATGCAGACAAAAATTAGCAAACATCAGTTACAGGCGCAAAGTTTAATTTGATTCGATTGAAGACTCTCTCGCTTGGTTCACTCGAGGAAATCTTCAGGAAACATCGGATGCAAACTACGTTGTTACGAGTATTATATTATATCGTGCGCATTGCTCAGTATTTGATGTGATCTTTCTGAACAACGTACCTAGCTAAAAGCGATAAAATATTGACAAGTTTTCTATCGATGGAAGTTTTGTAAGATATGTGTAGGTACTATACCAACTTTTAATTATTTTCACTCAATTTTGTGAATATTTGCCGCTGTCATATTATATAACAACAGTATTATTATGTTCTTGTACAATGAATTAAAAGCGTTTCCGTTGCTTGTTATTTCGTAAGAAGTTTCCAACACATTTTTTTTTATTTTTTCCAGACTTTTGTAAATCATTTGCTGCTGATATATAATAAATTAATAATACTTCTTATATGTTCTTTATAATATACTAAATTACGACATATTTGCCTTCTTATATCTGGGTTGAATTTGTTCAAATGTTGAACAGATTTTTTAAAAATTGGAACGTTTCATATTATTGTTATTTATTAGATTTTGTCCTTTGCAACAACATTTTGTTGATGTTTGCTCTTAGTTTGATAACGCATTAGTATGTTCTGTATGACATTCAAAATAAGCACAAATACGTGAGACCATAACTGGGTGTGTATCTCCTTAGTATTGTTAATTGAGGTGGCTGGCTGATAAAAGTCTCCCATTTGGGTAGGGCTTCCTCCGCCCTGGCCCTCAAGGTATGCCTCGATATGCAATGTCAATTAAGAAACGTTTGTTAATCGGAAGTCATGTCCAGTTTTTGTCGAGAGAGGTGAGACTCGCACAGACGGACGGGCAAACAGCCATACAGACGGACAGAAGCGCGTCAGAAATAAATCAAGGGCTGGGTATTGTACAACGATACCCCTTGATTTACTTCTGACGCCGGGTGTACAATGGCGCTTCGCTTCCTCAAATATTTCTAATGATTATGGATGGATGGGAGATATATTAAATTTAAAAAATCTCATCAACATCAGATTGTACGTACATGTTCTCAAGACGTAATCACAACAGGCTCAGTGAACGTATTTGCGTAGCTTGAAATTGATCAATAAGGAAAGCGATTTCAAAACACAACTTTCCGAACATTGATTTGCGAATTCAAACTATTATTATTATTATACATCGAGAGGCAGATAAAATTCATATTATTGTATATAAAGCTAATACCCTGCTCTATGGTATCTGATGCGAAAGCAATTATCTGTTTTTATTTGGTATTGCCAATTAGGCTGGGTTCGTATGAAGGTACAAAGTGATATACAGAGTGTATGTTTAATAACCCACTTTTAAATTCTTTGAAGTACTTTGTTAATTAACTTGCGGATTGAGCTTTATTAACAAATTACTTATTTATTGATTGTGTTCCGTAACTCAATGTGCACATTGCTATTGGGTAGGAGGGATATAGAGTTAAATAAGACTGTGGAATTTATGGATACACGCATTATTTATTTTTTTAAACATCAATAAAAAAACTATAGTTATCTGTTTCACACTACTGTCGGAGATGTGTTGCGCATCGCTGCAACACACCCCTACAAAGTCTGATAGTATACTGGAGCCGCACAAACATAGCTTCGTTTTCCTAAACCGACGCCACTTACCAAACCAAAACACTTGCATATGCATACCATCCTACCTGCCCTAACAGGCGCGTAGGAACGTTTTGAAAGTTGGGTGGGGCAAATCCATTAGCAGATTTGGGGGTGGTAGCTATGGTCTGGTGCGAAGCCCCAGCTGCCGGAGGCGAAACATTTTTCACCATAATACAGTTATTTCGTCTTGTTCTAACTGCACTCAGACTGCAACTATCTGCGATCTAAAAACGCAAAAAATTGAACGTGAAGTGGCCCATTTTAGTAAATTTCAACCTAATTTTTTTATGTAATGACGAAGCATACAGGCAAACATATTCGTTTTACCAAGGTGACTGTCGAATTGTATAAGTGTAAGTGCATATTTACTACGGAAATTCTGGGATTAATAATTTAACTCACGTTAGTTTCCTCCCCCGCCCCCCCCTCCACCCTGGACCAAACTTGAGGAGAGCATTGCCCCCCGCCCCCCCCGGTTCCTACGCCACTGTGCCCTAACTTATTTTCCTCCTCGGTTTTGTAAGCCGGAAACTTCTCAAGTAGGTAGAATTGATAATATTTAATATGATTTGGAAATTGCAAAATCGAACTCACGGTTTATAAATATTGTCAAAAATTATTTCTATTGCGAAAAATTGAGACAGTTTGATAGATCTTGCGAATCAAGATAAAGACGAATGAAGTAGGTGAATTGTAACGACGAAGATTTTGGCGAAATACTGATCATGTTTTTTACTGGTTGAAAGACGAGACTGCAGGGTTGTGTTGGTTTTTGTGTGTGTTGTTCCCGACTACCAGAAGCCGGATGGACGCCCGGTTTCGTGAATCTAACCCAGCGGTTTACACACTTCATTTCGTAAACATCCGATGCGGCCATGGAATCTGCGAGAGCGGCGAAAATATCACATTGGCAAAAAGTGATTTCTTCAAGACGATAGATTGATGGTTTGTGAAACACTTTTAAGGTTTCATCGAGTCACTCGTCGAGGGTTTTCTCTCGGAATACGCCAACAAACAGGTGAGAAAATTGATTCTATTGAGGGTTTCTCTCTACTAGTTTTGAGCGCTCGTAAACATTACGCTTGATTAACATCGAGTTCGATTATCCTTCGCATTCGTTCCAAATTAATTGGTGTTCAGTCTGTTCGACGTTTGATTACAACACTGTCTGACGGATTTCATCACCAGAGGTACAGTAATGATTGTATTGATTTTATCTTCACTCACTTCATCTCTCCATATACAATGTAAGGTTTGATTGCAAAGTAAAATAGTCAATCCAAAACCAAGACTTCATGAACTATGAAAATATAGTGCCATGTGTAATTAGAACAGAACTACCGTCTAAAAGTATATCATTATTTTTATTGAATTTTACCTGCCCATAGGGCAAGAAGGCTAATGCAGTGCAAGTGTGACCCTCTGTAGCCTGACAGCGATTACAGATTACAATTCTAGATTAACATTACATCAAAGCCAACAAGATTATAGGCTTACCGGTAACAAACAATATTATTAGTAAGGCAGTTACGCTTTTGACATTGTAGTAAAATATCACATCTCAAATTTTAAGCTTAATTGTGGATTACGTATAATAAACTAACAGTAAGTAAGAGAGTGTGGTCTTCAAAACTGTGTCGAAATATAAACTAATAACGCATTATATTTCTGGTCGATTTTATGATGATATGTCATCTTTTTGTACGCAACTTATATAACGTTCATTTACGCACGTAACAAAAACGCACACACAAACGGACAAAAAAGTGATGTGTAAAAAGGAAGCTTCACTGTTCAATATAACTAACGTTGACTTTTAGTGCTGTAATTCACAGTGGTGGTTGTTTCAAGCAGAAAACATGTTATGTACGGAGCTGTACAAATCGGAGGCACATACGATTTTGCGCTGGTCCGAAGTGTATTGCTCTTCCAGGACGTGGGTTCGAATCACGCATAAGGCATGTTTTTTTTGTAATCGTGCTTCATCGTCATCTATCACCACTCATCGTCTTGAATAGCCTTAGTGCAGTTATATGAAACGTTAAGCAACTTAAATCATCAAAATCCAATAAGTTTGCTCCGTATATACATTCTTCTGTCTTGGCACGCGATTGTAACTGAAAACAAGGGAATGTACAACACTAAGTGACAAAACGTTATTAATTTCCCACAAGTATAAAACCATGAAATAATATCATTCGGTTAATTTGACTGTAAGTTGAATGTTTTCTGGTTATTCGTCAAAAATAACTTTCTAATCTCTTTCGAGATAAGTTTTACGGTACTTTTCGGGCTGGATGTATATTTCACCACTTTATGAGGGGTAGAATTTGTTCGTGGGGCGACGGCTTTGGATGAGTTGGTGTAATCAAGTCGGTTAGCAGATGTCGCTTGGATGTATGCTAATAGTCTAGAAACTTGTCTTCGTCGAGATGTGCTTCATCATTTGTCACTTCTATCTTCCTTTTCTCTCCTTCTCTCTCTCTCTCTCTCTCTCTCTCTCTCTCTCTCTCTCTCTCTCTCGTACATGGTGGTCTGACAAGGAAGATGGCTATAATGATTGGAACGGGCGTCACTGTCAAAAGATAAGCCTACCCCTCTTTACATTTTACTTGGTTAGAAGCAAGTCGACTTAAAGGTAATTGTACAACTAAACGTTATCAAAAAAGTAAACTAAAATGTAAACCAAAAATGTTATTGACAGTGTTCGCTCGAGCGTTAAGCGCGTGACTGATTCAGGAGGACCTGGATTTAAATCCAGGCAATCCTGACTGAAGGTTTAATTAAAAACTAAAAATGTTATCAATGCATTCTTTTTTATGGTTATCTGGAAGAAGATTAAAGTATTTATATTACTTTTGATTGAGAACGTCCTTTATTGCGTCTCCAATGGAAAATTGAAGAAGCTTCAACAAACGAAAATTGTGTTAATATAGCTGATATGTTATGTGTTTTAGAGAGAAAAACCGTAAGTTAACGAATTGGATACTTAAATTTCTTAAATTCTTATTATACCTTAACTTTAAAGTTTGTGGCTGCGTCACCGACCATCCTGACTGAAATTCTAATGCTGGAATTGATATCTATTTAACAGTCCTTGAGCATTCCCTTATCAATAAATCAAACACCCGTACAACCTAGTTAGTCACCTGAAGTTTACATCGGGTGAAATTGATGTGAAGATCGGACATACTAAACAAAGAGTTTTTTAAGCTGTGCACTAACCCACTCAGAAATGTGTTTAATGCCTAATATGTTAAGCAAGAAAGAATACAGTTCTCATTCTGCTAGTACGGTACTCATGCATACATACTTTCCTAAGTATAACCTCGTCAAGTTGATAACTGGACAGTTCAAAGCATTAAATAAACATAAGTCTATTTTTATTTTCCGTTAATAATAATCGTTCAATGATAAGTTCGTGCTATAAATGTAGTTTTACACCAAATGGAGGGTGATGGGTTCTGTATGCTCAACGAGGCCGTCCCTCAAACCTCGCGTTTCAACATTGGAAGAGGCAAGAAAAGTAAACTTGGTTCCCCCAGCCCTAAAACTTTCTTGCCGAGATGGTTAGAGTTGAGTCTTTCTTATTGTTTGCGAATCGTGAATGCAAAGTTCGTCCCACCGCAAAAGAGCGCGGTTTCGAGCTGCTGGGTGAGTGGTATAATTGACTTTGTTGACTGATGAAAGTGATGACGCATCCCCCTTCCCCTACCCCCTCTCTTTCTACTCTCATCTATCTGCAACTCTGCAACTCCCATCCTACCAGTTGGTGCGTAGCATTCACAACAACACAACGTTCTCCTCACAGATGGCTTCACTTCACCTAATAATCGAATTGTTTGTATACAAATTTTGTGTTTATTTGATACGTTTTTTAAATGTAATTACGTGTTTTTAAATATCTTTCGTAGTGAGTGCTTTGTTCGGTGGGCCGCGTCACATCAACAACACTCCCGCTCGCCCAGCAGCAGCAACGCCCAGTCAAGCGCAAGCTGACGACTCCACCGCAGTCGCCCAGGATGTGACACAACCGCAGGAAGTCGCTACAACCGTAGATTACGCCGGACGGTCTCCTCTCCTCGAAATGTTACGTTGAAGACCATGGTTTAATATACCGCTCCCCTCGTCTACTTTTATGAATATTAATGTTAGATTTCATTATCTTACATAAAGCTAGTCATAAGCTCTAGTTCCAGGCTCCATCATCTTCTTCTTCCACTCCACTCTGCTCTATCCCCCCCCCTCTCCTGCACCGAGTGATACCGACGAGCGCCACCAGGAAACGCTGTTTACGACTTCCCGCGCTCGTCAACCCAACTTCAGATAGGCCCTCGCTGCAGGAGAATCGTAACTTTATCATTTCATGTCGGAGATTCTGCATGGTAGGACTTTCTGAAATGTAGATATCAACTTTCTACTTTGCCTATCACTATCTGCATGTTGTAATGCTTAATTAATGCAAATTTGAAATTCTCTTGTAGATCACCCAAAATTCTGGAATTAATTTATTTAAGTCAAGCATTCACTTAGCAACCACGCATAATATTATGATGTTGTATAAAGTTACTGTGCTAAACGTTGCTACAATATTATATTTGAAATGACAACGTATTTGTTTAAAGATTTGTCGTTGACATAATAAGCTTTTTAAACAGGTTTTAGTTTAAGCTGCAATACATATTCTATTTCTCATAATAGAGCCTATAGTAAATAGGCGTCTTTGTTTACATTCTATTCAGGATTACGAACAATACTATCATAGTTGATGTACAATAAGTCAGTCGGTAAGCAAGTTTCTATATGCGCATCCTTGACAATAGAGGTCCCAAGCCTGACCGAATCCTTCAGTTTGATTTTCCTCGTATTACTTTTGCAATATTTGCAGCTCATCCTAGCTTGGCACAGAGATAAAATCTGAATATTTTAATTAATTTCGAGAAAGTATCAAAGTTAGTTTCAAGCGTGTTTAGGAAGTACCTAATGCAGATATAAACATGATATGCTAGTGATGCTAACCTGCGTTTACCTTGGCCCTACTTGCAAATTCTACTTAACCTATTTTATACAAAATATTTGAATATGACGATTAATTGTTCTCTAAAATTCTAGAAGTATTTTTAATCATTGTGTAAAAATAAAGATATTTCGTTAACTATTGTATTCATGCGATTTTGTTATTTAACATAATATTTTGGGCAAACTCGTGTGTTGTTAAATATTAATTTCACGAAAAAGGTTTAAAAACGTACAAGCAGCTATTTAAGATATGTTTTGTTAACCTTGCCATTCTGATTACTAATGTAGTTTAAGGTCGATTTCCCCCCTATTGAACCCTATGATAAGTTCTGTGTAACGCTCGTGGTATTGGCTTCTAGAATGTACAAGCGCAGAAATAAATTAGCGGTTTCTGTTCAAATTAATTTTAAAGGTGGCGGAAATTTATTACCAGTAGGGTGAGTATATACTCTGGGTGTAATAAATGAGTGGCCTGCAAGAGGAAAGCAGTAATACATGTGCATAGCTTTTCTGCTTTGTGTGCTCTTGATATTCGATACCGTCATGTTTACACTACTACATTATAAGCAATTTAACGCAAGGAAAATTCCAAATAATTACTTAAAGGATTGTTCTTTTATCCAAAAATTTAAAATGGTTGAATGAAAAATGCAATATATATAATAGGGCCCAAATCAGATATTTATGTTGTGAAAAGTTTTCTCCTTGTATATTTATTTTTATAGAGTTGGATTCTGTTCAGTAAAGTCTAACCTAGCTCATGTTTCCTACTTTGCAAAAATGTAGAGGGTAGTTTCTTCAGAAAGTTCTTCGCGTCAATGGATAAGAGAGGCCCATTTGTGAACTTCCTTGGGCTGAGAATGTTCGGTGCTTGAGAGTGGAGATAGCAACAGAGGGGGAAAGGATTTCTCTCCGAAATGTACCTCGTTGTTGTCGACCTCTCCGTAATGACGTAGCCCATGTCCTCGACTGTTTAATGTTACCGGGTTCCGTCGAGAAGTCCCCACTAATTTATTGGGTACTGAGCGCATTCCCGACTAGTCAAGAGCTCTTTGCAGTCCCGAGAACGACGCTCCAAGTCTTACTGTGGAGTGGAAAGAGCAGAAAGGGCAGCCTATCGGAACACAAAAGTTGGGTTTAAATGTTTTTCACAGTTGCAAAACGGAAAATATGTGGGATCCAATATAAGTATAACGAAATGTACGAGAGAAGATAAATTCCGAAATGTGTGCGCATCGTGGATAAATGCCAAGAGCTTATACGCGTAAATCATTTCATGAACTACCACGCAGCGAGTTGGAACGGGTTAAGACAAAAGAATTCGTGGGCTGCCATATTGTCGCGATGTTGTCGTGGTAATTAGCTCCATCGGTGGAGGGAGTCACTTGACTGGGGATCCCTCTCGGCCCGCCGCGAGGTGTGCGGTAACTAGGAACCAAGTGGAAGTATAATTGAGTTCCAGATGCTTTCAATATGAACCGCAAAGCTTCTCAAATTAATCAGAAGAAAAGAATGGAATCAAATTCTAGTACGGAAACGCGAGGGGGATTTCGTTAGGGAAAAATGAAATAAACTGGTCCGTTTTCGTAACCAACGCGCCTTGCTTTTCCTCCTGCTACATCTACCAAACGATAATTTCGGCAAGGGTATTATGGTATGACATGTTTTCACCATAATTTAATTTCAATTATCATCCCATTAGCGGCTTTAAAACGATTAAATTTCAAGTGTTATTAAAGTGTAGGCAGAAGCAGGTAAATTGGATTTCCCTCATCGTTTCCCTGCGCTCAAAACTTACGCAAGAATGTTCTAGTTGGGAAGAGAGTTCACGAGTGTCAAACTTAAGACGAATGCGACACGTAACTTACATACATCGATAAGATAGTACTTCCGTCGCAACATTCCGCTAGTTTTTCATTTGTTCTCCTCGCTGGACGCAACCGGCCTCGGAGGTATCGCAAGCGGACGTCAGCCGGCATGATGGGGTAGATCGGACAAGGGGGTGGGGGGTCATCCATCACTCGTGTGGGCTTACAGGGTGAGAGGGCGCCAGAGTGGCATTATAAATCATCTTCAGGCACATCTTAAGACTTCTGTTGGACTTGGGTCACGATTTACTAGCGCAACTACGAATATATGACATGCCATTAAAAGCCAGAGTATACATTAGAAATGCCTTGTTTCATAATAATCTGACAAGATTGTGGCGAGGGCGAAAGGCGACCTCAAGGTGGATCTATCAAACTCTGTCTGATTTCTCAATAATCAGCAAAAGTGGTTGGTTGCCCGAACGAAGGAGGGAACTACATTACAGCCAGAGATTTTCTTTGTTTAGGGCGGGATCACAATCTACCATTTTATTAAAAATACTTGTCTTTATTAGTCGAGAGCCAAACTAAATTTTGGGAAGTGTATCATTGTATATTTTTATCAGCACACCAAGACCACTAACAGTATAACCTGTTGGGTAAATTGGTTTTCTGAAATTCCTTGTGTTATACAAGAGGTTTTACGTCCGCCCTTACATGACTCGCAAAAAACTCGTATTTACACCGTTTGACGAAACAATTCGCTATCAACGCTATCGCAGTTATTACATATACAGTGTTGTTATACAGAATAGTTGTAATGAAATAATTAAAATAAAAATGGCATCCAACATATAAGTTCAAATTAACCAATATGTGCCAGAACTCTAAATTTTATACAAAAAAATAAAATGAAATAAAAATAATAATAATAAAAAACTGTGACAGTGAGTTCATGTATAACTTTAAAAAAATATTGTAAACTTTTTATAAAATCCTAATTTTTTATTATATTGTCCTCTTTTGTAAATCAGTCTTGCAACTGAATAGAGGATACTTAAATACATAAATAAAAATATAATGCAAACCCCTCTTTTATTCAGCTAGCACTGTGGATTAGTTTTTAGTCCAAGATTAATATCCAAGATTGAATTGCGTAAAATGCCTCTTGCTCACGCTGTTCACTATATCCGTACCGACGCGATGTTATTTCATTGTATAAGCTTCGCCAAAAACTAACGGCTCTGTAAGCAATGCTATCATCAGCAACCAAATCCGGTTTCATACCATAGCCAATGAGGACAGTCCCCCCTTTAGCGGTTAGTCAGTGATTGGCTCAATTGAAAACATCACTAACTGCCTGTCACTCAGTTGGAGTGATGTACTCTCGGCTAGACGTCGCTATGATAGCTGCTTACGCGTCGTGGTGTATTCCTGAGGACTCTCCCATGTCGCGCCGAGATACGACCCTCACAACGGTGATTCACGGCGGGGACATAATTGCATGATTTATAAATTAAGTTGGCGACTTTAAGCGGAAATGCTAGCCCATAACTTCCTAAGCCAGAAATTACACAGCAGCAACCGTAAACATTGTTGATGCTTTAGCAGCTCGTTTGAAATAATGCTTCACACTCTAGGCCTAAAATACCAAACCAAGCAGCAAAAGTCAATGTAGGCCTACACCAAGGTTATTCCACCACCGAGAAAGACCATGAAGAAATCTGCATCAAGCATCAAACAAGAAAGTTTAAAAGAAAACAAAAGACTCCCGGCACAGTAAGAGTACGCGAGATCCACACTAAAGACCCGATTTCATCCACAGTATGCAGGGTGAGAAAATATTGGTAATTTTGTAATTGTAAGTTTAGATAATTATCTTCAAAGTTGAGTATTGGAAATTTATTCGGTAATGGAAGATATGAGTTCAAATTGTGTTTGATATAACAATGAAATACCACTAAAATAATTTCGAATTAAAAAGAATGTGGCTTATTTCGTAAACACTGTCAATTTGGGTTCAACAAAATCAGATGATCTAAACTATTTTTGTCAATTATTAAGACTTTTGAATTATAGCGTCCGTGATAGAAATGCTAGAACCAAAGAAACATACTGAACTGTATGTTATATCTAAGCTATTCCTTAAAAAATTAGCAAAAGGTATATACACCTCGTTACGTGTGTTTAACCATGGACTTAGAATATTCCATGGTTTAACTAAGGAGTATAATTAAATTTCTAAAAGAGTACAAACAGGAAACAAATGTATAACGTACATAGAAACCAAAGAAACATCATTTTTTGTCTCGAGAGAATAGAACTGTTTAAACGAGCCAGGAAAACTCCGGCATTTCCCGGTATGAAAAGAACGAGTTAATTAAAGTTCGACCGTAATTTGTTGCGGGAGTCTCTCACATGTTGTAAACAGGAAGTGATCGCGTTCATGTTCGTATCTGTAATATTATGCCCAAACGTTAGAGGTGCATACACTCTACACACTCTAGGCACTTCGTAAGTATAAATAATATTTGTGTAGATGTTTTTATAGAAAGGAAAATCATAACTTGACTCTAATAATTATAAACGGTCAGAACGCGTAATTGAGATATGCGAGTGCATATTAGTCTTTCTTCGTTAATTCGAAATAGTACATGATGCACTTAGGTTTTTAAGGGTACACGTATGTCTAAAAATTGTGTGTGTAAAGTAGTAAGTGATTAAAAAGAAAATATGTTTATTGTGCATTTTGAGAACGTGTGGCAGTAGACTAGGATAACAAGGAAGTATTCTGTTTAATGAGTGCGTACAGATGTATGTCATGCGTCGTCGTATTGGTGTGGTAGGCTCACTTCTCGTTTTATTGCTTTAGAATAGAAACTAGAGTTAAGGTTACCTTGCTTCTGTTTAAGAGCATAATTCTAGCTGGTCTAATTCCGTATCATGACACTTGACATTGTTTAGCATTTTCTTCCCGGCTTTATGTTATGATAACCGCTCGGTGAAAGTTGTAGTAATTTGTAAACAAATGGGGTCTCAGTGTTGTATTCCGAGTGTCTGGGGTGACGGGAAGAGCGCGCGTAAAACAAGGAAACAAAGGGAGAAATTCATTGCGTTAATTGCCTCCTAGTTATCAGACTAAGGATCTATTGTTCGTCCTAGTTTAGAAGCAAAGCGCGACAATAACTCTCGCGCCGAGAATTTATTACAAAACATCCTGCCTGCACAAAGTTCAAATATGTTCAATCACGGGAAGGCGCTGAGTGCATCATAGATAACACGCACCTCGAGTAGTAATTAATATTCCATAGAATCGGTATAGAAACTTGTTGATGTGTGAGATGATTGGATTGGGTGCTGCTATTGGAGTGTTATGGGGGGGGGCGCCGCTTTTCCGCTATGATGTTCGCCCTTTAGATTCTAAACACGTTCAAAGTGTGTTAAATTTGATTGTGATGATACGTTTATTTTCAGAATTATGTTCAGAATGATATTATATTCTTAACATATGCCTATTATTATTCATAGCCAAACAGCTGTGAGATATAATTGGGAGCTTAATAACTCGTACGAAAGACAAATACATCATGATTATTTGGGACTGATGTATCCAAATACTTCAAGGCAGGCCACGTTTTATGGTTAACTTGTTTTGGAATGATATCTCGATTTAGAACTGCCAAGTTTATTTCTAGAATACTTACAAAAAATCCAATGAAATCTCTCCAGTCGTTCAGTTTGTATACAAGATGAATACACAAAACAAAAACAGTCAGCCTGCCAAAAAACGCTCAGCGTCTTTATCGTTCTGAATCAAACTTTGTTCAACTCGTATGATTGGAAAATGATGTTTTCCTATTACCACAACTCACAGGATAAAATTGATCATTCATAAAAGAACCACGCACGTCCTTCTCGCGTTACCGTTGCATGTCGTTTCCGGCGAGGAGAGTGGGAATGCACATTGTGGTCAATCAAAAACTACGTTTACGGTTTAAGTCATCACATTGGCAACGTGGCGTAATTTTCTAGCTAGTAAACTCCAGTAGTTTGTACCATTCTACAAAAAGCTAGTCGATAGTAACGACTTCCTATTCAATCTTGAGATGAAGTCACACCAAACAGCAGAAAAGGAAACAGAGAAAGGACTGAAAGGAGGAAATTAAGCGGAGAAAGGAAGACCATTTGAAGGTGTCGAATGTAAGGGAAAAGAATGGAAACGAAAGCACGGCAGGAAGGGCGATGTAATTCGAGACTCGGAAGGAGAAGACGACGAAGCCTTGTTTTATTGGTAAATAAATACATCAGGCCCTAACTTCATTAGACCTCCCATTTTTACATTCAGCCAACAAATGAAACATCAGGTATTGAATTTGAATAGAAATCTCCTGGGACGTTCATTTGAAATTCGAACAATGGTGGGGTTTTCTTTCGCTTATTTCTTTCCTTGCTATTGCGCAGACAATTCCTTCTGAAAACTACGCTCGGGTAAACATGTTTAGCATCTTGGCATGAAACTGGGAATGTTTATTCATGGCTGAAGAAAGCGCTTTAAGAATAGTTGCTATAAGGTGGGTCTCAAAAGATGTAATAAAAAGTAATAAATGCAAAGTAAATGTTTGCCCACACTATAAATTAATTAAAATATGAAATAAACTACCTGTTGGTATTGTTATAATATTCTTCACTATACGCAATACAGAAAATAGTGCATGTTTTGTCAGAAGGTGTTTTATAACAAGATTCAGCTGGGCTGCACATTCCGCGGGTTTGCCGCAAATATGATCATTAACAATTAAATGAATTCAGAATCATCATTTTGAGAGACTTTTCCTTTGGTTTCCTTTCCTTGAAATGTTTTTTTATCAATGACGTACTATAAAGCATTTGTGTGCGTTTAGAAACAACATAGGTATTTACATTTAATTATTATACATTTTGCGGGTCGCTGTGTTAGATAACATTATATTCTTGACCATCATCTGAGGCAGACCAAAAATTAACGTATCATTTCTTAATTAATGCGGGCTGTGTAATCAATAATAATAAATGAAATGTTTTATTACAAACGTATTGTGGTCCCAGTGTTATGCTATCTCGCACTCCAATCCCTCGAAGATACTTTCACTTTGGTCCGTAACACGAGTGGGTCAACCCTCTAAACCACCTAATCGTGGATGCTGGACCCCCATTGTCCTCTGCTAGTGGAACCCTTTCACCCGCATTATCTAACGCACATACTCAAGTGGGATTAACGGGTATCGTAAGCACAAGCCGACAAATAAACTTCACGGGGAGCGCGAGGAACTGCGACGCAGACGGTTACAGGTTTCACTCTCACAACAAAGTCTGTTAGTTCTAGTTCACCTCATGATGTGCTACCCCATACGTACATAAAAATAATCTAATTTGCGTATATAAATGTCTTAGGAACATTAAATCATACTCATACCCGGCCCGGCACCTCCACCAAATTTAAAATTTATCTTTTGCAATAAAATATATCGAACATGCATTCAATTTGTATACTGTTGTCATCTGTATATAGAACTAAGATTGAATTATTATACACCAAAAATATCAACAAAAGTGAAAAATTCTGACAAATTGTTTTTTTTTGTTTTATTCGTGATGATAAACGTCAAGCAACTTCACTAAACATTATTTGACATAGTAACAACGATCGGACGTGTATTTGGTACAACCGATCGGCAATGCTTATTTGTAAAACAAGTAGAAATATGTCGTAAGATCACTCACATGGTCATAACAATCAACATCTGGGTTGTTACGTGTTGGGCTCGAGCTCTTGACAGAAAAAGACCGTTATTAATGTTCAAAGTTATAACAACAAGGATTCAAAATAACTATAGTATAACATTATTTAAATAAGTTACTCCTGTTTCCAGCATAAGTCGGGTTAGGAGGTGGCTAACCACCTGTTTTCTTGGACACACAAAGTTTATTAGCATCGGCTTGCCAGGCCTGGCATGTCCTCTTCTCTTTAAATTTATTCGTCTTCCATGTCAATCATAACATAAAATAAATTGTTACATTTGCGCACTTGTCCTTATTGTGTGTTTTACAAAGAAAATATACGTTGTATAGTGTACGATATTGATTTAGACCAAATTAGCTCATTACTTTGACACAAATATACACGTAAGGTTCACGTTTGGCAGACCCTGTTGGTGATTCTCTATTAAACTGTTACCAGATTTATTTTAAAATTTAATTTTAATTATTACAAATTATTCCCGATTTTACCGGTTTGTGTTCATTACAATGCTCCTTGCTCACTAATAAAAACACCCATACAAATTATTTACTGAACGTAATCACACACAGTCCTTTATTTCTATTCAAAAGCGCTATATTAAGCAAATTACAGAATGCTTTATATAACCGCTTTCATTTTATATTATCAACAAAGGCTCTATTCCCAAACAAAACCCTCCTGCTTACTTCATCTCACAGTTCGAGCTTACCTGTCTCTTTATTGTAGCCTCGTTATATACACCAACCCATGTAAACTAAACTCAAACGGAATGTGAAGAGATCCGCTTCCTTTATAAAATTGCAAAGAGCGTAGTTTCAAAGAGAACCCATTTTCATTGAGCAAACAAAAGGTTTGTTGAAGTCCCCTCAAGGCATCGGCTCAGTTTTGCAACTGTCGTTATTTTCGTCAGATTCTCGAAGGCTTCGATGCAACGAGTCTAAAACACTGCACGTTTATCTGTATGTTTGTTGGGAGTTTACTTGGTTGTTTTCTCTCGCATGTATACCGCAATTCTATTGTGCAAGAGCACCAGAGCGAACGAGCAAACGCGATTTCAGTCCCGCTGGATGAATGCAAAGAGAAGCTTTATTGAGTTGACCAAACCCATTGATAAACATTATTGATTGGGCTGTAAAAAAGTAGGAAATTTCATGGCTATTATTTCATTAAAATTAAATTCGAACCCTATTGAATGTAGGCCTACAAGAAACCAAAATACGAGATAACGAAATTCATTTAGGTAATGACAAGTCTCTACGATGGCACGGAACATCACGGACTTTGCACCACCACATTTATGTAAAAATAAAAAACAAAAACAGCGAAATAACTTCTTTTAGTTGTCGGTCGTGTTAGAAGCACCATTGTTGCCAAATAGTTAGTCTGGTAGGGGTTGCTTGTCCCATGGTTATTCACTTATTCTCATTTGAACTACAATGATAGGATATGCTTGGTATGAGAAGCAATAAGAAACTGGTGAATTGCTCTGTAGGGGAATGAAAACTAAACGAAACCTGTAAACAAAATGTGAGTTGTACAATGCATTACCCCGTAAACCCTAAACATTAAAGTTACTTTAATAAGGTGATTGTCTCCTTAGTTCAAAAGAAGTTGTAAATATACCACTCCTTATGTTTTATTTACTATGCAAATAACTGTTTTATATTAACTATTGTTTGCAATGTTGCAAAGGAACTGTACTTACACAAAATTTACATGTTCGGTTTTATTCCTTTTGGACAAAGCCAAACTTTTCTATTGAATTAGAAGAAGCAAAGGAAAACAAAAGAAGTTTTTAATAGGAGTAGGGGCCAATGAATTTTATGTAAAATTTTACGTGGAATTTTTTTACGCAAAGAAAGCGGCCGACCCTCGTAAATATCGCTAAGCGCCAACATTGTTATTTGGAGGTTGAACTTTGAGACCGGCCGGGTGATAGTAAATCGAAGTGTATCCTTGCGTTGGCAGGAACAAGAAAATTTAATTAGGAGGTTTGCCAAGTAGCGCGCCAGTCGGGGATAGCTCGCTGGCATGGAGTCAGAGACGAGAAAACACGCGGTGATCTACTGCACCGGGCTCAACTTACCAGCCATTACTCGTGCATCCAACTTACCCCTTGGAAGTTCTGCATCCAACTGACCTGTCTTAACCTTCGCATCCAACTGTCCCCCTTCATATACAGTATCCAAATACCATCCATCTGACTCCAAATAGTGTTCGACTGGCTTCCAGACCGTTACATCCAACCATCGAACGTCAGCATATGTACCATACAACTAGAAAACAACATAGCATTTTGACTCTGCAAATGCCAAACTAAAGGTAGACATACATTCCAGAATTAAGTTGAATAAATTATCTTATTGTATTATCGAGAACGAATGTATAGTGGCTTATAAAGCAATGGTGTGTTCACATCCTTACCATTATTTTTACTAAAGTTGCCCGAACAGTAAGCTAGCTAGCTATGCTCGGCAGGAGTAGTTTGTCCCATCTCTTTCTTTATATACCGTATTCACCAGGTATTCACGACGCCATCATTACGTTGGCTGCAAAACTAATGGTACCACCATAGAATTGTTCAGAATTGTGTAACTTATCTGTGTGGCAAAACAAAAGGAGTGACCCAATATATTTCTATACATACGTGACCCGCCGCCACTAATTTTGTACATGCTACTCAACCCTGGACAGTTATAATGTCAACACAAAAATATCCTACCAATCCAGCTGGACAATTTATAGCAAAGCCCGTCGCTATAATTAAATTGAAATTCTATTGAGTAAACTATAAAATGAACATTGTTTTTAATGGGAAATTTAAAATAGTACTTCACACAAAATATACGAGCAGGAATATTTATAAAGTACTAAAAAACATTTGGAAAAAGAGGAAAATCCCCCAAAAATAACAAAACAAAGATAATATGGCACATTGTGTCTGCAGGGGTTTCCACGAACACATGAAACAATATTATTTACTGCAATTCAGAAATTTAAAAAAATCAGCCCCAACCGGGATTCGAACCACTTTGTGGGTTGGTTGGGGCGGACTTTTTTAATTTCTGAATTGTAGTAAATAATAACAATTACACCTACGGGAGTGTTTCCCGACTAACCAAATCGAGAAACATGAAACAATGTTTACTGAACCTTAATTATTTTTTTTCCTTTTCAAAGAAACGTTTCGAGTATCCATTCCACTCGTAATAATATGGAACACAAACCTTACACCCGAATATAAATCTGGACCCGGCGCCTCCACCATTTCCACGATTATTCAGTAAATCTTGAGCTTGGTAAAAATTCACACCATAAATAATACTCTCAAAAGCTACCCACGGTCGATGAAAATGTATTCATATGTTCACGATTTCTATTGCTAAACAAGCCCACGATAGTAAAAGTGGCAAAGTCACATTTGACTTTTTTTCTAAAATTGACATGGTTCAATATTCGTTTTGGCTTTGAAAATAAAGTTCAAAATGGCTTAAAATTTCACAGTTCCGATGAAACTTATACAAAATTATACTCCTACGAGTTGAAAGATTAGGTAACAACAAATTTTCAAATTTAAATTTGGTAAGAAAAAAACGATATATGGAGATTTAATTAGCATCTGATTGATATGGTTGTCAATCACCATTTTTTCCTGACTTTAAAAAATCTAATAATGAGAAGAAGGTCATTTATTTGATCATGACATTGTGAATAGTTTTATCCATGGTTTATATCACTTTAACGATAACTGGCTGCAGGAAATAGTTAAAATAATTTTCATTATTATTTTTTATTATTTAGTTTTACAAATCAAGATCAAATGATCTTAAATTGTTGAAGAGAATCAGAGAAGACTTAAACCCAAAGCAAGTTAGGTAATGCAGTCTTTTAGTGAGTGAATATTGTGCTCTTAGGGATCCAAATACACTAATAAATTACCATGTTACTTACCCTTTGAGTAAATGTTTTACGTGGCCCCTTTTGCAAGTATCATGTTCAGCCTATCACTTTTACGTTTTTAGTATATTTGTATATTGCAATCTCGTCATTTAAAATCTTGGTGGGTATTGATATAATAACTTTTGTTTTACCGATAGAGCTTTATTGTGTCCCGGGACATTTTGATCACCAATCTTGAGACATTTGTACCGCAGAGTTGATTCTTCTTTATACCAAAAGTGTTTTCCCTTCCGACTGTGCAAAGTACGTAAGTAATCTCGCCGTCCAGATTTCCCCGGAGCTGGCCGCAAGTGTTGCACAGTAGACGCCTCCCTCAATCAGACGCTAACGAGGATTTATCCACCGTTGTCATCCAGACCAGTCAAGCTGTACCCGAAAACAAATCCGGAGATTTACGGGGAACCTGTGGTGGCCGATGGACCACGTGACCATGTATAAAACATACACCCAACCTGAACTAGGATAACAGCGAGCGCTTGTATGTAAATTTAAACTTCCTTTATACATGGTTTCATGGTTTATTAAGCATAAGATAAGACTGCTTTAAGGAACTTTAAGCAGCTTTAAGTTGACATTAAAATTTGCCCGACTGAGTTGTGGGCTTGATTTGTTTACACCCTCTTGCATAATGCAGGCAGATACCAAAAACATAATCTATACAAATCTTAAACATTAGATTCCCAGTTGCATCTTCTCATCTCCACCTTGTTCATCTTCATTCTGTTAATATCATTATTATTGTGTTTTGTACAATTATCCAAGCGCACACCCAGTAACTGAGTTAACACCATGTGGTAGAGTATCCCATCTCAACTAGGTGTCAAACCATTAAATTAAATAATGGTGACCCAGTATTTGGTGTTTATGCATAAAACTTGTGCATTGTGAGATAACAATAGTTTACGTCATGAACATGTGGGTGTTCATAATGATTGTCGGGCAGCGTGACCTTAATATCAACCTATTGTCTAACTCATAAGCATAATATAATGAAAATTTAATTGTATCAGTACCATTTTCAACTATCTCTAAACAAATATTGAAGCTGGAATTTTGAGAATACATTATTTTAATTTGGTCTTGCATTAATTATACTTATTATTCATACAATAGTATTATAATACTCGTTTTACAACCATAAAATACGTAAAAGCTACGAACAAACTTTATTATTATCTTATTGTTTACCAAGTCTCCCTTTTTATACTGAATGGCTAGACCTCTTGTGATTGTTATAGTTGTGTGAAAATTGGTTACTACGGCGAAAAAGTACAATAGTTAATTTACACACTTTATAATACATAATGAACATTTTATACGAATGATTAAAAAATTCTTAAACATCAACAATGCATTTGTATCAAAACGAATAAAAAGTGCTTATTGAAGAGAACTTCTCTAGCCTTTATGTTTGAGTATCCATGTTTGAAATAATACCGTCCGTCATTCATATTTTAATTTATTTCTTTAACAATCGTTACCATGTGATCAGTGAACCAGTTTTATAATCTTCACCGTAACTATAATAGCGTTAAAATTAAATCACAGGTTCGCTAGATTTGTCCCAGTGTATCCCCCCTTGTTCTCGAGTTCGTGTCGAGAGCTGATGGACTCGGATTCCGAACGAGAACTCCAAGTACCCCCCCACCACCCTCAATCCCCACCCTCCACTTCCCACCCCTGGGAACCATCTTAACGAAGTTTTTCAAGTGCTCCCACGAAGTGTACAAAACTTAAATTGGAAAATGCTATTGAGGGATTGTTTGTAATAAAGTACACATTATGGAATGTTGTAAAGCTGCATCGATACAACATAAGCCGATTATCACAAGAAACAAAATATTACGAAGTATTAAAACTGTAATAACCCTTCACAGCAGTTGATTAAATATTAAGTGCGGTAACTTAGTTCACGACAATACAGTATGAATTTTAACTGGCAGTTATTTCATTTTTAAACGTATAACAAATTATACAGTTACCGTTACAGTTTAGAGTTGTTTACTTTTCGTGTGCATTTGACGAACACTTTATTTCGATCACACGATATATTTGTTTGATTCAACAAAGTTAAATAAAGTTTCTTATTTGAAACAAGTAAAGCACAAAGAATTAAGTTTGGTTTAGAAAAGTTTAGTTCAATACATTGCGCTAGTGTTTTTGTAACTGTTCAAATAGAAACCGAGCCAAAGACAACAGTCCAATAGGTTTCTTTGTTTGAGTTCGATCTTATTGTGAGCCGCATTCACTCATACAGGCGTCCTAATTCCCGCGGTGGTACGATGTGGTTGAACAGACACAAAAGTCGGCGATCGAAACAAACAAAGGCATAGATAAAGCCGATTAAAATTGCACAGACGTAGAACTCCAAACTTTTGTTATGAAACCAAACCAAGCGCGGCTTTTAACAGCCTGCTAAACGTAACGTTTCATATCTAAGAATTAAGGATGTGAGTGATTAAAAGTTCCGACTCTTGAAAGGAGATGCAATTAAGTCTTCTAATAAACTCGAGACTCGTCTTTGAAGCACGAGCATAACTTTTCCAAGATAGCGCTTAAACCTATGATACGATTCGTTCATGTGCATAACTTGCCAGGGTTTGGGTTAATTCCAGCTTCCTCTAGAAAAGATTGAAGTTCGGTATGTTATCTAGTACATATCTATATAATAGAATACTTACAAATACCCCACACAATCTTGTACCCACTCACCCGGCGCTCAAGTTCTTCACTACACCCGCCTATTTACTTTAATGTTGATGGCATTGCTTGTCTGCCTTTATTAATTACACATTAATAGAAAAGGCCAAGATAAGATGTTCTCCTCTTTTCTACAATGCCATTTAGTCTATTAACTTATAATGTACTGTTCCGTTACTTTATTCTTTATATTTATCACGCCAGTCATTAAAAATAAACAAAATCAAAATAAAGCTCGGTTTAATTGAACGTGTATAAAAAGCACGCGTTACTTGGTTAAAACTCCCGGCAGATCCCCAGGTAAGACAAGAAGCCATTATAAAACGATTACATACGCGTAATGGTATTCATCGAAAAAGTAAACTGTTTAAGGAAGCAATTCACAAAGTTTTCCTACTACGAAGAAAAGTTTCTTTCAGAAGAGATTTCTCAGAGCTGACATATGATGTTTATGCAGAAGAAACCGCATGGGATGTCTTGTATAGCGCTTTACTAAGTTTGCATGCAAAATCGTCATCTCTCCGGCAACACGAACAGTTTTACAACAGGTTGGTTCTTTGACATTGCGTCTCAATCTTTATCACCCTCCCCCTTCCCCTTCTCTCTCTCTCCCCGTGCCTAAAACAGCGTTACACTTTAAATTTGCCTGTCTCACTCCAGCTTCAACCACCAGGGACCGCTGAATCGATGCAGCTCCATCCCTGGATCGACTTACCCAAACGACGTGATACCACATCGCCAGAGGGCATGGGTCTAATCGAAGCCACCCTACGACCCGCTAATAAGGGCAGAAGTCTTGACAAGTTGCCACGACTGTGTCTGTGCGCGGCCACCGCAAGCGGAAGTACGACTGGCGAACTCTGC
Organism: Sweltsa coloradensis; assembly: GCA_024449915.1. Lineage (NCBI taxonomy): Eukaryota > Metazoa > Arthropoda > Insecta > Plecoptera > Chloroperlidae > Sweltsa > Sweltsa coloradensis. The sequence goes on from JAMZAV010000016.1 coordinate 1,060,739, forward strand.
ATATTTAACTCGGAGAAATTCGGGTCTAGTCCGTTATGTAATAATTTGCGTCCGGATGTGTTCCGGCGTCGTAATGGAAGGCGACAGAAAAATCCCGGCCACGTCTCCTGTGCGCTCCGATGACGACTGAATTAGGCCACGCAGACATGCAGCTAGTTTGACATTCCGCGGGGCAGGCAGTGGCATCCGGGGTGGGTACAGCGCGCTGCACGCCCTGCATTCATGCAACATCGCATTTAGGTAACACTTCGAACGAGCAGCATTCGGATCATCTGGCCACAGAGCGAAACTCGATGAGAAAAAATCCAACTAAAATCTCCGTCGCAAATGACTAACGAACGTGGAACAGCTGGCCGCTAATGTTCTCGCAAAACATTCCTATTTAATTACACGATTTGTTAAAAACAGCGGGTGCGCCGCGCAAATGAGCCTTGCAAGTTATTTCCCCTAAGTGAATAGCGCGCATAGCGGTGCTCGCCGTTGTCACACCACGCCCTCGTTAATCCCAGCGGAGTTCGAAGGTATTGTTTGTTGTGTTTTATTCTCGACACGGATGAAGGAGCAAAGACAAGGACGTTAAAAGCCAACGCCGAGGTCAAAGCGCCACCCCTAACGAGTTGAGTGCGATCCCAGAGAGAAAACATTACCATAGTTTCGACCAGGCCGAGGCATGCGAGTCCGCCTTTGTTGCACATACCACTACCCCTGACACGATCCAGACAATCTTTTTCTCGGAATGATTTGATCTGATTTCACTTCTTACCGACAGGGGCTAGCCTAAAGTTGAGATGTGATTTTAAAGTAGTACAATTAACCGGATCCCAAGAATCTGGATAAAATTAAGGTTCCCGTGATTGTTTAGTACACTCGATCAGATACCACCGTAGAACGAAAAGTAATTGCTCGTTTATGTGTCGTAAAATGTAACTAGGTATTAGGCTCACGTGTATATCACACATCAGTTATAGCGGAGGCAGATGTGTCACTCTATTAGTAATATATTCGTGTGAGCAAATCAATGCAATTTGAACAGTCGTTATTGGATTTCATACACAATTATTCTTCATATTCTTCAACAAAAACTATATTTAAAACTCATAAGTATGAAGGTAATTAACACATAAATAAGAAATGGTCCTAAATCTTGATTCCGGTCCATCATAAATTACAACGTAGGACACACTCGTAATATGCACGCTATTTCGATCTACCGGACCCCACCAAATCAATAAGATAATTTCTTTACGATCGTAGTTCAACACCCCACACACTCGTAATATGCACGCTATTCTCAAGGCTCTACCCGGCACCTCCACCAAACTACTAGATTCGTATCTTACAGTGAACTCGCAACCAATAAGATAATTTATTTACGATCGTAGTTCAACACCCCACACACCAGCAATATATGCACGCTACTCTAGATGATCTACCCGGCACCTCCACCAAACAACTAGATTCGTATCTTACAGTGAACTCGCGACCTCAAATATAAGATAATTTCTTAAACGTTATTGCAATCAAAAAATTACTTTCATTTGTGTTCGGTATTGTTAAATCATTCAAATCGTATTTTTGACATCAGCCATATGTTCTTTTAACAATATTGAATGTAATGTTTATATTTTAATTTTAAAATATTTTTCAAAACGAATTTTGAACGAAATAAGTGTGTTGTTAATGATTTGTGACCTACTTGTAGCATGCCTAAATATGTGTAGGTCTACGAATTGTGTTTATCAATAAAGAATTAAAAATATAGTATTTGATAGAATTTATTACAAGTGATAAAGAATAATATGGTTTTAGGCGATACTGATAGAGATACTTTTTTAAACACATTTTAGATCCGAATTATAACTTGATAAAATTGATTTTTTTCAGTTCAGGGTAGTTAAAACCGTTTTCTTTTATTCTATAAAATACACACTTCCTATACCGCGAAATACTTCTGAAAATTGTTGAAGCAATCTTTAAAAGGAGTATTCGATTTAAACGGATTCATTGTTGTTCGGTTCCCATGTCGATTTCATCCGCCTTTGTTATTTCCGGTCTATTCATGGTCAACTCCGACTTCACAATATAACCTTACACTTATTATGGAAAACTTTTATCGAGTGCCCTAGAGCTTTTCATTTCAATTCCATACTTTTCGAAGCCAAGAGAGAAATATCGGTCGCTTTTTTTCCTGCAGTCGTTTTACAAGAGCGTCTATTCGACAGGCTCTGCGATAGCACTGCGTCCACATTGGTATCACGTAACTATCAATCAGTCATGCTTGTGCTGGACTAAAAGACGCCCCCCACTCCCCCACTCCCACTCCCCCCGCCGTGATGCGAAATGACGGTCGTTTTTCATTTCATTCTATCTTCTCCAGTTCCATTCGCCCTCGTATGTTCGATTTGTTTTTATTTTTGCTTCAATTTCTGTATTCGTGTGTTATGACTCTATGCATGATATTAACTCTGTGGTTAGAAGTAAATTGTTATAGTTTCTCATTAATCCATTTTATAAACGAGTTTTTTAAATTAGAAAATAAACGAATTTAATTTAGAAAAACTCTTACTGTTTTATCAACTACCGGTTTACGAAAAGATATGTCTTTATATGGGACTCTTAATAAAACGTATGGGTTAGGCCAATGTACGGTTTAATAACCTTTATCAAGTACAAAACATTATGAAGACTTCCGTCATTTCCAAAGTATTGACTTTCAAAACCTCTTATGGTATCAAAAAGCCATGTTCCTATTTCACTGGAAGCACATTGGATGTTGAAACGCATACGAGCCATTAAACAAACATATCAAATTAGCCTGTAGTTTTCAAATAAGTTTGGTTCAACCAAACAACCAAAAAATTTGCAATATATAGTTACATTTTAAGTTTGTAATTATGTTATCATATAGATTGCATATCATTATTGTTCATGAGACTGAGAATGTGAGTAAAATTAAATTGGGAAAAGAATGAGTTCCTTCCAATTTTCAATTACGTTGAACTTATTAAATACCACGTGCTGATAAAAGTAGAGACAAAGTTGCTTGAGTAATTCTGCAAATAGCTTGTCTAATAAATTTGTGAGCGAGAAAAATGGCATTTCCGTATGCCCCTTAAAGCGGAACGACTATAACGCTATCTTCATACTCCAACATGCATTTTCAACGAATATATCTTCACTGAAACACATTTCTATGCAGTAGAAAAGTGGACTCAGTAGTGTGTGTGACTCTTGAGCCTCTTGCGTATTTGGTTCATTCTTGATTTAAATAGTTTCGATTCAGATTTCGATACCAAGTTAATGCGTGTATTTCTTATTCGTTAACTCGTTAACGTAATCAAGTATCGATCGTGTTTCAAATTTCTTTAATACTACCACCATTTTAAAATTCTGCATTAATTTGATTTTTTTAAAGGTAGTTTGTTTTTCTACTCTTTAAATAACAAATCATAAACTTGTTCAAACAATATTTGCACACAGTTCTATATCACAGTTTATCTATGTTCTATATTTTACGAAGGATCTCATTTCACACTTTTGAAATCTGCTCCTAATACCACTTCCCTACCCCAACGCAAGACAATTTGTTTCCATATCAATCCTGGCCGAAGCAATCTGCTAGCACGCACGGGCTTCTAGGAAACGTGATCCCCTAAACGATTGCTTCACAAAGGCGATTATCTGAATGCATTTCGTACAGGCCACTCCGCGTCACTATCTCGTCTTTTCCGCTTTACCTTTAGCAAATGCATGTCTACTGCATGGGAATCTCCCACAATTCTCAATAGAACATTTCTACGGATGGAAGAATTTGAATGAATCCCGCTCTTTATGGCTTTCTGCGCGTCTGCCGCAGATGACTGCTTGAGCCTTTTTCCTTTGTGCAGCCAATTGAGATGGAGAATTCCAAAACGAAGCAATATTTGGGACGGGACGATTTCGTATCTAAAATGCCTTATGATTGAAGTCATAACGCTGCAAGACGAAAGTGGTTTAAGCCTACTTGGCTATAGACGTGTCAACACTTTTTCTAAAGGCACCCTCTACAACAATAGTGGCGCCATTCCGCTCTCAGCAAACACCACGATGGGGTTTGCTTTTCAAAGGCTGCAGCAATACCTTCTTTGAAAGTAACACTTGTATGCTTGCTGGTGGAGGATGTTTGAATGGCATACTTTGTCTATTGATGAGAGGCGAAAGAGTGCTGCTACCCCCGAAGCAGACACGCTGCAGTACAAGTAGCACTTTTGCGGTGAACAATGGAACTTCCTCGGGCGAAAGCAAGAAGCGGTTTCATTTCCACTCAAGCCAAGGATGCGCGCACGTGGTTGTGTTCTCAAAGAGGTCAAGAAGTAAGAAGTGGTGCTTCATTTGTACCAACCTAGTTGGTTTTACCACGAGAAATGTTGAAACGAGGGGTGATATTAGATTAGGAAGGCTAGCACTAGCAGACAATGCTGCAACAGCCAAACTTCAAATCTGTATAAGAACATTGTTTGCGACAGAAAAGGGGGCAAATAAGTATTTTATTGCACGTATACCGTTAGTATAAATATTGCGTTGTTCAATTGTTGTCTGGTAAAAAACACGGGCTAGCACCCCAGTAAGCACGAGATGAATAAATGCCTATGTTGCACTATAGGGGTAAATACACTGAAAAATAAAGTGTGTTATCGTGAAATTGTAATGTACATCCATCTTATTATTTACGAATTAATAACGTATGTTCTGAAAGAAATATGACATTGCAATGTCACAATAACTTGACGATATTTTTGTGTGCTGTTCATAACGATATTTTTAAAGCTTTCCTTAATCTTTCGTTTCTGAGGAATATTTAGCGACGTCGTGACTACAGTTGAGACTTTATTCTCCCGTTGTAAACAACTTTTATCTTTTCGTGCTGGGTCTGAGTTAAACCAGTATTAATAATAAACCGAGTAAATCCGCAGTTTTTCTTCGAAAAGAAGATGAATAAATTCTATAGCATGGGGTAATGAATCATCTTGACGTACCACGTGTCAACCTAACCAAAGGCACTTAATTCTACACTCAAGATCGAAAACACGTTCAAAGAGAGTTTTATGCCAGGTATTGTTCATATTAATGTGATGTTTAGATATATTTATAACATTTCTTTCACATTTCCTTGACGAGGAAGTGAAATAGAGTTTTTTTTTTAGATTTCTACGAAAGGAAACTTTTTGATATGTTCCCCAAAGAATTTGTGCATTAAGAATCCGTTCTTGTTTGCACGTCCATTAATTACATGCCGTAAAGAAACTCTTTGAAATCTGGCAGTTAGGTCTATGGTTGACTTTCATTCAAGAACCAGTGATCCATCAACACTTAGCAGGGAAGAAACTTAAAGAAATTCATCTTAAAAAGTCCAAGTACTACCGAACGGAAACTCAATTTTGAGACAGTAACTTATGAGCGCTTTTCAAACACTAATTCCTGTGGTGTATGTGTTTATATTACGTTAATTTTTTTTTAAATTTCTATACATTGCGTAGTATAACAATATTCCAATATCGCATTAACTTTTTTTAATATATTATCGCATGTCATGGCAATCACTAATCAAAACAACCCTACACAATTCTTGCTTTCTACAAATACGTTCGTATTTGCTTTCTGCAGTTACGGCTCCTAATTTACAGGGAAAAATTGTGTGTGTGTAACTTTTCATAACTTAAATACACAAATACGCACCTCTTCGAACAAAACGTGAGTTCTTGGCGAGACCCACTGATCACTTAGAACGTGGATTCTCCGCCTCGTGGACTCCTCGACTAGGACTTCGGTTCATCCTCTCAACCCTCATTCCTTGTTGAGCTTGATCCAGTGACCCCTAGCGTCTCGCGCAGTGTTGTTGTTGTTGTTCTAAGTGTGTAATCATGTACTTCTGACCGGACCGCCCGCGGTGCTAATTTAGAGGTAGACTCTGTGTCACCCTCTTGAAGATGCGCAGCAGTGGTGGAGAACACAATGAACGACAATGGTGGCATTCACTAGAGTCTATGAGTATCATCCTTCTAAACTTGTTAGACCCCTAATTAAAATAATTATTTTCTTCATAATGAATTTTTAATCTAAAACTTGACACTAACAAACACAACAACAAACAGATTCAATGAAACAACACTGAGCTTTTCAGCAACAGTTTTAAACAACACTCGGCCTATTTTCTAAAAACCTTTCACAAACAAATATTGTGTACAACCCCAAAATGCTAAAACAAATTGAATTCAAAACTAAATCGTCTTGGATTTATCATTTTACTGAATTGAGCCAAAAAATTTCTAAAACTGTTAAATCGTACGTGGCTTATGCTCTGATGTAAAATACGCGAATGATTGGACTATCAAATTGTTCCTGTTATATTACAAAAAAATTGTTTCTGAGATAATAAAGATGTTATTAGTAGTCGTATGCCTAATTTTAAGGTTTACTTAAAGCTTGTTATTTCCCTGGGATAAAATGAAACATAGACCCATAGAATTCTGTTCTGCTCTGGTAGTAGTAAAATTCTTGACTTTCCAAACTGCAACACGACCATCTGGGATACATTATTACATTATGGCATTTTTTGGTTTAAAACTTGTTCTCTATTTCTCTGTCCACAAATGTCCAATTAAATCACTCTATACTATTAAGGAAAGGTAGCAACTATCCATCACTGCCTCTTTTAAGGTAACGAATGGTTATGTAAGCACGGTTGCCAGATTGCATTGCGTTTACATTATATAGATATTATTCCTCTTGGTACTCGTGGCCATTTTGCAAGAGGCTTCTTGTAAGGTGGCGGCCAAACTCCAGGGTTTCGATAATGACTTCCGGCTGTAATTTCACCCAGAACACAGAAGTATTGCATTCAAGTTGACGTTACACAGAGTTACTTGAATTCAGACGAAGTCGTAAAACAGTGCACCCTTTAAAAACGCAGTTACTTGTTTTTCGATCTGACTATAACGTTTATCACTAAAACATTTTTAATAGCGTTGCTGATCAAACCGCGAGTACACTACAAATGTTACGAGCGTTATGTAGGTCAACGTAAATTTAATCTTGGTAAGGTGAGCCAGGTCCAAGGATCTTATGTAAGAGTTAACCAATACCTCATTAGAGTAAACCAATATCATCCTCTATCGCTCAACAAGCATTAAGGTATGGGATCAAATTGTCGTCCATGATAATGTTTAGAAAACTTTACACCTACAGCCATATTGAAATTACCTCATTATTGAACCTTTTTCTAATACTTCGTGAAGATCTCAATACCGTTGTTTGCTGGTCTAATAGACGAGGGAATGGGATGGTCGCTTCCTTATAGGTCAAGCGTCTGGGAGTTTGTGAACCACATAATGATCGCAACCCTCAAAGTTCTCTAAGGATATCCGATAGAGCAAACAAACCGCAGACCCGTCAAAATCAAAGCGTTTGGTAATGGTTTGGCCACGGAATGCGAGGGCACACAAACCCAAGGCATAAGTAGTAAGAGCTATCGTTTTCATATGATAGCATTGCAAGGGACGATTTCATTATTGCTTTGAAAACAATTTCATCACACTGAAGAAATATTTACTAACTAAACTGCAACGTTTATTGGCGTAATATAATAATATCCTTGATGATTAAAGTCAACGAAGCAATTTAAGATACAGCTGTCCTGGTTATGTTTAACATTTTCCCATAATTATGAAGACTTTTCCAGCAAACCGAGATTGCAGCAAATTAGTCATCTCATGATCACGAAACGAAAGCAAACATAAGAGTAAACTTTAGGCATTTATTATGTTTTCGGAAACGTTGAGACGACGTGTGCTGTGTTGCGTGTTGCAGGCTTCCTGAAGACAGGGGCGAAGGGCAGCGCGCAGGGCAACTTCGGCCTCATGGACTTGGTGGCCGGCCTGCACTGGCTCCGCGAGAACCTGCCAGCGTTCGGCGGCGACCCGGAGCGCATTACTCTCATGGGCCACGGCACCGGGGCCGCCCTGGCGAACTTCATCGCAGTCTCACCCGCTGGTAGGAAGGTAAGGACCAGAGCTTTAGCAGAACGCATGGTAAGTCAGATCACTTTCGAAGCGTTGTTTTGTCCTAAGCGGTAAGAATGTGTATATTGTATCAGTTAAGCATTTTTCAAACTTGCTATCACGTTTTCTTATTAACTGACCGTAAAGTATGACCGGACAAGCTGTTAATTCAGTAATCTCCCAATTGTTGTAAGACAATTAATTTGTAAATTTCAAAATGGCTTTGTATAAGCACACCTCACCTTTGTGAACAGACTTCCAAAAATGCAGAATTTTGGATCAAATTTAAAAGTAAAAGCGATAGTTATTCATTTGAAATTAGCTGGATTTGAGGATCGAAATTTTTAAATGAAGGCATTTACATTGTAGAAATAATTGGCACGACCGCAAAACAGTCTTTTGGAGAATATTCTACAAGCACGCGACAAAATACGCATGGTACGGGTCCTGGACCTGACTAATTCATCGAGTCTCGCCGTAGCTGTGAGCCCACTTGATAAGTGATAATCACAATCTACAGCGCACAACATGGTACCGGGCCGCTCTGGCTAACTTCATCGCAGTCTCGCCCGTAGCTGTGAGCGCTCTCTTGATGTGTGCATGCATACATCACGCGCACACGCTTTCGCAGGAACTTGCTCAACAATGACTCTTCCACTCAGTTCCTCTCCCGGCCGACTAGAGCTTAGCTTGCGCTATTTTATTGGCCACTTTAAGTCCCGTCGCCTGGCTAAGCGTTTTTTAAAACGAATCGACGCAAGTACTCAGATACTTCATGAATCCGATCCCAAGAAGCGAATCGACCTCTCATATTAAGACCGAGGCATAAAATACGCTTGACTCTAAAACTTTCGTAATGAGAATAAGCGTAGCCTACAATTCCCTCTCAGGACTACTTATCATCCTGAAACTTTTATCGCGTCTGTGAATTCTGCTCGCGGCGGGAACAAATTGTTTTCCGTTAATTATGCATGATATTGAAGTTGTTGCACGTAATAACCTTAAAATATGAATTTAAATTCAAATAGTAACGGCATTCTCGTGAAATTCATTAGTTTTTACACGTTTCTTGCTGATGATTCTCAGCTCACATCCAGATGGGTTTAATAATTATGGAAATAGTTTGGATAGTTATTCATCCGGACATCAAAGTTGATATAATATGATTAAATGTTTGACTCCATACATTTGTATGTCGTTACGTCATGGTACAGATGAACTATTAGAAAACAAAGTAGTCAGCCGAGGCAAGGCACTTTGATTCATTATAGATGGCCTCATCTTATGTTACATTTCGATTTAGGAGATGATGTTATCAGCTCTTTAAGGATGGTTTATTTTGAATATGCATACATACATATTTGAAATTTGTTTTGGATTGTTTAGAGTTTTGTCAACAGAAATGTGAGTTTCAAACATGATATTTGATAATGATGTTTGCTTCAAGAAAGTTTTACCATCCTTTGACTGGCTAGCTATTGTTTAGTTGTGGTCGTTTTTTTTTTTTTTTAGAATGTGGCCATTATTGCAAATATTAGTCGAAGGAAGGTGAAAACCAACGAAGTGTATTATAGTATACTTGGTGAAAACCTTCCGAAATTACCGCTTAAAAAACATTTTTTCAACAGAACAAAGACTGTTCTCTTATCTGTTTATTTTAAAGGAGTTTGAAATTACTTTTGTACTCCCGGAGTCGATATTAGTGCACATTAAAAGAAAATAAACGAATGTTTGGCAACTAATACTTTGACCCGGCACCTCCACCATTTGGTCGATATTGTTTTATTATTATGTTCGTATTTGTATGAAGTACGTTGTTCAATATGGTTGCTCGTTTGTGCATTTGATTAGCACATTTCACAAATCACACGTGAAGTGAAACACAGTGAAACAAACTTTAGAGAGTTGAAGAGCGGCTAGTTTCAAACCGGTCGGCTATTGATTATTCTATTCTATGTAGTCCCTACTTTAAAATTATTAGAATGATTAATACTCTATAAACAGCTCTTGTACTTATACCTAGAAATATTTCAACTAAATTTTACACTTACGGAGGGGTATACAGAAGTCACTCTTCAGTTCAGTTCTTGGTACACTAAAAATACTTCTTTCTACATTTTGTTGATGCAAATTCTTCTACCGTCTTTTCAAATGACAGTCGCCGAAGAACGTCATTTTCGATGGACATTAGGACTAGTGAATTGAGTCTCTTTTCACCCATTGTTGTGCGCAAGCGGTTTTTGATCAAACTTAATTTAGAAAATGAACGTTCAGCTTCACAATTAGCCACTGGTATTGTTAGATAGATACAAACGTAAGGCAATATATACATACGGAAATGTATTTTCAAGATCGTTTTGTACGATGTGTTTGAGAATTGCTTTAGCGTTAATATTATTTAGATCTGCATATTTAATGTAACAGCAAAGCTGTTTCAGTTCATTAGGAAATGCAGCGTCGAGATCATTTGGGTAGAAAATTACTAAATTTTCGGCAGCAATCTGATCATCGTAGGACAGTTGTTGATTGGTCATTCGTGATAAAAACCCAAATTTTGAACACAGTTCTGAATAAACTTCAATTCGTTTAGTAATCTCATTACTGTAAAGGTCAACAATTGTGTTGAAGGTTTCTATTTTGAATTTATCCTTTCCTTGTAATCGAATTATGAGGTCGCCACGAGAGCGAGGCCGGGGGCTGCAGCCCCTAAAGTCCCCCCCCCCTTAATCGGCCCTGTGTACGGCTACAGGTTTTCAGTTTTTCAGACAATGGGTGAAACATATTTTGATTCATTTTCACATTTTTATCATTCCACCATAATGTTTGATTTTATCACATTATCAACATGTGTATAATTTGTTTCGCTTACCCGAAGTCAGGTTAACTTTCATTCATCTGAACTATTTTACAATAGCAAGTCCAGTTTCTTACTTTCCAGTGTTTTACTGACTATAAATAATACTATACGACTATTTAGTACATAGGCCTAAGGGACCCATACCTTCTTTCAAAACAACCATGTGGGGTGCACATTGATATGACACAGTTTTTCACCTATGTGTTATATAATATTTTGTTTTCTATCTAGGACAAGTGTCATTTCCAGGTGTTGTTAACATGTTTATTAAGCTCCAAGATCCCAGTTATGCCCGATATTCAGTGAAAATGCTCGTTGCTTTATAGATTCCGCTTTATCCACAACATCTGGCTAGACAGATATCAAGTTTATTAAAATAGTTTTAAGAATGTACTCTTATGGCCCTTCGATTTCACTCAACGCTATATGCATTCATGATAATATGGCTGCCCGTAAAAACAGTTTTATTAGTTAAACAGGAAATGAACTATAGTTATTATTCAGGCGTATATGTATTTTCCGTCATTTCCATCCGGGATACATAATATAAAATCACGTTTAATGGCTTCAGTCACAGCATTAAACCAGTGAATGTCGACAGCTCCCAGTTTATACGTTTCTCTCAAACCCAAATAGATGAGTAGCCTATAGTCCTAAAATCACGCATTACACATTTGTATAATCCCCACTCAAACAATGTAAATACAAAATTGTTGTGTTTTAAAATACCTTAATCAGTTTTAACGAATAACTCCTGCAAGATTGGTAGACCTATGCTTTATACTTAGAGAGACTAGGTGGCTCTTTCCTTAATGACTGCCCGTCCAATCGCATTTGTCAATTAAATGCAACACTTACATAATTACTGAATGTTGTGTTTGTAATCAATCTTAATGTTTTGTTTTTCAAAAGCCTTAAAAGCTTTTATCAATCCATGGTACATTGTACACAATTTCCATTAAAGTGTTATATGTTTACCAAGGATACTAGACAAGAAACTATAGTAGAACAGGTATTTATTCTTTAAATAAGTGTTTATTGGACATGCACTGCTCTTTATCAATAGTTATTTGTGATATTTCGACTTTTATTAAAAAAACACAACTGATGAAAATAAAATAAAAACATGACAAAAATTAAATATACAGTAGCACTGGATCACAAAAATTGTTTATTTGTGTTCATGTTTTTTTGATGTTGTCAATTATCTACTTGTAATTTTCTCATCTTCACCAATTGTTGTTACTTTTTCTTGTTCGCTGCGCTCACTCGTCTAATTATTGTTATTATTATTTTATTTAGCAAATATAGATATTTCAATACAAATACAACACACTATAAAATACCAAAATACAAATTTACAAAATACCAAGATTACAAATTAATAAAATGTCAAATATACAAATTAACAAATTCACCAAATTTACAAAATTACAAAATTAACAAATTAACCAAAATAACAAATTTGAAAATTTACCAAATTTACCAAATTACAAAATTACAAAATTTACCAAATCACAATATATAATAGGAATTTTATTTTTTACAAAAGTAAGGCAATCTTTAGCAATCTTTAAATTCTGTTATGTGCTTTGCATTCTTAAGTTCTTGATCTAATTGGTTGTATAATAAATTGCGTTTTTTCCTGGTGGCTGTACGAGCGCGTTAGTTCCGAAAACATATCTATTCAGCGAAAATATAAATGCGTTTGGCTAAGTGCGTGAACACTACAGTGCCTGAAACACGTAGTACTGCAAAACATTATGTACCTACGTTAAGTTTAGTTCAGTGCAATTTCCCCGTTCTGTGAGCTCATCCCACTTTCCAGTGAATGTGGTTCGTCATCTTGAATTTTTATCACCTATAGGCGTGCGCAGAGATTTTACATTGGGGGGGGGGGGGGGGCACAGAATTGCCATACCGATGGGGAAATGACGGCGCCGAGGAGGAACGGGGTCTGGGGAGTAGCCCCAGCCGCCGGAGGCGAAATTCTTGTAGGGTTAACTTTTTGGAGGGATAGCTTAAAACGTATTTGATAGTAAGAATGGCTATTATTTACACTTTGTTATGAAACATTTGAAAGTGAGACTGAGATGATGAGAGAAAAGGTATGTAAAGGATTCGGAAAACTATATAGATATTTTTCTTAATTTTTTATTTTTAATCAATTATTTTTAGTGATGTTTCATTATTTTATTTATTTATTTATTTTATTTATTTATTTATTTTATTTTATTGCCACCAACAACAGAGTTACCTCCACAAGTGCGATATAGGCATTTCATAAAATTAGCTATACTAAAGCACAAAAAATAAAAATGATATCAAAAATCAAACAACATCTAAATATGTCTCAGGTGCACAAAAGAACATTATACTAAACGAAATGCAAAAAAAAAATAAACTATGACGATTACAAAAGTTATAAACCTCAAGAACATATTTTGAAGAAATAGTTTTTAAAACATTGAAAGTTTAGGTGATTAATGTCAAGATCAGGATGGATGACAACTAATTGGTTATACGTATGTTGGATCCGGTTTATTGGTGAATTAGGATTTATAACTAACATTTAGATTCGTACTAAAATTAGTCTGCTTCTGGAAGATGGAAAGTCTGAAGGTTTCGTGTTAGTCTTGCAGGAACGTGAAAATGTACTGAATGAAGAAGCTGAGAGTCAAATAATTGTGCAGAAGTAAGATTTAATTTTGCAAGTTGAATAGTTGCATCTATGATAAGTAACATTGGTCTTGTAGCAGACATGCTTAACGAACTTCTGCTGGATACGTTCAATGCTACGAATTTTGGTAATGTGATGAGGGTTCCATATGACACTTGCATAGTCAATTTGAGGTCTTATTAAAGCCACAAAAAGCTTCCTGAAAGTGCCAATGGAAAAGTCTTTTGTGCAATTCCTTTTCACAAAGCCGAGCATTTTAAGGGCCTTCGGGATGATAAGCTGTAGGTGATTATTGTATGAGAGATCACTAGACAGTTGTACACCTAAATCACGGATAGTATTCACCTTCATTAGCGGAGAGTTATCAAGCTGGTAAATGAAGTCAATATTACCTTTCCTTTTAGTAGTAAATGTAATAAAATTACAATTAGCCACATTTAGGTTAAGCTTCCATGACTTACACCACGTAGAAAATGCATCAAGCTCCGTTTGGAGAGACTCGCAGTCCTCAATATTGTTGATGCGTTTGTACACTTTCAGGTCATCAGCATACATTAAACATTTGCAAGTTTTAAAAATAGTATATAGTATATGAAATGTGATTAGTTATTTAGATGCCATTTTTAGGTCTAATTGGGGGCCAAGGCCTCCCCTGCGTACGCCTATGAATCACCACTCATAGTCCATCTTCTCTTAGCGCAAGAGCATAAATGAGTCGTTAAGACCAATATCAATCAATCAATCAATCAATCAATCGACTAGTCTGGCGCTCAATTAGTTTAGGGCGTGTTGGCTCACTACAGTCAGTTCCATGTAGAAAATGGAGGGCCGACTAAACCAGCGTACCCCGCAAAGTGTCTCCCCCCCCCCTCAATTTGGCCGATCGCTTTGATAACTTTGGAGCAATAAGATTCAGATAAAATCCTCCAGGCAGCGTTCATAGTTCGCCTGGCTGCAGAGGGGCGCGGTGGGGAAATGGATTACCTGCATGCATAACATGGAATACACTTTAGATTCATATTCGCTGGCTTCACATAGAGTCTTAGTTCGTTTTGTATCTCCGTGGCCTATCCTCGTGAGGCCTAGCTTGACGTTCTAAACCGCATGTCGCCTCAAGTCCACCCACAGTCTCTGCCTGTAAGCCTCGTGGCGTTGACCCAGTCCCGGCCACACGGTACCCCCCAGTTTATCCGCGGTGATGGGCCTCGCACTAAGCCTATCAATCAGCCACCACAGCCAGCCGGGATCACGCCGCTATACGCACAGACACTTACACCAGCTCGCCGACAACAAAACCACTCCCATTCATGTCATTGCGAGATTTGATGGATAACCTCCTTGGTTCGGGGTTCTCCATGAACTTACTGTGCAGTGCGCTGCGGTGAGGCGGGTGTGTTATTGATGGAGGGGGATGATTCAGGGACGGGGATATATTCCAAGCGCTCTACTTCTTTTGTGGAAGTAGGCCGATTTGATTTGCATTTATTGAAATGATTTTCTCTTAGGAATATTGTTTCGTCATGAATACTGAATATACGATAGGGTTCTATATGACACGCGTAATTGTTCAATCCAAGTGCTTGTTCGCGCACCCAGACCACACAAAAGTGTATTACTTTTTAATAATGCAACAAAACACATAAATAACTTTGAAATGTAATATAAGGATTATGTTCAAAGTTGTAAACATTATGTTAGTAAATAGCAATCATGTTATATTATTTTAAAACACTTTTGTTTGTTAAATAAACCCTTTATTATTTATATAAGTTTTTTGTGTACTTAAAATGTGTGTGTAAAAAGTTATTTAATTAGTTCATCTTCCAAAAAGCAACATAATATGCCAATAATGTGCAATACCATGTAAAAAGATAGTAGAAGCATGACGATCTATGGTAGAAGTATTACATCCAATTTGACAATTTTGATGATTACACACAAGACAAGATAATGATTCTAAAGAAGAAAAGCTGAGACTGCCAACCTTTTCATTTTACGTTTTCATGCCCAATATAATGGTGAACAACCACCTCTCAAGCCGACTTACTTGGAACTTGGTTGAATCACTCTTTTTAGTGATAGTGTGTTCAATTGGATCTTTCACAAACGTTAATTAAAAATCTTTCACATCTAAAAGCCTCGTATCTACAGGTTTTAATTACAATTTTCCAGGTATCGCAGTCGCTAGAATGAATTAGTTTAGTTTAGTTTACATTGGGCCAGTTGTTTTGCTATAACTAGAAACGGGCCGTCGTCTCTGGCCACGTGTTTACCTCGCAAGCTGGGGGGGAGGGTCTTTGGCCGTGCTCAACTTTTGCAATAATGAAGTTGCTAAACTGTGGGATTGTATTTATGACAAAACGGACATACCGTCTACACTGTGGGAGGGGGTGGGGGGGGGGGCAGACAGAAGGCGTACACCAATCAACTTTCTGTGGCCAACACGAGAGAAAGTCAGGAGATCGGGAAGAGCAAAGAGCACAGGCTGAAGTCAAGGGAGTTGTTTGTAGAAACGGGATCTCAAGCGGGAAAACAAGGAACCATGCCAAATCCAGAATGAAGAAATATGTGAGGACAAGTGGCTTATTGTTCACCGATGGAATCAGACTAATTGGTAGTCCAGGATGTCCAAGTATTGGGGTTTATGGGGCTCTACAACATAGCTGTGGCTGCGCGGAGGGAATTCAACGAGTGATTCTCACCTTTGATTGGATGGGCGAAGCTACGGCTCAATTGGACTATCGATAACTATCGATGTAAAAATGGTGTGATCATTTGTATTAAGCGTTGATGATCGACCATCAACGCAATGATTGGGGTTACTTATAAGTAGGTAAAAGAGATACAAGATAGTCTACTAAAGCTTTTCTTACGGCATGTAAATGCTAAATTATTATTCAAGAGGTCAACAGTTCGACACCAGCCAATGGCGATCGTGATTGAAAGTATATAGGTTTTCCTCAAATATTGGTGAATGCTGGGATTGAGACCGTAACAGCCCTGGGACAAAGATATATTTTATTTTCCCAAACAATTTGAACGCCCTTAAAACCCAGTTCGTCACCTGAAAAGAGTGACACTGGATAAAACTTTTTAGTACCATACAGAGCATGCATAGTCTGTCATAGTTTGCCTTGAACATTGTTTTGACTTATGGGAGATGAGAAGTGATTGGCTCAAAACTATATTATTGGATGAGCGTAGCGAGCGAAGCGAAGATTCCATTTCACTACACTGGACAAAAAAAATCCGGAATATTTTGTTTCTTTTCCTTCTTTCTTTTTTTTCTGTATTTTTTTGTGTGTTTGTCAGCACGATTCCGGCAAAACCCGATACTCCGTTGCGATGAAATTTTATGGAGGCCTTCGAAATCTCTGAACTTAGAACTGCCACGTTTTTGAGCGCAATCAAAAAATTATTTCTCATGAAAATCGCAAATTTACGATTTTTTTCGATTTTTTGAAAATTTACATGCTTTATCCGATTTTAATGATTTTTTCACAGAACCTTAATTTTATGGATAAAGATATCCGTGTAAAATTTGAGCGCAATCGAAAAATTATTTTTCATGAAAATAGAAATTTTGTGGGTTTTTTCTTTTTTAAAACAATTTTTTTACTTATAACACCTACATGCTTTAATTTATTGTAATACTTTTTTCACAGAACCTTAATTTTATGAATTTATATATTCGTGTGAAAATTGAGCGCAATCGAAATTTATTTCTTATAAAAATCGCAATTTTCCGTTTTTTAAATTTTTAAAAATTCATACGATTAATTAAAAAAATTAAAAATTAAAGTTTATTTTTAATTTAATTTAATTTAAAAAAAATCTTCAACTTAGTACTAATTTTTTCACAGAACATTGAACAACAGAAAATCCGCATAACACATGGCAGCTCAATGCACCAATTACGCTCATCCAACAACGCGGCGGGACTTAAGCGTTTTTCCTAATCTTTCAGTAATGACAGCAACGTGGCAGTGTTCTGTTTTATTTTTAACATAGCTCTCAGCAAGTAGCAGTTTAGTAAAGGTTTGTCTTAGGCCCCGATAGCCCGATTGGTAGATCATCGGTTCGAAAAGTCAAAGGTTCTGGGTTCGATCCTTAGTCGGGGCAAACTGTTACGACAACTTGCTGCCAATCACCAATATTTCCTCAAAGCAGGAATATGCAATAATAACTACACATACAAGTACACAGAATTATTTTACATTTGCATTCTCAGAATCCATCGATGGGAATGGCCTAGTTTCGATATATTTGTGTAATTCAAATTAGTTTGCATTTAAATATACATGCGTTAATCGAAGCACACATTGAACGACTTTGTCTTTTATACTAGTAGTTGAATAAATACTGATAATTTTGCAAACCCATTTAAATTTATATTTTATCTCCATAAAATTATATTTTTAATAATAAACATCCCATTAATATTTCTCTGAAAGCGTTTGATTGCCCGCAATACAGAGTAAAACTTACTCGAATATTAGTGTTTATATTTTAAACTGTAATTGCCTGGATTTATCGGTTATAAAAATTAAATTTGCTCTATATTTTGAAAATCGAATGATATTTTTCGAAGCGCGTTATTGCAAACGAGAGCCAATGTGTCATGGTTATTGGGTGTGTACTCATGTGACCATTTTGCTGCACGTCATTTGCTTTCTGTTCTTCGCAAACGCATCATCCTTTGCGTCGAAATAAAATCGAAAAACAACACCAAAGTTACAGGAGATGCTACAAAACTAATCATCTTCGACTTCCAAACGTGTTCTTCCTTTCTTTTGTTCGTTCCTTCCCTTCATTTTCTTTTCTTTACCTTTGATATTGCTCGCACAGTTGTTCCACCCCGTCTTTTTTCTGATCTCCGTTTTATAACTCCTCTTCAAAATCGTTAGATATAATGTTTGAAGTAACTTTAGAGAACTTCCTCTTGAGCAGACTTTTCTCGGCCAATATTGTGTCTTTATTATTTGCTACGCTCTGGGAATTGGAGTCAATCGAGGTCCGCACAATGACCGGACTACCAAGAGATCACCGTGTTTTCCTCGGAATGAGGGAAATCTCTGGATGCTCTAACTATGAAATATGAACGAGATGGGAAATTGGGAATTGGGTGAATGGACGCTTGTTGTGATTTGTGGTCGGGGAAGAAAGTTAAGGGTCGGCGAGGGCAGCCGGGGTGATTGAATCAGGGCAGAGAGTGCGCAAAAGCCGCTGTATATACCGGTATATGACAGAGTCGTCACAATAAGAGATTGTTTCTTGCGGTTCGTCGTATATGTTTTTCTCAGTAGCAAATCTATTTTCCATCGGCTTATTCGGGATATCGCCGACTCCCTGCGAATTGTTCACTGTCAGCCTAGAAGTGGCGCGGCGTGAGTTATCTGCGGCTGAAGTAGACGTGATACATTGTCGCAAGGTCGACGAACGCTGGCAAATATTTTACGAACGAGTCCGCGTGCACGCCCTGAATTCGAAAACAAAAAATAATGCTCTGTACGATAAACTAGGTATGGTGTTCGATCTGTAAGTTTGTTGGCTTCGCGCCTAAAGTTCACACGTCACAAGACACGCACTGTGACGCGAAAGTGGAGCGTCATCTGCTAAGACACAGACGACGTTTTCAATTCCGTTCAGATTTCAATCTGCTTTACTAATTAAACGGGAGTTAACACAACAACAGGCAAATGTCTGTAAATCCCCGACAGGGAAACATTTTCCTACGTTGAGATGATGTTTAAATTACTCTCTACTAATTTGTCTGTTTCTCTACCTACGTTGCCGTATTGTTTGAATTCTCATTACGTTTACTACATGAACGGTTTCCTGTTTATATCCAAGAAATTGGATAGTTGGAATGTTTCTGATTGCGAATTCTTTACTAAAAGCTGACAAATTAAATGTCTTATTGTGTTCTATCGTGTAATTTTCTTGTTCTCTTTTCCCCATTTTGTCCAGTCTCTCTAAAAAAAATATACAATTGTGTTGTTGTTGTTGTTGTTGTTGTTGTTGTTGTTTGTTGTTGTTTTTGTTGTTGTTGTGCTTGTTTTGTGTCAAGAATTAAATTTTAGAGATTATTCTTACTATAGTTTATATTTTAAGCTTGTACATCTTTATTTAAATTTCAAAATATAAAATTTTATATTAAATATTATAAATAATTAAATCATCTCCATTACACGTGAGAATTCAACTACGGATTATAATTTTTCTGCCATCAACCATACTACTTATTCTGATTGATGACCGTTACTAAGTACGCTTTATATTTCAAACCACTTTTCCCCGATACGCATTGCCCCAGCTCCCAGTGAAGCTAGCTCCAGCCGCAAGTTAGGTTCCTGCAGCCGACAGCAGACGACTCGGCGCCGAGCGCGCAGCAAGCAGACCATACGCAATTAATCCCTGAGCTACTTCCCGTAAGATTAACTTTGCCATCTTCACGACCATAACTACACTTCATTCCAGATTTAATTTAGATAAATGATGCCGCACGATGATGCAATTGCGTCTTAAATCGAAAGCACTCGTCGGACTTTGACGTGAGATGGAACGACGGCGACGAGTGAACACACTTGGGGTACGGGGAGTAAGGGGTAGCGAGGAGCAAAGGGGGGTAGATTGGACAACTCACTTTAAGTCAAACACATAGAATGTTGAAAAGTTTCGAAAACTTTTATAGGAGATGAACTTAAGTTGAATGAAGGCATTTACTTCGTAATACCAGGGCAACTCTTCAGAGAAATTCGTAAACCAGTTAATGAAGAAAATGTCTTTCAATTGGAAAACTTTGTTTAAAAGATACGATTGAAAATTGAAAAAAGGTTTTACGTTTTCTTTGCTACCGTATCAAAAATGACGATTGACTATTGCACACGGTCATGACAACTTTGGGTCATGATTAAAAATAAATCAAATCAAATACAAATAATAAACGTGGAAGCAAATAAATGTTACACGGAATCCAAATGGTAGTGCAGCATTGTGTTTTACAAATACATGTTGCTTTTTTTTCGTTCAAAAAACAATAATTAAAGAGCATGTGAGTTTGAAACAGTTTGTTGGCTTCCCTGAAAATCTAACAAGTACAATAACATGGAGATTTCTGCATTTATTTGTAATAAAGTCGCTACAACACTAGCAATTACCTATATGAAGAATTATCTCGTCTCAATCGCGACACACTTGAGTAGTATTATTTGTATATTATATAGAAATAAGGTTCGCGGTATAGAATTCGGATATAAGGAAGGTGGCGCCTACCGCTATTTATATTTTGTCCACGTAGAGAGACTGTCTCGTCCTCTTCAGTAAGGAAAGTAGACTGTCTGCGACAACTTCTTATGCTGCTCGCTCGCGTGAAGTCGTTCTGACAGGCGGCCCCTGAGGACCGGCCACGCGTAGACTCGTGTTTGCAGAAACAACCCCTCATGTGAGTGGCTAACAGGTGGTTCCTTGCTGTGTTCCAGAGCTGCTGCACCGAGTGGTGATGCTGAGCGGCTCCGGGCTGAGTCCCTGGGCGCTTCAACGGGAACCCCTCACCGTGAAGCGGCGCGTGGCCGAGCAGACCGGCTGTCACGGCGACATGGTCGAGGACGACCTCGCGCCCTGTCTCCGAGCAAAGTCCCTGTCCGACCTCCTAGCAGTGCGCGTCGACCCCCCGCGCTTCCTCCCGGGCTTCGCGCCCTTCGTCGACGGCACCGTCCTCGCCACGAGCAGCATGACCCGCGGTCTCGTCGACTCGGGCCTCCTCTTCGGCGGCAACCTCCAACAACAAGAGGGCGGACTCGGGCTCGAGATGGCCGACTTCCCCGATAGAGACTTATTGTTCGGCCTAACGACGACCGAGTCGTACCTCGACCTCAGTGCGCAAGACCTTGAGTTCGGGTTCAACGAAAGTAGACGCGATCGTATATTACGCACGTACGTCCGCAACGCTTATTATTATCATTTGAACGAGATCTTCTCCACGCTGAAGAACGAGTACACGGACTGGGAGCGGCCGGTGCAGAACCCGCTGAACGTGCGAGACGCGACGCTCGAGGTTCTCAGCGACGGCCACACCGCGGCGCCACTCATCAAGGTGGGCTACCTCCACACGCTGCGGGGCGGCCGGACTTTCTTCCTGCACTTCCACCACCAGTCGGGCGAGAGAGACTTCCCACAGGTATACATACTCACTGTCATACATTCGTTTCATTGATGTGCTGACGTTTGAATCCACATACTCGCATACTTTCATACTTACACACTCTCACTCATACATCAATACTCACCTACTTTCATACATATATAAACACACTCTTATACTCATATACTCACATACTCACATATTCATACTCATATACTCAATACTCATACACTCATACCCACATACTCATATACTCATATAATCACATGCTCACATAATCATATTCTCACATACTCACACACCCACATACTCTCATACTTTCATACATTCGTTTTATTAATGTGCTGAGGTTTGGATCGAGCAATTAATAAACAAATAAAGCACAGAGTAAAACTGTATACAAATTAACTTGATGACGTCAATGTCACGTTTGAAACCAACAATTAATGGTCGCACATTTTGCGTAATGAGGAATTTAGCTTGATGAAGTGCTGGTTCGTTATTTTACTCTTGTTACTAAAACATTTCATTACACGTTTTATTCAATTAGTTAAACTTGTGTGGTATCCACACAATTTTAAATCCACTTGTCCAATATATTATATTTTTTTAACTACTCCATATATTTGAAAAAACATGTATGATTATCTTTGCATGCCCATTTCGACAGGAGTGTGTAATAACATGACACTGACATTAAATAAACCTATAGTTTTAAAAGATGATAGGTATAGATATGTTTACTGCCTATGCGACATTAAGACCAGCTTTATTGTTTTAGAACACAATATGAATTGGAATGAAACAAGGTTTTACTGCCATTAATTTGAGCAACTAACAAACTATTCACAAGTGTAGGTCTATGGTTGCTTATCTTGAAAATTGGTGTATGTACTGCGATACAATGAGAAAGCATGTTTATTTTAAGTGAGATATGAGTTTGAAATGCTTGATTTCTCAACCACTTTGAGTTTCTATAATTAACTGGATTGATTGGATTGTTTTGAATTTCACATTGTTCAAAACTGTTATTTTATCATAGTGTATATTTGCATTCAACTAAAAATACTTTACATGCTTTACATGCTTTACATATGCAAGTCAAATAATACACTAAAGTCACAGTCAAATGCATCTTGACGTGTGCAATACGAAATTTCCTTCAGGGCATGAAGATCGCTTGCTTAGTTTTCAAACAAAGTTGTTTTTCAATGTTACTTTGCCTAATTTACATAACGAGTATTAACGAAGTTTTACTCGAGGCTATATTGGTAACATTCCTCTAAAACTGTACAATTTATTAACAGTGAAGACTACATCTTGAAATGTACGACCTAATTCCCTCTCCAAACGGCGCAATGTTTAGAAGGTTCGTCGCTGACAACTTGGGAACAAACTTTCAAATCCTCACATTATTCTTCACACATAGAAACTCGTGTTCCAAGTAGCGCGTGCCTGTGTATCGTTGGTGTTGCGATAAGCCTGCCCCGTAATCATTTCCAGACTTCCTAGGCTTACACCCGGAGACCAGAAACGTTCCATTGTTCTCAAGTCTTAATTTGATTACAAATAGGCTCCGTTAAAGTGAGCTCTAGCCTCCCAAAAATCTCGGATCTCTAATTTTAGCCTTAACAAAGGAACTCTAAGTGGGTAATAGCATCAAGACCAAAGTAAACCTAATCAGTTAAAGAAATTAAAAGGAATTATACTTTATGCTCTGGTAAATTTTGTTCGTTTCATAATGTTGGTTAAATTCCAGCTTAATGGACCATAACTAAATACTTAAAAGAAAAGTTCTTTGACTGAAACAGTGGGTCTAAGCAGAGAGAATCGGAAGTCGGTATCGAGATCCAATTATCTCGGGCGCAATTTCTCTTCGTTGACTTTCTACAGCCAGACTGCGCAAAGTACTACGCACTTCTCGGCAAGTTCTCCTTGAGGCATGACTCGATGTAATGAACCTTGTTCGGCTACAATGAAATAACTTGACGCGAGTGAGTGAGGTCGTGAGCAGGATTGAGGGTTGTTGATGTGATTTCAACGCGTCGCCAACTTGAAACAGAACATATACGTTCAGTTCCGCTCTTGAATCATGAATTAGTGGTTTAATTAATTTCTTCCCGCCCTAAGAGATGCTCTTTGAAGAAACTCCCTCGTATTTGAAAAGTTGCTGTCGAGTATTTACTTAATGAAGAGATAATTATGCAAAATTTTAAGTTTGCTCAAGGTTACTACCATCTGAACTAAGTCGTATGCTGTTAAGAAAGCTTAAGAAAGTTCGAATGTTCTCACTCAAAAACAAACGTAACAATTATAATAAGGCTGTGAGGTTGGGTTTTTCTAAATTGCACCAAGCGTTGTTTGTTGGCATACCCATACGTTGCGGTAACTTATTAGGCCCACATAGATTATTTGTCAACACTATAGTAACAGAGATGTGGAATGTTATACCCATGCTTTTCTCAATACTCAAACTCAAGCATTGGTTCTGTATTCAGCATATAATAACTCCTTCTGTACTTAAGCGTGTATACACATGGTGATTGCTAATGAAGACTTACATAGTGTATTAAAATTGTTTTTTCACGTAAACGTTCAGAGTGCTTGGTTCATGACGGCTGGACTCACAAATGAAAACAAGTTAATGGAGACGAGTTTTGTTAACAAGTCAAACCATGTTGTTTTTCTTCTAATATAAACGAGTATGCTTAAGCAACATTTGAAACGATTTTTTTCAATGAACTAATTACGAGCTGTAATAATTATGTTCATTTATGTATCCTTTCAAAGTTAAAATGTAGCCTAAATAAATTGTAAAATCGAATTTTATTGTTTGGTCGTTTTTGGCAATTGTGATCAGAATGCTCCACACACATCTTGAGTATTTGAGCCTCAAATGTGCAGCTCTGTTTCGTGTACATCAAAGCTGCTAGAGTGTCACAAACAATGGAAGCCCAAAAGAGATTTTAATTGAGTATACGTAATTATTCATGCTTAAATTGACAAGCTCCGCCGTTGTGACAACACTTAAACTTATTTAAACTTATATTCTTAGCATTTATTAACTTGGAGTAATCCCATATTGTGCAACTCAATAAGGTTGAAAAATTAATATTTACTATTGCTTGAAGGTGTAAGTGGTTTCAATAGAGAATTGGGGGCTTGAGTTTGTGTGTTTGTAAGTGTTCTGCACGCGTCAATGTTAACTGCAGTTACGTGCAAAAGCAATACAACAATTACGTTAAACAATATACATCTCAATCGCTTTTATATAGTTCATACTTCATATGGTTAACGTCCCACAATACGTAAAACTTATGCAGACGTTTTAGATGAAAAACAAGACAAAACTACGGTTTTTAAAGGTTTAAGAATATGGAAGACAAAATAACTTAAGACAGTTTTTTTTATAACCGACCGTCACCAATATTAATTGAAATCAAAACAAAATAATTCAGGCGGAGTCAAGGTGAATTGTGGGGTAGTTTTTTATTTTGGCGAATGTTGAACTAAATTTTAAGTCGAAAGCCTTCGGAACTAACCAACAAAGTCGACAACTTATTGCCTATTGGTAGAGGTACGTGTATTTCGCTACCGACGATAAAACCGAAATATGTCTAAATCATTTAATTTCACAAAATGAGCATGAATTGATCAAATCTAGAACAGAAAATGCAAAAATTGAATCACCGCCAAACAGCGAAATATGTGTAAATTACATAATAACACCGAAATTCACAAAAATAGTGTTTTTAACGACGAAAAGCACTAAAAATGGAAATCATTGTTAAATTACGGTGTAATTTTCAATATTGTATGCAGTACAGAATCAAGAAAAGGTGTTATAAAATAACTAGGCCTATCAGATATTATGAATTAAGTCTTAGTTACTAGAACCAGTCTGTTTATAAGTACATTCAAACTTGTTTGATATGTGGCTAGAATAATACGACAGTCGCGAACGAATAATTACATGCATATAAATTGGTAAATATAGATAAAACCGCTGAAATAGAGCTTTAAACCAATAACACCGAAATCTCCAATTTTAAAAACGAAATTTACTACAAAATAAAACCACTTTCACGGACCTCTACCTATTGGTCATACCTCAAAGGCTATTCTGTTACTACACCTTTATATGTTCTGTACATGTATAAAGGTATCATCTTTATTCAACCACATATTTATATTTTCTGTATTGATAAACGTAACACCTTTGTATAATTACATATTTATATTTTTTGTACATTGATAAACGTAACATTTTTGTATAACTACATAGTATTTATATTTTTGGTACATTGATAAGCGTAACATCTTTCTACATTCATATTGCTACTAGGGAAACGCCAAAGTCGTTGTTAAACGAGTGAGTGAGCCATGTGTTGAGTACCCGATTACATTACTTTTCTTCCCCCTACCTTAGGCCTACCTAGCCTATCATAGGCTAGAGAGGCGCATTATGACCTTACAGTTGACGCACCCGTCCCCGTATGCCAACTAAACTTTAAAAAACTATTATTTATACGAATATAATTATCAAACTTAAATGCAAATGTTCCCGGGTACTCACCACATGACTCGCTCACTCGTCTAACAACGACTTTGGCGTTTCCCTAGTCTAGTTCGCTAAGGCGCTCTTGTAGCCGAAATGTGAAAGAAGTGGGTTCAATCCCCTGGTCGGGAAAGATTTTGTAATTTCTAGATTGTATTTCAAAAATAATTAAACAGTTTTTGAAATGCATATAACGCAGTGTAGTCCATCATCTGTGGCAATAGGGCCTACTATGGTAAACATAGCCAGTACGAAATACATGAAAATATTGCAAGGTTTACTCAATCTACGAGCGGAATTTGGGGGTACCTTGACGTGCAACATTCGACAGACCTTGCATGGGCACGGCATTTCACGGCCAGGCGAATAACAAACAAAAAATATCTTTTCAAAATCTAAAACATTGTCGTTAAAATAATTTCTAAACATTGGAAGTCTATTTTTCAGTTTATTATTTCTTGTAGGTTTAAATCGCAATGAATCTTGCTGATTTTGTTAGCAGTTCTCAATAAACTCGTACCGGATGTCCGTTTAAAATTTCAGCGCAATCTGTTCAGCGATTCGGCTGATTTTCAACGTATACACACACACACACACACACACGCGCGCGCGCGCACGCAGAAAAACAATAAGGGCCGTTTAAGTCGAATGGAAATCACTACGTTCGCTACGCTCACTCGTTCAATTAACTCAAGCATTTAGTAATTTCAATTTAGCATTAAAAATACCATTAAAGGCGACTTAACCAATTTCACTTGGAAACTGTCACTTCTAGAGTTCGAATGTTTGTGAAATGGTGTTGACAGAAATTGCCACTTAGAAATAAAAACTTCACTCTTGAAGAGAAATGTATTTACAAGATATCTCTAAGTGCAGGAACAAGAAAGCATTTGGATACTTTTCTTGTATTTGGACTTATTTTCGGTAATGCAGTACAATATTTCATAATATAAAAAGTCAGTTATCTGACTGAGTGGATAGTCTCTAAATACGTGTTTTTAGTTTTTTAGTTGATTTTATTATTATTTAAAAATAAGCTTCGATAGAACAGGTAAATGATTTAAAAATAAATTGAACTTAACACTGCTCTTAGGTAGAAACTTATTTTTATTATGTAGTAATGTCATATTTCATAAAGTTTCATTTTTCTTCACTAGCTGACACTATGATTTTATTGTTGTGAGTAGAAAGTATGTAAGAATGAAGGACATTAGAAAATACAAGCGGCAGGATTCAAAAACACGTCCCTTGGTTTCGAACTATTTTTACCACCTTAGCAAATAAAGAAGGTTTCAATTTAGAAGATCTGTCGCTCTGAGTAAAAACAGATAATGTTGCGTGTATACGTGTTTACTGTACGCCATATGTTGAAAGCAATATACTTGCGGGTAATCACGTGACACATTGTTGCTTGTTGCAGCGAGTGGGCAGCGTACGGGGAGAGGACGTGCCTTACGTGTTGGGTCTACCACTGGTCGGCGGGCAGCCCTTCTTTCCATACAACTACAGCCGACAAGATGGCTCCGTTTCGAAACTCTTCATTCACTATTTGGCGAACTTTGCCAGGAAAGGGTGAGTACAAAATGGAATTAATTACGCTTCTAATGATTATTTCATAGATATTAACTGAAATTATACCTTTAACACATTGTATTGTCATCGTCTCGTTATATTTTTTGAAAGGATGGATAAAGGACAAGAACAAAAGCTAAAATGGTCGTTAAATGTATTATCATCGTCTCGTCATATTTTGTGATAAGCATTGATGAAGGACAAGAACAATAGCTGAAATTGTCATTAAATATACTAATTGCAGTGCAAATATTTTGTACTATGATGCAATTATTGATATTTAATTTGATATTTATTTAATTACCAACGCTGCACTATTACGTACTTAATTGAAAACAACTACATAACGTGTAAGTTTACTAGGCGTTTAACGGATCCCTTTGAAAGTCATTCTACTGCGTTTATAATATTTTACACTTCATAAACTCCTGTTACAAGAGTTCGCCTTGATGGTGGCAAGAACGTTTGTAGAGAGACGAGAGGTAGGATTAAGCAAAAAATTAACTCCACCACCTCCTTTGACATTAAACCCGCTCGCTACACTTGCCAGGTAAATCCGGGCCGACTGATTTCAGATCAAGGGTTAATTAACTTCTTGGAACGAAGCGCTGTTTTATCCCCCTATGAAGTCGATTGCTCTCCGAAGTTTCGAGATCTTGACACTTTACAACCATTGATAGCAAGCATGAAGTATTATATCTGATTTCTTATAAAGTACATGAAGTTAGCTAGGTAATTTATAGCCGTGTACAGTTCCGTGAAATATACGACTCCAATATAACTTGGAAACAACTGAGCTTGGGACGTTTTATGTTCTCTTTGTGAACCCCTTAACGACTTGGAATACCTTCTTAAATAAGTTCATCCGAAATGAAGTGAAACGCATTCTTTCATCTCCTGTATCTAGTAACTTATATTGCCTTGTTTTCTAGTTCGAATAGTCTAATCAAGCGAGATAATAAAATAGCAATCTTAGAACCAAGCTTTAAAACACTAAAGGCCAGAGATGATTTATCATGTACGTGTACTGTATATCATTGAGTTTATTACTTAAAGCCAGGTTTAATATCATCGTAACTTTAAAAGGGTCTCCTAAAACATCATAATGTTTACACATGCCATGTGTTTTAACTACAATTGTGCAAATATAAAACGTGAAAGTTTACAATAATATTTGTGTGAAATAAGCTGTTTTCATCCGTTATTTGTTATAATGGAGATGCACTGTTGATATGTGTGGCATGCTAATGTGATTAAACATTGACATAATTAAAATGGAATTTGAATCGAAGAGAGAGAGTAAATTTAAATACACTCTTTCTTTTGTCCTTTAGGAGAAGGGTCAAGAAGGGTTCGCACATTTTTGTAATATTTGGCGCTACAAAACAAAATATAAATGTGAAAAGTTTATCAACAGCATTTCCAAAAATAAATCAATGTAGAGTTTACATGAATAAACACTAAATGAAGCGTTATGATCGTTAAGAGTTTTAGCATGTATGTTTTTATAGTGTGTGTCTGAACAGGGTCAAATAGTAAACATGCTGTTAAAACCTCTGGAAAATTACTAATAAGAGTTCTTTAATGTAATTTCTTAAATTATGTACTTAATCTTTCAGTGATTCAATGATGAATATTATTGTCCACTGGGAAGTATTACAGGTTTGAAGTAAATCTATATCAGGCTTATATCGCAACTAAGTCGTTGAAAAAAAGTATCGGCGAATCCGGCCTGTATATCTCCCGAAGCTAAGCTCCCGACCTAGGCTTTAAGCCGCAACCCCGACCGAGTCCGCGATTCAACCAATCACAGCGCGGAGCTAGTTCGGTTTGATGACGTGCGCGCGACGCGTGAAGAGATCTTAAGTGAGCCGGAGTAGTCGGAAAAAAGTTTCCTAGCTCAAAACGCTTGGGTGGTGTCGTCTTTACGCGCGTGAGCCAATCATTTTAGTGCCATACGCTGGAGTGCTCTGGAGCAAAGTACTACAAAAGATACAGACCGAGCGCGCTATCAAAGTGCGTCTTATGTCTGCAGCAAAGGTCGCTTATATCTCAGATGGAGCTGTATTACCTGCAGAGTCAAAGCGTAACCAATGTCGTGTTGTAGCAGCCAGATCTTACTGGAATAGGGTAGGAAATGTCCAACACGGCTATTTATTTATGATCGTAATTATTCTAACTTATACCTAAATTCTATGCCGGTACCGATACTCATATCCATTTAGTCAAAACATTATTTGTATTTCTTCCTTATGAAATGTGAAATATGAAATGAAAGCAAGCAGACAGATCTAATATTTTTATATAAGCTTCTGCATAATTATTTTGACTCTCAGCTCCTTGATCTAGTACATTTTCACGTTCCTGCAAGACCAACACGAAACCTACAGACTTTCCATCTGCCAAGAAGCAGACTAGACATTTTTAGTAATTCGCCAATTAACCGAATCCAACATACCTATAACCTGTCATCCATCCACATCTTGACATAAATCATCTAAATTTTCAATGTTTTCAATGTTTGTCTTCAAATGTTCTTGACATTGTACAACATTGTATTCCTCATAGTTTTCTATTTGCTTTTCGTTTAGTATATTGTTCTTTTGTGCACCTGAGTAGACCTATTTAGATGATGCTTGATTTTTTGATATCATTTTATATTTGTAATTTAGTATCCAACCAAATACAAAAATTTGTAAAAAAAAAAAACGGCAGCCAAGCTCTTCTTCAAAAGTCTTCGGCTGTGAATGCTGTGAGATATATTATATATATATATATATATATATTGAGCCAAGCTTTTTAATCTTTTTCCCTAGTTTCGCTTTGAAAATAAGTAAGATCATTTCGCCTGTTGACGAGCGCCAAGCCAACGATTTTTGTGGTAAAAAAGTAAAATTTTTAAACTCGAAATCATAAAAAAATGGCTTGGCCATTGAATTTGGTTCATGGCCAAGAATTTTTTTTATGATTTCGAGTTTAAAAATTTTACTTTTTTACCACAAAAATCGTAGACACACACAGCCGAAGACTTTTGAAGGAGAGCTTGGCTGCCGTTTTTTTTTTTTTTACAAATTTTTGTATTTGGTTGGATATTACATCTTTTTGTTGTTCGTTTGCTATCAAGGTGTGAATGATGGACTTTGAATGATTAAATTTGTTAAGTTTAAAGTTGTTTTTTGACATTTTTGGGCCCACGGTCCCCCCAAAGATACTCCTTGTGTTTTAAGCACTAGATATTTATAATGGTTAAGAGCATGTTTAATTTCAAGCTTGTACAAATTACTACGCCTGAGTAATTACGCGTTTTGATTTTGATTTTGATTTTCCCCGGTCCCAATTGCCCGGTTTTGGTTATTTGAGGTACATCTGAGTGTGGCCCAAGTTTCAAAGTTCTAAGATGAACCGTTTTCTCAGTATAGCGTATTATTCATAAGAGTACGGAATTACCTACTTTTGATAATTTTGATTTTCTCCGGTACCCGTTACCCAATTTTGCTTTCCATATTCAAAAGTGATAAAGAATGAGAGATATCAAAATGTATTCTACGTTTGAAACATCTCAGTTGTAGCGTTTTCTTTGAATGATTCATTTCTTAAAGTTCAGATATGTTTTTTGTCATTTTTGGGCCCATGGTCATCCCCAAATTTAGCCCCTTGTGTTTTGGACGCAAGATATTTATAATGGGAAATAGCATGTTTAATTTCAAGTTTGTACAAATTACCACGCCTTATTAATTACGCGTTTTGATTATCATCCAAATTTTGATTTTCTCCTGTCCCTTTACCCGATTTTGGTTTTGAAAGCAAAAGTCACTGCGTCTGAAGTACATCTAAGTGTGGTCCAAGTTTCATAGTTCTAAGATTTACCGTTTTCTCTGTAGGCTAAATTAATCTCCGCGGAGAACTAGCCAGCCAGCCACCAGCCACCCACCCACCCAGCCACCAGCCAGCCGAAAGGAATTTGACGATGTTGAGAGCCTTTTTTAACACAGAACGAGTTGTCGGATCGGGTTGATTTTTTTTTGGTATGTCATGGACCACATACCAGGTCATATACCGAGTTTCAAGATTGTAACTCTTTCGGGGCGGCGTGTGCAGATAGCTGAAAACCCCCCAACTCTGGTAGCTGTATACAGGGCTGGAGTTCGTGTCGCCTAAGCAGACGCATGCGCTTGTCTGCCGGGCGACAACCGTCGCCCCAGATTTAATTAATTTTATGTAAAAGCCTATATCACACTTGTGGAGGTAACTCTGTTGATGATGGCAATAAATAAATAAATGTTAGATCAAGTTAACATGACCAGATTTAGTAAAGTCATCTTACAAACCAAATCAAAGTACAATGTGATTACAGTATTTCTACACGTCGAACCGAATATACTCATTCCTTCACACAACATTGATTAATTCTCATGAACTGTTTCTTGAACGATCAATCATAGTTCTTATAGTGTGTTTATCTTTGGGTGCATTACAGCGTTTATTTGTTCGTATATAATTTTTTTAACTACGCACGCCAAGAACATAATTGCATTGTGTCTATTATTATGTAAATTACGTATATTGTTCTTGTTGTCGAAAATAAAAACAAAACCACGTGGCTCTTGCACACCTATATGTAACCCTTCCACCACAAACACTCTGTATTAGTATCAACATCCATAACTTACTTCGAGTATTTATGTTACATTTTACTTCTTCGAAATCGATAAAGTATAATATCAACACACATCACATGGAAGAAGATGTGATTATTTACTTATTTATTGGTTCTTTCCAATCAACGTATAACGTATCAACGTCATAACGTCTATCTCATCTAAAAAAGGACGATCATGGTTGTCAATTATCGTGAGTATCTTTGAGTGCGCCGTGCACCTAGGCCGCATCCCCGATGTAATGGCGGCAAACACCCAGAGGTGACTCGGAAACTGAGCTCTCTACTGGAATCCACGGGAAAACACATGTGACAAGTGAAAACTTAAGAAACGCTCTCGCCTCTCGTCGACTTTACCCCACTCACGCGCAGAAGTTCAACACAAAACGAAGGACGTAAACGCGATATTTGAGTTGTCAGCACTCATTTGAGCTTATTCTTGAGTCTAGGTGGTCTGGAAACTTTTTCGAGGATTTTCACCGAGCTAGTTTCGGTATCAAAATTCATATGTAGAAAGTTACACCATCATGTTTTCCAACACGGATTGTTTTAGACATGTATCTATCATTTCTTCTTTTTAAAAGTCACTATTTACTCATAACTCATTTCATAACCGTCATCTTGTGTTTTTCTTATTCAAATATTGATTGATCTCTTTCGTCATTAAGCCAGTTTCAATCATAAAAAAATTGGTCTCAACAAAATGCAAAAGGAAATGCCATTCTAAACTGCATGGACTAATAGTTATAGTTAGTTATTTTTATTGACCTTACCATACAACGTATTCGATTATATTTGTATATTTACCAAGTCGTTCTTCATCATTGACTGCTAAGCTGAACGTCTCAATTCATTGGTGGCACCGAAATGACACACGACATTTATTACTAATTATGTATGTCGTTGGTGGACCTATTTAATTTGATTGAAAGACCGTCTATTATAGTCACTAAGTCAGTTATCATATAGTTCATCAGTCATTCAACGTGGCACTCACTCAGCCACACAGATGGTAAGGAAATTCGATGCGTGAATTAGAGTAGTTATGTTTTAGATATGAATCAGAAAACAAAAACTAGTTAGTATGACAAAAGTACCATTTGTCTACTTTTGGTGGAGGTGCCGGTCCAGTTTAGAATAATTATAATATCGTCCTACTTTTAACTCGGACGTGTACAATACATACGGCTCACATAATTGTGTTAAGGGTAGCTATATAAACAAATCCCCCCAAAATACAAAAAATTGTAAAAAAAAAAAAAAACGGCAGCCAAGCTCTCCTTCCAAAGTCTTCGGCTGTGAATGCTGTGAGATATAGTAGTTGAGCCAAGCATTTCATTCTTTCTCCCTAGTTTCGCATTGAAAAGAAGTAAGATCATTTCGCCTGTTGACGAGCGCCAAGCCAACCATTTTCGTGGTAAAAAAAGTAAAAATTTTAAATTCAAAATCATTAAAAAATTACTTGGCTATTGACTTTTTGGCTCAACTACTATCTCACAGCATTCACAGCCGAAGACTTTGGAAGGAGAGCTTGGCAGCCGTTTTTTTTTTTACAGATTTTTGTATTTTGGGGGGATATCACATCTTTTTGTTGTTAGCTTCATATCAAGGCGTGAAATACGTGAAATACGTGTAAAGGTGAATACAGTGCCTTTTAAAACAGATTTTCTAGAAACAAAAGCTACCATCTTTTGTTTTTGTTTACAATCTGTAGTTGGCAATATACAATGTTTTTATTAAATTTCCTATGGTTAATGTCGTCTTGGGTGTTTGTGTGAATGATTTGTTGACCGGAAAATAACACATTGACGCATAATTTTCATCAGCAATTAAAATATTAAAATTGTATTAAATACGACCTAAAGTTTTTCCCAAAGTTGAGGGTGGTAGCCTGGTAGGGAACAGTGGGGGTGAAATATCGCTTGCCTCCTGGCGGATTATTATGTTTCATATTATTATGTACCATCATGCCAAATTTTATGCTGATAACTCATTCGGTACCTTCATGGTGAATGTTGGAAATCAAGGTAAAAATAATATAAACTATTAGGGATTGGGGTTGAAAAAATGTGGTTTAGGAAATGAGAATAGGCCGATTGGGTTAAAACACATTAAAATATAATTTACTAATTTGAATAAAAATTCAATTTTGAGTTAGAGCTATGAATTATTCCAATTTTAGGGGGTGTTGGGGGTGGAATATCGCTTGCCTCTCGGCGAATTATTGGTCATATTAGTATGTACCATCATGCCAAATTTCATGCTGATAACTCATTAGGTACCTTCATGGTGAATGCTAGGTAAAAATAATATAAACTATTAGGGATGGGGGTTGAAAAATTATGGTTAAGGAATTGAGAATAGGCCGATTGGGTTAAAACACATGAGAACATAATTTTAATAATTAATTTGATTAAAAATTCAATTTTAGGTTAGAGCTATGAATTATTCCAATTTTAGGGGGTGTTGGGGGTGGAATATTGCTTGCCTCTCGGCGGAAGTATGTGAGTCTGAGGTACATCTAAGTGTGGTCCAAGTTTCATAGTTCTAAGATGTACCGTTTTCTCTGTAGGCTCTTATTCCTCTCTGGCAGAATCCCCCCCCCCCCCCCAAACAACCAACCAACCAACCAGCCAGCCGAAAGATTTTCTTCGACTTTTAAGCACTTTTTTTAACACAGAACGGGTTATCGGATCCGGCTGATTTTTTTTTTTGGTATGTCATGGACCACATATCAGGTCATATACCGAGTTTCAAGATTGTAAATCTTTCGGGACGGCGTGTGCAGATAGCTGAAAACCCCCCAACTCGGGTAGGAGTAAACAGGGTCGAGTTATCATCGCCTTCTAGCAGTCGCGTGCGCTTGGCTGCGGGCGAACGACCGTCGCCCTAGATACTCAAGTTAAGTGACAATGTTGTCTATAAGGTTGGCTAGTGACCTTCTTCTGCGAAGCCGATATTCCCTTAGTCAACTTGTCAGTTATCATAGTTCCTCAGTCATTCAATGTGGCGCTCACTCAGTCAAAGAGCTAGTAAGTAAAGTTGGTTAAGTAAGTTAGTTAAGTAATAAACCAAAAAAGAAAAAGAGAGCTAATAATAAAATACTAATTTAGCCAGTTTTGGTGGAGGTGCCGGTCCTGCGTAGAATCTGTCATCCCACTTTTAACTCGGACGTGTAGAATACATGCGGAACGCACGATTGTACGAAGCAATTAAAACACACTAAAGTTAAGTAACAGTATTGTCCATTTTGTTGGCTGGTGACCGCTCTTCTGCGAAACCGATATTCCCTTAATCAACTTGTCAGTTATCATAGTCCCTAGTCATTCAATGAGGCACTCACTCAGTCAAAGAGCTAGTAAGTAAAGTTGGTGGGTGAGTTAGTTTTTTTTTTTTAGTTATTTAATCATAAAAGAAAAAGAAGCTAATAATAAAATACTAATTTAGCCAGTTTTAATGGAGGTGCCGGTCCTGCGTAGAATCTATCATCCCACTTTTAACTCGGACGTGTAGAATACATGCGGAACGCACGATTATAGGAAGCAATCAAAACACACACTAAAGTTAAGTAACAGTATTGTCCATTAGGTTGGCTGGTGACCGGTTTTCTCAGAAACCGATACTATGCCCCTAGTCGCCCTGTCAGTTATCATATTAAAGTTACTTAGCCATTCAATGAGACACTCACTTAGCCAGAGAGCTAGTGACTTAAGTCTGTGGGTGAATAAAGCTAGTTATTTAGTCAGTTACAAATCAGGAAACAAATAATATAGCTAATAAGACAATAACTAATTTATCTGGTTTTGGTGGAGGTGCCGGTCCGGACTAGAATCTATAATCCCACAATACATGCGGAACACACGATTGTGTTCAGATCGCTATCAAAACAAACACTGAAGCTATTAGGTTGGCTGGTGACGGCTCTTCTCCGAACCGATATAAATTATTAGTGAGAGTAGCGGGAAATTGTGAAGCAATAGTTCTTGTCGTGAGCTACTCGTGACGGTGAAGGAACCAATAAACTAGTTCAAACTTGATCAAATATTCTGTATCAGAATGTATATAACCTACTTTAGCGACTCGGTTAACATCTGGACAAAAATGGGAGATATAAGAATAACAAAAGTAAAGCTGATGAGTTGACGATTTAATCACACGAAGTTAATAAATTGTCAAGAATTACGAAAACGAAGTTTTAATTTACCACAGCCGATTCCAATCTTTATTTAAAACTAGAACTAAAACAAGCGTTGCGTTCCATCTACAGACACATTGCTATAACGAAAAAATTATGTTTAATAAATTTACTTTTGTATGTGCACTAATGTACACTGTTTTTATATTTACTGCAACTCTTTGTGTAGAATCAGAAAGTATAAATAGGCCCATTTGTACGTTGTTGATGCTTCTAAGATTATAGGGAGCAAAGCTACCAAAAAAGCACCACGTTTGTGTCCGTCCGTCTGTGCGTGTGTCACGTCTCACGGTTAAATTTGCTAAAATCTTCATCACAGATAGCGCTTCGTTCAGTTTATTGCATAATCTCATAAATCCCAAAAAGTTGACACGAATTAATTCATCGCGCTCAAAGTTTTAATGTTTGTTCGCGCTTGTTTAATTTTTGGCGTTTCTGCTTCACCTCCCGTCGTCGTCTGTAGCCCGCTTTGTAACATCAACACGAACTAATCTCTGCTCTAGTATTTATTATTAAATAAAGCTTCTAATTAATGTGCTCTTGTCATGTGAGTGCTTGTCTATGGGCAGGCATATTAATTTATAATTATACCCTCGAGTGATGGTGAATATCGGATCACGGTTAATTGAATCGTACATGTTGTTTCTTGATGAAGACCGTCTGCTCTTCGACGCCGCGACTCTGCTTACCGCATGCGATTCACGTCACCGCACTGACGCAAATAAATTCATCACGTGACGTCATCCCTGCGAGACTGGGGCGTTGATCTCAGGAGGTGAGGGATTATGCGCCAGAACACGTGGTTAAACCACTCGTGACGTTAGGAATCCAAGGCGAGATGTGTGCTCCAGACAACACTGCATTGCCTGGGATATTATAATGTCTCAACATTCACACGAATAAATTGTAAAAGTTTTTTAAACCGGATTTCAACTAGAAGAGCGCATTTAATGATTTCTACTCGAGATCTTTTCGTTTGGTGTTATGAATACAGAACAAATTTTCGTATAGTTTTTTCACACTTTTCCTGAAACTCACGTCCACCGATGGTTAGAGCAGATGGAAGGTTCGAGAGCTAGTGTAACGGCTTCGTTCTTCTCGACGTCTGCTCGGCATTCCGGGTCAGTGGAGGAACCTATATGACAGTCAAGGTTACACCGTCTTTTCGGATGGGACGTTAATCCATTGGTCCCCTTGGTACTTTTTGTAAGAAGTAGGCTACGTGCCGGTACCGGGTTTTCTCTCCTCCCTTCTGTTCATACTTTATTCTCATCTACCACCACTCATCGTCTCAAAATAGCCTTAATCAATCCAATCAATCAATTATATAATCTACTTGTACGATAGCTTTGATGTTCGAAACATCTGTGTTAGATGCATTCAGCAAATAGGCTGCTATAATTTAGCCTAGACCATGTTTTATTTTTTCTTGCTTTTCATTTAATGATTTTGAACTTAACGTCTTATATTTTTGCGCTTGCGCTATAATCGAGACGATGGTGTATGTACTTATTCAATATTTTAATAGTCTTAACAAATGTATGTAATCAAAATACATTGTGACTATATGATAATTGTGATGATGATACATGGATGGATACAGGGCAATCTAAACACATACATGAGATTTCAGATAATATACCACAATCAAATTGTAGTATGTCTTATTATGTTATAGATGAGTAGTTTCCTCCGAAAAC
This sequence comes from Sweltsa coloradensis, assembly GCA_024449915.1. NCBI lineage: Eukaryota > Metazoa > Arthropoda > Insecta > Plecoptera > Chloroperlidae > Sweltsa > Sweltsa coloradensis. Next base: position 1,099,137 of record JAMZAV010000016.1, read on the forward strand.
GTGAAAAATCTCGTTTGCTGAACATTCGCCGTGGAGTCTTTTTCAGACAAGAAACGATATGTGATAAAACAAAGTTATTAAATGGCCATCTTCCACTGTAGTTTCCCATCAGCCCGCCACTCAGCGCCAGTGTCAAGAGTGTTGGATCATTCATGACCAGATTAGGAGCACAGTCGCTCAGCCAAACCCGATATCTGTGACGTCATTAACCCGGGTTATTGGTTCTCTCCTCTGTCAGAGGTTTACTATGTATTTATACAGTTTAAAGTTATTACCTCACTAGTATCACTTTTAGTGGCCGTCAAGTTTTACTGCCACTCAAATAAGCGCAGTGAAAATCCCGGCCAAATTAGTTGGGTTGAAGCTACCACGACCTTTAGTGTGAGATGTCAAAGAGAATCAATGGGGGAAATAAATGCGTGTTTTATTAGTCACGGGAGGGAGGCTCTACCGCGCACGTAGCGGCGAGATACTTTCTTGGTGGTGGACGCTATCTGTCGGAGATAACCTCAACTGTGTGATAGAACGGGTTTCACACGCATTTTGACGGGTTTGGCAGATTCAAATACATTGAAGGGATATTGATTTGTCGCGAACGTAGACCAATTGAAATCTTATTGAAAAGAATGTTTTTTATTACTAAGGAAATTGGAAAATGCCGTTTTAAAGCGAGAAGAATGAATATTTTTAACGCGATTATTGTACATAGGCCTAAGAAAATGGTTAACCCACTACATCCCACACTATTTAACGGTTTTTACAGAAAAAGCACGGACAAAGCATTATTTACTTAGTGCCATACATACACTATATAATTAAAACTTTATAAATTAATTAATTAGTATAAATAAATTCGTATCAAGAGTTTACCCACTCAGTCACGTAATTGATATTCTTTAAAAACTTTATATGCGAAAAAGAATTATGAAAGCCTAACTACGAATAACGTAACCAGTTATCAGCAAAACAAACACAGTATGTGTTGTTTTGAACTTCCTTGCTGTATGTGAGGCTTATCTAATTATTCCAAACAATGTTTCAGATTGGTCAAACGCATTATTACTTAAAACAGTTACCATAACCGTCCATGAAATTGCTAAATGACAACGTTGTGTAGCTGTGTATTGAATAACATCAATAAATTCCTCGTGTACGAGCATGTGTCCACTTGATTGAGGTGTTTTCCAGCCCATCAGCTGTCGTTCACTGTTGCCATTATCTTGACGTTTGTCACATACCGACCTTAATAAAGAAATCAAACTCCCATCTGAGATTCTATTCCAATTAAATTAGTTCACTGGATAATCACACACAATTATTTTACTGGGAAACACCCCTATATGCAACCCTTTTCTGACCGTCCGTTAACATGTGTCACGTCTCACGACAAAACCGAAAACAATCTCCGATTAACGTACGGTTTTTTGTTAATACTTTCTTTCACCAATGATTATACATATTATGCTGGTTGTGACCCTTGGGGTCATACGTGGTCTACTACCTTTTAAGAAGGGGGCCAGGTTTGTGTACTGAGCACCTTCATCAAGAGGTTTCAATGCTAGATAAGATTTTATTTGTGTCTTATTCGACAATCTGTTTCATGACTAAGAAGCTTTGCTCCCTATTTTTGAAACTCCTGTACCCATGCTTGTTGAAGCATTTTACACCTTGATAAGTTTTATTTTTATTTTATTATTATTGCTAAAGTTAAATTAAATATCTTTGCATCTCAATCTGAAATCTTGCTCGACAGAAAAAATCAACTTTTCAGGAAGTAGGATAACTAATAAAGGTGATCCAAGTGTAAGGCACATAGGCTTACATTATGTAAACAATGAAAATAATCAGTAAAAAATAAATGTTGTAATTGTAATATAACCTATTCAAAATAATAAATGCTCCTGGTCGATCGTTCTACCAATAATATCGTAGTTTAAAATTGAGGAGTAAGGTAGATATAGTTGTATCATCGATGCGCTATAATATGTCATTTTCGATCATTTCCGTTGGGTATAGTCTACAGCGTGCGTGGATGAGTTAGCACCAACCAATGATATTTAACATCTATAGTAGGCTAGATCGATCCCAAGTCATTGATCCACTTCCTTGACAATTTGAAGCCATCTTGAATATGGCAGTTTGTATGTTGAAGTAGATGGGAGCGATTTGTAGCCCAAATATTTTTCAAGATGGCTGTCAGGATGACAAGTGAGCATGTTAGCCAGTAACACCAAATGATTACTAAATTCCCTTATGCAATAACTTCTTATTGTTTCTGTTTGTGCACTCCCATCTGCACAAGCTAAACCCACATAAAAAAATCAAGAAAAATCCTTAATCGCATATAAAACATAATCTAAAGCATAGATTGGAACGCCAAATCGCCATCTTAAATATGGTGGATTGATGCATCAATTTGCTACGCTCGCGCTTGTGCGGACGTATTGGAGACTAGTAGGGATGTAACCTATACTATAGATATTAAATATCATTGGCACCAACAGTCTTGCTGATGTTTAAGCACAAACTGAACTTAAAAGAATGAAGTTCGTGTTTATTTTGGCTGCAGGTATTAATACAGTTTGGTACTGTTTTTATTTTTATTTGAAATCCTGTTGACAGAAATTTGCATAATAAGGATTTAACCCGGGCATTTCACACTTTTTGTTTCACAGTTATTTGTAATAAATAATTGGCAATATAACAAATTGTGAACACACACAAACACTCTCATATTGTAGTTATTAAACCAATCGAAACGAGTAGACGAGTCTTGATTTTGACAAGCTCACACCAGCCATGTTATAGATGAACAACGGAATAAAGGTGATACAGCGATGCGCTGTTGCCGCTGTTGTTGCTACAGCCCCCTTGCTTGTTAACCCCGTGACGGCAGTCACAAGTGACAGTGACAGTGACAGCAAACAACACATGGGAGAGGACAGTTGACGAGCTCTCCCTCAACCGCATCAAACCAGACCACGTCACGTGACCCCCCACCCCAACCCATGGCTACCAACCACACGAATACCAACCTAGTGTTATACGTTCAACGGAAACAATAGTCGTTGCCACAATGAAATTATTATTGTGATGACGATGATGATGATGACGCTGGCATTAACTATGAACACATTGTATTATCGTATTGTTAGCAACCACTGGCACTGGGTTAGTTTGAAACAACGGTTTTATCTCGTATTTAACTTTTATCAAAGTTCCAGGGTTCAAATCCAGACTTCTGCTGTAGTGGTTCTTTTTACTTTTCTGGTAAGTAATTCATCCCATCAACATGCCGCCACTCAAAATCAGTTCTTATTTAATTGTTTGTTTATGACTGTTATTTGCACCAGTCTATTTCAATTTGCATCCATAGCCTCATCCTACTGGTAAACTCATTCCGATAGATACAGCTAAACGGTCGAAAAGAACCTTCGCCACATTACTATCCTTCTGTACTTAGCTTGTTATCTACCATGGCAGCTGATCGTTGTTTCTCATCTACAAGTATTGATAATACCAGAAAATAATAATATAAGTTCAAACGAGCGTTGAAAGTTAAAACATATTCTTGAATACCCTTGATTTACACACGTTGCCAAAGGTGCGTAATTTAAATTTGGTCTTCCTAAAAAGCTGTCTACCTCTTTAATTTACAAATTTGAAAATCTCGAAAAAGAGAAGTAGCATAAAATTGCTTTACGCTGAGCAAATTGGTTTATATTTGAAACGAAATCGGTAAACATAATTGGTTGACGTTAAGCCAATACTTAAACCGACGGAATATCCGATAATCGTTGCCTGGTTTGGGGTTGATGTCACCCCGGGTGTAAGTGATGGATCGTAGCTCAGCACGTTAAATGGGTTGGGTAGTGGCTCACTAGAGGTGAATAAACGCATCATATTTCGTTGGAGTCATCGCATTCTCGTGGAAATGAAATCATGTGGTAGCCTACGTTACCTCAGCAATGTCGTAGTGCTTCAAATCAAAGCTAGGTAGGTACTTGAACTTACTATTTATCTAGTTAGTCACCTGAAGAGGGTCAGATCTAATGTGTTTACCTACAGCGGGCATATTTTTATGGAATTCAGTGCCTTCTACGTAGAGAGACACCAACCAGTTATTATAATAGGATCAGACCACGCGCAATTGCACAACCGACAACGTACAATCATCAACGTTTAGAAACATATACCTAAACTCCTTCTAATTTATTTTAAAATAGAAAGACTCTTTCTCAGTTAATGTGATAAGATGAGGTAAGATATTTTCATAAATCTTTACTATGTATAGACAAACATGTGTAACATATTCTAGTTTCCTAGATTCAAATCAAACTCAGCCAAGTACATCAGTAAAAAATTTCAAGTTTTGTGTCGAAGAGTTAGCTGGATATTCTGACTTGGCTCCTTTTGAACTAAACTGAAATATAAGGACGCATCCTAAACAGTTGCATCCAGTGGCGTAACTATAGCTCTCTCCAAAGCCCCCCTGCAAGATTCTTTAATGACCCCTTCGTACCACAATTTCTTATTATTTTTGTCATATTATGTCCTTACCTTCAATTAAGAACTATCTCGCGAGATTTCATTGTCTATTTATTAGATTTCACTGACTTTTTTTCATTTTGAATGTTGCTATCTCTAGGTCACTAAGAGCTCCGGGAAAATATAACGTATAGTGCTCGAGTACATAATTATATACTCAATAGCATCATACAGTTATTTTTCTTGCCATCCAATTCTTTCGTAAACGAAAAAGGTATATTGAATGTTTCTACCTTCAGTTAAATACCCAGCAAACGTTATTGTCTTCAAATATCTAAACCAAAACCGCTTCACCACTAAATAGAATCAAGGGGTTAAATACTTAAGCAAGCTTCATTTTTTAGACTTGTTATAAATTTGATACAACGAAGCAGACTGGGGCAGAATAGAACAATCCGATAAAATACCAAGAAAGCGTCAATAGGATTACAGGCACGGCAACATAAAGGGAAGATCAGTCTATAAAGAGAACTCATTGTGGTGTGGGTGGGGATGTTTGTTATTCTGTGCTCGAGGAGTCATTTCAGAGGTTTCAAAACCTATAGTTGGTAACGAAATCTCTGAAGCCACAATGCAAATCTCATGCATGTATTCTCTACTAAGGGATTTTATGTTTTTGCTTTGACGTTGAAAGTGTAAAGTGTTTCGTAAATAGTCTGAAATCATTTGCAGAATAAGTAATCGTGTTTACATTTATTTATTTATTTACAATATTGCTCGTTGGTCTTGTTGTGTGGCTCGTTGGTCTTGTTGTTAGCGTATCTGCTTCCAATGCAGAAGGTCCAGGGTTCGATTCCCGCTAAAGTCAGAAGTTTTTTAACTTCTGATTTGGACTTAAGTCCATCAGTTCTTGTCTTAGGAGTTTGTAAACGGTGACTTTGGAGCCGTCCTAGCAACGAAGCACATAATAAAGTTCAGAGTTGTTCTGAATCGGCCTTGTTGATTCTGGCGTTGATTCGCGGGTGTTCGCACTGTCCATACCACTGATTGCTATATTTCCTATTAAAAATATCGATCTTTGGTTGGTTATCGCTCACTCGTCGATTGCGTCGGGGCCTGCAGGGTTGGCTTGGTCGCTTTGATTTAAAGTCCCCCACTGAAAATCAGTTATATAACTGAGTGGGCAGACTCTAAATAAAATTTATTTATTTTATTTATTTATTTAAGGGTTGAGTGTGTCCCTCATATCACTTTACTATCTTGGGGTAACAAATTATAGTCGATGCCGAATAACTTTATATAACACATTTATATTAGTTGATTGCCGGTAGTTGGGAAAGGGCGCGCGACCTCACATTACTGAACAAACTCTTACAATATGGCGAGTAAATGAAGTTCTTCCTAACACAAACACATACACAACATCAACCGTTAGTTCACCAGAAACCATAAAAATACACTCACGACTTAGTAAGGGCAATCATTAAACTGTACATCTGAAATCGCAGCTGCATGACATGAGATCCGTAAAGGAGGACTGTTCACCAAGAAGAGTGTTTATTCACATCAAAGTTTCATAGTTTATTGCATATTATGCATAGAATGTGAACCTCTATTCTTCACATGTGGCTCATTAATTATATACTAGGGAAACGCCAAAGTCGTTGTTAGACGAGTGAGTGAGCCATGTGTTGAGTACCCGGTAACATTTATTTTCTTCCCCTTACCTTAGGCCTCCCTATAGCCTATCATAGGCTACAGTGGAGCATTTTGGCCTAAACTATGGCCTAAACTTTTACACAACTCCCGGACCAACAATCTACCATTAAGCAAGACCCGGCAGTCACACGGAATATTCAGTTGAAGACTGCCAACAACAGCAACCTCCGGCACAGTGATTTCCACCAATACCCTATTATTTATACGAATATAATTATCAAACTTAAATGCAAATGTTCCCGGGTACCACCACATGACTCGCTCACTCGTCTAACTACGACTTTGGCGTTTCCCTAGTCTATTTGGCTAAAGCGCCCTTGTAGCCGAAATGTGGGAGTCGTGGGTTCAATCGCCTGGTCGGGAAAGATTTTGTAATTTCTAGATTGTATTTAAAAAATAATTAAACATGTTTTGAAATGCATATAACGCAGTGTAGTCCATCATCTGTGGCAATAGGGCCTACTATGGTAAACATAGCCAGTACGAAATACGTGAAAATATTGCAAGGTTTACTCAATCTACGAGCGGAATTTGGGGGTACCTTGACGTGCAACATTCGACAGACCTTGCATGGGCACGGCATTACACGGCCAGGCGAAAAACAAACAAAAAATATATTTTCAAAATCTAAAACATTGTCGTTAAAATAATTTCTAAAACATTGGAAGTCTATTTTTCAGTTTATCATTCCTTGTAGGTTTAAATCGCAATGAATCTTGCTGATTTTGTTAGCAGTTCTCAATCAACTCGTACCGGATGTCTGTTTAAAATTTCAGCGCAATCTGTTCAGCGATTCGGCTGATTTTCAACGTACACACACACACACGCACACGCACGCAGAAGAACAACTAGGGCCGTTTAAGTCGAATGGAAATCACTACGTTCGCTACGCTCACTCGTTCGATGAAACTACATTTCGTAACAACAACAAATATTATTGGTGGGTATTAAAGTGTGCTGAATTTAGATGACTGCCAGGTGTATGCTTCTGTAAGCAAAACTACGAGTACACTCGTGTTTGAGCTATAATATTCCCTTTAGTCAAAAATCCACAAACCGGCAGTAAACAGAACAGAGAAGGAAATATCCATCTACTGAACGGAATTTTAAAGTCTCACAGAATAAATAAAGGGAGCAATGATTTGGGAGCGGAAAAAGGAAAGGAAATCGTGTTTACGGCCGAATAGAGACATTGAATTTGAAGAAATTTCGATTAAAAAGCGTTTTTGTAATTGAAAGGAAATACAATAAATGCCAATTATGCTAAAAAATGTTATTTGACTCATGAATGTTTACTTTCTTACACCACTACTGGAAAGTTTCTATCTCTATTCTTATCAAGAACTGCCTGCCTAGTCTAACGTGTAAACCGCCGTGTCTGCCTTATCTCGTAATTTTATTTATGTGAGTCTGCTGGCACTCTCCACCCTGCTCTATTCAACTTGATTTACCTTAATACCATGATAGCGGGTTCAGGTGCAAACCCGTGAATAATTCAGTCTCCCTTAGGGAAGAAAAGAATTGACAAGTTTATAATTCCCCCGGGGTTCATTATTTCGTATTTAAAAGGGGAATTATTACGTTCCCTAGTAATAATTAAACCCTTCTTCCCGTGCTTGAGCCTTCATCGAGCACGAGCAGACCGTGTGGGGTGATTGATGGTTCGCCTGACATCCTGTCTTAATTCCGACTGAAAGCTGAAACATCTGTGTTTTCTCTCCGCCCTGGTGCATAGGAAGATGCTCAAAGCAATATTCTGTTTTCAACCAGAGATGAAAGTGATGGTCCACGCTTTCACTGAAACTTTTTCTCTCTTTTCTTTCGTTTTCTCGGCAGCGATACTGTTGAAAAAGATCTGTGAATGACGTAAGATTTCAATTCAATTGGCTATACTCCTGAAGCAACAGGGATATGGAAAACTTTAGCCGGAAATGATAAATTGCTTCTAACAAGGTTATACCGGAGTTTTTCTTTTAGATTTTTTTATTGGAATAAAAGGAAGCGTTTACGTTTTGGGACTCGGACATCATAAGTCCCTAGTGTCTTTATTTATTTGTTTCACTGTCCTTCATTTTTGTATTTTACAAAATGTGTTACAACACTTATATTACAAAAAAGTTCTACTTGTAAGTACCAAAATGTGTCGCCTTATGTATGATAAACATTTATTCATATTATTTTGAAGTTACGATGAATGATATACAACCGTCCGCGGTGACATACGATTAGGGCGCTTTTCCGAAGCGTATGGCTCTACGAGGACGTGGGTTCGAATCACGCATAATGCATGTTTTTTTGTAATCGTCCTTCACCCTCATCTATCACCACCTCGTCTCGAATAGCCTTATCATCATCATTAATGATACAGTCTGTGATAGGCTGAACGAAATACACACTCTATTCTATATACTCACAATATGCACGTGTTGCACAAATTCGAAATCCTGTCCTATATAAAAAAACCTCCTGAAAAGTCTAATCGCGTACACGTTTGTGCATTGTGAGTGTATGACAACCTTAGGAGTTGGTGAGAGAATAGAGTGTTTGCCCACCAAACAACGCTCCCTGTTTATTTATTTATATAGGATTTGCAGACTCTTGAATTCACAATGCTGGTGTTTACATGAAGTTTACTATTGGTTTCATTAGATTTCGCTAGACACGATTCCTTTTCGTCTGCATGCAATTGCGGCTGTGACAAAATCTTGTGCCATGGTGTTTCAAAATCACACTTTTATACGACACAAGAATAGTTTCCAATCTGTCTATTGAGGGATGACTGTTACAAAATCATGGAAGGCAAACAAACGTTTCAAGCAATATACGTCAATTTTTGTTCCTCCTTTGAGTTCTAGTCGTGTTTAGTATGGGTTCCCGTTCCCTACCCAACTAATGCTGAAACCACCGTCTGCAAACATATAAAGACTTTAAGATGGGGTTCTCTCAACATCTAAGGCTTTGTCTAAAGCAATATTCAAACATAAATCAAGTGCTAATCAAAATAAGTAGACGCCCTTTAGTCAATGTTGCCTTCTATATCTTCCCTCTTCCTCTTCCTCGCTTGTTCTGCAACAGAGTTCCTTGGGTTCCTATGCTCTCCCATTCTCTCTTCAGTGTTGCTCTGTGTTCCCAAATGACTTGCTTTGATAACATCTCCTTTGGTTACAAATTACGTCATGAAAATGTGCTCTTCTTTGTGCGTGGGCGAACTCTTTGTGGCGTGTATGTACGTCATTCGGTTAGCGCACCGAAAGAATGATAAGAACAATCTTTAAACTCTGAATCGTTACTTGAGGCTTTAATCAGGAAATGTTTGATGATAATAAAACCGAGGTGTACAAAGGGTTTGAAAACCGTATGAGTATAAAAGGTTTGTAGACTCTTGCTGTTATTGTCACTTATATAATATGTTATTTACTTAAACTCTAACAATTATTGCATTATAAAATTTAACCCAGGCCAAAAATTAAATTCATTTATTATATAAAATGTATTTTATAGTGAAATAATATTTTAAACGGCATAATAAAAGCAATACAGAAAAACTAACATCACAACTGATTACTATTTCGCTTGATATTGCCAGTTGAATTACTTGAAAAGTATACTTTCTTGAATTATTCATACTGCATTAAGGTCGATTTCAAATAATGATCGTGATTTGTGTCATGAACCATGCATTTACAAATTATGAGCCTTTGATGTTTGTTAATAATCAAATTGTCTCCGATGCGACTTGAAATTACGAGTCAGTCCTGCCCTCAAAGAGGTCTTTACCATAATATTATGTATGTATTTATTCAACAACAACAATGTCCAGACTGTGAATATTTTTAGTCATCAAAAACAGCTCGCAAAATTACAAATTCGAGTGTCATTGGCGTTCACGAATTACGCGAGCTTTTCAAACGTTGTTGACGGGTAAAATGTCAGAAGGCTGTTTTGTGTAAAATCATGTAGACTTCTACCGGACCGGGGGGTGTGATGGTAAGCCCGGATAACGCGTGGATTAATTAGTCGCTTGCTTCATTAACTCCCTTAAGGCTTAAAAGAATTCAATCCATTAAACAGCATCGACTCTTGGTGAGCTGCTCTAGGCAGCACAATGTGGAGAACAGGATGTTTTATAGAGGGGTGTTTGTCAAACAGAAGAAGTTGAGTAAAACATAGGAAGACTAAGAGGGAAGTGACATCACGTGCAGTTATCCCGTGTGTCCCTTATGTCCCGTGTGCAGTGTCCCGTGTGTCCAGGGTGTCCCTAGTGTTGTCCCGTATATTGCGTGTTCAGATGTCCCGTGTGCAGTGTCTTATTCGGTTGCACTCTTACCATCACCCCTCCCTCTTCAGGAATTCACTCAGTATAGTATGGAAACTATAAAATGAATAAGTCTAATGTAGCTGCTATATTAAAGGTTAATGTATTTAAAAACGTTTGTTATTTCAAATCAATCAAAACAATTTAGGCTTTGGTATAATAGTAGGTCCTAGGTTTATGTTCTCGCAGCCTGTAAGCATAATTAAGATACGAGGTGTGCGGGTACCCGAAATTTCGGGCCGGATTGGGTATTTGTGGATCTAACCAATAGTAACAAAAGGTACCTGATTTTCGGGTAACGAAAGCAAAAATCAGGGATTGTGGAAATGCCGGTCCAGGATTTACAAACTTTTTTGGTGGAGGTGCCGGTCCAGACAATTTTGAATTAATAGCCTACACTAAACGCCATTCAGTAAAAATACTGACAAAAGAAAATGAATTAATTACAAAGTGAGATTCTTTAGAAGATTTAAAAAAAAATTATTTTCCGTTATCCGATCCGACCAAAAACCCGAAGTTGTTTAGCACCCGAACCCGACCCGACTGTCAAAACATCCACCCGCAAAGATCAGATATTGACATTACACGTGTACGTCAACATGACAACAATTATGATTAATTAGTCATACACGGGTACACACATGAAAACCAAGGGGTTTTAGACTTTCTAATCATATTATCCGGAATCATCAAAATCAATAACATTTGTGCCACTGCTATTATTACTAATACTTTTTTTACAGGTACGTGTCATTTCCGAGGCACGTATACAAGGTTTAGAACACCTGTGGTTTCAATCTATGCTACAACAACATTTTACCTCAAACGCTGATATTAATTGATAATAGAAGTGGGCATGCAATATGTCACGCACATGATCGACAGAGGATGACGTGACCGAACGCTCGTTGACTGACGCCGTGTGCGCGTCTTGTTACAGAGAGCCCAACTCTCCAATCAGCGGACGGTCAGACTCGTCCCCTTCAGACGGCGACGACGAGGTCCCCGAGCCGGAGATGCAGACGCCTCCCTTCTGGGACACCTACGACTCCATTAACCAACTCTATCTAGAACTAGGTGAGCTATGTCTTGTTTATCTACTGTTTGTAGACTCTGGTTTAACGTAATATCTAGACGTTTTGTATTAAAATACAGAGAATTCGTCACTTTTAGGAGTTATTATTATTGTGGCCGAAACAAAGTTTTGTATTAAAATACAGAGAATTCGTCACTTTTAGGAGTTATTATTATTGTGGCCGAAACAATGTTCAAGCAATCTTTATAATATTATTTAATTCGTACATACAAACTTAAATATTTTATATGAACACTCCTTCCATCCAGAGAATCTCTATAAAAAATACGTCATTAAATGAGTCTTATCTTGTAAAAACCGCTGTATAAATGAAATAACTTTCTTCCAAATTAAGTCAAGCATGATAACTAAGTGAATCAAGCCAGGTTCTCCTTCTCTACACTTGATAAAGAACTGCATGGAATGGTACATTTAGACTTGGGCTAAACTCATCATGTTAAGTTCGTTCTGTGTCAGTATATAAACAGTCTTGTTTATTTCTGTGTCCGTGTACATCAGTGTGGCTTTTAAGTCAGGGATTCAGTGTAAGCACTAGAGTAGTTAGTGTACGAGATTAGTACGCTGGTTCTTTGGACCATGTTAAAAAAGTTATTGCGTGCCAAATATATGTAACATGGCGCGTATCAATGAGGCAGTAGTAATTTAAGGGGTGAAAATAGGAAATCCTGTTGATTTAGCAGACCGTTACGTATTTTCAATGGGTGTTAATAACAACAACAGGGTGGCCCACAAAAGCAACGGTTTAAAATAGGCTAAATCTTCACTTGATTAAGTGAAATTTTGAGGTAACGATGATAAGGTCTGTATCAGGAACACACAGGATGTCTAGACTGAAGCATGGCATCTGCAGACATCTTCCCTAATACATCATGTGAAGTGCAAATAAAATCACAAACAAGATATACTCACATACCGAGTCGACTGACGTGAACCCTCAACAACTAGCATCCTACGACACATCCATCGCATCTCCCTGTCGTTGTTCTGGCTACAAGAAAACAACAGTGGTTATTCAATTGAGGCGTAAAATAATAATGTAATGGTAGCCGACATTATGTATACAAAATGGGGGCGGGTGATTTTGCCAATGCACGTTAAATTTACATTTTAATTCCTTTAAAAGTAAGTATTTCCGCCTTACTCATTTCAGTGTAGATTCTTATTATTGTAAACCAGTGTACATACTACTTAGGCGAACGAAACTATTAATTGCAACATTGGAGTTAATTAAAAAAGTCAATGACACAGATGAATCCGGAAAACCAAATCTACACTGCGAGCTTAGCAAATAATTATAAAGGGTATCTGAAACTGTTGACACCGTGCACGCTGTTTTTCAGGCCATAATTATTGTCCAAAAACGAATTTTCCTTCAACTAATGCCGATCGAGCGCTACAAATCACATTCAGTGTTGGTTTAACGTGACTGATCGCCGAACAACATCGGGCCGCGCCATTTCCCGTCCTCACTTTATCAATGAATGCTATGCCCGATTGGTCGCCGACAAAGAGTGAGTGCATTAAAAGGGCGCAGAACGACCAGTTATTTTCGAAAAGCCATCGTAAAAACGTAAAGCAAGTGGGGCAAACATCACAGAGATAAACCATAACAAAGCGAAATTACAGGATGATCGTTAGCCAATTTTGAAAACGTTATTTGTCATTTTGTTAGAGCTGTGAAATATTTGTTTTTTAAATTTAATTGATATCATTGTCACGACGAACGATTAATCGACATATTATGCGCGTCTACCGAAGATTTCATCACACGGTTCGGTATACTGTAACTGTTACATTACTTCAAATCAAGCTATACGATTTTGAGAAAGTTTTTATAATCTTGAAATAATTTTGTTGTTCCAAATATAAAAAAAATGGCTTTTCATCTTATTTAGAGTCTATACCCACTCAGTTATATAACTGAATTATTATGTTTCGAAAACGCTCGATTACTGCATTATCATTTCTCTTTGCTGTATAGTCGAAAGTTTAAAGTTGCCCGGCAAAACTAATAAAAAACAATACATTTCCCGACAAGACAATGTATGAAGAATTTTGCGCTTAATGTTTGTAACTCTAAAATACATTCACAGATTTTGACATTTTGCAAGGTTGTATGTTAGCAGTCTAAATATAGCATTTGAAAAATACAATTTCACAAAATTGCTTACATTTGGATAAAACCAAGCCTTGCAATCAAACATGTTGTTAATTTTAGCTACCTAACTGACCGATATAGGCAGCTAATGCGTAACGTGTTAAACTTTGATTCGGAAGGTTTCTGATTCGATTTTTGGAAGTTTGTATTAATGTTAGGTTATAATGATCCACTAGGTTTTCACAATAATGGTCCTTGGACAAGTCCCACGAAATAGTATTTACAAAATAATGATTATGTTTATAATCTTAACACATTATTTTCAAATTTGCATTCGCTGTCTTTAACCACCTTTCGCATCATCATGTTAACATTAATTAGATATTTTAAATTGTGAACGAAAAACTTCACACTGGAAATAGCTCCAATCATTGCCCACTGCTATATTATTCATGGTGCGTACTGCATATAACAAACAAAAATAAAAGATTGGACTAGAATAGTGTGCAACATAGCAAACACTAATCTGACGCCTCGTATATGAGTTATCACGCTTGTTTGAAGCGGGCTACGCTAAAGAATGGTTTGCTTCCGATATTGTCGAATGAAGTCTCAAAGATATTGGATTTCAAATACGTGACAAAACAGTGTGTGTTTCTTCTTTCTTTAAATCCTTGGCCTTGCTTCAGATCAATACTGTAAACACCGACTGAGGTTGGAGTAGCTCACGCGTGAGCGCAAGAAACTCTTATAATCTTAGATCGAGAGGTCGCCGGATTGATACCCGTTAAGGGTAATTCTGACTCGTGGATTTTCCAAGTTTTTTATTCCTTTCACTTTTCCTCTACAACTATCCTCTGACAACCAAACAACCTAGTTACTCAGGGACATGAATGACTTTAATCAGGTTTCTCGAGGAATTAAAACAACATTTAGAGAAACGCTGTTCCAAGATTTAAATGTTGAACCTTGTTATCCGTGTGTTATTGCCGTATAAAACTTACAAACCGACCAATAGCAGATGAAGTTACAACCAATCGCATTGACGGTTTATTATGAGCCCTAAATAAGCCTGCACACAAACCAGTCAGTCCACATGCCATTTTTCAGTTTAACCAAATTTAGTAAGTAGTAAAATATTTTGAAATTATATTATATCTAAATATTCACTCGACATTCTAAATTATATAATGACATTGTGTTATGAGCCGCAACATTTTCTTAATTGAATGATAGTTTTTTGTTGTTAAACGTCTCTATTATTGCATTATGCTATATGAGACGATGAGTAGTAATAGGTGAGGGTGAAGGATTTTTTTTTAAAGCGCCAATCGCATGAACATAATATGTAGTCTCAATAAAACAATATTAATCAGACATTTTGTAATTTTTTTTTCTTGGTCAAATATATTAACAGCGATGGTAATGGTTATGGCACAAGAATAAGATGTTCCCTGGTTGAACCTGACCCCGCAACTCCACCTTCTTGTCTCTCTACCTGTGCCCCCTCACGCACGTGAAGCTTGACCCTCACGAGCTGTGTTTCTCTGTCCAGGAACGAAGCCGGAGATGCGGAACCACTACCGCGGTCACAAGATGTCCCTGTGGTTGAACCTGACCCCGCAACTCCACCGTCCGGGAGAGGAGGATCTCAGCATGAGACATCACCATTTCCAGGAGGAAGGGGCGCAGTTCTACGAGGGTAAGAACCGGGAACAATACCATCTACTCAAGGGACATATTAGTTCAATATTGTATTGTTTCAGTATCCCTTGCTACTGATTCATTATCTCCATGGATGTAATAAGTCTGCCTATCAATTAATGTGAATAATTGGGTTTTTTCTTTTTTTTAAGATAGGACCAAGTCCAGTTCTCAATGGTTTAAACTCGAAATCAACATGACTCTCACATCCTTACTGCAGATATATAAAAATAGCAAATTAATTTGAAAAATATTGTTTTTTTTTATTTTCATATAATTATTATATATTATGTTGTAGCATTTATTTTTTCCTTCCACACATTTTAGGAGCATTTCAATTAAATTTCGCCACTTAAAATGTTCAAGTACAATACAAAACTAACTATCTATCATTAGGTATGGGAACCTAATGTTTTAGTTAAATTAGCATTTTGTAGCGTTTTACAAAATTTGTGTTCACCTATTTAGCATCAAAGCCTGAAACACTTAATTTTCGTATCTCTATTCAGTATACATTTAGTTATAACTCCATCAAGAGTCAACTTGCAAACGTTAATTACTGTCATTGAAAGTTGCTCATTAGACTTTGGTTTTAGATAGTGATGTAGTGATGTAGATATTTTAAGCTAAACTGCTTATACCCTTAAGGTTTCAAGTCACCGGGCTTCAATGTTCTGTTAGATTCAGTTAGTCAAAGGGCATTTAAATGGTGTCTTAGTCAGTGTTAAACCAGTTAGAAAAGGCGTTTAGCTTGTGTTTTGTTGTCAATATAAATTGAAGCCTTTGTGATGCAGTCAAGGATGTGTTTTCATAATCATTGCTGAGACGCTGAAGGCTGTTACAAACCGCAAATGAGTAGACTTTGGGTTTGGATCGAGCAATAACATCTGCTTTAACTACAAAGCGGCGCAAAGCAACCATTCGGATGACCCGAACTCAAACTGAGTTTACTAGTTTATCTTGCAAATATTTGTTATTAAATTAAGCACTTTGACTACTAAGCCACATGCGTATTATGTATGTTTCTAATTTATATTACGAAATTTGTTTACTAATAACACAGATAAGATTGGAGTCAATTATCTTTCACTAATGACCACACATACAGATTGCAAATATTCTTATATTCTTTTCAATCACATTTCTCTTTACTTTTAGTAGATTAAATCTTATAGAAGTAATTTAAGACATTCGCGTGTAATTGTTATCTGTATTTTTCTGCTCAGTGCATTATTACAGAAATCATCTTAACAGTCAACAAATAACACTTATTTGCAGTGTTGATAGAGAGAGACAATAAACTTACTCTGCAGCTTTTCACACTGACTATACCTACAGTTGCTTGAACGATGAGGCAAAATATTTGACATCCAGTTTTGTTGGTTAAGAGTCGAATATTTTGAACAAACTTCTTCCTCAACTCACTCCCGCCCTCCTCCATCCCATAGCCTAGCAAATGTCCTCAATAAACTACGCTCGACACTGATAAAAAGACTTCACTTTTTGCCGTATCTATGTAGTCGATCCTGTAACATTGTGATATCTCACCCGAAATGGAAAAAAATACTTTTTGACGAGCTTATTGATTTGCTCCACGATTGGCAAAGAAGGAGAAGAAAGACAAATCAGTTCGATTAACCGAAAGAGCATGTTCCTGTGCTACTTCAGACACATCATTCACAATATTATTGCAATGCTCTCTTTAATCCACTTACAGATGGAGGAAGTATTGTCATTATTCACTCATTGTATTATACTAGGAAAACGCGTAAGTCCCGCCGCGTAGTTGGATGAGCGTAATTTTTTTTAAACGAAAAAAAGCGAAAAATAGAGATTTTCATGAGAAATAATTTTTTGATTACGCTCAAAAACATGTAGGTGTTGTGTTATAAGTCGAAGAAACTTAAAAAATCGAAAAAAAATCGTAAAATTGCGATTATCACGAGAAATAATTTTTTGATTGCGCTCAAATTTCACACGAATATATAAATTCATGAAATTAAGGTTCTATGAAAAAATCATTACAATAGGATAAAGCATGTAGGTGTTATAAGCCGAAGAAATTTTTAAAAAATTAAAAAAAATCGTAAAATTGCGATTTTCGTGAGAAATAATTTTCCGATTGCGCTCAAAAACGTGGCAGTTCTAAGTTCAGAGATTTCGAAGGCCTCCATAAAATTTCATCGCAATCGGAGTATCAGTTTAGCCAGAATCGTGTTAACAGACAGACAAAAATACAAAAAGAAGAAAAAAAAACATTGCGGATTTTTTTCTTTGGTGTAGTGAAATGGAATCTTCGCTTTGCTCGCTACGCTCATCCAATTATATACATGTTGATCATGTGCATTCATAAATATATTTCGTTGACTGTATGAAATGAGTAGGCCTAAGTTCAATGTTATGGTAATTGTCAAAGGTGCCAATCGAGGCTAATAATAATTATTTTAATAACAAATCATATTCAAGAATTGCTTTTGGTTTTGTTTTGAATGATATCATTGCTTCAATAAATTCCAATCATTTTGTCAAATGAGTAGGCCTAATAAGAAACACATTTTGCAAATACATTTTGGCATGGATTATATTTTTCAAGGTTGCAACGGTACTCATCCAAAGAATGATATACTGTCGGTTTATCTCACAGGTTCGGTCCGACCGCAGACCAACCAACGCCCGAGCGCGACGCAGTTCCACTCCACCGAGGGTTCTACGCTCGCGGCACCCACCACCACCCACACGACGCCCGCCGTGCGCCAGGACGCCACCACCGAGTGCCCCCCCAACACGACCACTCCCGCCGTCAACACCCTCCGACCCTCCAACATAAACAACAACCTGCTGAAGAAGCTCGCCTCCAGTCACTACCAGAGCTACACGACGGCGCTGACCGTCACCATAGCCGTCGGGTGCTTCCTCCTCTTGCTCAATATCCTCATCTTCGCGGGTATCTACCACCAGCGTGACCGCGGCAGCAGTGGGGGCCACTTCGGCGACAAGAAGAAGGAGGAGTTAGTGGAGGCGGGGAGCTGTAGTAGCAGCTCCGGGGAACACTTTGAGAGTAAACACAGTCTGGTTGACCGGGTGTCACTCTCTTCGTCCCAGCAACACATCCACGCGTCGGTGAGCGGGGCGATGATGGACATGCCCCTACAAGAGTTCAAGTCGTCGCCGACGTCGGGGGTGAAGCGCATGGGCAACTGCACGACGGGGCCGCCGAGTTATGTGGCGACGCCAACGGTGCCGGACGTAGCGCAAGCGGCGCCCAATCTAACCAGCCCCTCGATACCCGAGCCCCCGCCGCCCCCCAAGACGCAGCCCCCCGCGTGCAGCCAGGCGGGGGGCGGCATTCTCCGACAACAGGGCTGCCCCCAGACGCCGGGGACCATGAAGAAGCGTGTTCAGATCCAGGAGATCTCCGTGTGACGTAGCTCGCCGGGTGCACGGGACGCTCTCAGTGACCGAGGACGCCTAGGGAATCTTCATAAATGTTTTGTGCATATTTCCACTGTTCATATCTCAACAAATTGCTCCACAGACGTCAAAGGTATATTCATGTTTTTTATTTATACATTGATTGAAATGGCCTATTGAACACACAACTAAGGCTTAATATTTACACGGCCTGAAGGAAAACGAAGTTGTGATCCGTCAAACTGTCTTATTAATGTTTCCTATGCATATTGTGGATTACTTTACTCTCCAGTTTTGTACGCTGTCAGTGCCCCCCGTTTGTGTTTTCAATGTATGTGTCAAAGTGTGTCTCCCCCCAATGTTAAGTGCTGGCCACGCTCTTGCGTCCCGGTCGCAATCCCCGAATCCCTCTTTAATGTTGTGCCGAGCCGGTGCGCGCAACACTGTTATGGAGATGTTGTAGTTACTGGCCTTGCAGCAGCTTGGTTTGTGCAGGACACCTTCAGCTGAACAAGTCGGCTCAACCACAGTGCGCTCAAAGTGAACGATACCGACAAATATATTATTCATTGTTTTGGTGGTGAAAGAGTTTTATCCAGCCAGCTGTTTATGCTGACATTGTTTTGAAGAAAGTACTATATTATATTGAAACAATAAGGAATGGTTTTGAAGGAAGTCACGATGTAAGGTCAGAAGTACACACTATAGTCCATCCGTTTCAGTAATTCCTTTCTTAATCGTATTACAGAATATATTTCTGTTTGTTCTATCAAATAAGTCTTGTTATTTTTAAGTCCTTTCCCTGTCTCTCAAGAATGTTGTATACCCCGTCGAAGATTAAGCTGGCATGCACTGTGGTAATACGTTTATCAGTAAGCTATGCAGGCAACGTCCGTCCTTACTACTTGTTATGCTCATCTCGCCTCTGGATATTTTATTGGAAAAGTTGAGCCCCGAGGAGCGCGGCCACCCACGCTTCTTATTGCCACCCTCCACTGACAACCTCGGCACTGTCATGAATTGTTTCTATCAAAAAGTTGTTTTCTATTGACTGCGTACAATTCCTGTAGTCTTTGCGATGAGGACTTAGCAGCAGAGCAACGTTTGAATAAATAAAATGTGAGGAATAACGTTAAGCTCTGGCCCGATGAAGTTAATGTCTGTGGCAGAAGTAAATTAATGTTTGACGTTCATGAAGCAGAAATTAAATTTCTCGTAGCTGAAACTTCGCTGACAAATTCAGACATTTAATTTCATATGCCTAGTTGAAATAGGCCTATTGAATTTATTGGTTCTTTCCATATTCTGATAATTTTATTCTTTACATTGGGCACTTGCCACTTTGGAGTGGAATTCAATGCAATCTTCTTCAATATTGTTCTTTCTTTTTGGAAGAATAAATCTCAGAACGAGACATGAAAATAGTAAAAATTTATTTTATAAAAAGGAATTTTGCACATTAATTTCAGAATCCAGAAAAGCAATATCAAGAAGAGGAATTATTTGAAAAGTCTCCATTCCCAGTGAGATCTAATATTCATATGTTTTCGGGAATATTCCGATAAATGAATGTCTCTCTTTTCTCTGAAACCTTCGAGATGGGATGAGATATGAAAAAAATATATATTCATCTGCTCTTGGGGCCACCGGGGATTTGACAAAGAATCACACAAAAATGCAAAACATGCAAATGCTTCGTAAATGATTTGCAACTAAATGTAGCATGAATAGTTTGCGTTCGTCTGCAAGGACGTTCTACTCTGAGGTAAGCTTAAGCTATTTGCTTAATTTATAATTAGGTAACATACCTAGAAAAATTTATGATTAATTTTTAATGAAAAGGTCACTTTTCAAATTGAAAAGTGTATGTTTCATTCCACTCTCCAAGACGTGCCAAACTAGGTATTTTGGAGCTAGAGTCGTTTTGAAGCAAATGTCCAAGGACTCTTAAAGAGGACCTTATTTTTGCATATTTGCATTAACGACTGAAGAAAAACGTGGGATAACTTGCAGCTCCGCGATCTCTTGAATCAAAGTCTCGCGCATTACATTTCAGCTGCATTTGTCAGTTAGAAAAATTAAACAGAATAATTAAGTATTGATTGATGCGAATACGTACATCTTAAAAGTCAACGAGTCCAATGGAAATTACTAAAGATATAACAGTAAGTAACTCCGACAATAGTTTGGTCAACCAACACTTACAAGAAACCTGTACTATAGAGACCCTAGTACAGGTGTGTCGATTAACTCGTCAGCACAACATTACACGTATTCTCTTTTCCGTGTCATCTATCCAATATAAATTATATTCATTCGTCAGTCTATAAAGGTTTCTCGAAATAAAACCTGCTTTAAAAATCGAACTTGGTAATAACCTATGGCACGAGAACATCTTTGGGATGACCATTCCCCATCCTTCATCAAGCTGATGATGATAAATAAATGATTAAAACCTTAAGGATGGACAAGTATACTTATAGCTCAAGCTTAGAATGCGAGACTGTTTCGAGAGGTTTCGAGTGCGATTCCTGTCACCTGCAATCCTGACTGAAATTTTGTCCTCGTTCTTTTTCAGTCGTTAAAGGGGCATTTAACCGCTAAACTCAAAAAATATATTTCATTCAGGCTAACTAGTAATGAATTTAGCAATCAACAGAAAAATTATTGGGGCCACCATGACCTCCCAAAAAATTGTCAAACATGACATTTTTCAAGCTAGGTCCCATCGGCAAAAATCTCCCATAAGAAATAACATGGGGACGATCTTTATGCCCCATGATCTTGGAGGATTTTGACCCAAAAAAATATTGGCCATAATTGACGTACTCTACAGCCTTTTCTGTAAATTCTCTAAATTGAGTTTTGTAATTTGGGCAAGTAGTTTGGTCAAAATATGCTGATTAAAAAGATGGGGTGTCATTTTGGAATGCATATTTTTGCGTGTTTGAGGGTATATTTGGGCACAGTTTCAAGACACGATGTAAAAAATGGGCATTTTAGATTGGTACTGTGCTCTAGTATCTATGTGGACTAAAAAAGGAGCAGGTTAAAACCTATTTAAGAAATTTCCCAAAACACCAATTTTTGCAAATTTCTGGATCAAAAAAATTTGAAAATTCGTTTTAAATCACAGTTACAAGATATAATTTTTTAAACTGTCATTTTAGTGTAGTATTGTGCTATAGATAATGTGGTAAAAAATAATTTTTTGAGTTAATAGCCCCTGTAATGCGAATACACAAAATTGAGTCCTCTTGTAAATAGCCCTTGAATACTTATTTATAATTGTGTAAACTCCATAATACTTGAAAAATAGTGCACCATGGCCAGGTTTAATTTGTTTTAAGTAAATTAGATTTTGAAAGTGGTGGTGGATTGGGATGCACAAATTATATTTTGTAACCAGCTATTGCTAAGTAATGTATTTTTTTCATTTATTATTTTAAGGGAGTCGAACGGAGAAAGAACATTCTTATTTATTTGTTTTCTAACACTTTGTAGCCGCATCACGAAACAAAACCACATCTGTATGAAACATTGAAACATCTTCTGTAACGTTTCTACTTTGCACGTTTATGGAGATGTGTGAAGAGACACAACACAAACAACTTGAACTAAGTCAACACATGAGAACTTCAAGTACGGAACTACAGGTACGGGAAGCAATTGTTCATTCAGGTGGGGGTAAGACATTAATTGCTTTCAGATTATAGTCGTTGATACTTCGATTTTATAACTTTAATATATTTTTTGCAACAATATTTGGACACATGCTTCACTGAAAATAACACATAAGTTTCCACCTACTTACCTTACACATTCACGTTTGGTTCATTTAATGTGCTCCTACTGACAGCTAGCCGTCCAGAGATTTTGTGTCAACAAAACAAATTACAAAATAATATGAATAGGTTATGTTGATAATTTACCTTAAATATAATTAAGCTGCTGGATATTATTCGTCCAAATATATTAAATGTGTATAGTATATTGTTCTGATAGTTTTAGCTATCTCTTACCTCCCACTGCGGCTCATAATGTTGGATCGAAGGTTTATGTCTCCAGCAATATCACAGGCATGTTTTATTATTATTATCCTTCATCATTGTCTCTCACCACTGAATAACGCAATTATTGCCTGAATTAACAAAGAAACCCCGAAAATCGTAGGGGTAGCGTCGTCATCTATGCGCGAGCGTTCTACTTGACACATGGTTTTACTAAATCAACGGAAAGGAAATTTTACACAACACAATATTGTTACTGATACATTATGTATCAATTACAACGAAAAACAACGTGATAGAAATTTTCACAAGTATATAAGTTGCATCCAAGAAAGTATAGTGTTCTTCACATACTTCTCAGCAACACAACATCAACAACAATTTCGCAACCTCATAAAGTTCAATGTAGATTCGGATTACCTCCAGAATCTACATTGAAAATATTCGTTTTCGGACATTATGTTACACTTGCTAAAGACTTCCCTCAGTGGGCTCCTTTTCTTAAAAATAATAATAATAATAATAGTAATAATAATAATAATAATAATAATAATAATAATAATAATAATAATAATAATAATAATAATAATAATAATAATAATAATAATCGATAAAATGTTATATTCCTCTTGATAACAAAATATAAAATTACCGAAATTGCAGAATATATACAAAATTAATCAGAGATAATTCCTTTTGTAGGTCACGGTTAATTAATGCTCCTTGCAGCAATTCTCATTTTGTATCATTCGAGGTCTTCGACTAAGTTTCCGTCTTCATTTGGAGTCACTTATTTCGCCCGTGTCCTGCAGGCGAGCTAAGCACTCGAGCATGAGAGAGAGAGAGAGAGAGCAGTCTTTTTGCGCCCGAACGGGACGTTTCTTAGCAACAGCCGGAGAGAATTTTGATTATAATCCCACTATGTAGCAGGCGGGATCTCCTGTTAGACAGTTTGCTTTAATTTCAACGAGCCCGGATCCCTCGTGCTCGATTCTACAAGATTACATCAGTCGAAGAAAGTAGAACCCTCTACAATTATTTGTAGTTGAGGGTTGTGGCTCGTGAAATGAAAGGGTACAATTTATTGTTATTGTGATCTTTTTGGCACGGTTTGTTTTTATTTTAGAGACATGGAGATTTCAGTGGCTGACGCTATCATTTTAGGCATGATGTTGTGTTTTTCAGAGCGAGGAGTAAAGTGCCTGACTGTTATATTCTATTGACACTTTTTCTGAGTATATGCTTTCTTATTTGTGTTTAGCTGTTAGCAGACTTCATATAAACAGAGAATCATGTCTTGAAAACGTTCACAGTAATAATATTATTTAAAGATCCGTCAATATAATTATTAAAAGCACTGCCAGAGACGGTACTAATGAGCAAAGGAAACTTAGTATGCAAGTCTCTTTAAATCAACGTAGGTATAATAACATTTAGAATTTTTTTCTCAAATCAATTTTATTTCGACTTCGATTTCGATTTCAAAATGCACTCATGAGCGACTACACGAATGAGGCAGTGTACGTGCCCCTTTAATTCCAAAGTCTTGGTTGTTAAGGTAAGGACGAGGTAATATACATTTGTATCTTATTCAGTTTATTAAAGCATAAATGATTTTCAAACCAGACCAAAAGATAAAATTAGATAATGTACACACCGTTATAATTTTCCAAACTATACAGATTGGATGAAATAAACAATGTTTGTAATATTCGCAAAAAATTGTTTCAAAATCAGCAAACCAAAGTGTTCTTGATGTGTGAACAAATTTGTTTGTTTGTTTGTTGACAGCAAAAGCACACGCGTGTATAGACAAACCAAAACACATCGATAAACGAACAAAAAAACACCATGGGTCAACGATCTAAAACGTATGCAAAAATGCAAGAAATAAAAAGTAACATTATAGCAACAAAAACAAACATACAACATTGTTGATGGGATCAAAATACTGATTAGTAATAGGTAATGATAATGACAAAATATGTAGGAAATTATCTGTATTTTTTCAAACTTGAATGTAACTAAACATTTTGTATTTTTCGTTTCGTTTTTCTTTTTTAATGTTTTTTTTTCTTTCTTTTTTTCTTCTTTTTTCTTTCTTTTTTCTTTTTTTTCTACACTTTTTTTATATTTGATTCATTAATTAATTGCATTTAATATCCTTTTTATTTGTTATCAAAATTGTTGTTTTAATGCATTTTTGTTGTAATGTTTTTACTAAACTGTAGTTCATTGTTGTGTAATATTTACTAAACTGTAGTTCATTGTTGTGTTGTGCATGTTGTGTGTGCAGATTTATTTAGTTGTCCTCCTTTGTAAATCAGTTTTATAACTGAATAGGATAGACGTTAAATAAATAAATAAATAAATAAATAAATAAATAAAAAAAGTATAACACAATATACAAGAATGAATTGGACAATAAGGTTGAACACGCTGTTACTTTTCTCATTTTCCCAACGGAGTCGACTCGGTTCGGAATGTAATTATTTCGTGTGTCCATTGGGTTTTGCTGGAACTGCGGGATCATTCTATCGGGGAAGCTGGATTGGTAGCGAGGGAATGAAACGCACTATATACGAACAACGAATTTAAAAACGTTCCTGCGTCACCTACCTCCGCCGAGAGAATAAAAACAAACGCGTTGATTATCGCGTCGGTGCGATTTTCCTGAAATTAAGTTCTGGAAGTTTCACTGGGTGACTTTCCAGAGCCCGCGAAATGGAATTCGAAACAATAAATAAACAACAAGTGGATTTTAAACAGCGCAACGGTGGATCGTCGAACTCGCATGACGGAATCTACTCCGGACTTCGTTATAACGTGCATATTTATCACCGTAATAAACGCAATTATCACGTGACGTGGAAATATCTCTGAGAGTCAGCGGCTGATGGGATGGGATGAGCAGCACTCTTAGTGCTGACTGCTGACGCCACGTAACCATACACCGCATGGCATCGCGTTGACCGTCTACGTGAAGCTTTATCTCGGCGCGTTATTTTAGTCTACAAGATTATTTTGTACAAGTTTTAAGAATCAGTACTAAAGTGTATATTTAATATCATTTGCAGTTAAAACAATCATAAGAGTAAAATCTTTGAAAATAACACATCTTGAGGCATTACCTAAATCAGGGTAGAATTATATTACTCTTGTATTGGAGTGTATGAATTAAATTAATTATTATGCTTGAATTATTATTTTTTTCCTTCATTTTTGGTAAAACAACAGAGAGTTTCAAATTAGAGACAGAGTCAATAACATGTACACCCTTCACTTGTCGAAGAATTGGGAGTAATGAATATTTATCTAAATATATTATGTAACCATTTTATTGTCAAAAGAACACTTCGTTATTACATACCGGAAAATAAAATCTGGTGTCTAACATGCCATCTTTAAATTATTCTCTAGATGTTCTGACTTGCTGTTTTAACTTGCTCACACAGAGGGAATTAAACCAAGAATTTACCGTTCTTTCAACTGACTGTCTCTATACTAACTATAAAAATGTATTTCGTTTTTTATTTAAGAGTCTAGATGCAATAGATGTAACGTAATCCATCTTATCAACATTGTAGCCTTTTAAATGCGACCCAGAGTTCAGCTTTCTGTTTTTTCTCCGTGGTGTAACTATTGCGCATTTTTAAGGGAGATAACCGTTTTTTAAAGTCCATCAGTAATTATTCATATATGTTAGAGCTCTTAGGGAGGTACACAAAATTTCAGCTTTATTCACACAAACAAGAGAGACCAACAAAAAGGTTTATAAAGAAGACAAATGAGAGGAAAAGTAATCCCGCGGCTGTTGGGACACACAGGAGGTCAATCATTTACACAGAGAGACTTCTGGGACAATGTGATCCTTTCGAGATGTGGAGTGGTAATTTTCACACTTAATGCTAGGGCACTGTTCTGTTCAGATAGTATAGCTGTTACACGTGAGTACCGAGAGTGGTGGCACGTTGCTTGAACGAGGCTCTGATTGGAGAAATCTCCGGATCGATTCCATGCGGTGGCATTCCTGATTAAAATGGTGTTTTCAAGGGTGTGAGTACTATACTCAGTACTTCGGCATCCATTTCCTAACAACACGAAAACTCGTACCTAGTAAACCACCTAAAGAGGGTCACACAAGGGTAAAATCGATGTTTACCCATCAGCGGGTATTCCTACGAAATTATAATCAAACTAACAAAAACAATTATTATTTTCCTAGGCGTGCTCCACGTTACGCAAACACAGCACAATATTGTTGATCTCTTAAATAAAATAGATTATAAGTGGTAGTATTTATGCCCCGTGGTATACCCACTCAGATACAAAAACTTATTTTTAGTTTTGACATAAGTACTTCATTGCTAAAACGTATTTAAAGCCACTGTTTTGTAATATATTATCATTGATGGGCTAGCCGCTAGAGGACAGGTCGGAAGAGAAACCTCGGTCGGACTCGGACCTGGATTCGAACCCGAGGCTTGGAACCTTGTAATCGCTGATAACCTCAGAGCCACACAATGCCTACTCAACTCGCTAGGGGACAGGGGTACGTCAGGTACAGGTTCTCTCTCGTTGTCCGGACTTTGCGACCCTCTGCTATCACATGAGAGAATGAGCTGGCGCGTCAGTTGGCTTCGGTTGGCCCTGCCGTGTGGTGTTGCTGCCGCAGATATTCCGTCTGCCGAGGCGGGAAGCCGTGAGGTGCGCGTCGCGTGTGGTAGATCTGGACTGTGAACGCCTTCCCATGGCGAGATGCACACGTACAATGTACTCGTGGTGAGTTTTACTGTGGTATTTATTCTACAATTGTCGCGTACAATGATGTTAAATATCATTGGTCGCCTCACCTGGTCGCGTATGTTTGAAAATTGTTAATTGGACATGTACGTGGGCATGTGGCATACATCAATAGATTTCAAAAGACATATATTACAAATAGGCTCTTCTAGGCCCTACTTAGCAAACGGTAAGTGTTAAATGCAGCTTGCTAGTATGTGTTTCGTCTATTATTACGCTTCTTAAAGATCTCCTACGTACACTGACTACGTACAGATGACAGACATGAGATATTGATTTTCTAATCGGGTTTAATCCTCTAATGTTATGATTATTTTGTGGAAATAATTGTTTGTTATGGTATGATAAAAGGCTATAGCCGCCAAATTATAATGGAATAAACACATCGATATTCCTGGATATAGGCGTAAGTCGTTATAAATTTATCGAGTAAATAGAAAAAATATTGGGCTCACCATGAGCTTGAAAAATTGTCAATCGAAGTTAATTTTTAGTTGAGGACCATCGGCAAAATCTTCCATAAGAATTAACAGCAAGTTGCGACGATCTTTAGGCCTCGTGACCTTGGAGGATTTGTTTACTGAAAAGATATTGGTCAATCTAACGTATTTTTATCATATTTTGGTATACATACACTTTGTTTTGTTTTTATTCTATTTGGGTATATTATGGTTCAGTCAAAATATGCTGATTACCAAGAAGAGGCATAATTTCGGGATGCAAATTTTTGCGTAACTGAATGTGCAAAGTTTCAAGATAGATTTTTGCCAAGTGCCATATTAGATTTGTTCTAGTATATATTTTATGATGATGATTTATAGTACGCCATAGCTTGGTGACGCGGCAATCTCAGAGGGGATTGAGGAAAGGGAGAGGTATCAGGGGCCGGCCAGAAACAAACGAAGAGAGAAATGTTTAGACAGAGATAACGAGACAACTGGTTTTTAGCTCCACCCCGCGCTATAAGATAACGATATCTCCAGACTCAACGCAGCACGGCAAGTGGTCTTGTTATCGTTTTGCGACTGCAAAAATAAATACCAATATGATATGATATGAATAACATAGGACATGCACATCGTGACTTTCAAATGAACAATGATTAGTTCATTATTTTGTATTATTGGTTGACGTTTCCGCGCTTGTTTTTTTTTGTCTCTACAATAAGTTACCTCAGTTCATTGTAGTTGATTAGTGAAAAAATAGTAATAGTAATAGTAATAGTGTTGTGTGTAATTGTCATTGATGTCTTCACGCTTCGATTTGTTTCAATAATAGTAGTTTTTATTTTTATTCTGTCGCTAAAGCATGGGGCCAACACAAACAAACAAACATTAGACATTATACCGGGTTTTGTCAACAGTTTTAAATGCCGCGTAGTTAATTATGCCTTTTGCCATACGATTTGATTCAAAGTTTTGATTGGCATTAGAACATAGGATTTTACTTTTAAAGTAGTACGCTTTATCCTAAGTGAATCTCCTAATAGTGTTTTCTATGCCGTTGGATTGAACCTAAATATTGTCTTCGTTTTATTCGTCTTCGCCTTGATTGTAGATTTGTAGTACTATTTGTTGCAACGACATTAACAGATGCTCGACGAAGAATATTGTGTGTTAAGTTGGGGTTAATTATATTTTGATGCGATTTCACAGTCTTCTTCTCAGTTTCTATTTATTGCATTTGGTGGTAAAGATCTGTTACTGAAAGACAACACCTGAAGACGGGCATGCATTGCACTCTGAGCAGGTTTCCAATAAAAAATTGTTATTATAGGGCCTACTCCTGAAAAACTTGACGCACATGGTCGATGGCAATTAGCCGGTATTGGAGTGAAATGTACGACTTCCTTGAAATTGCATGCATTTATATTTAATAATATTGCCGGCAAGCAGAGCTAATGCAGGGTCAACGCCATTCTCGACTAGGGATTATCTAAATATCTAGCAAACATTATGTAAGAAATAATAATTATGCAATTTTTAACGTAGTCTTTATGAAAGTTAAAAGCAAAATCAGCGGCTTGATCATAGTTTGTTGTTTCTCTGGTCTTGATTGCTCCCTGCCCTGAATTATTTTTTCCCTAATGTTATTCTGAATTTAGGTAATAATTATTTGTTTCTGATATCTGGAATTTACCGCGAAGAGATCTACACTGTCAGTGACTCTTTACCGAATACTATCATCACATCGATTTTCCTTATTGACGTGGGAGAATTTGATTTATTATTTTTATTATAATTATTTTATTTATTTTATGTATGTCCTGAACTTCACCACAGAGAAAACAGTGTAGGCCCTACACTCCAGTTAAATTGTGCTCTTTCCGCACGTGTTGTGCGATTTGGCGGGGCTGGAATATCGTCTCAGCTTTTCTCTAGGTTGCAATTCTTGTTCCTATACACAAAACCTTGGAATTTATACGGGAAGTCGCACTATTTATTTTTTATGCTTCAAGATTCTGTGAGTGGTTTCATCATTTCGTTCTCGGCATGCCGATAAAATAGTTTCAAAGTCTTCAATTCATTTAGGTGATAAAGGTCAATTTTCCCCGTTACCGGTACAAAACACACAGCTTATTTTACTCATCGGTTTAGGGGTAGTTTATTGGTTATTTATACTTCTTCTATTTTCTTTCTTATTTATATTTCTATGGGAGTATCCTGGGACTGTCTGGATCAAGTTCTGAAATTTACAGCTGGTTACCTCTCCGATGCTGTAAAAGGATAAAAAGCTGTCTGCTCCTTCAGTTATCAGACGAGTTAATTTTAATCACTACTTCCGTAATTTTTATTTGTCAAATGAAATTGTGTCACTTCTATGAAGATACACATATTTTAGTTTGATTTGCAGCGCTTTTATGGAGAAATTATTCGTGAAATCAATATTCTCGGAAACCTACATTGTTTATAAATGTGTTTACCTCTGTAAAAAAAAAAAATCTCTTCACATTTTGGCCTCTCAGCAAACCTAAAAAGCAATGGATTAGTTTTTGCCATTTCACAACTAAATGTTCGATGTAAAAACTTGGAAGGCGATTAAGGGGACTTGCCTTTGGAGAAATGTGCAACTTCCCTATAATTTTAGTGAAAATATGTGCGTTTTAGACATAATGAAAACAAAACCTTAATTTTCTTTTCTTTCAAGAAAATCAATTTAAACAAAATTTCGGTAGGCAAATAATAATATATCTTTTCATCATAGAGACACTGCAACCCAGCTGTAGTTTACTTAGGCCCAACATAAATTAGTCTTTGAATTTGGAACTGAATAATATATTAATTTCAGTCGATTTTACATTATTTTGTAGATACACTGAAAGATGATTTGATACTTTATTTAAAAAATATAAACTAATAGTATAGATATCGTTTATAATTCACCAATATAGACTGTTATTTCACGTCTGTTAAAACTACCGTTTTATGGCAAAGTTATGTTCTCCGACTGCCAACAGAGGTACCTCATAGGTAATGATTCGAAAGGTCTCTGGTTCGATACCCACCACTGGCAATCCTGACTAGAAATGTTCTTCAGACATCAATACGAATGAATACATGGCCCTCAGAGATTCCCTCGCAAATATTCGTAAATTTTACCTGAGTGCATCCTAAAGAAACTAAAATTCATAATACGTATACCTATGACTACAACTTGCCACGCATTTTGTCAATAGCATTATACTTGCTTTTTTTCTGCCAGAAGTAGGAAGCGGCGATGGATAATGATGATGATCATAAACAATAATAATTAATTTCTGAATAATTCAGAAGGACAAGAAAGAGAGCTAACAATGTCCATAACTCATTTTTTAATTCAGTATATGTATGTATGTATGTATGTATGTATGTATGTATGTATGTATGTATGTATGTAATGGAAAGATCAAAGCCCATTAATCCATTATCGCTCGTAGTAGCGATATGTCCACAACAATACACTTGTCGAACTAACCCGTCATAGGGCCGTTAAAATAAACTTACTTTTATCGATCAAAATAGATTACAAAGTTTGTTACTATTTTTTCGATTTAGTTTGATTGGCTAGGATCTGATCTCGATTGAATATTATAATCTTTTGAGATGCCTAGTAATGAAACATAAGATCACTAGCTCTGGCTCAATGTAACAATTTACTAAATATAATTTGATCTCTCGCAGTAACTGAAAAGTGAAATCATTTTAAACCTCCTAGTTCGCGCACTTGTAATTTTTGCCGAGTTGGACGATACTGAGCTAGGCCCCGTAAGTGTGCGTAAGAGACATTTTCATTAGCACTAAACAAATTGGAAGATCTACGTTTAGAAATGTCCATGATTAGTAGGCCTATCAACAGTTGGAGTAGACAATTGTCTACTAGAGAGCAAACTATCTTGCAGCAAGTGGCTTAACACAGCCCTTGTTTTTTGGGGGAGCCGGGGACGAACATTTTTGTAACCTCAAAAGATCAATTCAGCACGACTAGTTAAAGGAGTACGTAGATATAGTCAGTGGTTTCATCCAAAAATAATATAAGGGTTTACGCTCTTTCCAGTCTAAAGTACCTACAAGATCGTGCAGAATGGTGGGGGGGGGGGTCTGGGGGATGGAACCTTAGCAAATGATCCGAATTTTTGTTTTATTATTTGTTATGACAGGAGTATTTAAACGAGTCTTTTTACACTAATCTTATACAAAATATGAATTAAAAAATTACGAGTTACAAAAATTATGGCAATATAATATTATATATATATATATATATAATATATGTTAGTACTTAAGACATAAATTAAAAAAGTGACTACACCGCAAAAATCGAACCCCGTACCATAACTAACCGGGCCCTTGGGCTCTTACCAACATTAAATAGTTATATTAAATTAAATATTAATATTATATTACATATACATATTATTTATTATTATAAAATATTAATAAATAATAATATCATTAAATTATAATAAACATAATTTCGAATAATAATGATAATAATATAGCTTATAGGGGTAAAGCACTCGACCTGCAGTCGGAAGAACGGGGTTCGATACCCCGCTCTGATGGATTTTTTAATTTCTGGATCGATTTCCATAAAATAAATACCTCATTATGAAAAACAATTGTGCGGTTGTGCCCCCTGGCCCCTACACCAAATTTAAGGGGGCTGTTGGCGGTTGCCCCGCCAACATACCCCAAACCCCAGAGGAAACTGATAAAGTTTTATCACATTACCCAGCATATTTGTTCTCCACGGGCTTCCGATAAAATAGTGTTACGTCTGTCTATGCCCGACTATCGCAGGGCCACTGATAATTTTTGTCGATATATAGTGGTTTTCTCCTATCTAGAATAATCTTACCGTGTATTATCACATAAAATAACTTTCAGGAAACGCAATGAAGAAATATGTGGACGATTATATTCAATAGGAATTGAGGTTTTTACAGACATAAAATAATAATAAGTAGGCTATACGCATGAAGATTGTGTAGTTCAGAGATTTAGATGTGTGAATCACTATTACAACAAGTAACTAATTTGAGCACGGGATTTAGTCAGGTAACAATGAACGGCTGCAAACACATCTCCACGTATTAAACATGCAATATTTACAAAGATCTCTATCCATAGGAAGTGATCTAATCAACATATAAATTGTAATGGCGCACTGACAGAGCATAGCAAAACATCAGATAAGCCTGGATATTCAGTTCCACCAATCATATTACATGCCCCTCCTTGATATCACCTAGCGCACAGATATGAGAGCTACGGGCGTGGCGAAGTCCGTGCTCGGTAGAGGGCGCCACTTTACGCAACAACACATCCAACAGTTCAGTGAAAATTTGCTATATTTAGCCTATGGTTTTCAGGGTACGCGGGTAAGAAAATACAAATATTTTGACTTTAGTACATAGATACATCTATGAACTTCAATGTAGAACAGGTCTCATGTTATTGCGTTATTTAAATAAATCATTGCGTCTCTGTTTTGATGGTTTGGCAAGGAGCACTTTGGCTTAAAGATACTAAAAAAACTGACCGCGAAATATGGGCAGGTGATTGTTTAGGTGTCTAGTATATTTCTTCCTCTCGTAAAAAAATCAAACCCGATGACAATCTGTTCATTATTCACTGTACTACTAGCTCCAGAAAATCGATTGGCATAGGACAATTTCGAGATTTCGATACTTTGCAAACCTAATTAGCGCTAAATATTAAACACAACTTTAGAATGTTTTTGTTTACGTGTGTAGTTAAAGTCTTGATCTAATGATAGGAAAAAACACCGATTCCGTTTGATCCAATACTTTCCAACATTTTCGCTCCAGAATATGTACGTTTTCGACTCTCAAGCTATTGCAGACTCTTAATTAACGTCTCATAATGCTCATAAGGCTATTCGATACCATGAGTGGTGATAGATAACGATGAAGGACGATTAAAAAAAACATGCCCAATACGGGATTCGTTCCCACGTCCTCGTAAAACCATAAAACCATAAGCCGTACAACCAGTGCCCTAATAGTATGTACCACCGCGGACGTATGTGAAATAAAAAGCAGCAGGTTAAAGCCTATTTTTAAGAAATTCTCCAAAACGCCAATTTTCACAAATCATATCATCAAAGAGCTTTAAAGTTTTGGGAAAATCAAATTATCAAAAAATAATGTATTTAATTATCATTATTATGTATTTATTCAACAACAGACTTTTACTTTTCAGTTAAATCCAGAGCACATTGAATATTATAATAGTTAACATGGTAGGAATTACACAAATTATCATAAATCTAAGTTTAAAAGTATAAAATAACTCTTAGTGGGTTTCAGAATTGTATAACTTAAAACGACATGACTATTTATATTTATATATAAAGATATGATTGAACAGTAAATTATGTAGAGTTATGTTTACGATAGGACAGAAAGTAAATAAAAACTATTTTATACGCTTCATTTGTAGCCTTGGTCTACATATCGGAAAGTGTACATTTTATCTTGATAGTATGAGCATTGAAGATACATTTGAAAGTTGTGGATTGTTGCAGAGGCCAATTACTCTGGGGATAAATGAATATTTCAAT
Organism: Sweltsa coloradensis; assembly: GCA_024449915.1. NCBI lineage: Eukaryota > Metazoa > Arthropoda > Insecta > Plecoptera > Chloroperlidae > Sweltsa > Sweltsa coloradensis. The sequence goes on from JAMZAV010000016.1 coordinate 1,133,846, forward strand.
GTGTCTTACGTAGCAGATGGGGGTAAAAGTGAAGTATGTCAAGAACACCTAGCCGCAACATTAGGAGGAATATAGCCTCAAGCAACTCTGGGCAATCTACCTCACCACATACATATTTTTAACGTAAAAAACGTCTAACATTTTACGTCTTGCGTCAAGGCATCATTGCAAAGATTTATGTATTATTTATCTCTGTGATACGTACACACCGTAATTTTCGTTGAGTATTAGAATATGGTTTTAAAAAAATATATTTTTTGGGATAATCTAGGGCGGACGGTCGTTAGCACGCAGCAAAATACACGCGACTGCTTAGGTGACGACTAGCTCGAGACCCTCTATATACAGCTACCCGAGTTGAGGGGGTTTTCAGCTATCTGCACAGTGCACACGCCGCCGCGAAAGATTTACAATCTTGAAACTCGGTATATGAGCTGATATGTGGTCCATGACCTAAAAAAAAAAAAATCAACTCGATCCGATAACCCGTTCTGTGTTAAAAAAAAAGTGCCTGAACATCGTTGAAAACCTTCCGGCTGGCTGGGTGGCTAGCTAGGTAGCTAATTCTCCGTGGAGAATTAAAAGAGCCTACAGAGCAAACGGTACATCTTAGAACTATGAAACTTGGACTACACTTAGATGTATCTCAGACGCAGTGCCTTTTGCTTTCAAAACCAAAATCGGGTAACGGGTACCGGAGAAATCTAAATTATCAAAGCTAGGTAATTCCGTACTCTTATGAATAAGACGCTATACAGAGAAAAACGGTACATTTTAGAACTTTTAAACTTGGACCACACTTAGATGTCCCTCATACGCAATCACTTTAACTTCGAAACCAAAACCGGGGAAAATCAAAATGAAAATCAAAACGCGTAATTACTCAGGCGTAGTAATTTGTACAAAATTGAAAATTATAAATATCTAGCGCCCAAAACACAAGGGGGGGGGGGTAAATTTGGGAAACTGTGGGCCCAAAAATGTCAAAAAAAACAACTCTGAACTTAACAAATTTAATCATTCGAATTCCATAATTTGCGCCTCGATAGGAAACAATCAGCAAAAAATATGTATTATCCCCCACAAATACAAAAATTTGTATAAAAAATAGTTAAAAAAAACGGCAGCCAAGCTCTCCTTCAAAAGTCTTCGGCTGTGAATGCTGTGAGATATAGAAGTTGAGCCAAGTTCATTATTTCTCCTTAGTTTCGCATTGAATCCGGCCAAAGGAGTACTCTGCCGACGTGCTTTTTCTTTCCGGGTTGTTAACCCATGGAACGACCTGACGCCAGCCCTCAAAGACTGCCCAGTGAGACATTTCCCTTCCCTGTACACTGAACACTTATGGGAGAACCAACTACATGTGCCAAATTAGTTGAATCGGTTATTTGAGAAACCGAATAAGTCACCCAAATTGCGTAAATGAGTTAAGATAGCAATTTTCTTCAGAATTTCAAGACCTATCGATTAGTAGAGAAACGAAATATTTTTCGACCATGCCTATGTATATAACAGGGTGTCAATTTTCCCTTTGAGTTGAGAAACCGAGTTAGTCAGTCCATACATTCTGGAGAAAAAATTGTATTGATTTGTGAAACGGAACAAGTCACTTTCAGTAAAATTAGTTATTAGCTCTCATCCGAGAAATTTTAATGAAACAAAGTTAATGTAGTTTTATGTTTACTATAATAAACAGTCATAAAAAATCATGATACTACCTTATTTTTACTAATTTTAAATATCCCCGACCCATTTAATTGAGAAACCAAATAAGTCCACGTTAATTACACCCTCGTAATTATGAAATTACGTGCTCGTTAATATCAATATCAACAAAAATCAATGTAACTATGCCACATCTAAATTACTACATCAAAAATCCTGCATTATTTGACTTCAGGGTATTAAATTACACATTTTTGTGTTTTACTCAGAACAATGGTTACATGACTTATTCGGTTTCTCAAATAACCGATTCAGTTAGTTCCAACTGCTTCAGCAAGGCTCTTCGCGGCACGAGATTTCCACAGATGCGTTTTAGCAAGATATTTGCTAGCGTCGACGCCGTTTCTTGTTGTAAATTTAACAAACAAGAATAAACAATAAATAAAAAAGAAGTAAGACCATTTCGCCTGTTGACGAGCGCCAAGCCAACCATTTTCGTGATAAAAAAGTACAAATTTTAAACTCAAAATCATAAAAAAATGCTTGGCAATTGAATTTGGTTCATTACGAGAACTCTAAAAAGTCATTGACCAAGCAATTTTTTTTATGATTTTGAGTTTAAAATGTTTACTTTTTTACCACAAAAATGGTTGGCTTGGCGCTCGTCAACAGGCGAAATGATCTTACTTCTTTTCAATGCTAAACTAGGGAGAAAGAATGAAAAGCTTGGCTCAACTTATATATTCTTACAGCATTCACAGCCGAAGACTTTTGAAGGAGAGCTTGGCTGCCGTTTTTTTTTTTTTTTTTTTTTACAAATTTTTGTATCTGTGGGGGATATCTCTTTACGGTAATGCTTTCGTTTCATTCTCGGTAACGCTTTGTTACAAGGTTTAATAAAATCTAAAACGTAATTTCAAAATATGTGTTAACTACTAGGTTGTTAAAGTTAAAATGATTCAGCAGGCATAATCAATATTAGTGTGGTATTAAACGTGTTATATCTGATCATTTTTGCTATTGCCATTTGAAATTCACGAACTTGTGATCCACGTGATTTGCCTTCGACTACGGACGATAAGGCAGGTTCTTCGTGTATTTATCTATCGCGCCAATTTTCACTAGGCGTCCACGTAGCTTCTACGTCTGCCCACAGATGCCACCACTGGGACGATAGCCGGCCAGAAATCGTTCAAACATTTTAACATTATAAGTCACTTTGATGATTGAAGTCTCACTCTATTAATGAATGGTAATGCTATTTGGGTTGGTTTTGATAATAATTGGTCGAGAAATGAAAGATAACTATGAAGGACAATAAAGCCACACCTAATTTAGGATTCAAACTCACGTCCCTTAAAGTTTGTGTTAACCAAATAAAAACCATAACCTTCAATGGGCGCATTAATTTTTTGAACAATTTTTAAGTCAGGCCTAATTACTTTTTTAAGTCCGTAGATTGAAATTTGGTTAACCAAAGAAAAAGTAATTTAATTCAATTATGTTTTTTATACTACCCAGGTTCCAGTTAACTTATGTAGGTATAAACAAAAAATGAGAACGAATAATAGTTATTTTTTTTGTAAATATATTAGGTCTATGTTTTGGGATGTCGAGTAGTGGGTAAATTTCAACGCAATTCAGAGTAACAAATTTTATTCCAGATTTTGCGTCGTTCGTATAGTTACATCATAGTTCAAGCAAAGATTAATCTTTGGTTCTAGTGTGTATACTTTTAAATAGTTTTGTTATAAATGCAATATGAAACATATTATTCAACTTACGGTACATAATAAGTACAGTAGGCCTTTACAATACATATTTAATATTTATAAATTTCACACGTTGCTTTCACAACCCAAAATATTTTACAAATCATAAAATTTGGCTCGACATTTGTATGTATTCTTAGGACAGTGAGAATGAAAGGCTAAGGCGTATCTAAACTATTCAAACAATTTTGAAAGTTCAGTCTGCCTCAGATGATCGTAAGCAAGCACACAGTCGTTTCGAAACGTTAGGATTTTATAAAGTATTCGAACACAGCAAAATGACCCTCAAAATACATAATTTATTAAATATCCAAGTTATTGATTCAATTGAAAATAGTGGTCCTGTAGGTACCGTGGACCGCTGAAGGAATCCCTGCCTGTGTAGCGGGAACAGAGGAGGGCAGAGGGAGCGTAGACCGCTGAAGGAATCCCTGCCTGTGTAGCGGGAACAGAGGAGGGCAGAGGGAGCGTAGACCGCTGAAGGAATCCCTGCCTTGTAGCGGGAACAGAGGAGGGCAGAGGGAGCGTAGACCGCTGAAGGAATCCCTGCCTGTGTAGCGGGAACAGAGGAGGGCAGAGGGAGCGTAGACCGCTGAAGGAATCCCTGCCTGTGTAGCGGGAACAGAGGAGGGCGGAGGGAGCGTAGACCGCTGAAGGAATCCCTGCCTGTGTAGCGGGAACAGAGGAGGGCAGAGGGAGCGTAGACCGCTGAAGGAATCCCTGCCTTGTAGCGGGAACATAGGAGGGCAGAGGGAGCGGAATGGAGATGAGTTTCGGCTGAGGATGATGGATTGTGGAGTTGTGAAAAGAAAACATTTCTTTGATATATAAGGTGTCTGGAGACGAGGGCTGGGTCTACGAGGACATGATGGATCATGCAAAATTAAGTGGCATTTTCTTGGTGTTGTATAGTTCGAACACTAGTCCAATTCGGGTAAGCAGGTCGACATACGTGAATTTATTGCTGGTTATATGTTTCTTATTTTGAAAAATAATAATAAACAATCGTTAATAATGTTGGATGTGCTCAAGCAAACCGAATGGATGATTTATTCAAGAATACGTTTTTTACCTATCATTTCACCCAACAAATTGTATAGGTAGGAGTTTGTGTAGTAGGCATAGACATAATGACCCCCACATACGCTCAGTTTTACATGTGCTTACAAAACTGAGTGTGTGTGTGTGGGCCTTAAGTATATTATCATAACTTTATCAGAGTACTCTTTTATGTGCTTACAAAACTGAGTGTGTGTGTGTGGGCCTTAAGTATATTATCATAACTTTATCAGAGTACTCTTTTTATAATATTGCCCACGGTATAAGTTTTTAGTAACTGACCGTAAATAAATCCCAAATCTTATGTAGAAGATATTTATTTGAAATTAGGAAATAATATCTGATATTGGCATGTGCATTAGAACCTCTCAAAGTAACTTTTTTGTGTTAATTAGAGGTTAAAAAGTACTTTAGAATGAATGTGAAATTCTCTGAAATTGGCGATGTTTTAAGTTGGACCGAGCACAGCCAACCGTGTTATTTAGAATTCCAATTTTAAAATTATAATATTTTAATTGAGCATTCCTTATGTTGCCCTGTCTCATCTTTAGGTTGTAAATAATAGGCCTACAAACTTGTGCCTTCTGAAATCAATAGAACATCCCAACTTTTGCATATGCCCAGATACTTCTAGTCCATTTGATTCGCTCCTAAATAGATAAGGAGCACACTGATTACTACAAGACTAAGGCGAACAGCTTTTGCAGGTTAGATTTATGTATGGACGCACTGCTGGCTATAAGATTACTTTCAGGAACTTTTAACTCTAACATAGCTTCCATTAAACATCGCAATCTAAGTGGAGAGCACTTGTGCGAAATAATCAAGTGTAAACCACACTAGATTGATGCTGTTTTCTTACATAATAAATTAGAATTTCGTAGATAAAACTACAGCGAAGAAGCGATTGCACGTATCTACTTGAGTGTTTGAATTAGTAAAGGCATAACGCATTACATAACAGGTTATTAACGTCAATAATGTTTGAAAATAGTAAACATTGTTGAGATAGGCCTATAGGAACGATATAATTACACGACATCCACAGATAACGTGCTACAATGGAATGAAACGTAATTGTATTGCATTCTAGATTTCTAGTCCCTTCTATTGCTTCAACACCAGCTAGTCGTGAACATTCTCATATGCTGGAACAAGTTCGACACCCTGATTCGCTATTATTTCCCCTTTATGTAACATAATAATATTCATGATGTATTATTATAGCAATGTTGTGGATATTTGGGAAAACAATAGAATTACTTTTAAATGCTGAATCCCAGAATGTATTTAACACCCTTGAACTAGCACATTAACGAAAATACAGAGTAAAAACTACAGGGATTTCATTACTAATCAATGAATAAATTATTAATCGTTCGTAACGGTAATCACCAAACTGCATGGTTATTTTGCAGAACAGACCAATAATTTAATAAAATAGCACACAGCTTTCAACATCTACACTATACCTACTACCTAGTTCAAATGTTTTTGCGCATTTTTACTTAAATATATATATTTTGTAAATGCTGTAAAATTTCTAGCCTATATGAAAGTATCATTTTTTAAATGAACAGTTGTGTCTTATATCAAACGGAGGCCTACATATTCAAGACGTAAGAATCCTCGTTCAATATAGCGTCGTATCAGTCAGGTGGTTTGGCGTAATGCCAACCTAATTGCTAGTTCATCCTCGTTCTCTGGATCTCTTTGAATCTGGTGTAAACAATACTTTTAATGCATGTATTGGTATTGCAATTAGAGTATATCCAGTAAACATAACTACTCAGCTTTCCTGACTAAATTGACAGACTGAATTGTACTAAAGTCAATTGACAGTAACTTGTTAAGGTGGCGGCTTGAATTTAATTGAAAACATGCGACTGCGAGCATTAAACAAGAGAGTTGACAGTGAATTCCACAAGAACACGCCATAATCGTACATCTTACGCCGTGTTGAGTATATTTTGTTCGCTTTTGATTTGTATTCGTGGCTTGTTGGATGGAAGCTCTGATAACCAGCATCTTCTTGGCAGTGAATCGGCTAGACATACACATTGATTCTACAGTTTGTAGCTGTTTCCCTCATCACGAGTTGTGACCCCATTGACTTAATCATCATGTGATTCGTCTAACAATACAAGAATAATAAACATACATGAAGACATAGTAAAACGCACATTATGTTATTCCTTAGTTGTATATTTGACTAATGTTAATTGGTGGAGCTGGAGGCGCGTTTTGAGCTTCTTGTTGGCAAGTTATATAATGAACTTTATTCAAACCTTGGTGATGTTTCGTGGTATTTATTTAATTAGTGTGCACATAATGGGTTGTGATAACTTAAGATTTTGATGGTTTTGGTTGTTTTTGAAGATAAGTGGAACACAGCTTTTTTTAAATAGTAACTATATATTACTGTTATCGCAAAGCCTGTGTCTTTGCAATTAATTTAGTTCTATAGAGGCAATGGCAAATAAGTTTTAACTTTAAAGTTGAAATGATGTAGGGCCTACAGGAAATGGACTTTTTCTATGTAATTGCTGTACTTTCTTAAATGAAAGAGCAAAATCCACTCAATTCAACTTGAGTTTGTAGCTCTGTTTTGACTAAGTGTTTCAAAATCAAGTCACATTAAGTGCTTTTTCGATCCATTATTTTAGTGACTTTATCTTATTTATTTGAATCTATACATCAATAATATGGGCATTACCACAAAACAGATGTGAGAATTCCAACAAATGTAGTTAATAGAGCCAAACAGAATAGTATCTTAATCATTTAAATTCTAATTGTCAGTGTTGTAACAGCCATGTTACTCTAAACTGTGCATGGCATTTACACTAGGAAGCTTCGCAAACGCTTTTTCAGGCGCGTTGTTGGATGGGCATAATTTTTTAAAAACGAAAAAATCGTAAAATAGAGATTTTCATGAAAAATAATTTTTCGATAACGCTCAAATTTCACACGAATATATTAATCCATAAAATTAAGGTTCTGTGAAAAATCATTACAATCGGATAAAGCATGTTATAAGTCGAAGAAATTTTTTAAAAATCGAAAAAAATCGTAAAATTGCGATTTTCATGAGAAATAATTTATTTTTTCTCCAGTGTAGTGAAATGGAATCTTCGCTACGCTCATCCAACAACTCATCTCACACTATGTGACAAATCATGTTTTATCTTTTTATCTATTTATCTATTTATCTATTTATTTATTTATTTATTCATTGATTGAGCTATTCCACGTCGTTCGTTGCTTGTTCCTACGCACAACTCTACGCATCTTCTTGCAGAGTTCTGCGTGCGTGAGCTTGAATGTGACGTCATCTAGTCGTAGTAGCTATTCCACGTCGTTCGTTGCTTGTTCCTACGCACAACTCTACGCATCTTCTTGTAGCGTTCTACGTGCGTGAGCTTGTACACGCATCTCTCTATTAGCACCGCGCACACTGACATCGCGACTCCTATGGTGATCCACAGGAAGAGTGGGAGCGTGTGGGGCATCCCCAGGCTCTCCTGATCTTCCTCGGGGAAGGCTTCTCTTCTATCCCACCTCTCCCTCGAGCGCTTCAAAATACCTAGCTCCATCATCATCTGAAGGCTGAACAAAACACGAACATTTATTAATAGACAAAACAGATTAAACTGGTACAATATCAATAATTGTAACTCGCATTATATGGCATATCAATAGTATAGATAGTATATTTAAACTTAGTTTTGAAATCTGGTGTAAAATGTTTTATGTTCAAAACTACAAACGTATTTTTTTTATAATGTAAGTAAACCACAACTTTTCAACTGTAGAATACCTAATTTATTCACAGCGCAGGGCTTTGACAACACAAAGTCAAATTATATAGTTTTGCGAATAGATCGAATATACCTCGAATTGCACATTTCTCAAAATCAAATTTGTGATAAGAGACTGTTAAATTTGTGCTTTTTGAATTGTGAGATATTTTGTTGCCTTATGGAATGATAATAAGAAATTGATATTATTGTGAAACAATTACCCATTTAGAAAACACATTCTTCTCCACAATACCAGAAAGTATTATTTATTTATGTGTTCGATGGATATACATTTGATTTGAAACTGTTAAGCACAATGCTTTCCTCGGAAATTCCTCGTTAAACATTATAACTGATCCTCTAAGATTAAATGTATCATAACTATTTTGAGATATTTTCATAGTAATAATATGATTACTTACTTCATGTTAAAGAGGTCCAGATAAGGTATATCTTTCATGACAGCAAAACTCATGCTGTCTTTGAAAGGCGAACTTAATGCAATTGGGTTACATTTGTATAGCGGTACATTGGCCGCGTCTGTGTAAGAAATCGGTATACTCGTTATAAACGCAAAGTTTCCTTCACAAACTCGTTCGATACCCTCGTCAATATTAGAGGGCATTATCTTCACGTTGATTTCTTTGGGAACCAATGAGTCACCGAATTCTTGTAGCGCTGTCTAAAATACAAACAATGAAAACACGATTAAATTTAAATAAATATCCACCTAGTATAATATAGATATTTTAATACGTCTCTTGGATGTGAAATTATACTTGTAGCAGTTTGACTATTATTAACAATGTTTTCAGCAAATAATATTAAAGTGGTTTATTGTGTTACCCTCGTGGAACTTTTACTTCAATTTTTATTCCGGTTTTGAACGTATATTTCAAAACTTACGAAGATTTATATTATAGAAAGTAATTAATTATATAAATCCCTGTGAATACGAAATCACAATAATAATTGTTGCGATGGATTTTTACTTCACCCTTTTTTATTTTACTTTAGCATTGGCATGCCGGAGAATGCCACAAGTTAAATGTTTCAAGCAGGTTTTCGAAACGCACTCAATACTAGTCTACTGACTTTTCTTTGTTTTGAAATAATTCCTCTTTACGTGAAATTCTCTACTATTTTTAGCTTCTTTACTTCACCGTAGCTATTTTGAGTATCACAATTCAACAATACTGTGACAATGTATTTCTTAAATATTGACGTTTTCATTTTTTTACGAAAGAATTGCTGACAATCCATTTAAAATCATATTATTCTATACCTCTGGATGGCCTAAAACTAGAAAGTATCGTGAACGTATCACACTCCCACCTTGACAATCTCGGTGTCGGCTGTTCCGTTGACAGCGATTAGTTGGAACATGTTGCTCCTGACGAGCTCCTCCATGTTGTTGAACGGCAGTTTCCCTGAAGACACAGCCAGGCGCGATATCATGGTGGCAGAATACATGTTGAAGACGACGAAGCCACAGAAGTATGTGAGCCATAGGACCAGGCGCGCGGGGGTGCTTAGCATTGAGTTGCCCCACTCGTGCCTGTAGGACAAGACAGGATGAGTTTAGGCATCAGAAGGGAGGTATCAGGGTGGAAGGAAGCCACAGAAGTATGTGAGCCATAGGACCAGGCGCGCGGGGGTGCTTAGCATTGAGTTGCCCCACTCTGTGCCTGTAGGACAAGACAGGATGAGTTTCAGGCATCAGGAGGGAGGTATCAGGGTGGCAGGAAGAAGCAAAAGTTGGGTTTAAAAAAAGGAACGTAAATTAACAAAAAAAAGTGGTTAACTTATTAAGTTAATTTTTTTTAAAAGTGTATGCATACATGCAACAATCCTTGTAAGTATCTCCTTGTAATTTAAGTGAAAGAAATAAAGTTTTTTTTAATGTTCGGGTTTCATGTGACCATGAGTATTTTTTTTCCGTGGGTTTGTATTCAAATTCATTCGCATTCGCAGAGCACAAAAAACTTGTAATGGACTGACTTCATACTCATCGCGGATGCACTAAATAATTTTGTGGGTTTTGTAGAGTACTATCAATTTCGTAAAATGAATTTGATGGATTATCAATGACAGCGTACTATGTATAATGCTAATCTTTACACAGAACCAATGGTTGGGGAAACTAGACTAAGTTGAGCTAGGAAATACGCTCTAGTTTGATACTATCTCTTCGACAATAATGTTAGTGTAAACATTATTTTCGGCGTCGTTTGGTCATCATTGACATAGATATTGCTTTATTCGAAGAAAATGTATTTTAAATTTAAGGTAACCACTAGTATAAGAGTACCCATTATAAAACGTTTTACCTCATTAATATTGTTGGTGGAGGTGCCGGGTTCAGATAATTATCTTTAGGTGGGGTTGGCCCCTCCTCCTAACCTCTAGCGTTGTATAAAACTTGTATCATCACAAAATCGCATGTCAATCGGAGGTCATGCTCGATTCTTATCGTGAGACATGACATGTACAAGCACAGACAGAGGGACATAAATGTTTTACAAACAGGAGACGTTCGATGAATCCGATCCGGTGATCCGATGAATGACAACTGTATGACCGAGTACATTGGAAATTAAAAATACGCTCTTCATTAATAAAAGTAATGAAATTATTATTATTTTTAATGAAGTATAATAATCCACGTAACACAAGTTACCCAAATTATAGATCAGTGTGAGTGGTTTTTATTTTTCGAAAGCATTTATTGCTAAAACATAATCTCCACCACTTGAATATTTCAGATATATACTTTTCGTCAGTTTTGTTATTTATTATAATGTTTAATTAGGAATTTTAGAAAATCCACTCTTTCAGACGCTTATACTACAGCTAAGTGACTCAGTCAATGACGAATTGTAAGCATAATCGACTACAATACATTATACTGTCATTAGATGCTATTATAATATGCATACCATAATAAGACTGCAATTAGCGTTATAGTTGAGATGTCATTATCATAATACCGTTCTAGCTGTTTGTTGTTGTTTTCTTACTTTACTTTTTGATACCGGCATCAGCGTGGTTTTTAAACCAAATGAGATTGTTTTAGTGATCTCGGTTATTCAGGCTTGTTCACATTGCTTACGTGTAGAATGATAAGCAGCTATTAGGTTTTCCCAGTTCCGTTCAGAAATCAAAACACATGTTCATGAATACGCGGGAGCTGAATTCTAATTAGATAAATATACGTCATCACCGTGTGTACATACATCATTAATAATTAGTTTTTAAGAATTATCCCGTAGAGCGTTGAGGACAGAATAATAGTCCAGCACTCTGTTGATTGATTGGATATTGCTTAACGAGTCATATTAATGCACCTTGGCTGTTCTAGCCGATGAGTGGTGATAGATGATGATGAATTATGAACAGAAGGGATGAGAGGAAACCCGGTACCGGCACGTAGCCTACTCCTTTCGAAAAGTACCAAGGGGACCAACGGCTTAACGTCCCATCCGAATGGATGGTGTAACTTTGACAGTCGTAAAGGTTCCTCCACTAACCCGCACTGCCGAGCAGACGTCGAGGAGAACGAAGCCGTTACACTAGCTCTCGAACCCTCCATCTGCTCTAACCAGCGATATACGTGAGTGTCAGGGCAGAGCGGTCACCCACTCTACCCCTGACCACGCCCGAACCGGTTTAACGACCTCGGCTAAACTGCTGGCTTAGCACTCTTGTTATCAGAATATCACCGCTGCATTCTCTAATAATCTGTGCTTCACCTTTAGAAACAAAATCGGACGCTACCACTAGCCCCTTCGTTAATACAAGATGCGCAAGGGGCGTGTGTAAATCTAATATCCTGACGTAAGAGGTGCTGAGAATCAATTACCTTGCATGAGGAAGGCGAACAGGTTGTTGAAAGCAACGACATCTGGCGAGCGCGCCAACTTCCAATCCTCTGGTTTATGCGACAGCCGCAGAGCGACCAGCTGCGCCACAGTCGAGAACACGACGGAGGTTACGAGGACGACAAAGATCTGCCAAGGTGCCATCAAGAGAACGGCGGCCAATGTTAGCTCGCCTGCACTCTTCTTGAAGTACACGTAATATCTGAAACCACACTACAAACTTCATTGATTGCACAAAGTAGATTCCTGATATTGCTTCATTTTTAATTTGGCATCTTTTCGTCTCAAAACATTCAAATTTCGTACGGTTCAGTGAGCTAAACCCAACTCTTTTAGAAATGATGTATGCCCATTTGAAAATCTCGTGCTCCACAAATTTTAGGAAGCTTCACATGCATTCTGAACCACTTTTTGCCCTCCAATGCTCACCCAAAAATTAATTAAAATTACTTGGGAGGTTATTAACTAAGGCACGGCGCACGCATGGTGAAAATCTACAAGCCTTCCAAATTACTTCAAAAATACCTCTTTGGTGGCTTAACTACGACCAGTTATTTCAAAACTGAGTAATAACTTGAATATGAGCTCTTATCGGTCTAATCGCTCTAATCTAAATACATTCTAACTTGACACACTGGTGCAAACCATAACTCCATGACAATCGGCAGAGCTTCAAAGTGATCCAGTCTATCCCTGCGTTCCTCATAAAATTTTAGTTTGCCCTTAAAGAACAGATTAATTCCCACCTGAGATTGCAGACAATTTGTGTGAAGTCGACCACTTTAGTCCGGTTCTTGGTGATGGACATCCCCGCTACGGCGACGTCAATCTCTCTACGATGCAGCATCCCTATGAGGCCGGACCACTCGCCATTGGGGTTTAAACTACCCCATTTGGAGTCGATTGAAGGGTAGAACGTCGAGCTGAGGAGGTCGAGGTTGGGAATTAGATGACGGTGTTACTTCTATCTCTGTAAATCATGCTGAAGACTTATAAGCACGTGATTGTGTGCAATCGAGATTATTGGACCAGTAGTTTATCCGAGATAAGGTTAAAGCAATGTTTTGTAAGATGTAAAGTGAGAGTAGTATTTATCAGAGCTCTAGGTTTAGATAAAGAACATTAAAAATACGTTGCAATGCTTTTTACAAGCACAATGCGCAGACTTTCACATAAAATTATGGACTGAAATTTCGGCGTATTAACATTATACACTTTAAAAGTTGAGAGGTGCAAAGATTGGAATGCGGACAATATATTATCACATAGGGACAAGGTTGTCATGGACATGACAAATTTGACATCTTAAAGAGGAATTGAGTGAAAATTTTTCAGATAGTATCATTGCTCAAAATATAATAGCGGTGTGAAAAATAATAGGGCAACACTTATTATTACATTATATAGGTCATGTCTGCATATTATTTTACCGAATAAACGACATTTTTAATTGTCAAGAGAAAGTGAACGGTGAAAGTGTAGCAGAAGTATAACGCGAACCTGAAATTGATAATAGATTGCAGCTCTGCCCAGACCTCCCCGATATGTCCGGTGATCTCTATCTTGGGTAGTTGCTTGATAACGATCCACGGGGCCTGGTTACCGAGGACGTACCCAGCCTTGAAAGTGACACCTTGCATGTTGGAGCGTCTCATCCACAACTGTTCGTTCTTGTAGGGTAGGGTCACTCCGCGGGGAACTCTGGCGACCGTGAGGGGCAGGGACGTGTTCTTGTACCTACGACACGTATGGGCAGCATACAATAGTGTGCTCGAAGTATCTCATAACAATGGATAAATTCAAAGTGATAATAACCAGGAATAAGGTGTAGAGATAGTCGAGAATTTGTACTTTTCTCTAACTCAACCCTAGCAATGATTTTAATTGGAAATCCTTCACTCAGAATTACTTTGACAGAATAGAATAGGGACCGAATAGAGGCTCATTTGATACTGCTGAAATATCAATGTAAGTGAAATCATTATATATTAATGACTTCAAATTATGGCAAAGAGATTAAACATCATAGAGGCCATGGGGCCATGCCCCGGCCCCAGGATGAGGGTAGAACCAAAAGAATATCTGGCATGAAGATGTGGCGTGATTCTTATCTGAATATTCCGTGGTGGTAGGCCTCTAGCATCTCTGGGACCAGGCCCCGGCCCCAGGATTTGGGTAGAACCAAGAAGAATATCTGGCATGTGACGGGCACATAAGTGCCTTGTAGAAGCACTTCGATCCCGCTCCTGTTGGCAACAGGAATCAACACCTCCCACCGGCCGAACATCGCTGTTAGCCTTCCTCTAGCCGGCTCCAGCACCTACAATATAAATGTTATGTTAAGTTGGGATATTTTTAAATCTACCTCTACGTACTCTCAGTTTCCTGGATTTATATAAGTAACTAGCTGACCCGTCGCGCGTTGCTGCGACGTTGTTGGGTGTTATGTCAGAACCCTTCGCGGGAGTGTACTCAACAAAACCCAAAACAAAACAAAATCAACAAAACAAACAAAAGTGGATAACATAAAAACCTTCTTCATAAAAAAAATACGTATGTGTCAACTTTCATGGTGATATGTCCAACGGTGTCGAAGTCAATTCATTGGTGAGTCCTCTTTGCAGGCACCGATCACCACGTGGAGGAGTTACAACAAAATGGATAGCATAGAAACCTTTCCCATGACAAAATACATGTATGTGCCAAGTTTCATGGAGATAGGATGAATGGTGTAGTCTATATATATATATATATATATATCCACGTAGGTTTTCACGAACAGTCATAGGTACATCCAAATTTGGTTTTAGGGTTTTTGTTCGTGTATTTTCTCTTCTCTCTAGCTGGCCTACACAAGGACCATTGTCAGCTGGTCGACGTTTCGGCTGAATCACATCAGCCATCATCAGGGCGAGACCCTTACAGCTCCGAAAAAACTACTGCTGCTGCTTCTACTGCAGACGTGGGAATGACCTCGCGTAACAACTCTGCTGGTTTATATACTCCCCAGCCAGCTAGAGAGAAGAGAAAATACACAAACAAAAACCCTAAAACCAAATTTGGATGTATATATATATATATATAAAACTTCTTAAATTTTCGCGGACGTATAGTATGTTGTTATTGTCTTCCGGGACATTCCGCCGCTTGTTTGAGTTTGCTGCTACAGACCTTTTTCTGTAGCCTGGCACTCGACGTTTCGCCAGAATCGCATCTGGCATGATCACGAGTCACTCACTAGTACGTCTTCCTTCTTCAAGAACACGCACTCGACTGACAGTCTCCAACCCAACTGCACGCGTCCTCGATCGAGTTTGCATGCCTCCTATTGTGGTGGAAATAGGTGCGGGGCGGCGAGGTTGTATTGGAAATGCAGAAATTTGTACTGTGTTGCTCGAAAAAGGCTCTTGTGTAGTAGCGTTTGTTGTGTCTAAAGGTGGTATGTGTTTGTTTGCCACTTGGTATTGGACCAAGATTGGTTATATATATGTTAGTACTTTAGACAGAAATTAAAAAAGTGACTACACCGGGGTTTGAACCCGGGACTTTAGCTTACCGGGCTATGCTCTTACCAACTGAGCTATGCGGCCACCAATTTAAAACTGTCTAATTTTTGGTCTGTTTTGTACATTGTTAATAACGTGTGTAGAGCAGATTGCACTGCCTATTAGACTGCACATGAAATTAACTTGGAGAAATACAAACCATCTCTGTAACCCTAGAGTTGGGAAATATGATGTTTAAACTTGGCTTTATAGTAGGCGACTGTGACGCTGTTATGTTAGTATTTTAGACAGAAATTAACCCCGGTGTAGTCACTTTTTTAATTTCTGTCTAAAGTACTAACATAACAGCGTCATAGTCGCCTACTATAAAGCCAAGTTTAAACATATATATATGAAAACGAATGTATCCTCTTTGCATGCACCGATCACCACGTGGAGGTGTTACAACAAATTGGATAGCATAGAAACCTTTCCCTTGATAAAATACATATATATGCCAAGTTTCATGGAGATCGGATGAATGGTGTAGTAACGCATAAAGGACAAACACACAGACATACAAACATTCGTTTTTATTGGATGAGCGAAGCGAAGACTTCAATTTCACTGACCCCCCAAAAAAATTAGCTCGGGTGTTTTTTTTTGTTTTTTTTTGTTTGTTTGTTTTTTCTGTTTGTTCGCTCTCTACCGGGCAAACGGCATATGCAATCTTGATAAAATTTTGAGGGGACCTTCGAAATCTCTGAACTTAGAGGTGTATTGTTTTTGGGTACAATCGAAGAAATATTTTTCAAGAATATCGTACTTTTACGATTTTTTTCGATTTTTAGCGCGATATTTTCGTGACATTTGGGCCGATTCTGCCCAAACGGGTGGAGCTACAACGTTCATATTTCACATGGACATTAAGGTTATGGTGATGTATTGCTTTTAGAAAGAAAAAGTTGAAAAAGTTAGCCAGAATCTATAGAAATAAAGCTTTTAATATAAGTTTTTTGATTTTTTGTGCGATATTTTCGTGCCATTTGGGCCGATTCTGACCAAACGGGTGGGGCTACAACGTTCATATTATACATGGACATTAAAGTTATGGTGATGTAGTACCTTTTGAAATAAAAAGTTGAAAAAGTTAGCCAGAATCCATAGAAATAAAGCTTTGAATAAAAGTTTTTTACGGTAAATAATACCAATTGACAAGTAACAAAAGAAAATTGACAACAATCACCTACAATGCGTAGGCAGCAAAACAAAGCACTTGCAAAAGTAAAGATATCCCACGCAAACTAAAAACTTAAAAAAGCTCATCCATCAACGCGGCGGGACTTTAGCGTTTTCCTAGTGAATATAGATAGATACCCAACTCAACGTGCAACGAGAGCTGTAATGCATACATACCAATATGTTTACACTCCCGTAGGTGTAATTGATGTATATGGAAACCAAAGAAGAAATACAAAAATCCATCTCTGACTGGTATCGAGCCCTGGTGTCCTGATTGCCGATTGGGTACTTAACCCCATTGCTTCCGAGACAATTAACTCCATAACAGCTGAATTTATTGAGATCTACGACATTTACCGTCTCGGTAGATTAGTAGTAAAGCACTCGACCGGCAATTGGGAGACCCGGGTTCGACACCCCACTGAGATAAATGTACGAATTTCTAGGTTGGTTTCCATGTACCAATATTTATTGTAGATATCGATAGTTGCACTTGCACTTGCACTGTTGTTTTATTATTTTTACACGGGTTCATATCGTGATCTATCAAGTCGTTAATGTCACGCGAGACCATATTGCAAAAAATTACAATATACGTCGTACTACAGAAGTTATTGATAGTAATTACCTGTGCGACGAGAGTCTTGAGCTTGGTCGCTGGGAGCGCTAGCATCGTCATGATGGGCTTGGAGTTGACCTTGGCCACGTGGTCTCGAAGGTCGGCGTATCGTAAATCCAGGTAGGACACGTTGATGCCAGTCCGGCTGAGGTTCAAGGAAACGCGGGGAGAGTCGACGTAGGACCATTGCTGTACTGCACGAGGGACATGGGAAAACTGGGCATCATTGAGGATTATTTTAGTTTTTTTAAACGTCATGCTTTGCAATAATTTTATAAGTGTGAAATTATTAACTTCATCAAAACTTTGTTTTCGATCAATAGGGAATTTGCATAACATTATTATTTTCATGGTTTTACTGGGTTAAGGCCATCTTCCTATACTCAAAAATATTTTTTTTTCTTGATTTTGAGAATATTTTCATTCATTAAATAAGGGTGAAAGTTTCCTACCTATTTTGGCGGGAAAAAACGGGTTATACGTCATCAGCCTTCATGATACCAATTAACCAATCACGTAACGATATATCTAGTTACTCGCTTGCGGAGATTATCTTGGCTGTAAAAGCACATTTTGACATCTAGTTTTTCTAATATGCTTAATATTTTTTTTATACATTTAATAATATCACAACGTAAGCTTTAACCGCATTTTAATTGATAATAAGTAAAAACGCAATGTTGATTATAAAACTTGGAAAAGGACATCAACTGTTGTTTATTGTTGTCCATTGTTGAAAGAACCAAAGACTTTGGTAAAAGGAGGGAATTTCGTTGTTTATCTAGACGGCCGTGTTCGTCATGAAAGCCAGTGACGTAGGCAGCCGTTTCAAAATAAATGTGCGGGAAATTTAAAAGTTCAAACTTTGACCCTCAATAGATATTGAACGATTAACTTTAAAAACCTTAACGTTTATATCATTTTTAGAAGAATATCTATATATTGCAGATTCTTTTGCCGATATCTGGAACTTATGCAAATTCCCTATTATAGTGTTTATACTTAGAACCAAATAAAAATATAATAATATCACCCATTGAAAATCAGTTATTTTCGGTGAGTGGATAATATACTATTCACTAAAACAAAAAAAGATTTTGTAATTTACCAAACTGAAATTTTGCTCTAGTGTTTAGTTATCGTTTGTAATATATTATTTTTCCAATGTACCAACCAACACATTGATTGATTTTGAATTATTTAAATTTAGCTATTAGAAAATAGTTGTGTTATATTGATTCTTAATAATGAGGAATGTAAATTATTTCTCGATTTGGTTGGTTGGGAAATACTCCCGTTGGTGGAATTGTTAATATTTAATACAATTCAGAAGTTTAAAATAGTTGGCAATTAAAGGCGCCTACCTGAAATGTGGGAAACCCGGGTTCGAACCCCGGTCGGGATGGATTTTTAACTTCTGAGTAGTATTAAATATTAGGTAAATTATCTTAATTATTTTGTATTTCTCCTTAAGTTATTTCCATATTTTTATCGTGATCGTTCACTGTATCGTGTATACCATTGAGTATAGAACATTTTATACTAAATTAAATAATCTTGTCAAATTATTTTTGTATTTATAAACTTTATTAAGCGAGCGAAGCGAGCGTTTCCATTTGACTCTGCCGGAAAAATTTGTCACTCGTTTTGTTTTTTTTTGTTTTTTTTTTTTTTTTTTTTGTTTTTTTTTGTTTGTATGTCTCGCCATAACGTTCGAACGGAGGCTCGGATCGAGTTGAAATTTTGACCATCCGCAAGCTTTGTTCTCGATTGAATGCCATTAGTTTTTGGCAAAATCGTTCAAAAAGTTAAAAAGTTACATTAAAGTTAATCGAAAGTTTTTTTTTCAAACTAACCGGCGACAAAATCTGAGATAGCCAAATCATTTAGAATATCCGTCCGGTCACGAATATGTTAATTTTAGTTTGATCCGATAAGTAGTGTAGATGGAAATTACATTATAACAAAAGTAACGTTGCCATGGCAACGAAAAGACGCGCGAAGTTTCAAATGCACTGCCACCTAGAAGTAATCAAAATACTTTCGAGGAAGCAGTCTATTATTTGTCACCAAAGAGTTTAAATATTTTTCCCAATGAGTCAAGGTCCTCTAGATGGCGGTGGATTTTATCCACAAAGTAAAGATTTACATACGGGTTTACCCAAATACCTTGGCAATTATAAATAATACTGGAAACGCGAACGTCGTAAATTGAAAATTTATAAAAATGTGCAATGTGGGTCTAGCTATAGCACGTGCTCGCTTATCAACGCGTCCAACTGAGCGTTTCCTAGTATTAAAATCTTATTATATGAAATCAAACCATAACCGAAGCAAGGCGATTAATTTAAAATAATTTTGGAAAAAAATGTAAAAATGAAAATACGTCACATTTCCATCCAACAAAATTTAACTATAGGCTTCGTTCCAACAAGCTAACGCCAGTGTTGCAGGTACTCACTGATCGGATATGTGTGATAGACGAGAGTCAGTTCCTTGATGTTCCACCCGTCGTGAAGAGCGCGAAGGATATTCACCAAGGACTCGCAGCCTCCGGGACTGCTCAACGTGAACATCAGCAGCACTACGACAGCTTGGAGACGCCGACGAAACATACTCGGCTAACTAACGCCTCAGCCTTGGCGTAAGAAACATCGTCATTCTGTGAGTGTGTCGATAATGCCACTGTACAAGTTAGACAAACATCCCTTCGCGTTCATCTGATAAAGCCGGTTAATGGCGGGTCTCGAGTAGGACGCTAATCGATCAACTATCAATGCAAATAGTTAACTATTCATGAACAGTGCCTAATGCTACTCGTGTCCATGTCTGTGCGTATTGAGTCAGTTGGTATTGACAGTTTATGAAGTAAATTAATATTACTTCTTTTAGGATGACATGAATATTACGTAGCGCACCGTGACAAAGTTATGTTGTTCGGAAAGAAACAATTTATTAACCCAGGTTAAGTGAGTATCTTCCGAGTCCAAAGTTAAGAACCTAACCCTCCCCTTAATACGATGCGAAATGATTATGCAAATGAATTCAATAAAATATAACTGGTATTTTTGGTCCGATATTTACAACTGTTTGCGAAAACCCTAGACACGAATTTGCAAACAAAATGAAACATTAAAATGGTCCCAATGGTAAAACGAAATGTGTTCAGCATGTACTTTTTTGTAACAACATTTTTAACAATTGTTTTTATTTAGGCCCATTGCCCACCAGTGTATATTCCTATAATACACAGCATGTACATTACTTACTTATAAAATATTGGTGAAATGTGTATACGTGTGTGCGCTTGCATGTGCTGTGCTCTGTGAATTTAAATGATTGTGTGTGTACAGTATGAATGATTGAGTGCCTTGTTCAATGGTAATCGATAATGGCTTTTACTTAATCTTGGAGGCGATGAATATCAGTATTGTTACTAAATTAAAAAGGGTGAGAGATGCAAATCTATAAATATCTTAATATTTAATTTGTTATGACAATGTTGTCTAGCTCAGCCAGAGTCATGAGATTCCAATTAGGTCATATATTACAAGTACCCAGAAAATGAGTTTAAAATTCCAATTACTTCCCTGATAACCCTCTTGCTCACTACTTCCCGCTACTATTGGTTACGTTGACGTAAATCTATACAAGTATAACAAAAAACTTGTAAAAAAACAGCCAAACCTTACACAATCAAAAGCAATGAGATCTAAAAGAAATGCCAAGCTTATGGACCCTCCTACATTTTCGCAATCTTAATACATAAATTCACTTTGCCCTGTGACTGTATCCTTGCAAAGCGTGGCAAAACTTTATTTGCAACTATTGTTTTAAATTTAAAAGTTTGTACAAATTTATTTTGCCAAGCTTTGCAAGGATACAGTCACAGGGCAAAGTAAATTTATGTATTAAGATTGCGAAAATGTAGGAGGGTACATAAGCTTGGCATTTCTTTTAGATCTCATTGCTTTTGATTGTGTAAGGTTTGGCTGTTTTTTTTACAAGTTTTTTGTTATACGTGGGATCTCATTACTTTTTCAAGTTACATTACAAAATTATTTGTTAAAATACAATAATTTTATCAAAGTCAATTTAATTGGTATGGTATTACCAAACAACAATAGAATTTAAAATATCAAGTGGTCAAAAGACTTGTTTTTTGTAAACAATGTAGGTGATTATTGTCAAGTAACTATAGTTATACTTGTTGATTATATTCTTGTAAAAGGCTTATATTGAAACCTTTATTTGGAAGCCTTCTAGCAAACTTTTTCAACTTTTTCTTTCAAAAGACCCTATATCACTATAACCTTAATGTCTATGTAAAATATGAACGTTGTAGCCCCACCCGTTTGGTCAGAATCGCGGGCCGATTGAAACTGACGAATTAGACCGTAGTAGTAGCAGTAGCAGTATAGTAGCTAACATCCTTAAAATGATTTTGAAGAAGGAATGCTCGTACCCCAACCAAATTTGGCATGTGTTGTCAGGTACCTAACTCCCCTCGATTTTGATAGTTTTCAAACTCACACCACGTTTCAAGACGGCTGGGTAACACCTTGAAATCACCCCAACTCTGCTTGCTGTATAAGGTGCTTGAGTGTGTAGCGCACCGCGGCTTGGATGCGGCGCCCTAACGGGCACCTAGAAATACACTACTTGGAGGCCTAATGAAATAGGATAAAAACTAAAAATGATGTCTTATAGCTACAATGATGAGAAATCATTGCTTGTTTTCATTGTCATGTATATTATAAACGATTTAGAATAAACAATTGATTATGCATATTTGAATGTTAGACCTAGAACTTATTATTCGAATAAAATTTGCCTGCCATGAGACGTTGGGTTACAATTTGGGCAATTTTTTATTTAGACTTTGACGCATTCTTAACAAATCAATCAACCTGACGATGCTTTGCTTGACGAGCATGCTAAACACGTCGAGTCCCCGTCAGACGACGCTATACTCTTGACGAGCATAAACACTCGAAACTTCGTAAGATTTCCAGGTAGAAACAGTGAAGTATTCATTCCTGATTAGTATTCGCATAATTATTTCTTAGACACTTCGGCGCACGTCCTCCTTCGACGAACCCATCTGACGATGCCACGCTCGGCGAGCATGAAACAGAGTGACGCGCAGAATCCAAGCAAAATACACAGTAACAGCGGCAGAATACTGTTCACGTTTACCGGCTGTATTTGATCAGGAAGTGGATCATATTCACCGAACCACTTGTTATGAAGGCGTTGCATTATTCCAACCTCCGTCATGTACTGCAGGCTGAAAATACATTCCGTGGTGAAAAATCGTAAAATCAGTTGTATGACTGAGTGGGTAGACTCTAAATACAAATTTATTTATTTATTTGTTATGATTGTAAGATTTGAAATTATGTGCGCAAAATTAATTACACTTTAATAATTGTGAGGTACATAAAAAAATAAAAATATATATAAGGTCTACATTTTATACAAACTTATTGGTACAAATGAATTCAATCTGGGGTTTTCATTACCTATTTAAAAAATTGCGAACTGAAATTATATGTTCAGTAAATATTAAAACGAATGGAAAATAAACACCGAGCTCATTTTAAAATAAGATTACGTATAGAGTGCCGAGTAGTCTTACAAATTTATTCTACAAGATTATAAGAGTGAATATATTTCGAAATCTGATTCCTTCTCACCTGAGAAATTAAATCAAGAGTCAATCAATCGATCAATAATCACACTTAGAAATCAGATGAATTAAAAGTGCCATAAACAATTAGCATCAACACGTTAATCTCTCAACTTATTACACAACAATACAAAATTGCAACAAGACATAAAGTTATGGGGTTTTAAAACTAGCTCGAAACAAAATATATTGAACTAACGAAGTGAAAAGAAACATTCATACATTATACTTACCACTCGTCTAAAAGTTCTCGATATAGAAAGTGTTTGGTCATCCCCAAACGCAATGCGTCTTGTATGTTAGTTTTCATTATTGCTGGGTTGCACTTAAAATCTATGGCGGTCCCCTGTGGATGGGCTATTGGTTCGCTTGTCACGAGAGCGTAGTTCCCGCTGCAAACCTGATCCATGGCTGCCTGCAGATTGATTGGCATCACGTTGGGATCAAGATCGTTCAAGACCGCGGTTTCGTTAAATGACTGTAATACATTCTGAAACGCAAATTACCAAACATTATGGTAGTCTTCCGCTAAAATGATTATAGTTTCCACAAATAAGCCATAACTTCGCATGTGTCGGCACTGTTTTTTTGTTGTTTTTTTGTAAGGCGGTGGAACTGTTTACTATAGAAAGTACATTGATAAATAAGTGGGCAATTTTTTAAAAAAGCTCATGAACATAAATTTTCAAAATATAAATAAATAAATAAAACATGGGGGTGTAGTATAGTGAGCAAAACACCCTTGTCAGCTCCAGGCCGTCAAATGACCGATAACTAGAAGGGTCAACATGTGTAAAACACGTAATTAATATAACATCGTATACCTCAACATATAAAATATATATAACGCGGTATAGGCCTATATATTTTGCAACGTGATGTAATGTGAGAAAAGATTACTCAGGGCGCAAATCTATAATGTGTACCTACTCATGACTACTTTACCCACGTCAAATGTAAATTTTAATTCCACCATCGGTAATGGGCATTTGGACTTTGTGGTCTCGACGCGATATAACAGTAAGAAACTACACAATATGCATTATCTAAAGTAAACAATAAAATATTCTTTACACGTTCAATACCAGGTGATTATTCAGTTTGTACATTTTCGCATTAATTTACCTTAAGTTTCTCGAAGTCAGCCGTTCCTTTTACTGCAGTCAGCTGATATATTTTGCTCTTGACTAGTTCCTCAAAACTACTAAATGGCAGCTTATTTGATGTTACAGCAAGCATAGATATCATGGTGGCAGAATACATGTTGAAGACGATATATCCACAAAAATAAGTGAGCCAGATAATCAGGCGAGCTGGGTTGCTTGTGACTGAGATAGACCATTCTGTGCCTAAAAGTAACAGGTAATTAGTGCAGCCATAGACATGTCTTATGTGCTAGAAATTTGGTAACAGTTATAAATAAGTATTACAGTTTGTAAAAAGTAATAATAAAAAATAGAATATAGTGGTGCGAATCCAGGGGAAGGACCCATTTTAAGTATTTTAGTACCGAAGCTTCCCTATGGGTACCACTTTTCTGTCCGTTTTTACGTCCGTCCGTCCGTGTGCGTGTTACAATAAAACTGAACATGACCTACGATTGAAATGCGCTACCTTCAACAAGGATGGCACAGAAGGTTTTCTTACCCTTAGGTCAGGGAAGCGGGATAGTTGCACCAAGAGAATAACTCTGAGAACCCGGCACCTCCACCAAAACGGATAGTAGACTTGGGCGTGGGAGGAACTTGTCTTTCTCTATTCTTATTCAAAGTTTATTGATTAAGTAGTTCTGAACTTCGGTCATTTTAGGTTGACTCGGCGTGAAAATAGCTGTTTGCTTTTTGATATTGAACTGATATAGACACCATATGATGGAAAACTCAGAACCCGGCAACTCATATCACACAAAACTATAACCTGGGATGACTTTTTTCACATATTTGGAGGATTTTTACTAAGAAATCATCCGAGAACGGACAGAACGGACAATAGTAGAGACGGGCGTGGGGAATTATTTTACCTATTCATGGTTGGAACTGGATAGTTGACAGAGAATAACTCTGAGAACCCGGCACCTCCACCAAAACGGATAGTAGACTCGGGAGTGGGAGGGACTTGTCTTTCTCTATTCATTCTTCAACAGTTTATTGATTAAGTAGTTCTGCTTCTTATTTTAGGTGCTCCCGTAAAAGAGCGTGTTTGCTTTTATGATATTTAACTCTATAGGCCAACGTCATATAAAAGCAGAATTATTTTTATTTTTAAAATATGGCAACAACTCATTAACCCGGATATATATTATAAAAATCACACACTTACTATAACCTGGGTTACTTATTTATCATGATATTTCGGAGAGCTCCGTCTCCTTTCTCAAGCATCCATGCCCGAGTCGGGCATGGATGCTTGAGAAAGGAGACGGAGCTCTCCGAAATATCGTGATAAATAAGTAACCCAGGTTATAGTTCAGTGTGTGATTTTTACTAGGAAAACGCTTAAGTCCCGCCGCGTGTTGGATGTGCGTAATTGGTGCATGGCTGCCGTGTTAGCGAATTTCTCTTAAGGTTTTGGAAATCATGACTTAGTTGAAATTCTTTAAAATTAAATTAACATAAATTAAAAATAACTAATGTTTTTTATTATATTAACGTAACTTTACAAAAACGGTTAAACTTGCGGTTTCTAAGAATATTGTCGATTGCTCAATTTTCACTAATATATTAATTCATAAATAAGGTTCTGCGGAAATGATTACGATCGGATAAAGCATGTAGTGTTATAATCAAAGAGTTTTAAAAAACGAAACAAACCTTACAAATTCGATTTACTGGATAAATATTTTTCAATTGCATTCAATTTCACAAAAATATCTGAATTCATAAATTAAAGGTTCTGTGCAAAAATCATTAAAAATCGGATAAGCAAGTAGGTTTATAATCGAATATTTATTTTTTAAAAATTGAAACAAATCTATAAATTGCCGATTTATGAGAAAAAATTTCCGATGCACTAACAAACCTGGCGTTCTAAGTTCACGAATTTCGAAAGGCCCTCCATAAAATTTCTCGCACATGCCGGATTATCGGTTAGCGGAATCGGTGGACAAAGAGACAAAAATTCAGAAAGAAAAAGAGAAAAAAAAAAAAAAAAACATCCGGATTTTGTTTCCAGTGTAGTGAATGGAATCTTCGCTTCGCTCGCTACGTCATCCAATATTTTTTATTTTAATTATAAATTTATAATTTGATATATACCTTGGCACTTCGTGTAATCATGGAGTTGGACCAGTACTATTTATAACTCCATGGTGTAATGTTGTTAGATACCATTCACTCATCGCCACCCGTCACATACCATCCTCATGGTTACAATGTGAATACTCGTATAATGACGTAAATAAACTTATAGTGTGGTGAAATTACAAAAATAATAAATTAAAAGGTATCAATCACCTTGCAAGAAGAATGCAACGAGTGTGTTGAAAGTGACTCTAGCAGGACTCCCCGCGATCATACGGTCGTCTGGTGCATGCGAGAACCGCAGGACAACCAGCAGCGCTAGGGACGACGTGGCAACGGTAGAAACGAGGACGACAAGGATCTGCGAGGGCGTTATCGAAAAGATGAACGTCCATGTTGGTCCCGTATCCTTCTTGAAGAAAACGTAATGCCTAAAAGAATTACTTTCGTTACTATCAGTTAATAAATATATCATACAAAAATGCAAAAACTTGCAAAAAAAGGGGCCAAGCCGAAAACGAGGAAGATACAAGTGGCTCAACTGCATTAAGTGGTGAGATCTAGAAGTGTGGCCAAGCCCATTATTTTGTTTCAAATAATAAAAATTATAATTATATAATAATTAATAATTTATATCCAATAATTAGTTTAAGCATAAGCCCGCTTTAGAATAGTCATGATTCATCGTTGTCGAAAAGTTGCCGACTGGTGTTATCTAACTATAATTATGAAATAAAGATAGTATCAAAAATAACATAAACATTAAATAAATGTATTGAAACATTTACCGTGGAAATATCAAAATTAACAGACGCCATTCAAAATTAAAAGCTTGGTCGATTGATTTGGATTGGTTATGTTTTGGTTAGTCAGTAACGACAACCA
Organism: Sweltsa coloradensis; assembly: GCA_024449915.1. Classification (NCBI taxonomy): domain Eukaryota; kingdom Metazoa; phylum Arthropoda; class Insecta; order Plecoptera; family Chloroperlidae; genus Sweltsa; species Sweltsa coloradensis. The sequence goes on from JAMZAV010000016.1 coordinate 1,161,188, forward strand.
AGTTAAAAATCCATCGACCAAGCTTTTAATTTTGAATGGCGTCTCTTAATTTTGATATTTCCACGTGTAAATGTTTCAATACATTTATTTAATGTTTATGTTATTTTTGTTACTATATTTATTTCATAATTATAGTTAGATAACAATATGGATATTGATAAATTATTAATTTATTATATAATTAATAAATATATTTATTATTTGAAACAAAATAATGGGCTTGGCCTCACTTCTAGATCTCACCACTTTATGCAGTTGAGCCACTTGTATCTTCCTCGTTTTCGGCTTGGCCCCTTTTTTGCAAGTTTTTGCATTTTTGTATGATATATCAATAATTTTTTTAGAACGTACACGGTATGGATGATAGCATCCAAGTAGAGAAAATTAGTATATTTACAATGATTCAAAATAAAATCTCACTCATTGATAATTAAAAGGTTTGAGCATCGCAGTTATAAATAAAATAATTTGTTTTTTTGCATTATCTAAGCTTCCGGTCATCTAATCCAATTACCGTTTGTATAGCACATGGACACTGAGATGACTGACATCGGTGCAAATTTTGGCTTCTCTAACATTATCCATTGCTTAGCAAAACACGAATTAAATAATTTGTTATTTTTGCATTATCTAAGCTTCCGGTCATCTAATCCAATTACCGTTTGTCAAGCACATGGCCAGTGAGATGACTAACATCGGTGCAAAATTTGGCTTCTCTAACATTATCCATTGAGGGCCCACAAACTGATACATAATTCGTCAGCCAGCCAGCCACCCACCTACCACCCAACACCAAGAAGAAAGTATTTTTGAACGATCTTGACGTCTAAATAACTTCTAGACGCATCAGCAGATCGGGATGAAACTTGAAATGGGTCATCTCATAGTAAAAGCCCATCGATTGAAGCAAGTTGCAGGTTTTTATCTCACATGGTTTCGCGTCGGCGACACCGTGTTAAGTGCTAAAGTAGGCGTGCGGTAATAGGCGCTAGTGGAAGCGGAGCCGCGCGTGGCTTGGCCCGGTGCGCTTCCGCGCACCTTGATCATTAAACCACCATGTTGGGGACAGTAAAGTTCTGCCTGTTTGATTTCTCACACAATGTAATGAACAGGTCTATTATTAATCCAGAATTTCGCCAAACAGCTATTAGAAAGTACAAGTGTTCCTAGATACCCCGCGATTATTCGAGTAAATAACAGTGCATTTGTCCATTGCATAGGCCTACCACAGTTGTTTAACGTAGGCTCATATTCTTCAAATAAAATCAGGAAAATTGTGCCGTGTTGAACACCCAGCAGATAGCGTCACCTGAGAATTAGCATCGGTCTGGTGAAGTCCACCAATTGCGCCTGGGATACTCCTACCGAGGTGATGTCGATCTGTCCTCGAAGTAGCATCCCAATGAGACCGGTCCAGTTCCCCTTGGTCGACTCGGCTCCCCACACATCATCTGCCCGAGATATTAAACTGGAACTGAGAAGGCAATGAGATGTCATGAGTACAAGGTTAGTGAAGTCCACCAGTTGCGCCTGGGATACTCCTACCGAGGTGATGTCGATCTGTCCTCGAAGTAGTATCTCAATGAGACCGGTCCAGTTCCCCTTGGTCGACTCGGCTCCCCACTCATCGTCTGCCCGAGATATTAAACTGGAACTGAGAAGGCAATGAGGTGTCATTATAGTACGAGGTTGGTGAAGTCCACAGTTGCGCCTGGGATACTCCTACCGAGGTGATGTCGATCTGTCCTCGAAGTAGCTTCCCAATGAGACCGGTCCAGTTCCCCTTGGTCGACTCGGCGCCCCACTCATCGTCTGCCCGAGATATTAAACTGGAACTGAGAAGGCAATGAGATGGCATCAGTACGAGGTGGTCCCGCAGCAATTTGTGTAGAAAGACAATAATTGACATTCTATTGTTTGTCTTTTTGGTTTCATTTTGCCACTAGATAACATTTGCAAGCATATTTTCGAAATTAAGTATTAGTGCAACGATGCATTTTGTCTATAACTCAAGATCCAGAGCTTAATAATCGTGATGATTCGCGGTTAGAGGCCTACTACATTTTGAGAGGAAATACGGCCTGCACCTTATCCCGTGCTTGAATTGAATTAGACGTTATGGATTAGCTAGTCGACTTCGATTACATGGGGGGGGGGGCGGCAAGAATGTGGTGGGTATCTCCCACCCCCTACCCGACTTCAAAGCTGGAAATAGGGTTCTACATTGATTTTTTTACTATACTTTGGGCATCCTTATTCCTAAAAGTAATTCAATAAACATTCATATTTGTACCTTTTTTGTCAACGAAAATTTTAACATTGTTTATACATTATCTGTAGGGCAACGTAATCGTTCCCTCTGTTCGGGGATACAAATTAGATATGTGAAGTCGCATTTTCGTTTTTGAGGGGTAGCACTATACCTCTTTCCAGTTTCAACTCAAATTAATCCGTCTATAACTAAAAGAATGACGGTGTCAAATTTCTAATGTACAACTGTACCCTGGAAATGTTTGATGTTGACCCACCTGAAGTTGAGAAGTGACTCCAGCTCTGCCAAGACGTCTCCCAAGTATCCAGTCAGTTTGAGCTTGGGCGTCTTGATGACGTCGAGCATGGACCGGACGTGCTTGGTCGTGTACCCGACCCTGAGCGTGACTCCCGTCAGGGTTGGCCTTGGCCTCTCCAGGAGCTGTTCCCGCCAAGAGAGTAACGCCGTACCTTGAGGTACACCCAGCACGGTCAGTGGAAGGGCCACGTCCTTGTTCCTGAAGAGACACTACGTATATTTGCTTTGATACTGGAGACACATTTTCAAAATATCTTCAAGCACTACATGAAAGTGATAATTTTTGACCAAAAGTAAATAAAAAAAGCTTTTTGAGTAGTTGTTGACAAGTAATTAGTCCAGGTTGATTGAGGATAACACTATTACAAATTTCAAAACATCAAATATGTTATCAAATAAGACGCGTGAATGTCTTGTTAGTAAAATGCACATAACCTGCACTTAGAAATTAATAAGGACTTTTCAATATTCTCTTTTTCCGGCTTCTAATGCTTGGAAAGGTTCATCTTCCTCTCAAAGATCACCATCATTCTCCTCAGCAGGCATGATGCATGCGTGGATGATAGCAACGTTGCCAGAAGGGTGACTAGTGAACTTGGTCTTACTAGCCCACTCACCAGAATTTCCCGTGGTGGAAAGCCCTAAGCATCTCCGGGGAGCCATCCCGTTCCCACGAGGGTGACACAACCATGAAGAACACCTCGCAGTAAGCTGGCACGTACGAGCTTTCTAAGAGCCGATCAACTGCGCCCCTGTTCTCTACGGGGATTATCACCTTCCAGCGGCTAGCATTTTGAACCAACTCCCCTGTCCTAGGATCCAGAACCTAAAACATACCTTGAACTTTAAAATGCTTAGACACTTTCACATGTAGGCCTATTATTTAAGCAAGCCAACATAGTACAAACAAGAGACAGACATGCTAGTGGCTATGGGGCAAACCAAGAAAAAAAGACAAGTTAATTTGAGCCACATTATAAAGTAACTGCTTAAATCATTCTAGGCTAAGACAAAATTTATATACAGTGACTTAATTCTGTAATGTTGTCCACATTCCCACTATATTATTATTATTTTCCATTTTTCTTAATGAATAACTCTTCTAACCTGTGTTAAGAAGGTTTTTAACCTGTCCTCTGGGAGCGCTAGTACTGTTGTGATCTGCTCGGGGTAGACACCACGGGCGTGTTGCAGCAGATTCTCAAGGTTAAGACTGAACACGGTGAGTCCACTGCGGATGACCCGTGTGTGGTAGACCAGCGTGAGATCTGTGAAGTTCCAGACATCTTGAAGATCCTGAAGAACGGTCTTCACTGGCATATCATAACAAGAGCCACTGCTGCCCAACAATAGGAGCAGAGCGATATGATTAAACATGTCCAGACCTTCGTCTTGCGATTGTTATTATGCGAGTGGTTGACAGCGTGCATGTCTGGGTTGTGCTGATGTCAAGTAAATATTCTTGCCTAATCTGATAAAGCCTCTTAATGGACGGCTTATTGATCAACTATAAACGTCAATGTGCACTTGTAACTTTATCTTCTATGGTGACGTTATTCGCAAGCTAATAAAGGGTTGTGCATAAACATATGCTTTACCGATAACGAATAATATATTAATTAACTTTATAAAGATGTACCTTTGCCAATAACTTAAATGTAATAAAGCTAATGCGTTGTTTTATGTTTCGTAACGACTTTCTTCCAGTATTTAAATAAAGAACAAAATCCAGTTTTCAATCTCGTTTATTGATGTTTAAAACAGCGTGATTTACAGAATTTAAAATCGAGAGCGTTTCGGTATGTTATGTATTTTATTTAAGAATCTCGAGGTTAAAACTGACGAAGCACTGTTTATTAAGTTTAACTCAGTATCACGGCTCCGGGGGCTTCTTTGGCACATCGTGGGTTGAGACTTTCTCGTCACCGTGCATTCTTTGGACCCCTCTGAAAAGAATAAACTCTATTTAATACGAAGAAAAGTGAATGTAATTAAATCGATATTCATAAAATACGTTATTGTTTTTAGTTTATTTGTTTAAAAGGGCTCGACAACCGTAAGGTCATAATGCCCCATGATGGTCAGAACCAGACACGGGTGGGGGAGGGAGGGAGGGTTTCTCACGTCGCCGTCGTTATCGTGTAAGTCATCTTTCTTGTTGTCATGGTCGTCGTCGTCGTCTGGGAGGTCGTCAAGGAAAGGGGAGGCACCAATAAATGCCTAAAATCACATCATTTCAAATGGCATAACTTTGACTTTTCTCTTCTTTTAGGGATTGTATACATGAAGGAACGATTAAATAAATAATACATTTTATTTAGAGTCTACCCACTCGGTTATAATATAACTGATTTTCAGTGGGGGACTTTAAATCAAAGCGACCAAGCCAACCCTGCAGGCCCCGACGCAATCGACGAGTGAGCGATAACCAACCAAAGATCGATATTTTTTAATAGGAAATATAACAATCAGCGGTACGGACAGTGCGAACACCCGCGAATCAACGCCAGAATCAACAAGGCCGATTCAGAACAACTCTGAAATTTATCATGTGCTTTGTTGCTAAGACGGCTCCAAAGTCTCCATTTACAAACTCCCAAGACAAGAACTGATGGACTTGAGTCCAAATCAAAAGTTAAAAAACTTCTGACGTTAGCGGGAATCGAACCCTGGACCTTCTGCATTGGAAGCAGATACGCTAACCACAAGACCAACGAGCCACACAATTATGTTCAAAGAAGTGAGATGAAGAGTGTTTGTCGAGAATCGACGAACTTACACTTTTTACACACCAAATAAAATGTTGTTGAAACTAAATAATTTAGAGTTTAGACAATTAAATCACTATAACCTTAAAAGTTGATAGTAGATTTTGGATGTTTGCTCAAAACGACTTTTTAATTTTGTCAAGCGCGCTATTTACATCCTGCTTCGCCTGCAATGCCACCGCCGAGGCTTTCTCCTTTGCTTGAGTTGCGAGTTCTTTAGCCTTCTCTTGAGCAACGGCCGCAGCCTCCTTAGCATCCACTGCAAGTTTGTCAGCCTTCTCTTTGGCTTGCGTCTTCGCCTGACACGCGGATTTCTTGGCGTCTTCGCCTAACCCACGTACACATACTTGCGCCGCGGCGGCTTTCTCCCGGGCATCCTCAGCCAGCACCGAAGCTCGTTTCGTCGCCGCAACCGCTTTCACGTGCGCTTCTTCAGCCAACTCTTGCGCACGTTTCTGCGCCGCAACCGCTTTCACGTTTGCCTCTTCAGCCAACTCTTGCGCACGTTTCTGCGCAGCCACCGCTGCCACTCGCGCGTCCTCAGCAAGCTCTTGCGCGCGCTTCTGCGCTGCACCTGCGGTTCCTCGCGCTTCTTCAGCAAGCTCATGCGCACGCTTCTGCGCAGCTTCTGCGGCTGATTTTGCTTCTGACGCAACCTGATCTGCGATCTCCCGCGCTCGCTTCTCAGCCATTGCTGCTTCACTCTTGACTTCCTCGGAGAGTTTCGTTATCTGAATCTGCACGCGCTCCGCTTTTTCCCACACGCCTTCACAAATATCTTCCGCACATTTCTGGGCGCATTCAGCAGTTTCTGTTAATTTGCTTGTGAATTCTGAAATCCGCTCTTCAGACAGTGTTACTAATTCCTTCGCCTGTTCAATCAACTCCTTAACTCGCCTGGAAATATCCTCCATTTATCCTCTCGTGCACGTTTACAAGTATTCTAGTCATTCTGAAAGGGTCTTACTGGCATTTGGATTGTAGTTTTTCTAATATTTTGAATGATCGTTTTGGTTTCTGTAGTGACCATAGGATTTTTTGTCGATACTTATAGAAAGAAAAACATTGTGGACATAAAACCATTGTTGTGTTAGTTGCTGTATGCGGCCTGCCAACAAAAGCCAATAACATAAATCACAATGTCCTCCAGCTCCAAATTCAATTCAAAATATAATAATTTTTCTCTTTAATTGAAATTTGTATTTATTTTTATTATTATTATTATTATTATTATTATTATTATTATTATTATTATTATTATTATCATTTTATTTTATTTTTATTAACTATATTATCATGTACTGTTGATTTTTTACACATTATTATTTCTCCTTTAATTTTTATCAAAGTGATTTTGCACTTTCTACTCCATTTGTACAATATTCACTTTCCTATCTACAATGACTTCCATTACAAACCAATAATACCTATAAATGCTTTTCTTGCTTTTAACAGCGTGGCTAGACATGCCTCTTGTGCTTTCGACATCGCATGCTTTATACATCTTTATCTGACATTCTGACGTTAGTGACGTGTTCTCCTGTTAATAACACAGCAACACTTTGCTGCACGATCTCGTATTTTACATTGACATCTTCTTTCTTACTTAAAATAGTTAGTTCTTTCTGCGATCTGCCTTCCTATTCTGTCCCCGTCTCGGTGGCAATGCTTATCACTCAGTCGAATGTGTTTTCTAATAATGTGTTTGGTCCAGTTATGTGCACTGGTGGCCATTCTGATCACATGGCAGGGATGAGTTTTTTTTTTTTGGTTTATTTGGATTAAGGACGCGTCAACCGTTAGGTCATAATGCACCACTCTAGCCTAAGGGGGTGGGGAGGAGGGGCCCATGCTGGTCAGAACCAGCCACGGGTAAGGGGAGGGTGGGGGTTTCTCACGTCGCGGTCGTCATCGTCTTTGTCATCGTTCGTTGTGTCATTGTCATCGTCGCCGGGAGGTCGTCAAGGGAAGGGGGCAAGGTCCCCGACGACGATTGCCAGAGCTCGCCTCTAGATTCGGGGAGTAATATACTACCCTTCATACTAGCTGATGTTTGCGAGGTGGACTTTTTCTCTTGAATCGCCTTTTACGATTAGCAGAGCCATGCTCTGGGCCAATTCTACCCCGGGGCCAGACGGAGTAGGGATGAGGTTCTGGCAAAAACTGTGAATTTTTGTTTATTTTTCTGAAGTAACATTTCGTTGCTACGGAAATTTAGTTTAGCCAATATAGTTGAAATGTCTAGGTTCAATGTCAAACAAGTTATTGTTTCCTGAAATCCCTGCAATAATGCAATTTGCATTCTAATACTTTATACTTTCATTTTGTGTAGCATACAATATTTGTTATGAAAATGTGTGAAAAGCGTTACAAGTAAAATATATTCATAATGGTGTTTGGGGTCAATTGACGTTTGGTAGCCAACTTTTCCTGTAGTCGTGAAGAATTGTACAACATGGCGTAGTAGTTAATAATGGATCAATATAAGTCCATGATAGAAGCATGACATTTGGCACACAATATTTGGAAATGTCATTCAGACATGTCCCGTGAGGCGAATGGTAGCCATTTTAGAAGATGGCCGTCAATAATGTGGACATGTATGTAACTTTAAATTTTTACATTTGGCACTCATTAAGGGCATTTAATTGAAAAATGATTTTTTAGCATGGCCACCTCAAATTTACGCAGTGGCATCAAACGCGGCCATTTTATAAAATGGTCACTTAACATCGAGTAAACGCGTATCTTTCATGATAGAATGTTGAAATTTGGTACGCGCACAACTAGAAAGTGACTTTTTATTAAGGTTACTCAAATTTACACTGTGGCACCAATGTAAACTAACATTAAGAACCACATAGAATGTTGAAATTTGGGATGCACACAGGGCATGTAAGTAGACAACGATTTTGTTTTATAGGTATATCATATAGGTATGTATCAGACATGTTGTTCCAATCAACATAATTTTAATGTTCAAGGATGCATACTCTTTCTTGTCTCGGAATTCAGGCGGTGAATGTTATGTCCCTTCATCTAAGTTTCAAAATTAATGTATTATAAGAGTACGACTACGGTATAAATTCAATACAATGGATTAAAGGTTTTCCTAGTTTCCCCGTGAAGGTGAAAATATTTGCTAGAAGGGTTTATCAAATGAGTTGCGTGTCGATTACGTCGCTCGAGATGACAAATGTTATACAAGAGGTTGATTAATATCGTCACAAAAAGGTGTTTGCATTGGATGATTGATAACTCGATACTTCTTTCAGCTAACTTGCAGTTCAACCACAAATCTAAGCAGAATGAAATAAACCCGACCAAGTATATTATTTCGATTAGTCTGAAAAGAATTTTTCCCCGATATGTACCCCCTCAATATACGAAGCGATGAATCAAAATGTGTTATGACGTTTTGGGTCAATGCCAAAATACATGAAGAAGATGAATTGTACTAAAACTTGCATTGTATTTGGGTGCTGCACTCTTATAAATTATCATACACATGAGTTCTGGTAGATATATTCGGACTGTTGCCCCGTGTCAATAATGAGGCCCTGCTCAACGTTTCTCTAAATAAGTTGGTGACTTCTCCCGTCTTTGAAATCCTCATACTTGAAGAAGCAACCAACATGGAATGAGGTGAAACGTTCAACAAAGATGGTACAAAATGTATTGGGTGACCCTTGAGGTCAAAACCATATTCTTAGGAAACATTTTTTATCAACTCGGTACCTACACCAAAGAAGGCATACGCTGAAAGCCTTCTTCGACAATCCGTTTGCGTTTGAACATTTGCTCAAAATAAATGTTAACGTCAACTCAAAATTATCTTCGTGTATGAGCACATAAGCAATTGTTTGTAAACAGTTTATTGTAAGAATTTCGGCAATTAAATCAATGTGGCGAAGTAGCCCAACAAAGTATACAAGATAAGAAAAAATCCTAAGGTTCCAACTTTCAACCGTATGGATACTCACTAACAACAAGGATCATGTTTTTGTAGGAGCTCTTTTACAAAATTATGTATTTGCAATACATTCGCTTTTGTGACGGGAAACGATTTTCTTTTAACTTTCATTGAAAGTCGCAATAATTTTTCACTTCATCATGATGAACAATTACATTTTACAATACATGAAGGCAGGATAAAGCTTCTGCTCGACTATAATAACAATAAAATACGTCCTCCAATGCACACAATCAAAGCATAATAAGCAAACATCGTTGGGTGTGAAAACTAAGTATTAATTAAAGTTCGAAACATTTTGTTAATAAAATAATAACTTTGCAAACTCTTCTGTGATTCAACTTATATCCAGATAATGAGATTATTTTGTATGATAAGCAATTCTCGCACCCTTGTCGCACAAATAATTATGAACGGCGTAATTGTCTAGTATTTCGTTTCCAGTGTTGTGACTTATCTAGATAAAATTATCTAGTTAATCTATCTAGATAAAATCCGTTATCTATTATCTTATCTAGATAAGTTTTTTGTTGTTATCTTTTTCTACAATCGAGTTAAAATAAAGATTATCTTATCTAAACTTTTAAAGATTTTAGATAACCTTTTTTTGATTTGCTGTTCCTGATTTTTGGCAAACCTCATATTCGTTTGAGTGGGATCGTCTAATAAATCAGTTTTTTTTCTTTTCGTTTTTCTTTTTTAATGTTTTTTCCCCTCTTTTTTTATTTTTCTTTTTTTCTTCCTTTTTAATTTTTTTCTTTTCTTTTTTTTCCTTTTTTACCTTTTCTTTTACCACCTTTTTATATTTCATTCCAACAACGCAAATTTGTTTTAATATTGTGGATTCTTATTAAATATGTACTTTTATATTATTGTATTTCATTTTGTAGAAAATTGTTGCCTTTAAATGTATTGGTGTTAGTTAAAAATCTAATATATATAAATATGTAACTTAGATTAGTTATATTGTAGATTTCTCATATAATAATTAGATTATATATATAAGATCTCTATTATAAATCATATTATAATAATGAGTAGGATAGATAAATAAATAAATAAATAAATAAATAAATAAAATAAATAAATAATAAATAAATAAATAAATAAATAAATAAATAATAAATAAATAAATAAATAAATAAACAAATAAATAAACAAATAAATAAATAAATAAATAAATAAATAAAATAATTAACAAAAATGTAGACAAAAATATAATAACTAATCACTTTTTTAAATGAAAAATACTTCTACCAGTTGTAATGTGCGTACCCGGGTAATGTCAACTTGTCGAGTCTGACAAATATTACGATTGACAAGAAAACTGTTGTTGGGGGGAAAAAAACACATCAATCTCAATAATTATTATCTTTTATCTAATAAAATTTATCTAGATAATTATTTTTATCTGTTATCTAGAATCTAGATAATTTTCTACACTTTATCTTTTTATCTTATCTAGATAACTTTTCGGAGAATTATCTTTATCTTTATCTAGATAAAAAATAAATTATCTAGTCACAACACTGTTTGTTTCTACTCCTCATCCCCGTACAAGACGCTACCAGTATCACGTGTCACTGACTTTAATGAGGATGCCGAGCTGGCGTGCGCTATCCTTCAACATGGCCATCTGCCAGCGCTCCAAATTGCAGACCAATTGAAGTGTAATGGTGTTTTTCGGAGGTAATTTCTCCGGGCGTCGTCCTGCGAATTTGACCCGGCTCATTTCTGTTGACAGCGGGAGTCGCCATGATTACATTGACACATAGGTCGTGATCCCAAGGTTATGCTCTGCTTATTCAACAGTTACTAGGCAATTACCACCTGGGCACAGTTTGTTGTTGGTTTTTAGTAAGCAAACTTATTCATAATTCATGATACTGAGTACACAAAGTTTATTCAAAGGGATGTAAATTATTTACATAATCTGGAAAATTCATCTGTCGCACTAGATAGAAACACGTGCGACCTATATATTATCGACAGTACATGAACTTGTTCTGAAATGACGAAGTTGTTATTTCAAATAATCAATAAGTAATTAATTTTCAGCTAGAACATACGTACGAAGTAACGAACGCAGTAACTCTCAGAGTAGACGTGGGCAATGAAATGTTTATTGCAAGCTATAATTTAAATGTTAATTTCTCTTGGGAAACCTGCCCACGGTGCAATGCGTGCGTGCCCCTCTTCAGGAGTCTAACCAAGAATGTTGGTGTTTGGACAATTGTGAATGGGATGCCCGAGGGTTGTTAATAAAAGGATTCAGTCCCTTGCATTCGGATACTGGCTGCGGGATTCGGCTCCCGAATCAAGAGTCCCCCACGTTTCGGTTGCAGAAGAGGTTTGGTGTCCAACAGTAAACTGAGGCTTGCCTTAGAGTCTAGTATGAGGCAACTTGATTTTTAAGTACAGAATAAATATTTATCAAGCTAGCTGCTATACTTGTTCCGTGCTTGATTATCGATTAACAACAGAATAAACACAAGAATTGCGTACATTGAGACCCTACTTACAAATGCGTGCACACGTTTAGGATTGAGATAGCATTCACATCGTTTATAGACAAATTTATGTAACCCTTTTTTTCGGTTTCGCTTCAAATGAATGTATTCGTAACACCATCTGGACACAATGAGTATTATAATAGCATACAGGTACACGTTCTTCATAATTATTTACTACTTGCATCACCCAAAAAGAAAAGGTATCGTTCACTTTTCTAAAAAAAAAAAAAAAAAAAATGTTATCACGATACGTTTGATCTATCAATTGTTCTAATCAATTTAATGTGATACGTTTAGTACGAATGCATCGGGTCACCCAACAGTGTAGCTTTTCTTGCTCATGACGTGATTTTAAGCCCTATTGCAAGAAGCAACAATCTAAGTCTGAGGTAGTTATGAACTTAAAAAGTCTAAAGAATTAGTTGATAAAAGCAAAAGAGTTAAATTTATTTTAATTATTAAATAATCAAAACATGACCGTAGTATTAGCTGTGCGGTGCCACTTGAGAAAACTTTGCCAGTGGCGGCTCGCTGTTTGAGGCAGATGAAGCTTTTGGATTGTTAACAACATTAGTTACGTGACTGCCAAAGTTTTACATAAACAAGTAAAACCAAGCAAAGAATGCACTGTAATACAAAGAAAAACATAATTAATTGTAACGAAGAATCGTTATAAGAAAAACAATGAACGCACGCCAGAATATTTTTCTAAGTGTTATCAAATTGATGAATTGATGTCTGCTCGCTACGGTCACCAAAAAACATTAACAAAAAGTAAATATACATTTTTCTTTAGTTGTAACAAACCTTGCAATACCCTCCCTAGTGTTTTGATATAGTGCCACAGTCAACAATCCGTCTTATAGCCATCAGGCTTTGCGTGGAGCGTACCCAGTTAAGAAGGCCGATTAGAACAGAAGGAGTTAATCTAGGCTTAATGAGTCAGATAACGACTGTCATTTGAGCTGCTCCGTGGGGCGACTTCCCGTCCTGTCCACACAGTCCTCGGCGACGACTCTGGCCAGCAGTTGGCCTAAGTCACCCCCGGAGATGGCCGCGCGACTGTTCAAGGTATACAAGCTAAGAGGTAGGTCTAGCGCTGATGTTTTCCTTCTTTAGTTCTGGTTACCTCCACGGCGTGAAGTGTACCGATTGAATGTTTGAGTGGATTCATAAAGTGTGCTCGATCTAGTGGACCATCTATACTAGTAATTTAGTAAAGAACAACCGGTATTGCGACGTCCAGTAAAATATTTTACTCTTCAAGCAATTTGTGTCGCCAATGCAAAAAACAAAGATAAGACCATCACGAAACTATACACAACTTATTTGATTGACTTATTTCTTCACAATCGCCGCTAGCCTATACATTCGTGCTTTTCTACCGATGTCAAGTTTGCGCCTGGCCATTTCCTTGCGTCTTGTTATTCAACAACATCAGATTGTGTTCAAGCCTGATTAAGTGAGCAGCTAATCCCAATATCAAATTAAACATTAAATATCTGTTTCTAACGGATAGAAGGAAAGTAACATATATTTATGTGATGTTGGTATTGAATGACGTCACTAATACAACGTCAGCACTCGACTAACTTATTCCATGATTCCTCTATACTCGTCATGTACGCAGGCGGAGGTACTGAACATGAACTCGCCTTCACCGCGGGGTGTGTGTGTAGTGTATTGTACCACTCTCTTAAATGTTTATGTTTTCAGTTAATTATGTGTAATTTTCATCAGGCCAATTACTTTGTGTTCAAATTATCTATAATTTTCATTAGGCCTTCATTATCATTATCATTTGTATTATTATTATTAGTAGTATTAGGTTGGATGGAAGATAAGGCTTCACTAGCCTTAATCCCGCCTTACAATAATACCTTTATCTATTATCTATCTATCTATCTTTCAGGTCATTCTTGCCTCTTGGTACCGATTATTTGTTAACAATACAAGTTTTAAGAAGATCACTTTGTCCAACTTAAGAACTTAAATTTTTATTAGTGCAAGTAACATTTTTATAGTACAAAGTTTCTTAAGGTTATTAATATTTAAAAAATATAAAAAATTGTATTCAGAGTCTAACCACTCGTTTTACAACTGATTTTGAGTGGACGACATTAAATTTAAAGCAGACCAAGCCAACCCTGTTGGCGCAGACACCATCGACGAGCGAACAATGACCAACTAGTAGTATTTTAAATACAATAAATAGTATTTACAGGAGGAGAATATTACGTTCTTGTTACTCTTCCTTCGTCTCCATAAACCTTGGAACGTAAATAAATGTCACTAAGTTTTTATAGATTGGCTAACCCAAACGAGCGCAACTTTATTTTTTATTGTTGGCACGAATATTGAGTTTGCAATTCGCTTTTATCGTCGTAATAATCATAGCCACGATGTGAAAGTATTGTAGTTCTCTTTTTACATAAGTAAGAAACCTTTACATTGACATTTAGTTCAAAGACAATAGCGTTACCCCAGCATGTTCCCCGAACCCATGGCCACACGAACCAGTATGGCACTTCTCCAAACCACGGATGTTTGTGTGCTCGGTGTCAGAATATCAACACGAACTACAACATTGAATGCAATTGATTAGAAAGACATTTAATTTATTTGAGGAAATAGCTGTGGGAAGAGTTGAGCGAATGCTTCGAGTAGTGGTCCTCACTAAATGAGTCTTGTCCGTCAGAGTTAGACTGGAGTGAGTGATCGCGTTCTACGGAAACCTACGCAACCAGAGATGAGATCGCGTGAGACGCTCGGCTTGGGTTGCGGGCATTACTTAATTATGGTAGTGTTGGTGGTGGCGACGGCTGCGGGAATAGTGATGATTGATGATGAAATGATCGCAGTGGTGACTGTGATGATGCTGATGACGGTAAATAAGGTTGTTATGATGGTGATTCTGTTTGCTGGGGAGGGGGAGGGTCTATAGGGAAAAATTATGATATAATTTATAATATTGACGTTTGCAGTAATTATGGTGTTGAAAGGACCCTATTACTGGTCGTCAGCTGAAGTGGGTCACACCTCTGTACCTTAGAGCGGACATTCTTACACGAAAAATTGTTCTTTCCATCGTCTTTTCATGAGGTAAACGCTGCTATTGTAGTAGCTATAATAAAGAACCTAGAATATAACACAAGAGGTCGTCAATACGACATCATTGAGTTTAAGATTATTGTTCTCGCTCCATTAAGGGTCGTTAATCACCTGCATCAATCAATATAACGTTTAAAATGTCAACTAAACAAACAGGTCCATCCTCCGAGGTGTTGACGTAAGTTGCGTATGGTAATAAGATCGTCATCAGGTGGAACCGGGAAGCAGATTATCATATGGATAAGGTCATCATGCATGTCCCACTCGGAATACTTATGTGCTTCTTTGTGGGCCCAACGAACGCTACGTGCGTGGATACTCGTGGGCCTAATACGGTGGCGACCATCAACATGTGACTGACGGTAGTGATGGTTTAACACAAGGCTTGGAGGTAGCAGAAGTCCAAAGCTGTGCACGGATAAACAGGGGACGAGGACTCGAATCCCCGCTAGGTCGTGTGTCGATTTCGAAATAATTTATTTAAATTTTATTTACTGTTTATTATTTCTTTATTACATTTTTTACTGGTAATTATGACAGTACTTTTTATCAAGTAAGACCTTACTTTCCTTCTACCTCGCTTATATTACTTGTGTTCTACGGGGGTTGTTTGGTTACGCGTGTAAAATTCGTCGTGTACACGGAACGGAACGGACGAAGATTGCAACGACAGTTGCGTTTTCAACCCTCGTTCCAACCAGTGCAGAACGCTGGTAATATAAACGGGGTCTTATATTCGGTATACACAGTAACATTTTTTTATAATTTAATATGTTATAATTAATTAAGGTAAATCAATTTTTATAACAGCCTGAACTACTCAGCAAATGAGACACACATTTATGAAATAGCGTCATGTCATATCAAGAATCAAGAATCGCAGTCGTAAAGTACATTGATAATCACTTATCAATGATTATACTGTGCTGTGTATTGGATTGTTTATCCAACATTCAGACCGTGATCTGTATATTCTAGAAATTTTCATTGACATTGATGCACTGTTCACGTCATGATAGTTCAAAATGCGTATGTGTTAAAATCATTCGTATGTATTTGCAAAATAAACATAATATACACAAACACGCATCGAATACACTGTAACTTTTTTATACGAACATGGGCGCCGGGAGGGGAAGGGGGCAAGGGTTGGCATTTGGCCCCTGGATTTCAGGGATAATTATAAATTTTGCACCAGGATAAATATATTTCACTTCAATTTCTTTATAACTTATTTTAACAACCTAAAATCTGATTAAAGTGGTGAAAATTCAAAAGACGATTCGGGGCATTCTATTCGTTCACGGACCCTCCTTACACCAGGATAAATGTGTTTGAATTTAAAATTTTTATGCGCCTTTTTAATGCGGTTATAAAATGGGAAATATTTTTGAAAAGTGCCCTGTGTGGCTCATTGGGGGGGGGGGGGGATATCGCCCCCGAGTCCCCATTACTCCAGAATGTTGCCCCCCTTGAAAAAAACCTAGCGGCGACCATGTATATGAATGGTATTAATATAGCTGTACGACTATTGAGCTTTCATTCTGGATCTGGTAATAACTAGACTTTATAAGTGTAATATGGGTGACATGTGTAATCGCTCTTGATAAAAATCAACCGTCATAATTATGCCGCATGTGCGTTTAGGCGTTGCCAATAAAGTATGGCTTTCTGTGACAGCAATTCATTCTCACCTCGCATTTAATCATACTCTCGAATTGCATTATTTGAATAATTAATAAGTCAACAACTCGTACTCACATTGTGTGTGCTTGGTTCATTCATGTTGACGTGAGGACTACGCTCAGTTGTTGCCGCCAAAATTACGCGGGACATTTAAATACCTTTTAAATCGGAAAATGTTGGGTCAAATAAAATCCGAAGGTTTCCTATTCAAAATAATTTGTTAAATTAATTAAACAAAATTGTTATGGAAATATGTTGGCCTATAGCAATCATAATCCAACACAGAATACGCAAATAGAAATATTGTGATACAGTGATGATAATAATACTAACTAATTTATATTCTAAACAAAGAGCTTATTGGCCCGGAAGAATATTAAACGTAAATAACTTATAACCAAACCAAGGCCACTTCTTACTTAAAAACGAATTTTTTGTTCGGCATCAACCTGATGCGTAAGGAACGTTCAATCGAAAATTCGTTTTTAAGTAAGTAGTGACCTTGGTTTGGTTATAATTTACGTTTTAACAAATTAATAGTTGTTTCATTAACTTTGAGACTTCAATTCCCGATTTATCTTTTATGTGTCCTTGAAATCACTTTTCAGATCATATTGATCATGATTGTATGAAATTAAATTCCTTGGAAGCTTGACTGTTAACTGCATGCACATTAAACCCAATGCTAAATGGGTTAATAATCGAGTGCATTGTGCAGCGACATGTTAGATCGATTCCTTAAAGGTTTCGTTGTGTTAAATGGTTTCATTATCTATATGCGCTGTAGTGTGAAGTGTGGAAAATTTATACATCACATTCTTGTTCAAAATCTTACCAATGTCGTAACTCACTGTCCACTGTTAGTGCGCTTTTGGATGGTTTATAGCACCTTAGAATTCTGCAGCAGATATTCAAGGTAAAAGACGTCACAATATTGAATTGAACATATGTTTGTGCACATAACAATAAAGTGAAACTACATTAAAAATACGACCATACGTATGTAGGCCTTTATTAAACGTACATTAACTTCGTTATTATAATTTATTATTACGTTTATGTTTACGCGCGTTTTAACTGGTTGATTGTTTTTATAACCACTTTGTCGAAACAGTTGTTTTATTTGAAATAACTATGTATAGTTAAACAAATTTTGACAACGGCCCGAAATACCCAGGAAATTATAGACACACCCACTTATTAAATGGCGTCATGTCATACATTTTTATGCTGGATAGGCAAGAATCCCAGCGCACATTGATTATCAGTGATTATTTCAAAAGCGAAGACGATAAATGCACTATTAGTATTCGTGTACAATCTAAATCAATTGACAAACATGTATAGTTTTCCTGAGTCTGCAATGCCAACGATCAGGTTATAATTAGTCAATGCGATTCAAAGATGTTTACAGAAACGCTATCACCATGGGCCACACACCTCTATAATATTGGTATACTAGATTTATCGTTTGGGTCACAGAACATAACTTTTACGACCACACATTTTATATTGTCTACATCCGATCCTATAGGCATTCTACTAGGAGTCACACAATCACCTTGATTGTAAAGTAGAGGAGCGATACACAGTACTTATGAACAGCTGTAAACAGCATTTCATCATGGAACTCATAACCTTTATCTTTGTAAATCATGGATACATGTTATTTTCTTCTTAAACTATAGCAATTGGTTTAGTATTTGTGTGTGTTCAATTAGTATACTTTATATGCACACACGCATTTCAAGGTTGTTAGCAAGCATTCGTTTAGCGTTAACATATAATCATTAAGTAGACAAAATTAAAATAAATACCAATATTAATGTGTGTGAAGAGGCTCCTACACAGAAACAAATTTGGTTTTCAGCGGGGACTTTTAATTGGATGAGCGTTGCGAGCGAAGCGAAGATTCCATTTCCCTACACTGGAGAAAAAAATCCGGAATGTTTTTTTTTTGTTTTTCTTTCTTTTTGTATTTTTGTCTGTCTGTTAGCACGATTCCGGTAAACCGATACTCCAATTGCGATGAAATTTCCTGGAGACCTTCGAAATCTCTCAACTTAGAACTGCCACGTTTTTGAGCGCAATCGAAAAATTATTTCTTATGAAAATCGCAATTTTACGATTTTTTCGATTTTTAGAAAATTTCTTCGACTTATAACACCTACATGATATATCCGAATGTAATAATTTTTTCACAGAACTTTAATTTTATGAATTTATGTATTAGTGTGAAATTTGAGCGCAATCGAAAAATTATTTCTTATGAAAATCGCAATTTTACGATTTTTTCCGATTTTTTAAATTTCCTCGACTAATAGCACCTACATGCTTTATCCGATTGTAATGATTTTTTTACAGAACCTTAATTTTATGAATAAATATATTCGTGTGAAATTAGAGTGCAATCAAAAAATTATTTCTCATGATAATGGCAATTTTACGATTTTTTTATTTTTTTTATTCTTCGACTTATCTACATGCTTTATCCGATAGTAATAATTTTTCACAGGACCTTAATTTTGTGAATTAATATATTCGCCTGAAATTTTAGCGTAATCGAATAATTATTTCTTATGAAAATCGTTTTTACGCTTTTTTTCGTTTTTAAACAATTACGCTCATCCAACAACGCGCCTGAAAAAGCGTTTGCGAAGCTTCCTAGTTGTTAAGTCGGTTATGTCGACGTCGACGTCGTTCGACAATCGACAAGGCTAGTTCGTATTTCATTGCTAAGACGACTCCAAAGTCAATGTTTCTATACCCTTCGATCGTGGAATAAATAAAGTCCAGATCAGAAGATTAAAACCTATGTCAGAAGCGTGAATATAGAACGTGGAACCCTGCAATGAACCGCGCTAACCACTTGACCAACGAGCCACAGTCGGGATAAAAATGTGTTACTTATCATATCCGTGGTAATATAATATAATCTAGGCTATAGGACGAAACGTGCGTCAGAGAATTGATTTCATCCATAAACATAAAAATGCATCGTTGCAATACTATTATTAATTAATTCTTAAGCTATTGTGATCTACAGATATTCACCATTCTATTTTTTCTTCAAATACAATGTACAATTTTGCCATGTCTTGGAAAATGTGTCATCAACACGGACGGCTAGGGGCATAAAGTCGAAATCAATCATCTCAACAACACGACGTAAAATATTAGCATAGATATCGTAATCAATGGCTTAAATTAATTAATTAATGGCTTTTTGCCATGTGTGTATGTGTTGTGTATGTTTAATATGGCCCCTTAACCAGATTTTATTCGTGATTTTCGCTCAAAATGTATCAGTTGACTTTAAATGCAAATATAACTTATTATTGACAAACACAGGTACGGACCTGCCCAAAAGCGGGAGCGAAGCTAATTAATTAACCGATCGTCAAAGACGGATACAAAAAATTAAATAATTTTGTCATTTCGTTGAGTTTTGGTGGAGGTGCCGGGTTAGCTCGATATTAAAAACGATATTCACTTGTTTTTTCATTCATTATTGGTGGAGGTGTCGGGTCAAGAATGTTCAAACTTTCTGGGGTCCAAGTAATACCCTCGTATCCGTAGGCTTACCAAACACATTCTGTATATACATCCTTGTTGAAGAACAATAACAAAACAAGTATAAATATCACAACACAACCTAAAAAAAAAAACTCTAAATAACATTCTTATAAAAAGAATCGGACGTTGTACGCATAAACGGATCCATTGACGGATAGAAAAGTGATGCACATATTATTGTGATATTATATTAATATTACACTACATTGGTAGCTTGTTGCTTATTTGTTACGTACGTAAGCTACACAGAATAAAAAATAAGTTCCGCCATGTATTATTTTTCTACTAGGTTAGCTTTGTTGGACGTCTTTCTCTTCAGTCTGTACCGATAGAACTGCCTCAGTTTTTAATTCAGTAGATGGAGTAACCAGAAAGTATTTTTATTACAATATACAATAGAGGTCACAAACACACACCTTGCCAAGGCATAGATATTGAACACTTATAGTAGGCTAGATCCGCAGTCATTAATCCACTTCCGTGACAATTTGAAGCCATCTTGAATATGGCAGTTTGCATGTTAAAGTATATGGGAGCGATTTGTAGCCCAAATAGTTCTCAAGGTGGCCGTCAGGTTGACAGGTGAGCATACTAGCCATTAACACCAAATGATTACTAAATTCCCTTATGCAATGACTTCTTATTGTTTCTGTTTATGCATTCCCATGCTGCACAAGCTAAAACCATATCTAACAATCCAGAAAAATACTTTATTGAATTTCAAAAGCAAAAATTAAAACGCCAAATAGCGCTTCTTGAATATGACAGATTGGCGCTACAATTTGCTACGCTCGCGACTGTGCGGACGTATTGGAGACTGCGGATCTAGCCTACTATAGGTGTTCAATATATATGTGCCAAGGTTACAGCTGTACCCCGACATGCTGAGATGGCAATACTATCCCTGCACAGCTCAAAACTTGAAGCACGTTGTGCGTACCCTTCTACGTTAGCAGTTCATCATATTTAAAGTGGACAGCGTCTGATGCTGGGCCGTGGGCGGTTGTCCAATCAATCAATTAAATGTAGCCTTTTGCTTTCGCCGCAGCCCATTTGCCTGACGCTTGAATTGAACTTTCAATTTACCAATTGCTTTCAAAGTATAAAACGAAATGTTCTTTGGTGTTGTCGCAGTGGAGATCTTCTGGTGTATTCAAAACATTGTTAATGTTAGATTTAGTGATGCGTAGCAAAATGCAGTTAGCCAGTCATACATATTACATATCTGGCACGATTAAGTATTCTTGTTCATACGCAGCTGCCTTGCTAGTAGTTTCACTGTGAGTTTCCCGTTTAAAGTTATTTACTTTGTCTATGAGTCAAGCTAGAAAAAATTCAACACGAATATGGTGAGATTTGAGATCCAAACTTATTTCTGGTCCGGTATTATATGACTGGCTGTACAAATATTAATTGTAGTCTGGCACTAAAATTATTATGTCTATTGCTATGGCCAATCAGAAGGGCGGAAAACTAGGACTAACCTGTTTTAGTCCCAGACTAAATATTTTGTGGTTGCAGGTCATAATACTATGCCTAAGAGTTCGAGTAAAAGAATGTTTGTAACTTTGGTAAACTGATCAATATCATACCACGTCTTATATTTTGCTGACAATAACGTACACACTTTATAGATTGACAAGCAGTTTGTCCTGTGATCACGGTAGCACAAATTACAAGATCGCTGAGACGTGGTAACGCAATGATGTTGAATCCGCGGCAAACACAAAATAATTAACTTATTTCCATTCGTCATGTATTTCTTCCGAACATTCCTACAGTTAAGAATCAGTTTTAATTTATTTTTAATATAAAAATATTAAAAAGCAAATATAATAATCATTATAGCTACAATGATGTGCACTCTCAAAATAATGTTGTTACGCATTTCATTGGAGCTGACTTGCTAGAATTGTCCTCTTATATTGAATAGCAGTTAAATCCACGGACTTTTCGATGAATTTGATTAATTATTAGAGAATCATCAACAAGTCGTAAATCATCGCAAAACAAGGTGAATGGCAGAATGTAACATTTCTGTCCCCGATCACAGTTATAGCCTGACGACTGTCTTCTCTAATCACCGGGTGACATACACATGTGCAGATAACAGCGTGGTTGATTAAAATTATTATTTCTATGTTTACGCGCAAAACATCCAGGTCACCAGTGATAGCCCATAAATATGACAGTTTACCTTTGTGATCTAAGCTAAGAGCGGGAAAATTTGCTCTGTGTCCTTATAATAGTAGGAATAAAACTTTTAAAACGAGCTAATAAACTACGTCAACAGTTTGTACATTTCAATTGTGTATCTTTTAAAATGTATTTTGAAGTAACGTATATTACAAGTTTTTGTTTTGTCCAAAACGAATTTTTATATGATCTTTAAAGCTGTGATGATGATGACGGTGATGATGATGACAATGTCAAGTGTTCGTCAAGTTAATGGGAGACGATGGTTAAAAATGATCTTTTGTGTGAAGATCAAACATAATAAAACAGCTTTACAATCACGGGAAGTGAGGAACCGATTGCTCTCGTTTGACACAGCCAGCGCACTCTCTTAGCAGCAGTAGGAACTACTACCCTCGGTACACATGGGTGGATTCCCCGTTCAGACCGCTTGTCCCACCGAGATCGCGAGCGCGCGGCAACCACTGGAATCATTTACCATCTTTGACTTCGAGGTTCGGGACCTGAAGAGAACTGATTCCCTCATTTTATTATGAGAAATCCACATGGCGTATGAAACGCGGAAATCGACTCTCTCAAATCAATTGACCCGCAGTGAGCGTAATTCGCCAAGCTTGGCTACAGCACACAGTTATGTGATTAATTAATTCTACCGGGAGGTCCAGATCCAATCAACAATACAGTTAATTAGATTTGTTGGAATGTAATCGAAAACAATATGTGGTAAATTAAATACAAAAGGTCTCCAAATATGACATTTTAAATTAAGTATTCTTATTCGGTATTCAATCTAGTCCCTCGTCTATACGTTCCTGCCAAAAGGGAAGATGCTTCAAAAACGCATTGAAAAATTATATTTTTGTTTCCACTGCATATTTTTCTTTGTATATTTTTTTTTATGTGTATGTTTAGTATTATGATGGTATCCCAGTTATATATACACAAAATAAAGTATTAACTTAATGAATATGCTACAAAATTTTACAAAATGCACTCAGATCATAATATATATTTTTTATATTTAAAATGAGGTAAAACATATATATATTTTTTTTTTCAGGTACATTTAAAATAATCTATTAAAGATACAAGTCTGCAAATTGGCACATGCATAGATGAATAGAATTTTAAAAAAACGATGGATTTACTTTTTTTATTTTTTGTTCTTTTTCTGTTTTATTGTCAGGGATATGTTACGCAACAATGGAATTTCTATTGTTACAATAAAAAAAATATATAAAAATTTTTTAAAACCAAAAAACTAATTCCATCATCCTTTGCTAAATATTATTGGGAATAATCCTACAAATTTTTTCTTAAAAATTTTTAAAACTGTATAACTTATAGGTACCTTAAGAATTGTTCATGCATTTCTCAATTTTAAGTACCTATACGGTAACCAAAATTATTTTTTTTTTTTTTTTTACAAATCAACTCTTTGTTAACATGTATGCCAAGTTTTATAAGTAACAATTAATAATAACAGGCTGAATTCATGATGCAATCAATGTCTGCACTATTGGAAGCATGTTTCCATCAATCAATGTTTATCATTTAGTATTTTATTCAGGACAAACTTGTTTTTTGTCGTATGTTCTTAATCCGCTGCTCAAACTCATGTGTGCTAGCGCTCTGCCAGTTCAACTGGTGTCGGTCTCGCGCACGACAGCACAACAGCAGTGCCGACAGCACTCTGGTTCACACGCTGCTCAGTGCTCTCACCGCCCACTACTGGACCGGGACGCTAACCAACTTCGGGCGGCGTTGACGCGCAAACAAGCAGCCTATGGTGCTGTCACCTCGCTTCAGCAAACATACTTGACACATACTTTCACATGCAATCTACTTTTTGGACTTTCCGTGTTTGGTTGAAAACAACAGACAACAATTGTTTTGTACGCTCAATGGCTTCGTCAAGTTTACCAGTTTTGTAGTAAACATACTTGAAAATTTCAATAAACACATTAAATAAATTATAACTTAACCTTCGTTATGCACCAAATCTGATAGATAGCATCGAAAGCTGTACATTGGGAACAAAGTATATAAAATGCATTGAAAATACAAATGAACTAAATAATAGGTTTTAAATGCACCTGCTTCTTTAAATGAGTATTTGAGTGTATTGCAGTAACCGTTTCCGACTTTCAGAAAGGTCATAGTGAACAGGTATATTAGCGTTCATACATTCACTATATATTGGCACTGACAACTTTCATTGTACTAGAGATACATTTTAGTTAAGCTATTTTACTCAATTACTGAGTTTTCAATATCTACGTTGTCGAGGACGGCACCTGTACACCCATGCTCAGGCAATATACTAAGGGGAAGGGGCAAAGGACCAATGAATGACTCATATTGAATGGGGAAAAAATGAGAATACAATAAAAAATCAAAATCGGATTCATGGATCTCTTAGATTACAGTGCAAGATTTTCATCATTGATTTCATCGTTTGATCTCTGTTTTGTATAAGAAATAATGGTTTGCGTGTTAGCGCACACTTGTTACAACAAACATGGCTCGTTGAAAAAGAATACACTGCACAAAAGAAATGCTCAAAATAAAAACAGTCGGTTGTTTAACACAATTTGATAAACAAAAACAATTTTGATACTTACTTGCTTGAAAACGGAGGCTTACCTTAATTCTTGGTTCAAAGTATTGTTAGTGACAGTAAAAGATTGACTCTGATACACAATGTCCATGTTAACTGTACAAACATTGTAACTAGCAAACATTTGCATTGTTAACACTCATCACACCGACATGCTATGACTTTATTTTGTATAGCTATGTTGTATTATTTTAACACGAATGTTATTAACTCGATTACATACCAACGAGTGTCGTTTAATAAAACAACGTCCATTTAAAACGTCAGCTTGACTAAAATAACACAAATGTGTGGGATTGTGTGGTTAATACACATCTACCTAAAATAAATGTTGTTTATCATTATATGTCATTAGGTCTTTTAGGTAAATATTTCTATCTTCAACAGTTATGATAGGAATAATAATTAAATAAATGTTATTTTATTGCAAGTACAATCACTTTTATATTCGTCACGCTCAACGTTATGTACACCATCAAGCATAAGTAAATCAATGTGTCTAGTTGTACATCCACCATACCCAGTCCTTGATTTACTTCTTGTCGAGGGTGTACGTAACGATGCACACAGGCAATGCAAGCGAACGTGGAGACACCACGTGGTCTCTAACCAGGGGATTGTTGGAGGAGCGTAGCGAGCGAAGCGAAGATTCCATTTCACTACACTGGAGAAAAAAATCCGGAATGTTTTTCTTTTTTTTCTGTTTGTATTATTGTGTGTTTGTTAACACGATTCCGGCTAAACCGATACTCCAATCACGATGAAATTTTATGGAGGCCTTTGAAATCTCTGAACTTAGAACTGACTCGTTTCTGAGCGATTGTGTCGGGGCCTGCAGGGTTGGCTTAGTCGCTTTGATTTAAAGCCCCCCACTGAAAATCAGTTATATAACTGAGTGGGTAGACTCTAAATAAAATTTATTTATTTATTTATTTTAATCGAAAAATCGTTTCTCGTTAAAATCGCCATTTTACGATTTTTTTCGATTTTTAAAAATTTCTTCGACTTTAACAACTACATTTTTTATTTAATTGTAATGATTTTTTCACAGAACCTTAATTTTATGAATTAATATATGCGTATGAAATTTGAGCGCAATCAAAAAATGTTTTATTATGAAAATCGCAATTTTACGATTTTTTCGATTTTTAAAACATTTCTTCGACTTGTAACACCTACATGCATTATCCGATTGTAATGATTTTTTCACAGAACCTTAATTTTATGAATTCATATATTAATGTGAAATTTGAGCGCAATCCAAAAAAAATTGCCCATGAAAATCACAATTTTACGCTTTTTTTCATTAAAAAAAATACGCTCATCCAACAACGCGCCTGAAAAAGCGTTTGCGAAGCTTCCTAGTAAGCAGAATATAACTTGCAAACGTCTAAATACTTTGGAGGCAACGCGGACGAACAGTCTATAGCCGTCACCACAGCATACGAACGTGGGTGTAACAGTGCATGCCCATAGGTGTGTGGATGACGGAGGCTTTCCACGAGACAAGTATGCTTTAGTTTAGTGACAGTGATGAGATGGACTCTTGACGTCACGGCGTCCCTGTTTACATACGAAACATTGAATACTAACAGCTTCATTATCGAACTTGCGCGCATTCACACTCATTACACCAAAATTAATTATGTTGCCTTAATATATACCAAATGAAACACAAATATTTTTCTCGTAGAAGAACGGGAGGGGAAATTTAACAACCTTTGTTGGTGGCTCTCTATAATGATTGGTATTGATTTGTTTATGCTAGTGCACTCAATTTGAAAGAGTGTGTTCTATTTGCTGTATCGTCATTGTTTGCTCAATCAAGAATCAGATCCTTGGAAGCAGAAATATCTGTTAGAAAGTAAACACACAAACACGTAGCAGCGAAACCCCCACCAAACACACACACACACACTCTTGGCTCAGCTCACAGAGTTGCCATTATCACACCACACATTCAGATAGATGCGACAGAAAATATTAAAAATACATGATATATAATTCATAATACATATCGAGTGTGGATTTAATCGTGCTAATCGCACATTGTGTTGAAATACTCATCCATTTAGATAGTGATAATATAAATCTGTGATCACTCAAGCTTTAGGATATTATCATTATAATTTACTCGCTAGCTTATTTCCATTCGTCTCTTCATTCCCATCCCATTTTTCTTTTCTCCCGGGGTAGAATTGGCCCAGAGCATGGCTCTGCTAATTGTAAAAGGCGATTCATGAGAAAAAGTCCACCTCGCAACCATCAGCTAGTAGAATGAAGGGTAGTATTTTACTCCCCGAAACTAGAGGCAAGCTCTGGCAATCGTCGTCGGGGACCTTGCCCCCTTCCCTGTACGACCCCCTGACGGCGATGACAATGACACAACGAACGATGACAAAGACGATGACGACCGCGACGTGAGAAACCCCCCTTCCTCCCCTTACCCGTGGCTGGTTCTGACCAGCATGGGCCTCTCCTCCCCCCCCCCCCTTAGGCTAGAGTGGTGCATTATGAGCTAACGGTTGACGCGTCCTTAATCCAAATAAACCAAAAATATATTTTCATTTTTCTTTCAATAATAAATCCTATTATTAATTTTCATTGTTAATAATTTTGATAGTTGATAGTTAATAGTTGATAGTAGAACGAACGAACGAATGAATGAATGAATGCATGGATGAATTGAATGAATGCAATGAAATGAATGAATGAATGAATGAATGAATGAATGAAATGAATGAATGAATGAATGAATGAATGAATGAATGAATGTAGATTATAGAAATTATTGCACCCTTTTTCTACAACTCTATAAATTCTAGCTCATGCGAACACAGTTTGGCACACTATCAGAAAGTGCAATCAAGTATGCAGATGAAAGATGTTAGGTTTAGGAGCTTCTTTAATGTTGATTTGCATCTCTAGGGCATTGGCCTTATCTAATGAGTCTATACTTCTACACCATATGATGGCTAAACGCATACAGGTCATTTCGCGCCGGGCGTCGTGGCTATGTCCATATCATCTATTTGGAAATTGTTAGCAGCTCTATCTGCTAAATAGCGACGAAAACAAAGAACCTGGCCACTACTCCCGACCGAGGCACGTCTGGCTGATGTGTTACGTGCCCTTTCTATTAGAGCGAGCCTCGACTGGTAGACAGCGTCCTCCGTGTACTCCGGGCTTACGTGTGAAGTGGTGCGCGTATATACCTGGACAACTGAGTACCTACGTCAACAGCTGCTATAATACAGGACTTGTGGAGTGGTACTCTTATATACCTGGACAACTGAGTTCCTACGTCAACAGCTGCTATAATACAGGACTTGGGGAGTGGTACGCTCATATACCTGGACAACTAAGTACGTCAACAGCAGTAATACCTACCAGACTTACGAGCAATGTGACTGTAGAGAATTAACGGTACAGTTTAAACGTGTTTTACTCCGAACACATGTGATGTGCAGGGATGTTCCTATAAAGACAAAAGTCGTATATTTAGGGAGTTGTGAACATCTTTGAATCCAGGACCGGCCACGTCATTACTTGTGTCTGTGATACCGACTTGCACCACCCGTGTGATTTAGTGAGGACATAAACATTTTGCTATACGTCAAGGGAAATGTCTACGTCTTCGTATATAGATGTCATTATCAGTCAATCATTAATGCAAATAAGCGACTATAATATGCACATCAGTGAAAAAAATCCAAACATCTTCGTTACTGATTAATTAAGTTCTTCGTAAACAATTGAATATGTATTCAGACGGCCGCATACGATTTCGAATCGAAGACCGCTACATCTATACTGGAGGTAAGGTTCAAATTTCGACGACAATTCTCGTGGTAGTGCACTTCTTAATATGTTTCATGATTTTACATCATAACTTGTGAGGCCCCATTTGTATGTTTTGAATTCAGTAGCATCACGAAGTTATCTGTCAAGTTCTTATCATTCCAGTTCCACATTTCTACGTGAAACTGGACGATAGAAGAAGAGTGCACCCTCCTTAAATTAGGTGTTTGTTAGTTTGAAGAAATATACTTTCGAAACGTGTATACACTAAGTAATCAAATAAGAAATATTGGAAATTTTTTAGTTACAATAACAACGATTGTACGCGCAGCAGTGGTTGAAACTTAATCGAAGTTTTAAAATATGAATTTACAAAATTTTGAGAAATAATATATACCAATGACTCACTGCACGTGTGCATGTCGACGAGAACCGATTTTAAATAATTACCCCCGATGCAATAGTTGCATAGTAATCAATGCACATCCGTGAAGAATGCACTTATCTGCATGGGACATCATTTCCGTCCGTCGCATAAAGACTTGTTCCGGCTTTTTGTCTCTGTGTACGCTGCCAATGCAAATGTAGTAAGGTGCCAGTGCCGCATTGGCCTGGGTAAAGCCAGGTGGGAGCCGAGCCTAGTGTACCTAGTGGAGTGTCACGGAAAGTGTGTCCACTATATAAGACAAACACGGCGGCGAGTAAGACTGGACAGTCGTACACACCAGTTGAATGTGAAACGTAACCTCCGCCAGGTTGTGCCCTCCCGCCCACTCGAGTCAAGTGCTAAACGCGGAATATTATTGACCTAATCAACGCTCGTAACTAATTAGGACAGACGTGCGAAACGATGGATACTGAAGGTTTGTCGCTCATTATTTCTTCTCTAGGCTGAGTTTGTTCAGTGTATTGTGCTTTCACATATGTACACACCCAACATAACGGCTACCTTCACAGTTTAACAGAGCGTGGAGTTGAAAAGTGGTATTGGAATGTAGTGTGATATTTCAAATATATATGTTCTGCATGGATGGTGGGTATATCTTGCAATATATCTTGTAAATAATGACACAGTGAGAGAACACAATTGTAAGCAGTGTTAACTATACAGAAAACAACAAGTAACGGTGTTGCATAGCATTTTGTCTCGGAACAAACACTACCACAGGGAACAGTTTATTAAGGGTAAGTTTAAAACAATTTCACTGAGGCTAGTGTTGCTATGTTGTAAACTAAAAATTGTCTATAATTTAAATAATTATGAACTAATTAAAATTGGCCAATCTGTCGCTTAGCTACGTTTATTCTTAGAAAATAGATTATATAAATAAATGTCAGACAACGATCCATGACCATTTCATGATTCTCATACGAATACTTTCGGTAAATACTTTGTCTTCAATGTAAATTTGCGAAAGCGTCCACCATCAGTCATTTACTAAATAAGTGTTTATCTGTTAAAGTGTTCATTATGCTTATTATAAATTTCGTCTTGGCGCTACTATTTCTTACTGTAATTACTTAAAAGAAAATTGTGTGTTTCTCTTTGAGCTAATCGAGAGTTAATCTTTTATTTTAAACGCTTTTTAATTCGTCAAGTCAATTTGTGTTCTAGTGCCATTCTGTGCTTAAAACTTTTTACAGGTCAGCCGTAAAGACAGTTTGAAGACCAAGATTCGCGGAAGTGCACGTTCTCTCGTGCAGTTGAGCTACACAAAACACACCAAGCTATGGCAGAACAAGTTTGGTACTTAATTACGTCACTTCAATTAAACACTTTCTGTGTATCTTGAGCAGTGACTCGTCCCAATATAGAGTCATGAGTCCACCTCTTTCTTTGAAATGTCGTCTTTTTAATTAAAATTAAAATTAATTGTAATGCAGATTGTTTTGAAGGAATAATGATAATGAAAACCTGCCTTGAACACACTTATTATAATTTCCTTTGATGTGAATCTTTCTTAACGACGAAGAAAAAGTCAGAACGTCGGAGATATTTGTATTCCCCCCCCCCCTCCCCCCCCAACCCTGACTTAAACCCGACAGTACAAAACATTGAAGCTGTTGTAATAATGGAAATATACTAGGAAGCTTCGCAAACGCTTGTTCATGCGCGTTGGATGAGCGTAATTTTTAAAAAACCTAAAAGCGTAAAATTGCGATTTTCATAAGAAATAATTTGTTGATTACGCTCAAATTTCACATGAATATATTAATTTATAAAATTAAGGTTCTGTGAAAAAATCATTACTATCGAATAAAGCATGTCGGTGTTATAAGTCGAAGTAATGTTAAAAATCGATAATAATTGTAAAATTGCGATTATCATGAGAAATAATTTTTCGATTCCGCTAAAATTTCACACGACTATATAAATTCATAAAATCAATGTTCTATTAAAAAATCATTACAATCGGATAAAGCATGTAGGTGTTATAAGTCGAAGAAATTTTAAAAAACGTAAAAACTGCGATTTTCGTGAGAAATAATTTTTCAATTACGCTCAAATTTCAAACGAATATATTAATTTATAAAATTAAGGTTCTGCGAAAAAATCATTACTATCGAATAAAGCATGTCGGTATTAAAAGTCGAAGTAATGTTAAAAATCGAAAATAATTGTAAAATTGCGATTATCATGAGAAAATTTTTCGATTCCGCTCAAATTTCACACGACTATATTAATTTATAAAATAAAGGTTCTGTGAAAAAAATCATTACAATCGGATAAAGCATGTGGTGTTATAAGTCGAAGAATTTTTTTTAAATAAAAAAAATCGTAAAATTGAGATTTGTATGAGAAATAATTTTTTTATTGCGCTCAAAAACGTGACAGTTCTAAGTTCAAAGATTTCGAAGGCCTCCAGAAAATTTCATCGCAATTTGAGTATCGATTCAGCCGGAATCGTGTTAACAAACACACAAAAATACAAAGAAAAAGAAAAAGAAAAGAAAAAAACATTTCAGATTTTTTTCTCCAGTGTAGTGAAATGGAATCGCTTCGCTCGCTACGCTCATCCAAAAATAAAACTTTGTGCAAATAAATATGCTTAAAATTAGCAAATTTTTTGGGTTGTGTTAAATTCGGTTTTCGCATTTTATAGTTGGCATTTACGCAGAGTACAGTGATCATGAACGAGAATGAAATCAATTTATTTCTCTATCCTCATTATAATTTGATATTAACAACTATATAGAATCAACCTCATGGTTATCATTGGACCAATTATTTTAATTGAAATTTAATGTAATATTATTCAATAGGTGTCATTGGATGAGCGTAGCGAGTGGAGCGAAGACTTCAATTTCACTGACCCCCCAAAATATTTAGCTCGGGTGTTTTTTTTTTTGTTTTGTTTTTTTTTTTGTTTTTTTTTCTGTCTGTTTGTTCTCACGATTCCGGGCAAACGGCAAATGCGATCTTGATGAAAATTGGAGGGGACCTTCGTTTTCTCTGAACTTAGAGGTGTATTGTTTTTGGGTACATATCGAAGAAATATTTCTCATGAATATCGTACTTTTACGATTTTTGTCGATTTTGAGTGGGATATTTTCGTGACATTTGGACCGATTCTGACCAAACAGGTGGGGCTACAACGTTCATATTTCACATGGGAATTAAGGTTATGGTGATGTAGTACCTTTTGAAAGAAAAAATTTAAAAAATAGCCAGAATCCATAAAAAAAAAGGTTTTAATATAAGTTTTCAATTTTTAGAGCGATATTTTCGTCCCATTCGGGCTGATTCTGACCAAACGGGTGGGGCTACAACGTTCAGATTTCACATGGACATTAAGTTTATGGTGATGTAGTACCTTTGAAAGAAAAAGTTGAAAAAGTTAGCCAGAATCCACAGAAATAAAGGTTTTAATATGAGTTTATTGAGGTTTAGAATACCAATTAACACGTAACAATAGAAACTTGAAAACAATCACCTACAATTGCATTCAAAAAGCACTTGCAAATGAAAAGTGCAAACAAACGCAAAAAGCGCAAACAAAAAAAATACAAAAAACGCTCATCCATCAACGCGGCGGGACTTTAGCGTTTTCCTAGTTGAATAACCACTACAGAGGATCAGTGCGGGTTAACATTCATAGAATAGTATATGTTACCAGTGAGACAAAACTATCTAAAGATGGTGAAAACAACAATGTATTGTAGTGGTCGGCTGAGCCATAGAGCAGTCAACATAGTTTGCTTGCTCATCTTAGCATAGACCTACATGATATGGAAGGTCGGTCGGGCTCAATGTGTATAGTTAGGTATCTTGCTAAAGCGTTACTAATTCTGATTCAATCATAAAACAGTACTCAGCTTCCTTGCTAGAAATGCACCCATGCCCTTAATGTGAGTAAATTAAATGAATGTGTGTATTTATTTTGAACTACCTACTCTACAAAAACGACTGATTTATGTTCGAGGAGATTGCTACACGTCTATAAGGACTCTTGCCACTACGGCTCCAAAGAGTTTAGATGAGCCTACATGTGTATCATATTGATGCATTTAAAAAATAACATCCAAATATTGAAGCTTCTAGCTGTTAGACGGTGTGATCTCACATTATCAACTAGTCGTTTCTTGTTTTTGTCGTTCACCGATAGAGGTAGTTCGTGCGTAACGCGTGAGCCTGATTGGGTGGTCGTGGGTTCGAATCCAGTCACCGACAATCCTTATTGAAGCTTTTTTCATTGACATTCCCTTCACAACTACCTTAACATTCTAATAGCCTCGTATTAGTTATCTGAAGTCACAACGGGTTCAAGTAGTGTAGGTACCTTAAACAGGACATTCTTACGATACGAGGCAACTAAACAGCCAATTCGCTATATCTAGAGTAAAGACAATACCATGTGAACTGAAGATAGACATATTGTAATGCAAGGAGACATAATGTTGAAGTGTGTGCATTAGAATGTAATTATTGACAAATGATCGTAAGCAAACAACTACTGGAATGACAACAATGAGAGGATAATGTAGGTAATCGCTTTGATGACATCAAATATTTTAACAATGATGAAGGATGAGTACATATTATTATCATTCTCAAGTCGTGTTATCAAGTTTGTTTGGTTTTTCATGCAGCAAGTCAGCGACAGTCACTAACTATGACGACAACAACCAGTAGGGAAGTGTGAAATAGGCAATGAATACAATGGCACTCATTGCGCAAGTACAGTCCAAAACCGGACACAATGAGCATAGCTACCTGATCTGAATGGCAATCATGTCTGCATAAATAACCGATAGAACTGCACTAAACTGAAGTGTTTCTCGGGATTGGCGAAACTGACCTTTTGTTTATTCGTATGAGGTAATGCGTGATAAAACCATCACTTTGGATAATTAGGCCGCGAAAGAAGATGCAACACAGAAGCTCGTGCAAAGCATGACCACGATATCGCAGGGACAATGGCATTGCAGACGAATAAAATTTCGATATGTTCACACGTTTCCTAGGGCGGATGCGGGAGAACTACACGATATGCCGCGTGGCCTACTTGGCAGATATCTGTCGCTTCTTCGCTGATGTAACAGCCAAAAAATCGCAATATGTCAACGTAATATTACATCAACTTTCTTCTAGATTAGAAATATTTTGATATGGAAATGGGGACAATGTCAAGTGGTTCATCTTTGCATCGGTTGACAACCGTTCTAATGCTAGTCACGGTCAAACAGTTAAGATTACGATTTTTGAATTCAGTCCGTGTTATCAGTTGATGAAACTGCGATCGATTGTTTTACCTTGGGACTTGGATTCCTCTTCGAATCTCTGCAGTATAGTGGCCGTGAACGACCATCGGCGCAGCCTGCAAACCTTCGGGGTCCGGGGTAGAATACGTCCCATGCTCTGCCTGTCACATATTGAAGGGGTCGTTGCACGATAAAGTGGACAAAGTCGCATTCGTGCCAAGTGTTATTTGTAGCATAACGCATTTGACCTGTAGATAAACAGAGTATTACAGTTTTCAATTCGTGAAATTCGCCTCAACTTTTTAGCCGCTTTTATCGAAATGCACAAAAGTATAATTACATTTATGTTGAACCTCTCTAACCAGGACTGTAGTGTGATGATTTACATTTTCCCTAATATTTCAAGTTGTATAGGCATCTGGATAATCTGAGTACCGACACACAAAATTATATCTAACTAGGAAGCTTCGCAAACGCTTTTTTTAGTCGCGTTGATGGATGAGCTTTTTTGGATGAGCGAAGCGAAGACTTCAATTTCACCGACCCCCAAAAATTTAACTCGGGTGTTTTTATGTTTTTTTGTTTTGTTTTTTGTTTGTTTTTTGTTTGTTTTTCCGTCTGTTTGTTCGCTCTCTACCAGGCAAACGGCATATGCGATCTTGATGAAAATTTGACAACGACCTTCGTTTTATCTGAACTTAGACTTGCCACGTTTTTGGGTACAATCGAAGAATTATTTCTCATGAATATCGTACTTTTACGATTTTTTTCGATTTTAGTGCGATATTTTCGTGACATTTGGGCCGATTCTGACCTAACGGGTACAGCTACAACGTTCATATTTCACATGGACATTAAGGTAATGGTGATGTATTGCTTTCTGAAAGAAAAAGTTGAAAAAGTTAGCTAGAATCTATAGAAAAAAAACTTTTAATATAAGGTTTTTGACTTTTTGTGCGATATTTTCGTGCCATTTGGGCTAATTCTGACCAAACGGGTGGGGCTACAACGTTCATATTTCACATGGGCATTAAGGTTATGGTGATGTAGTACCTTTGAGTATGAAACCTTAGCTAAGGATGGTTATATACTCAATGGTAGTACCTTTTGAAAGAAAAAATTGAAAAATTTAGACAGAATCCATAGAAATAAAGCTTTTAATATAAGACTTTAACGTTAAATAATAACAAATTAACAAGAAACAATAGAATCACGACAACAATCACCTACATTGCGTCGGCAGAAAAACAAAGCACTTGCAAAAGTAAAGATATCCCACGCAAACTAAAACTTAAAAAAAAGCTCATCCATCACGCGGCGGGACTTTAGCGTTTTCCTAGTAATAATAAAATGTTCATATTAATTGGATGAGCGAAGCGAAGACTTCAATTTCACCGACCCCCCAAAAAAATTTAGCTCGGGTGTTTTTTTTTTCTTTTTTTTCCGTCTGTTTGTTCGCTCTCTACCGGGCAAACGGCATATCCGATCTTGATGAAAATTTGACAGGACCTTCGAAATCTCTGAACTTAGACTTGCTACGTTTTTGGGTACAATCGAAGAAATATTTCTCATGAATATCGTACTTTTACGATTTTTTCGATTTTTAGTGCGATATTTTCGTAACATTTGGGCCGATTCTGACCAAACGGTGAAGGCTACAACGTTTATATTTCACATGGACATTAAGGTAATGGTGATGTATTGCTTTCTGAAAGAAAAAGTTGAAAAAGTTAGCCAGAATCTATAGAAATAAAGCTTTTAATATAAGTTTTTTGATTTTTTGTGCGATATTTTCGTGTCATTTGGGCCAATTCTGACCAAACGGGTGGGGCTACAACGTTCATATTATACATGGACATAAAGGTTAAGGTGATGTAGTACCTTTTGAAAGAAAAAGTTGAAAAAGTTAGCCAGAATCCATAGAAATAAAGCTTTTAATATAAGTTTTTTACGGTAAATAATACCAATTGACAGGTAGGCCTAACAATAGAAACTTGACAACAATCATCTACAATGCGTAGGAAGCAAAACAAAGCACTTGCAAAAGTAAAGATATCCCACGCAAACTAAAAACTTTAAAAAGCTCATCCATCAACGCGGCGGGACTTTAGCGTTTTCCTAGTTTAAAATAATAACAACATATTAACACGGCCCATACAAAGCAATCATTAGGTCTGTTGGATCTTTGATTGTTTGTAACAAGGCTGTGAGTAAGGTATAAAATCTCCTGTGAAGTTTTCATACAAGGCTGTGAGAAAGGTCTAAAATCTATCTATATGTTCGTGCTATTTGGGCGGATTCTGACAAAACGGGTCTGGCTACAACGTTCATATTTCACATGGACATTAAGGTAAGGTGATGTTTTGACTTTTGAAAGAAAAAGTTAAAAAAGTTAGCAAGAATCTATAGAAATAAAGGTTTTAATATTTAACACCTCAAAAAACTCAAATTTAAACCTTTATTTCTATAGATTCTGGCTAACTTTTTCAACTTTTTCTTTCAAACGTCAATACATCACCAATACTTAAATGTGCATGTGAAATATTTACGTTGAAGCCCCCCCCCCCACCCCCCCCCGTTTGATCAGAATCGGTTCCAAATGTCCACGAAAATATCGCACTAAAACTCGAAAAAATCGTAAAGGTACGATATTCATGAGAAATATTTCTTCGATTGTGCCCAAAAACGTGGCAAGTCTAAGTTCAGAAAAAACGAAGTTCCCCTCCTATTTTCATCAAGATTGCATATGCCGTTTGCCCGGGATCGTGCGAACAAACAGACAAAAAAACCAAAAAAAACCAAAAACAAAAAACAAACAAAAAAACCCCGAGCTAATTTTTTTGTGGGGTCAGTGAAATTGAAGTCTTCGCTTCGCTCATCCAATAAACAAACAATAATATATAATGTTAATTTGAAAAACCTTTCAAATAATATGTTAGTTAAATATGTAAAACATAAACAATATTATTCCGGGCCAATAAGCTCTTTTAATTAAACGAGGAGCGGAGAGACCGAGTGTCTCCATTCAACTCGAACGGCTCTCATTCTGTGATTCTGTCTGTCTGTCTGTCTGTACGTCGAAAATCAGCCGAACCGCTGAACAGATTGGGCTGAAATTTTAACACAGGACACAATCGGTACGAGTATACTGAGAACTGCTAACAAAATCAGCTAGATCCATTGCGATTTAATCCCACAATAAATAAAAATGTGTTTTTTAAAATATCGATAGCATTTGTTTAGTAGCAGCTAGCGAGACGATAACTTCGTGGCTTGCATGGCCTATTGGTAAGCATTTAGCCTACCGCACGGAGAGTTGGGGTTCGATACCCGTTCGCTCGAACTTTTTTATATTTTTACACACACATATAATTTTTGAGGGATGTTAAATGGGAAATAAAACTTCGGTGATTTTGTTTTATCTTGGAAATTTGTTAAATGTTTCACGCTGATACGTTTTGAACATGATTCGCATTTTAAATATTCAATTTAAATAACTAGGGAAACGCCAAAGTCGTTGTTAAACGAGTGAGTGAGCCATGTGTTGAGTACCCGGTATCATTCCTCATACTGGGCTAGATCCAGCCTTAGGTAAAGAGGAGGAAAGGGGATGTTCCCGGGTACTCAACACTTGGCTCACTCACTCGTTTAACAACGACTTTGGCGTTTCCCTAGTACAATAAATTCTACTTTTCAGGTTCGAGCCCTGGCTTGGACAAATATGTAACTAAACGAGGGAGCGGAGCGACCGAGTGTCTCCATTCAACTCAAACGGCTCTCATTGTGATTCTGTCTGTCTGTCTGTCTGTCTGTACGTCTGTCTGTACGTCGAAAATCAGCCGAACCGCTGAACAGATTAAGCTGAAATTTTAAACAGACATCCGGTACGAGTATACTGAGAACTGTTAACAAAATCAGCTTGATCCATTGCGATTTAAGCCTACAATAAATAAAAATGTGATTTTTGGATGAGCGTAGCGAGCGTAGCGAGAAGTGAAGACTTCAATTTCACTGACCCCCCAAAATATTTAGCTCTGGTGTTTTTTTTTTTTTTTTTTTTTTTTTTTTTTTTTTTTTTTTTTGTTTTTCCGTCTGTTTGTTCGCTCGATTCCGGGCAAACGGCATATGCGATCTTGATGAAAATTGTAAGGGACCTTCGTTTTCTCTGAACTTAGAGGTGTATTGTTTTTGGGTACAATCGAAAAAATATTTCTCATGAATATCGTACTTTTACGATTTTTTTTCGATTTTTAGTGCGATATTTTCGTGACATTTGGTCCGATTCTGACCAAACGGGTGGGCTACAACGTTCATATTTCACATGTACATTAAGGTTATGGTAATGTAGTACCTTTTGAAAGAAAAAGTTGAAAAAGTTAGCCAGAATTCATAGAAATAAAGGTTTTAATATAAGTTTTTTCAATTTTTAGAGCGATATTTTCGTCCCATTCGGGCCGATTCTGACCAAACGGGGGGGGCTAAAACGTTCAGATTTCACATGGACATTAAGGTTATGGTAATGTAGTACCTTTTGAAAGAAAAAGTTGAGAAAGTTAGCCAGAATCCACAGAAATAAAGGTTTTAATATGAGTTTATTGAGGTTTATAATACCAATTAACACGTAACAATAGAAACTCTGTTCAACAATCACCTACAATGCATTCAAAAAGCACTTGCAAAGGAAAAGTGCAAAAAAACGCAAACGAAAAATTACAAAAACGCTCATCCATCAACGCGGCGGGACTTTAGCGTTTTCCTAGTATAAATTATCGATAGCATTTGTTTAGTAGCAGCTAGCGGAACGTAATTTGCGTGGCTTACATGGCACAGTGGTAAGCATTAAGCCTACCGCACGGAGGGTTGGGGTTCGATTCCCGTTAATTCGAACTTTTTTTATATTTTTACATCCACATATTATTTTTGAGGGGTGTTAATGGGAAATAAAAATTAGGTGATTTTGTTTCATCTTGGAAATTTGTTAATGTTTTACGCTAATACGTTGTGAACACAATTTGCATTTTAAATGTTCAATTTAAATAACTAGGGAAACGCCAAATTCGTTGTTAAACGAGTGAGTGAGCCATGTGTAGAGTACTCGGTATCAATCCCCATGCTGGGCTCGATCCAGCCTTAGGTATAGGGGAGAAAGGGGATGTTCCCGGGTACTCAACACTTGCTCACTCACTCGTTTGACAACGAATTTGGCGTTTCCCTAGTTAAACGAGGGAGCGACCGAGTGTCTCCATTCAACTCAAACGGCTCTCATTCTGTGATCCTGTCTGTCCGTCTAAACGTCGAAAATCAGCCGAACCGCTGAATAGATCTCGCTGCAATTTTAAACAGACATCCGGTACGAGTTTACTGAGAACTACTAACAAAATCAGCTAGATCCATTGCGATTTAAGGCTATTCCACCGCGTTTTTCTATTTTCCAAAATATGCTACTAAGTCAAAATATAGTGAATGGCTTTGAAACATGGCTATTTTAGAAAATCAAAAATATTTTTTACAAATTTTTCTGATCCGGTACACGGCCAATATAGCCACCTCAAAATAATTTCAAACTTCAATTCGCCAGGGCACACCATTCAACGTAGGGTGTTGTGCTTTTGTGACATTAATTTTCAACTGTTTTTCTTTGGACTGACTTAGAGAAAACAGATTTAGTTTAACTATTGTCTTCCCTGCAAATCTTTTCGTTTGGCGGTACAAATCGGTAAAAAATACCGCCGAACGAAAAAATTCGCTGGAAAGACAATTGTTAAAATAAATCTGTTTTCTCTCAGTCAGTCCATAGAAAAACAGTTAAAAATTAATGTCACAAAAGCACAACACCGTACGTTGAATGGTGTGCCCTGGCGAATTGAAGTTTGAAATTATTTTGAGGTGGCTATATTGGCCGTGTACCGGATCAGAAAAATTTGGAAAAAATATTTTTGATTTTCTAAAATAGCCATGTTTCAAAGCCATTCACTATATTTTAACTTAGTAGCATATTTTGGAAAATAGAAAAACGCGGTGGAATAGCCTTAAGCCTACAAGAAATAAAAATGTGATTTTTTAAATTATCGATAGCATTTGTTTAGTAGCAGCTAGCGGGACGAGATCTGCGTGGCTGACATGGCACAGTGGGAAGCATTCAGCCTACCGCACGGTGGGTTGGGGTTCGATACCCGTTAGTTCGAACATTTTTATATATTTTTACACCGACATATTTTTTTGAGGGGTGTTAAATGGGAAATCAAAATTAGTGATTTTATTTTATCTTGGAAATTTGTTAATGTTTCACGCTAATACGTTTTGAACACGATTTGCATTTTAAATGTTCAATTTAAATAACTAGGGAAACGCCAAAGTTGTTGTTAAACGAGTGAGTGAGTCATGTGTTGAGTACCCGGTATCATTCCTCATTCTGGGCTAGACCCAGCCTTAGGAATAGGGGAGGCAAGGGGATGTTCCCGGGTACTTAACACTTGGCTCACTCACTAGTTTAACAACGACTTTGGCGTTTCCCTAGTGAATGTATTCATCACTCGTAGTCGTGTATCGTCTCGATTAGCAGTAGACAGATAACATATTACGCTCGAACTGTGGCAGCAGCATGTATCGACTATAGTTGTACCGAAGCAAGTAAGCAGATGCTGACGTCACCGGCGGGTGGATTACAGCCAATCAGCGGTCCCCGACTTAAAATACTGATCGCTCATTGACCCGCCGAAACCGCGTACATCTGCTTGCTTGCTATGGAGCAACTATAACATAATCTCGAGGCAAGATGGCACGACGAAGAACGATGTGCCATGCGGCGATGAAAACTCCGTTACTAATTGCAATTTATTATAGCTAACGCATTTCGTTTCATTAGATCTAAAACTAATCGTTGTTGTGTTTGGCATCGTCGTCGTCCCTTCCAATTAATTAGCAGCTATGACGTCATACGTGCTTGTGTGTGATATAGCTCCACCCTCTCACTCGGTTGTGACTTGCGACATCCGGTTTAGAGTGGACGGCGCGCGTATATGAACGCTTTGTAGTTTGACCCCTGCCTGCAATGGAGAAAGTTTCGCGTTAGTTGCGATGCGCGATTGAATTAAGTTTTTTGTAAAAAAAATGCTTAATGTATTATGTTACTTGGTATCTCAAGGAATATTGTGTGTGCTTATTTCCTATACTATCGGCAGATACCTTCTATCGGTACCTGCATGCTAGCACGTATAGGCTGTCTCACCTTAGGTTGTAGTGTTACTAGAAACACATTTCCAATAACAATCCACAGTTGTTTTTTCGAGTTGTTTAATGTGTAAGAATTGACATGACGGACGATTATGAAATAGGATTCTGACAATTAACTAGATGATGTGTAGAGTGTTAATACAATTTAATTTGCAACATTAAATAATAAATTCATGTTCCATGTCGATGAAAGCATGCTGATCGCGTTTAATTGTCGGTGTGAATACGTAATCACATTTTCTCTGACAATTCGACAACACACTTCAGTGAAGGTCGATTTAAATTGATTGGATGAAGTATGATTGATTTTTCTTTCTCGTCCAATTACATGGGTAATGTATTTTCCTTTCTATCTTCGGGCCTGTAGGTTGTGGGATATCAACACTGATAAGCACTTCGAAACACCATTCCGTACACTACCTGGAACATAATGTATGTGTAGTTTTCATGAGAATACTCTTCATCCAAAGAGGCATAACTGTGTGAAG
Organism: Sweltsa coloradensis; assembly: GCA_024449915.1. Taxonomy (NCBI): domain Eukaryota; kingdom Metazoa; phylum Arthropoda; class Insecta; order Plecoptera; family Chloroperlidae; genus Sweltsa; species Sweltsa coloradensis. The sequence continues at coordinate 1,203,425 of JAMZAV010000016.1, forward strand.
ATAAATTTTATCAGAGAGTATTTTCAAATGTGCTGATAAAAGCTAATTTGAAAACTCATATCTGATAATTATCTTCATAATTCGTTGCTGACATTAAACAAACCAAACATGCCCAATGTCTATGGCAATACGGCAGCTTGCAAAGTATTACACAGAATTTTTTGATATAGCATTCAAGAATCAAGAATCATATTATTTGTCACCCAAAAGTGAACGGTGTTTAGTTATTTTTCTCCTGCTTGGGCTTACACGATTACATGATTATTTTTAACTAGGAAAACGCTTAAGTCCCGCCGCGTTGTTGGATGAGCGTAATTGGTGCATTGAGCTGCCATTGTGTTATGCGGATTTTCTGTTGTTCTGTAAAAAAATTATTACTTAGTCGAAGAAATTTTTTTAAATTAAATTAAATTAAATTAAATTAAATTAAAAATTAACTTTATTTTTTATTTTTTTTATTAATCGTAATTTTAAAAAAAGAAAAAAATCGTAAAATTGCGATTTTCATAAGAAATAATTATTCGATTGCGCTCAAATTTTACACGAATATATAAATTCATAAAATTAAGGTTCTGTAAAAAAATCATTACAATAGGATAAAGCATGTAGGTGTCATAAGTCAAAGAATTGTTAAAAAAAATTTAAAAGTAAAATTTCGATTTTCATGGAAATAATTTTTGATCACGCTCAAATTTCACACGAATATCTTAATTCATGAAATTAAGGTTCTGAAAAAAAAAACATTTAAATCGGATTAAGCATGTAGGTGTTATAAGTCGAAGAAATTTTTTTAAAATCGAAAAAAATCGTAAAATTGCGATTTTCATAAGAAATAATTTTTTGATTGCGCTCAAAAACGTGGCAGTTCTAAGTTCAAAGATTTCGAAGGCCTCCATAAAATTTCATCGCAATTGGAGTATCGGTTTAGCCGGAATCGTGTTAACAAACACACAATAATACATACAGGAAAAAAAAACATTCCGGATTTTTTTCTCCAGTGTAGTGAAATGGAATCTTCGCTTCGATCGCTACGCTCATCCAACTAGGAAGCTTCGACAAACGCTTTTTAAGGCACGTTGTTGGATGAGCGTAATTTTTTTTTAAACGAATAAAAGCGTAAAATTGGGCTTTTCATGAGAAAATATTTTTCGATTGTGCTCAAATTTCACATTAACATATTAATTCATAAAATTAAGGTTCTGTAAAAAAATCATTACAATCGGATAAAGCAAGTAGGTGTTATAAGCCAAAGTTTTTTGTTTTTATGAAAAAAGTGTAAAATTGCGATTTTCACGAGAAATTATATTTCGATTGCGTTAAAATTTTACCCCAATATATGAATTCATAATATTTAAGTTCTGTGAAAAAATCATTACAATCGGATAATGCATGTAGGTGTAACAAGTCGAAGAAATGTTTTAAAAATCGAAAAAATCGTAAAATTGCGATTTTCATAATAAAACATTTTTTGAATATGCACTCAAATTTCACACGATTATATTAATGCATAAAATTAAGGTTCTGTGAAAAAATCATTACAATCGAATAAAAATGTTGTTGTTATAAGTCGAAGAAATTTTTTTAAAAGCGGAAAAAATCGTAAAATGCGATTATATTGAGAAATAATTTTTCGACTATGCTCAAAAACGTGGCAGTTCTAAGTTCAGAGATTTCGAAGGGCTCCATAAAATTTCATCGTAATTGGAGTATCGGTTTAGCCGAAATCGTGTTAACGAACACACAATAATCAAACAGAAAAAAATTAAAACTTTCGTAGTGTTATAAATAAAATAAACATCATACACTATAAACAAAAACTGATAATATATCATATTTTAAACAAATACACTTGGTATAACCGAGGGTAAAACACCCAATGCACATGTGCATGTCACATTTTGCGACCAGGTATATCGTCAGATGGCATTTCAGTCCATTAAGTGATAATATTGCGCCAATAGATCATTAAAACCAACACGCTTTGCGTTCAACTCGTAATGTGGTGCAGTAAACTATATTCAAAGACTCCCGACGGAATATAAAGTTCGCGCTGACGTTTATAGCATGCGAATAATCCACAAACCGCACGTGAGCGTTATCAAAGTTCTGCATATTATAGTTTCCTTTGACTTTTCAGCACGAACTCAATTTAAATTAAACCGTTCGTGATTTTTATTGCGTTTTTACTGTGATTATATTCCTGACTTCTTTCTTTGCTTGCCAATTTGCTTTGGATAGTTCGTACACTAGTCAAGGATGTAGAATAGCTGTCAAGCCAATAATTGGATGAGCGAAGCGAAGACTTCAATTTCACTTTCGTTTTTTTTTTTTACTTCTGTTACCCCAAGAAAAATAGCTCGAGTGTTTTGTTTTTTGTTTGTTTTTCTGTCTGTTTGTTAGCTAACTACCAGGCAAACGGCATATCCGATCTTGATGAAAATTGGAGAGGACCTTCGAAATCTCTGAACTTAGAGGTGTATTGTTTTTGGGTACAATCGAAGAAATATTTCTTATGAATATCGCACTTTTACGATTTTTTTCGATTTTTAGTGCGATATTTTCGTGACATTTGGGCCGATTCTGACCAAACGAGTGGGGCTACAACGTTCATATTTTACATGGACATTAAGGATATGGTGCTGTAATACCTTTTGAAAGAAAAAGCTGAAAAAGTTATCCAGAATCCATAGAAATCAAGGTTTTAATATGAGTTTTTTGAAGTGTATAACAATAATTAACAAGTAACTATAGAAACTTGACAACAATCACCTACAATGCGTTCATAAACAATCTTCGGGTCTACAGATATTTGACATTCTAATTACCATAGAAATTAGTACTACTTTATAAAAATTATTCCAATTTAACAAAAATGTTTTTGCAATGGAACTTGAAGAAGTACAGAGATCCCACGCACACTAAAAACTTGAAAAAAGCTCATCCATCAACGCGACGGGACTTAAGCGTTTTCCTAGTGATTGATTGATTGCTGTTTATTGTACATAGATCCCTAGAGAATAACATAAATGTACATTCATGGACATTATACATTGTCAAACATATGATCTACAAAATACACAATGACCATGTTGCTAAAATAATGAATAATAAAACACTGTGGTAACTCCAGATTTAACTACAGAACTCATCAATTGAATAAAATGCCTTATCAATAAGAAATGCTTTTAATCCGCTTTTAAAGCAGTCGTCACTGGTATTAATTGTTTTCAACTCCATGGGCAGGTTGTTGTAGAGCCGCCTTCCACAACTTCTGGGGTTCCTGAGACCAGCTGTAGTAGTTCTTACTGATTCAAGATGCAGGTCACCCCGATGCCTAGTATCATACCCATGAAAGTCAGAATTCTTTTTAAAGTTAGCTAAATCTTTGCGAACATGTATAACTGATTCGTAAATGTAAAGACCAGCAAGGGTTAGTAAGCCGAGCTCGGGAAATAGTAGTCTGCACGAATGCCGTTTACCAACACCCACTAGAGTACGCACCGCTCTCTTCTGTATCAAGAAGATACTGGTGAAAACTCTCTTGCTAGAGGAGCCCCATAGTATAATACCGTAAACGTAAAAGAGACTCAAAATATGCAGAATAAACAATCTTAGCAGAACTAAGGCCAATACGCTGTCTGATAATTCTAATAGCAAAGCAGGCTTTACTTAGCTTCTTAATAAGGTTGTCAGCTTGCGAGTCCCACTTAAGTGTTGAGGCTATGGTAAGTCCAAGGGAAGCTACAGTTTCAGCCTCGGGCAACAAGTGCCCCTCGAAGTGTAGATTCAGCTTGCTGACATTACTGGCATTACTGGGGTTGAGACTAAAGAGTGTAGTTGTAGTCTTCTCTGCATTCATCGCAAGCTGATTTTCGTAAAGCCATGCAGCTTCCTGGTCCAGTTCTTTTTGCGCGGCTTTGATGACTTCAGTGATGTATTTCCCCCAGCAAACGTAAGTAAAGTCATCTGCGTACATATAGACTTCACACCTCGGAGTACACGGTTGTAGATCATTCACATAAACAAGGAAGAATGTTGGCCCAAGTACAGTGCCTTGTGGTACCCCGGTAGTGGTCTTCATCCAAGATGATCTAACCAATTTGGTCCTTCCGTCATCCGAGTAAAGAGCATTCGTACCGTACATACACACATATACGTACAGTTGTTATTATTTTATATTTTTATGGCAGTTTTAATTTTCCTTTACAAAACAATATTTAAATTTATTGCCAATAGAAAAGCGAAGGCACCTTCACCAATCATATACCCGTGAAGTATGTATGTGTACTATAGCTGCATAATACATACATAGGTTCTTATTTTAAGTTGGGAAGTTCTGAGGAAACTGTCATGCATTATGCACAGTCAAGATCTGCTGATCATTAGTCACTCACCTAAGTGAACGTTTGCAACAAACGAGTAGAACATTAGTGGACTGGTTTGTATAAATATCATGTTTAGTGTGTGTGCAAAAGATCCGTGGCCAACGTTATTTTGTGCCATTTTGTAGCGCGTACTTCTAACATACATATTGTAATTCTGTGTAGGCAAGAAAGTCGGGGATCATATGCTACCTCACTCATTGAATAATGTCCCAACTAAATGGTTATACACTGCCGATTATAATTTATTGTTTTAATTGTTTGCTATGTGAATTAATACATGCCACTAAAAATAAACAATTTTTAAATGTTCAGTATAAATTTTATGATTTAGAGTCTACTTTAATAATTAACATTTATTTTTCAATTATAAATGACAATATTATTTATATTTAATACAATTCAGAAATTACAAAATCCGTCCCGATCGGGGTACGAACCCGAGTCCGAGGATTTTTTTAATTTCTGGATTGTATTAAATATTAACAATTCTACCTACGGGAGTGTTTCCCGACTATCCAAATCGAGAGACAATATTATTGTCTATAATAGTGGAAGTGATTAAAATCAGTACAACTCATGAGAGTCAACTGGCTGCCGTTTAATTAGACATATAGCTATCGCCAACAGTTTAATTAAGAAATAAATAATAAATACATCATTGTTCAAGCTAAAATTCAGAAAACTCGCATTGTTGTATTGTACGTTGCTTAGACGCTTTAACAGATTGGCCGATATTACTAATTCGTTGCTAACAAAATGATTCACTTTTAGCGTACAGATAACGTGAACCTTTTGCGTTGCTGTAATAATTTGTGCATTTTGCTTAAAATCCGTGTTTTGCAGTAAACTTGTATGTCGATTACCCCAGCCGTCTAACTGCTCCTAACTGCTGCTAATTGAATGAATTATTCCAACCTCAACGATCCAATTGAAACGAGTACGTACAAGCCAACCCACCTCCCCGGCCCCGCATCAATATGTCATCATGAACCAAGTGTTAAGTATTGCTTTCATTGGATGTATTGATCGCTAATTAAAAACCATCACCTGCCTCGCCACGTGAACGAGCAACCCACTCGCCCGGTCTTAGATCATCTCATCACGTTGGAGTCGGGACGAGAGGCTGACTGGAGCAGGACGCGAAGTGTGTTAGCCGCCCTCTCAACAGCAATCTTGTTTTGTAAGTAATGTAGAGATCTCGGGAAAAATATTTGACACAATCGATAAGAAATAAGACAATCTCACTGGCCGGTAACTCTTCTCTGACGTACATTACCTTTTATAATAACCATCTTCTTAGTTTCCAAGGCAAGGCGTCCGCCCGGCAAGCGGGTGATCCGGGTTCGATTCCCTGACGAGTTAGATTTTTTTTTTTTTTGGCTATCAATTCTACCTTTACGGAAGTGTTTTCCGACTGACAAAATCGATTAAAGTCTAAGTGAAGTGTTTTTGTGGGTAGTTTTTAGATAATAGCAACAAATTTTCATGTATAATAATTCCTGATGGCATAGATACCACTACATGTTTTGTGGGAGTGTACTTGAGTAACAACACATTTGCGTGTAAGTACTGCCAGCTAAATACTTGCCTACACGATCTGATAAGATATCGTAAAATGTTTTCACTTTATTGTGTTTATTTGTTTATTTTATGTTAATTGCATAAATAAATTAATATATTAGTTCTGGATCCACCAATAATATTATTTTGAGTTCAGTGTACTTATGATGAAGCAATACTAATGTCAAAAGATTTTCCACTGCTTTTGATTTTCGAATTTAGAAATATTTAATTCAAAACAATGTATTTTCGGTTCAAAGTCACAGAATCCTATGATTTATTATATTTCATAACCACTAAATCTCCTTACAATCTACCGCTGAGAAGAGATCTCCCAGTCCTAGTTCTGTTACAAGTGGGTCAATGGTAAAGCCCTCCAAGCTGAGTACTGGATAACGATCATACTTGACGGTATCAAGACCGATTACCTCGTTATCACAGAACATACTGTTTCTCGGTTGGCCATGACATCGGCATCTTTAAAATAAATGTACCTTTAAAACACTGCAGTAAATTTTAAAATGGGATATTTGTCATTCGACCTTGTACATGGTGGGTGTCCTCTGTACAAAATACCATCACGAGTTAAAACATAGTCTAGTACTAACCACGAAGTTCTGATAAAAAATTATTTGTAACTATTTTGATTTTGATTTCATACATTTTCTTGAGTTACTTGCTACGGGCAGTATGTTTTACGCATTTTCAAAAGATAGTATAAAATAAAAGGGTTTTACTTGTTTTTGTCAACAGGCAACTCTATATTTTGTAATATTTAATACAATTCGGTAGTTGAAAAAACCCATCTCGACCGGGGTTCGAGCCCGGGTCTCCCGCATTCCAAGAAGCGCCTTAGCTGACTAGACAACCGAAACGGAAACCTTTTAACTTCTGAATTGTATAGTTGCATTACAGATCCGATTTTTTTTTTTTGTAATGAAACTACATTTTGTAACGAACATTCGATGCATCCAAGAAAGTGCTATATAAACACTAGGTGCATGAATGTTTGACTCCACCCCACCGACGTAATACTATTGTTGGTGTTAACTTTAAAAGGCGATAAATAAAGCACAAATTCAAGCATATTATACCCACACTTTGGTTTATGAAACAAAACACCTAGGTCTTACTTTGGGTAAGTATTTTTGAATAAGAAACAAATTGTACAACATTTCAGCGCTCAAATCTAGTTTGAGTAAAATATTTTAATTGTGTTAAGCATATGGTATTGTGCTTTTAAAATGTGCTTTGTCCAATGCGATTTGTTTCTCATTAGAAGGTACCTTTTGTATCAAAGATAATTAGATACGTCTCATCCGTTTATTGATAGTCAATCCGTTTCACTTTTATTAATGGCTTGTATAGGCTTTGTTTTCTAGAATTACTTTATTTTTATTGCTTACATTCTGGTACACATTGAAAAAAATTCCATACCAAACACGCTCTGCCTCGGAAGAAAATAATCGTCGATTAACGACTGAGCGTCTTATCTTGAACCAGAAGGTTAACAATCGATTCAAGTGCGATGTTTTGCGTATTTAAGAGCGGAGAGTAATCTTAGTGAAGCACAGTGCTACCTAGACGAACACTCGATGAGGATATCAGGTACGTTGCTCTTTCCATTCAGTCACTATTAGAATAACATCAATTGTTTTGAACAATGTTTAGGATCAATTTGAGACGTCCACTACGACTTTATGATATCTGAAGTTGAGCTGCGCAATCAGCTCGAAACGTCAGAATTTTAATGACAATCAATACGGCGTATCCAGGCAGCCAAGTTTTATTACTTTATGATTGTTCGACAAACTGTAAAAAATTCGCGAAAAGTTTCAAAATAAACACTTGGTTTTAATATTAATACTTAAAATTAAATGTCTAGTTATAATCATAGCTAAGTACAGGAATATTTATAAAACGAGATCAAAATCAGCTACTGGTCAACAGTGTACTCAAATATAGACCAAACGGTTATTTAATAATAATTCCCCTTTTTTTTACTGGCAAGTCTAGTATAGTCATACGCGTAAGTGCTCTCATGTTCTGAGACATGGATATTTTATTTGTGACGTTCAAATATATTTTCGTAATCTTATTTCCGGCAAGTTATGTCCTCTGTTATCCACCTTGATTCTTATATAGTTGCAGGACTAATCATTTTTAGTTTAGTTACTCTTGAGTGTAACATATTCTTATCTCTGTCGAAATTATTTTTCTAACTATAGATTGAAACATACAAACGGCAGCGATATGGTTTGAAAACAGAATCTGGGAGGCTGGGAAGGGGGTCCACGTTAGTTGTGGAATTTCAAGGCGGTAATTTCCCTAGATTGATCATCCTCGATCCATAGATGTATGCCTAAGACGTGAACGCTTTTGTGGTCGCAGGGATGAGTTCGGACCACCCGTCCCACGAGATGACGGTGACGGTGACGCCGCCCCCGGTGGCGAGTGACCCTCCCCGTCAGCGGCGCGTGAGCATCGCCTCGGACCCGGTGAGCGAGGGCCGGTCTCCTCACCACTATGACCACCACGCCGACCACCACATCCACGACAACGGCTTCGAGCAGCCCCGACGGCGAATCAGCGTCGCCTCCGACCACACGACCTCCGAGGGTCCCCCGAGGAAGTCCATCTTGCACAACCCCGACAACACAAGTCTTCACAGCCATCACTCGGGCTATGTCAACCACGGCATGCAGCATGACGGTAAGGCCATTAGTTGCTGTCTAGACTCTAAGGTTCTGCGTCGGCAGCAACGTCCAAACACTACGTCAGTCAGTGTATTCAATCGTGGGTTCAACAGTTCAGTCTCTGTGGCAACCAGTAGAACTCTTGACACACATGTGTGAGAGGGCTCGCTTATGGACGTTGCTGCAAACGCAGAACTAATAGTTGAATTAGCTCTTGTCTTCGTCAATTTTCGTTAAACCTTCTGGCGACCCGGGTCCATATACGATTTCAATATAATTTACAGGGATGATTGAAATTATTTATGTTCATTATAACAACACCAAACACAACGTACTTTGAATGAGTGTACATGTTTCTGTTTGAGTGTTGTGTATGTGGACAAGTGGCGAGTGAACAGCTTGGACCAATCAGAAAGCTGCAATCAGAGCAACAAAGAGTTTGGCGCGTGCAGAACAAATTGAGGGAAATATAGTTTAATTTTAGATCTCAACCAATGTGTAAGCTACGACAACAGATAAAATTATATGAAATACGATTAATGAAGCATCATTCGCTTGGTCTGCGCAATTCGCTCGTCAGCACGAAGCATAAAAGCTTTACACAATTCTTCAACACTGATATAGGTTTTGCGAACATTGTGGAATGTGATGATCCCAACCACTTCCAAGTAATATATTGTGTATGTTGTAAAGATACAATTTGGATTTCGGATTTCTACCAGCCAAATCTACGATCCTGACCTTAGTCCATACTATGAGATGAACCGCCGTCAACACGAGTGACGCATGACGCAGAAGCTCCGCGGGACAAGTTATTCAAACACGAAATGTTTACTACTTCACACATCACAATTATCACTTGACTATGAGGTGGTCATTAGACTCTGTCATGTGACGAGCTAATTAGAATGCGTGTCATCACATACCCGTAGACCGCCTAAGACCTAGATGAGTGAGAGCGTGCGTGAGGGAATGCGTGTACGTGCGTGAGTACTGCCTCGATGAAGCAGTGGGGGGGGCGTGAAGACATGCCTTAACAGTATTTAAGTTTTAGGGGGAAGGGATCTTGTGTTAAGTGGAATACTGTGTGAAGTGAATAGCAAATGATTCACAATTGAATGGCATATTTAGGCAATGCTTAAAAGGTCAGAATAATAATTTTGAAATGTCATTGAAATCAAGAGTACAAAATGTATTTAATACGAAAGGTTATGAGAGCAAAATAAGTCATATGGTAACTATCCTCGAAGTTATACGGACACGATTTAAAGTTTTCTGAAATGTAATATTTATTTCTAAATAGTGTAACAATTTCTTGATGTCTCATCATCGGTCTTCTTATATGATAGTTGCCCATATCGTAAACCTAAGTTCATTAAAACCTCATAAGCAAAGACAAGACAACGTTTCATTAGCGCCCTAGGAAGTAGGACAAAGCGTAGCACGAGTTTCAAGGTGAATACTAGACCGTTAGGCAGACATGCTACTGAAGAAAATGCAAATTTACTGCTTTTCCTCCAACGTAGGTATATTATTGATTAGTTGAATTGACTTAAAAGGCGCACGCTAAAGATTTACCTGTAACATTGATGTACTTACCTGCATGGACAATACAAACGATTAGCTATGTGAAACAAGCACACGTACGAGTGTATACAAAAAATAGAGAAGGATACATAAAAATCAAATTTCGACCAACGTTGACAACTTTTGGTGGAGGTGCCGGGTTCAAAATTGGCTCTAAAAACTATTAGCCCCGTCCCCAACACCCAGCGTTCTATATTTGTTGAAGAAGGATGTTAATTAAAAAAACGAAGATCAATCGGTCATGTTCGGTTATTATCGTGAGACGTGACACACGCCCCGACGGACAAACGTACAGAAAAGTGATGCATATAGGGTAGTTCCACTCCCTAATGTGTGCGCGATAGGCACTGCATGGATGCACAATATCACGCTTGTTCGAGTATGGTTAGTGTAGTCTAGAAAATCTCGTGGTACTCATTACCATACTTCACTGCTAATTCATAATTAATAATAAATTTAGTTTACATTTAAGAATATGAAATTGTAAATAATTTGTAATTTCTATTCTGTGTCTGAAAGGTAACCTTGACGGAAAAGGCTGAATTTTGTTATATTAAAGTTGTACTACAACTAGACACGAGGAAATGATTGCTGAGACGAGGGTAACTAAAAGAATAAAAATGTTTTGCAGATTTTGGTGAAGCAGTTAAATAAAAGTTCAAGAAACACTTGTACTGAGCGATAACAGTGAGACAATCATATCCATATGCTAGACGTGTGAATCGATGGACGAGTGTGAAAGATCAATGAGTGTTTGTTGCGGTAAAAACGGAAGTAATTTCATTTACATGTGAAAGTGTTGTAAAGGTTCAAATAGTAAATAAAAAATCCTTATTTCTGTTTTATTTCAGAGAGTAGTAAACAAATCAATGGAGACGTAATCCCACGGAAGAAATACTCAGCAGAATCATTTCAAGACAAAATCAAATATGGTGCAACAGACAGTAGTAATATAGAAAAGTAAGTTCATATTATCATCATAATTTTATCAATCTTAACTGAAAACACATACTTTGTCCTGTGTTTATGACCACCCCTCTGGAGTTGATTTAATGTAATGTACAAAATGTGCTAAAGTCGTTGAATCTGTAACTCTGCTCCACGGCGTTGTCATTTCAGTACATGCTATTTTGTGTTAGTTGTTACACTTTGCGACTCTACGCTTTGACTTATTTAGATAGTTGACATGGAATTTTAGAATGCTGTTCGAAAGACTTACTGAGAAAACCCAACAGAACACCTTGACGGTGGTTATAATCGAATCAATAACATTTCAAACTATACATTCTCGGGCCTCGGGAGTATTATCGTTTAATACTTAATCGACATAAGTAAGTCATTAAAATGTTATGTTTAAATTCAAATAATGAATGTGTAATAGTTCATTATTATGGTGCAGGTTTTGAATCATTGAAATTAAGTGTAAAATAAGAGAACTACACCATCGACCAAAATACCAGTACTTGATTTACTTCTGCGAAAGGTTAATTGAAAACAAATAATGCATTAGTTATTGCAACACTCGATCACTAAGTAGTAAAACAATTCAGGGCGGGTTTGTACTACGCCTTCTCTTTATAACCTTGGCCTGCCTGTTATCACAGATCGTGGTGGTTCATCTTCTGCAAGAAATGCCGCCTGGAAGACACCACAGGCTCGTACGAGCCACCTCACTGGCAGCGGGTGTGTCCCTACCCCTTCTGCCCCTCGTACCGTCAGTTCGCGCGCGTCATAGCCTTGTTCCTGATCGGACTGCTCCTGTGGGGGGTGGTCTACGCAATAATCGGCGACTCGGCGGCGCCCGGGGGGCAGCTGTTCGGCCTCGCGCTCCTCAGCATCGCCGCACACTTCGGGGGGTGGTTGATCACGCTCACCACACTACCCGCACTCATCGGGATGCTCGTCGTCGGCATCATCTTCCAGAACGTCGGCTTCGTAGAGATCGAGGGCGAGTACGTCGAGGTCGTGTCCGTGCTGAGGTACGACTTTGTACTCCTTTCTAAGTATTGTCTTCCTTTGTGAATCAGTTTTTATAATTTAAAACTATCTCGTAGGTCGTAGATGACAATTTCATCACAATATGTATGTTTTATAGAAGATTTTCTGTATGGATGTGCGAATACAAATTTTATTAACTGTGTTATACCTCATTAAAGTAAAATTCCCAATAATTGTCTGCTAGTAATATTTCCCCAACAGTAATACAATCATAGTCATGAGTTCTTGGCCCGCCTTAACATAGTACGCATCTCATCAAGTTTGTAAACGATTTGCAGCAAAGAGCATGTTAATATCAATAGAGATTCATTAACATTTATTTGATATTACTTGCACTTTGAGAATGTGATTATGTGAAAAGAATTTATTAACCATATCGTACTATTATCTATATAAAATAAGAAACTATAATATTAAACAATACCCTTTATCGTAAAAATTGATGAGGATGAAGGACAAATTATTACACAAAATCATTTATCTAGTCAATATATCTATCTTTCAGTAATTGCATCTATACCGAACGAAATTATTGAAAAGTGTAAGTTGAAAACACAAAATATCAATACAACCAAATAATACATGATTGTTTATTTACATTGATAACACTGTTGTTTTATGGTATTTAAATATATTTACGGCACGTTCCAACCATATATACTTCGTACATGATCATGACATCTGTACTAGTCAAGTTTCAGATAGCTGCTAAGTGTTAAAGGTAGCTGCTCTATACTTTGTTTGTAATATTTTTATCCTCGTCATCAAAATGCTCAGTTGTAATTTAAGGTTTCTGTCTTTCATCGTTCAGGAAGATTGCCCTGGTGATAATCTTGACCCGCGCGGGGCTCGAACTGGACCCTGACGCTCTCCGACGTCTGTGGGTGACGGTGTTGAAACTGGGGTTGGTGCCGTGGACAATCGAGGCTTCTGTCGTCGCTGTCATGTCCCACTTTCTGCTGGATCTTCCTTGGATCTGGGGCTTCCTGCTGGGGTAGGTGCAAGGCAGTTTTCAACCACGACAAAGTTTTGTAGCCAACCACGTTGTTGTAATAGTTTTCTATCTGTGGTATATACTTGTGTTAACATATCCAGTAATTTGGATCAAATGAAAATAAAGGTTTTAGAGCCTTGATCTATTTGTGTACACACCTAGTTATATGACCAATTGCTTTCATTTTGAAAAAGTAGGATGGACTAAGTAGGATTGAAAATTCATCTCGCTTTTGAAACTTATGCAGGAGACACAATTACTGAAATCATTAATTTTACAGTTACTATGTGTGTACTTTTTAACTAATTGATCGATTGATAGATTTGAGGTCACACTGAAAAGCCAAGGTCATCTTAAGAGAGTATAGGACAATTGTGTAGGCAAATTGATGTTCGCTCGGCTGATTACCACAGGTGTTTGAAATTTTGAACGTCACGAAAGTGGAAATATAGGGCTCTACAATAACACATTTCTACAATTTGTAATAAAAATATTTTTAAACAAGAGTTTTCGCGAATTTTGATTTTTAAACTCACATTGACTATTTGTTAAAATTCCTGGATGATTAAGACATTTTTTAATCTTTGACCAATGGCTGTCCAGACATGTATTCTTTATTTAAACTTTGTAAAGGTTCCGTGTATGTTGGATGCTTTTCTTTGCCAGGTTCAATAGCTATTGTGCTTACGTCAAATGGTCTTTTCCATCTTGAAAACCTTTCCAAGGCCCGAATAAATTCGCTGAAAATTAGGTTAATTGCAAATAATTAAGTTTTGACAATTTTTCAAAAGAATTTTAGGTTTTGTTCATTTTTAAATCTGAATTTAAGATATTTGCGGACTGATTTATAAAAACGATTATAAAACTATCATTTACGGTAAACATCAAATATATGGAAAAAACACTAAAACTTGAATATTATATCCGAAGATTTATGCAAATGAAATTTTTGGACTCAATAAGCAACTAATCTATTAATTTACTCTGGAAGACCAATTATTCAACCAAATTTTTAGCCATATTTTGCAATTCGTATGTTCATTTTCTACGCAAATCATGTTGGCTTTTGAATCTGAAAAAATTATTATTTATTATTACCAAAAAAAAATTGGGGTCAAATTAAAAAAACTATTATTTACCCAGATAAAAATTGAAAAAAGTTGTGGGTCCATATGGCTCCGTTGGTCCGGAAAGGGTTAAATAAAGTTCAATTGCAAATTTCCAGTTAGGTTTTGAAATGAAAAAAAAATGAATTAAGCGTCAGTTTGCTGTAACTAGATACTGTGCTTTATCCTTCCGTCTTGATATTATCATAAAATACAGATTAGTAACACATAACGGCTATTATCCCGTACATATAGAATGCCGACGCAAAAAACAAACATAATTGAATATAAAAATGAATACAAATGAATGAATGTAAATTATTTGTTCAGATACAACAATGCCTATTATGTATTCACTCTATGAAGTACGGCAATATGTCAACCAACAGGTTTGTCTCATCAAGTGCTTACGAGCGGATGCGCAAGGTTATTTTTATGTCGCCAAATGCAATCGATTGGTATTGAAATGCACAACTTAGAATGCCTTTCTTTCATTTCTTAAGGCGCGTTCACAGCTGTGGAAGCAACATGTGCTATAACTAACAAAGCAAACAGCAATTTAATAACAAGATAATTACAAGAATGCTTATTATTGTATCATCACATGATATATAATATTATTCTTGCTCTCATTCAAGTACATTAAAGTTTCCCAACACCCGTAAGGGTACATTAACAAAAAAGTCATGAGTGTATTATACGCTAGTGTTAAGTAAATACTTGTTGTATTCGGTATTTTGGTGGAAATAGAATAACTACCAATGTAAACTAAGTTGGTTTTTCATTCCCCCTCTTCTGACTCAGGGTCTAATATACTGACCATTCAGCTCTCTCGCAGCTGTCGTGGTACCTGCCTCTTCCGACCAGGTCCATATACTGACCATTCAGCTCTTCTCGCCAGCTGTCGTGGTACCCTGCCTCTTCCGACTCAGGGTCTAATATACTGACTCCTCCCTCTTACACCTGCAGCTCCATCATAGCCGCGGTCTCGCCAGCTGTCGTGGTACCCTGCCTCTTCCGACTCAGGGTCAAAGGTTACGGCGTGGCCAAGGGAATCCCGACTCTCATCATCGCCGTCGCCGGCATCGATGACGCAACTTCCGTCGCCATCTTTGGAATCATCCACAGCATCATGTTTTCATCAGGTGAGTCTCGACCACCTGCCGCTATCAATCGTTCTCACATGCTCGACCACAAAACAATAGGACTTTGAGTCAACAATTGTCACGTCACAATATTCCCGACACCGCGTTAGTGCAATTCTAAGGCGATAAACTCACATCAACGATTCTATCTGCGGTATTTTGCTAATGCACTATCTATTGTAAAAGTATTGGTGGGTAACCGGTCTTGAGTTGCCCACATTTCCATTTAAAACCAGAAATTGACTTTTTACATCCGCTAGTACTTCGACAACCAGTTATTCGTTTTGTTTTGTTATGTTCTTACGTCAACTTCCCACTCACATAGCTGTACACGACTTGTAGGTGCAACCACTCTAAAAATTACAGTGGTGTTTCTTAACATTTACGTTAGACAAATACATAGGGAACCTAAGTGGGCGTTGTCCGGTTCTCTCCGGTCAGCGTGGTATAGGCGATTAACCCGTGCTAAATGTTTCGTAAGCGATAGCGCGAGAACCCGACCACGGACCGGAATTATATTCATACTGTAAGAAACTATAATCTTTCCTCTTTGCGTGGATATACATAACTCTGCTCTATCACATATTAATGACATTTGTTTGAGTGAGTGAACTCTACATTTACACTGTGCCAAACTTCCAAACGCTCGAAAGCACGTAAAACTTTTGCCGTGGCATCAGCATACATTGATACCGACTTGCTTTGTGCTATTTTAGGTCACTGGGTTGTACTGATATACATTACTATAAAATATCTTTAATGTGCCAACAAAATCTTGAATGCGAAGTACATTTAGCAACCAGGACAGGCGCGGTTATGCGAGGATCCAAGCTGATACAACGTGCATCGTCTCGCTTAGGTTTGCTGCCAGTCAGTACATTTGCGCAGCGTCACAAACGGTCCTTCAATTGCCAAATTTGACATTTAGAACTCACGACAAGTAGAATGCCATCACTGTCTTCACAAAATTAGCATCTTGTATGTTATTGTTTAGATTTCTTTTGCGCAGTCAAGATCCAGTACATGTTCGTACACGCTAATTCTTATGGTCGCTAACCAGAAGAACCATTTCCTTCCCCTTCAAAACTTACGTTGCCATATTGTTAGGTTATCTAATAAAACTTAAGAAACCAGCTTGTTATTTCTTTCTGTGGGACTAGGTAGGCCTAGTTCAGTCAATGCCATGTCAATAAAACCATCAATTAGAATAAACAACGTGGTAACCAACAACAAAAACCATCTGGAACGTATGACCCAATGCAGCTGCCGACGCAGTGAAAGAAAACAACATGTATGTACATTCTACACACAGAGGTGCATACAAATACACAGCCGATGCTACCTATTAAATGATGACGCCAAGCCGTGTTATGTTACCAAACTGAGGTGTCAGCAATATTATGCCAGCATTCTCTTGTTAATTGACACATAATAACCCAGAGCAAACTTATGCCCCATTATTCTTCACCTCGCCGTCAGTGCTATAAAAGATTGAATAACTAACTAGTGTATTAAAGATATAGGGCAACCGGATAATAGCACCGGGTACCCGGTTCCAAAAACGGCACTCGTCAACTTCCCTTTTTATTCTAACGTGAAAGCGCGTTAACAGTCTGAGAGAATTCATCAATGTAAAATGTAAAAGCAATGTATATTTCTCGATTTCATTAATCGGGAAACACTCCCGTATAGGTGTTATTGATTTTATGGAAATCAATCCAGAAACGTTGATCTATTCAGATCTACAATGTCCAACAATCCGGATGTTATGAAGCTAACCGTCCCGGTAGCTCTTTTCGATCTTTATTACTTATTTAGAGGTTAGACTAATAGTTTTAAATTTTTGACTGGTGGGTAGCCAACACTCTTCCTCCATCTTTTCTCGATAGTAAATAGTGAACCGGTACCCCCTCCCCCCCCCTTCCCGTAAAAATAATACTACTGATGGATAGAAAGTGAATTCAGATAATTTGTTTTTATTTATTTTACTTAAATTAATTGGTTTCATCTATTTCGACTCAGTAAGTATACAAACAAATACAATAAGCTAAAATTACTGTACAAAAACGAGATTTAAAGGACGCATCTGTCATCTGCTGATACTAAAATCAAAGTTATGTTATGTTTGGCACGGATCTCCTGAAGATGGCGAGAACAACTGCCGAAACTTTATGATGTTTTGGTCTGGCACCCGCTCGTTATCCAAACATATGTGAACTACAGTGGGGTATCTAAATGGTATTGATGAAACGTTGACACTTACGAAAAGAACCGATGTTATAAAATAATCCGATTGTGGAAAATGATAAAATGATACTTAGGCCTAAGGGCATTCCCTAGACCCAAATATGATTTCTAAAGAATGCAGTAAAGACGTCTGAAAAGTAAGTAGAATGTAGCAGATTATTTTTTTGAAATTTTTTTGACGGGACATAACCTCAGAATCAACAATTATATTCAAATTACTGGAATCAGTTGTTCAAGTTCAAAATTGAATTTTGAGCAGCGGTTTTTTGCATATTGTTTCTACACTCCTTTATCTACAACCTAAATATTAGGATTATTGGTTTTATATGGTTTGTTGCGTTGCACAATTTTTTTCACCTGCCGGTACATTTTCAAATTTTGTACCGTTTAACGAAAAAAATCGTGCAAAGCTTGAAACCATATAAAACCAATAATCCTAATATTTAGGTTGTAGATAAAGGAGTGTAGAAGCAATATGCAAAAAACCGCTGCTCAAAATTCAATTTTGAACTTGAACAACTGATTCCAATAGTTTGAATATAATTATTGATTCTGAGGTTATGTCCCGTCAAAAAAATTTCAAAAAAAAATAAGCTCTTTAATTAAGCCCCTCTTACATTCTTCTTACTTTTCAACGTCTTTACTGCATTCTTTAGAAATCATATTTGAGTCTAGGGATTGCCCTTAAGTAATTGATATTGCTCTACATGAAAACTTGCATATCTGCCGTGGGTCACACCTCGTCAATGATCTACAACGTCCATATCGGAGGCGTCGATCACGTCTTCCCGACTTTCTTACAACATGAACGACTCAATGACGCTGTTTGTGCAACTTCCTGGAGATTAGTGCCAGCAGCACAACAGCACAGCACGGAACACATTCCTTGCAATTGAAACTGTTAAAGAATAATTAGTCTCCCATTGAAACTCGTTGATTAGCATGGCGAGTGACTCGCTGGGGAGAAACAGCCAAGGGCAGTGTAGGAAAAGTGTTAACTTCAACTTATTATTGAAGGAATGCCATGTAGCCCGATTAATCGTCTTTAATAATGAAACTATTTGAAGTTGTTTAATGGTGTTTCATTTAAATTCCTTACCCTTTTTGACATGAAGGATGAGGTGTAAGGAAAACGCAGAAAAGAACAATGTCGTCGCACATTCTTAGCCACATTAACTTTAAGATACTTAATATACAAGCACGTTTGAGGGCGTACCCAAAATAAGTATCAAAGCTAATCGATATTATACAACGGTTGTTTAAATATGTATTTTTGTTGGTGGAGGTGCCGGGTATACAGAAATGTTTCTTTGATGTGGAACTAGCCCTACCCCCGAAACCCGCACACAAAACACTCTGTATAATACTTGTTCAAGAGAAATATCAACCCAAGAAAACGCTTGACTATCGGATGTGACGGTCAGCTTTTTACACACACACGGACATACCTAGGGAAGAAAAGTAATGCAAATAGGAGCGCTTCGCTCTGTATTACCGTTTTCATTACCGTTCAGCATAGTTATAACTATAGCAATTTACAATATGGACACGAAATACTGAAATTAAGTTATTGCTCTGATTCGGTTGTGTCATATTCACAATCCCCATGTTAAGAACTAACACAAACTTAAAACATTTTGTGTTTCAGATAGCTTAACTTATCAAATTATTCAAGGCCCGTTGTCGATTGTCCTTGGAATCGGATTCGGTATCCTTTGGGGCCTGCTGTCGAAATACATTCCAGAGAAAGAAGATGTAAGTACCAGCTGTAGGCCTACCTAATCTAGCCTACCTTTAGTAACAACACAGGTGTAGTGTACTTATTTCATACCAAGCGCCGCCGCCCAGTGGCTGTTAACAAATAGTATACCTCGGGTAGTAATAATAAAGACAAGTAGTTAGGACAATCAGTATAATATGTTGTAGTTTAAAAAAAGCAATCACAGGGATTATCACAGCATCGTAGTATTTATAGTATTTTGTTCTTTCAGTAAAACAGCAAGATTTGTAATTCGAAGTATATATAAAAGTTTCATATCACTTTGACCGCTTGGTAAAATTATCACTTCTTTGATTGAAACAATGACAAGGTTTCGACCGTGAGATAGTTTCAAGTACTCGAGAAAAATAGGTCAATGTGAAAATATATAGCAATTTAGTATTAAGAGAGATAATTTTTTAGGCAAATGATTTAAAATGCACATGGAAAAACTAATCTTATCGCAGTTTGATATTTATAAACCATCAAATGTTAACGAGAAAATAAAGATTGCTCTTTACAATAGGCCATTGTCGTATGCACAATAAAATTCGAGTAAGAAACGTTTAAGAAGTAGTCATGCAGATTTCACACTCATTAGAATATCAGTGGTGAACAACAATGCGCATTATATCATAACACGTAACCGTGATGTGATGTGAACGACGTGATGTTTCTTGGATCCTGATAATTATGTTTTGTATTTGCCTTCTTTTGTAAAACGCAGCTTTTTTCTCTCAAAAGCTAAGGGTCAAGTACCTATAACAGTTAAATGCATTCTATTTAGGGCAATGTTTTAAAAACATATCTCAAGCTCGAATTTTCAATATGCGTTTGTTTGTGTTTCTTGTGGTTTTTACTGGTTGGTATAGTTCATGTGTTTTACCTCGCGTCTGAAGCCCAACTATCCGCAAGAAAGAAACCCATTCCTTGTTGACAGCCACGTCCAACTAGCATTACAGAATATGTCAGAAACATTGCATAAATAAAATGAAATAAAGGTTTCTATGATAACAACTCGTTTCTAAAAATGATTATTATAAGTAACTCAAACATTCACGCGATGCCTGATAATTTGGTTAAAAAGTCCTAACTCTAATAGTTTTGTATCAAATTATGTATATTTGTTGATAATCTACACGTAAAGACGATTTCATATTTATAATCGTTGGCTGACAACCATGCAAAGTCCCGGGTCAACAAAATCCTTCGTGGTTGCAGGGAAGGGTACTAAAGTCCACTCATGTCTACTTATGATGGAGTTGACTCGTCAGCACCTACATACACCCGGCTTTAAATTCCACACTGTGCCATGGGCCCATGACGGTTGCATTATATTAGACTGCCATTTTAGATCCCACTTTTACAGATCAGAAGGATGTTGATAAACATCGCAAAGATTTCAGTCTGTTCGTTCTCGATGCTTTGATGCCAGCTGTTCGTTCAAGTATGTCAGTGTACAGTAAACCCTACTTTCAGTTAAACAAATCATCGGAATACTATTCACTACACGTTTGGCATCTTCTCAAAACGTGACTGGCTGCTTTGCTTAGTTTCAGTTAATCGTGATTTTCGTGACGGAATTCCACTTCCATTCTGAGAAAAACTGCATAGTCAATACGACACCTTTTGTGAATAATAATAATTGTGTCATCTTGCAGTCTACGTTTTAGCTCCTACTTTTTCAACTTTTTCTAAATAATAATAAAATTCGCTTTAAAGTCTAGTTATTTTGATTCTATTAATCCTGGCCTTAATATTAAAACGATTTTGATAGAGTAAGTTAACTTACACATTAACATAATTTGTATTAAGAAGCAAGGGTACGTAAACGATACTTAACATACTGTAGCTTTATTAAGAAAGAAAATACAGTTTTAGATCTTATTAATTGATTGAACAGTATAACTGTAGTTTAGTTTTAGATTAAGTAATAATTTAGGATTGTAATTCATAGTAATTGTTATTAGTTTTATTGTGCTCAAAGATGAATGACAGAAGCCATGCACAAGTACCTTGTATTTATGTGGCTTCAGTCATTCAATCAGGAAATTGTATCTATTAGTTCTGTACTTGAGCCTGAATAAATTGAATTGAATTGAAATTGAATTGAATTGAATTGAATTGAATTGTTTTTTAACATTTAGTTATTAATTAATAATTTATTCGGAGGAGATTCACCTTCAAAGGCTCCCGTTTGGTAAATCAAGTCCTACCCCATGACCCGGCTAGTGTCAAAAAAACCGTTCTACATAGTCCAGGTTGAAAGGCAATGTCAACACAAATTTCCACATGTCAATCGGAATCGGGCTTTAAATTTTGAGACGTGGCAAGCTATTTATGGAAGCCTCAGTCCTCACTTTGTATCAAATATTATAGATGCATTATTTAAATAAAACAACTCGCATAGGATTTAAACCAAAAGTAGCCTGTTCTCCAGTCGTGCATCGTACGACTCTCCAGTATCATGTCAGGCCTAACTACCTGTCTGGTTCCAGCCGTACGTGGTACCGCTGAGGATCCTCATGCTGTTCGGAGGAGGCCTGATGGCCGTCTTCGGCAGCGAGATGGTGGGTTTCGGAGGTGCCGGTCCACTCGGCTGCATCGCCGCTGCCTTCGTCTCGTCTCTGTTGTGGTCGCAACAAGGCTGGGAAATAGACGAGGTATGTGTCACCAATATGGATCTAGGTCATGGGCGTCCGCAGGATTTTTCGTAAAGGGGGGCTACCAAGGGGTCTGGGGCTAAGCCCCAGCGACCGGAGGCGAAAATTTTTGCGAGTTATTTTATCCTCAAGACGTCTTTTACAGCGATCTGTGCTGAGGTATTATGTTAAAAGGAAAGATGAAGTTACCTAGACGTTAAAAATAAATATATTATTGCCATTTATATACTACAGATAATTTTTCTAGTTGAGTTTGAAAAATATCAATGTAGGTTTCAATAATTCAAGATTCAAGATTTTAAAAAATAGTCACAATATCATAATAATGTTGATTGGAATGGAAATATGAAGTGCCCTTGACGTAAATAATTGTCATCCTTTGACTATAATTTGATTTGATTTTACTTTGCATTATAAAATTGGTTCTCGTCAGATTGCAAGGGGGCAACTGCCCCCCCGCCTCTCCTTGCGCCCCCTGTGCACGCCCATGCTCTTGGTGTTTTTCTGGATGGGTGGGTGGGTGGACTTTCGGAGAGAGAATAAAGTTTTGAATTAGTTCATCATTTCTAACACCATTGATTTAAAAAGGCTTCCTTCTTTAATCAATGCTTATACGCATTGTTATGATTATCGTGTCCTCTTCGTTGGTCGAAGAGTCCGTTGGTCGAAAGAATTCATCTCTATAATCAGATCTATAACACACTGCCATATTAATTAGACTAAAAGTAGGTGCAAATTACACTCTAATACAGCTACAAAATTGTAGGGCCTATGTGGTATTGTTGTGTGATCAGTCATTGGGGCAGCCTTCTAATTCAGACTAAGATGTGTTTTTATGGCTCAATGAATTTGCGATGATCAGGGTCTTACTTTAATAAATATACGTGACTCCGCAATTATTTACGCTTACTTAGCTGTAAGAGAATCGCCTTTCACTAAATTATGAAATAAATAATTTCTATAACATTGTCCGCGCACAGCTTATGGGTTTTGGGCTCAGGTCCTAAGTGTTTGGATCATTTGGCTTGGGTTCGAAACCCGTATAAAGCATTATTTTTTGTAGTCGTCCTTGAACAACTAAAGTGTAATTAGACGAGGTGGCGCAGCGACTGAGTTACACTTACAATTCAAGGCAAACGATACTTCCTCTGTACCTATGTCGGTGAGTGACTGTGTACAGTACACTGTAAGCTGACAAACAGCCGAATGGCTCAACCGATTGCGCCGAAATTTTTAAACAGACATCCAGTATCAGTTTACTGAAAACTGTTAGAAAAACATCAAAACCCGTTGCGATTTAAGCCAATAAGTAATTGAAAATAGGCTGAAAATGTGTAGCTTTGTTCTTGAAGAAATAAGTTTTATCGAATCACTTTTTGAATATCAGGCGGTGAATGCATTACGGTGACCATGGTGTACCGAATCTTGCTCGCTCAAGGTTCCCCGAAATTACGTTGTGAGATACCTTGCATATACGTGTATATTTCGTACTTGCTATATGTTTTGCATAGTATATTTTATGCATTTCAAAACAAGTTCTATAATTTCTTAATTCTAGGCCGCTTCGCTAACGCTTTTTCCAGTCGCGTTGATGGATGAGCTTTTATGGTTGATTATCGGCCCAAATATCACGAAAATATCGTATTAAAAATCGGGAAAAAATAGTAAATGTACGATTTCTATGAGAAATATTTCTTCAAATGTCTCTAAAATCGTAACCTATATAATGTTTGTGATTTTAAACGCTTCCATAAAGTTTCATCAAGATTGGAGTAGCCGTTTGCCCGGTCGCGGGCCAAATATCACGACAATATCTCATTAAAAGTCGAATAAGACTTAAATCGCAAAGTACAAAAATCATAAGAAATATTTGATCGATTGTACCAAAAAACGTGGCAAGTCTATTCAGAGATTTCGAAGGTCCCCTCAAATTTTCATCAAGATCGCATACTGCCGTTTGCCCGGTAGAGCGCGAACAGAGAGACAAAAATACAACAAAAAAATTGAGACAAACTTTTTGGGGGGTCAGTGAAATTGAAGTCTTCGCTTCGCTCATCCAAAAATCCAGAAATTACGAAATCTATTCCGACCGTTTTTTGACGAACCCGGGTCTCCCACATTCCAGCTATAAAGGCGCCTTAGCCAACTCGACTAAGAAAACGCCAAAGTCGTTGTTAGACGAGTGAGCGAGTCATGTGTTGAGTACCGGGGAGTTGGCGAACTATTTTTCATATTAAGTTCATCGATTGGGGAAACGGGTATGGGGAAACAATAGGGTTTTTTAGCGTACGGTTTTGTTTAAAGGTGCCACGTCAACACTTGTCAGGCCATTTTAATGCGTGATAGGCTAAGGAAGGATAATGAGCAAAGATTGTCCCTTAAGACCCACGCTTAGGAGGGCTAGCAAAAGGAATATTACTAAACAGGGCTAGCTAACAAATGGCTCACTCACTACAGTGTAACAAACACCTTTGGCGCCCTGTGTTCCAAATATCAAAGCTATATTTAATAATTGAAGGGCAAAGAACATAGAACCATCTCCCCCGGTGCCCCGCGTACTATTTGATAAAATAGGTTGAGACTTGGATTCCGTGGGCAACTAGGCCCATAGCGCGCTTCTCTAAGCCCCGAAAAGATGCTTCTATGTTTAATGAACAACAAGTCGAAGTCACAGCTCTTTAAAGTCGTTCTCTACCGTATTCTAGTGGTTCTGATTGATATGCAAGACAAGTCGGTCGTCAGCTCAGTTTACAATCAGGGTTTGGCATCAATCTTTCACTTTGACTGACGGTTTAGAGAGACGTGACGGAACCAAACAAAGTTACAACTTCTAGATAAATTTGCAAAACAATATTATAGCATTAATGGGCTAATTCTCTATTAAACCTAAAAACATTCTTCATGATAAAATTGTGCTGTTTGTAGAGAATTATTTAATGGCCTTGTTTTAAGGACCACGGCAATGACGCACATAACGCTATGCTGACAGTGTGAAATTGTGCATGCAAGAAATAAAGTTGTGTACTTTAGCAAAATCCGATTCAAGTTTTAGCGTGATCCCATCTTACATTTAACTATTGCATTAATTAAAATGTTTTAAATAATAAAACGATGATATAAGAAAGCGATTAGTTTAATAAAAAAGAAAATTTTATGAACATTTTGACAAGCACCTTTTGGCTATTAAAAATGATTTTTACAAGCCACACTAAGGTAAACAGGTTTTTGAATATACCTAAATTTTTTTGGTTTGTTTATTTTAAAGTCTTATATAGGTTTTTCTTTCCCTAAAACCTAATTTTAATTTCTGTTAATTTGATATTTAATTGAATTGTATATCATTGTAAATACAAAATTTTGTAATAAAATAAAAAAACTTAATATATTAATTTTCCACATCAAGGTTTACATTTTATTTTTAACTATTATTATTTTTAAAGAGCATAAGTAGTACGAGAAGGGAATCCATTTCACTACATGAGCAGAAAAAATCCGGAACTGTTTTTTTTTTTCTGTTTTTTTGTCTTCTGTTAAACGATTTCGCTAAACCGATACTCCGATTTCGATGAAAATTTTATGATTTGGGCCTTCAAATCTCTGAACTAAGAACTGCCACGTTTTTGAGCGCAATCGAAAAATCAATTTCTCATAAAAATCGCAATTTTACGATTTTTTTCTATTAAAAAAAAAAATCTTTTACTATAACTCCTACATGCTTTATCCGATTGTTATGATTTTTTAACCACAGACCTTTAATTTTCGAATTGATATATTCTGTGAAATTTCTGATGCATAATCCAATTTATTTCTAAATCATTTAGTTTTAACTCTGCTTTACCTAATGTTTATATAGAATATTTTACAGAACTAATTTTAAGAATTTATATTCGTTAAATTTTCTATGAATATTATTACTTGATTTAATATTACGATTTTTCCTAAAATGTTTTAAATTTTATTAAGATTTAATTTAAAACCCAGCCAACTCGATAAGAAAACGCCAAAGTCGTTGTTAGACGAGTGAGCGAGTCATGTGTTGAGTACCGGGGAACAGTGGCGTAGGAACTATTTTTTTTAGTGGGGGGGGGTCACATTAAAGTTGACTACGAGGTTAGGTGGGCAACGGGGTCTGGGGCGAAGAGGCTTTTTCGCCGTAGGCGAGTTTTTTTTTTAAAGGTGACCTTGGTAGGTGGCTGAAACACGTTTTCAGGCGATTTTAATGTGAATAAGGATACATTTTGAAGCTAATTATGCATTGAAGATTGATTACCTGACTGAAATCGGTCGACAGTCTGCTTGGGAGTGAAAACACTATTCACAAAATATAATGAATATTAGTCTAAAATCAGATGGCTAGTCTAGTCTGCAAATCACGTCTCTTTCTAATTTTTCTAAAAAATGTTAACAAAAACCTTCCCTTTTGGTTTGCAAGCCCGACTGTAGTAAAAATCCAAAAAAATCACCCAACAAGCTATAAGTTAGCAAATGGACACTCAAACCTGGCTTGAACCCCCCCCCCCCCCCACTGGGGGGTCAAGAGCCAACAAGTGGAGAGGGAGTTTCCCCCCATCCTCCCCCCGTTCCTACGCCCCTGCCGGGGAACATATATAAGGTAGTATAAACAATAGGGTTTTGAGTTACGTTGGTATAAGAGCACGTCAACTGTGAGGCCATAATGCGCCTGATAGGCTAGGGAGGAAAGACCAACACTGTCTAGACCCAGCTTATTAGGTAGCGGTAGGAAAGGGAATCTTACCGGGTACTCAACAAATGGCTCACTCACTCGTCTAACAACGACTTTGGCGTTTTCCTATAGTATTTATATTGAAGAAAAATATAACCAATCCCAGGTGTGCGTCCCTGCTTATAATCTTAACAATGATCTTTTGAAAATATGCGACTGGATCCGTGCGTGCACTAGGCATAGACGTCGCTTCTCTAACGAAAGCCAAGAAAGTATACACTATTCTAGTGGTTCTGATTGATACGTAAGACAAGTCGGTCGTCAGCTCAGTTTACAATCAGGGTTTGGCATCAATCTTTCACTCGACTGACGGTTTAGAGAGACGTGACGGAACCAAACAAAGTTACAACTTCAAGTAAACAAATCGCAGTCGAATCATCTCCATGTGTTATGTCGATTATGTTGCCAAATTCTCATGATAAACCTTAAAAGTACATTCTTAGATAAGTTTAGCAAAAAATAAATTATAGCATTAATGGGCTACTTGGCTCTATATAAATCAACATAACATTCATTCATGACAAAATTGTGCTGTTTGTAGAGATTTATTTAGGCCTTGGTTTTTAAGAACCACGCAATGTCGCATGCGTGATCGCTATGCTTGACAGTTGTGAAATATATGTGCATGCAAGAAAAATGTTGTGTAAACTTAAGCAAAATCCGTATTTAGTTTATGAGCCTATACAAACTCTATAATCTTCTTAACTATCTGCTAGTTTAATTAACTGTAATATAATTAATTTTCCACTCAAGGTTACATTTTATTTCGTTTTACTATTATTATTTTAATTTTCAATATGTCACTAGGAAACGATTCTAATTGCTAGTTGGAAAGGGGTGAACGAACCAGTTGGTAATAAGGAAGCACAATACGATATAGTATTAATATGAATGCATTAATATAGACAACCACTGATTAGCGATTGTATATATTTTAATTTTACTTTTACTTATACCTCTCATTACACTACAGGTGTGCATCTAGTTACGCAACGTAAGGTATTAAAATGACCGATCAATCATAATTATATTTTCAGAACCCAGTTGCCACTGCTTTCGAAATATTCTGGATGATCTTCGAGCCTATTCTATTCGGCATCACAGGAACTCAGATCAAGATCAACGAACTTGAACCCCACATGGTTTCCATCGGCCTCGCCTGCCTCATAAGCGGCATCGTGGTGAGTAAATCTCGATCTAGTAGCTAGCTGGGATGGTTTTAATATTAATAATTACTAATTACTATCCTATTGTTTTAGATTCGGATTGCCAGCACTGTCGTTGTAGCTGTCGGTAGCAAACTGAACCTCAAGGAGAAAATCTTCGTTGCTCTTTCATGGATGGCCAAAGCTACTGTGCAGGTAAGCGATTCCACTATTCATTGGTGGTGAGATTGACAGTTGTTTGATTTGTATTTATTTTCATTACGTCCATGTACTGATACGACCAGACAAAGAGAATTGATGGTGACAAGGAAATGCAGACTTCTTACACAAACATGTAATTAATGGCACTAAATAATCATACGGTCACTTCTTAGAAGTAGTAATAGCTCTAGTACAAACCGAACTCAACATGATTAATCATTATTGTAACAATGTTGTGTGTTCGTTCAATTCCTGTATTAAAATAGTAGCTCTAACGTAGATTGTATTTACACATACATTTTAAAGCATATTTTAAATTAAAAAAAGGAATGTTTAAATGCTTGTGTGATAATGGTGGCGATATTTCGTTTATCAATAACTACTTAAATGGTTCTGATAGTGAGGTGAAGTATATAACTGATAGTTATACGGTTGTGAAGTTGAAGGCCTACACGATTTACAGTAAAATAAAAACGTACCGGTACGTTCTTTCAACGCTAGTTTATAAATTTAAATTAATATGTGTGATAAATTATTTAAACATTTCGTAATCATTTAAAAGACACATCAATACTTAGGGAATGGATTTTGGTGGCTAGTTATAATAAAGTTGAAGGTAAAACTTACCGTAGTGCGCTGTGAATCATAAGTAGACTGTTTTGAATATTGCATTGAATAATATTGTAATTACATCATTCTATACAAAGTACTGCAGAAGTCAATGCTATTGACTAGGAAACGATAATAAATTTAGAATTACCATAACAATCCACTTCTACACTAAATGAATACTAATTTCTTAAAGGTCGCAATAACCTTGAAGGTTCACTAGACTATTTTGAACCTGTCTTGCTATTATTACCAGATCACAATAATGAGGATGTGACTCGATCTTCAAGTTTAGCTGAGAAGATAAGTAACGTGTATCCGAAACGTTGACACATCATATTCATGAGTAACGATACAGCAAACGAAGCAGAGACACTCGAAAGTAAAGTACTACAGTTCGTATCGCCGTAATGACATTCAACATGCTTCCAAACACTAGCACAGTACCATTAGTTGACGCAAAAACGCAATTGCAATTCTTGTCAACACAACAACTGAACACTTGCTAATCCTACAACCTCTCTAGTAAAACATGTGATGCCAATTCTTACCAAATGAGATTGAAGGGGGATGTAAATGAATTCTACACGTGTTAATTCAGTTAAAATCTAAAGGGTTAAAGTGACACGGCACCGGGAGGAATAGGCCCTCCACACTTTGACCCTATAACTTATACCGCTTGCATAATTTAATTTGGTGAATAGTCGCTTGAATTATGTATTCTGCTTTAACACAAATACTCCACTGCATTAGAGGTATATGACAATAACGTAATTTGCTTTAGCTACTTTCCTATTATAAACAAGTACCCATAGAGTTGAATAACAGGTAGGCCTAAACTACCAAAAAACTAACTAACTATAATAACTAACTATCAAACTACTAATGATTGCTACCAAGGTTTGCTCACGAGTTTTCTTACTTTTCTACATAATTTGAATTTACCCTTAAAACAATATTTTTTAATTCGTAAATAAATACCTAACGTCCTATTCATTTATAAAAACTGATTAACAGAAAAGGACAAAAAAAGCCAAGTCATTGAAGTTATGGAAAATTTAGGCTAACATACTCTCAATCATGCTCAATATTGATACAATTTCACTCGCTTCTACCCATATTATTAACTCTCGTGAAACTGGTAGAAGAGGAAGGTTATGAATAATTGATTGTTTTAGCTGTGCACTGTTCATAAAATTGAAGATTTTAATCAAAATTGCAATATTTCTATAGCAATAGACTAAAGAAGTGCATTTTCGAATTCAATTTTTTAGAACTGAGTACAGTCTAAGAAATCAGTTATTCATCTTCTGATGTTACTTCAGGCCGCGCTTGGCCCGGTGTCCATGGACTCTGTACGAACCTCCGGCAACAAGAGTGACTTGAAACACGCCGAGACCGTGTTGACAATCTGCGTCCTGTCCATCCTCCTGACCGCGCCCATCGGTGCCATCCTCATCACCCTCTCGGGCAAGCGTCTGCTGAAGAAGACCACCATACCGGTCATCGTAGAAGGGTGGCGTCGCAGCGCCCGGCCGTCGCTCAGAGACATCACCATCATCGATGAAGAGGAAGACGTTGAAGAGGTTGTTACGTAGACCCCTCCCTCGATGATGTGTTGAAGGGTGGCGTCGTGACGCTTTACTGTCACTCTGTGTCACCCTTGCTACGGGATATCGCCATCATCGATGTTGGGGAATCATCGATGTTTGACGTCTCAAAGCCTGGCATTGTCTCGATGTGATGTTAGACATCACTAGGCCTGGCAGTGTCTCGGTGTGATGTTAGACATCACTAGGCCTGGCAGTGTCTCGGTGTGATGTTAGACATCACTAGGCCTGGCAGTGTCTCGATGTGATGTTAGACGTCACTAGGTCTGGCATTGTCTCGATGTGATGTTGTACTCATAACGTTAATAAGTCAACGCAAGATGGTTGCTATTAGTATCAGGTTGCAAGAATCATTGCGTCGTTGCCACCGAGGCTTGGTGGGGATAGTTAGTTGCCTGAAAATGATCTGTAGTGAATAGCTGACAGTTCAAAATTTGAACGGTGATGTTTTTTGAAATTTTATTCATTTAAAGCATTGTTTATTTTCTAATAAAACTTTGAGTTATGTCTCCCTAATTTTTTTAACCGATACATTTACTCAAGAGGAGCCTCCTTGCTCATAAAACCATAGGAAAGTGACATTGCAGGTTATGCTATAGTTTACTAGTAAAATAAACTATTATGAAATTGACGAATCATTATTAATTAAATGTGATGTGGAAGGTTTTGCAGAAATTTACAGACTTCTAAATGAAACTTTTTCGAAAATGTCATTTGTTGTTTGGTACATTAATGTTTATTTAACAGTTCCATGAAGCTATACATCTCAGAATCTACAAAATAGCTGCAACAAAGTTGTCCACGGTTATTTTTCTATGCATTGTTGACGAATCAATATAAAGACCGTTACTTTTAATAAAAAAAGATCCAGTGTACCTTACATTACATTTGAACGGTGATTTTTCATATGCAATCATGATATTTTATGCAGATGCTATGTAAACTGATATTGTATGAGAATCAAAAGAATAGTGTTTTAAGAAATATGTACATATTTAATATTGTTTATAACAGGTATAGTAGCTGATTAAGTTTTATTTATATTGGACCTAGCCACGTCAGTTTTATTAATTACAATTCACTTACAACTGGTATTTACCACGTCACGGTCTTCAAAAATAAATTATTGCAAATGTGTCGTGAACAACTGAGTAAACGTGGCTTTCACTGATAAAAGTGTAAATCTTCAGAAACATTTAACTAGTATAATATGTGTATGTGGTTAATGTGATCAGATATATTTTTAATGCACCGTAAACAGTTTTAGTTGGTGGACCTAAGTTTTAAATGTCAATACAAACAAAAGTATAGTACTACCACAGATAATAGACTACACTGCGTTCACCAAACTGTTTCGTTTTAGTTGTAGTATCATAGTTTATAATTATTATATTTTAACAAAATATATACATGTGTTAGTTATGTTAATTTTTTATTATTATCTTAGTATTACAGAATGTACGAGTCTGAAATGGTGCACATTGTTGTAAGATTACAAAATGCCACTCTGTGAGAGTATTTAATATTAACCTATTTTTGTATGTAAATATAATATAAAATATGTTGACATGTAATTATTTTAAATAAGAGCTGTATTTGTCTGTGCTTGACAAAAATGTTTTATTGTGTATGTTTAAATAAATTTGTAAGCATGCTCCAAACACACTCGAAATGATGTGCCAAAAAGCAAGTTATAAGTTGATGATAATAATAAATTTACAGAATGATGATTTTGAATAACATTAAATATTCAATGTAACACTTTAGAATCGTGTTTAAAAGTGAACATTAAAAATATGAAATACCATTATATTTTCAATTGTTCTGCTTTGAAGTATACAACAATAAGCTGATGTAATACACCAAGCGGTCTTATATACTAGTTCATAAGCGTCTATATTGTGTTGTCTAGTTGCTAAGTATCTGAAAATATGCAGTCTAAGAGAGAAAATAATACACCCTTTTTCTACTACGTTTATTATACCACGCTGAAAAAGTATTAACACATTTTAGACGATTTTCTACATCTACCGGAATATATCCGTTACTTATGTATATTTATTTATACTATACGTTAGGACCTAAATACAATTAATTACATAATTTACTAACAAACAAACAAGGCGTCATTAAATATCTGAAGTAGTAATGTGCTACTAACCTTCTTAATATAAAATAAAGCGTTTACTTAATAGATCGTGCCTTTAAAGATTTGATAATTTTAACGATAAACTAGGGGTCTACACCCCATCTATGAACGTCTTACAATAGCCTCCTCCCCTCCCCCGCCCCCTAAATATGTTCGTAAATCTAAACAAAATGGCAATCTGTATCACAGTAAATGAGTTCCACCAAAACTCGCATTACTCTAGTAGTATCTCAATGGGTTTCAGTTTAATCCTCTGCTTAAACAATGAGTTAAACTAAACGTTCGGACCTCGGTCCCACCAAATGGGTTCCTTTAAACTTTGAAACATGTATAATGCTTTCAAAGTGATCATTGTTAAAAGAAATAAACAAATTGTGCGATGCGCCAACACTTGGAAACAATATGTTATCTGTTGTGATGTGTAAGTCAGCCTTAGTTTACACAGACGGCAAGGAGTAATAGCAGCTGAGTTCCATCTCGCCTCCAAACGCCCCCCCCCCCTATTCCTCCCTACCACACTCGAGCGAGATAGTTTACACGAGCAGCACCGAGGATGGAATTCTAAGATTTAATGTATTCATTCATTCCCATCTTGGTGCATTGAAAATATTCATTAACCAAAGTAGCGAACGTAGTTTTAAACATCAAATTGTAGCAATATTTTATATTATTACAATCTGTGTGTTAATCGTGGCACAATATGTATCATACATAGTGCACATATATTCGAATAAAATCGAAAACTCGCAACACAGATTTATAGCTAAAATTGATTGATTGATTGATTGATTGATTGATTGTATGAGCGATCTAACTGAAAGTTCTTAAGTGTACTCGGGACACTTCATGTTTTATTTTACAAGGGATTAAACTAGTTTAGTATTGTGATTTGAACATGACATTATACTGTTTAGTTCGACTAGAATCACACTTATGCACTTATGGTTTGAATTATTTCTTTGCTCGACTTAAATAAGTAAAATCACTTTATAAAACAAAATGGCCGGACTAATAATTAAGCGAGCGAAGCGAGCGTTTCCATTTGACTCTGCCGGAAAAATTAGTCACTGTTTTTTTTTTTTTTGTTTGTTTGTTTGTTCGTTTGTTTGTCTGTTTTTTTGTTTGTATGTCTCGCCATAAGTTCGAACGGAGCTCGGATGAGTTAAATTTTGACCATCCGCAAGCTTGTTCTCGATTAACCATTAGTTTTTGAAAACTCAAATGTATCAATAGTTTACATTATTACAAGTCTGTGTGTTAACGTGGCACAAAATCATAGATAGTCCAAATCGATAAAATTCACTCGTCACAGAATATGTTAAATTTTGATTTTGATTCGATAATGATTGTGATTGAATTAATTATAAAAAGTTATTGCATGGCTACGAAAGATCGAAGTTTCTAATGACGCCACCTAACTGAAATTCATAATACTTCGGACACTTCATGTTTTATTTGTCACAAGAGTTAAATATTTTTAATGTAAGTCTCTGATTGGCGTGAATTTATACATAAGTTTACGTTCCTAGAATCACACATTATGCCACGTTTGTTTTTTATTTTTTTTTTTGATTAAAAATGTAAAATTTTCACTTAGCACAGCCAAACGCGCCTGACTATAATTAAAAACAACAGTTTGCATTGATTGATTCTCCTTTTTAAAAGGCTCAGTTAATTGTTAAAGAGCAGTAGTAATTTAAAACAATCTGGTTTACCTGGTCATCTGTATAGTAACGTCATTGCCCTCCTCTATATTCTTGTTCTTGGCTCAAAAGGACTAGAGCTGTAAAACTATATGTATGACTCGTGTTTGCCAAACGTAAATGCGCCTAGATGTTACGACCAAGTACTATTTAAACACCGTCAAAAGTAGGTCGGAAACTTCCACCGGAATGTGGTAACGAGCCCTTTTGGATCGACAGGTTTTGTTTTGCCAGTTTACACCATGTCAAAGTGGGAAAGTTCCTTGAATTGATGCTTCATTACGACAGTTATGTCAGTGACAGCATTAAAGGGTGCACACCTTTCTTTCCAGTCGTTTTTGTTTTTAAGTGTGAAATCCATTTTAATTGTTTGCAATTGCTGCACCAGGAATCTTCAGAAGAAACTTAAGTATGAAGCATTTTTACCCTGGAATTCTCCAGATAAGGTGAAAATCATCGGTTTTAGGCCTACTCATTTCATCATACTATACAAGTTCACGGTGCAGAACAGTCAAATTCTGCTACGTGAGACGTAGCAGTTTATGTAACGTGGGATATTGGCATTGGGGAGAAGCGTCCAGTGGAATATCAGTCATATACACACTGGAGCTGTTAACTTGCCTAGATATCTATAGCCGAAATCCCACTTGAATGTTGTCACTGACTAAACTTGACTGAGATCTAAACACGAATCAATTCTTCGCCGGCGAGACCCTCCCGTTGAGAGTGGTGGTGGTTGTGAAGGCGGATGAGCACGCCGAGATCTTCCTGTTCGCCAGGGGGTCGAGGAGACGCGAGGAGGGCGTCGTGACGCTCGTCGGCGTCTCGTCGCCGTAGCAAGGGCAACACCTCAGACGCTGGGACACCGCGCGTAGCACCTTGGGCTTCAGCACGAAGATCGAGAAGATGAGGATGCCCTGGCATATGTTGAAGATGTCGGGGATGTACGAGAAGGCAGGGATGTGCCCTTCCAAGTATTTGCTGGCAATCTCCAGCGACCAGGAGACGCCCATTACCACGAACAGCTTGCCGTTCATTATCAACCTGTAAATAGAAACATAATTACAAGCGCGAACAAACAAACGCCATCTGTCTGACAAGTCAGAGTTGAAAATATGTATCACAAAACACAGTGACTAGTTGCAGCTATCAGTGTTAGCGCTACTAGAGTAACTGAGAACTGAGGTTGGCTCTTTTATTAATATTTGCGACAATTATATATTTTTTAAGGCCAGTCCTAGACGTAAAGTATCAGTTCCGTCATTAATGGTACATAACTAAGTGAACATTATCACCCGTAAACTTCTAGTGAATTAATTTAGTTTACGTACTTGTAGTTCAACTAAAAGTTATAAAGTTATTCCTGATTAGATTACTAAATGACGAATGTTAAGGAAATACTGAAATGTTTTTTTTCATCGAGCATTTCAAATTCAATTTTCTCGCTTGTTTAAATTTGACAAATTCGCAATTTCATTTCACTACTTTTACAAATGACAAGAGATAACAAATAACGTAGCGTGTCAATGTTGTTGTGTCAACGTTATGTGTTGGCACAATAGGAAAAAGAACATTTTATATACTTACCAGTATACAGTAGCATAATATATTACTCCAAAGCGTTGTTTTTACACTTGATTTAAAAGTATGTAATGTACGCGAGAGTGTGCACGTGTGAGTTAGTCATTTATTAAAAATTAAATTGAGGTTTCTTGTGTAAATTGTTACTAATAATTGTTTAGGATAACTATAAGAAAAATCTGAGAGTATTAAAATGGAATTAATGTTTTCTCGACAAGGTATCAATGCTTGAAGCCAGTTTAATTAAGCAATTGACATCATTCACTTGTTTCAGATAATTAAACATTTTGGTTGACGTACGGATAACAAGAGTTTTGGCAAACGAAACCAGATAGTTTGCCAAACTCTGTTTCCTGTTTAGTTGAACATAATTGATTTCGAGCACTGAGTTGCACGTGTTGTATAGGAACACCGAACGAAAGCTTCCGATTGTTCTCACACGGAAGTTTTGTGCCAGAAATTAACAGTTATGAGATTGTTGCGAAATACTGAACAAAATTAAGAATACACCGATTCATTTAAATAATATATTTTGATACAGCGAGAAATTAAAATACAAACATGTCAATGATTTTGATATATACCGTAGACTTTGCCATATCGAAATTTTACTTTTTGATTGACGTATAGAGAGCAATTTCACACTTCCTTATGTTCCGAATACAATTAAAGGCACGTGTGCCTGCATTCCGTCTTGACGGTCGTCGGCGTCGTAAAATTCAGTGTTTGAAGTCAATGGAACGTAGTTCACGACAGCCATTGCTAAAATAAATATTTGTCATAGAAACCATTTCAAACAAAACCTATTTCACGCCGACGTTGCTGGAGTGCGATCTGTAAATAGTCGCTATGATAGCGATAGCGATCACGGTTGATATGAATATCAATCGTTATAAATATCGTTATCGACCTGATCTGTAAAATAGTCGCTACGGCCGCCATTTATCGGGATCTTGAAGCATAGCATAGCGATCCTTTTTCATTCTCGTTTCATAGCGATCGCTATCATTTTTACAGAATCATCGACACGAAAATTGTCGCTAAAGTGCCGGATAACGATCGTTATCTTCATAACGATTTTAAACGATGATCAGCCGCTGGGTTGCTGCGTATACTATAACCACGGTCAAGTACACTGACAACACTTACTTCTTCGTCTTTTACTTTACATAGTACATCTCCAATCAACGAATCGAATGTACTCGGTTTCACATGCAAAATTTTTATACATTTTTAGGCGAGTGTTATTCTGTTTTATTTTAAAATAAAATTAAAATAATTGTGTGGAATTTTATTCCTGACAATCTTGAATTTAAGTGTTATATACAATTTTAAAATGTCTGATTGATTGTCCGGTTGTTAGGTTGGTGACGTACCAGACAAGATTTATGGTTAGTACGGTACCAATAAGTGACAATACAAGATCGTGCAATGTAAATAAATAGAAATAGCTAACAGGACAACATTGCGTTTAAATGTACAAGGAAACTGTATTTGGTGGAGGTGCCGGGTCAAACGAGTGAAGCAATATTAGTATTATTTACATAATAAAATATATTGTGCGAAATTCTCCACTAAAAGTGATTCTAATGATTGAGAGAAGAGAGTAGACACAATATAAAATATGTTCATTTGATATAACTGGAAAATACAAAAAATAGTTACTTTTTCTTGTCGGCTTGGAACCTCTTCTTGCGTTGGTCGGTCGCTTCCGTCTGCATTCGTGTGATCTCGGCTTTGACTCGCGAACAGTAGCGGGCAGTCAAGATGAAGAGCACGATGTTGAAGAGGATAAGCAGGGCACTGGGGAAGATGAAGAAGATTTGCTCGCCGTAGTTTTCCTCTGCAACACATTGTACACGGGGTTATGAGCTAAAGCAGGTTGACGTATTACGAACTAATTGTTGTTACTTTGTTAGAGGTTGTAATAACTATAGATAAATAAATGAACAGATAATATCCAGGTTCAATAAGAAATAATAAAGAACGCTCGTAATCCAATCAAATAAAAATTTTAACCCGTATAGGATGCAGTACGCATATTTCTCAAATAATTCAACGAGTTCAAGTAAAAATTTGTAAAGCTTTGTAATTTCCTCTAATTTGTAAACGTGAGTTATTTATTCCAACGGTTAAGCTAGACTGCTAACGGAAGTCAGAAGTGGGTTATATTATTTGTGCTTGAACGAAGAGTATGCGGCCAAGTCGAATCTGCCATGTAAACTGGTATCGTATATCAATCTACTCTTGTGTATTTACAACTTTTTTCCTTACAAACTTTGAGGCAATCCTATAGGCGGCTCGGGATTACTTTTTAATAACTCGCCCCACATCCTCCCCAAACGCAATTTATTGCAAATTCGTATTTTCGACTTTTTGGACCAGTCACTAAATCGATTACAAAAAAATGTGTGTTTTAAAATCGTATAAAAAATAAAGTGCGTTTACCGGTTTAAAACAAATCCGAAGCGACTGACAAAAACTGAATCCCAAAATGCGTTATTTTGCACAATACCATTCAGAAGTGATCTGTAGCAGAAAATTAAAGATTTGGTTCAAGTTTAGTTTTGTTAGCAAGTTCCAAAAACCTTAAAAACAGTTTCAGTTCAGTTTAAACCAATCACTTGGCAACGTTTTGACGTGAAACACACGTTTAATCCTCGTGCGTGTGCTCATGAGATAAACGGGCTTATAGATTATAGAGGGGGAATATTATGATACCGAGGTCGCCAATTCCACAGAAACCTGCTTTATTCTTGCGGGCCCTGAGTGTATGTATATGTATATCCAAGCACTTTGAAAAGGTCAGTGCGTTTCGTCAACCCGACACTACAAAATGAGTGAATATAAGCGATATTGAACTGCGAATATTTTGATAACATTAATGGTGACTCATTGGTAAGATATGGCTGATGGAAAGAGTGAGTTGTCAGTATGTTAACATTGATACGACAATATCAAACAGTATTTGTATGAGAAGGTTTACTTCTCGATGTCCAATTATAGATCACCACGATATCAGTTCACTCTAAACGAGTGATGTTTAGTTACAATGGGCTTTGAATTAACTTACTAACGACATCAATACCAGTTTAAAAATATGTTTATTTTTGTGGCGACTACACACGTTCTCTTCACTAGTTAGCAGAATGTACCAAATATGATGCCTTGCGCACGCAATTTGATCTCTCCCAACCATATGAAGAACTTCTATCACAACAAACTTTCTAAATTTCTCATCCAAAGTAATCTATTTAACAAAATTTAATTCACATCATACACATTTCTTTGATTTATTTATTTTCATTCACACACATAACTTTTGTTTTGCTATTACTGTCATCATCATTTTATTTTGTTATTTATACTCTTAGAAAACAATATAATTAACCATCAAACACACCATTACTCATCTCATCATCTTTCATTATCACAGGCGGCGCAATATGACCTAAACGGTTGAAGCGCCCTCGTTTCTCACGTCGTCGTCTTCACAAGTTGTAGAAGCGCGAAATGACGCGTGGGCGACAACCAGCGAGTGCGAGTACAACTCAACAGCAGCTGTCATCCGCGTATTAGCGTCATTAATGTTTCCTTATTATATAGTTAGATTTATTTATACAATATCACTATTCTGTCAGTCCCCTCCTCGTCTGCTCCTCCCGCTATGTACGCACTTTGGTTGAACTGAGCTTTTGCAAATCTTTACGACAAAATGCCACATGGATCCTGTTTCGCGTAACATAAACATAACATATTATCCTAGTTGGAACCTTGGCAATGGGAGGGGTCTACTAAACTAACAACTCCTTGTGGTTGACGTAATGTGTTCCAAACAATCTTCGCATCCACTCAAATGAAATAAAATCTAAGTTAAGATTTTAATTATCACCATTGAAATTGAAATTATGTGCTCTCATAGGCGTTATATACTTCTTGAAATTCCTTTATTATCTTATCTTTTCGCCAACCAAATATAAATTGAAACGTGTTTCCCAACAAAAAAAATTTACATCACATTATCTTCTGGTTTTATTATACTAAACGTTAACACCAAATAGAATATAGAGTCAAATATAATATCTAACCAAATAGAATATCGAGTCAAATATAATATCTAACCTCAGAGACGCACGGCACGGCTATTACAAACTTGACGAGATCGGTGTATTTCGTTTTGTGCTGACAGCTTTACAGCGCAACAAGTGGTTTCTCTCGCCGCAGAGAATAGTAACAACAAATAAACGACTGATCACCTACATAAATAATGTGTAATATTTGCACAGCTTTCCTGTTACGATGCCTGTAACTACCTACTTGCTGAAATGTCAGTGTTTGAGTTGTTTTTGCGTCACGTGTAGGATTTACCTTGGGTATTTCATTAGTTGGTTTTTAGCTGGGAGTATTCAACGGCTAAAGAAACCGTTTCCTATAGTCTGACACCAAGTCTACCCATGTCAAAATTTATTATGTCACTTCCGATGATCAAAACAAATAATAAAAAATCGAATGCATTTACATTTACCAACGCAGTGAGGAAACGTCCTTCAATGATTGGAAACCATTCACCCATGAAAACTTAGCCCAACTTTATGGGTAGTGTTGCTATTCTTGGGGTTATATAGCCTGCCCTAGTGTTTATAATAATTTGTATTAAGGTAGATTTTACCACAAACGAATCGCGTACGAGTATAAACCAATGTATTTGACTATATTAAACCAGGGAACAACTATTGTTGAGTAGCCACACGGATTCAGCTTTTCAGCACATTCCAATCAGTAATAAACTACAGAAAAATTCGTATAGATTTGTGTTAAATTTGGGCAAATACTTACGATGTATACTAATATATACTCAGTATTAACAAAGCAATATAAGATGCTTTGTGTTCGTACTTATTAATTCCACTGTATACTCGTTAATTGTACTCAGGAGGGTCAAACGTCCGTGTAATAAACTATGAAAGAGCCAACCCCCCCCCCCCCGATTCTCCCCGATATTCATCTGTTGATTAGAGCTGAAGTCAATTTACTCTCGGCCACTTAGTGGGGCAATATTTGAACTACGGGAGGAACCCGTGGTTTGGAATTAGATGGCGAGAAGATTAGCTTTCATCTAATGGTATATGTGTTCCGTGGCACTGCTCCAAGCGCCACACTTGCAAGATTGAATTATCGACCTAATTTTAGAATCAGGAACTTTTATGACCGCATTATTAATAATCAACATTTACATATTACGAAACGCATGGAATCAACACCAGCACTCTTGGACCATTCCGTATACCGTAAATGTGGCTTGACATACAAATGGGTTTCAAAACAAATCTGCTTTTATTATAGTCCTACATTTCCGCCATCTAAGCATTTGAAATAACGATATTGCAATAGAAATAAATGGTTATTCTATTATAAACGTGTGTTTATGAATTATTATTCATGTGAAATGCATTATTTTATTTGGCAAAAGAACCTTAACAGTCAATCAAGGACGTTGTCCCCCTGAAAGTATTCTCGAAGCTATATGAAAACATTTAGGACCAGATACGATAAAATTACATAAATATCGTGTCACGTTTCGGGTGAAGCTATAAAATGTTAAATCTGTTATAATTAGCGAGGTTTCGGAGGTTGAGTCAAGGAATCGCGCACTGTTGCAGAATATAGCCTCACTGTTGCTTCACTCCACTGGTGGCAGCCACGACAAGACAATATAACAGGGCCGAAATAACATGTTTTAATATTTGGTATTGTTATCTTTGTAATGATTCTAGCAATGTTTGATATTGAGATTACATTGTTAATTTTACGCAGGATGACTGGATGACTGTTATGAGTGCGGTACACAATATCCCCTTATCTGATGTTGGCCCAAATTCAGGCGACTATCTATCTTGAGCTGGGTGACTTTAGCAATTTGACGACTCGAAATGGGCGGAGCTTAAACGATCGATAGGTCACGTGACTAGTATTGGGTATAAATCCTCATTTCGCAAGCTGGCGCCTGCTGAACGGTGCATCACTTATCACGCTCTAACTTTTATTCTTTTCATTATTTGGACAACACTTAAATGAATAATATTGAGCAAACATATCATTCCTTGTAATAGCGATTATTCCGATTGTTTTGACAAAGTCGTTAGCTTGTTATAACAATACGCATCACACAAGTGAAAATTATCAATGACTTAAGTTTTCTCATTAATTAATTTGACAAAAAACTACTGATCGGATTTCGACAAGGATTCTTTGTAAGAATGCATCAGACTGTTTAGACAAGAAATAAACTAACTTTCTAGATAGAAAGTGCACTGAACGAAAATTTACAGCATAGAGTAATATGCAGCGTGCACTTTTTCACGGCTCATCCGCACGTCAAGAGTGCGTATTTTAGATAAAAACACATACCCTGCATATTACTCTATGCTGCAAAGTTTCGTTCAGTGCACTTTCTATCTAGAAAGTTAGTTTATTTCTTGTCTAAACAGTCTGATGCATATTTTTAAAG
The DNA here is from genome assembly GCA_024449915.1 of Sweltsa coloradensis. Classification (NCBI taxonomy): domain Eukaryota; kingdom Metazoa; phylum Arthropoda; class Insecta; order Plecoptera; family Chloroperlidae; genus Sweltsa; species Sweltsa coloradensis. Next base: position 1,245,836 of record JAMZAV010000016.1, read on the forward strand.
AGGTCTTGTCGAAATCCGATCAGTAGTTTTTGTCAAATAAATTATTGAGAAAACTTAAGTCATTGATAATTTTCACATGTATGATGCGTACATTGTTATAACAAGCTAACGACTGTGTCAAAAAAGCGAAATAATAGCTATTACAAAGAATGATATATTTGCTAAATAGTATTCATTTAAATATTGTTCAAATAATGAATAGAATAAAAGTTAGAGCGTGATAAGTGTTGCGCCGTGAAGCAGGCGTCAACTTGCGAAATGTGAATTTATACCAACTAATTCCGCCATGTTGCCTCGTGACGTCAGGAGGCGGGTACAATTCAAGTCGTCAATTGAGTATAAGCAGAGGGGAGGGTTTATCTTGTTAAAAGAGCAAATAATTGTACCGCGTATACTAACAATTACGTAATAATTAATGAAAAGAAATACCCGGCCCGGCTTTAAACCAGCTTAATACTCTACTCTGAAATTTAAAATTCCTACAAATAGATAGAAATCAATAGCTTAATATGAAGTGTGAACATAACTGGATTTTTTTAAATTGGTTCGAAATCGGTAATAATCTAATCATTTACTTTGAGAAAGTTGCTATGTGTTTGACCGCAATAGTGAACGCACTTTCATCTCTAGGGTATGATGCGTAGTTGTAATGTACTTGTGGTAAGTGTCAAGAATTGTACCAAAAAGGGTAAGAAGTTTGCAGCTAAAAATTTAAATACCATTAACTTAAAATATAAACTTATTAAAATGCGTATTTTTCTTCTCAACATAACATACAGATCAAGTATTCATTTTGGAGGTTGTACTTTCTAACCTGAGAGTACCTTACTAAAATAACATTCTATGTTTGCAACGAAACAGATTGATAAATATTTGGTTTCATTTGTGTTATCTTCTCTCCGCCTTGTTTGAAGTGCTTTGAATACACATAATTCCAAACTATATTCCAAACATAACACTTGCGATCGTTTACAATCGGCTATAGTGTTTACATCCGTGCATGTGTTAAGCGGGTGTCTAGGTCAATTGCCTGAAATTACTGCGGCCCGCCCACTCACAATAACACTTTACTCTCATACTCAATGGTACAGCGAAGAGTAATACTAGAGCGAGATGAAATTACTTTCAAACAACATGAAACGAGTTGAAACGTTCACTGTAGCATCCTTTTATTAAATGTAGGATTATGATATTAAAATAATATTGGATTTACAGTTTGGTTGGTTGGAGTGGAAATTGGTTACTTAGGCCTAAATATATTATATTAATCAAAATTAAAAGTACCAAATAAATTAGCCGTGTGTCAGAAATGTACTTTATTCCAGTCTGGGCTAAAGAAAAAATAATGTATAATTCAGACAAAAATCAGACTTATGACAAGTCTAGGGCCGGATACACAACAGTCACTTACAAACAAACTACTACTTAAGTGACATGTTATTTTCCATAAGCAAGTAAAAATGTTCAATAAAATAGGTGGCAGTGTGCGTTAAGTGACTGTTGTGTATCTGTTGGGTGAAGTTCATGGTTCAAACTCCGAGACGGGCGGAAAGAGATACTCGCATAGGTTCTGAAAACTGAAATAGACTTTAACCCATCGATTTTGAGTTGAGATACATGGAAATTGTGTTGTAATGCTAGCAATAAAAGTACATGATAACACGAAGAAGATAATAATGTTCAATAGTGAAATGCAATTTTTGTAAAAATTATTTATTTATTCTTTATTGAACGCTTTTGTTCGACAGTGAGATTATTTACGAACAATGAAATATATTATAGGCTTTGGTTTCAACAAACGCAGCCGACAAAATACCTTTTGGTAATGTCCGTAGGAGTGTGCACCATAAATTATGAAATAATTACACATTTGCTTGTATTTATGTTGCATTTCGTGTGAGAGCTATTTTTGTTCCAAAACACAACGGTCCTACCTCAAAGCTCACAACCATTCCGTTCCGTTAATTTGAAATGTTTTGATTATATCTTTCAGTACGAGTAGAGATAGGACGTCACTAACAATTTGATGTGCTCGAGTACATATTTCACGCGCCTCTTAAGTCTGACGTAGGCCTATCATTCACTGCACATACAGTGTCGCACAACACGAAGCAGACACGTGCATATCATGCTTGTATTACGTCTGTCGGTCGCATGGGAATTTCTCAGCTTCTGCTCATAAATGGGCCTTATATAAACACCAAGACGTGGGATGTAGACTGATGTAGGACTAACAAGAATCAAGACGCACGTTGCATGGGTGAAGTACAGGCAGATGTCGCCGACAAAAAAGATTCTGATGAAACGTGGGGTTTTGACTTCGTGCTTGTATCTTAAGTTGCATATTACAATGTTCAAGCATTTCGGTATGCTAAGATTTTAATTTGTTTACATAGATTTGATAAGAGTCTCTAAGAGAAGAGTAATAAATTATGTCCGATTCATTTTTTAAATGCCCATTTTCACCTTTGAACTCGCAAACAAAACCACTATTTGTGCATTAAAAAACAATAAACATTACTTTTACAGTTGCATTTATACGGATTCATTCAGCCAATAGTTTTGCAGTATATACTGCACATATTGCAATGAAGAAACTATACACAAGTGAGTAGCACTGTATTAATATCTCGTATAACGCGATATAAACGACAACGTGAGAATAGCTTCAAGAAACAATTCGATGGTATATAACAAACAACTGAACCAAACGTAAGGCATTATTAAACGTCAGATCCAGATAAGTATGTTAACGCTATCACACTTAGTTTTGCGCGAGTGCGACTGAGCAAGAATCATGATTTGAATGTATGTCTCTCCACCTCCTTGCAGTAATGGGATTGTCAAACTCCGTATGCATGCCCTGACAAGTAAAACAGATCGTGTTTGTATGAGGCACACGCAAATGTAAAATGTAGTTTTATCGCTTCTATCTCAATTCAACATGGTTATAGATGGTATGGATAGAGCCCCGCATTTTTCGTAAGTGGCGGAATAATAGCTTTTACAACGAAATTGGGAGAAATTTGTTTTTATGCCGAAATTGAGATAAAATTTATTTTTATACCAAAATTAATGATTTTTAAATGCAAAAAATACGAATACATCTGTATTATTCACTGAAAACTCTATTTATTGTCAATACAAATGGTGAAATTACGTGTAATGGCACCTTGTCCAAAGCATTTGTAATGCAACTGAAGAAATATTATTTTTATCGTATTGAATTAGAAAATTAACGTTATTATATTCGCATTTTAAACTGACACACACTGCATCAATATTGTAAGTCCTCTCCTAACGCTGTATTGAAGTAAAGTATTGCGTTTAAGATCTAATATCAAAATTGGTACTTTATTTACCAAAATATGCATATTTTTGTCCATTTTTAACACGAAATTAGGAATTTAATTCAACGAAATTCATAAGTTTTATTTACCATTTAATCTTGCCCTTAGGTATGGATATAGTACCGAATGTCAATTAAACAAAACTATGAAAATGAGTTGACTGAACTTCAACTTTCTAAGTTTTAGTTTGGTGGAGACAATGACGTACATAAGCTTTGCGTAGCAAAGCGCTAGACGCTCAGTCTCCTATCCTTCCAAACGAGCGCTAGCGTAACAATTTGAAGCCTTTCGAGTAGGGAAAAATCACTTCACTGCAACATAGATACTTCATCTAGTTGAATGAACTAAGATGCAGTGGATTATTTGAACGTCGCGGGGATAAACAAATTCGTAAACAAATGGCGGACATTTTAAATTTTGCTTCTATGTGTGAAACGAGAAAAATTGTCATTACTTTCATAAAACAAACCAGAAACCGTCCCGGGCCTAGGCCCAGATATAGAAAATTATTTATAATACAACAGTGTAAGCCTTTAGTTCCATTAGGCTATAGAACTACATTCAATTAATGCTAACATTACACGTTTGACAAGCCCTAGGCCTCTCCTAGGCAACCCTAGACCTGCACGACCTTGTTCAGACACATATTCCGCACAAATAACTAGTTTTGATTACTAAAAGCCTAATGCAGATAGACAATAGTATGATAGTCCACCAACTTGAATTGCTTTGTTCGGAAATCGGAGTAACTGAGAGATTTGACGAAGAAAGACTGTTTTTCTTCAATAATAACGAGAAATCGCCATCTTGCGGTTTTGATTTTACACCGCTTGTTAACTCAAAGGCTGTTAAATTTAAGGGTACGATACATTTAGACGGCGGTGGGTTTTTCCCTACTCAAGACAGGTTCAAATTGTTATGCTCCCCACGGCTATACTGTGTGTCTAGCGCTTAGCTTATATTATGTCATTGGGTGGAGATAACAAAAGCAAATCGTTTGTATCCTGTACTAAAGTGAGACGACTAAAATCGAACAAAGAACTTGAAATTTAAATAACTTGTACAATAACTTGCTTTCGCTAGTTAAATCGGGTGTGCAAGAATATTTTTAAATCTATTATACTTTTTTAAAAAAACTTTTCAATTGGATGAACGAAGCGAAGACTTCAATTTCACTGACCCCTCAAAAAATTTTGCTCGAATGTTTTTTTTTGTCTGTTTGTTTGCACGTTACCGGGCAAACGGCATATGCGATCTTGATGAAAATTGGAAGGGACCTTCGAAATCTCTGAACTTAGACCTACCACGTTTTTGGGTACAATCGAAGAAATATTTCTCATGAATATCGTACTTATACGATTTTTTCGATTTTAAGTGCGATATTTTCGTGACATTTGGGCCGATTCTGACCAACCGGGTAGGGCTACAACGTTCATATTTTACATAAGACATTAAGGCAATGGTAATGTATTGCTTTCTGTTAGAAAAAGTTGAAAAAGTTAGCCAGAATCCATAGAATAAAGGTTTTAATATGAGTTTTTTTGGGTTTATAAATAACAATTAACAAGTAACAAAAGAAACTAGAAACAATCACCTACAATGCATTAAAAAAGCACTTGATAAGTAAAGAGATCCCACACAAACTAAAAACTTTCAAAAAAGCTCATCCATCAACGCGACTAAAAAAAAGCGTTTGCGAAGCTTCCTAGTATTAAATAATATTGCAACGTGAGTTATTGCCCCCATCTACTTCGCGCTCAAAGCATTATGAGTTTTACTATGCTGGGGTGTGTGTAGGCTTCGTCTTCCATGCACTCTTCCATGCCCAAGCATAGCCGCGAGATAAAGAAAAGTGCTTATCTATTGCACGTACTTTGGTAGATCAGGAACTCACACACACATAGCCTACATTACACTTACTCGAATACCAGCAGGCGATATCCCCCATGTACGGCTTGATGTTCTTGGGTATCACTTCTATGAACTCGGCACAGAGTGAGATGAGAACGATGATAATCGGGAGGCCCCAGGCGTAAAGGCCGTAGATACAGAGACTTCGTCGGTCCCGTTGTTTCCTAGTGCCGTGGTTTACGGACCTCGTCGCTCTGAAAAAAAAACCATTTCCGCTGTAGAGTAAACATGTGGTCCTGACTAACTATAGGTGGGTGTTTAGGTAAAGAAGATGTTCGAAAAGACTTGTCCCTACTGGGGATCGAACCCGAGTCCTGCGCCCTTACGTAAAGATGTTTTACCAAGTCTATCGGTCCACTAGGTACTTCTCAGTGGCTGTATGTGTGAATATGTGTGAGCAGAGAATGCCCAAGGGCTGTTAGCACACCAACCTTTAAAAGGGTGATTACTAAGACCGAATAATATAATAATAACTCTTACATTGGCCATTCCAATTCCCAACTATATCCTCCGACCGTCACATGAAGAGCTTCAGCCAGCACTGCAGATGACTGGTATTGAACCACCGGACTCCCGAATCAAATCATGCATTGGTCTCGCTACTTCTGTTTAAGTGGCGTTTTCTTTCTGACCCATGATTTATTTCTGTTCGAGGGTGTACTAGAAATGTGTGCCATATAATTGAAGAAATGTTTTATAACATGCACCTGCAATTTCAATTATTTTAGTGGCATGCCAGTTGAATAACTGTTTCCTGAATTAAAAATTGGTGGTGAAGAGGACGACCGGAAAATAATCATATAAACTCTGTCTGTTTCTGTTAATACTAGGAAAACGCTTAAGTCCCGCCGCGTTGTTGGATGAGCGTAATTGGTGCATTGAGCTGCCATGTGTTATGTGAATTTTCTGTTGTTCTGTGGCAAAATCATAACTTAGTTGAATTTTTTTTAAATAAATTAAATTAAATTAAAAATAAACTTAATTTTTTTAATTTTTTAAAATTAATCGTAATTGTTCAAAAAATCGTAAAATTGCGATTTTTATAAGAAATAATTTCTCGATTGCGCTCAAATTTTACACTAATATATTAATTTATAAAATAAAGGTTCTGCGAAAAAATCATTACAATCTGATAAAGCATGTAGGTGTTATATGTCAAAGAATTGTTTAAAAAAAGAAAAAACATGTAAAATTTTCGATTTTTATGATAAATTTTTTTAATTAAATTTAAAAATATCTTAATTCATAAAATAAAGGTTCTGTGCAAAAATCATTAAAATCGAATAAAGCATGTAGGTGTTATAAGTCGAAGAAATTTTTTAAAAATTGAAAAAAATTGTAAAATTGCGATTTTCATGAGAAAAAATTTTCCGATTGCGCTCAAAAACGTGGCAGTTCTAAGTTTAGAGATTTCGAAGGCCTCCATAAAATTTCATCGCAATCGGAATATCGGTTTAGCCGGAATCGTGTGGACAAACAGACAAAAATACAAAAAAAAAAGGAAAAGAAAAGAAAAAAAAAAACATTCCGGATTTTTTTCTCCAGTGTAGTGAAATGGAATCTTCGCTTCGCTCGCTACGCTCGCTACGCTCATCCAATAAGGGTCTATTGAGCATTTATCAGGCGGCATTTATCAGTTAGGGGAAAACTATGGAGGCATTGGGAAACTTTCAATCTACCTTAGAACAGACCATTGTTCATATTTTCACCGTCGACACCCCAGGCAGAAAACCCAGGGGGTTTCCCTAATCATATGCGTACAGTATGTCACCGGAGAAAGGCAAGTTTCCTTCTTCAAAATAATTGTATTTTAGTACAAACTATCTGTGTCCAATAGCACTAGGAAAACGCTTAAGTCCCGCCGCGTTGTTGGATGAGCGTAATTGGTGCATTGAGCTGCCATGTGTTATGCGAATTTTCTGTTGTTCTGTGGAAAAATCATTACTAAGTTGAATTCTTTTTAAATTTAATTAAATTAAATTAAATTAAATTAAAAATTAACTTAAATTTTTGAATTTATTAATCGTAATTGTTAAAAAAATCGTAAAATTGCGATTTTTATAAGAAATAATTTCTCGATTGCGCTCAAATTTAACACTAATATATAAAATCATAAAATTAAGGTTCTGCGAAAAAATCATTACAATCGGATAAAGCATGTAGGTGTTATTAGCGATTTAGCCGCGGTCGTTTAACCAGTTCCCACTCGAACACTGAAGTTAAGCAACATCGGGCGTGGTCAGGGGTTGAGTGGGTCGCCGCTCTGCCCTGAAACACACGTATATCGCTGGCTAGAGCAGACTAGGGTTCGTAAGCTTGTGTGACAGCTTCGTTCTCCTTGGCGCCGTCTGCTCGGCAGTCCGGGTTAGTGGAGGAACCTATATGACTGTCAAAAGTTACACCGTCCTTTCGGATGGGACGTAAAGCCGTTGGTCCCCTTGGTACTTTTCGGTAGGAGTAGGCTATGTGCCGGTACCGGGTTTCCCCTCCTCCCTTCTCTATTAAATTTGCACTAGTGGGCTACATTGCCTGTTGCAAATAGAGACATAATAAGTCAAAGAATTGTTTAAAAAAGAAAAAAACCCGTAAAATTTCGATTTTTATGATAAATATTTTTTCAATTGCGCTCAAATTTCACAAGAATATCTCAATTCATAAAATAAAGGTTCTGTGCAAAAATCATTAAAATCGGATAAAGCATGTAGGTGTTATAAGTCAAAGAAATTTTTAAAAAATCGAAAAAAATCGTAAAATTGCGATTTTCATGAGAAATAATTTTCCGATTGCGCTCAAAAACGTGGCAGTTCTAAGTTCAGAGATTTCAAAGGCCTCCATAAAATTTCATCTCAATCGGAGTATCGGTTTAGCCGGAATCGTGCGGACAAACAGACAAAAATACAAAAAGAAAAAAAAAAAGAAAAAAAAAAAACATTCCGGATTTTTTTCTCCAGTGTAGTAGAATGGAATCTTCGCTTCGCTCGCTACGCTCGCTACGCTCATCCAAGCATTACAGAAGCGAAAAGCAACAAACACAACGAAATGATCTTAACTCTGTCTGAAACGGTTTGGAATTTACTGATCTACAGATCCAAAACGGCTTGATACAAAACGTTTTCAAACACAAGCTCGATAAACTCAAAATCAAAGATATTGAAATATAGTATATGCTCAAAACGTATGTTTTTAGTTAACTGAAACAGTTTTGGAATCAAGCAGACGGTGCACTATTTAAGAGAGATGGTGCGACCATAGAGTTTAAATAGCACTGATGGTGCGACCAAAGATTAATCTTTGGTGCGACCACGAAGAAAGATGAAATTCCATGGTGAGACCGAGGTGAGACAGAATCCACTATAGATAGCTATAATAGTTGATGAGGTTGCAGCAGTTTTCTCGGCTATGCATACTCATCTCTCTCTATGTTGTGGGTGGACCGAGTAAGATAGTCGTGAATAATTCTAGGGATAAACGCCAAAGTCATTGTTAAACGAGTGAGTGAGCCATGTGTATAGTACCCGGTATCATTTCCCATACTGGGCTAGATCCAGCCTTGGGTATATGGGAGGAAATGTTATGTTCCCGGGTACTCAACACTTGGCTCACTCACTCTTTTACCAACGACTTTGGCGTTTCCCTAGTTATTTAAAATTGAACATTCAAAATGCGAATCGTGTTCGAAACGTATTAGCGTGAAACATTAACAAATTTCCAAGATAAAACAAAATCACCTAATTTTTATTTCCCATTTAACACCCCTCAAAAATAATATGTGGGTGTAAAAATATAAAATAAGTTCTATCCAACGGGCATCGAACCCCAACCTTCCGTGTGGAAGGCTAAATGCATACCACTATGCCATGCCAGCCACACAGATCTCGTCCCGCTAGCTGCTACTAAACAAATGCTATCGATATTTTAAAAAATCACATTTTTATTTATTGTAGGCTTCAATCGCAATGGATCTAGCTGATTTTGTTAACAGTTGTCTCAACTCGTACCGGATGTCTGTTTAAAATTTCAGCGCAATCTGTTCAGCGGTTCGGCTAATTTTCGACGTACAGACAGACAGACACACAGAATCACAGAATGAGGGCCGTTTGAGTTGAATGGAGACACTCAGTCACTCCGCTCCCTCGTTTAAATAATAATAATTGTGTCTCGTCTGTTCACGACGACGACGAGGTTGAGATCACGAGACATTATAGTGAGGTGATGGGCAATAATGATCAATAAAAAAGCAATTTAATAAAGCAATAATTCTAACAATTACTCAGTCACTAGTGCGCGTATTGCTCAGCTCTTTAAATTAAGCTATGGGTGGCCGTTGATGAACGAACCCTTATTGTGCTGCGAAGACATGAGCTCAATAAGCGAACACAGTTGGAGTCAATACCATTGCTCTGTTGACGCCAGTTTAGCTGAGCCGAGGCAGCTGGATTAATCATCTGGTCTAGGTATACGTCTTGTTACGACGAACGCGTGGTCCATATAGCTACAGTTACGATCGTAGCAATCATCGACAATGATATTTATCAAAGCAATATAGAAACTAGTCGGCCGGTCGGTGACGAATGCGAATAAAGCATCAAATCAAACCGGGTAACACAACATCGTGGCCAAAGGCACCGTTTACACATTCCTAAGTCAAGAACTGATGGACTCAAGTCCAAATAAGAAGTTTAAAAAAAATTGACTAAAGCGGGAAGTAATTCAAATAACGTTAATAAATTAGTTATCAACTAAAAATATAAACGGCTATTTGGTGCGATCAATTGTTTTAGTTATATAAACTTGAGGGAACGGTTTACTTGTGTGAATAAAATTTACAACGCGAATGGTAAAGAATTACCAAATGATAACATCACAATGATAAACCTGAAGTCTGACTTGTTTAGACGAAGCAATCAGTTTATGATAATCGAAACTGAAAATCTTACATTAATAATCCTAATTCTAAGAAAGAAGGGTCTTCTAACAAAAATAACAAATGGCCAAATGTAACAGTTTCTTGGTACACAATATGAATTGAATCACAGACATAGTCTACTCTCAAGCCGGTTCAATGAGGAATCAAGTATTATGCATAATGTTGAGTCAAAAGGGGAAGGGCAAGAATTGGTTATTATTAATATTTCCGGAACCTACAGATATCAAAAGAACGGGGTGAGCTTTCCAATGACGACTTGAGGCCGCTCGTACGGTTAGTGCACAGTCCGAAACGTATGGAACTGCGGGACGGGAGTTCGAACTCCACATCAAGCATGGATGCATGTAGTTTGTCACGAAACATCGTCTAGAATATTTTATAAAATTGTAATGATATTATACAGACGAACAGCAAAAAAAACTACTTGAGCGTAGTGTAAATTTTCTGTTTTTTACTGGATTTATTTATTATGTGTAAAATAGTGAAGGTTTTTATAGTTTTTATAAGAGGTTATTGTTTCGGAAGCGAAGCAATTATTGTTAATCACATATTTCGCTTACGACTCAAATCGTATTAATACGTGGCAACTATTTTAACAGACCCACATGTAGACGGCCATCAACTACGACCACTACGTCGGTATTTGATAAATGATCGGTAACGATAACTATATAGGTCAAACTCGCCAACCAAGTTGAATGAGTTTGTAGCTAATATAAAATACTAGCATGAGTTATTGCTCATGCTCATGAGACTAAAGTTGTGATATCGTTACAGATCATGCATAACCCCTGCTTTGAATGGGGGTTATTGCGTCATAATTTGTATGCCTTTAAAAGTTTGGTTGGTTTGTATATCAGTCGAAAAAAATCGATATCGCGATATCGATATTGATTTTTAGATTTCGATATCGCGATACGATATCGTCAAAATGGCGCCGATATCGATGTTGAAAAATATATCGTTGGGCAACACTATAAAATAGTAATGTTCACCCTCTCGCAAAATATGTCTGCCTGTTAATTCCATATTACGTTCGCAGATAGGCAGGAGGCAACTCTAACCATCCATCACACACGGGAACGAGGAACAACACATCTCGGACCCACATCATGATTAAGGGCGTGTCTCACTTGTTGGTATTAATCCGTTCTCTTTTAAATAGGGCGTGTCCTCAACCAAAATGCAGAGTGCTATCCCGGCTTCCGGTGCTGTATCACGGGTCTGTACTTTCCTCGCTGTACCCGTTGTGACCCTTTGGCAAACTTGGTAGACTAATCATGCATAGTTGGGATGTAATGTCCAAGGGATTTCAGTAGGACCTATCCCAGCATTCGCCTATATAAAAACCTTCAGTCAGGAATGTCAGTGGCTGGGGCGACCGATGACCTTCCGAATTACGAGAGGACATCAGTTCGATACTAGGCATCGGAACTCCTGGCTGAAGGTTATTTGCAAGGATTTCCAGGGAAACACGCTTGTTTTCAATCCTATCCTCCTATCACGTGAACAATCCCTCCTCACATCCACTATCCAGTCAGTCACTTGAAGAGGGGAAAGCTGACCTTGGACGGACTTCCTATAGGCCTACGATAAATTATTATTTATTATTGCAAACTAATGTAAACAGAATGGTTTATTGATATTTGCAAACTTACTTTAGATTGATTTAAAAATTATCGTGTGAACCTTAATACAAATTAAGCCACACATAATACATTCTATTAATATTGATATTATTAATATTAATAATATTCCCTTTGTTTATTAATTTATGTTTTATGTTTGTTTTCTGTAATGAGAATGATACAGCTATGAAAGGGACATGGCTTTTCACGACTGTCACAATAGTTTATAAACATTGTTGAAATAACAAGAAAAAACAGCGTATGGTATTGGGTATAGCAAATGGAAAATGTTATTCCTTCGTTTGATATAATAATTTAATTTTCATTCATTTGTTATTTATGTATTACTAATATCATAGGCAGTTGAATCGTCACTAAAAACATATTCATGCGTTTTCATATTACACACAATTTTTTGTCATAATAGAGTTATTTTGGGTGAAACGTGTTGAAGTGGGAAGTGTCCCCTGTAATACCGAAATAGATTTATTTGTTGTAGTGTACGATCACGGAGGGTTGGAAGCTCGTAATCCCGCCTGCGAGTGTTCCAGCATTACAACTGTCGATGCAGTCAGCTCGATTTCCTTGAATTAGGCCGCAAATAGACCGGTGACCACTCACTCTTTTCTAGAGCAAGTATGCTAAGGATTCTTGTTAACAACGGGGTGTAATCAGTCAATGCCGAGGACTGACAGGGCTATTAGTAAATTCTGCTTCAGTTCATATTAATTACGATACGTAATCTAATTGGTGTGAGTGTTTACTTACGCAAATTACACGGTTATCGCCACCTGTAATTATTCCAATCCGCGGCATGGACTAATCCTATGTCAAGTTTGAAACCACTAAATGAAGGGTTTCATTAGTTTAAAACGAGTGGGCGTACACTCGAGTACTTGCGCGTCACACTTGCTGGTACATACAGTACCTGGAGGTAAATAGGAAAGTAATTTGCACAGTGTATAGTAAAGTAATTATATGGCACTAGAGGGACTGCCTGGCTAGCATTTGCAGGTCCTCCCTTGCGGAACCTAACAAACCAACAAACAGTAGCAACTCTGACAGAGTTGGATAATATTTTCGCTTCAATTCTAAGTCAGCGAAATGTTTATGGATATATTCACATTTTTTTTTTTTTTACTTTTTGTCTGGGAGCCGAAAGTTCAATATGCAATATTTTAAAACAACATTTAAATGAATAATGAAGCAATATTTATATTTCTATTTTCATGTTTTTGACCCAAACAATGAGTTTAAATGACTTTTAATTCTTTAATGTGTACCACTCATAAAAGAAAACATGAAATTGATCTTGTTTAGAGTCGTTACAAACGGGAACGGCGTAGCCAACATTCTCTCCACCACTGCACCACCCACCCAACCACTGCATGAGCGAAAACAAATTTGCTATAATCAGTAATGTGAACACTTTTAGACCCAAAGTCAAAAATATTAATTTATCGTAGAAACCTGTCCAGACCCTATTCAGTAACTAGGTACACAATGGGAGGGAGTCATGTCCAAGAGCTAATGTATCGGGCTAGATCAAGGCCGTCTAGATATATCGCTTGCTAGATCCCAGCGTTCACTTTCTGACCGGGAAACATGTGGGGGAGAATTAAGACAAGTATAATTCCGGTGGCTGCTTAGTAGGCCTAAGCATTGACCTACCAATATCGACGGTACACAATATTGTACCGACAGCCTCCGAACCATAGTAGGCCTAAGCACTGACCTACCTATATCGACGGTACACAATATTGTACCGACAGCCTCCGAACCATAGTAGGCCTAAGCACTGACCTACCTATATCGACGGTACACAATATTGTACCGACAGCCTCCGAACCATAGTAGGCCTAAGCACTGACCTACCTATATCGGCGGTACACAATATTGTACCGACAGCCTCCGAACCATAGTAGGCCTAAGCACTGACCTACCTATATCGACGGTACACAATAAGATTTATGATTTAGGAATTAAATAATGTTAATTTGATTCGAGTCTGGAACACTAGTTAACATTTTGCCAGTGCTAAACACGTGCGATTCTACTGTCAGTGACTAAAAAAGGGGTGAAAATTAACAATTCCGAACGTAATATGTTCACATTTTCACTGTCAGGAAAAATAAGTGCCATATTTATTTTTAATGATTTTTTTCTTTTTTTTCTTTTTTCTTACTTTTTTCCTTTCCTTTTTCCTTTTTTTTTTTTTCTTTTTTCTTTTCTTTTCATTCCCCACCCTTTTTATATTTGATTGCATTTAATATCCTTTTTATTTGTTATCAAATTTGTTGAGTTTTTAATGCATTGTTGTAATAAAACTATTTCCAATATTTACTTAAATGTAGTTCATTGTTGTATATGTATAATATGTAATAGTTGTCCTCCTTTGTAAATCAGTTTTTTTAACTGAATAGGATAGACGTTAAATAAATAAATAAATAAATAAATAAAATATATTATAGTGAAATTAGGCAATATAGGTGCCCGTTAGGGCGCCGCAGCCAAGCCGCGGTGCGCTACACACTCAAGCACCTTATACAGTAAGCAGAGTTAGGGTGATTTCGAGGTGTCACCCAGCCGTCATGAAACGTGATGTGAACTTAAAAACTATCAAAATCAAGGGGATTTAAGTACCTGACAACACATGTCAAATTTGGTTGGGGTAAGAGCATTCCTTCTTGGTGAAAAAATGGCTTGAAACATGCTCAAAATCACTTTAAGGATGTGAGTTACTACTACTACTACTGGCTACTATCTTATTCGTCAGTTTTAATTGCCCAGCGTTTCTGACCAAACGGGTGGGGCTACAACGTTCATATTTTACACGGAGATTAAGGTAATAGTGATGTAGTTCCTTTTGAAAAAAAAAAGTTGAAAACGTTTGCTGAAAGGCTTCCAAATAAAGGTTTCAATATAAGCCTTAAACAAGAATAATCAAGTAACTATAGTTACTTGTCAATAATCGACTACATTGTTTACAAAAAGCAAGTCTTTGGACCTCTAGATATTTTACATCCTATTGTTAATTGGTAATACCATAGAAATTAAATCAACTTTGATAAAATTATTATATTTTAACAAATAATCTGGCAATGGAACTTGAAAAAGTAATGAGATCACACACATAACAAAATCTTGTAAAAATACAGCCAAACCTTACACACTCAAAAGAAATTAGATCTAAAAAAGGGCCAAGCTCATCTACCCTTCCACATTTGCGCATTCTTAATTCATAAACGTACAGTGTCCCGTAACAACATCCTTGAAAAGCTTGGCAAAATTGAATTTGCATGATATTACGTTAAAATTAATTAGAAAAAAATAACTTGTATGAACTATTCGTTTAAATTAATAATTGCAAATTCTATTTTGCCAAGATTTTCAAGGATGCTGTTACGGGACACTGTACATTTATGAATTAAGAATACGCAAATGTGGATGGGTAGCTGAGCTTGGCCCTTTTTTAGATCTCATTTCTTTTGAGTGTGTAAGAATTGGCTGTATTTTTACAAGATTTTGTTATGTGTGTTACATGGCATAGGCCTACTTGTGTTACATTTCTTTTCTTTTTTTGAGCTATATAACAGCCATAATACATTGTCGACGAGTTTAGTAGTAATTTAGTACACGTTACAATCACAGTACACAAAATATACACCACATACTTCATGCAGTTGTCATTAATTTATTGGTAAGTACCAACTGTCCAAGCAACCACACACATCTTATTGCCAACTGCCGTGCAGGGCATAACAATAGTAGTAATCACGTACTCACTTTGTAACAACAATAATAATTAAGAATACCAAATAAAGGCTTACTATTAACATTAAGATTAAAATTGAAATTAAAATTAAAAATTATCATGTGACTGTTAATATCTAAAAACTAACATATGAATGTTAATATATAAACTTAGACTCCCAGATCTCTCAGATGGTAGCCTTGTACACACCTATTAAGGAGTATAAAAATATATCTAATAATAATGTTTCCAATACTGAATGGGGCTAGTTCGATTTTAGGTTAAGAAATGTTTAGACTAAGATTGTATTTAAATAATAAATAAAACATATTTTACATGTATTTACACCTCAGATGAAGGCTGCCGCATAGCGCAGACATGACGTACACCTATCCAGGAGTCAAGGTATCCAATAAAGATAATGCATGGATGAAAATGAACATCTCAATATGCAACCTGTCAAACTTCATAATACAACACGTTACCTACAAGAATAAGCATAATGTTTTTTAATTCTATCAATATTACTTGTTTCTATGCATATTTATGACATCCCTTGTAGATCAGTGATGTCAACAAATAATTAAATAATTAATTGATTTAATTGAACTCGAGCGTAACGTATACACTAGACTCTGATTCGGGAGGTCGCGGATCGACACCCGCCAGCGACAGTCCTGTATGAAAGTTATTTCCAGGGTTTGCTAGGTATCGGGTTATACAGCCCTTCAATATTTCCTTCACAAATACCTAAATAAATCGTCATAAATAACGAGCTAAAAATTCGCTTTGGTGTCCCCCACTGAAAATCAGTTATGAGACTGAGATGGGTAGACCCAAAATACAATATAATAAAATACGCCATTTAACGGACATCAGCTGGAGGCTTATCGGATTAAGTGTTCACGACGAAACGACGACGTTTATAAAACTGATTAGAGCAAATACCTTACTATAGTGAGGTAGTTTTATTGTTTAATTAAGTTTTACGTGTGGGAAAATTGACTGCAATATTACGAAAGCTGTCTCCTTAGTCAATTTCCCCTCTCGTGAACAGCGTTAAAGTTCAATTTAACTATAGAGTCGTTCATCTCGAAGGCGAAAAGGCCTAAAATGGGCTCAACTTGGGGGGCAAGGGCTAACCCATACAATTCGGTTCTACACATCACGGAGCATGTATTTTTGTATAATTGAAGAAAAAATTTCACTGCTAACAATACGTCACGACGCTTCAAAGATGGCCGACGCTTCATTTCTAACGCTGCACATTGACTTACTAAAACCAAAATATATGTAAGAAAACTAATTGCAGACACTTAATTTTTCTTGTATTCAATTCAAAAGGAAATTTTCAACAATAAAAATGCAATTAACATAAAAATACAACAATGGAATAGTCTGTTATAGGTCGAAATAGACCCCGTGAACCCACTTTTTCCTAACTACGCCTTACTTTACGGACATCTCAAGTGTACAATATCAATCCGATGGTTTTGGAAAAAATCTCTAGTGTGTGTCAGCATGTTGGCAACAAGATGGCTATAACAGAATTTGTATTTTCTGGGCTTTTTAAACTAAAATAATTACAAAACTAAACATGTGCGTATCCGAGGAAACAAGGAACAGTATGGCTCTCTGGCGCGCGAGTGAGGAACTAGAGAATCGGGGATAGGTACGCCCACCTGATAGGAAAACGCAATGTGAATCGCGTCAATACTAAGAAATATTATGATTGTATATTTAATTCACCAAATTTGCAATTTAGAAAGCAATAAAATACAGTAACCAAATAGATTTCCATCCATTTCAACCATTTACTCATACAAAACTACCTGAAAGGTATTATCTAAACTTGACTTTTGGGTCTCGGCAGTGGATGTTGACAGGTTCTTGAATGAAGCATATATTTGAGACATTATTTTATCTAGCCGATTACACTACCGATTAATGTCTGTGTTTATATGTAAGCAGATTACACCAGATGTTTGAAAAATGGATTCAACCTCATATCGCCCTTCGTTTTGCACATTTAAATGCCTTTGTCAGCTCCGTTCACGCGAGATTTTTAGGCCTAGATTTGCTTTGGTGCGGTGTCAAAGTAGGCCTAGGGCCTGCCACATGTTTATTATTTCGTGTAGGCTCTTCATTAAATAATATTAAGAAGCTCGAAATGGTGTGATGGCCTACATACGAAATTAAGTCTGGCCAGAATATTATTATTTAAGCCAGAGTTTTGCACGTCTGCTAGGCCCTAGGCTAGGCGACTTGGCTGTAAATGCGAGATCAACACGCTCAGACAACACAGCTGACGGAGCCTATCCAATTTATTGAAATAAATTGATAGTTTTGGGATACAGACTGGTTAATTATTTTCTAAATTTATATTTTAGTAACAAAAATTATTAGTTTTCTTCTAGCCGAGTCATTTGACACCTAGGGATGGTTGAAACTGGCAAGCAGTAGGCCTAGGCCCTAGGCCAAGCTAGGCGGCCGTCAATTTTCCGCGCTGTTCTCTCAGTTTATCACAGCTCTAGACCATTAACATTTTGTCAAATTACTAGGCCTAGTCCACGCTTGCATTAGCATATTATACTACAAGGATATTTTATACTCTGGGATTAGTAATTGATGCTCTTTGTTTTAGATTTAGGGCAAACAAATCATAGGCGCTAGTAATTTGAAATGCAGTACGTGAGAAGAACGTACCCTATATAAAATCACTTAATCTTTACAGATTTTCATTATGTTTAAACTTTAACCATACCACAAGGTATCAACCTATAGTTCTGAATCATTTTCTTTTATGTAAGTGGACGATTTCAACAGAAAAAGTAGGTTTCAAGATTGGGTCCATGCAATGTAAGCCAAGCGTGTGGACGGCAGCTATCCCCTTTTACCCGGCCATCTTGCTAAACAGCTGATGGCTCACTAGCGCTCCATCGGACCTTTTTTCTCCGGATAATGATTCTCATTAATATCCTGTGATTTGCACATACAGTGCAGTCCCTGGCCATAAGACCCGTATGAATTTCGACCTGGATGGATTTTATCTTCTGATCCTGTTAAAGGGTGTATTTGAAGGATTTAAAAAAATTTGGGTAGACATCTGTCGTTCCGGGCCTAAGTTTTTTACGACGCCATCTTCTTTTGGGCATATGCATATAGTACACGCTCTTGGTTTTCATACATTTTCTATAATTTTTATTACAGCTGTAGTAAAACTGAAGTAATATTTGGATTCTCCATGAAATTACCAATTAAATTATATAATTTGGTCATCCTGGGAACATAATGGGATTATTTATAGAAAATTACATATTATAAGACATGCAGATAAGTGATACGGATTGTTCGTTTATGATACACATATAACATTTGACACACTATATTAGGAATGTAACTAGAAAATGATTTGCATGTTGGGCTATCTCAGAATTATCCCACAACACCAATAGTGGCCATTTTACAAGATGGCGGCAAAACATATTATTTGTTTTTTTCAAATTAGATGATAGAATGTTGAAATTTAGTGAATACATAGAACATGCCTATGAAAAATGACTTTTGAGTAGGGTTATGACAAACTAACAGAATTACACCAATGGCGGCCATTTTAAAAGATGGCCATCACACACATATAAACCACGTAAATTTAATGAAATCATCTTGTTATTTGATGGTACACAAGTAAGGCACGCTTTTGAGAAATTACGGTTTTATGTGTTATGACAATTCAATGCTTTTTAAAAACAATATATAGCTGCCCTATCGAAAGAATGCAGATGCTAACGGCATCGGCGGGGCAAAGCGGGCCAATGGTCGATCGGTATTTTAAATTAGTGACCGCTGATTGGCTAGAACTATCCCGCCGCTGACGTCACCATCTGCAAATCTCCGATGGAGCAGATAGTATAAGGATCTGCTACCGCTCAGCTATACATTAATTGCTATGACATTAAAAACTAGCAATAATACCATACTTATAATAAATACACGTGTTTTTCGTACACCTAGAAAAGCAATTGACTAGTTTCCATAACACATAATCTTGTTAATGAATTTTTAATATGAAAATGAAAATGTTCATGTTCCCATTTAAATTTAAGTAGTTAAATTCTCGTTTGTAATAGGCGATAGTCCGGTAGATGACTGTCATTGGTGCAAAATTTGGTTTCTTATAGTTTATCCGTTTGGAACCCACAACATATACACAGAATTAGCTTTTAGCCAGCCAACTATAAGCCCCCCATCCACCCAATCAAATGAAGAAGAAACCTTTGTGGAAATATTTGGTTGGTATATATCCAAGTATAACAAGGTGAAGATAAAAATAAAGTTTTATCTGTTACGTATCATCAATACAATTATGTAAGTATTGCATTTAGCAACATTAATGTTGCTATTTGCCCTACTTTCCTACTGTGATTATCTTCATCCTTAACTCTATCGCACTTCGTAATTTAATTTGTGGTGTTTTTGATGACAATGTACAGGAACTCGAAAACATGTTCTTCAATTTATTTTCTCATGATCTTCTACATTTTTTAACTATGTCCTATTCATGCATTCTAAATAAATTTTATAACATAAGACTATAATTTGGTCGACTTTTGACAAACGTTTTGCGTATTTTTGGCAATTACTTGGTGAATTCTTGGCTGTCTTGTAAGGGTTGCCAACAGGTAACCAAGAGGAAGTTTTTGACACAAAACGTTTTTTGGCTTACTTTTTGCTTCTTCTGGCGACTATACTGGGTGAACTTGATGGTTTCTTGTTTGAAACTTTAAAGTAACCTATTAGCTAACTGAGTGTTGACTGCTTGTTTTCCTTTTGGTAACCAGTTGGGTTGATTGGATAGGCCTATTGCTTAACATCTCAAATTAATGCACTTTGTCTATTCGAGGCGATGAGTGGAGATAGATGAGGATGAAGTATGAACAGAAGGGAAGAGGGGAAAACCGGTACCGGAACGTAGCCTACTCCGTTCGATAAGTACCAAGGAGACCAATGGCTTAATATCCCATTCGAAAGGACGGTGTAATCCTTGACAGTCGGGGTAACCAGTTGGAAACCTTCTGAGATCTACTAGGAATACGCACTGTCAGATCGGGATTGAACTTGAAATAAGTAATCTAATAGTAAAAGGCCAGTGTATTAAAACAAGTTGCAGGTTTATCTCACTTATGGTTTCATCATATCTTGACAAATGGCGAAATGGATGCCGTTGGTGTCACAGTGCAGATGTAATTTGCTGAACTCATTAAACACTCTTCATCCATTGACATGCCCCATGTGTGAACCAAATTTAAACATTGTATTGCCCATTTTAGAAGATGTTTTATTGAAGCTGAATTAAACTCAGTATAGGTGGGTAGAGAGCTAATGGCTAACTTGCTAAAACTGAGAATAGAAAATGGTTATATTTAAATCTGTGTTTATGTTTGTGGGTCCCAAACAGATAAACTATGAGAAACCAAATTTTGCACCAATGACAATCGTCTACCGGGCTATCACTTTTTACAATTGAGAATTTAATAATATATTTATCAATTATTACATTAACTTAAATGGGAATATATACATTTCCATTTTTATATTTAAAATTCATTGACAAGATTATGTGTTATAGAAACTAGTCAATTGCTTTTCAATGTGTACAAAAAAACACGTGTATTGTTATAAGAATAATATAATTGCTCGTCTTTAATGCCATGGCAATAAATGTAGATATGCGGTAGCAGATCCATATAGGCCCTACTACATTGTTTCTAAAAAGTATTGAATTGATATAACACATAAAACGTAATTTTTCAATAGCGTGCCCTACTTGTGTACCATCAAAAAACAAGATGATTTCATTAAATTTACGTGGTTTATATGTGTGTGATGGCCATCTTTTAAAATGGCCGCCATTGGTGTAATTCTGTTAGTTTGTCATAACCCTACACAAAAGTCATTTTTCAAAGGCATGTTCTATGTATTCACCAAATTTCAACATTCTATCATCTAATTTGAAAAAAAACAAATAATATGTTTTGCCGCCATCTTGTAAAATGGCCACTATTGGTGTTGTGGGATAATTCTGAGATAGCCCAACATTCAAATCATTTTATAGTTACATTCCTAATATAGTGTGTCAAATGTTATATGTGTATCATAAACGAACAATCCGTATCACTTATCTGCATGTCTTATAATATGTAATTTTCTATAAATAATCCCATTATGTTCCCAGGATGACCAAATTATATAATTTAATTGGTAATTTCATGGAGAATCCAAATATTACTTCAGTTTTACTACAGCTGTAATAAAAATTATAGAAAATGTATGAAAACCAAGAGCGTGTACTATATGCATATGCCCAAAAGAAGATGGCGTCGTAAAAAACTTAGGCCCGGAACGACAGATGTCTACCTAAATTTTTTTAAATCCTTAAAATACACCCTAACAGGATCAGAAGATAAAATCCATCCAGGTCGAAATTCCTATGGGTCTTATGGCCAGGGACTGCACTGTATGTGCAAATCACAGGATATTAATGAGAATCATTATACGCACATGTTTAGTTTTGTAATTATTTTAGTTTGAAAAGCCCAGAAAATACAAATTCTGTTATAGCCATCTTGTTGCCAACATGCTGACACACATTAGAGATTTTTTCCAAAACCATCGGATTGATATTGTACACTTGAGATGTCCGTAAAGTAAGGCGTAGTTAGGAAAAAGTGGGTTCACGGGGTCTATTTCGACCTATAACAGACTATTCCATTGTTGTATTTTTATGTTAATTGCATTTTTATTGTTGCAAATTTCCTTTTGAATTGAATACAAGAAAAATTAAGTGTCTGCAATTAGTTTTCTTACATATATTTTGGTTTTAGTAAGTCAATGTGCGGCGTTAGAAATGAAGCGTCGGCCATCTTTGAAGCGTCGTGACGTATTGTTAGCAGTGAAATTTTTCCTTCAAATATACAACAATACATGCTCCGTGATGTGAAGAACCAAATTGTATGGGTTAGCCCTTGCCCCCCAAGTTGAGCCCAACTTTCGACCGAGATGAACGACTATAGTAGTACTGTTCAATTACAGTTTCATTATAAAACTATCCCCTCCCCCCAATGTTTATTAACTCCACTAAATTGGTTAAAACTGTCTAGTTCATGTGATGATAAATGTATCAGTTATATTATACTGCACATGCACATTGCATACAATCAGACTGCCCTTAACAAGATAACCTCATCAAGATGGACCTAGAGTTTTATAAGTTCGTGTTATCAACTTCTTCTCTTTTTATTGTCAGCCAAGCTAATATGTGATAAGGATGCATTTATTCAAACAATGCACATCGATCTCGGGCAAGAAGCAAACTCTGTCTTGTTGAATTGAGTGCAGCTTAACTTATAGAAATGTGCAATCAATAATAATTGTTCATATCAAGAGTCTACGGGTTCAATTCATTTTTATAAACTTTACTGTCTTTATAAAAAGTTTGAACGTTGATTTGACATTTGAGCCACGTTTAATTGGATATGCTGTTTGCAGAATAACAATTATACCAGGTTCTATACTCAATGGTTCAAACATGCAATAATTTATAACTGGAATTGGTAATCAGATAAAGCGATATTATAAAAAAACGTATTTTATTCAATATCAATGGATATGTTTTGCAATCGCTTAAAGACAGGCAAATATTACATCATTGAAAGATTAGCATATAGCCGACTCAGTCGAAGTAAGAAAGCCAAGTGGGCCATTCTCATTTTATGTAATATATTATATTATCTGCGATTATTTTATTACTTAAAAGGGTATTTAACCGCTAAACTCAAAAATATATTTCATTCAGGCTAACTTGTAATGAATTTAGCAATCACAAGAAAAATTATTGGTGCCTCCATGGCCTCCCAAAAAATTGTCAAACATGACATTTTTCGAGCTAGGTCCCATCGGCAAAAATCTCCCATAAGAAATAACATGGGGACGATCTTTATGCCCCGTGACCTTGGAGGATTTTGATCCAAAAAAATATTGGCCATTATTGACGTATTCTACAGCCTTTTTTGTAAATTCTCTATATTATTTTGTTTTGCAATTTGGGCAAGTAGTTCGGTCAAAATAAGCTGATTACCAAGATAGGGTGTGATTTTGGAATGCATATTTTTGCATGTTTGAGGGTATATTTGGGCACAGTTTCAAGACGCGATGTAAAAAATGGGCATTTTAGATTAGTACTATGCTCTAGTATCTATGTGGGCCAAAAAAGAATCAGGTTAAAGCCGATTTAAGAAATTTCCCAAATCACCAATTTTCGAAAATTTCTGGTTTTAAAAAAATGAAAAATTCTTGTTAAATCACAGTAACAAGATATAATTTTTTAAACTGTCATTTTAGTGTAGTATTGTGCTATAGATCATGTGGTGAAAAATATTTTTTTGAGTTAATAGCCCCTCTAAGTATGTTTACTGAACACTGTTAGGGGGCGAAGCTCCCATATATTCATCACCTTTCTGTCCATTTCCGAGCCACCTCCCTTACCCCCAGGGTCACAAAAAGCATTCTGTATATCATCCTTGTCGAAGGAAAATGCCACCAGAAAACGCATGTCAATAATAGGACCTGATGTTCGGATTTTGATTTGATATTGTTTAACGTCTCATTCGAGACGATGAATAGTGATAGATGAGGATGAAGTACGAATAAAAGGGAGGAGGGAAAACCCAATACCGGCACGTAGCCTACTCCTTTCGAAAAGTACCAGGGGGACCAACGGTTTTACGTCCCATCCGAAAGGACTGTGTAACCTTGACAGTGATATAGGTTCCTCCACTAACCCGGACTGCCGAGCAAAAGTCGAGGAGAACGAAGCCGTTACACTAACTCTCGAGCCCTCCGTCTGCTTGTGTTTCAGGGTAGAGGGTTCTCCAACTCTACCCCTGACCACGACCGAAGGTTGCTTAACTTCAATGTTCGAGTGGGAACCGGCTAAACGACCTCGGCTAAACCGCTGGCCGGGTTTTATCATGAGACGACGTCGTGACACACGCACAAGGGGACGAAAACTAAAATGGAAAGCTCTTATTTGAAATTGACTGAACCGAAACCAGTTACGAAGGCCGATATTTTCTATTTCGTCGTCGTATTTCTCCGTTTTTTGTTGATATTTAAAAAAAAATTATAATTAATTATTTTAATGGTTTAACACTTTGTCAAACGGTTCAACAACTGATGACTGATGATGATGATGTGTTGTTTTCTGGTTTGGAGGATATGTGTAGCCTATAGTAAGTTAGTGACGCGAAGCACTCTGCCGATGCAGACGTAGAATTGAAGTGAGATAGTACAGAGACGGATGACACTGACACAGTCACTGTGATGTGAAGTGATTTCTCTGTACATAGTCTCATGGAATCTACGGATTTAAAGTTGTAACCTTGATAACTCCTAATTTAACTAATTATTGTTAATGACAAACTATACATTACTTTAGACAATCTCGTAGCCGTCAGTGAAAACAATAATTACAGAGAAGTCTTGCTAGATGACAACGAAGGATGTAGCTCGCGAGGCTGATTTTGAGCATGTTTCAAGCCATTTTTTCACCAAGAAGGAATGCTCGTACCCCAACCAAATTTGGCATGTGTTGTCAGGTACTTATCCCTTTGATTTTGATAGTTTTTTTAAATCACATCACGTTTCATGACGGCTGGGTGACACCTCGAAATCACCCTAACTCTGCTTGCTGTATAAGGTTCTTGAGTGTGTAGCGCACCACGGCTTGGCTGCGGCGCCCTAACGGGCACCTAGATGATTGCAAATTCTATTTTGCCAAGCTTTTCAAGGATACTGTTACGGGACACTGTACGTTTATGAAATAAGAAGGCGCAAATGTGGAATGGTAGACGAGCTTGACCCCTTTTTAGATCTCATTTCTTTTGAGTGCGTAAGGTTTGGCTGTATTTTTATAAGTTTTTGTTATGTGTGTTCACTTATAGACCTGCGGTATAGTCGGAGATATAGCCAAGAAAATGTCCACTTTATTTATAAAAGCATGAAATTAGGCATAATGGCTGGCCATAACCTAAAGGTGATTTTGGGATATAAGTCCACTCAAAAAAGATGACAAAAACAAGAAACTTTTCTTAACATGGTCTGATTTGATCGATTTTCATTTGATGAGTGTAATTTCAGGTGCTGACTAGATATTTAAGGTTAAAACTAAAGTTTTGTATTCGGAAGCCACTAAAATCTAAGATGGAGGCAAAAGGTATAAAGTTTGTTCTATGTTCGTGGATGTAATCAAATTTTTGTTTCTACACGTATATTGAGCTACTAAATGTAATTTTGAAGTCAAAATTATTTGAATAAATGGTTTAATCTGATTTCATACATTATTCAAACACTCAATCCAAGATGGCGTTCAAATTTTTTATTATAATTAAGTCTGATTGAATTAGTTTTAATTTATGGATGGACTGTCAGGTGCTGAATACGAATACACGGCCCACATTTGAATTTTGTAATCCAAAGCCTTACAAAAAAAAAACAGGTTGGAGGCCAAGAATGTTACTATTGCTGTTTATACTCTGATTTTGTATTTTAAAATTCGACAAAAGATTTGTGTAGATGGCAATATGTTTTGTTTCTTTGTTTTGTCGAATTTAATGTCGAATGTCGAAAAGTGTGTGTGGTGGCCAATTTTGATATTTTTGAATTTACATCTTTGGATTTTATATGAAGTTTATTAAGTTTACCTAAGTATCCTTTGCAGTCAATTTTGATATTTCAAATTAAATTTATTTACTTGTATTCCATATGAAGTTTATGAATTGACTTATATTTACATCTGGTTATGCGTACTGTTTTTATGTGTATTCTTGGTTAAGCAGAACAAAAGACCTTATGGCCTTAAGCTTCGCCAAGTCGAAAATAAAGACTCTTTTATTATTGTTATTATTATTATTATTATTATTATTATTATTATTATTATTATTATTATTATTATTATTATTATTATTATTATTATTATTATTATTATTATTATGTGCTTAAACGCCGATCGGAATGCCAGTATAGAGGTTATTGCTCACGATTTTAATTGTTTGCACAGAAACGCTGGCAAAGATTTGTTTATATGTTCATGCCAGACAAAAATTATTTCATGTTACAGCCATCCCTATTTAGGTCTTGAAATAGATCGAAGATATTGCTGGGATATTCAAATAGGAAACTATGCAATAGACTAAGATCTTGTGCTTATCAGATTTACGCCGTAAAAGATATCTTATCATTTAAATACCGTAAAATGGTATATATTGCTCTAGCTGAGTCAGTTTTATCGTACGGTATATCGGCTTGGGGTAATGCGTCTTACTCGCAACTTAAAAATTTAATATCATTACAAAATAAAATTATAAAAATGATGAATGAAAGAGAAATCGTTGATGGGAGATGTGTCTCGGATTTGTATTTACTATTTGATGTTTTGCCAGTTAGGGAAATCTTTGTTTATAAGCTGTTATTAAAGCATTACTTTGACAAAAAATATAAAATTCTTATTGACCACAAGCCTTCAACTCGAGCCAAAAGTGCAGGAATTTACCAGTTACCACCCTTTAACAATAAATATGGGAAGAGATCGTTAAGCTACTCTGTACCTTTATATTTTAATAAGATTCTTCCAGAAATTAAAGAATTAGATTCATTTAGAGATATAAAAATTAAATTAAAGACATATTTGCTTCAAAACAATATTATAGTTGAGTGAGAAAATTGTGGTTATGTGATTTTTATATTTTATGTTTTTCAGGTATTTATCATTTTCTTCTATTCTGTTCATTCATAAATTTATTCATAATGTCAAACTTTATATAATTATCACATTTTATTGTTTAGACTCACAGTCGGTAATTTCAATAAATCAAATTTCAATTATATTAGGTTAAGTGTTCAGAAGTGAATAAATCCTTATCTTTAATAAACATAGTTCCACAGATAAGCTGCATGCGCAGTTTGTGGAAGGTCGAATGTATGAAATATGTAAGGTTATGGAAGAAATGTATCTACAATAATAAAAAAAAAAAAAAAAAATTATTATTATTATTATATTATGATCATTATCATTATTATTATCATTATCATTATTATTATTATTATTATTATTATTATTATTATCATTATTATTATTATCATCATTATTATTATTATTATTATTATTATTATTATTATTATTATTATTATTATTATTAAATAAGGTGTTTTAAGCATCCTTTCAGCGGGCTGCTGAAAGGACATAGTTATTATTATTATTAATCTAATGTTAAATTGACCTAAAAAACCACATGGTAGCGCAATCTATACGTATATTACCCGAAATTCAATAAAATCATCAACCAGCCATCAGGCTAATTATTTCATGCTTTTTTAAACAAAGCGAATATGTCGCAGGTCTATAACTAATAGGCCGCCATGTTGGATTTCGCTCTTTTGTATACTTTTTCTTTTTTATATTTATTAGCAATATTAACTATAGTTTTAGTAGCGGTTATATTATTATTATTTAGCCGTAACTCCCTTTTCAATCGAGTGTGAGCACAATTTATGCTGAATAATTAAAATATTACTGGAGGTCACAATATGGGGACGCCATTTTGGAGCTACCCCTAAAACTGATTGTTATCGTCATGTTCATTGCTGTGTAAAATATTTTGCCCATATCTATAATAGCCCGTCTTAAAATCACAGCCAATAGTATTGATGTCTTAAAATTCAATTAGCCACCATTTTGTTTTTTGTGAATAGAAAAATTGTTTTCTTTTCAGTATCCCTACCAATATGTATATTGGTATTGTCATAAATTGCTCTGAAACATAGTAAACAAATATTGAAAACTCAAAATTCAAATCCAACTGGAGGACACTCTAGGGGACCCCAAAATTAGGACCGACCTTAAAATTACTCTCTTACTTATCAAACTGCAACTACAACTGCAGTGTTACTTGTACCACTTTTTGCCAAATTTTTCAGCTTTTTCCCCTGACTGCCTGTGACAGGATATACTAGGAAAAAATAGTTTATTAGCAAGACTTAGTAGCAACGTATTTTGTGTTCCCCGTTTAGGGACCCTCGTACTGGTCCTCACTCAGGGTGAGGATATCAGATCAATTGCAAACAGATGGGTCGTGTATCTGATGTGTGCCTAGCGTGGCAAACTACGCAATTCTGTTCCGAGTCACGTCCATGCAGCGTTGCCTTGGATTAGATTATTTGCTTTCGTGTGACCCGACCTAAACAAACTCGACTGTCTTTTAGTGCCGATTAGTGATGGGGGAGTGACGATAGCATGCAATAAAGTCCCAAGCAACAACGACAGGGTATATGTTAAAGCCCGTATGTTCAATGCAAAGTACGTTTAAAGCTGCTATAAATGCCTGAAGATAATCGGCAAGGAACACTGTGTACGGTGTAGGTTAAAATTGAGTCTGTTGACAGCCATGTCATTTAGGTATCTTAATTGATAGATTCATGTCGTGGAGGCCGCATATTATCTCCTTATGCAAGCGTTTAAGATCCTGTGCATTTCAATTATTCAAATTAAAGTTGGTACTTCCGTTTAAAACTTTTAAGGTCAGTTTACACTGCGATCGCCGAATCAATCATCTTTTATGGCCTCTTGGCCGGGGGCTTTGCATCTTTAAAGCCACGTAAATTTAATAACCCAAACCTTCAAAACACAATGATTAGAACTATGACACCATGCTTTTTAAAAAGAATCCAAGTATAACAGCATACAATGAAATATCACTTTTGCAATGTAAACTGCTGTATCATACCTATTTAAGTTTAGATTTATTTTAAAATTTTATTTCAATAGACAATATGAAGCAACGAAAATACGGGATTACGGGGTCGAAATCAAGAGGGAATTACTTTTTGCCTAAATTCAATAACAAATATGGAAAACGAACACTTTTTTATTTGACACCTGCTATTTTCAACAGCCTACCTGGTCATCTGAGCAATCTAGAAAAGATCTCAGCCATTAAATCTGAATTAAAGTTTTATTTGGCTCGATTGTTTATGTGCAGTCTACACACCTAATCATTCACCCTCAATACCCAATTTGGGCTTTTAATTTTAAATTTTTATTGCAGTTGTTTTTCAATTTACTATTTTCATAATGTATCCTGTTTGTTTGCTTTAAGATTTGATAACGAATGACAAGTCTGTTTGTTTTTTTTGTTTGTTTTTGGAGGAGTCTTTAAATATTTAGATACTTGGTGCAAGTTTTTAAAATTTATTCATCTAATACTGTGTTGTTTTTGTGTTACCTTAAGTATAATATTTTTATATTCAATATTCAAGTTTTTTTTTTTTTAGTTTTGTTATACAGGACGGTGTTCCACTGAGTTTTTTTCTATTTTTTTTTTGTTATTGTTGTAATAACTTCGGGACAACACCGTGTTGTATGAAATGTACACATTGTCGTGGTTTAAACCACAGACAAGCCTTATTTTAAGGCTTTGTGGACCGAAGCATATAAAAAATGTACACATATGTTTAAATTAATGAATTAATAAAAAATAAAAAAAAAAAAAAAAAAAATTTTTATATTATTATTATTATCATTATCTTATTATTATTATTATTGTTATTATTATTAATATTATTATTATTATTATTATTTTATCATTATTATTATTATCATCTTATTATTATTATTGGTTTTTATTATTATTATTATTATTATTATTATTTTAAATAAGGTGTTTTAAGCATCCTTTCAGCGGGCTGCTGAAAGGACATAGTTATTATTATTATTAATCTAATGTTAAATTGACCTAAAAAACCACATGGTAGCGCAATCTATACGTATATTACCCGAAATTCAATAAAATCATCAACCAGCCATCAGGCTAATTATTTCATGCTTTTTTAAACAAAGCGAAGTTTTCCTTGGCTATCTCCGAATATGTCGCAGGTCTATAACTAATAGGCCGCCATGTTGGATTTCGCTCTTTTGTATACTTTTTCTTTTTTATATTTATTAGCAATATTAACTATAGTTTTAGTAGCGGTTATATTATTATTATTTAGCCGTAACTCCCTTTTTCAATCGAGTGTGAGCACAATTTATGCTGAATAATTAAAATATTACTGGAGGTCACAATATGGGGACGCCATTTTGGAGCTACCCCTAAAACTGATTGTTATCGTCATGTTCATTGCTGTGTAAAATATTTTGCCCATATCTATAATAGCCCGTCTTAAAATCACAGCCAATAGTATTGATGTCTTAAAATTCAATTAGCCACCATTTTGTTTTTTGTGAATAGAAAAATTGTTTTCTTTTCAGTATCCCTACCAATATGTATATTGGTATTGTCATAAATTGCTCTGAAACATAGTAAACAAATATTGAAAACTCAAAATTCAAATCCAACTGGAGGACACTCTAGGGGACTCCAAAATTAGGACGGACCTTAAAATTGATCCTTACTCTCTTACTTATCAAACTGCAACTACAACTGCAGTGTGTTACTTGTACCACTTTTTGCCAAATTTTTCAGCTTTTTCCCCTGACTGCCTGTGACAGGATATACTAGGAAAAATAATTTATTGGCAAGACTTAGTAGCAACGTATTTTGTGTTCCCCGTTTAGGGACCCTCGTACTGGTCCTCACTCAGGGTGAGGATATCAGATCAATTGCAAACAGATGGGTCGTGTATCTGATGTGTGCCTAGCGTGGCAAACTACTCAATTCTGTTCCGAGTCACGTCCATGCAGCGTTGCCTTGGATTAGATTATTTGCTTTCGTGTGACCCGACCTAAACAAACTCGACTGTCTTTTAGTGCCGATTAGTGATGGGGTGTGACGATAGCATGCAATAAAGTCCCAAGCAACAACGAAGGGTATATGTTAATGGCCCGTAATGTTACAAATGGCAAAGAAATACTTTTTAAAGTTGTATTTCCAGATGAAACCTGCTCATAAATAATTTGTCCCTCTTCGAAAGACTCGACAACGTATAAAGGGGGTTCCTTCCTCTAACGCACAGAAAAAGTTTGGCATAAAACAAACACAAACATGTATTTTCGTGAACAGACGTGGCCAATTATACCAAGTTTATTTTAAATTTTGTCCTGCAAAAGGGCCTGTGCTGCTAAACATATTTCATCGTCTTCCCATAATTAATTGGATGAGCGAAGCGAAGACTTCAATTTCACTGATCTCCCCAAAAAATTAGCTCGGGTGTTTTTTGTTTGTTTGTATTTTTGTCTGTTTGTCGCTCTCTATACCGGGCAAACGGCATACGCGATCTTGATTAAAATTAGAGGGGACCTTCGAAATCTCTGAACTTAGAGCTGCCACGTTTTTTGGTACAATCGAAGAAATATTTCTCATGATTATCGTACTTTTACGATTTTTTTCGATTTTTTGTGCGATATTTTCGTGACATTTGGGCCGATTCTGACCAAACAGGTGGGGCTAAAACGTTCATATTTTACATGGACATTTAGGTTATGGTGATGTAGTACCTTAAGAAAAAAAAGTTGAAAAAGTTAGCCAAAATCCATAGAATAAAAGTTGTAATATAAGTTTTTTGAGGTTTATAATAACAATTAAAAAGTAATAATATAAACTTGACAACAATCATCTACAATGAATTAAAAAAGATCTTGCAAAGGTAAAGTGGTCCCACGCAAACTAAAAACTTACAAAAAAGCTCATCCATCAACGCGACTAAAAAAACGTTTGCGAAGCTTCTTGTAATTATTAATTGATCATATTTTCTGGATTCGCGCCTGAAACCAAGGAACCAATAATACCAATGCCTATGCCATACATACCAATATCGAATTTCAGTTCAAATTACATAAAATTCACACATAAAATTTTACATACATAATTTTACGTTACATAAAATTTTCTAGTGTGGAGCCCCATAGATGGTATAATTGGATGAGCGAAGCGAGGACTTCAATTTCACTTACCCCCCAAAAAATTAGCTCGGGTGTTTTGTTTGTTTGTTAGTTTTTTTTTGTGTTTTTATTTTTGTCTGATTGTTCGCTCTCTACCGGGCAAACGGCGTATGCGATCTTGATTAAAATTGGAGGGACCTTCGAAATCTCGAACTTAACCTGCCACTTTTGGTACAATCGAAGATATTTTCAATGATATCGTACTTCTATCATATTTTGTCTTACGTAGCATTTCATTTTTGTGGAATTTGGAGGCCGATTCTGACCAATCTGTTGGGGCTATAGAACGTTGGACATGGACATTAATGTTATGGTGCTATAGTACCTTTTGAAAGAAAAAGTTGAAAAAGTTATCCATAGAAATAAAGGTTTTAATATGAGTTTTTTGATTTGAATAACACAAATTAACAAGTAACTATAGAAACTTGACAACAATCACCTACAATGCGTTCATAAATCAATCTTCGGGCCTACAGATATTTGAAATTCTAATTACCATAGCAATTAGTAATACT
Source organism: Sweltsa coloradensis (assembly GCA_024449915.1). Taxonomy (NCBI): domain Eukaryota; kingdom Metazoa; phylum Arthropoda; class Insecta; order Plecoptera; family Chloroperlidae; genus Sweltsa; species Sweltsa coloradensis. Next base: position 1,278,911 of record JAMZAV010000016.1, read on the forward strand.
ATATGAAAATAATCCTTAATCTAATGAAAATGATTTTGCAATGGAAATTGAAGAAGTAAAGAGATCCCACGCATACTAAACACTTTTTTAAAAAAACTCATCCATCAACGTGACTAAAAAAAAGCGTTCGCGACGTGGCCTAGTAATTGAAAACATTTCATCCGAGTAATACCGAAGGTCCAGAATGCAATGGGTGTAATACCTGCTTCTCAGACTCGTAGTCGTCGACGTGTCTGAAACCAGTGGGCTCGTGACAATAGACTTGCGGCCGTTCATATTCTGTGTGAGATTGAAATAGCTCTTCCGCGGTGCGTCAATAAACACATGAGGCACACTTTCAACTCGTGTTATCTTAACTACGAGACTGTTTACCTATCTTCCCAAACCTTACATCCAGCGGTGCCCGTGCCTCCCACTACATATGAGGTGTCGAATGTAGGTAAATGCATTATTGGCAGTTTCTCACAAAGACCTAGGGTCCTAGCTGCGTTGTAGTCTCACACGACTGGGTTAGGGCGCGTGGGTCCGAAAGTGTACGACGTGTGATTTTTGTTATGACATTCGTTCATCCTCATCTAAAAAGAGCTACTCCTCGTCCCTTATAACAGAGGCGTAAAGCAACAAACATCATCTCATATTATAGTATAGTCTATGTCGATAAATTATTCGGAGCTTTATGTTACGCTCGTATGGTTAGCACATTTTATAAATGCATATGGAAATAAACAAGAACCCAGTTGCATCGTATGTTGCAAGTTATGACAAAAACGAGACCTTGGTCGTTGAAGCTAAACGATTGCAAGCAGTGTCTCACAAAACTCTTATTTATTTAACGATAATCCATGACTGTGTTAGGGTTTCCCACGCTAAGTGTTAGTGTAATGCATGCAGGGCTAATGTGTGAACGCGACAGCTGTTCTTATGTCTTTCAGTTAACTTACCCGAACGTCCTCCATATGTCGAAGCACATCACATTCAGCCAAGCGAAAGTCGACAACCAGGCGAAAGACAATATGAAACCTAAAATACACCAAACAAAAATGGGTTAGCTTTCATTTCCTGTTAACGCATACGGCCTTAATAAACTGATCATCACAAATTGTTAATGACTTACCGAAGACTTTGCATGTCGTGCGGTAATCTGACGCCGTCCCTAAGCCGAACTGCACCAAGGCGAGAGAGGTGTAAGCCAAGGAGTAGCTTGCGACCATCAGCATGAGAATCTTGCCGTGCAGGTTTCCGTGTAGAGTGGGGAGCGCGACATACACGAGGAGGGTGGCCAGCAGGAAGATGCAGGAGACGACCATCCCTAGCGCCATCACGGGGTACTTTATCGACCAGTCGAAATCCGGGTCCTTGGGGAAACACACGAAGGGGTACACTCCGTACAACCCCTGCTGGGAATACCAGAAGTCTTCGAGGCAATACTCATTGGTAGGGTAGTACCGACCCTCTTGACCGGGAACAAACAGGCTCCCGTTGGCAGAGAGGTAAAACGCATCCCAGGGTTTCACTTCCGGGTTCAGGATATATTGTTTGTACGTACATTTCAACCCGTGGATAATCCCGTATTCTATTGGCGTCGCAATCTCCTTCGGGTTGTTGCCGTCCTCGGTGTCGTAGAAGACAGGGGTGAAACCGTTCAGTGAAGGTGCACACTTCCGCCCCGGTAAGTTATGTCCGTGCATGCAACACTTGGGGATACAGACCACCTTGTCGCAGACTGACTCGGCGCTGACGCACCGTCGTCCCCCTAGACGAGCGTCGTCAGTCAGGTTGTCAATGCACACGGTCTCCGTCGGAAACTCTTCGTCGCTTGACAAGACAAATTCCATCACGACATTGGGGCGTTTACACGTCGGCATGCCGTACCCGAAGTTCACGAACCCCGTTTCGTTAGCGCTGACGAGGTTGAGTAGCCGGAGGTCGTCGTGGAAGGTGTGGTTGGACGTGCGGCAGGCTCGGTGTTTACTTTCGTAGGAGAAACCCCGCGGACAGCATTTCCAAAACGACGTCACAGTCGGAGGTGCCACAACGTCAACGTCCGCCTGGCACTTTATCCCAACGACCTGGGGTTCTTTAGTGGTGCCGATAACAGTGGTGCCGATAACTAGCTTATCGACGCAGGAATCGAGTGAGAGTGAAGACAAATTCACATTGATGAGATCTTCTCTGTGGCAAGATTCGGGGAAACCATAGACAAGGAAGGGATCGTGAGAGCGTAGAGGAATGATGTCCGTCGTCGAAGGAAACTCACCCGCGAGAACGCAAACAGGGATGTAAGACTTATTAGATGTCGATTCAAAAATCATCACGGATTCCGCATCGCAACACTTGCGAAGATACGTCGCGTTCTGTTGGCCAATCACGGCGGTCGCGCCCACCACCGCACAGAAGAGCAGCAGCGTCGGCCGCATGGCAAGGGAGATAAGCGAGTGCGGGCACTCGGCACCACCGCACGAGTCGCAGCAGCTCCTCAGTGACGCCTAGCGCCGGAGGCGGCCGACGCCCGCACCTCGCCCGAGACCACTCAATAGCTCTCGGCATGCAGCTATTTGCAGAACCTTGTTTATTGTTCACCACCAACCCCCCTCTCCACCTCTCATAAGAATGCTATTTTCAACACTCGAATTTGTTTCACTCGATTGCCACTGATATGTTAAATAGTCGTGTTTACATGTCTATTTTAATAAGCTCATCCATGGTTGTGATGCAATGCCATCACAACGATCACGGTTTACAAATTAGAAGCTAGAGCAAAACTTTCCTATATGCATGCACCACATTTCTGTCAAGTAAAGTGTAAGCATATGTACCCCACGGACCATTTCGGGGTTTGGGGCAGAGCGCCCAGTCGCCAGAGGCGATTTTTTAAAGATATATTTGAGTCAAATGCCCAGAAAATAGCTTTCTGACATGAAACTATGATTTAAATATGGTTTTAATGTGTACGTTTTTGTAGTCATAAAATCTTTATTTAGTGGTTGAAAAAGGATAGTACAAATCAAAATACAAACATTCAGCAGATAATAATGTATTGATGAGGGCATCATACTAATGAAGGCCTAATCAATAAGAATAAAGATGATTTGAAAATGGTTTAATATCTATAATATGGATGGGATAGTCAAACTTTTAATATACTTTGTCTTTACAACAAAATAATAAGTGTAGGTACCATGTAATTAATCAAAAACGTAGTTCAGTTGCGTGATACATTTTGATTTTCCATTATCTATAAACAAAATCAATGCAAATAATGACTGAGAAAATTAGTGTTGTGCGAGTACTGGTTTTTGAGTTCGATTCGAGTCCGAAACGCGTACTTAAAATAACTCGAGTATAGAGTCCAATTCGAGTCCGAGTACTTTGTCTTATTTTTAAATTTCACTATTTTGCTCTTTGACTATATTTATAATTTACAATATGAAGGGCCATCAAAGTCCAACTCGCAAACTTCTCGTGTTTGGCCCGTGAGTAGAGGAGTTTCACTCCCTGAAACTAATGGCGAGCTCTGGGTCGTCGTCGGGGGAATTTTCTCTTCCCTTTGACTACCTCCCCGACGACGATGACAATGACAACACGGACGGATGACACAGACGAAGACGACCACGACGTGGGGGAACACCTGCCCTCCCCATTCGCTTGTGGCTGGTTCTGACCAGCACAGGCCTGTCCACCCCTTGTCCCCCCGCATCTCCCCTTAAGTTCCTACCCCTGGAAAGAAGTATACATGGTGTTAACTCACACTTATAGAAATTGTTTAATCTTGGAGGCGCGAATAATCTTAGCTGTTAAAGCGCCCTAAAACTACTAATACTAATACAATATGAACAATATTAATTTAATTTATTGATGTTAGTCTAAATGTAGGCTCCAAACGTGAAGACAGAGTAAGATCTAATTGATTTAAAAATGTAACCTCTCTAGACCATTTTAATGATCAAGCATCAAACACAAATATTAGGTCTAGGCTATGACATCCAGTAAGTGATATTACATAAAAATGTTGAAACAAACATTATAGTGATTATAGTGGCATATTTTTATTATTTGTGCCCAAAAATAGTTCAAAACTTCCAAAATTAATATACTAAATGTGTATCAAAAGACTCAGGCTACTATCATGGCTAAGTAATCAGCATTGGTAAGGTAGCGCCAAAAATATAAAGGCCTAACGATGCTTACGTTTTCACACACGTGCGCGACCCGGCACCTCCACCAAAATCATTAATAATACTCACACACCCCTTGAGAAAATGAATTATCTTCTTGGAAGTGGAAGAACTAAATTTCTTTGTTTTTACTATTAGTATTTAGTGAGGAGAGTGTATTTTTTTAAGTAAAACATTATCCTTCCATGCACGGTATAGTTAAGACTAGGAAAACGCTTAAGTCCCGCCGCGTTGTTGGATGAGCGTAATTTTTTTAAACGAAAAAAGCGTAAAATTGCGATTTTTTTAATAGATAATTTTTTGATTACGCTCAAATTTCACACGAATATATTTATTTATAAAATTAGAGTTTTGTGAAAAAATCATTACAATCGGATAAAGCATGTAGGTTTTATTCGTCGAAGAAATGTTAAAAATTGAAAAAAATCGTGAAATTGCGATTATCATGAGAAACGATTTTTCGATTGCGCTCAAATTTCACACGAATATATAAATTCATAAAATTAAGGTTCTGTGAAAAAATCATTACAATCGGATAAAGCATGTAGATGTTATAAGTCGAAGAATTTTTTTAAAAATCGAAAAAAATCGTAAAATTGCGATTTTCATGAGAAATAATTTTTCGATCAATTTTCCCCCCCGTGCAGTTCTTCGTTCAGAGATTTCATAGACCTCCATAAAATTTCATCGCAATTGGAGTATTGGTTTGGCCGGAATCGTGTTCACAGACACACAAAAATACAAAAAAAACAAGAAAAAAACAAAACATTCCGGATTTTTTCTTCAGTGTAGTGAAATGGAATCTTCGCTTCGCTCGCTACGCTCATCCAAAAATACCAGGACACTTTCTCCCCAAAATTGCAAACCGGTACAAATACGTCAGTTTAATGAGTCTCTCGGGACACCAGTACAAGTGTTCTAAAAACGGTACTGTACCGGTCAAACCGGTACGTCTGGTCACCTTAACTTTGATTGGCAATCGTCGTTTTGTTGAAATCGACCTTGAACAAAGATTATAAATGTTTTTTGGTGTCTTTCGTTGGTAGTCATGGAGACGGAGCTACTTTCCTCGTTCAAAATGATTTTTTGGGGGGAAGTAGAGCAATTTGTGGAAAGGAATCAAATGCCAGTGCAGCTGTTGAGGAATCCTTAGTGGAAAATGTCCGTGTTGGTGTTGGATGAAAAATTATTATTATCTTGATATTTGATGCCACTACAAATTGTTAATTTTAGGTACTTGGCACCATGTAAGCAACATATTTGCAAGGTGGAATTCATAAACAATTTAATTCATTAATTCATTCATTCATTAATAAATAATAATAATAATAATAATAATAATAATAATAATAATAATAATAATAATAATAATAATAATAATAATAATAATAATAATAATTATAATAATTCAATTCAATTCAATTCAATTTATTTGATTTAACACACAATATATTTAACAATATCAAACAAGCAAGTTGCCTTCATGAGCAGACTGCTCGTGTGAAAGACTGCTTCATAACATTTTAATAATTGTGCCAGCCGCCACGGTAAATATTAATGTACTATACATCCTTACAACCTTAACAAAATAATTAACCAATTAACTAAACTAGGAAAACGCTTAAGCCCCGCCGCGTTGATGGATGAGCGTAATTTTTTTTAAACGAAAAGAGCGTAAAATTGCGATTTTTTTAATAGATAATTTTTCGATTACGCTCAAATTTCACACGAAAATATTAATTCATAAAATTTAAAGTTCTCTGAAAAAATAATTACAATCGGATAAAGCATGTAGGTGTTATTAGACGAAGAATTTTTTTAAAAATAAAAAAAAAATCGTAAAATTGCGATTTTCATGAGAAATAATTTTTTGATCGATTTTTCCCTCCGTGCAGTTCTTCGTTCAGAGATTTCATAGATCTCCATAAAATTTCATCGCAATTGGAGTATTGGTTTAGCCGGAATCGTGTTCACAGACACACAAAAATACAAAAAAAAAAGAAAAAAAAAACATTCCGGATTTTTTTCTCCAGTGTAGTGAAATGGAATCTTCGCTTCGCTCGCTACGCTCGCTACGCTCATCCAATAAATAAAATTAAAAATACAATGTATAATTATTACTAGGAAAACGCTTAAGTCCCGCCGCGTTGTTGGATGAGCGTAATTGGTGCATTGAGTTGTTAAGTGTTATGCGGATTTTCTGTTGTACTGTGAAAAAATCATTACTTAGTTGATTTAAAAAAAAAAAAAATAATTTAAATTAAATAAAAAATAAACTTTAATTTTAATTTTTTTAGTTATTCGTAATTTAAAAAAAGAAAAAAATCGTAAAATTTCGAATTTCATAACAAATAATTTTTCTATTGCGCTCAGATTTCACACGAATATATAAATTCATGAAATTAAGGTTCTGTGAAAAAATCATTATGATCGGATAAAGCATGTAGGTGCTATAAGCCAAAGAAATTTGAAAATCAAAAAAATTCCAAAAATTGCGATTTTTTAAAGAAATTTTATCTTTCGATAACGCTCAAAATTCACACGAATATATCAATTCATAAAATAAAGGTTGTGTGAAAAAATTATTACAATCGGACAAAGCATGCAGGTGTTATAAATCAAAGAATTTTGTTAAAAATCGAAAAAAATCGTAAAATTGCGATTTTCATGAGAAATAATTTTTCGATCGATTTTTCCCCCCGTGCAGTTCTTCGTTCAGAGATTTCATAGACCTCCACAAAATTTCATCGCAATTGGAGTATTGGTTTAGCCGGAATCGTGTTCACAGACACACAAAAATACAAAAAAAAGAAAAAAAGAAAAAAAAAAAACATTCCGGATTTTTTTCTCCAGTGTAGTGAAATGGAATCTTCGCTTCGCTCGCTACGCTCATCCAAAAAATTCATGATAATAAGTTTTAAATGTAACCAATTCAATAAAACATTTCAATAAAACAACGCACAAGTATCTCCGCCTAGCGGAGGATCGTCTCAAGGTCCTCTAGATCTCCGCCACCTGGCGGAGGCTCGTCTAACTCGCTCGTGTGGCCACAGAGAGTTAGACGATCCTCCGCTAGGCGGAGATCCAGCAGACCTTGCCCCAAAGGGGAAACTTCTTTATCGACTCTGCTCATGCCAATGCATAGACATCCCAATACGCGTTTCCAAGCAAAGGGGTTGCTACCTGGTGGCGAAAAATGCAACTGTCCGATCAGTGATAGTCGGAGGAGCGCGCTACCCAGCAAACACAAAAACTGTGCCCAGTACCAGGACAGTATCGTATTTTCCGGCTCAAGCAGTACTGGGCAGGTACCGTGTACATGGTACTGGGCCAGTAAAAAAGTGTCCTACCAACTTCCTATGCCAGCGGTGCCGGTCCGGTGTGGCCTTAGGTCCCGTCTGTATGGGGTTCGCGGCACCGGGGCGGAACGTCAGGGCCGGTACGTCGTCCGCGGCATCGGGCAGGCACGTCGTCCGCGGCACCGGGCATGCACGTCGTCCGCGGCACCGGCCCAGTATTAATATGTCCCTTTGTGCTTATAAGGCCCAGCATCTTTTGCCGCGACCTTCACGGTGTACATAGTCTGAATGCCCAGCATTAGATAGTCCTCCCCCGGGCGTCTCGGGCGGTCGCGTGCCCAGCTCATATATGCATTCACTTTTGTAGCCACTACGGCTTCCACGGGCGCGCGCCCAGCATTAAAAAGGCACTCGCCCAAAACCCATGTTTGAAGAACGCTGGCGCTTTCAAATACAAAAAGTGAACGAATTAAAAAATTAATAATTTTTTGATTCAGAGGAGCTACTAATTTCATATTTTAGACCACTGGGGAATTACAAGTACAAGTTAGTAGACAGAATATCACGAGAAAAATTTTATTGCCATTAGTCGGATTCGAACACGAGATACCTTGCTCCACTGCCGCACGCCTTCACCACTCGGACACCACACCACACCTATGAATAACTGAGTGCGTTAGCTGGCTTATATAAGCGTCTACCCCTTGGGTCGGGTTGTTCGAAACGTAACATGTGATTACGACTCAAAGTATAATATGTTTTGTTCATTATTTTTATTTCTGTTACTTATATGGTTATGGTGCGAACTTTAATTATCCTATTATTAATTTCATAGAAATGCTTCCACAAATACACTGGGAAAGTATATCGATTTACAAAAAGACAACATTGTAAATTTTAAAGTTTGGCCTATACAATAAACTTGTTTGTTTTAAATATTATATTTAAAAAATTTTTGATGATACGACACTTAGCAGGGTTTTTTTATCTAAATGGCCCATGTCTACATGAATACTGAAAAAGAAAACCAAATAATAAAGGTCTATACTTGGATTACACAAAAAAGAAGCATTATCCATAAGTAATTTCGTGTAGCAGTCAGACTATTATACTAGATGTGAAACCAAAATAAATAATGTGCAGGCCTGAATCTAAAAGCGTAATGTAAGGAAATAATTATTTTAATCACTTTTTTAATTATACATAATGTGGGGCATACACAATGGAAGTGCCACAAAGACTTGTATTAGTATAATATACCCCTTTTTTGAATGTGCCTAATTATTGCACATAATAATAATTTTAATAATTGTTTTAATAATATTATGTTATTGTTTTTTTACTTTTAAGATAATTGGTCAAAGTTGGATGAGCGGAGCGAAGACTTCAATTTTTATCGACCCCCCAATATATTAAGCTCGGGTGTTTCTTTTTTGGTTTTTTTTGTTTTTTGCCTGTTTGTTAACTCTCTACCAGGCAAACGGCAAATCCGATCTTGATTGAAATTGGAGGGGACCTTCGAAATCTTTGAACTTAGAGGTGTATTGTTTTTGGGTACAATCGAAGAAATATTTCTCATGAATATCGTACTTTTACAATTTTTTTCGATTTTTAGTGCGATATTTTCGTGACATTTGGGCCGATTCTGACCAAACGGGTGGGGGGCGCGCCGTTTCATCGACACTTCGTTTCATCGACACCGCCGTTTCATCGACAAATTCATTTAATATTTGAAATGTTCGTGACCACCGTTTCATCGACAACTTTGAGAAGCCCGGCACCGCCGTTTTCATCGACACCTCCGTTTCCTCGACAAAACTTGAGTAGTAGCTGGTCTGAAAACATCGTCTGGGGCGCGGGGGTTTTGTAAATTTCTCCTAACTAAGGTTCTTGCTTGTAAGTTATACATTGATATGAATTTTCCAAAAAATTAATATCGTTATT